>JAUESR010000202.1:12345000-13655000 GCA_030914345.1 Drosophila koepferae
GTCAGAGCGGGCTTGGCAGTAACTAATGCAATTTACTTCTATGAGAAATTATTTGAAGCAAGCGCTTTCAAATGCCTTATACACAATTTGCTGCCTTATTTAACTCTGTCTGTGTCGTGAGTCTGAGTCGGTGTCGAGCTTAATCTGAAATTCGTTGAATGCTTAATATTAAGTAAATTGTATAAGCAGACCTCTTTTTGGGCCAGCATACTTAATGTACGCAATTCGGTTGAAAATTCATTGAAAATATTCTTGCAACGGCTGCTAGTATTTACATAAATGAATAAATAAATTGCATAAATACAGCTTAGGCTGGTCTTTCACTTTTCGTACGAAAATTCATTACAATATATTATACTCGACTTAGTATTACATTACGTTTACCTTCCAAACTTCCAGCTAAAATTAAAAGTTTTAATTTGCAACAATAATCAAATATTTTTCAGTTTGATGAAAACTTTTAGTTTGCAAGGCCAAGAACTTATACGAGTAATAAATTTAATTGAAGAGCTGTCAACTTTTGCCGTCACAAACTTGACTAAATATGCGAATTAATCTTAATTAATTGGCATTGTTTCGTCGCAGTGCTCTGCGTGCCTCGTGCCACACCCACACGAAACACAAGCACAACTAAAATGTCAAACACTCGGATAATAACAGAGAAAAAAAAGAAGAAGTAGAAGAAGATGAGGCACAGACAAACACAAACGCAATAACAACAAAAACAATAACCGCAACGAGCTGAAGCCGCTCGCCCCCCATTGGCGCCCCATTTGTTTGGCGCTAACGAAAGCGAAAATGAAATGAAATCAAAATACATGCAGTAAACAATGGGATAATGTAGCGCACAGTTAGCCAGGCTAAGTCTGTCTGACTGTCTGACTGTCTGGCAGGGCCCCTTGTGCTCTCTGATTATCTCATACTCACCATCGTGCGAATCGTATAGATAAATAATGCTTTGCCAGCCGTAGTATTGTATGGTATCAATAATTGCCTGATGATAATCCGGACGCATGCTGATTGCGAAATCCAACAGGCCTGATGATGGGGCGAGCACCTAAAAGTATGCAAAACAAAGCGATTCATGAGTGGAACAACATACATAGCTCACAGTTGGCTAAGCTCAAAGCGTGGGGAGGGGGGAGGGCGGCAGTGTGCATCCAGCATCCAGCTTGCCACCTCCCCCCACCCCCTCCAAGAGTCTAACAATGTAATGTGTACGCTACATGAAGCAATAATAAAATGAAACGCGTTTCCGCTTTGACGCTACCAGCGACAGGCAGAACTGAGCGGGTGTAAAGGGTGGTGGGGTGGCTGAGGCTAAGGGCGAAGGACATGTAAGTCCTGCCTTTTGCCTGGCAGCCAAGTAAGTTAGTACGAGTACGAGTATATACACGATATGTATATGCTACAACAAGAGATATGTACACAGAGACCCGTTTCCGTTTAGCTGTACACACACACACGCACACATATACACAAGAGCCTGAAGGCGCACGCAAATGCGCAATCTGCTGTGTGTGTGGCAGAGAGAGAGAGAGAGAGAGAGAGAGAGAGAGAGAGAGTTGCTGTTGCTGTTGCTGCTGCTGCTTGCCGACGCCATATCTTGATTTATAGTGATTGAAATAAAAGAGGCCAAGAGCGCATCATAAATTTTTTTACGCTCACTGCGAAGCTGTGGAGCAACGGTGGCTATATGGAGCGCGCATTGGGGGCGCTCGTTTGGCATTGTCTTCCGGCTGCGGCACTTTGGGCTCTTTGGCTTTTTGTATTGTGAAGTGCCAGGCACAGTGACAACAACAGTGACAACAACAGCGCCAACAACCAGTCGCCTCTGTTGTTGGTAGTAAATTTTCTTCAAATTACAATTATTATGATTTGTGCTTTGCTTTTGATTTAGTGCAGCGTCTGCCAGCCACAACAACAGCTGTGTGTGCGTGTGACTGACTTTAGATCTCTCTGTGTGTGTGTGTGTGTGTGTGTGTGTGTGTGTGTGTTCTTATAGCCACTTTGTGTTATGGCTTCAATTTTATAAACTCTAGCTGAGTGTGTGTGTGTCTCCCCCATTGACTGCCCCAAAGTGCCCGAACTGCAGCTTGATGTTTAAATTAGAAATGTGGCAAGAACTCAATTCCGTTCAGGCAGCCCCTGACCAGGCCCTGGCCCCACCATTCAATACACACACACACCATAAAGTGCAGCTTAAGCTGTTTAGTGAGCTGTATGAAAAGTTATGGCCAAGCAGCTAAGGAAAAAAAAAAAAAAAAAAATACAAATGAAAGAAAGAAAAATAGTCATCAAGCGGCAAATGCACTTCAAGCTCTATGGAACTTTTCACAATTGGTCTATTGAAGTGTTTCATGTTTTTGGGTTTGTCAGCCATAATTGCTATGCTACCATAAACCAGCAACCTATTGACCCAAATTAAATGGTTTGAAATTTCACAGTCTGCTGCCACAAAAACGCACACACAGCGACAGAGAGAGAGAGAGAAGTGTGTTGACGGAAATGTTGTTCAATCTGTTGTCGGTTGGAATGAAACTCGTTTTATTTGCATTTGGCATTTAGCTCCAATGCCCAAGCGTTGCCAGAATAATCGCTTTGTGGGGCTGCCACTTTGATTGCGCTCAGTCTCTGCTCATATATATATTTTTTTCGTATTATTATTTGTGCATTTGCGCAACTATGCACACGTCAATTTCTGTGTGTGTGTGTGGCAAAAATTTATATAAATTTTCTATTTAGTATTTAGTGTTTATAAATTTTAAGCCAGGCTAGCTCAACTCACTCATGCTGGCTGAGCCAGTTGAACGACTTTCGAACAAAACAACGATTTCAATTTCATATTCTGTTGACAGTTGAGCAAATATTTCTTAATTGACTTTTATGCCACACACACACACATGACGAGATCTTTTGAATAGCTCTTGAGTAATTATTTTCGCTTTATTATTCTCTCTAGAGGCTGCAGACATTTATCTATTATTTCTATGAACCTGATGGCCTGATTTGCTCTTGGCCAACATTCAATGGCTGACAATTTCAATGTATATATATATGATTATATATACATATCTTACATAAAAGTTCTAGGCTAGTCTTCTTGCTGTATTTATTAATTAAACTTTTCTAAAACATTCCATTTACTCTGATATTAATTGAAATATTTGTTAATATACATTTTGAGCAAATAAATAACTCTTCGCATTCCTGGCAACTAGTGTTAATATGGCTTTAGTTTTATTACATATATATATATATTTTTTTTTTTTTCACTATTTCTGTAGAGGTTCACAAAACTGATGAAGAGCTTTAATTATAATTTCTCCCATTCCGCAACATTCCACACTCACACTGAAGCATTCCACATATTCTCTTTGTTTCATTACAAGCGTTTGCCCTCAGGCAACTTCATTACTCATCAGCACACACACACACACACACACACACTTGCTTAGAAATATATATATATGTATATATGTGATGTATGTGTGTGTGTGTGTTACTTAGTTTATTGACTCTCTGCTTTGTGCAAGGCTCATATCACGAGTCGTTTTCTCTTTCTGGGTGGCTGGCGACAAACCACATCAAATGTAAATAACTGCACACAAAATCAATTACGTATGACATTCCTATTTTCCCTTTTTTTTTTTTATTGAGGTGCGGTCGGTGGCATTTGGAACTTACCTTTTCAGGAAACCAGGGCGTCACGAATGGCATTTGGAACGTATTCGAATAGGAGTGCAATGTGTCAAACGAGTCCGGCGATACGGCGCCCAGCATTGAGTAGACTCCGCGCGAGAATTGATTGCAAACTGCAGGTTAAAGCAATAAATTTTTGTGTGCTCTTCTGCCCTTCTGCTCTTCTCTCTTTTTTTTTTCGGGGAAAAAGTGAGAAAATAAGAAGAGCAGCGAGTGGTGGAAAACGCGCGACGGGGCAAAAGGTTGAAGTGGGAGTTGTGCTTGTTGTATTGAGGCAGGTCACAAAGTGTTTGTGTGTGCGTGGGAGCAGTGTCTAGGTCGTGGATGTAAATGAATGTGCGCAATTAAAAGGCTGCGGGGTGAGGCAGCGAGTGGCAGACATAGGACTGGCACGGGTTTGAGGGGCAGAGGTTGCAATTTTCAATAAAAATGCGCATAATTAATGCAGACGAGCGCTGTGCGAGGATGGGGATTTGCTGAGTGCGAGTGCTCGCATTTTATTGTATTTGTATTTGCCTTTGTTGTGTGTGCGTGTGAGTGACTGGGACTAGGACTGTGTGTGTGTGTGGGTGTGGGTGTGTGTGTGTGGGAGTGGCTGCACTGGGGCGTGGCAACACCTACTCAAGCGCGATAACTTGAATGCATCCGCCGTATTGATGACATCAACATACGCCTGCAGCTCAAAGCGACGCGCACTGACATTCAGATTGTGATTGAGCATTGCATATTTAAAGGCTGATTGCACATCGTCCGTGCCCTGCTCGAAGATGGCGCCTGTGGGAGAGACAGAGACCGAACAGAAAGAGTGTGACATAGTTAGAGAATATAGAATATATTTTTGCTTCGTTAAATATTTAGGCGGCTTTTGACACAGTCCTCTTAATATTAAACGAAAGCGCACTGAATAAATATTTACACAAATGATAGTATAGCACACACAAACACACACATACGAGCACACACACACACACAATGGCAGGCAGGCACTCTAATGCCAAACGAAGTGTTGATGCTGCAATTTTGCAAACTGCGCTTTTGCCTGCTTGGCAGCACCACCGCAGAAATGCCAACCAGAGCTGCTGCTGCTGCTGCTGCTCCTGCTGTTGCTGTTGAGTCCTGCAACAGGAGCAGGTGAACAGCTTCGTGTGCCAAAGCCAAAGCCAGTCAGCATGACTGTCACATTAGCACAGCGAGCAGCATAGCCAAACACCAACACACACACACACACACACACACACGTGCACAAACACTGGCAGGCAAAATGACTGCAGGCGCTGTGACTGAGGTGCCAGAGTGTAATAAAAAATAAAGCAGCGCAGCGCAGCGCAGCGCGAAAATAAAATGCACAAAACATATATTTGAAATGAAATGAAAAAATGCAGAAAATAACATTAAATTGTATTGCTGCTCGCTCGTGTTCCTGCCACAGTTCCAATTATTTTTATATGCTCCACATACACATGTGTATATTTGTATGTGAATTCCTATATATGTAAATTATGTAAATTGCGAAACTGATTGCAATTCATCTATAAAACTGATGAATAGTTCAAGCCGAGCCCCAAAATGTAAGTCAAATTAAAATAAAGCGCATATTGGTCAATCGAATTAATGCACGAGCAAAACTGCAATAATAAAAAATATCATCAATATAAATAATAAGCAATTTTAGGCAAAATCTATATAAATACAAAGTAAAGAGAAAATTGTGCTTGAAAAATGTATATTAATTGCATGTTATTTCATATTATTTTAATAGATTATATTTAAGTTTACTATTTGTTAAAGTTTCGTAAACACAAAAAAAAATATATTTATTTTGTTTTAATTTTATAAATATATATTAAGGGATTTTTGATTTCTATAATATTTACAGGTTTTCTTTGAATTAAAAAATAAAAATAAAAATAAATAAATAAAACAAAATTGATATATGTAAATATACATGTAATATATATATTTTTTATTAGTAATTAATTATTATTGATATATTAAAATTTAGCATTTGCACATTTGATATTTCATATACTTTTTAAAATTCATTAAAATCTTATATATTTAATTAAAAAAGTTAGCAGTTATATTATGTACATGTTTACAATTTTTAAATATATATTTTGTTTTCTTACAATCATTATTAAATGCATTTTTAAAGGCAAACAAATTAAATAAATATATGTATATATTTTTTAATGGAGAAGATAATTGACAATATTATTTCATGGATATTCAATATGCTATTTATATTTACATATTTTATTTGATGATTATTTTTGAAAGCTCTAAAGGGATTTATTGCTTTTTGTAAGCAACAAATTAATTAAAATACATATATGATTTTCAGCATATAATTTTATAGTTTTGGATTTGTAGCATTTTCATGCGCACATTTTATTAATATTTTAAACAAATTCTTCATTTGAAGCTTTAAAGTTCATTTAAAAAAGTCCCAAATAAATAAGTAAAATAAATAAAAAAAAAAAAAAAATGAAATAATAAATGTATATTTAATATAAATATACAGCAAAAATAATTGTGTATTTTTTTTTTTTATTTATGCTCATTATTTAATTAAATTTAAGATAGGCCAAACTTTAAGCCAGAAACAATAATTATGCTAAAAAATATATTTTATATGCAAAATGAGTAAAGAATTTTTTATGTTTCTGTTAAATGTCGAATCAACTTCTGAGCTTTAATTTGACACTGATTATTTTCTGAATTTTTCATTAAACATATAAAATAAATAATTAAAAATGTAAATAAAAATCATTTAAAACTAATAAGAAATAACAAATATTGCCAAGAATTCGAGCATATTTTTGTTGCTCTATTTTAATTCAATCAACTTAGCCTGGCAAAAAAAAAATGTCGACCAAGCTAAGCGTGATATCCCAGCTCGATTACTCGCATATTTTCAACAGGGAAGAAAGAAAGTCTAATTGGATACCGAAACGAATTGTGGGCACACATTCCGTATGCTGCATGCAGGCATGCATGTTAGCTAGTCTGCTGCATGCCTGGCTGGAGTCACAGAAATACAATCACACCCATAACCATTGCCATTACACATTGTAGCAGAATTCTAGCGACAACTGCAGCAAGTCCTTTTTGGTCCTGCTGCCAGCTGCATGTGCTCTGTGCTGTGTGCTGCCTGTTGGCGCTGCCTCGAGCGTTGCTTTTGATACTCACCTAATGGTATTTTCTCGGTTAACGATGCAGATTGTTGTTGCAACTGTTGTTGCTGTTGCTGCTGCTGCTGCTGCTGCTGCTGAGCTGCGCTAAATTCCAGCCAACAAATGCTGCCAGCGCACATTAAATGTAAATATGCCAAGAATTTTAGCCTCGAATGCATTTTGTATTGCTATTTGCTTTCGCTACAAATTCGGTGAGAATTTTCCACTTGTAAGTTCTTCGAGTTGTTTGCTTCCTCTTCTCCTTTTATATCGAATGCTCGTTTTTTGTGTGACTTTCGGGTATGTTGTTACCTTAATTTGTTGCAACAAGCAGAGGCAGCTGTTGTCCCTTATTGAGCGCGCGTGGCAGCTTTCAATGACTTCCTTGCCGCTCAATTTGATAGTTTGCCAAGAGTTTGATTGTTTTTTGGTTTCTTTTTATTTCGCTAATTAACTTAGTTTATAATGTTGATTAGCTAATATATATATATTTATATTTATATTTATATTTATATTTTTATGATGTGTAATTTATGTATTGATAACTTTTAACTAACTGCTTAGCGCTAATAATGTTGAGTTAATTTGAATTGAATTGAATTAAGTCTAGCTACAGGAGCTATGAGGAGTCCTTTGAGCCAGTTGCTGCTGGCGCACTTTAAATCTTGAGCACGCTTGACTTTAACTGAAAGCACGCGCTGCCCTCAACCCTCAAGCGAGTCATTCGATGCCCTCACGTACACACACAGACACGCACACAACCACTGGGACCCACACACGCGCGCACACCCTCACAGGGAACACACACACAGACAGTAGCTGCTTCGGCTGAAGTCTGCTCAGCAGTCAGTTTCTTTGTTCCGCGCACATGTACCAATCGTGAACGCGTTGTAATCAGCACTAAAAACGCCTAAGCTGCCCAGTAAGACGAGACCCAGCATCAGTCGACGACTACAAAGCAACAATGTTGCTTTGTCGCCCTTTTACAAAGTTCGTGCTCTCGCTTAGTCGCTCGTGCGCCCGAATGCAGGATGCTGGCTGCTGTTGCTGCTCTTTGTACTAAAAGTGAAACCGAACGAGAGGCATGCTCTCTGCGTGTCGCTCTCTCTTTCAATCTCAATCTCTTTTGTCTGCAAAGTGCTTCGGCATCTCCAATTACTGACCTACTACGTTTAGGACTGCACAAGTGACGAAGTGTTGTTCTTGTTGTTGTTGCTGTTGTCGCTGATGATGTTGTTGGTAGAATGTTTGTTTACGTTGTGCCTTGCATTTTTGGCTGCATAATTGATAGGGACAACAGCCAGAAGAAAAGGCAACAACTGCAGGCGGCTCTGCTGCTCGATGGCGCTCAAATCGTTTTTATCCAAAAGCCCAGCCTAACGGGCATGGCTTTGCCAGCAAAATGCTTCCCTTTTTTTCTGCTATATTCCTTTTCGATTTTGCTCCAATTTTCAGTTTTCAGTTTACAGTTTTTTATTTGCTGTTTCGGCAATTACTGGCGCTGCCGTGACAATCCCTTTAACAAATCTCATTAGGCTGTCAATTACGTGCGATTGGCGTTAGTTTGCAGTGTAATGAAATCTCATTAATCGACTTTAATATCGCCGGCAAAAGTGAAGTGCGAACGAGGCGCCACGCTTCGCTATGCCACGCCCCTGCATATAGAGGGTCGGGGCGATTTCATCATAATCTGTAATTAGTTTATAATGCGCACAGGAAGCGCTCGCAAAAAGCAGGAAGAGAGCAAAGTGGCAGCCAGCAAGGACAATGCAATGCTTAACCTACAGCAAACGGCTCTTAACAACAGCAAGAAAAAAAATATATATAATAGGCAGACGTGAGTGAATGGGCGTGGCGTGGCAACTTGGCAACAACAAACGGCCAAAGTCAAGCCAATAAACATAAAAGTTGATGGCAAAATTTTTTAATTAAGAAAATCAATGAATATTTTTTTCATGATTTCATTTCAACACGATAATGGCCATTGGCTTTGCTTGAGGTTCAGCAGCAAGCGTTGCCCTGCTTTATGGTCAGCTCTGCTCTGCTTTATTTTAACGCTCGTTAATAGCTTTTAACAGCTTTCATATGCAGTTTGTAATGCAATGAAAGAGACAGTGAGGAAGGGTGGAAGAGGGAGAGGGTGAGGGGGAGAGCAACTAACTCTTGCTTACTTTGATGATTATTGTCTTTTCTCGCGCTCTTTAGCGTGAGTCAAGCTGATTAAAATGGAACTTTTAGCTTTTCATATTCAGTGTTAATGCTCTCGTAATTCGGCTTGCTTATGAAGTTATTTAAATATCTATGCAATCACAATCACAATCCCAATCAGTGCGGCTCTTTAACTTGCTGGCGTTAACAAAGAACAAATAAACAAGCAAACTAACTATCAACATAACAAGGCAAATAAATAAATAAATAAATGAGCAAACAACACACACATTTTCATAGCATAATTAAATTTGTCTACCCAACCAGCTGGGACTATGCGCATTACAACAATAAGGAATAATACAAAAAAAAAAAAAAAGTAATAGAAAAAACCAAAAGTTACGTTTTTATTTTAATTTTTGTGCTATTATTTAATGCAAACTCCAATGAAATTTTAATTGCTCTTTTTCATAAATATGTAAATTGAAAAATGCGTTTTTTTTGTTGTTTTCGTTCTGGCATGCTCAGGGTGGTGGGAGCTGCTGGTGGGAGTTGCTTTTGGTATTGTGGGAGGGGCTTTTGCTAATTATTTACAATTAAAATTTATGCGGCTGCCTAAATCAACAAACTAAATCGTTTAATTAAAAAGCCGCGAGCACACAGATGAAACAACAAAATCAACAATAGTAACAACAACAACAACAACAACAACAACAACAGCTGACAGGAACAACAACCTGATATAGCTTGAAGCCGCAACAAAATCAGAGCCGCAAGTACAAAGATAAATAAGTGGCATTGTCGGTTTCATTTCCGGTTGTTGCATTTGCATTCAAATAGCTCTGTGTTTGTCTCCCTCTCTCTCTCTCTCTCTCTCTCGCACTCTCTCGATGTGTGCTTGTAAGCGGTATATAAGCACATTTCCAACTGCTTTTTAGATTTAAGCGGCGCACAGCTAAAAGCACAAAAATAAAGCAATAAAAAGCAGCACGCCACAAGAAATGCGAGAGCAGATGAAGCTGCCACAACGAGGGTCGCTCCAGTTGGTTGTGGGTGGGGAGTGGGGGGAGCTGTTGGGTGGCGTTACTTCTTTGCACAGTTACTAGCAGCTGTCGTTTCCGTCCAACTCCAGTTGCCAGCCGAGTGTACATTTTGTATTGCCTGTGACTTGGCCTCGACTGTCTTTCAGTTTCTCACTTCATCAGTTACGCCAAAAAGGAGACTCTGCAATAAATTTCGCTGATTGCTTCCGCCCTCGACTAGGAGCCTAACCTCGACTCCGATTCGGCCGACTGCCTCATTTTTTATGCCGCTTGATAAAGTAATATCCGTTTTACGTATACTTTGTTTTTTTTTTTCTCTCTTTCGCTCTCCCTCCCCCTCTCTCCATCTCTCTCTCTCTCTGGCTGGCCTCTGCCTATTTGATACCCTGTACTGCGTGCGTTTATTAACAAATGCAGCGCGCGTTTATATTGAATTAAGTTTCGGCTTCTTTATATATTTCGAGTTTTAATGCTTTCGTTCGCGTGGCCCATGAATGCAAAGTGAACGCTTAAATTATAGGGTATTAAATTCATGTGGGCTGCTGCAAGTAATGTGCCAAACTTTATGCAATAATTTGGTCACAACGAGCGCCAGTCGCCAGTTGGCCATCGTTGTTGTTGGCCTAACACAGATTTGTGGCCTTGCGACAGGAGCAGGCGGCGCATGGGGCGTATGCGTCATATCAGAGCACGCATACGCAGTGTAGGTCAATGCTGATGGCCAGCTCCGCTCCCCACACAAACACAGCAAAAAAAAAAAATGCAGTTTCTCCTTTTGCATGACCCTAACACAGACTGAAACTTAGTCAATGTGTGTGCGTGTGTGCGTGTGTGTGTGTAATTGAAACTTCCGCTTTGGTCAGTTAGCGCAATTTAGCAAGCTGCAAAAAAGTTAGACACGGCTGAAGTAACAGGCAAAGTGCAAAGTCCATTGCAGCTACTTGGCTTTCATTTCAATTTAAACTTTAAAAAGCCAACACACACACACACACACAAACACACGCTCACGTATGTGTGAAGCCACATGTAGAAATGAAAATTATTTAAAATGATTTATTTCACAACAATTTTCATTAGGCAACCAACTGCATTGCAGGCTTGCCCTCCACTCGCTCCTCCTCCCGCTTCCATATCGCACTAATTCACTTTTGCTGATTTTTGTACAAAATATGCGAATGCTGCCTTGAGTTGAGTTGCCTTGGTCAACGAGCCGCAGCAGAGCGAAGGGGCGTGGCATGTCTGTGACTCTCTCTCTCTGTGTGTGTGTGTGCGTCATACATGTTTCATATGAAATAATTATATATGCGGTCAGCTAGCCGCCTGCCTGCAGGCAGTGCACCAACAGCCTGACCTGCCAGCTCCTACTCAGCTTTGAGGCCCCCTCAACTGTTGACCCCCCCTCAGCCCTGCTCAATTTGCTTTTCGCTTAGCCAATGGCACACACAAAAAATATAAAAAATAAAAATTAAATAAAAATGTTGCAACAGGAAAAAAACAACATCATGAAATGGCTACAAAATGTGCTGTTGCTACATGTTCCCTGTTCCGTGGCGACTGCTGCATAACTTTTGCGGAAATTTGACTCTAGGGCGCAGCGGACACGCCCTCATAGCCCAGTCCACACTGCCAGTGCCTGTGCGCAAAAATTAGTAGAAAAGAAGCAGAAGCGAACGAGAAAGCAGCGTGCGGAGAGACAGCGAAAAAAAAGGTTTGGCAAAAGCAACTAGAAAAAGGTTAACAAGCGGCAGCAGAGCAGCAGCCGCACAGGGAAAAGGCCAACAACAAAAAGAAGTTATAATTTTTGGCAGCCAACTACAATAATCACAACAACAACAGCAACAGCAACAACAACAACTAAAGGCAACGTTAATGAAAAGCAAGCGTGAAATAAAATCATAAATTTTGCAGCGCTTGCACGACAACCAGTGGAAAATGGCAGTTTGCAACTGTGTGTGTGTGTGGGTGTGTGTGTGTGTGTGTGTGTGTGGCTCTTATTTTTGTTTTTCATTTGTATGCGTGTGAGTTAAAAAGCTTGGACAGACTTGTGCTTGGACAAGTGCATTTGCGGTGTGCCCCCAAATGTATGCCACATTAATGCCGAGAGTGGAAAGATCTCTACAGTATGTGCGTGTGTGTGTGTGTGTGTGTGTGTGTGATTGTGTATCGCACTCTGTGTGCAGCTCGACATTAACTGGCAACAGAGTACAGCATCTGGACTATGCTTGGCCAGCAGCGGTCAGCTTAGTGTATAACTAAGTGTGCCTCTGTGTTTGTGTGCATAGCTCTGTACGAGTGTGTGTGTGTGTGTGTAGGTGTTGGATTTTTTGCAACTATGGAGGTGCAGAGGAAATAAAAGTGCTCCCAAACATCTGCTCTGCGCAATGGACAGAGCAAGTGAGGAGCCATGTAGCTGCTGCTTAGCTTGTTCGGCATTAGAAGCATGAAAATTGGCCAAGCTTCTTTGTATTAAGGCCAGACCAGGCAAAGCCTGCCTAGGCTCGCAAGGTATAACTAACGAAATATATCATCAAACATTTAAGTACCTTAAACTCAAATTAGTTTAATATATTATTCATAAAGAAAATAATATAAATTTGCTAAATTAAGCTTAATATAAGAATTTCTTTACTAAAATAAATCATAGAATATGCATAATAATATAGAAAAAGTATAATAATAAAAACAATAAAATACTAATAAGATAATATTTGCAAATAGAATATACTACAAAATGCAAAAGAAACATTAAACTGTCAAGAAACTAAAATATGTATTATATATAAATGCTTACTCTCAGTAATAACAAATTTTAAAAAATATTATAATTTAGTCTACAGATGAATAAATAATAATAATAATAAATTTATATACAAAAAAAATAGAATATCAGAATTTCACATAAATTGTCTGAAATTCTCTTTTCCCGCAATGTAAAAAATAAAATAATATCTAAAGCAAAAGCTGGCTATAAAAGCTTTTCCAAAAGCTACCATGCACTTTTAAATGGTTTGCAACTTGGATAACTTTAACAGCGACGCAAAATGTAAAATGCTGTTTATCTTAAACACTGACTGTTACGTTTAACAGCGAAAGGAAGAACACAGTTTGCAATGTATATATATATTTTTTTTTAGAAAAACGGTGTACATACTTTATTGAACTACTTCTGTAGCATGTCCGGGTGCTAAAATATGACAAACATATGCGCAAGAGAGACGTAAATAATTCTTTGAAATTAACAGAACTTACAGATAAAACGCGATTGCAGCGCTGCAAAACAACTTAAAACCCGATCAGTTCGAGCCTGAAATCCCCCAGTTAACATTAGCTAAATTTGATTACCTTGCAGGGGATAAATTCGGTGCTCGCTTTGCAGCTTCCATTTGCTGTGTGCAGTTTACATATTTAACTAATAAAATGCATAATTCTGTTAACAATTTTCGTAACTGTGTGTGTGTGTGTGAGTGTGTTAATATTAACATAAGTATTCGACTATGATTAATGCTAATCTGATTGTTATTGTTATCTATGCAATTCGTAACAGGATTTAAAGCAACGCCAACAGAGTTCGTAATTTCACTTATACAAATGTGCTCAACAATTAAAATAACATTCACACACACACACGTACACACACACACACATAATAATAAACAATTTTAGCTAAGGCCTGGCCTCAATGAACGGCTCAGAAACATGAAATTTGCACTATTTTTGCGATTTATCAACTGTTGATTGATTAATTTTGTATATATATATGTATAAGTATATAATTTGTGTGGTTTCATTTTTTTTCTGTTTATAGATCAGTGATAAATGCTTATCAGTATGCTGTATTTTATGTTATACCTATAGTTAAGTAATTTTTTTTTTCTTTTTCTTTTTTTGAGTCCAGCTACAAAACGTTGCATAAAGTTTGTATAAAAGTTGTTTTTGTTTTCCTGTTTAGTTAGTTTTTTGTTTTTGTGTTTTCCTTGACTAGTAAATACAATACATATATATATATATACATACATATATATATATATATATATATATATATATATATATATATATATATATATATATATATATATATATATATATATATATATATATATATATATATATATACTGCATATATTACATATTCTATGTGGTATATAGTATGTTAGAAACAGCAGCTATAAAATCACCCGCCAGCCTCGGCCAGCATTTTGGTAACTGTGTAAACGTATTGCCCATAAGACTAACAATCATATTCAATAACTATATCTACATATATATATATAGATGTATATAGATGTATATATATATATATATATGTAACTCATAAGCGCTAATGTTCGTTAATGAAAAAAGTCTATTGAGGATCATCTGCGCCGTCGGATCAATCGAAAATGCAGACGAACACGCGCAGGCAATTGATGCCAAACTTCTCCCAGCAACCCTCCTCGGTGGATGGATCCTCGTTGGCACGTCGCATCTTTTTGAGATAGTTCTTTGGGCAGCTGCGATCGCTCAGATGGACTGGCATGCGGGCGTATTCAGCGCGTGGTGTGCGAAACTTTTCCAGCAGCTCCGACTGCTGATCTGTGAGGTTCTTCAGTTTTTGGCCTGCAAGCGGGCAGAGATGATGTTGACGCTGATTAAGCTTATGAATTTCAATTAATGCCACTTGCTGTACTCACCCTCGAGTGCATCGCGGATAAGCGACGTCTCCAGGGGCGGCAGCAGCTCGATGCGATCGCAGCAAGCGCGAAATTCATCCGGAGTCATGCGCAGATAGCGCGGCGCCAGACAGAGCGGGCCGAGCACCATGCGGCGATTGTCGGGGGTGGCATCTATATTTCGGCGCTGGCATTCCGCCAGACTCCAGTTGGCCAGGCACTCGAACAGCGTCACCTCAGATCGCAGCTGCAGTGTGTGGCGCTTGGCCAGCGTCTCCAGCTCCTCGAAACGCAGCTCCAGAATGTCCGGCTTGGTGAGCACCATCTCGGCTTGCATATCGATCAGCTGCAGCGTGTTGTGCAGCAACGCCACGCCATAATCCTCGGTGGTAAACGGATTCGGATTCGGTATAAGATTCATTTGTGCTCCATCCCCCTCGGCGCCATTCATATTGGCCTGCGCCTGGGCCTGCTTGGCCGCTGCCTTTGCCTTCGACGCCTGCTTGTGTGTGGTGATCACCGTCTGGTGCTGGTTGGTGAGCGCAATGCCCTGATAGAACCACAGCGACTTGTATATATCCAAGGCAGTTGCACTCGATATACTGAGATCAAGTTCACGAATGCAGTAAATTATCTATATGGGCCATAAAAAAATATATATATATTTATGTTCAAATATGTATATATAGTAACAGCTTGGCCTCTCACACTTTTTATTAGTACTCACCAGATCGGGCACATTGAAACGATCCGCCAGTTCGAGTATCTTTAGCAGATGCTTGTGATCGCGATAGGGCAAGCAACGCTTTTCCATATAGCGCACAATCAGCTCGAAGTCGGCCTTATCAACATTGGAGATCTGAAAGTGATTATCGCTTTTGCGGCCACTATTTGGGCCAGCATGAATTAGCTTGGCTAATTCGACGCTGCGCTCGAGCACCGACTTCCGTTCGCAGCGTATCATATAGCGATCCTCGCCATTGACCACAATAAAATCGATGTAGGGATTCACAATGATGGGCACACCTGTATAAATGTTTGTCTGCCCAATGGAGTACTGCGGCGGGCCCATCAAATGGGCCGGCGGTGCACTTGGCGCCGGTGCCGCCTGTATGGCGTCTGCATTATGGCCGTCGGGGCCAAGGCCGAAAGGCAAGACCATGCTACAGTTTGAATTTGCTTTTGTCTCGTTACTGCACTCGTTGTTACTGTTACTGTTGTTGTTGTTGTTGTTGTCACTAGTGTTGTTGTTGTTGTTGTTGGAAAGCTCTTTGTTTGCTTGCAGCTTTAACTGCTCTGACGGCACTGCCTGCTCTGTCTGCTCTAGCTCTTTCGGCTGCTCTGTGTGCTCTGTTCGCTCTGGCTCGGCTTCCCGCACTTGCAGCGCCTTGTGCACCAAAGCACCCACTAATGGCAACTTGGTGATGCGCTCCCTTTTCGTCAGCTGCTGCTCCAAGTGGCTGGGTGCGCTACGCTGGCGATTCTTATTGCCAGGCCGCCGCTTGGCCAACTGAAAGGAAGAAAGCAGAAGTTAGCGCAGCGAAAGAAACATTTGTGCTCGACTAATTTGAATCAAAGTGAAATATTGAAATATTAATAATTTGTATTCTCATTTCAATAATTAATTAATTAATTAATTTCAATATTAGCTTTGACTTATCATTAAATTGAAATACTATACAAAAGGCATCAGTTTATAGGCATGCAAATAATTATCTAAATCACACAAGAGTAATGAGCTATGCCTAGACGTCAGTCACATTATAATCCCTTATCTATGCAAAAGAGCTTTGCCTGCCACTTCGAGAGCCTTCCCACACTTATCTACGAGCAATAATTCTAAACCGAATTGGCTGTAGAGCTACCAGTTGAACAGTTATTTACGTAACAGATAAGCCAACTCCTTTCTGTTATAGCCAATAAGCGAAGAAAAGCGTTTAGGGGAAATACCTGATATATCTTTATCTGTCGTTAGTCAGCTGCTAAAAAGCTTTACAAATTTCGCCACATGAGCCAATCGATAAAATTGAAATTATTGGCCAGATAAATAGGCAATTAATGACAAGTGCTGCAGTCCACACTCTTACTTTATCTCTCAATTGCTGTACTTGAGCACATAAATCGTTTAATATGTAGTTATTATTACTAATCGCTGATTTGTTCAGGCGACTGTAAATTAACTAATTTAGCTACTCGATTGCCGAAATTATTGGCTTTTTTTTGTTTTTTTTTGGCAGCGGTCAATCGTTTGATTGCCGTCAAGTTTATCGCCGACAATCGCGACTATATCAAAACCAATACAAGTCAGCTACACAGCCGCGTGACAGTGTAAAAGACCCGAAAAACTCAATTATAATGCGCGAACAGTAGAGCCCCATTGTCAGTTTCAGTTGAAAGTGTCAACACACATTCAGCTTTTCATATCACACCATAATAAATCTATATATTTATTAGCCGACAGCACTAACTACTTACAAATGTCGTTATCTAGGAAATTTCGCTGCGCTGAGCAATGTGAAAACACAAAATGAAAACAAAATACATAAATGCAGTTCACAAATATACATAAATTTGCAAAAAATATAATGAGTCCTTTAAAGTTGATTGGAACTTCTTAGAACACGAGCTTTGTTGTATATATGTATATACGGATTGAGATTAACATTTTTCAATATAGAAAATATATAGCACGCATTTGCTTACTAGACTTCTTCCGTTCTGCCACAACACTGTCGATTCAATATGAAAAAAATACTCAACTGGTTGCCCTATAGCGCGGCGTATCCCCACCTCGTGTGTTCATAGACTACAATATTTTATCACAGTTTGATTCCCCATTTGGCGTTGTTGTTATTATTGCCTTAAGTACAATGCAAACAAAATTAATTATGGCACGCCATGATTGCCAAGAAGTTCGCAAAATGAGAATACAGTTCAAATATTATTAAATAAAATAAAAAATAAATGTTTGAACAGTTGTAAGGAAGACAACGTTGGCTAAAGCTGATGCCGGCTGTCGACATCGACAACGAGTTTAACATGAATCGCCTCTGCTGCTCCCCCTTGGGCTAGTGACTTAGTCGATCGCCCGAAGACTGTAGTGCTCTCGATGTGTTATTTGCTGTAGAGCAAATGTATATACGAAGGCGACAATAAAGAAATTATCGTATGCAAATAAATTTATGATGTTGAACGTTTTACACGACGCATCGTCGTTATCTGCACAGCAGCTGCCTGGCCTCAAGCCGACCACAGAATATATAAAGTTATTTGTTATATACTATTATTTTTATGTGAATCACAATGGATGAATTAACACCACGTTCGTAATCATAATCTGAAGCGATTGCTTTTGTTTATCGAAACTCTCCCCTGCACATGTGGAGTGGGTGGCGGTTTATAGCGCCCGGTTGCTGGGCCGGATGTCTATCCAAAACTAACCAAAATAAAACCTTTCAAGGTGCACACTTGAACTCTACGCACATATCAGCGGCTAGATGTCTACAGGGGACGATATCGCGGGCTTGCTTGCACTTCTTACATTTTATAGTTATATTTCTTTAGCTGGTGCTTATCACTGAAGGCTCTTTCCATCAATCAATCAAATGCGATTTATTTTCGCTTTACGCTGACTGCTTTGCGTGTGTGTGCGTATGTGCGTGCATTTGTATGACACATTTTATTATTTAATTTATTATTAATTGTAATTTTGCAGTTCAATAATTAAGTTAGTCAATTAATGCCGCACTGTTTCGCAGGGTGCGAACTAAACGCCGCGGGCTAAGAATTTCGACTGACTTATTCTCCGACAAACAACGCCGACGAAGGCGGCAGCGACGGCGACGGCGGCAGCGGCAGCGGCAGAAAAGAAAAGCAGAGATAGGGGCTAAGCAGCAATGCGTTTACGCGAAAATATCAAATATGAATGCATACTCACAAATCTTTAGATATGGATATGTGTATATGAAATGTTGTTGATGACAAAACCTTGTGCTGTGCACAAAACATATAAAATAAGCTGTATTGCTTATATTGAAAAGTATAATTAGTTTATCAATCAACTATTATTCTTAGAATTAGTCCAGATAACTTAAGCGTGCTTTCGATCTCATTTCAAACAAATGACATACTTTTTCTAAAATAATTTGTTTAACTAATTATTCTAGTTATGGAAATATTCGCAGAAAATGTAGCTCGAAGCAAAATAGGCTCAAAGCAGATCGCGTGTTCTCTTAGTCAACTGCATCTGAGACTAATGCAATTACAATAATTTCCAGATGAAGTGCATGCTGCGGAAATGGGCAGCAGCACTTCGGTTTGGCAGCCAACGGACGACTCAATTATCAATTGAATTTATTTAGCAAACAGCAAACGGCAAATAAATAATTTTGGTGCCAAATAAAAGCAGAGCCACAGCCACAATCAATGTTTGATTTTCAAATTATCAAAGCGATTGCAGAGCAGAGATCTGGGTGTTTGCGTGGGCGTTGGGTGTGGCATATGTACTATGTATGTGTTTTCGTGGGTGTTGTTGCCCCTGTTGCCTTACCCCAGCCAAAGCATGATATTTGACAACTGTAATTGTTGTCGACGCGTTCTGTTTGCTCACGAATTACGAGCAACAAATATTTTATAGATAACCACAAATGAAAAGTTTAGCCAAAGCCGGCAATGGCAAAGCAACAACAGCCACAGTTATCAGTAGCCAAGGCCGTGGCAAATCTTCAAAGCTGCAGCTGCCTAAGTAGAAGTGCATACACACGAGGGTGGTTTGATAAGTTAGCGACCTAATTGAGTTTGTATCCACACATCCAACACACGCATCCCCATCTATATTCGATTTCTTATCTATTCACATGCCTCTGTATCTCTTATCTATATTCTATATTCTTAGCGCAGTTGCATACATTATCAAATTGTAGTTCTTCCAATATATTTACTGAATTTATGCAATGACTCACAAATGGCAACTGAACAGCCAGCCGTCTAAAGCTAAACGCAGCTCGAGCTATAGACTTGTTTACATATGACGATAATGTTGGGCCTGAGAGGTTGGGGTCTGAGTTGAAACTGTTAATGAGTTGGCGGCGGAAGCTGCTGCAGATGCTAGTGCTGCCGCTGTTGCTGCTGCTGCCGCGGCTGCTGCTGCTGCGTTACAGTTAACAGTTAAATGTCGCACACGATTTACCTTGACATTGTGTGCATTCGACTACGCCTCAGCTGAGTGATAGGCTTTGTGTGAATCGGCGTGTCGGCTTCCTACATGTAAAATTCGAGCAGATGCTGAGCATTAAAACCCGTTTACGATTGCCATTATCGTGAGCACGTAGTAACAGATCAAATATTTGTATTTATTGGGAAAATTAATTAGCAGAGCGCAAAAAGCAAAGAGGCTAGAAGCGAGAAGCAACAACCAGAAGCAAAGTAGAAAAGCCCTTTAATTAGTTTAATTAAACATAATTATGCACAAGGCGGCTAAACGTAAACAAATTCTCAACTATTTTCAAGTGCCAGCCGACAAAGCAAACAAACAAACACAAACCAAATATATCGAGCGGAAAAAAAAAACACAACTGGGAAATGCGTAGCAAATTTCGAAAATGAAAACGTACCTAATGATCAATGGGAGTGTTTATGTACCTGTAGCCGCATGGGGAGCCAAGAATTTGGCGTCCGATTCTGGGCCCAAAAATAAAACACTTGGCCGGCCAGAGAAAAGTTCAGCGTGTTTGTGGCCGGCCGAGTGCGATAACCCATAGCTCTATAAATAAAACGATGCATTCAAAATTTGCCAAAAAATAAAAAAAAGAAACAACAAAAATGTAAAGCAAAATAAAAGGGAAAGTGAAACTGCCAGCTAGAACTAATGAATATTTCACGCACAGGTCTTTAAGCGCCTATTTTCGGCTAATTCCCAGAAATCTGAATTGCTAGAGAGGCGTCTGTTGCTTTAAGAACTAGTCAATGTAGTATTAAAGCTGCTCTAATGGGCACTGAGACACTTCATATCAAATTGCGTGGAAAATGCGATTGAACTCTGCTTGGCACCCAAGCACATGACGAATTGTTTTGAAGCCTGGCAAATGTTGGAGCTAACTGAGGTAATTTGATTTGCAACGCAGCCCGTAATTCCACTGAGTCATAGCAGATAACAGAGCGGAGCAATGCAGTAGGTGACTGCTGGCCTACGAGTGCCCTGGCAGGATGGCTAATGACATCATAGAGAGCCACAGAACATATCACGTGTTAGCTTCACAGTTTAGCTGTTCGATTCGAGAGCAATAAATGACGAATCCAAAATGCACAATGCAAAGGCAAAATTATGTTTGTTTTTTTTTTTTTCTGCTGGCCGTGCGCCAAGTGTAATGGCAGACAAAAATGATGAAATTAAAAAGTCAGCCATAGACTCGGCCGGCGATCAAAACAAAGGCAAGGGAACACAAAAGATGCCAGAGCAATGTGTCAGAGCAATCAGTCAAGAGTCCAAACACTCCGGGAGGCCGACAATTGAGTCATTAGCCAAATTAGACCAATTGTAGCAGTAGTAGCACGGAGCATAACAAAAAATCAATAAAGAACACAATGCATATACATATAGAAATAAATAATGTATACGATTCGAACTAAAGTTCACAAAGAGTCACACAAATTTTTGGCCACAAAAAAGACTTTCACCTGCCAGGCAAAGCCAGCAGCAAACACACAAATAAAACTTGGCAAAGTAAAGTGGAAAATAAAAAACTCACCCTCAGCAGAGTCCGCCCTACGCAACATGTTCCATGTTCAGCTGGGTAGGTGTGGGCGGGCAGCTGGCGGGGCTGAAAGTGGAGCACGCTCTCGCTCTCATCACAGCAGCGACAAACAATGAGGGAAATAAAGCAAACGAACAAATTTTCATTTGCAGCGGCGCGAAACTCAGCGGCAGCTGTGAACAAATTGCAGGGTATGAAGGTGGTATAGATAGTGTCTGTGTGTGAGTGTGTGTGTGTGTGTGTGTGTGTGGGTGATGCGGGTGCTGGCTAGGCCAATAGCCAATATCAAGTGCGCAACGATGGCCGTTAGGATTTGCGGGGATTGAGGTCGTCAGCAACTGGCAGTCGCTGTTGTTGATAATGATGTTGATGTGAGTGCGGGCAACTGGTGCCAAGGGCGCATTGCAGCCAAGTGGACGCGGCTCACAATGGGCAGAAAGTAACAATTGACAACGCAGCGTATGCGCGATGCGCCAGCCGATGCAAAAAGCAGCCTCAGCTGACGTTGTTGCTGTTGCTGTTGCTGTTGTTGTTCTTGTCGCTGCCTGAAACACTGACACAGTGAACGAGTTTTAACACACACACACAACTACACTACACACACACACATACACATAAAGGCAACTCTCGTTTGCTTCCTTTCAGCAGGCGCGTGTGTGTAGGTGTCTGTTTGTAGCCGTGTCTGTGTCTGTGTTTGTGTTTGTGTCCGTGTCTCTTATGGATACACAATTTATGCTTTTGCCAATTACTCGCTTATGTTTATATCAAACGCTTTTATTATGATTGCGAATGCCAATCGAAACTTACCCCAGTTTATGGCTGCAAATCGTATGGTATATTAAGACAATGCCGTTGATTTCTTTTCAAATTTACTTCAACTTATTTAGTTTTATTTAGCGCCAAACGAATCGATTTGCAATATGCCCGTTTAATGTTTAAACAAAACACAAGCCGCATTTGTTTATAATACAGACGATCTTCTTTTAGACATTATATGTGTGTGAGCATGAATATATTATATATATATACATATATAATCTTCGCGTATTTATCGAGCAGGTCTTTTTTTTTTTGCGCGCGCCGTGCCAGAGCAATTTGAAAGGCAGCTACGACAACGTCGCTGCTCGAGAGCCGAAAAGCGTATATACAACAAAATATTTGGTGTGCCTTTATGAGGATTACACACACGCACACACACATGCACATACAGACTCTCAGACATTTCGTTAGTTGAGCAATCCGCCAAAGCCAAAAACAATCAAAAGAAAAACATACCAAATTTCCCAGATTGGCGTTGCCATCGTTTTCCTCCATGCCAAACACTGCAAATGCTTTCAGCTCCCAACTCTAGACGAATTAATTAATTTGTTAACTGAATGTTCGTATAAATTTATTTATCTATATATATATATATATATATGAATATTTGGTGGCGAAATGTATTTGTAATTGTTAAACAAATTTGAATGTATCTGACATATTTTACATGAGCATCTGGCAGCACTGCGCTGGGGGAAAACTCTCGCAGCTTTTCCCACACGGACATGCGCACTGCCTCTGGCTCTGCGCTCCGTGCCTACCCACAGGTCGTATGAGTAATCGTCTGTTGTTCAATGCAAGGCGCAACATATTTGAGCGTGTGATAAGACGCGCTGCCGATGACGACAACGAGCCTACGCACACTTTCGCTTTTCCCAAAAAGAGAGACAGAGAGAGAGAGACCGCAAGCATGGGAAATGATGAGAGGGAGCTGCAGTGTGTGTGTGAGTGAGAGAACACGAGCGGGTGTGTGGGCGCCGAGGCAATCTCTTCTGTAGGAGATAGGTCTAGTGGGCCCTAGTCAACTGAGCGTTGCGTTGAGTGAGGTAGGAAATTTATAGCTGTTATCAGCCACACACACACACACACACACATTAATACACATACACAGAGAGCGTAGCAGCCCGCGGGAAAGGCACAAAAACAAACAGAAAATGGGAACTAACGAAAACTGGGTCAAATCCCAGCACCCGAGCTACCCAAACTGCTGAGACATAATTTCGGAATGAATTTTCCAAAAATTTACAAAGCTGTGAAAAATTATTGAATAGCGAGCATTACTTAACAGACAGAGACCAATTAGAAATTGGAATTCTCAGAAAATACACAAGATAAAGTGCTACGAACACAAACTATGTAAAGGAATGGCATATAAGTAGTATAAATAAATAATTGTTTATCTATAATTTAGTAGCTGCTAAAGTGCACTGCTAATAAATATATATCGATTCTAAACGAGGGATGTTTGAAAAGTATTCAAGTAAATTTTAATAAGTAAACAGTAATATTTATTTGTTTAAATTATTATAACATTAAAGATTTTTATTTGCTTTATTATATTTTTATTTTTCTTTATTTAAATATTTTTCAAGCATCTTTTACTTATAGAAAAACAAATTTAAATAATATATTTATTACCAAAAATATATTAATTTCAATTCGTATGAATAGTAAGCAAACGACTTTCTGGGCATTATATTATATTATAAATATTATATAATATAATAATAATAGAAAACTAACGAAAACATCAATTCCATTTCATTTATGTGCATAAACAAAAGATATTTTTGATAATTATTTTTATTTATTTAAGGATTTCATTAGAAAATATGTCACTGTGTTCTGGTTACCGGAACCAACTATAGATTCTTAATTTGATTTACAAACAATGTGGATTTATTGACTTGCATCGAAAAAAGTAAAAATTTAAGTTTTTTCGCATTGGGGTTTTGTTAGTTTTTTACAGTTTTTTTTAGTTTTTTCTTTTTTTTTCGGCTTGTTTGTGGTAAATTTAGTCCTACGATGATACTGTTTTCACGCTATTGATAATGTACAAAGGCTAAAAGTATTTTTTCTTCTTTTCATGGAGTTTTTCCATTTTGTTTTGTTTTTTTGGTTGCTTGCATTACATCAGATGGAAATTACAGCCAATTTGCGTTTAGCACATTGCTCACTCTGATGCGCTGCGATACGTTCCAAAGGTTTTTGAGAAAACTGGACGCGAATTCATCAATTCATTGGGGGTATTAGGCATTGGGTTTGTATGCTACATTCATTCGACTTCCTTAATCTATTCTATCCGTTTATGTGTTTGTGTATCGGTGCATGGTAGTATGTACTTTGCGTACACGACGTTTGTATATATATATATATATATATATATATGTATGGGTGTTTGTGTGTAGCTAATGCTCGCCTTTTTAAGAGTCTGTAGCTGCAACAGTGGTGAGGAGAGCGCTCTTTGCGATGCCATTGCGTCGTTTGATGGCAATTTTGGCCACGCCTTTCCGACACTCAGTCGAGCCGCCCATGATGACCATGAGTAGCCCATTGTGGGCCATTGCGTTCCAGACTCGTTCAATAAAACTATCCAGTTTGGCAGCGGAGCGCTGAGCAGTCTCTAGCAGAAAGTCCTGCTCGGGCACCAGCAGATTGGCAATGGTCAGAGCATTCTCGAGCGCAATTTCGTTCACCTTGCGCATGGCTTCTTTGGTGCTGGACACCTCGTGCACATAAACCGACTTGCAACTGTCCTTTGACGCAGCCTGCTCCGCGTTTTTAATGACCTCCTTCAGGCGAGGCTGCAGATCACCAACATTCACAATAGCCGTCCGCTTGTCTCGCTTAATAGCATGAGCAAGGAGATTATTTCGTAGGCCATCGCCGCTAGTGGCACGAATGATGTCATAGATGCGTTTGCGCTGTGTGAGAATCTCGTCGCCGAACTCAATGCTGTTGGCCAGCTTCATCTTGACCAGCTTGAGTGTGGCGAGCGAATCTTCAATGGAGTCATGACCATCCACGTTCTCCTGTATACTCTGCTGCAGGAACTGTTTGGCCAGGTGTTTTAGCTTGCTCTTCCGTTTGCGCACGCCGCTTATGTTAAAGCACACACTGGTGTCTATCACATACGGATGCATCATTCGCATTGCATTCAAATCGGAGTTGAGCGATTGGCCAACCAAAATGGCATCTGGCGGCAGCAGCTCAGATACCTCTCGCTGCACATCCGCCAGAGTCTTCGTCACAGTTTTCATAATGTCAGCCGTGATGCCCGAGTATTGTGTCAGGTAGTCAGTGATTTTGTTGATGGGACGCACCAATGTCTCGTAAACCGTCTGATAGTTTTCATTCACTATGGAAATACGCGTCAATTCGTTTTCTCCGGTGATCGTGCGGCACATCTCGCAGTCCACGCCGAACATGGGACTACGATCAGTAACTGGAGCATACGACTTCTTTGTAAAAATATACGACTTGAATCGGGAATGTAGCTCGCCCTGCAGCGGTATCGGATAACCCTCGTCGACCAATTGCAATGCGGAGAGCAAAAGTTTTGTGCGCGGAAACTTGTCGTCTGGGTGCAAAATGGGTGCTTCATCTGGTGTGGACGGCGACTGCTTCTCAATGGGGAAAATTGCCTTTACGAATAGTGTGGGATCCTTGTTCAGCTCGACAGCTGATTCCAGTGAGCCGTGCTCGTTAATCAGCTTCTGTGCCTGGACATTGGTAAGGGGAATCTGAAAATAGAGATAAGCGATCGCAATTACGATTTCTCACTGCGAGATGTCATCAACTAACCTGCGCAATGGTATCAATGATCCTCCCCTCCTCATGCGGTGGCAGCACCACCTCAAGCTTGGTATCAAATATCCTATTCGTCGCCTCGAAGCGGCTTTCATTTGACATATAGTGATACAGTGATAGGCCATCCAATATGAGCACAACGCTGTGCGATAAGCTTTGGAACTTATCGGCACAGCACCAGCGATCGGGTGCACACGGACTCTTCTTACCAATGAGTGCCGACATCAACAAATGCTGTATGTCAGTCAGGAAGATGGGCGTACGTTCCTGCTGAGGAATTTCGAGTAGTGCACGTCTGCCCATGTCGCGCAGATGCACAGCCGGCACACTCTCCAGTTCGCGCTTGCGACGACGCAGATCCGTGGACAAAGACCTGTATTGCTCCTGGGTGAGTGTGGTCGGTAAGCTGGCCAGCGAATTGTCGCCGCCTGCTGAATTGTTGCGACTGCGTTTCATTTCGGGCTCACCAGAGTCCGTCTCACCAGCATCGGGTGCGGCAGCAGCAGCGTGGATTGTATCCCCGCTATCTGCTAGAATAGTTAGACGATTTCGTGTCTTTCGCTTGCTGCACACTGTGATAAAACCGTCATCCACCTCGTCTTCGTTTTCGGTATCGCGATGTTTCTGCTCTGCTTCATGCATGCGATCCCTGTCGTTCAGCTGTATAAGATTTGCCAGCGCTGCCAGTTTTCTCTTCTTCTTTTCATTGCGCTCTTGTTGCTTTGACGATTTTTGCTCTTTCATCTTCATTCGCCTGTTGGATAAACTGCACGGCGCAAGGAATATGAAAACACATGTGAGTTTTATAGTTTTTCTGATTCGTAAGTGGAACAAGTTCAAATGAACCACCCACGTTCGCGGTTGCACTGTTAACATTGCTGCTGCTGTTAACTAAATACCATAGATCAATTTTTAAATCATATACATGTTAATTATACTGTTTTAATTAATAGCGTGAAGAATTATTTTTTAAATAATAATTTTTAAGTCATCGGCCGCAGATAAGAAAGTGATATAGATTAATAGTTTTTTACAGTAATAACAGAAAAATGCCAGCGCTGCTCCTCAATTAACAGAGCTGCTCCTCAATTCGCGTTTACATAAATACGCATCTCGACACGCAACAGTTGTTCAACACTGACCCCTTTAACCGTTATAAAATTCCGCGTGCTTTTGAGACATTCTGCGAATAAATTTAGAAGGAGGCGTTTAAATAGAGAATTTGACTGCGTTTTGCAAATAAATTGTGTTAACATGTATACGGCAGTTAAGCCACTTTCGAAGTACTTGCAACTGAAATCAGTTCGCATCTACGATGGCGTTTTCACATTTCACTCAAAAGTAACTTGCGCCCTTTTGTTGGCCTTCACAGTTTTGCTATCTGCAAAGCAATATTTCGGCGATCCATTAATTTGCATAACGAATATGCAAGAACGGGACTTTGTAAACTCCCATTGCTGGACACTGGGAATGTATATAATGAACTACGAAGATGACGAGTTGGCGGATAAACAAGAGAAGAAAATTGAGAGAGATTATAAGAACCAGTTTCTCAGAGCCGAATTCAAGCCAAAAATGGATAGCAATCTATTACATAACGCGGCTCCTTTGACCGCGGATCCTTCTACTGCACAAGATCGCGTATTTCTCCGCTATTATCAATGGGTGGTGCCTGTTCTGTTGCTGCAATCGATTTTCTTCTACTTGCCTGCATTTCTATGGAAGATCTGGGAGGGCGGACGCATGAAGAGTCTCTGCTCGAACTTTGATAATGTGCTGGAATCGAATGAGAAAACTACAGCGAATTTGAGCAAGCTGGCTAAATACTTTTCCAATGACTACAAACAAACACATTTCCGCTATTTCACCTCCTACATATTCTGTGAAATTTGCAACTTAGTAATTAGCGTAAGACAATTAAACAGCTCCCTCTCTTAAAACCTTAATTAATTTGTGTTTCATTCTAGATTGTCAACATGCTGCTGCTGAATGTGTTCTTGGATGACTTTTGGTCCCGCTACGTCAAGGCTGTGGCTGCAGTGCCCGCCTATAACTGGGATGAGTGGAACCGCATCACGACGCACATTTTTCCTAAGATAGCTAAATGCGAGATACTGAAGTTCGGCTCTAGCGGCACCCTGGAGACTGTTGATAATCTCTGCCTACTGCCGCTCAACAATTTGAATGAGAAAATCTTTGTTTTCATGTGGATCTGGTTTATACTAATGACCATTTTGGCCGGCTTGAAGCTCATCTATCGCCTGGTCATCATTTTTCATCGTGGTCTGCGTGTTCAGCTGCTGCGTGCGCAAATGCGCTTCATGTGTCAATCGCAAGTGAAACACATCTTGGCTAACTTTAGTTGCGCCGATTGGTTTATTCTAATGCGGGTCAGTAATAATTTGAGTCGCGAGCTATTTTGCCAGCTAATGAAACTTATCTATGACGAAGAATTCTCCACTAAGAAGCCAAGTGCGGACAGAAAGTTAGTCTAAACCAGTTGAAAAACCACCAATATTTACAATTCACAAAGTACTGGCAACATCGTGGGCCATATAGTTTCGATGAATGACTATAATTTAATTTACTTAATTTTTGATATTGATTTAAAAATATGCTCGATATGAATGAATTATCGAAATTCTACTCTACGTTTATGTTGAACACGATATGAAAACTGAAAAACAGTTACAGATTTTCTTCTTTTTTTTTCTCTCTTAACACAATGAATATCATAAAATCACTTATTTTAAAGCTATACTTAGAATATAACTTTCGAAATAACTTACCATTCGCTATGGCTCGGCTGAGAGTATAGGATTGTACCGCACATCTTGCTCACCCGTTGTGCGAGGTGAACTAATCGCAGTAGTTGATAAAGCAGACACTTTACTGAATTTTGCATCAATTTTTTGTGAGTGACTTCTGCGTTTTAAATCTAAACATGAATGAAAAATGATTGATTCATAAATGAATATGTTCTCAATTAACTTACATTAAATCTGATAATAAAATTTTGATTTGGACTATTTCCTCGGAAGTTTTCATGGAGGTTTTTTTATTAACGGGTATATTTATTTGCGTGTCTGTTTTTCTAGGTCTTTAACTAAAAAAATATTTTTGTTGTACGTTTTTAGTGTACAAAATTTGTAAAATGTCGACTAAAAACCAAAAATTCAAGGCTTGCTCGACCCCAACAAGGGGCATTGCCATCCAAAACGAAAATAAATAAAATAAAAACCCAATTGATATCGAAATTGATGCGTTGCTGGCCTCTGGTGGGTGGTTCGTTGCTCTGTTGCCATCGCCATTCCCTTCAACTTGCACTCTAGACGCATTTTTGTGCATCGCTCGCAATTTCAATTGCCATTTTCATTAACCAAAAAATTGTAAAGTTCAAAACATTTTGTACACAGCACAGCAAAATGCGCCACCACCAAAGTGGGTCGCATCCAAGCTGATCCACTTTCGGAAAGCTTCAAAAGCGCGCCCGGCTCCGTCGATGTCTTCAGTTGCCGCTTGGAGCGCGCGGAAGTCGCTCGCATTCGAAATCGTCGTTATATCGTGTGTTACCCTCTACCAAGAGCCGGTCAGCCCAATTTGGATTATTCGTTTCCGATTTTTGTTTAAGTGAATCGCTGTAATTGGATCCTTCTTTTCTTATACATTTTTTTTTTTTGCTGCTGTGTAATAAACAAATGTAACAAAGTGAAAATTAATTAAATAAAAGAAAAGATCAAAGAAGATTTCAAATAGGAATTGTGCAACGTGTATGAAAAATTATGTATTTAATAATTTAATACATTGCTAATATATATCTTACGAAAATGAATCAAAGTTTGGATGGTATGTCAATAATTGCATATTATTCTATAAGTATTAAAGTAAATTTTAGTAATTTCAATTGTCAAATATATAGGCATATTTATAGTTTAGTAAATTGCCACACAAAAAGTTTAAATACTTGGCAGCTATTTAAGCTTATGTTTTCATTTTGTTCAGTTTCGACAATTTCGTGCATCAGCATTTCTACAAGTTGCGAAACTTCTCTGCAGAGAACTCGCTGACCAAAATATATTACATACATACTATACATATATAAAAGAAATTAAAAATATTTTTGATAAAAAATGTGTTAAGTTGTTGTTGTTAAAGTTAATAAGTTGTTAAACATAATTTAATGTATAGCAACACTGAAATGAGTTCAACTTGACTCCTACAATATTTAGCCGCACACGCGAAAGGGGATCGACTGGATTATACCCTGCTTGTGAGGTCTTAGCTGTGATATGGGGAGTAAAAAAAGTAGCTAAGAGAGACTATTGGATAAATATAGAAAGGGGAAGAGAAAGTTGAAAAATAGATGGAGATTGCTAAGAAACAGGGAGAAATTACTGACATACAAAAAAATAGAGAATGAGTGAGAGAAAATGAGAAATAGAAGAAAGGAATATATTGAACAGAAATAAAACAGAATAAGGTTTATAAAAATTTAATTTACCTTTCGTATAAACTAAATTAACAAAATAAGTAACTTCATTCCTATGCAGAATATAAACCGAAACTATTATGTAGAGTTCGATGTTATACACTTATTTACACTTTCCCAGAACTAGAAGCGAAGCGTTCGCCGCGTCTCTCTCGCCGGGCATGCCCATCTCGCCTGCCCTATGCACGTATTCTGATCATATCCCTGTTGGTAATAGCTACATTACTCATCTCACTCATCTATTATGGCATTGTGCTGGAGCGCATGGGTAAATAGAGAGACTGATCAACATATTATCTATTACATAACTCCTCAAATGCAGATCGCTTGCGTCAAATCGTGTCACTCAATGAGAAACACGCGCGTCATGTGCAGCCCATTGATGAGAAGGCGATCGTAATAGGGCCACAATTGGAACCTTTTCGTGTGCCGCTGATGAAAGCCGATTCCGATCCGATTTCAACCAAGAGCGAGGAGCAGTCTTTGCGTTTGAAACATTTGCGTTTCAAGTTTCGCATGAAGCGTTTCAAGCTTCGATCGCGTCGCAGCCTGCAGTCTTTAGACTTGCTCGATCCTCTCCAGCTAGAGGCCAACATGCAGCATCTGTATTCCAAGATGCGCAACAAAAGAGCCAGGGCGGTGCTAAGTCAGCTGGAAACGGAGTATGTCAGGTGCAAGAAGCAGACGCCAGAGAATTGTATGTCAGCTTTCATGCGCATGTACCAGATGGCCAAGGAGGTGACCGAAAAGATGGACAAGATGAAGGAAATCATAAGAGATCATCTGGGCTCCCACAGTGTCGAGTCGCATGAGTTTGAGCCATATGTACCGGCCAAGACGACGAACACATCACTCGATCAACTGCAAGAGGCGACGACTCCGCTCACAAACAGCAGCGCAGCTGGCGATGGAGACAACGAAGAGACGACTGTGAAGCCCAATAGAGTTAAGATAAAACCAGCTCAAATCAGCTGGATTATCGATGGACCCGGACACGATGAGCAGGAGGCATATGTGGAGAATACGCCCAGAGCTATGATAGACCCGAGCAATGCATCGACAACGAATTTTGCTACAACAACCATGGAGAGCACATTACCCACGACCCTGACGATGGATATGGAAACTACAACAGCAACAACAACAACTAGCAACAAGAGCTACACTAGTTTCTCATCCTCTTCGGCAATTTCAATAGCAGATGTAGATAAGATCACATCAAATGACAGCAACTCCTTTACCAGCACAACCAGCAGTCCTTTGTCTTTTCTAACCACTGAGGGACCAGAATCGGAGAATATAACAGATCGCGTAACTTGGATCTTGGATCGTTTCGATAAGCCCAAAGAGATTGTGCACACCACAGAGCGAGCATATGATAAAACCACCATGACAACCATGCCACCTAGCATTGAGCATGAGTCAGTTCCATTGCACTCCGACAGCCATATGAAGCAGCAGACTACGAAAATGCCGACAACTGATGCAGCAGCACCACTCGCAACCACAGCCAGCGGGCAGAGTGAGACGACAACACACAAGAGCATGGAAGGCCATGAGGTGGAGAGCACAGTGGCCACGAGCACGCTCCATACAACCACAGTAACCACTACTACACCCAGCCCAACCACCACGACCGAAGCTATAGATGTCACTAATCACACGGCCTTTCCCACTAAGCCCAAGCCAATCAAAATCAGCTGGATAATTGACGGCTACGCGAGCAGCGATGAGGACAGTAGCACAACCCAAGCACCAACCACTGTAACCACTACACGAACAACCACGCCGAACACCACTGAGAGCGTAGCTGATGTGACTTCGTTAGTTAACGCTACGAGCATAGAAAACACGATGACTGACACAACCCAAGCCCCACCCATTGAGAGCACCACTGGCACCACTGAAGCTGCAACTAAAGTGCAGCCATTGGAAAATACCACGAGCATAGAAAATATGCTGAATGAGACAACTCAAGCAGCTCCCACTGAAGCTACATTGGAGAGCACCACTCAAGTAACCACCACAAAGTCCACTGAGAGCGCAGCTGATGTACATCCATTAGATAATCCATCTAGCATGGAAAATATGATAATTGTTACAGCTCAAGCTCCAACTGTCACTGAACCCACCACTGAGAGCACCACTCTGATAGCCACTGTAAGCACCGCAGAAGTAGAACCTCACATACATCCATTAGATAATCCTACGATAGTTGAGAACATGGTGGTTGCAACCACCGAGGCAGCAGTCACTGAAACCACCACTGAAAGCACCACAGAAGGTGCACGTGGAGTGCATCCGCTGGACAATCCAAGTAGCATTGAAAACATGCTGGATAGCTTTGAGCGCCATGAAGAGCAGAAGCCGCTGATCAAAGTCCTGCACAGCAATGATACTTCGAAGTATGCAGAGTCTGAGAGTTTGAATATCTACGATCGCAAGCATTGGCTGCAGCAGTTTGAAAAGGATGCGGCGCCGAAACAGGATGAGCTCATCGAGTCATTTGGCACGACGCTGGATGCTGAGAGTCTGAAGCAGCTGGGACCCAAAATAAATCCCGTCAGCGGCAAGGTGACAAATGGTAAAGGATATTTCAATTCTCTATATAGATCATTCCTTATATAGAAATTCTCTTCTTCCAGCTGCCGATGCACAGCTCATAACCATATGCGAACGCCTATCCCGCAAGCTTCAGCTGAAGGCGGCAGCCGAGGCAAAGGAAGCGGACAGCCATGAGCCGTACACTGCCTCGCCCACCGTGCAGTTTACGAGTCGCGCACCTGGCGGCTTTCCCGTCTCTGGCGAGACAATGAAGGCCTCTGCCCAATTCATGTTCAATCCGAGCTTCGGCATGCCCAGCATACCCGTCTGCTTCTATATGACTCCTGCCAACTTCCGCATGCCCATGTGGTCGCCCACGCCCTCGTTTATGGGCATGCAGAGCGCCCAGTTTGGCGGCTCGTCGAATGCCGGTGGCATATTCTTTGTGCCGCAGCAATTCGGGCCATCGGGCAACTTCTTTGGTGGCAGCGCTGGCACAGCGGGCGGTGCGCAGAACCAGCTGCCCAATATCTTCTCAAAGAACGCCTCGCCGCAGAAGCAGCCCAATGGACAGCAACAGCTCTACTGCACTTACATGCAGAACCAGCAGGGCCAGGCGGCGCAATCGGCCAACTTGACGCCCAACAGCCAGGCGGGCTTCTCCAATGCTAACTTCAAGATGCGCCATGCCAACCAGACGGGCGTGGCACAGCGCAACCAGATCATCTATGCCTCCTATCTGGGCGTGCCGCAGCAGCTGCACGAGCGCTTCAAGTGCCCCGACGCGGATCAAGTGGCCTGCTTTGGGCAGAAGCAATGCATTTCCGCGTCGAGCTGGTGCGACAATGTCGTCGACTGTTCCGATGGCAGTGATGAGTCAGCCTGCACCTGTGCCGATCGCCTGGATGACGATCGCCTGTGCGATGGCTATGCGGATTGTCCCATGGGTGAGGATGAGCTGGGCTGTTTTGGCTGCGAGCCACTGGCGCATTCCTGCTACGAGAATGCTGAGGACTATGCGCGCCACAATCGCTCCACCTTGTCCATGTGCTACAGTCGCCACGAGCGTTGCGATGGCTTCTTCAACTGCCTCAATAAGCGCGATGAGCAGCAGTGCAGCCTGCTGGTTAGAGATGTGGCCAATCCCATGGTAAGATGATGGGCGAATCTCTGGAGAATTCTCTCTTTTACGTTTTCCATTCGATTCTAGTCCCATTCAGCCACCGCCTCGGAAGGCTTCTTGTATCGCAATCATCGTGGGGATTGGTATCCCGTTTGCAATAATGGCGACAGATGGGCAGCCGATGCCTGCGAACTGTCTGAGCTGAAGGATGCCGCAAATGTCACCTTCAAGCAGCTGAAGCTACCGGGCCCATTCATTGAGCCCTCGTTGCATGCTGGTATTCACTTTGCCCAGGCCTGCCAAGGGCGCAATGACCAGGACACGCTGCTCGACCATGTGGCCTATGTCAAGTGCCCGCCCCGGGAGTGCGGCCTGCCCAGCAAGCCGGGCGAGAGCGTGCCCTCCAAGCGCTCTAAGCGTGCACCCATTCAGGATAGGCTGCAGTCGGATAAGAGTCGAATTGTGGGCGGCAGCTATGCAACGCCGTTGGAGTGGCCCTTCGTCGTGGCCATCTACCGGGATGGCAAGTTCCACTGTGGCGGCACCATCTACACCGAGCACTGGGTAAGCTCAGTCGAATATCAAACGCATCTCTGCTAAGCAACTCCTTCACAGATCATCAGCGCTGCCCATTGTGTCATCAACTATTCCAAGTATTACTATGAAGTGCGTGCTGGACTCTTGCGCCGCTCCAGCTACTCGCCCGCTACGCAAATCCAAACCGTTTCGCATGTGGTCGTGCATCAGGGCTACGAGCGGCGCAGCATGCGCAACGATCTCTCGCTGCTGCGCGTGGCAGCACCGCTGCAATTCAATCGCTGGGTGAAGCCCATCTGTTTGCCAGACATGGGACGAACGACCTTTGGCGAGGACTGGATCTGGGGGCCAGAGGAGCACACGCTCTGCACAGTCGTCGGGTGGGGCGCCATACGAGAGAAGGGACCAAGCAGTGAGTATTCGTCTACGGATGCCATTTGCCTTTGAATTTAATTCCATTCCAATTCCAATGTCCGCTGCAGGTGATGCAATGCGTCAGGTAATTGTGCCCATACGCAAGGGCTGCACAGACCCCGAGGATCAGGCGTCGGAGGATGTGTGTGCCGGCGAGCCGGGTGGCGGGCGTGATGCCTGCCAAGGCGATTCAGGTGGTCCGCTCTTCTGCCGCAGCGTCACCCAGCCGGAGCAATGGTATTTGGCAGGCGTTGTTAGCCACGGCAATGGCTGTGCCCGTCCCAAAGAGTTTGGCGTCTATACGCGCGTCGCCCTCTACCTGGACTGGCTGGATCTGGCGATGACACCACGTTTGCTGCCAGTACGTCAGCCACTCCAGCGCTGTCCCGGCTTCACGTGCGTCTGGGGTGGCAAGCGTTGCATATCCCATCGACATCGTTGCGACCGCAATGTGGACTGTCTGGGCGGTGAGGATGAGGTGGGCTGCTCCTACAACTTCATACCGGACATGGTGGGCGGCACGAGACTAAACGTCAGCAGCACCACCGAGAGCGACTATTATCCACAGGAACAAAAGGGCCCACTTGACCAGGAAGTGCAGCAGACTGAGAACAAACTGCGCCAGGATGTGTCCATAGAGGAAAATGATTTGTTTGCTGATTTAACAACTGAAAACGAGGAGAGTGCAGCTGGAGCATTCACTGAGCAGCAGAGCAACACGCCAGCAGCAGAGGTCGATGACGTGAGCACAACAACAACAGACAGCTCAACAACAACAACACAGACAGCAACAGTGCCACCTGCGACAACAACAACAACAACAACTTGGCCAACACCCACAGAGGATTTGATGAAGTTGACGGACTTGATAAGCCAACTACTCGACGAGTCAACAACGTCAGCACCCAGCTTCGCCACAGCCACTGCAACAAGTGCAAGAAATGTAACTGACGAAACAATGGCAGCAGTTGCAACAACGCCAGCAACAACAGTTGCAGTTGCAAACACAACTTTGGGGCCGACTTTCATAGCCATTGACAGCACAACTAGGCGAATTGTGCCACAGCCTGCAACAACAGCAACCACATTGCATACCACAACTGTGGCAACCACAGAAGCAACCACAACCACAACCACAACCACAACCACAACAAACAACAGCCAAACGGAGAAGCCATTGCCCAATAAGTTTGTTTGCCAGAAGTCAGTTCAAGAGAAGAAGAAAAGTTCATATCAAGAGATTAATCATTTATTTTTCTATATTACAGACTGCCACAAATAATTGATCAGCTGCATCGCTGCGATCGCAAAGTGGACTGCGAGGATGGCACCGATGAGCTGGACTGCTCCTGCCGCGACTATCTCAAAGGCAGCCTCAGCACGCTCATCTGCGATGGCAAGGCAGACTGTGAGGATTTGACAGATGAACAGAATTGTGGTAAGCTCAAAGGAAACTCTCTAGAGTAAAACAGCTAAAAGCAACTCCCTCTTCAACTGCAGGTGGCTGTGGAGAGCACGAGTATCACTGTGCGCTGTCCAAGATCTGTCTGCCGCTGGCCAAGCGCTGTGACAACGTCGTCGACTGCACGTTCAATGAGGATGAGAAGGATTGCTGTGCGTAAGCGAGTCTATCAAGAGATGCTTATCTGGCTAATTATTCTCTTCTCTCACAGTTGCCCTGACCAATGGCCACGATGTGCACTTCGATGCCCATCAGCAGCCCAAGTTCAGCAGCGTCGGCATCTTCTCGAAGAACGCGCATGGCCTGTGGCGCGTGGTTTGCGCCCATGAGACGGGCTTCCACGAGCACCAGGCCAAGACAGCGGACGAGGTCTGTGCTCTGCTAGGCTTCCGGGGTGCGCAGTACTACAACAGCACAGAGTTCGTTAGCCAGCAACAGATGCGGCCCATCACACCGGAGTTGAGCAAATCACAAGCTAACAGTGAACTGCGAGCCCTAATGCGAGACAATGCGCAGGTGTCCAGCAATGAGATGGACCACGCGAGGCACTCGCATCAGTCGCTGCCTGGAGCACTGCGAGCACGCGTGCTGCCCAACAAGTGTCTGGGCATCTATGTGGAGTGCAATGCGCGCTCCAATGCGACGCTGCCATTGAAAACCTTCAGCGCTGGCCAGGCAGTGACTCCGCCGCCAGCTGAGCAGCTGCCTGAACTATTGCCCTCCATCCAAACAAACATGCGGCCATATGTGCACTTCAAGCCGCTGCTGCCGCTGCAGGTGGTCAACAAGAAGGATGAGATCTTGGATCATCTGGAAACGTTGATCAAGAGTAAGAAAAACAAGACGCTGCTGGTGCAGGAGCAGCTGCACGAGGCCATTGAGGAGCTTCATTGGCCCTGGCTGGCAGATGTCTATGTGAACGGTGAGCTGTGGTGCTTGGGCGTTTTACTAGACAAGCATTGGCTGCTGGTGCATGAGAGCTGCCTCGCCGGCTTAAGGTTTGTTACTTAACCTTGATCTCTGACCAGTTCTAATTCCCTCTCCCATTCTTAACAGCTTTGATATGCACTACATTAGCGTTCTGTTGGGCGGTGGCAAGACCAGGCGCTCATTGCATCGCAGCAACCATGAGCAAATATTGCGCGTAGATTGCTTTGAGGCAGTGCCTCGCTCCAATGTGCTGCTCTATCATCTGGAGCAGCCGGCGAGATTTACGCACTATGTGCTGCCCACCTTTTTGCCAGAGATGTGAGTAATTCCAATTTCCAATACTCAACTCACCTCTAAAGCTAAATTTCTCTCGCAGCTCTGCTGATGAAGATGTCGCTGCACACGAATGCATCAGCGTGCTGCACGACGATCTCACAGGGCGCATCAAAACGGTGGCCATTGCTTCGATCAATAATGACAGCAGCTGCATCAATTGCTACCAGCTGCAGGAGCGTAAGCCGTCCAGCAACTTGATGCGCATGCTGAATCTGAGTGCCGAGGATATGGCCTCCATATCGGACGAAGTGGAGCTGGTGAACGGTGTGGCAGCTGGCAAGTCGATGCCCGCGCTCACCACATTCACCAGCTGCACGCAGTTTGGCCATAGGAATCAGACAGATCTGCAGGTTCAGCCCACAGATCAGGGCGTGCTGGTGTGCAGGGATGCGCACACAGGCTGGTATCCTGCGGCGATCTTCAACTATAACAACACCAACTGCCGCAGCTTCAAGTCGCCCTTTGCCATTAGGAAACTCAACGAGGCCTACAAAATGCTGCAGCATGTTATAGGTATTACCTGTGCATAAATTTAATTTGAGTAGATAATTCATATATTTCATGCTCTTAGATCATCCGCATTGCAGCAATGCACAGGCAACGCCCACTTGTGCCACTCATCGCTGTCCTCTGGGCGCCTGCCTGCCGCAGTCGGCGCTCTGCGATGGCCGCACTGACTGCCACGATGGCAGCGACGAGGATGAGGCCAAGTGCCGCGAGCTCAAGCAGCGCTGTGGACCGGGTGAAATGAAATGCCGCTCGAGTGCCAAGTGCGTGCCGAAGAGCAAGTTTTGTGACCATATACCAGACTGTGAGGACATGACGGATGAGCCCACCATATGCAGCTGCTTTACCTACCTGCAGTGAGCTACAGATTTACATATTTATATATATAGTGAATTAAAAAAATCTCTCCCCTCTAGAGCAACGGATCCCTCTAAGATATGCGACGGCAAGCGCAACTGCTGGGACAAGAGCGATGAGAGCTCTGTCATATGCAACTGCACTGCGGATCACTTTCAATGCACCTCGTAGGTCAACTCGTAAGGCAGAGCTCAATCTCAAGTCTAATTCCAATTTATTCTACAGCTCTGATGACTGCATTCCACGTGACTTTGTGTGCGACAAGCAGCCCGATTGCCCCGATGGCGAGGATGAGCTCTTCTGCTTTGGCCTTGAGCATCCGCTGCTGGAGCAGCATGAGGATTACTGGACACAAACCGAGCAAGGTTACCAGAAGCCGAGCATGCAGTATGGCCAAGTAATTGAGCAATCGTATGGCATTTGGCATACGAAATGTTTTCCCAAGAGCAAGCCACCAGGCATAAACGAAGTGCGCGAGATTTGCAAGAAGCTGGGCTACAATCCGGATCGATTGCCCAGCTATCGCCTTCTAGACGATGTTAGCAATAAGCCCAAGCACACCTTCGAGGTGCCTGACAGGCGCGGACGCATCTTCTCCAACGAGTCGGTGGTGGGCAAATATCGTGACTCCACCAAGGCGGTGATCATCAGCAAATTCTCGCCGTTGCAGCTGAACGAACAGTTGACGCTGTTCCTCAAGCCCAGTCGAGCCATTGCGGAGCTGGTCCGATGGAATGCCACGGACTCGAATAGCTGCTATAGGCTGGAAATACGTTGCGTCTGAATATTGAATAACCCCAACCAAATCCAACTCTCTCTCTCTCGTTGTACTTTGTACGTTTTAGTAGCAAATAAAACGAGTTTTTAGCTAAATATTTAAATTTTGTTTTTTATTATTTTATTTTCAATTATTTATTTTTTTTTATTTATTAATCAGTTTTCTATTTGTTGCATATTTGTTTTTATGTATTTCGCTTGTTTTTAATTAATTGATTTTTTATTTTTAGTCTGTTTTTTTTTAGTATTTTTGAAGCTAGGTTCCTGGAATTTTTCGTATTATGTTTAACAAACAAATTTATTATGTTTATATAAATGTAAAAAATCGCACATTTTGGTTTTAGTTTTTGTTTTTCTTGTTTAGTCAAAATTTAAACAATTGAATACTTAAAGCACTTATCATAATTTTTTAGGTTTGGTTTTTAATTTTTTGTTAATTATAAATTCGTTAAAAAGATTTAAGATTGGTTTTTAGTTTTTGTTTTGTTTTGTTTTGGTTTTTTTGTTTTTCGAAAGAAAGGTACTTGAGAATCATGAATATAAGTATCTTAGGAGTAAATAAACACCATTTGGGGATTAGTCCAGTTTCTGGTGATGCCTTTATAAGTAAATTTAACAATAGTTTGGGTTTTAATATATATTCATATATATTTAAGATTTGTAACGAGCATCTTAGGGTTTAAAGAAACTTCTAAAGAAGGCTGGGTATAACTGGTTTATACAACTTGTTATAAATATTATATTTTTTATAAGTCTTTGGCGCTGATTATAACAATAGAAACATGGGAATACTCTTATAGATTTAGCTAAATAGTTGAACATAAATTAATTAATATGGAATTCTTTGAGGCGAATACTTTAAAAGTTATTTAGGTTAGTTTAATTTTCAAGTAAATTTTAGGTTTTTTCATATACAAAAAAAAAAGTTTTTTTTTCATAATTTCAAATTGAATCACAAATGTTTTCGAAAATATTTGTATTATGTATGAACAATACTTAGGCTAGTGTAAGTGTGTGTGTGTTCGATTCTCAATTTGATTAGCAGTGTATCTAAATTGTGCTTATGTTTTTCTTCAACTGTAGTGAGCGCATTGAAAAGCTAGACTAGAGTGTGGCCGTTAAGCTTGCGAGTGTGAGTGTCTGGGATTTACTTTAATATATATGTATATATATTTATTTGTGTATATAGTACAGTAGTATAGAGGCATAAAGTTTTCAACACAACCTTTTTCGCGATTCTAAGTTCAGAGTTAGAGAGGAAAGCGTATAACGGTCAAAATGAATGGCTAATTATCGAAGTCTAGTTGCTTATACTAATACTAAGTTTAAGCTGTACGTGCAGCCATTTCCATCAAATTTATGATCCTAAATATCGTTTCCGTTGTCATGAAACACAGCAGTTCATATATTTACATATACAATTTGTTTGTTCATTTATTTATTTTTAAAATTTATAAGTACCTACCCGACGTTAGTTGATGTCACTAATTTAATGGCATCATTATCATATCTCATATTATTTTAAGAATTTCGTAAACTTTACTAACTACGAAATGTTATATGTTAAATGTTGTTGTTGTTGTTGCTAAAATTCTTAATGAAATAGTTGGTGCGTTTTTATTTACAATTTGTTTATGTATATATATATATTTGTATATGTATCTAGTAGTTGTTAACGTAAGTAGTTTAGTTTAGTTTAGTTAGTATTTGCTAAGTAGGTATATTAAAGCTTAGGAAGTTAGTAGATTTCACTGCAAGTTGTCACGTTTTTGCCTCACACCTCATGAGCGCTCCTTGTTCAAATCAAATATATCATTATCATAGGTGGTTAAGTATATGTCGTTCATTTAGTTATGTCTAGTGTTGCATTTGTTTATATATTTTCCTAATTGTGGCATAGTTCGGCAGTTCAACATAGAGAATTCAATTCTTATAATACATTTACTCTACAGCCCTAAAGTATGCCATGGATTTTATTGAAATTAGATTCAGCCCAAAAGCTTGCTACAATTTGTCCTTGGAGTGGTCTACTGTAATGTAGTCCGCCCAAGGTCCGATTGAAATGGCATCAGAACAAGCATTTTCTATGCGTAGATCATAGGAGAGAGTTCGTCACGTTTTCGTAATAAAAAATATATTAAAAAAATAAAAATAAAAATATTCAATAAATAATTCATATATATTTCTCTAAAAACACACACAATGTAGTTGAGGCTTAAAAAAAACAAAATTTGTTTTCACTAAATAAATAACTAAACAAAAAGTAAACAAACATCTTAAGCAGATGACGTCATTTGTGAAATTGTTGCGCATTCGGACTTTGCCTTAGGCTACAAATTAGGCATAACTAACTAAACATTCATTTACAGAAAAGGAGTTTACGTTCAACAGAATCATACACGAGAACATATGTATAAAATTACTATATAATTTGTATAAATATATGCATATAGAGTTGACTATAATTTCGATCACTAAACAAAACCGTTGACTAAGTAAATGACTGAGCATCAGTTAAAAGCGTGCTCATGATTTTAAATGTAAATTTGAGTTTCAGTTTGCATAGGTGGCTACGTCAGCTGTCATTCCGTTCCTCTCCCCAGGCTATCGCTGTTAATCCATTCGGTTGTTCTTGCAACTCTTTTGTTGCAGACGTCTGTGGGTAGCACGAGGGTGATGGCACCTCAAGGCTCTTAAGTACTCTTCGCATTACTCTTTTCCAATCCATTGCTCTCTTCGATTGGCGGGGCGTCCAGCTGGGTGCGCACCAAATGAGCTGGCAGCTTCATATTGATGGGATCGTTAATGCGACTCAGATTGTACTCCAATTCCGCGCTCTTGCGCTTCAGTCGATTATAGCGCTCGATGTCAAACTGCGCTTTCTTGGCATTCCTGTATATGTTTAACGAGTACTCGCGATTGTACACATTCTCCATGATATATTCCTGATGGGGCAATCAATTAGAGTTATTAGTCTGCATTTGCAAGAATTTGCATTCAACTTACGCGCTTCGTTACACAATAGTAGGCGTACATGGCCATTGTCGTGCCATAGGTAACGAAATAGGTCACTGGCTCCATAATATCCCAAGAGTATTCCCACCAGGTCAGTCGCGCCAGTATGCCAAATTGCACGGACATGAGACCGAGGCCCACCCAGGTCATCATATTGGTGCGTCGCTCAGCCTTTTTGGCCAGCTCCATTTTTTTCTGAGTGAATGAATGATGAATCATGAAAGAGTTAAAAACCTTTAAGCACTGAAGCAACTAACCTCTTCGAGTGGCTCCAGTTCGTAACGTAGACTTTCCAGTTCCTTGGCCAGCTGATTGCTCTTCTCCAGCTGATACTCGCCCACATTGAAGGCCTCGTATAGCTATAAGAGTTGGAAGTTAACTAATGGTCTTTACACACACTGAGTAGCTGAAATACCTGTGCGATAATCTTGCGCACATCGTCCATTTTGTCAATCTTCTCCACTGTGATCTTTTCACGTTCCGGTGGCTTGACATCTAAATTACGATTATTGATTTGTATGCTGCAAACAAAGTAGAATTCTAATTAGAATTGTAATTATAATTAATCTATGACACTTACCTAAATTCATCGTCCAGCAAGCGCTCAATGGTGCAGGAGGAAGCAATGCGTACGCCGTGCTTATTGATAATTGCAGCACGATCAATGCCCCGATCCTCCTCTCTCAGCATTGCCAGCAGATGCCCAACCGTATGCGAGATGGGCTTCAGGGCGAACTGGCAGAGCTCATTGCGGCTGGGCAGGCGTACTGTCAATTGTGGCATGCCATTTACATACTCCAATAAAACGTCATCTAAGGGTTTGTTTGAGTGAGAGAGAAATAGAGAGAAAGTCGACATATATTAAAAGAAGTTGTCTTCATGTTGAGTATCTTATGTTTTCATCAAGTAAATTTACAGAGAAACGAGCCAGACTCTAAGGGAGAGAGAGACATTGAAGGGCAAACATTCAAATATTTGCAGGTACATTTTCAGAGAAGAAGAGAGGGAGAGACGAGAGAGCGGCTTTATTATCTATCTATAAGGCAGACACTCAAATATTTTCAGGTACATTTTTAGAGCAGCGAGATAAGGGAGTGATAAAGAGAGAGTATATTTTAGGTATAGAATATCTAAAGCACATTAAGACAAATTTAAATTTATTATGACGAATTTGTCTCTCAAACTCAGTCAATATATTATTATATTATATCATACTTTTCTACATCAGTATTTTTATATTATCATATTTATTTTTAAATCTTAATAGATTTTTCGTTTGCCTCATCATGAAGAAATTGCCAAAACTCTATATAAACAAATAATATTAATCTTACTCAACGACAAACTGCAGCATAATGACTTTTGGCTCTGTTAATAGCCACAAAATTTACAGCAAACTGTCGAGTCACGAAGTGTGGCAACTATTCTAACCTAACCCAAGCAGTACTTGGAAGAAGTTATAGTTACAGTAACTGTGCCAGATTGCGTTGCAGTTGGTATTTTATATATGTATATACATTATTTTTCTTGCTTTTACATTAATTGCTCGCTGTGCTACTCAAGGTTGTTGAATGCAGTTAGTCGTACGAATTGATCGCTGAGGCATGAAACACACATACGCGATGCCTGCCCCCAAGCACAGTGGCAAAGATTGCCAATGAGCTACAAATGAGCAGATGAGACACAAATGACAGCGCCAACAATTCAATTAGTTTAATACACAGCAACACAAATGCGACGACTATGTGTGTGTGGGTGTGTGTGTTGAAGTTTTCACTTTGTCGCATGTGTGGGCGCGCTGCGCTTTTGTGCAATAAATCTGAAGTGGCACAAAGCGCAGCCACACTTAGGCTCTGTGTATATGTAATTTATATATATTTATGTATATGCTGTGGCACATGCAACACGCCAAGTGGCCAGCGAAGCAAGCAACAGCAGCAGCAACAGCAGCAGCAGCCCAATAGCTTCTAATAAGAGATTTGCCTCAGTTTAAGCGCATTTACTGGGTCTCACTTGAAGTTAGTGTCTGTTAGTAGTAGTAGTAGTTGTTGTTGTTGTTATTATTGTTGGCGCCACTGAAATGTGGGTAACTCACAGCATGTTGTTGTTGGTTGGCCAAGTCCATCATTGCTCATTGCTGTTAGCTGTTGTTGTGATTATTATTTTCATGCACTTTGATTTTTTGGGATTTTAAACACATTTTATATATGTGAGTTTTATGTTTTCTTTTTTCTCTCTATCTATGTCTGTATCGCCATCTCCTCCTACTTCTACTTCTTTTCTTTTATTTTATATACACATCGGCTTTTTGCGGCTTCTGCTTGATTATTGATAGTTTGAGAGTTTTGTGTTAATTTTCAGTTAACTTTCAGATTTTCGCGCTTACAGACGTGTGTCTCGGTTTGTTGCTCGCCGACTCCAATCGCACAGAGTCTTACGCACACACACACACACACGCATACATAGTCTGTAATTGTGCTTTGGTGTTTTAGTGTACGTGGCAAGAAGCTATAAAGAAAAGTAAACCCACAATGCTATAAACCATATGTGATATAAGAATATAATGCCCAACTAGCCAACTAACTAACTAACTAACCATTTGATGACTATATGCCCAAAACAAAAGTTCCATGAACCTGTTTAGCTGTCGTGTCAAAGTGCTGCCACAATTACCATGAAAACTGCCTGCCACACACAACACACACACAAACACACACAGGCATTGCCTACAACGCAAAAAGTTCAATTTTGCGTACTCTGACAAGCGGCGATAGCCAAGCCGCAGGAAACATGAGGCAAACACACAAACAACAAACACGCTGATATCAACGACTAAGTTGTGCGTCCTGTCACTGATTTTGTTGTTCTTGTTGCTGTTGTTGCTGTTGCCAGTTAAATTTGTTTGTTGCCCAAGCAAACACACAGGCCGGCTATAGAGGTATTCAACACGCCCTCGACAAACCGCAGAGAGAAACATTGATTAAATTCTTGTTACCCTGTGGCAACGTGTCATGTCTTTGCCACAACTTTTGGTGCTGTTGCTCTCATCAAAACTTAATAGGCAGTTTCCGCAGCACAAGCATACGGTTAACAAGTGTCGCACACACACACACACATAAAAAAACACACCCACACACTTTTGCAAAGGAATTGAGGTCAAAGTGTAGCAAGCGGAAATGCAATGCGGCAATCAGCCTAGAAATTTGTAACAGTCAGCTTTTGTCCGTGTGCATGTGTGCATATGTGTGCGTGTGTGCGTGTGTGTTTGTGTGTGTTTTGCAATTAACTCTCTTTAAGTTGACTACGCGCTGTGCAAACACAGTGCATATTGCAGAGTATTTGCCAGTCTCAGTTGACTCTAATTTAAATGAACTTTGCACAGCTAAATGCATATGCAAAGGTCACTTGTTAAGCTATCTATAAAGTGTATATGATGGGACTAAATTGATATACTAGCTGTTGAATAATTTTACTCTCATATCTGCAAATTCATATGCACAAATTTTAAAATATTTTATTGAAATTATTTAACACAAAAAGTTGATCAAAGGCAAAAGTTTTTCACTTTGAATATAAATAAACTTTAAATATTTTTTAACAAACACTTTTTAAATTATTAAATTCCTTTGCATATTGTAATCATGTTCACAGTCTTCAAACATACATATATACAAATTGTTGTCAGCTCTGTGAAATTGTCAACTGTTGGCGGGCAATCAAAATAGCTTGGCAACTGTGTTGCATACTTAAAACCAACGAGGCGTATGCGTGTTGCATGATTGCAAGAGCTGCATGTCCTTGCCCCCTCATGCGGCGTGTATGCTAAATTGTTGGTGCTCCTGCTGCTGCCGCTGCTGCTGCTGCTGCTACATTATTACAAATATCTCACTCTACAATTTGGCTGTGATTTCATGTTAATGCAACAACGTTCAACGGCTCAGCAGGTTGTGCGTGTGTGCGTGTGTGCGGCGAATCGGCGTTTAAATCAAATTATAGCAACTCAGTTGAACCGTTCAAAAACTGCATGCATAAGACATTTACAAGTACGTTTTCAATTAGGCAAGCAAACGAAAGCGCAAAGTGAAAAGCGTGCAGCAAATACACGGGCTCAGCTTTTAGCGGGTAAGTTCTGTTAGCAGTGGGCGAGAGGGGGGCACCAGGCGCAGATATGTGTGTGGGGAGGGGGCATGTAGAGCATTGCTTTGTGCTTTGTGATTACGCGAGTCGACGACAAAAGGCTGCGGCTGCGGGTCCTTTGTGCGGCAACGGATTGAGGACTGTGTCACCCATTTGTACCTGACCGACAGCTACCTACCATTGTGTGGCGCCACAGTCGAATTGCTGCCAGACGGCGTAGCAGGCGAAGTAGCAGGAGTCGCGGACGAAGGCGTGCTGCTGGCAGTGTAATTTACAAGCGACTCTGGCTGCGAGTGTTGCTCCCTGGAGCCAAACGGCGACAAATTGGAGTTTGTCTCCATTGTTGTTGTTGTTGTTGCATCTTCCGTTGTTGGCGTTGTTGTTGTATTCACTAAGCGTTCAATTAGGGCCTGCTTTTTGCCCGTAATGCTTTCGCCGCGCGCTCGCAGCAGCTCCTTCAATTCCCTCACATTGTGGCGACCAAAATCTTCGACTGTCAACGAAGTGCGCGCAATACAAAAACAAAAATAACGTAAACACAATGAAAAACATAAAAAAAGAAAAGAGAGAGACAGAGAAAAATAGGCGTGCCAGAAAATAAATACAAAGAAATTAAAATTCACCAAGAAAGTTAGCCAAGGCAAAGAAAGGAAATTTAGAAAGAAAAAGAAAAAAAAAATATATATATAAAATGTATGACAAGCGTTAGACAGGAGCAGCAGCTGCTCTTGAAGCCTTGTGGCCACCTTCGCCAGTGCATAATGAATCAACAAGCAAAAGGGCAGCGCATAAAAAGAGAAGAGGACAACAAAAAGAAAGAAAGAAAAGGCAACAGCGTGACAGAAAAAAAACCAGAAAAAGAAGCGCAGTTAAAATTGATGGCACGTGCAGTTAACGCCACGCAAAATGCACATAAAAAAACATCAACAAATACGGCGTAAGTGTGTTAAAAAATAAAATAAAGGCAGATAAAAAAAAAGATACACAAAAAATGACTGACAAAACCAACTTTGAATGGCCCCGAAATGTTGATGAAGACACGCGCCATGGGCGCAGGACATTGAAGCAAAAGGCCTGCGACATCTTCTTCTTCTTCAGCTGCTGCTTTTTATTTTGAGCAAACGCAGGAAACGACACGCACAGCGCGAGACATTAATGCAGAGAGCGATGATGGCATGTGGGTGTGACAGCCGTGCCAAAGGGGGCTGCCCGCCCAGGCAGCCGCATGGGCGATGCGATGCAGTGAGACGTTGTGGTGTGCCACACTATGAGCCGCATGCATGACAAAGTGCCAAGTGGGCCGATTGCGTAAAAGGCACGAATAAATTAACAGAGCTCTAAATGCGAGCAAATTTAGTAAATTAAACATTTTATTATTCAATTGTTTGTTAATGATTCATTCGACCATCATAAATAATATCCGAGCATTAGGGAAATTGCATTTCATTTTCATTTTGGTTAACCCAGCTAACTCTCTCTCTCTCTCTCTCACTCCAGCTCCCTTTATGAGAAAGCTTTGACTGGCTTTTGGTTTTGTATTGCAAATCTATTTGCTTTGCCCTTTGCCATTCTAACCACTTTGCTCAGTTAAAGACCATTTATTTATACGACTGACCAGCATTAGCCCATTTCAAGGCTTAAAGGCCTCTCCAAAATGCTTTTAATTTCAAAGCAGAACAACATTACTGGCAACTTTATATAGAGTCCAGAATACAAAATGGTATATAAACTGAATAACTGAAACCGGAAATCAAAACAGCAAAAACATAACTTCAAAAATACCTTCAAGCTAATGAAATATTTATGAAAATTGCAAAATGCTATAAAAAAAAAAACACACTCTCCCTTTCACTCTCGCTCTCTCTCTCTCACTGGCTCTCTCTCTGCTTCACTTGCACATTAATATATATAAATTCCCCCCTTTTTGTTTATTTATGAGATGCGTGGCAATAAATTTGTTGCCAGATTTTGAACACCGTGGGCATTGAATAAATCGCGCTTTATGACGCTTTCAAGTTCAAATCACTTTGTGGCCGTATAAATCAAGGCGAAATCCAGCAATTTATTCGCAAATTTAAAATTGTAACTCGAATGAGCATAAGAAAACAATTCAAAGGCTTTGCTTAATTAATAAACAGCAGGGAAAAAGGCTGCATGCACTTTATTAGTTGTTGGGAAAATCAACAAGAGCGACGAACATTTTTTTCCTTTATTTGTGTGAGTGTGTGAGTGTGTGTGTGTGTGTGCTTTTTTTTTTGTGCTATTGTAAAACCGCAGCAACCGCAGCGACCATTGTGTTATCCCTTGTGCTTAGGCTTTTAATATTTTAGTTGCGTTGGCTTTTCATGCTCATGCCCTGGTATGCGACTGGCGTGCGCTAAGGAGCTTTACCTTGGGCTGCTGCTGCTGCTGCTAGAGCTTGGCGTGTGCTTGCGCAAACAGTCAAAGCAACTGCGCTGTTTGCACAATATACTTAACAGCCGCCGCATGCGAGGCTAACAAATCTAAACAAAGCCAAGAACTTCAATGCGCACAAAAGTAGGCAATGCTTTTTTCCATTTTTCTCTTTTTGGGCTCAGCCTGTGTGTGCAATATAAAGTATGTGCAGTGAGTCAGCTTTTAGTTGCATGTGTGCTCTCTGCACACAATTTAGACTTTTGTTTTTTCTAAATAGACGAGTGCAATTGGGTGTGACTTCAATTGTACAGTCATTAGGCGCAGAGACCATTGAGAATGGGCAAAAGAAATTCAGAATTTATGTGGCAGGCAGAAGGGAATATCTATGAACAAATAAAGACCTTTTATTCTAGACAAGGTTAACAAGCTGGTTCTAAATAAAACAGAAAAAGAAATTTATAAAAGAAAATATTTCAAAAAGTATGGTTACATTTGAAGCTTGACAAGTTTTAAATATCGTCTAAAATATAATTACAAAATTCTATTGAACTCGAGTTTTCAAAGCTTTGCTTTTAAACTATTATGCAAGCTTCAACCACAATTCCGCCAATTCAATTTTTATCTCTCTTAACATACTCCTGCACAATCAAAATCAGCGAAACTTTTGTCTCTGCTTAACTGATTTTTGGGAATTTCCTTTTGAATGCGATTCATTCATTTGTTTCACTAGATTCGAGCAGCAGCAGCAGCAGCAGTCCATAATCGATATCTGTAGAGAGCGAGTGTTTTGGAATTGGCCTTCAGCCATGCTCACAGCGGAAATTGCACAATATGTAATCCCATTTGGTTGGCTCGTTTTATGTTGTCCCAGTTGAAAAACAACGCAACGAGGTGTAAACTCGACAAAACTTGAACGTCACCTGTACAGCTGTCGTGGACACTCTTGAGCTGACGATTGCCTCAAGTGTTGTGCCACATCTTCGTGTTCAAGTGCCCTCACTCGAGCGCTCATTATACGAGCCACGGGCTCATGGGTCTTGCCTCATGGCCCCATGGCTCATGGCTTATGGCTCATGGCTCGTGTGTGCTTTTCTAAGTTGCCTCAAGTTAAATTAATTGCGCAAAGTTTGACGAGAATATTTTCTAGCATATTATTTGCCACTTGCAGGCGCCGCTTCACAACATTCATCAAGACGCGGAGGTGGAGGTGGAGTCTCTAGCTGCGGCTTCAACTGCTTCGACGCTGAATCCGGCACATTTTGCGCGTCAAAATAGGCTCCGGACAGAGTCACAGCCTCTGCTATGGCGGCACGATGGGCAACGGATATTTTCGAACGTCACAAACATCAACATCATCTCGCCAGCGGGACAAGCGGTAAGTTCAAACTTATGACTACTCTAACAGTGGGTCAACTCTTAAGTTACGGCCAAAGGTCAGGCAGGCGCTAATAAACCATGTACATATGTCTATTGGGGGCATCCCTCCCGTTCCTACTCTCCCTCTCCCACACTCTCTCAGAGTAGAGTAAAGTGCCTGGTTTGCCACTTCAGGGGACTTTATGCCATCCGACAGTTGTGGGCCATAAAAGCCAATGGCGTATGCCGGAAGTCATGTAAAAGGCAGCAGCATATAATAAGCTCCAACTGTGCATCAATATTTATGGTAGGGTTGCCGTTTCACGAACCAATTTATGAGCTCTTGCTCTTCACTCAAAGGGCTAACATAACACTAACAAGACGAGAAAAGAAATTCGTGTACGAGCTGATTTCATGTTATAGGGTCAGCCAATAGGTAGTTCAATTACGTGAGAAGTGCAGAGGAGGGCACTCGCAGCCCTTTTGAGTGAGGAAATGCCTGAGCTAAGTAATTTTAAATCTTTGACTTATAAAGGCAAATGTTTATTCAATGTTTTTCCCTGACTAGGTCGAAAAAATAATCGAAATTTTCGTCATTTAAAAATAATTTGATTAAGTTTCACTGAACAAAACTTTTCGGCTCTTCTTTTGTTTTCAGTTTAAATCTTTTTTCCAATACAAAAAAAAAAAAAAAAAAAAAAAAGAAAGAAAGAAAGAAAAGCGAGCTTGTACGTGTGTAACGAGGCCAAAACAAAGAAAAAATCAAAATGTCGAATAAAGTTTAAGGTCCAACATTTCAAGGGAAAGTCCTAGCCATGTTCACACCAAGTGCAATGAAAAGGGCCAAAAAGTGGAAACTTTATGGTTTTCTTTTGGGAGCATGTTCGTCCTTAATAATTAAATTGCCCTTAGCATGCCACAAGCATGAAATTAACACAAAGGCAAAGCAAATTTGACGCTTTGCCATGGTCAATTTTTCCTTATTTTCCCAGCTACAATTAGCGGCTGTCAATTTTCTTTAGCCCGCAAAATCGATACTGATTTGCGGCACAAAGATGCCATAGAAGAGTCTGTAGAAGTCTTTCCAACCATTTTTCCAATTAGTGAAATTGCAGCGCGGCATCTCATCAATATGGAACACAATCCCAGGGAGAGCAGCAATTAAAACAGGAAGCAGCAATAAAAAATATAGCCTAACGGCGCCCACATGTAAGAGAGTAAAGTAAGCACAGATGTCCAGGGCGTGGCATGGAACCAGCTGAGCAGAAAGTATTAGATGGAAACGATTTACCAACTGCCATTCACTGCCACACAGCTCAAATACCAATATGCCAGCTGCCAACGTCGCGTCAGGGGAATTAAAGGGTTGTGTCAGCCAGCTGACAGAGCAGAGGCTGCTGAGCGTTGGGAATTAGCGCTAAATGTTTGGTAGTTGGATTTGAAATGTGTTATTCAACTGTCCGTTTGATGGTTTTAGCTTTAGCTTTAGTCTATGGGATTTAGATGAGAATACTTGAAATATTCAACATATCAATCTAAAATTAAATTTGTAGCATGGCTTCGTTCCATGCCGAACTCTAAATGATATAACATTCTTTCAGAGACCTAGTTGGGTTTCACTAAAAAGCCTAGAATGCTATACAAACTCAGCTGAAATCAACCATTCGTACAGTTCAGCCTTCCATTGCAGTTGCAGAGCTAAATTAAAATTTGTTGCATACTTTTAGGCTGGCAATGAAATTCTGTTCTAAAAGGAACGAAGAATTCCACACAAGGAACTAATTGGCATACGAGTGCAATTAGTTAATTGAATTTATTATTTATTATTTACTATTTATTATTATAATTAGTATTTGATTGTTTTTGCATGCCTCTAATTAGAAATATTATACTATGCGGGCTGCCATCACATCTATATTTGAAATCATTTATTAAAACGTAAACTTGTTTGCCATGGGCGTCAGCAGCCAGCCAGAGCCAGCTAGAGTTTTTTGAGCTAAAACATTTAAATTGTTTGTGTTTTTCTTTTTTTTTATTTTTACGTTGCGGACAGCGCTTGCAAATTGAATTGTGCTTGGGCAGAAGTTTTGACAGTTTTATGCGCTGCATTGCATACGCACAGACGCTGCCTCATTTGCATACACATAGAGTGGAGGAGGGGAGTGAGGGCAGTGAGGGTGGTGCTGATGGTTTTGTGTGTGGTGGCCATTGCATGTACTGAGTAATAAATTTGTTTTATTGACGGGCCTGTTAACGATACCAGGAATGAAAGAATGTAGCGTGAGAGGGAGTGCAGAGATAGAGATGTTAGACACAAGAAAATTGTTCGACTACTTTCGTTATACATAAGCAAATCGATTTATGCATATCTCACACATACCGACATAGAGATGAGAACAGGCTTAGCTGTGTGAGTGTGTGTGTGTGTGTGTGTGAGGACTACGAGGCATTGCCTGGGAGCAGATCTTTGACATTTTGTCACGTTCCACAAGTTTCATTGAAATTGACATAAAAATTTCCCGAAATGCCTGTAAACGTGCACGTGCAAAAGAGACAAGTTGTGTATGGGTGTGTGTGTGTGTGAGGGAGACAGATAGAAACAGAGTGTGTGTGCGTGGAAGATAGAAAATGTGCATACTTATCGTGTACGGTTCGACCTTTCCCAGCTTTATTTAACGGTGGTGTTAACTTACCTGCAAAGAGCAAAAGTAAATTGTTGTTTTTAGAAAGGTTTGAAGGAATTTTTGGGCTTAAGCACTAAATAAATGTGATCGAATGTGTGTGTAAATCTGCATGAAATGCCCCAGTAAATATTTCAAACTTCGACTTTCGATGTTCATTAAAAAGTTTGCATTTGACCGGAAACCGAGGCAAAAACAAACATGCCAGCCCGCACCGCAGCAATCGGTTGCTGCAAAACTTTGTAAATTTAATTATGAAGCTTCAGTTCAGGAATAGTAAATGTTGACAGAGCCTGGGTATGAGATATCAGGTAGAACGAAACGGAACGTGGCAGCTGTGAAGTGCCTCGAAAAAGTTTACCAATTAGTTGAGGATAAAAACTTTCACCATTACATATGTATACACATATACATATATATATTAAGTTAGATATGCATGTTTGCCTGCCACACAAATAGAAAATAATTGCATTCGCCTGTATTTTATGATGATGCGCTCACAATTCTGCTGCAATCAAGCGCGCATATATATTTCATAGTTAATTGCACAAAAGGAGCAACCCGAAACGACAAACAAGGAAACGCTTTAACCGAGAAAGGAAAGGAAAACGGAAGAAAAGAAATAAAAAGGACGAAAACAATTTTCACAACGCCTGCAGCCAGACAACAGCAAATTTCCAGCAGAGCCTACGTGCATGCCACAAAGAGCAGGGCGATGGCAATGGCAATGGCAACGGCAACGGCTCACCATGCTGCCTTCAAGCACTATCTGTAATTAGCTTACGATATCTGTCTGTATCCTATCGTTAGTGCCATTTCCACAGACATTTGCCTAGGCACTGCCTGATTATTTTGATTATCCGCTGCGATTGCGTTCGCATTTGCTATGCAAATTGACAGCGAAACAAGAAAAGTGCATTAAATCAATTTCTTTCCAAACTTTATGCACTTGATGGAATTTAAGAGCCAGCAGGGACACGTGCCCGCCCTTCCATTATTATTTGATATTTGCATTCAGTTTTTTGGTTCCGGCATAACCTTCGTCTTCATCTTCCTCTGTTTGCTTCACTCACGCCCCATTGGACTTGTCTGTCTTGTTTACATTCATAAGCTGCTGCCGGGCAGCAGACAGTTTCAAATAAAATATAAATATAATATACATATACACACGCACACGCATTTGCATGTCTGCCGCAAGAACAACTTCAGTTAGTCAAGCTGACAGTTGTTGCAAATATTTCAATGTGAAATAAGTTTATGTGTAGTTGAACTTTATGGCCAAGTGTTATGAGCATGCACTCTAAAGGGAATTAGAAGCAATTGCAGATACTCGAGAAGCATTTATACGCAAATTGTTCACACATTTTATACTTTATATAACTCTATGTAACTAAATGCAAGCCGTTAGCTTCTTTTCAATTGAATTGCCAACTCAAATACATATCAGAAAGCTGCCTTTAAGCCACATGCTAGCAGAATTTCTCTCCGGTATTCGACATGGAAAATAAACCAAACAAATATGGCGAAAGCCCGGTAAACAAGTTGCTTTTCCCTTTGATTCACTCCACTGGGAAACAATAAAAAAAAAGGAAAAGAAAAAAAAACAACATAAGGGACAAGCAAAGAGCTCAGCGTAAAAAGTTTTGTTTCTTCTGCATATGCAGAGGGCAAGGGCCACGGCGAGAGGCTGGCTTATTGTTGATGATGATGTTATTCTAGCTAAAAGTAAAATGGAGGCTTTGTGGATCTCATTATTGTTGTTGCTGCTGCTGCTGCTGCAGGGTGCTCAAGTTTCCGTTATATTGGATTTTTTCACTTCGGCTTTCGTTGTTGCAAGTTTAAAGGCGCGCCGTCGTCAGTGCTGAGTAGCCTGTCGTAACTGAAATATTCAAGAGTTGCCCAAGAAGCTGCCACGCAGACTTAAGCCGCCATTACACACAGCCAATGGCCACGCCCCACGCGACCCTCACAGCAAAACAATCCGACTAGGGAATAATATCAGTTGCAGTCGAGCCTGGAGAGAGTTGCGGCATGCGGCATGCGGCACGATATCCTTAGCATTCAAGCCGGCAAAGTCAACGAGCGTGAAAAGAAGCGAGCGTAAGAGGGAGACTAACAGATTGCTGCAGTGGAAGATGCAAATTGGTGCAACATTCGTGTCGTTAGAGCTTTTCAAGTAGTTTCCGCCACTTGAAGGCAGTTTATTTCCATTCTTTTGTATTTTAATAAAAATTCCAGCACAGCAAATGGAATGGACACATAAACAACTCCTCGCCTAACATGAAAACAAATCACTGAGCTGACCCTCAGCGTAGCGCTCACGAAAGTATGCAGCAACTACAGCTCGCATTATTGCTGCAAGGAGCCGCTGCCAGACAGTCTCAACTGGACTGTGTCGAGATGCTGACGCACGAGCACACATTAAACGGCACCGGGACGAATTTCATTTGATAGCGAGAGATACAAATATATACAAAACGCCGTCTGGGGGGGTGTTGACTGTACAAACTTGTATAAAATTTAGATGCAGCCTTATAGCATTTAGCTCGACTTGAGAATGAGGCCAATGCATTCCATTAACTGGCAGATAAATTCAATGCGCTTATCAGAATTTTGTAATGCCATCAAATATTTATAGCTACACATGTAACTATAAATTTATATTTGTATAACCTTCCATTTATACTTTCTGTCCTACATCCTTGTGCTCGGATACAGCCTTGAGCTTGTCGCTTGTCTCGTGTCTTTGTGGCAGCCTTGCAGGCGCATCCTGCAGGCACTTGACAACCTCTTTATGTGCGCAGCAGCCAGAGGAAAACAAATGATCTGCCTCGGCCAGCAAAGAGAGAAAAACCCAAAAAATGTTAGCTTCGCTCGTCGCAGTTGACTTAATTTATGACACGAAAATCGCTTTTTGCCACATGCAATGGCAAACACTATTTTTTTTTATAAATGAAAATTCGAGTATGAGCGTACATTCCATCGGTTACGGCCACCAAGCAGAGAGAATGAGCGCAAGCTGTAAACAAAAGGCAGCCGAGGCACAGGCAGAGGCAGAAGCAGAGGCAGAGGCAGAGGCTGCTCTGCCCTCAGAGCATTCGCCGCACTCGCAGGAAAACCCCAATGTGTAATACGAAACGAGAACCGTGTCCAAAGGCTTGCATGCCATTTGCATGCGTCGTCACACGTCAAAACATTTTAAACTCATTTCGCTGACCAAAACGCCGCTCTGTGCCTCATCTGGGAGGCAATTGTGGAGGAGAGTTTGTCTTTTGGGGCGCTGCTTTTGGTAATTTTGCTTTACGTCATTTCAATGAATTCGCGCTTCACTGCATGCAGAAACTCTTTTTCAGCGACACATACGAGTGACATAGCTGCTTGCCTCTCCCTCTCTCTCTCGCGCTCTCTGTATATTATATGTGTGTGTATTTTTATGAGCAACTCGCTCACTTCCGGCACTGACTGCCACTGCATTAGTGTGAGTAACGCATTTCCGCTGCCATTGTTGCTGTGCATCAGGCCAGGCATAAAACACTCACACTCACACTCACACTCACACTCATTCACTCATTCACTCTGGCCAACGCTCACGCTCACTTATAACAGTTAACTAGGTGACGCTGTGGCTGATGACGAAATGGCCAGAGCAAGAGCAACTGAGGAACTGAGCAATACACCAGCCAGCGGCACGTCAAGAGTTCAATTAACGTGTTTACTTGTCGCTCTTGTTATTGTTGTTCCTGTTGTTGTTATTGTTGTTGTTCTTGCTGTTGTTTGTTGCTGTTTGTTGCTGCTCACAGTTCAGCCGAGTTCATTGCTTGCCACCCAGACGTCCGACCCATTGGCATTGCCAACAACACTTGAGTTTGCTTTAAATTTATTTCATTTTTAAGCAATTGTCGGTATTGCGACAGTGCCTCAAGAGCTAATATATTAATGTGATTAAATTTGTATGATATATATTATATAATTATATGGGTAATTTTATTATGAAAGAGACTTTGCTCGAATTATGCTTACATATTACACAAGTCAGTCATTCAGACTAGTCAATCTATATCAGTCTAGTTTACAGCTCAAGCATCTCCCAGTTGACTTCAATTTGCTCACATCTCAACTCGAAAAGTCATTCGAAAGAGCACATTGAGTTTGCAATTCGAGATTCAAAAACCTGTCCAAATCCCATTTGGCCAAGATTCTTTGAACTACCTTTCACTCGGCTCGCAGTCATACTCAAATCGTATTTTGAGTGCTCGAAAATGGCAAAGTTTCTGGCTGGCAATTCGCAAAAGCGTTAAGAGCACTTTAATTGCCAAAAGTTAGCAGCTGAGTTTGGTTTAATTGAGCTATATAAATTACTTTTACCTTTCAATTGTGCCCAGCAGCGAAACTCAATTAATGCAAGCAAATTTGTTAAACAAGCTTGAGAGCGAAAACGAAAAAAAATAGAAATGAAAAGGGTGATAACAAAAGTTGGAAAATGTCACACTAAAGTTCAAAAATTGCATTAAAAGTACGCGTTGGCAAAATTAAATAAATCAACGTAAAACTACTTGAGAAATTTTTGCTAGGCCCATAAAATTACTTCATTGTTATTATAGTTGTAGTTGCTGTTGTTGTTGTTGTTGCTGTTGCTGTGGCAACTGTGGCATGTAATTTTATTAACCTTAAACAGCAGCGACAAGGGCGGGCGGGCTAACACGGGAAACGTGAAAAATGTTTGGCAGTGAAAAAACAAAGCGTCGCGACGGCAGCAACAGCAACACCAGCTGCGCAGTCGCAGCGTTACAATTGGCCGCAGAGCTGGCGCGCAGCAGTCGCAGGTAGCGTCAGTCTTTCGCGAGGCGCAAACGCGCACACAACACAACACAAACAAACGAGCCGCGGTGAGAGTCGCAGCGAAAAGTGCGGCGAAATAAAACAAGTGCACGTAGTGTGAGCGAGCGAGCGAGCGATAGAAACGGCGAAGAACGGAATACAAAGCGAGAGCGTTGTTTGTGTTAGTTATATGTAGCTCGGATTTGGCGTGTGTTTTTGCTACACTTTTTTTTTTTTGGGCAATTTCATGCACAATAAAAGCATTTGTTAACTTAACCACTAAAATCAACAAAGTGTGGCGGCATCGCCAATAGAAAGCTGCAGCATCCATACTCAAACGCCCGTTCGCCCGGTATATTCGCCGAACGAATGAATCTGCGGCTTGGGCGAAAACTTTGCAAAAACTGTGCAAATAGCGTAGCTTAAGTGTGTTTATTTGCACTGGGCCACGGCGCTGGCGCCAATGTGGGACAACCGCAAGATACACAGCACAAGACAGCAAACACACGCACACGCACACACACACACACACACACATAAACACACACCCACACTCATACTCACATTCACACACGCACGCACACAAAATTTGTCAATATTTGCGTTTATGGGCAACGAGAAGCCGCAGCATCATTAAGAACATTCAGCAACGCGTTGCCATCGTCGCTGTCAATGAGTAAATTAATGCGAGCATTACTATTTGCATTTGGGTAGCTCTAAGGATTGCTGCATAGATAAAGGTAATTGTGGGCACGTATCTTGTCGGCCATTAATTATGCCGGCAATAATGGAAAAATGATTGATGCACACCTAATTTGCTGTCGGCCAAAGGCAAAGTCTGAATAGTTTCCTGAATTTTGGCTCGAATAGAGATACCTACTAATATAAAAAAGTTATACCAAGAAAAACACTCTTTAGAGCTTGTGGCATGAGTGTTGAAAACCATAAACATTTTAGCGCTTGTCTGCTCGTAAATAGTAAACTTTTATTATGCGAACATTTTTGGCAAAACGCTTCGCTGCCTCTGGCTAACATTTGCCATGGGCATTCAGTGTGGTCAAGTGTGCTGCGGGTTTCACTGTCGCAAACTAATTATTCTTTATAGTTGACAGCCGTTGCAATTGCCATATGCGATGATGTATGGCTGCAATTGAAACTGTTTGGAATCATGTTCCTGTCATGGCTAGAAAGCGAATTGTGGCTAGGCAAAGGCAAAGTAAATTGATTTAGCATTTATTAGAGACACTGCAGCTGCTGTTCGGGTCTAAATTCAGAACTCCATGAAGCACTCGCCTCCTCTTCCATTACTCAACACCCACCATCGTCAGCTCACTCTCCCTCCCTCTCTCTCTCTCTTCGTGTTATTTTCGCCGCAGTCGCATTTGGAGGCCTGCGGCGCCATTAGCGTCATTCGAAGCTTCGTTATTGTTGTTTTTGTTGTTGTTGGCTTGTCGATGGAATCATCGTGGAAATTGGCAAATTTTCGAAAATGTCATTGCAAATGTCGCGTGTTGTTGCCGTTGCGTCTCCCTGGCGCTGCCAGCGTCGCTGTCATCAGGTTTTTGGCAGCTGCCTTTTAGGCAATTCAATTCGGCCAAGTGCCCCAGTCCCTTCCCCCTGCAAATGCAGCTCTTCAGCTCATCGGCTCTTCAATGTCTATGCTCTGATTGCTTAAGTGTGTTTGCCTGGCTTAATATTTATGAATTCTCTTTATCTCGAGCTCTTTAATAATTTTTACCTATTTATTCTAGTTGGGCAACTATAAAATATGCTGTGTGAACAGCGCAATTGCAATAATTTTTATATTTAACTGTTCATTATTTCTAGTTTTTAATTTTTATTATTATTTTTTCGAGTTTATGCTTCGCTTATTGTTGCTGCTCTTCATGTAAATTGTTAGCCATGGCTTATTGTTTTTGCTGCATTCTATTTCTATCTCTTTTTTTCTTGCCATTTTTTCATTCGCCCAATAGTTTTCTGTGTTAATTAATTTGAAGCTGTCATGCGAGTTGGCCATTTCCATTTTGGCACGAATATTTCTTTATAGTTTTTTATTGTTTTTTCTTTTTCCATGTTTTTTTGTTGTTGTTGCTGCTCTATGCATATATAATTAAATTAGCAGCTCCGCTCTTTAATGATGAACTGTAAATTAATTCGCATGTTCGAATTTCAATTAATGCGAATTTTGCTGGCATTAAACTGTTTAAAATTTCTTTCATGATATTAATTTATTTATTTTTATGTATGTGTGTTTTTTTTATGATTATTAATCCGATTTTTGCTCGCGTAAATTATGACATTTTAAATAGCTGCTGCTGACACTTTAAATATTTATATTCTTTTGCAGCATGCAACATTTCATTTGACTTTTTCAAAATATTTTCATTTTCTCCGGCAAAAATCAACTTTTTTATGTTTCGCAACTGTATGCATCTCACGTATTAAACTAAATTGCAAATAAAATGCCAATAAAAACAAAAACACGTGACATGCGACCGAATTAAATTTGCGATTACTTCAAATGCTGACTGTCATAAAATTGCAAATAAACAGGGAAAAACAAATGTAATTAACGTATTTCTTTACATAGTATGGGTGTAAGTAAATACGGCTCATACACGTTTAAAGAATACGTATACGCATTGTTGTTCTTGTTGTTGTTTGTTTTTTGTTTTTTGTTTCTTTCATTCGAAAGTAATTACAGCTGAAAGCACATCGCAAAGAGCACAAAGAACACTACAGTATAGGCAAAAAAAAATAAGATATTAAGTTGCAAAAATGCAATTAAAACGATATCAGATAAGAGTGCTCGACTAGGAGATACCCTAAGACGTGTTTAATTAAGATATTACTGATAAATATTGCAATAGACAAGGGAAGCTATTCCCTTTATCTATATTGTTTCTTAGTTAAGGCAATGTCAACCTCTTACATTATTCTCTTCAAGTATAAATACCCATACATATATTTGATATATTTCTTTTACTCTGCCAATTCTTAAATTTATGATTATATATTTATCTATCTCTCAATTTGTAACTTTGTTATGCTTCTCAAACTCTCTAATACGCTCATTCTGATTTTCCACTCTCTCTCTTTTATTCCTCTTTCCATCCATATCAGATTGAGCTCCTGCCCTTTCTCATGCACTCACTCAGTGTCTCTCTCTCTCCTTTTCACTATTTCTTTGTTATTCTATCTCTCACGCTCGCACTCAGTCATAAATCTACTCTCACTTGTTGTTTTCCTCTCTCTCTCTCCTGAAGGTTTTTCTTTCTATAGCTTTTATCTTTTATTTTTTCTGTTACTTTTTTCTCATCCCTCATTCAAGTTAAACTTTCCATATAAGATTCATTTATCAGCATATACTTCATCTACCTTAATAACCCTCTCTACAGAGTATTCAACTTCAAAGGTACAAAAAAAGCAATAAAGAAATTAACAGACTTTTCTTTAAGGTAAAAACTTCACAAGATTACAAGCTATATCCACTTAAATAAAATCGCTCGACAAAACACGCAAAGAACGAAAACAAAATGCTTTGCGAATTTTTGCAGGCATTGCCAAAGACTTAAGGAGGGCGGGGCACTGTGTGGGCTGGCAACGCTAATGACAGTCACCCAATTAACTTTTAATTGAATTACAAAATAAAAGCGCAACACGAAATTCTTACAAGACCAAAGACAATATGTACATTGCCCCAGTCCACAAGCTCTGAACTCTGACCCTCCCCCGTCACATGTGCTGCATATGTAAAGTCAAGGCAATTGAGGTTAGTTGAAAAAGCTAAGTAAATCCATGGCAGGTATGCTAAGACAAGAATCTCTTGATGTAGAGATTCATGCATAAAAATGCAAAGAAGTTAAATATACGATATTCGTGCCTACTTTCTCGTGCTATATGCATGTGAATTTGGCAACAACAAAAACACAGAAGCGCACATATGGTCGATTTCCATATATGTAGGTCATCGTTGAGTCGCACTCAATGCAGCTGCAGCTTGGCCCATTTGTGAGTTCGCTTCATAAACCTTGGCCAGACGTTGCATATGAGCGTCGGGAGAAGCTGCTGCTACTGGCGCAGTCCAAGCATCAGCAGCAGCTGCCGCCCAGACACTCAAACGGCAGCAGACGCCAGCATGGCGCCCCACAATCCTGGCGTTGGCATTTGCTAGGTTCGCATTTCGTATTTCGCATAGTTAAGCATTAGATGGCAACATTTGCAATTGTAATGGGCGCCACCAAACTTGGCAGCATCCCCAAATGGCTCCCTTTTGACCCCGCCTGCTCTGTCATCGCATCCTGCTGGGTTCTCTCCCTCTCTCTCTCTCTCTAGTTTAGTCTGCAGAGAGCCAAACTACTGTGGACTCCAGCAATTAACATACTCGCACTCTCATTCAAACGGAAAGCTTACTGCTTTTCAAAAGTATTTATTTTACATATTCAGGTAAAGGTAAACCAAATAAAGGGGATTAAATGGATGTAAGCACCTGAGCGCTTGGATGGCAATTTCATTTGTTTCCATGGCAAATAGTTTGCTTCGCTTGCTGCAAATGATGCATAAAAACGTTCGCTTTGCTAAGCTGTCAGAAAAACCAAAGACTAATCAATTTAGAAGTGGAATTATTGTCAACTTTAGTCATGCTTGCCCAAGTCTCTTACATTTAATTTAAAACTTAATTGTAATTGAGCAAGAAATACTCAGCAAATGATGTAGGCTTTACTCAGTAGCCGTGCTGAAATACTTGAGGAAACAACGAGCTCTTAGCTATAAAAGAGCTGCAAAGCTGGCTTCTATAAATATTCCAATAGGAGACTGGGTTCCAATTAGAACGGCGCAAGAAGTGCTACAAAAAAGTGTGTGAAGTGCTCAAGAAAAGAAAAACTCTTACAATCATAAATGCTGAAGAGCAAGTGCTGCAAGGGATAACACTTATAATTTAATTAATTTAATTGAATATAAAATATTCTCCTTTGCCTCTTTTAAAGAATATTTCTTATACTATTTCTCTCTTTCAAGTAATACATTTAAAGCCATATCATCATTTTTGCCAGACATTTTCAGTTGGTAGCATTCCATTTCGTAGTTCATGGTTAAGCAAATGCGCAATCAAGCCATCCAATCAATCATGCAATTCGCAGCAGACTTCCAACATTTACAAAATGCCAAATAGCTTTGGCTTTTACCGTAGCAGACAGCAGCGCTCTTCGCACGTCTCGGCAACGTTCTTGGCCATTTCTCTGTGCAATTGTCGCAATGCGTGCCCCAAAAGCTGTGGCATATCCCACGCTTCATTTAACAAGCGCCTGCATATCAAGCAACAGCCAAGCAGTCAAGGTGGCGCAACCTTTTAAGTCGATATAAAGCTGCAGGAAAAAGCTAAAAGCGAAAAGCAACAAAAAGGAAAATCTAGGCAAACGCTGAGACCTGGCAGTAGCTAGCAAAAGGCAATAAGCAATTGGTTGGCTTAAATGCTTCGATGAGCAAAGTGTTTCTCTGTGTGCACACAGAGTTTCTGCTGATTCGTAAAACACTTTGACTTCTGTATATACATACATGTGAGAGTGGGAGTGTGTGTGGCAGAGTTCAATTTACGTTTATCGGCCTAGACATTAGGCTTAATTCACTTAGTGGTCAGACGGCAATACGTGTTAAACAGAGAACTTAGCTATGCTTTTTGCTGACCAAACGTGTCAGATAACTTTGCTAAGCCTGAACTAATTAAACACAGCCAAGTTTGCTAACAGAAATCTCTAAATAGCATCAACGACAAGTTAAATACATTTAAGATAATATTAGATATTTCATTAGTTTATAACTCTCCATTAACTCTCTACTCTCTGCTTCTCTTAACAGCGGCAAGGACAGCTACAGCTATCAGCATAACTACGTGGATCGCGTACGCCTGGAGGATACGAACAGCAATCACTATCAGCAGCAGCAGCAGCAGCAGCAGCAGCACCACCATCAGCACTACGCCCACCACCACCAGAAGACCACACACGATCCACGCTGTCCGCAGCTACGCGCCGCTGGCTGGCGGCATACGCACAAATCCGTCTCGCATCTCGATTTGGCCACCAGCTGTCATGGCGCAGCTGGCGCTGGCATAGATCACAGGCAGAGGCAACTGTTGCACCATCAGCCGCACCACTCGCACCACCCACAGCCGCCGCTGACGCCGCACGCACAGCCACATTGGACGCAGTGCCGTGTGGGCATTGCCACCGCCGTTGGCCAGGGTCAGCTGAGGAACGCGCGCTCTTTGGACTACACGCAGCTCGAGCGTGAGGAGAACGCCTTAGACATAGCCGAGTTCTATTGGCGTTTCGATGCGGAAGCGCCAGTCAGCCTTGAGTTGAATGCACTCGAGCATAACACAAAATTGAATTGTTTTTTAGTTGATAGCTACGAGCCAGCAGCTCCCTCATCTGCTGCCACAACAACAGCCTCAACAGCGGGCACTGCAGCAGCAGCAGCAGCAGCAACAACAACAACAGCAGCAGCAACAACTATAGCAACAACAACAACTTCAACAACATCAGGGGCAGGTGCAACAGCGACAGTTACTGCCACATACCTTGACTTTGGCAGCGAATCGTGCAGCTTGCGCAGATCGCGCAGCTTGGCCGTGATACGTGAGGAGACATTTAGCGATCTGCAAATTGGCTCCGCAAATAGCAGTCGCCGTCGATCGCAGCTCATACCGCGTGCGCGGCTAGTTAATCGCGGTTTTTTCCGCGAATCGCCAAGGTGAGTCATTACAGCCAAAAAAAAAACACATTAGAAATACACTAGGCTACAAGCTGAGCATTAGCTGTATATTACACTGAATATTGAGTAATAATTGAGAGTAGATATGAGATTGATACGAAGAGAAATATAGAGAAAATATTTAGGGAATGCAATATGTATGCAATCTAATATGAACTATTCATATTATTACACATGATACTTAGAATTGACACATATATATATATATTCTTTCTATTCATGCGCAGTTCTGCTGCTCGCATCTTCAAATACATTTCACAAATAATTTGTATTTCATTCATTTTCTCAGCTAACTGGCATAGTTCACATGTGCCAGCTTAATTAGTTATGCCAAAATCTATAATAGAAGCAGCTCATAATTACAATATCATAATGATGTTTAATTATTGTGCTGTCTAGTGTCTATGACTGACAGCTAAACACGCATACGCCACGTCTAACGTCAAGCGTCAAACGTAGTCAAAACAGTTTTGCGTCGAGCATCTTTTCAGTTTTCAGTTGTTACGCGACGCTTGAAGCCGGCTCAACAGGTTAGCGCAATTGTTTTGTTTATTTGATTGGTAATAGTTTTCATAGTTTTTGGCATTGTTTATGTTTTAGTGAATGTAGTTTGACATTGCGTGCGAGCATAGTCAGTGCGTGTTTTTCAATACATATCGTAAAATCGAATCGATTGCATAAGCGAGCCTGTTAATTGAGCAAAACAAAAAAAAAAAGTGCCTCGAGCAACCACAGTGTGGCATGTGGCATATGGTATTGTGGCGTGTGTGGCAGGCTTGACAGTTATACAAGCGCATCCTTGTGTGATTTATGTCGGTGTCAGTTGCTCTTAGCCAGGACCCCATACCATTTAAGCCAATGACAAGCAGCTGTCTCCGCTAGCTTCCCATGCATTTGCTCTGTTGCATTTGCTCTGTCAGTCACAATTTTGCCCTCGGCTTTCATTTAATTTGCCGCAAATCGTGGCGTCAAGTGGCTTGGCTGAGCAGCAAAGAGCAGCTAAGTGCAACGTGAGCTGTAAACTAAGACGGGGCGGGTCGGTATGGGGCGGGTCGGTATGGGGCATCACTTAGATCGAAGGTTGAGCACGTAAAGTACAAAGAAAATTACGCTAAATGTGCGATAATAAAAGCTTAGTTGAGTTCATGACATGCATCAGCCAAACTGAGCTGAATGTGAGCTTCGGGGCTAAGTCATGATAAATATCTAGAAAAACATTAAATCTTGCTTGCATAGAAATTTGTCAAGTTGTCAGTGGAATCGCAAATATAGCCAATTTATTCTAGTTGAATTCAAGCAAAGTCGAGATTATCCTGCGGTTGTTGCTTTCACTATTTGCTGCTTGCCATTCCCCAATTGTTTATTTGATAAACTGACTATGATATTGAATCGAATTGATTGTGGGCCAATGTCAAAGCAATTGTTTAGCTGGCAACTGAATCTCAATGCCCAAACAAGGCCAGATTGTGAGACAATCGGCGAGCTCGGCTATAATTTAGTTTTGATAACAACCAACGGGCAGCAATCAGCAAATGCAAACGCTAAACAATAGCATCATTATAATCTCAATTCCCATTTTGTTTCAACGCCCCCCAACAGACTGCACAGCAAACAGAAGCAGCAGCAGCAGCAGCAGCAGCAAAGCGCAGCGAGCGAGCAGACAGAGGCAGAGGCGGAGGATACCCAGAGCAATACGAGCGGTGCAACCACTTGTGATTCGCATCAGCAACAGCACCAACAGTTGCTACAACAGCAGCAGCAACACCACCAACAACAACATAAACATCATTGTCCACAGAGGCAGCGACATCAGTGCGACTCTCGTGATTTTGACGTTTATTACGATAATCTTAAACGCTTGGACGCCTTGGCATTGGGCCTGAGTGAACAACTGCATCCGTGGCACAACGACAAGAGCGATTTAGAGAGCTTGAACTCGGATTACTTTAAGAACTCATTGCACCAGAGCCACTCCGAGCAGCAGCAGCAGCCGTCCTCGCTTGAGTTCGAGGCACTTGAGCAAGCAGTCACCCTGCTCAGTGAGAGGCCACGCATCTATCAATCTCGGAGAAAGCAACAACAGCACAGAGCTCATCATCACTGCCACCAGCAGCGCCACATTGACCTGGGCGAATCGTGCCCCGAGCTGAGTCAGAGCAGCGTCTTCCCAGAGACAACCACCAGCAATTCGGACGATCAAACTGATAGCCCCTCGCTCTCTGAGCAGGAATACGATCTGACGCACATTGAGCAAATCTTCCAGCAAACCGATTCGGGTGAAGTGGAAGAGAGTTACGAGCTGATCAGCCTAACGACTACGACACGAACACGCTTCGAGAGCAGCGAAGAGGAACACGGCGAGGAGAAAGACTTGACTGAAGCAGAACAGAGCCTAACCACGCCCACTCAGACAGCAGCCAGCGACAGCGACGATACACTAAAGCGAACGCATAACGATCAGTTGGACAAGCTCATTGCCTACGATTCGGTCTATTTATCGTCCGAAGACAGCTCCGAGTGCACTCTGATTGGCGAGAGCTGTGAGAGCTTCGAGAAACGCACGTTTACGAATAGCCTGGAGAGCGGAGAGTTGGAAACACGCAGCTTGCTACATATATCAATAGAAGACACTGTATTCGAGCACAGAAAGGAAGAAGAACGGGAGGGAGAACGACAGCGAGAGCGGGAGCAAGTGCAGGAGCAGCCACTGCTGACCACAGCCAAGGTAGAGACACAGATATACACACAGGTGCTCAAGGTCGAGCAGGCGCCCATCATCATCAGCAGCAGCAGCAGCAGCAGCACAATCAACGTGGGCGTCACCTCCAGTGCAGCGAGTAAGCCGAGAATATTGAGTGTGGTCGAGAAGCGGAAACTGAAACAGGAAGAACTAAAGCAACCTGCTGCTCCGCCCGAGCTAAAGCGCCAGGCCACCGACAGCTTTGTGGTGACAACGACGCACAAATCGAATCTCACTGAGAACCAGTATCACAGTCTGCCGGATGTTAATATTGGTGTAAGTCTAAAAGTTTGCGAAAACATTGACAAGGAGCTCCGGACATCCTACAATCTACAACGACAGCAGCAGCGCAGAGAGTCCAAGCGCCAGAAGGGCAGCGAGAGCGGAGAGGTGACACGGGCAGAGACCTACGATTCCATAAGACGCTTTGGACGCGCTCACCAAAAGGCCAGGCAAAAAGAGTACGAGGAGCGTGAAAGGCAGCGCGAGAGGGCAGAGTCCACTCACGCAGCTAAAAAGGAAACTAAGCAGGAGGCAGCGGCAGAGCAAACTCAAGAGGATAAAAGGGAAACTGTGCAACAGGCGCTGCCCACATCAATTGAGGTGGCAGTAGATGTTGAAGCGGACGAGGAGCCACTGCCACCACCACCCCCACCCATAACAGACGACGAGCTTAACGAACACTATTCAAATAACGAGAGCGTAAACGATAACGATAGCAATAACGATAAAGATAACGATAACCAATCAGTGTCTCTATCTCAGCTGGAACAACCGAAAGAGGCGCCCGTCATTGAGGTGGCCAATTTTAGCAAACTAATTGAGCGACGCGCCCAGGAGATCCGACAACGAGCCAAGGAACAGCCCGAGCAGCCATCCAGCCAGCCGCCATCTTTTCGCATCATTGTCACCGACGCGCACAACAACATAATTCAAACAGAAGCGATTCAGGAGGAGCAGCAAATCAAGTCAAGCACAGCGCTCACATCTACTGGATCCACAAATTCAGTGCACTCCAATTCGCAGCGTTCTTTGCGTCGCGCCAGCAGCTCAGCAGGTGGCAAGCCGCCAGAGCGACGCGTGCTCAGCGCCGGAACAGCCATTTATAAGGCCAGACCCATAAAGGTGCTTTCAACAGCCGGCAGCGATTCATTTGGCCGTCAGAAAATGTCGCGACCACAAATTCTGCATGTTGTGGACAGCAGCAGCAGCGGAGCCGCCACCCTGCGGCGTCGCAGCAGCGCTCGCAGCATGGCCAGCACGGTCAGCAACGAGGGAGGCGAGGTGGCTACGGAATATCTGCAAAAAGTTGATGCGGTGAAATGCTATTGGAACCGGCTGGCGGGCAATGAGTCAGCCAATGAAAAAACCAATACGGAGCAGAGCTCACGGCTCAGTTTTCAGCTGGGCACTAAAGAGACGCCAGAGAGCGAGAAGCCTCCAGCTGGGAGCAGTGGTGACTATTGCAGCATCATGCCGCCCTCGATTGAGATTGTGGAGCTGGGCGATGGTGCACAGAAGGCAACGATTGTGAGTGCTGCGCAGCAGGAGCGGCCGGCGGGCGACGATGATGACGAGGATGCGGCACAATTCGATCATATACGCTACAAGGTGCTCAAGTCCCAACAGCTGATACGCAGCAACATACTGACCACACGCAACAAGAAGGAGGCGCAGTTCGATGGACTCATCCAATACCTGCAGGACTACAGCTTCCAGGAGCTGTTGAGCAATAATAATGTGGTAATTGTAGAGCCGGTGCGCACCAAAATCGAACGACCCTTGACAGTGGGTGTGCCAGCAGGAGCACCGCCACCAAAGCCGCCCAGGCAACACGCACAGATGGCCACGACAGCGCCCAAGAAGGTAGTAAGACAACGCCAGGCGGGCGGCTCTGGTGCGAAGCGACACTTTTTCTACCAGCCCGTGCGAGTGAACAGGGAACTCTACGAGGATGAGCTGCCCGATCCGGATACTGTGCGCAATGTGCGTCGCTTCTTCGAGCAAAACTTGCTGCCCACACCTGGCCAGGGAATTCTCGCCCATTCGCAGCAAAAGTTCGGTGGTTCCGCCTGCCAGCTGAGTCCAAAGACGCGGCGAGCACATGGCTATCGCTATCTGACCATAGACACAAGCTATGGCGGAGGAGGAGCGGGAGGCAATGCCTTGGCCGAGGAGCAGCCCAAGGGCATGGAGCTGCTGGAGGAGCACAAAGTTAAACACTGGGACAACGCCAGCCTATCGAGCGGCATCTCTAGCGGCGACCTGTCCTCGCCCTGCGGTGAATGCCACAATCAGACCGAGGCGCTGGCCAAAGAGTCGCCCGTGACGGCATGCAAGGACGTGCACGTGCTGGATGTGGTGAGGCGACACAACAGCAATGCGGCAAATGCCAAGGCAAGAGCCAAGCTGGCCAGCCGACGCACCTGGTGTGTGGGTGGGGCAGCAGGTGATTCTCGCTACCGACAAATTTATGAGCACAATTTGGAACAAACACAGCTGGAGGCGGACATGCAGGATGAGCAGCAGAGACAGCAGGAGAATGATAATCATGACGACGACGACAATGTGGATGATGATGTGGAGACGGACATGTGCGAGTCATATTATGTGAGCAATGTAAGTAGCAGCAAACGTGTCCACGTGTCCAAGTGTCCAAATGTCCAGCCATGGGCTGCGAGCGTCTTTATGGACCATTACGCTTTGATGACAGCGCATTAAGCTGACGGACCAAGCCCAATTCCAACTCACCCTCTTACTCACTCTACCCCCACCTCCCTCTCTCTCTCTCTCTCTCTCTCACTGTCTCTTTCAGGACGTGCTAGCTAAAATACGTGAATGCGGCTCCACAGTTACCTACTATGGCGGCAAAGTGCTCGACAGAGAAGCGCCCACAACATCGACAACGGCAGCAACAACAGCAATGCAGATAAATCCACAGTTGATTAATGGAAATTCGAGCAGTGCCACACGCTTGCGAGTGCGCCAAATCGAGTCGTGCAATGTCTGTCCGCCCCGTGAGAGCTGCACGCACGACCAAGAGCAGCAACAGGATTCGTATCAGGGTAAGCGTACGCTTCACTAGTAATCACGTCTTCACAATGCATTTCATCATTCCCTCTCTCACTCTCCCTCTCCCTCTCTCTCTCTCTTTCTGTCTTCGGTTGCAGGCATTAAATTCAAGCTGGTCAAGTCAAACAGCTGCAGCAGCCGGCTGGAGCTGGCGGGCACGGATGAAGGTGACTCCCTGCTGGCAGATACCGAAGTGGTGCGCAAAATGGTTCATCACTTTGAGTGCAGCCAGCAGCAGCCGGCGGCTGGCGATGGCAATCTGACCATTAACAGTCAGAGCACTGCTGCTAAGAAAGCACAGCTTCAGGAACCGGCGTCAGCTCGCCGACCAGTGACAGTAAATAATCACATCAATGTGCTGCTAGAGGCTACGCAGGCGGAACTGAGGGACTCCCAAGCTGCGCATGATAAGCAAAATGTAGACGCAGCGACTTATCAGAGCCAGGCTATGAACATACGCCTCGACTTGAGTGCGGGGCGTGGCAATGGCAACGGCAATGGCAACGGCAATGGCAACGGCAGCTGCGATAAGCCAGGCACTAACAGCAAAGTATGTCGCAATAAAAATGTGGATTTGGCCTATACGCTGGCCAAACAGCCGGAAACTAAGCCCCAACACGTTCTCAGCCCGAGCACGCCGCCCACTGCCAATCAGCAAACATTGATGAAATTGACCAAGAAGCCGGAAATCACAACTCGTGAACAAATCATTGTGCCTGTAGAAATACACCAGCCACAGCCACAACAACAGACAACAGCGAATCAGGAGCGTCGATTGAGCAATGCGAGCAGCAGTGCATCGATTGTGGACAAAACTGTGGTGCGACACTATGTGGCCAATGACCGAAGCATCTACGAGCGACGCAAATACGATGAGATCGAGTTTGAGGAATTCGAAATCTACGATCCAGCCAAAGAGCTCGAACGTCAGCAACAGGAGCAGCAGGCCGAGCAGACTGAGCAATCGGATCAGGCAGAGCTCTCCAGAGACTCCATAGACAAGAGACAAACGGATGGCGAGCTCTATGACAGCCTCGATGATAGAATGTAACAGAATGCTCAATTTGCAAAACGAAGCAACGACTTTTTGGGCTTTGGGTAAACGCAATAAGGTTTATCTTTTAAACTAAACATATATGAATTATAAATTATATAGCCTAGCATTATATAAGCGCGCAGCTTTACAGGTAAAGCCAAAAAAAAACAATAATAATATTGAAAGAGCAAACAAAAATATCCAAAAATTATATATGTATATTAAATAAACTATATATATATATTATAATCTAAAAGCGCTCAAACTTTCATTTGGTCATTTAATGCCTGTCAATTTATTTATTTATAAATTATTGAGGTTGTGGAATGAATTCAGTAATTACGGCTGACATTGCGGTTGCATTTGCTGGGGGCTGATTGAAAAGTAGGGGCTAACTGCAGCAGAGTTAATTATAGCCATTAAATGAGTGTGAGTCAACTAATCTGTAACTAAATGACAATTTATGACACATTATTCTTGAATGCACGATTCAATTAAAGCATTTAATTGCCAGCTCAATAACTAGTCGATACTAAATAATTCAAAAATATATTAGATTTATGTAAGAAATGAAAACTAAGAATTAGATTTTGTTTATGCTTAGCTGAAATTTTATTTTATTGTTGCTCAATTCAAAGTGAAATATATATAGTTATGGCTATTTGCTTAGAGACTTATTTATGGCAAAGATTTAGAATTTAATTTGATAAATTTCGAAATTTCTGATTTCTTCACATTGTATATGCTGCTTTACTCTTTCCAGATCCATTCGTATGATTTTGGCATCTTAACACGTTTCTGATTCCTACCGTAACTATTCAAAAGCTGCCGATTCTTAAAGTGTCCTGTTTTCAGAATTTCTCAGTCAGCGAATGGGCGAATAAGGGAGCAAACTACATTTACTTACTGTACTCCATTACACTCAAGTATTTCGGTTTTTTAGGCATAGCCATTTTGTTAGCTTCTTTTTTGGTATCGATACTTGTTTGCATTTCAATGTATTTCGATTGCATTGGTTGCTTTGTCACATCTAGGCGCTCTCTCAATTCATTGAACCGTTTCCGGTCCAGGTTAATCTGCCGCCTTACTAATGCTATATTAGCATTCCTATTCTGGAGCCTTCGTCGCCTCACAAATGAATTCATGTTACCCGATAGGTTACGTACTTGATAGTATTTTCTGTGATAGGCTTCCCTCCAAGCTGTAATTGAAGCTGAATGAATCAGCTCGAATAACATGACCCCCAACAATTATGGCCGAGCCGGCCACTCGGCTCCAAACAATTTTGATATTAAAGTCAAATATTTACGAAAATATTGACAGTGGATAAACATTCAAAGGATTCTCTTACCGGTGGCCAGAGATTGCTTTTTATGCGTGTCGGGCTTTTTCCGCCAGTTCTCATCGCCGTCATCCGAAGTCGTTGACGTCGCAAAATTTCTGTGCTGTTGTTGTTCAACGCCGGGCCAAACGCGCTGCGAGCACAGAAGACGGCGCCATGAAAAGAAAAATGTTTTTAAATTAACATTAATGAATACATTACAGCTTATTGATTGTGGCTGAATGTGGCCATAGATCTTGCCACTGCCAAGCGGCATTACACACATAAACATAAACATATATGTACCGAGGCACATACATATATTGATTAAAAGCAGAGACAAGTGTGAATCACCTGCCCAAGCTGCCTATCGTCTATCGTGGCGTGCATGTCTGAACCATTCCTAATTAAGTTAAAATGTTCCCCAGCGAAATCACGTGGCTTCCATAACCAAAGAGCAGAGTAGGGGGATGGGGTGGTGGGTTGAATAAAAGCCACAAAATAAAGGAGCATCATGCGTTGCCGCCAGCTCCAGGAGCAGGTAGATCTAGCATAAGTAAATTGCTGATGGGAGTTGATGGGCGAATGGGTAATAACAAGGCTCCCTCTCTCTAACTGTCTCTCTCTCGCTCTCACTCTCACACAATGCTGCTGATTGCGAGCAACGTTGCGTATGAACAATCTCACGCACACAGCACGCAATAGAAACTGAAAAGTTGTTGTATTTTTTTTTCCTTTCTTATTTTTCATTTTATTTCAACTCAACTGGGAAATACGCAAAGAAAAATCGACACTGAAACTGTTTACCTTGTCAGTTTGCCACATACAAAATATGAAGGCAAGAAAGAAAGTGAGTCGAGTTCAGTTAAATGACATGATATGTCGTCAGGCATCATTAAAATGATAACCATCAAAAGTTAAGACATCAAAATAATGACTTGCAGCAGACTTCCACCAAAATACTCTTTAAATCGGAATTTTCATTTTATTCTGATGCTTGAAGTAAACTTTGCAAACATACATACATATGTATTACATTTGATTTTGCTTTTCTAGCTATCGATCGATTAGATTGGATTTTTCCCTCGACTTCAATCAAGCGCTTCAATAATTCAACAACTTGTATTGCGCTAGCAGCTGAGTAATTGAAATCTAAATAGTGTATAAATGAGGGAAAAAGTCAAGCATATATAGATTCGAATATATGTATATGTATATGCAGCAGCTGAGCATAAATCAAATTCCTATATACTACACATACATATACTATATAACTGTATATTTTTTTTCAATTCTCTGGCATTTATGATTTGTGATTTGTGTTTGCTCTGTCGCCCAGGCTGCGCATTATTGATGAAGAGTCCGCACTCCGGGAGTCCGCACTCCAGCTGCATGATGGTGACAGCACGTTCCGAACAACAACCAGCCGAGGCACATTCAATAAATGATAGATCGAGCGCCGAGTCAGGGCACCAAATTGCAAATAAAATGCAAAACTTGGCAAATTGAGCTGCCAAGTGTGGCCAGAACTGTCAGCCAACATTAGAAGTTAACAAATGAAACGTTTTTTTGAGGCGCATAAATTTAACAAGCCCCGACAGACAACCAAGCCCCAAGTCAAGCCAGCAAACAACCCAAAAGTATGCCGCACGCTGCCATTGTTGTTGTTGTTGTTGTTGATTTTTCTTTTTTTTGGCAGTGCTGAAGGCAAAAGTTTTTATGATCATCCAAGTAAATTGAAATCACGGCCGCTCGAAATGCGGAAATGCTGCCGTCTGCTGAGCTTATGGCTTTAAACGAAAATGAGAATGAGAATGAAAATGAAAATGTTATTTCATAAAGTACACCTGCCGGAGCCCAGGAGAAATTGATGCCAACATCCCGCAGCTTAAATTTTATTTGTGCTTAGGGGACAACTTTAAAGGGCAAATGTGCGCGTGGGCGTGGCCAAAGCTGCGACATTGCGACACATTGCAGGAATTCTTTCACATTGTGCAGAACAACAATGCGGCCGCATCTACCACTGAGATGAACTAATTCAGGTCTAAGCAAGCGACAAACAAGCAACCAAACAACCGACAGACAACAGGCAACAAACACAACATACGCTAAATCAAGCAACGGCGAAGCAAGCAAGCATTAACGACTCAACCGAGCCCAGCTGACAAAAGAGCTTTCAGCCAGGGCACATCGTAAGCAATGAGAGAACGAGCAGACATAAAAGCAGCCGAGTATACAAGCCAGCCTACCTAGGCAGCAGTAATACAAACAGCACAAGTGCAGTCAGCATACACAGCAGAGCCGATGTTCCTCAAAACTCTTTCGCTACTCTTACATACACTCAGTAGAGGCTAAGCTGAAACTATTCACTTGTTCATAATCATAAATAATAAAAAAAAGAGACAATTCATATGCGCACACATTTCTATTGCATACTTTTAGGCGGCAGCTAAAAACCAGCTTAAAATTCTCGTTTTTGCCCAACTATTATTATATATGCAAACGTTAAGCTTTCTGCATTCATGTATTAAGCTCTTTTGCTTCTATTAAACTTCAAATTATGTTAGCCCTGCTGACAACTGCTTTAATCCTCATAAACTCGAGGAGCTAAAAAGCCATCAGCTCAAGTTGATATTTGGCTTCAGAAATTATAAAATATCATTAAAAGCATACAATCAAAAGTTGGCCCAAGTTGGCTAAAAGCGACTCGCATTCGTGGAACAGCATGGTATTCAAAGTAGAGAGCTGCAGAATATGAACCCTTTCCAAGCCCTTCTCAGCCCTTCTTCGCTTTCCTGGCGAAAAGTTGGCTTTGTGCCAATTGCCTGGCAACGCTTAACAAAGTCGCGTGTCAAGTGTCGCATGCGGCCCAGCCTGACGGGGCTCGAAAGCTGCCCAGGTATATACATATATACCCTTTCAGGCAGCTGTTAGGGCTGTTAACGCTTTTGATTGCCATTGAAAGCGTAATTAAAGTCAACAAATGGAAAGCATAATTCAACACTTACACAACATAATTGAAGCCATGCCAAGAATATTTACGAGCTATCAAAACAGACACCGCACAATAGAAAAATATGGGCTATAAAAACGGCGTTAAATAACTGTAATACAATTGACCTTGACTTTTGTGTTGTGTGTGCAGAAAGCATCCCGCACAACACACACAAGTTGGCAAATCATAAGCCAGATGAAAGTTAGTAAATAAATCAAATAAATAAATGAATTTTTATTATATAAGCACATATAATATATATATAACTAATAGCTGTCTCGATCGAATTCTATAAATATTCAAGCTGAAAGCCCGCAGCTAATAAGAAAAATAGTAATAAATTAGACGCATGAGTTTCAGTTAAATATATACAAAATAAATATATATAGGGGAAAAAAAAAACCACAGCGAATCTATAGCTAGTTGGCTATTTTTCGCTTTTTTGCAACGAGTAAATAGAAATACATTTTCAATGCGTAAACATTTTGGTAGTTGAAATGCGAGAAAGAGACCAGAGCAGGTAAACGAATTGAGTAAACACAAGCAATGGAAAAGCCAGAAGCAGAAGCAGAAGCTGAACAGCAACGACGGAGACTATCAAAAATATCAACGAGAATGTCAGAAAAATGTTTTTCGCCGAGAGCTAGATAAAAGCAATGAAATGCGAAAGGCAGATAAACTAAAATTAGTAACAGATACAGCCAAACAAACATCCATGTGAATGTATTAGCAAAGTAAAATGAACAAATCAAAAGAGAGAAATGAAAAAAAGAAATGTGCAAAACGTTTATGCTATTTGTCGCTGCCGCTGTCATAATTTACAAATGGGGGAAAAGAAAACAGCTGCTCGATGGCTGAGATAGATAAAATGGTCATTTCGGCGTTACAAACGTGGCCAACACATGGCAAGGCTCCGTTAGAAATGAACAAAGCTGCTTAGTACACACGCGGCTCGCCCTTTTGCCGGCTTTCGGCTCTGTCTGCCAGAATCTGTCTGCTGCTGTTTAGGCACAGAGAATATGTTTTATGAGCCATTTTGGAATGGCGAATGCACCTTATGGGAATTGGGCAACGCATTTAGCTAAACACATTTGAATTATTGTCTTTGGCAAAGTGGTTAGCCAACTTGGCCCATATGTGAATAAGCCATAGACAATGCCACGAGGTCATTATGTTTTTAGGCAATTAACGACAAAAATTTACATAGTTTTAAAAGTGAAATGTAGAGAGAAATGAAGGCAGAAGCTTGGAGCTTGTGAGTGCCCATGTGGCAGAAGCTAGTTAAATAAATGAATTCAGCTTATTGAAAATGCAAGTTAATTATACTGTTATTTAACGACAAAATGTGTGGGTGGGCACACCTTATCGACTTTGACTACGGACTCTAAGCTGGTGAAACACTAAAATTTTCCCTGCGGCCAACATCAAAAGCTATGCACTAATATTTACAGTCTACTGGCCCAGTGCCAAAGGCGTACAAAAAGTGGCATATGAAACAGCAAAGTGGATGAACCTCACGTATACAGAGAGAACAACAGAGAGAGAGAGAGAGCGAAAGAGAGAGAGAGAGTAGCTGACATGGATGCGGAGCTGGCGTCAACAAATTGAGGCATTAAAACAGTCGAGCAATTTAAAGGACGTAAACGGATGCCCGTTAGCGAAGCCAAGCATAAACTCCGGATATGCTGAGGGAATGTTACAGCCTTTTATAACAGAAATGGCAAAAATATTCCACTTGATCCTAGCGGCAATTAAGGCAGTATCGCATAACCGGCTGAGTAATTGCATTAATCATTGAAAGAACCTACAATAACACAACTTGCTTCATTCAATTGCTGATTAACTAAAAATAATTGAATCAAAATGAATAATTTCTTGCATAAACAAATCCATAAAGACCGCACACACTCACAAGCGAGCGAGTGTGTGAATATAGAATATATATATTTAATAATTTATTTTACATGGCAAAGTGTGCAAAAAGAAACGCAAAAACAGCAGAAAAGCGCATAAGGAATGCAAAGAAAATAGCACTAAAGCCAGCTGCCAGCTGCCAGCTGCCAGCGCCTTAAAAATCTTGACAAAAAATATGCTTAGCTTAATGCCACATCAAATAAAAATCAGAGCAAAAATGTAGCTCTTACATCAAGACGTATCCTTTGACTTTTTCTTGTCACACCCATGTGGGTGTGTGTGTGTGTGTGTGTACCGTTTCTTTGCATGCACTTTTCGGGCAACTGCGCGCCAGAGTCAAGGCGTCAACTATAAAGGCACGAACTAGCTTCATTTTGCTTACAATTAGATAGGAGCATAGCATTAGGCAAATTCTGAACCTTGAATAGACTGCAGGCAGGCAAAGTCACGCCTTGCTTCAGAGCGCGACCAACGGCGCGTGATTATTAAGGCCAAAAAAGAAAGAAGCAGAAGAAGAAGCAAATAGCTAGGCGTGTCAGCACAACAACTGAAACGTGGCTGCGTTAAGTGGCCCACAAGCTGTGCCAGCTCCTGCGAACAGGACATGCAAACGACATAATTCAGCGAGTTTATAGCAATAAGCAAGCCGGCAACAGCAAATTTGAGAGCCAGCTAGAGAGCAGCTTATCTCAAATGCTCTACCAAATTACATATAGAAGCTGTAAGCATATTAAATAGTTATTTATTTAGTTGTTTTTTATTTTCCACAATTGAAACTCAAATATAGCTTAAAATGTGCATATTTATATATTTTCAATAAATTATTCTATATTTAAATAAACATTATGCATATTTATATATTTTCAATAAATTATTCTATATTTAAATAAACATTAAAATATGACTACTAAAATTTGCATAGATCTTTGTTTTTGTCTATTATTTCATTAAAAGTCTCCATAAATCTTTGAAATGTATTTTATGATTCATAAATTATTAAAATGCATTCAAAATTAACAAATTTCTGTTATATGACATTAATATCAGATTCTTTTCAATTAGTTGTTTATTATTGAAACCTTTAGCAAACGTCAAATTTCCTTTATTTATTCCCTGGCAATAGACATTTCTATATATATTTTCAGAGATCTTGATTAACTTATTTTCCATGAATTTAGTTTCATGTTTGCCATATCTTTCCTATCATAAACTTCTATATAAATTACTTAAAAATAATTAAATAATTATCTAGCTTCTAATCAAGCACAAATAAACTTCGATAGTTCATATTTTATTATAGAATTAAAATCTATTATTTTATATATATATAGAATTAAAATCTAATACTTTTATTTATTTTTCTTATATTTGCATTAACAAATTATGTAAAATTTGTAAAATTTTTTTAAACCTAAGTACATTCAAATTTATTCAGCATTTTCTAATTATTATTAATTACATGGACTATATACAAACATATCCCAGCAGTTAGCACCCAATTAAGACTGTCAGCCTGGTCGACTACCTTTTTCCATGTACTCAACCACAACTCGGCAAAAAATGTATAATCCGAAGCAATTTATGTAGCTCATTTTGTGCCGAGTTGCTTTAGAAGTGAAACATTTGCATATAATAGCAAAATTTGCACTCGTGCCACAGGGAAGCTGAGCAGCTGACAGGAACAACTGGCAACTGGGACGGAGAGAGTTGGCAGCTGAGATGAAGCAGCTTCTTAGGGTGGGCCCGGCATAGACAAGCAAAGGGGGAACGGGAGTGAGGCGTTGTCTTAGACACGCCCTGAATTATTAACAGGCTTTTTATGCAGTTAACTTGGGGTTTTTCTTGGCGGCTTTTGTTGTTGCAGAACCTTTTAAATGCTTGAAAATTTATGCAAAGATTTTGGGTGAACAACTCTTACTCATTCACGTGCTCTCTCTCGCTCTCTCTCTCTCTTGCTCTCTCTTTGATTAGGGTCCCTCGCGTAGCGCTTACAATCTAAATATTTACTAAATAAATTAGAGCGCCAGCTTCAAGTGCCACTCAACAGGGTCTTTGCTGTTCCTCTTGTTGTTTGGCCAACACATTATCAACAAGCAGAACCAATAAATTTACTTTAAATCTGTGCCCAAGTTCAGCAAATATTCTTGAATACACAAACGGGGTCGCCCTTTGATGGACGACCCCCAATGGGGGGGCAGCAGCAGCAGCAGCAAGATAATTTATGCATGACATTAAAATGTTGAATGTTTATCATTGGTCAATGAGAGCCGCAAATTCAATTGCAATGAATTCATGAGCGAAAATATTTGCATTAGCTAAACACACAACGTTCTATTGCTGATAGGAGCTATCAAGCGTGGCTAATAAGGCCAAGTTTACAGTTTGACGGACACTGCATTCCACTGCTGCGTATCTATACGTTGCTCGTAACAATGCAGTTAGTTCAACATGTGTTTTTACGGCTGCAAGTGGCAGGAATAATAACAAGCAAGCAGGAGGCAAGGAGCCAAAACAAAGCAAGTGGCTAAAGCAATATAGTCGTTGGGGTGCGAGAATCTAGCTATAAAATGGCCATATCATACTACAGTGTTTAAACACCCACACAACAGTTGTGGTTGGGTTGGTTGTGCAGTAAAAGTCAAGAGTAGAACAATAGCACGCAAGGCTAAACTAAGCCAAACCAATTGGTGGAGAGGTAAATTGAAATGGCACACACACACACATATGTTTACATATAAACATTGACAGTAAAAGTTATATATATCCCATCAGATAGTCAGTCACATTTGACATTTGCTGATGCAAGCCAGAGAAGTGGATTAGTTGACGACTCTCATATTTCGTAGGCTCCACACTAAATTGAGTTTGAGTTAATTAGGAGCGTATGCCAAGGACTGCAGCGATAACAAAATCTTGTTTTCTAGACCCACACAAAACTATTTCATACACATATGCAAATAACTTGCAGCATTTGCCCTTGGTTAGCGTTGCTTGTATTTTCAGCTGGCTGAAAGATTTTGGCGTTCTGATAAATGTGGGAAAACGTGCACAAGCTTTCCAGTTAACTGTTTGAGGCCACGTTGCCAGGCTGCCTGGCTGCCTGGCTGCCTGCCTGGTTGGCTGGCTGAATGCCCAGGAGAGTTCTCGAGATGGGGGTAGCTAGGATAAGTCGTATAAAATGCAGATTTGCTGCGGTGGCTGTTTGTGAATGGGTTAAGCCAAATGGCTTTTCGGTGCGCTGCCAGAGGTAGAGCAATGGAATATTTGCACTCAAACCTTTGCTTTCCACTTTAAGTTTGTCCATTAAAACAGAAAACTTGCTGATCCAAACAATGCCCAACATCTCGCTAAACACTGCAGATTATGAAACGCTGCACTCCAACTGCAGTCTAGAATTTGTTAATTGTCCAACTCATGGCAATTGCCTGAAATGTACAAAAGCTACGAGCAAACTTTAAGTGGTCAGCAAATATCCATGGTTCATTTGTGCAGACAAATACAGAGAGAAAGAGAGAGAGAGAGAGGGAGAAAGAGAGAGGGAGAAAGAGAAAAAAACCGAACTTTGAAACGTATTTTAACTTAAAGATAAAGAGTTGGAGAAGCCAACGAATGGAAGTGACAATAGTTAAAAAAATTGCTAAGAGATAGAGAGAGAGAGAGAGGCGGGGAAAGAGATAGTAGATAGAGAGAGAGAGAGAGAGAGTGAGTTGTGCTGAAACTTTTATCTAGCACAGCTGAAAGCATAAGAGATAGTATAAACGCTGCTCAATTAGTTGAAAAAGTATATTTGATTTGTGTGTGTAAATATGATAAGATTTCTAAATAGTTCAGCATAAGAGAATAAAAGAAATTTATACATAGTTTTATTTATTTACTTTCAATAAAGAAACTGCTGCAACTTTTTATAAGAAAAAAGCTTTCTTTATCAAAATTCATTAAGTAAACAGTGTATTGAGCAGTTGACTATACTCGACAGCAATTATTTGACTTGCTTTGATTAGCTTGCACAATAAAAAGCAAACCGTAAATATCATATAATGATAATGAACCTTATCGCGCCTCTTGAAAGGGCAGCCAGCGATAGCTAACGCGCTAAGAGACGTGGGATTATAGCTAAGACACACTAGAGATATTTGTGATATATATATATATATAATATATATATATTTATACTTCAACTCTAGCTAAAGCTTGCATCTGAAGTGTCACACACAAACCTCAACAAAGCAATCAAGCTGAATACATATATTAGCAGATAATTACAACAATTTTGCCTATATAGTATATACGAGTGTACAAGGCGATTGTGTGGCATGTTTTAATAGATCCAAATAGCTTTCGAGTGTCATGCACAAAAATTTAAGTGCAATTGAACATTAATCAATAATAGCGGTTCCTTTGTTATGTGCATAAACATGTATGTTGCCTTGTTATGGTTATTGTTCGGCTATTTATGCAGCAGGATAACTGGCAGGATACGCGGTCACGCTGCGGCGGCATAAATCGCTGTATAACCGTGCCTTAATCAAATATCAATTGCATTTGTTTTTGTTTGGGAAAGGTTTATGTACAGCATCGGCCCGCAAATAATTGTTGGCCGAAAGCGCATCCGCCATGCCCCAACACCCAGTGCAGGCAGCAAGCAAAAACAAATGGCGAAATCGCAACCAATGCAATGCATACAGCAAAACAAAATCCGTGCTCGATCCACGGAAGCGAGTTGGGGTTGTTCCTGGTCCGGTCGAGTCGCGTCTAACGCACAATTTCTGTTGTGCGGCAGACCGAATGGCGCCAATAAAACTTTTTTCAACATAAATATGGGCAGCATTTGGTGGATAGAGTCAGGGGAAGTGTCAGCCAAAAAAAAAATAACAAACAAGAAAACAAGCTTTAGTTACAACTTGAAACAAAGACCGAAATGTAAGCGAATTTGAAGATGAAAAGTAGCGCAAGAACGTGGCAAACTAAAAATTATGACAGGGCGGCACAGACGAAATGAGAATGAGAGCGAAATAGTTGGCGACACTTTGTGCACCCTGTTGTTTGTTCTCTATCTATCTATGTATGTTTGTCTGTTGTGTGTTCAGTGCAATCAATGCAGTTGTTGTTGTTGTTGTTGCTGCCGCGGTTGCTGTTGTTGTAGAGTTCGTTTTGTTGACTTTAATCAGCTTCTCTCCGATGCAAATTAAGTGCCAAAAACAACAGCAACGAGCAGCAAAAACACACGAAAAAAAATACTATATAATGCAAATAATGTGCCGTTATATCTCTCACGAGTATCAAATAATGTTGACAGGGTAGCCTCCCGACCTACGCCCCCTAAATTCCGGAATCCTCGACCCACTGATAAAACTTTTTTTCTCTTTACAACTCTATGTGAAATTTTTCGTCAACGTTTTTGTATTGTTTGGGTTGTATTTGCCGTCGCGACACCCGCTCGTATTTACATAGGCAAGACAAATAAAAGTTCTGCTCTCCCTCTATCTCTCTCTGTCTCTTGCTGTGCCTCTCCACCGGCTTGAACGGACAAATAACGATGAATTTTATCATTTCGTATGCAAATCGCGTTTGCCATAAAAGACCATGTTATGGACAGCGTGCGTAAATAATTTTGTTTGCCACTCGCTTTTCCAGTGCCTTTCGCCGCGTGGGCTGCTAAATGTATCACCTGAGACGGGCTGCTGATAAAGCTGTCACTTCTCTGGAAAAGCCGGTGCAAAGAACTGAAAATGTTGATATGGAGAGTTCAACATAAACTGATGATTCACAATACTAAAAGTTCAAATGAGTAACACAAGCGAGAAAATGATTAAGAAACAATGTAAACGCGCATTCACACAGTTTGAGCTTCACTGAGCAGAGCGCTTAGAAATCGCAAAAACCGATCGCTCTCAATGTTAAATAAATGCAAAACAAACCGCGTAAGTTTTACAGCTTGTTAGCTCAAACACACACACACGCACACTTAAACATACAGATATGTTGCTTAACATTACTCGCCAGCGCCATGTGAGCGAACTTCAATTGAAGTTTCAGGCAAAAACAACAAAACAATGAGAAAGAGAGAGAGAGAGTGAGAGAGGCTGAGCGTAGTGTTGGGAGAGCTTGGAAGTTGTCGATGCGGCGTCCAGATGTGCATAAGCAAATAACAAAAACAAAAGAAAGCATGTAAAAAGAAGACGGGCAATAAAGAGCGGAGAATATAACATAATAGAATGTATATGTACATATTTACGTATGATTGTACGAATGTAGTATGTATGTATGTGATATAAGTTATATATAAGAGTATTGTTATTGTGTTAGCATGTTTCTACTTTCGCATAAATTTTAATAATTTAAATGTGCACACACGAACGTTTTCAAACTCACGCATGGTGTATAATGTTAATATGTATTTATACTCACATACATATATACATTCATATATACATAAATATATATATATACATAAATGTATATAAGTACATACATATGTATTTATATGCTAAACTTTTTTGTGGCTGCCGGCAGCGAAGTCAAAGAACAAGTGTGTGTATTTTTATAATTTCGAATAGTCGCCGGCAGACAACAGCTGCTCTCCCGGAGCGCCACGAGGCACCCACACATCACACACAGTATTTGAGTGTGTACAAACACACGTACATGTATGTATGTATATATGTATTTTTAGGACGTTTCACTTACCAGCGTTGCGAACGTCGCAGTCACCGGCCTCAAACGCCGGCCGCAGCGCTCAAACGGACGCACATTGGAACGACTCAACAGGAGCTGACTGATGTTGCCCAATAAGATGAGGCCGTGCCTGGACATGCTGTGACGGCTCGCACTCGAACTGGAGCTGGAACTGGTGCTAGTGCCAAACTTGGAACTTGCTACGCGAGATCACAGCAACAACAGCAACAAAACAATTCACCGACAATGATTCACGAGAGCAGGAAACGAAGCGCTGCAATAGCGAGAGCTGGAGTGGGTAATGGGTAGAAGAGGGAGGCAGAAGCAATGAGTAAGAATCTTGCTACTATCTCCCTTCTTGTTGTTGTTATTGTTGTTGTAGCTATTATTATTACTTGTATTGCCGTTGTTGCTGTCTTTTCACTTAGCTGCTGATCGGAGTTGGCACTGATTTCAGCTTCATTTACAATTGCTTTTCGAACTCAAAACGTATTTGTTGGTTCTATTTTCTATGATTTAGATTCGCGAATTGATTGAGATTGAATTTTAAGGATCACAACTGGATTTACAAATATTGGTGCTATGATTTAAGTTTTCAAGAAATGAATATAATAATTTTAAAAATCTGCCGAAAAGAAGTCTATAAAAAAAACAAAAAAAAAAAAAAAGGAAGGAAAGATTCGTTTACTTTGCCTTTTTAAAGCCGACTGAGAAATTTGTATATTAAGCTTATGTTAAACAAAATGCAACAGTGCCACAACAACAGTAACAGTAACAGCTATAGGGGAGAAACAACAACAACAACGACAACAAAGGCGGCGCGCAAAGAGTTGGAAAGACGAGAATCAGACAATGAGGCAAAGGGTAAGAATTTACCGGTTTTAACTTTTTTTTTTTTGGGTTTTTGCTATTTTCACTGAGAAACTAGACGCGGCACATGTTTAACGCACAGAACAGAGGGAGAGCGAGAGAGAGAGAGAAGATTCAATATGCTTTAGTTATTGATATTAACTGCGTTATATATATACGTATATACAATGTATATATATTTTGTATTATAAATATTAAATTAAGCTCGAGCTGCGGCTTTGCCGATTATTTTGCTTCGCACTTTGCACTCGACTCTGGCATTGACTTTGGCAGCGACGTCACTCTTCGGCACTCGTGATGGTGGCGGCGGCTTTATAGCTATTGACTGCACGGTGTCTATTATTTTATTGAAATTCTAAATTTATAAAGCTTAGGCTCTAACGAAAGCAGCCGCAGTCGCCCAACGAGTAGCCGAACCGCGCGCGATAAAGTTTGATAACAGACTGCTGTTAAAGTCCAATCAGACTATTCGACCCCCTTTGGCGCAATCGCATGCTGGGAGTCCGAAAATTCGACAACAGCTGAGCTGTCTGGGCTGTCAATCGGCACCGGCTGGTATGCACACAAAGTTTTCGATATTAAACTAGTCAAAGAAAAATTAGGTAAACTAAAGTAATTCATTTATTTTATATTATAAGATTAAATACAAAGTAATACAATGTTATTTTCATTAATGTTTTGTATCTTTGAAATGTACATCTTTTTTTTTAACAGAAAGTTCAAACTAACAGAACGATAGGTGGCTGGCTGTTAAAGTATCTGCATCGTTAAGTGAACATTTTCGTTAAATTAAACATTCGTTCAATGTAAACTTCTGTATATGCTGATGTGGCAACGCCAAATCGAGTAAATACACAGTAGTGGTTTGTGTACTGGCTGAACAGTGTGGATCTGTAGTAAGCTAATTTGGCGCCACTTTTAAATAAATAACAAATCAAAATTCGTTTAAATTTTTGCTTTTATTATTGTCGCATTACGAATCTAAACTTTTAACTAGTTTATATATATATATTCGTTATATATATGTATCCAACTATACAATATATTTACTATATATAGAGCTTTGCTTAGTGCTTTTTTAAACATAAAACTAGAAAGGTTTCATTTAAGCATTTTCCTTGTCGTTCTCTGCGTTCGCCTAAAAACATTTACAATACACACTTAAAACAAATAGCAGCCTTATTTAAATATACTATATATATATATATACTATATATCTATATATGTAACATATGAATAGCACTCGTAACTGTAAAGACGTGCTTCACAGTTTTGGCATGGATTTAAATTGTTAATCAAATAGTATACAAATTGTTGAAAACATAAATATATTTATATAGTTCAGTTGCTATTTCTGCATTTGTTGTTGTGTGTTTTTGGAGTCTTTGTTAAGTGAGTTGACAACAAAAATTGTTCTGAGGTATTAACGAAATGAATCAAGTCGCTGTTAATTGGGCGCATAATTACCGTTACAAACGCTCATGTAATTGGCTCTGATTTTTATGGGTTTTACACACAATTTTTTTTTCTGTCTCCCTCTCATATTAATTATTTTTATATATATATATAATTTTTTTGTTTGTCAGTTTTTCTTCCTTTTTGCATAACATTTTTGAACAACTAACAAAGCGCATGAAATGCATTTATGCATTTATTCATGATGCTTTCTGCTATAGATTACAACGCGCTGGCAGCAGACACACAGACACACACACAGACATACACATACATGCACATACATGCACAAATTCCATTATACTATTTACACAATTACGCACAACTTTACATACGCACACACACACCTACATGCTAGTTAACTGTTTTTGTTCTCAGCTGCCAACTGCAGCGACATCATTAAATTGCAACAACAATAAGCTAGATTTATGCATATTCAAAGCAGCTAATTATGTTTTTTTTTCCTTTTCGCTCTTTGTTGTTTCGGTTCGCTTTCGCTGCCGCTGCCTCTGGCTCTGCCGCTGCCGCTGCCGCTGCCACTGTCGCTGCTTCTCTCACTGCTGCCAGCACGTTTAGTTCCAGGCGCCGCCGCTGCTGCTGCTGCCGCCGCCGTCAACTGTAGCCAGTGCAACTGTTTCCTGAGTTTCGCACGCATTTTGCGATATTTGTTGCCACCAATTCCAATGCCTAGACCAATTCCTAGTTCGACTGCGCCAATGGCCACGCCTCCAAATAGCTGCTATCACGTGCCCGTCGACAAATCATCCTTGAGCCACTGGGGAATGGGACGCGAGCCAAGCTTCTTCAGCAGCTTTACCAGCGCCGTATTATGGTTCAGATAGTAGCTAAATTGTGAGTAAGAGAAAGAGCAAGAGAGAGGGAGAGTTAAAGAGCGCGTAAGCAAAGACACATTTCGAATTCGAATTCGCATCACAAATTTAACGGCTGAAGCTCTGTCGTTCACTGGAACTTGTTACAGGTTCATAATGATTCAAATTCAAATTTCGATGAATAACCCAATTCAAATGATGCATTTTAGTTATGTGTTGCTGGAGCTATATATATTTTTAAAGTAATGGAGCAGTTTTCTGACAAATTTAGGAAGCAATTCCAAATTTCTCTGCCATTCGAAATGTGCTTCATCATGCATTATTGCCACATCATCTGTCAGTCTAATGAACTCTCTAAGCTGCTGCAGCTGCTTCTGTTGCTCAAAGTGCTTCAGATTTCCTTTTCATATTTGATGCTTCCCCGTATACCGTTCATTGTGATGTCTAATAAAAGTGGCTCGTTTAGCTGTTGGAATCACTGAATATAAAAAGGGCTCACGCCAAACTGACAGCTGGCATCCGGAATTGCAGTAGTACAGCAAAGTGCACTTTCCACGGCCGCAAAAATGCCGCACACACAAAAACCTGCCGTCCACCCAATCTCCCCACCCCCTGCTGTGTCTCTTAGGGCCGCCCACAACTATTCTACCCCTCACACACACACAGATACTCTTACACTCATATAGAGCCCTCTCTGTGTATGTGTGTGTGTGTGTTCATTAATCCTTCACTCAAAGCAGCGTTGCCAGCGCCAACGTCGTCATCTGTCTGTCGCCCCAAAACCAACCCAAATCACTCATACGACCCGTTTTTTATTCCGTTTGCCTTCGTTTTGTCTGTTTTTTTTTTTTTTTCGTTGTTTCATTTTTGTGCAGTTTTTTTTTCGACCTTTTTTGGTTTTACTTACCGCTGCAAGAGCTTGGCACTGCGCTCATCCATTGGTGGATATTGGCGCCCCTTGGACTTGCCGAGGCATTTATTGCGCTTCTCGCTGACAGCCTGGCAGTAGAAGCCCTTTTTCACATCGTAGCGCAGGTGATTGGAATAGTCGAGGAGCGGTTGGATTTTCAAAAAGCGCTGCAGCTCGTTCATCACATCGATGGGATTGAGACGCAATTGCTCGCCATCGATGATGTGCAGCTGTTGGGCGGGATAGTAGGCCAGCCAATGCTCCAGATGCTGTGCGTATTTGCCCGGATTTAAGCAGCGATTGCGCAAATCCTTCAGAGCGCGCGGCGCCGAGTCGCTAGCAGTTATGACCTGGCCAAAGAGCAGATGTCAAAAAGTTAAAGACCCGAGACATACGATATATAGACAAACACACACACACACACACACACACATATATATATATATAACTCAAGTTCATGTGCTGTGACCAATTTAATGGTCGAAGACATCGGGTCGAACACATGTCAAAAATGTAGAGCAAGCCGGGGCAAAGGGGGAGCTGAGGTGGGAGTAGCAAACATGTGTTAAGCTGGCCAGTGCGGCAGGTGCAACTAAATATGCTGCAATTGGCACTGCACTCAGCTGTTGGTCAACGAGGAATCTGCATGCAAATCGAAAAATGATGCCGACAAGTTGCTCCATCTAAGGCGACAAACACTCCAGAGTTTCGGGTGGGGTAGAAGGATTTGAATTTGGGTAAATAAAATTGAAAAGCGATTTTATGTAGCGCCAAATGAATTTTCATGTTGAAGAGCTGCTCTACCACTGACAATGGCAATGGCAATGGCAATGAATGCCACATGAAACCAGTTGCAACTGCAGCTTGTGGTTGAGTTTCATGTTCTGGTTGGCTTAGCTCATGCCGAATTGATGGATAGTTCATTAGATTTCTATGCATTTGCAGCTGACAGCTGTTGACTAATGAACCAAAAACAATCTTGCCAAAAACAGAGCTGACCACGCTGACGAGCTCTATATACATATATATGTGTGTGTGTGTGTATGTCACTCACTTGACTCTCTCTTTCTCTCTCTCTTTCTCTCTCTCTTTCTCTTTCTCACTGTCATTGCAATCTTTGCTCGATAGATGTTTGTGGATTTATGCATTGGCAGAAATGAAAGAAATTATATGGTTATTTGACTCAAAGCTTAATTGCTGACGAATTCTTGCCAGAGAACTTGCCTCAACTTTATTTGAATACTTTTGCAGTCAACACTTAAATTGAAATGAAAATCAAACTCTTAACAGAAAGTTTGTTGAAAATGCCTAATTGGGAATATACAAGATACTTATTGTACGAGCAATTCTTGCTGAAGAACTGTGGACTTGAATTAGTTTATACATAAAGAACATTGTCAAGCAAATGTTTACTTTGATTGAGTTTACAAAAACTATATATACGAAATGTCTATAAAAGTAATTCCAAATAAATCATTAAACCTCTCAAAAAGTCGCTATGACAGCAGTTCTTTCCGTTATATCTAAGGGGAGGGAATGTGCATTGAATGTTCTTTCCTTTATAAATTGCCTATTTACCGTAATTATTACTGCTAATGAAGCTTTTTCAGCAGAATTCGTAAATTCCAAGAAATTAAATAATAGCTTTCCTATTGCTTTCATATTGATTTTTCGATATAGTCGTGTAGCTCAGCTCAATTCTTTGATAATTCCTTTAAAGATAATACCATATACAGTGGCTCACAGCTTAGAGAGAAGAGAGTCCATGAATACTAATTAATAAGACAAACTTTCTCTCAAATTCACACTCACAACTCTCACCTGATAGAAACTGTAGTTGTTCGCTATGACATCGCCGTGAGCGCGCTGATGCTGATACCAGGAGTAGGCGCGCTTCGCCGGCGATATGAGAATGGTTACGATCTTAGCATGGGGCAGCAGAGCGTGCGCTCTCTTAGGCACCGCCTCGCCATCGAAGTAGGTGGCGCTCTTCTCGAACATGTAGCGCGGCGTACCCACGGCAGTGGGCATGGGGGAGCTGGTGTTGGGCAACGATTCCGAGGGAAAGAAGTCCATGTACCAGTCGAGACCTCTGTAGTAGTTGTTGCCATTGAAGAACTGCACCTCCTCGAAGGTGTCGGGGCTGGGTATGTTGCTGGCCACGCTGCCGTGCATCGAGAGGAATGTGTAGAGGGCGGTGGTGCCCGTCTTCTGTGGCCCAATGACCAGGAATTTGGGCAGTGAGTCACAGCTCTTGGTCTTGGACCAGATCTTCTTGTGGCGCGCATCGTCGCAGGGATTGCCCCACACGGGATCCACCTCTTCGGGATGCAGCCGGAAGTACATCTCAGCCAGCTGTATGGGCGGTGCGGAAGCCAGCTTCAGATTGGTCCAGCACTGCAGGAACTTGATGACCGATTGGAATGTGTAGAGCGCCAGGCGATCGGAGCCATAGTTGGACATATGCGTCATGAATATGTTGATGGGATTGTAGACGATGGTCTGGAACAGCTCACCACCCTGTATGGACTCGTCCAGCTTATCCCGTCCACCTGGATACCTATCTATGTACATGGTATGAGTGAATAGGCCACACGTCTGCCTCGGCAGCACCATGATATTCCGGTGGATGAAGCCACGGCGTAGTCGGGCCGGCCGCAAATGCGGATACTCCTCTGTGGAGGTGACCTTCACGTTCCACACCTGCTTCCAGGCCATGTAGAGCAGCTCGTGTGCCGGATAGACACCCGAATGATGCGGCGATATGGAGTAGCCCGAATTCGTAGGAATATTGTGTTCCTTGGCGAATGCATAGTTCAGCTGCATCTCGGCCATGAGCAGGGTGAGGTTGTCGTAGAGATGCGGCTGCTGGTGTTTCCACATGTGCGAGAACCAGTTGAACTCCTGCACATTCTGCAGCAGGAAGTCATCGCCCAGATTCTCCTCCCTGGTGCCGTGATGGTAGTACTTGCCGGAGAAGCCCAAATTGAAACGGAACCCGGGCACCATGCCTCCAATGATCTTCTGCGTGGCAATCAGAGCGCGCACATCATCAGGCCGCAGGCGTGTGCTCTTCTCGCCCACAAAGATGTCATCGATGTCCACCAGGATCATGCGATCCAGGCTAAGGCTCAGCTGGCCATGACTGAGGTAGCTAAGTGCGTCCAGGAAGACCAATCGATGCAGCCAGAAGCGCAGACTGCTGCCAAAGAGCACGCGCTGTATGCCATCCAATTGTCCACGATCTTGCAGCACCGTGGTCAGCGGCAGCTGCACCTGACCCACACTGTCCGCTGGATACTCCTGGGTGTTGCGCTGCGCCCATTCCACCGGCTCGTAGGTGCTGTGATTGTGCTGGAACACGGCCCAATCGTCGCCCGGCAGGGCACCCCAGGCCGTTTCGCCAGCACGCGTAAGACGCAGCACCGAGGAGCTGGGATTCAGGCTGGCGTCTCGTAGCCGCAGATTCGTGTGCACGAAGAGCGGAAAGTCGCGCAACTGGGCACCCACAAGCGTCTCCTCGCTGGGACTGACAAAGCCCACAATGCCCACCGAGTACTCGCGGCAATACTTGTCCAGCAGCTCGCGATTCCACTTGTCCATGTTGAGATACTTGTCCAGATTCTCAAACACAATGACGCCATAGCGGCCCTTGTCCAGATTCGTCAGCACTGGCAAACTCTTGCCAGCCACCTCGATTTTATATCTGCAAGAGAAGAGAAGGACAAGAAAACTGTAACATAACGCAAAAGACAGTTGAATATTTGAGATGCTCACTGCACGTACTGCAGCCCAGACCAACATGACAATCGGAGAAAGAAATGGTAACTGAAACTGCTGGAATTTGCAGTAGAATCCTGTCAGAAGCTGTCAAAAGCAGAGGCGCAAAGGGAGAGTGTCAAACTTCGTGTCATGCTTGACAAGCACATAGGGACACGATGGGGCACCAAAGAAACAGAGAGCGGGCGAGATGGGGATATTGTATACTTGGCCTCACACAGCGTTGCATTTGACACCAGCTGTCACAAGCTATTTGCTACGACACTCAGCTTGCTGCGTGGCAATCAAAACTCTTTACACTCCATAAACTATTAAAAGCATACACAGAAATGGATGGAAATGAAATTGATTCTGCCTGGTTATATTGTAAATTTTAATAAATATTTTAAACTTAATATTTGATTAAACACTTTAGCCATATTTGCATTGCATGCTGGGATTCCCTTATTAATATTCATAAATATTTTACTCGCACACAAAACATGGGCATACCCTGTAATCCAGTCATGGGGTGGGCACATTGAGATATTCGGATATTTAAAAGTGTATTAAGCACTAAGGAATAAGTCTGATTATGATATAATCTCATATGATCTTTTATTTAATACTTGATATTTTATATTTTATATTTTATACTTAATTTTAAGGCTTCTATACTCAATTTTCAAGCTCTCCACTTATCGAGCTAGCATAATTTACACTGCTATAAACAACGATTAAGCCAGGCTAACATCACGTCCATCACTATGGCTTATACTATGCCCACTTGTTTTAATTCATTTGCATATTTGCATTGAATGGAAAAAACCTCAACAATAATTGCATTGCACATTTTGGGCAAATACTTTGCAAAAACATATAAATAAAATGTATTTGCAATATTATTATTTATCCACCTGCAGTGTCTGTCCGTCGCTCTGTCAGTATGTCTCTCTGCCTGATGCTCTGTCACTTGCAAACGGGTTAAAACCACCAGGTTTGGTCTGTTGCATGTGCTGATCCATAAACACCCTTCCAACTGAAAGCCACAATTTAAAACCAATCCCAAAACTCAATTCAAACCCCCCGATGCGAGCCTCAGGCAACCCCGCTTGGATTGTGCGTGTAAATATTCAAATATTTTCAGTGAAATGGAAATTCCAATTGATTGAATAGCTGTGCGCGTGTACATACACCGTATCGCCATGATATCTGGTTACCTGAGCACATATAGCTGCAATAGCAGCTATAAAGCACATTTGCACATATGCCACAGGCTTCATTTCGGCCATTTAGTTGAGGCTTTAAGGCTAAACAATAATAATACCAACTGAAAACCGCCAAAAACTGAACAGCTTACAAAACTTGGCTACTTTGTGCGAAATGTGTGCGAAGCCACGTAAAATCCCACTGAAACGGAAAAACATCAAATGTCGGTTGCCAGCCAACAAGCGGAGGCACCCACATGGTAAACTTTTTGCATTAAAAAAAAAAAAAACCCCTTTCCAATAAAAAAAAAAAAAAAATTCGTTTTTTGGTTGCCCAGCGAGCATTCGGTGAAGCATATTAAAATATTTGCAGGTGGCACGAGCTGCATAAAAAGTCATAAGGCAAAACATTTTATGCTCATCTATATGTATATGCCACTGTGGGCGCTGTGGGCGTGGCGCATTATTGATAGTTTTTTCATGCAATGGGCCGGCTTGACAACACACACACAAAAAAAGGATGAGGGCAGACCAGGCGAAAAAAAATACATGTATAAGAAAGGGCATGACTTCTGGCCCACACACAAACCACCCAAAAAAAAAAAAAGAACCCTGCGCAGGGGCTTGCGGGTTATGGCTGAATGAAAAATGCGAGCCGCGCTGACATACTGCATGCATTGCATATTTTATGTCGCGTCAACACGAGACCATATGTGTCACATGGTAGAAGGGTAAGCCTCGAAGCACGCCTTTCCCTTATGCCACACACATACACACACTCAGTCCGCCGGACACCATTCCAAATGGGCGTTTGTCCAACGGGATATTGAAAAATCGCACGCTGAGCAGTAGTCGCCGGGGCACGAAAGTAAAATAATGAAATGTTAACTGAAGCGAGTCAAGGTTCAGATAGACCCAATGGGAAATACACTAGAGCTGACCCGATTTATATTGCAATCAAAATTGTCAGTCTATTTTTCATTTAAGCTCAGGCTATTGCTGCAGCTATATAGCTTAATGTATATATAAAATATTTATTAAAGTATTGTGGCTGAGTTCAGAGCTTGAATATGAAAACTTAATTGCTTTAAATCTAGAGTTTGCTTTCATTGTTAACAATTTGATATGAAAGTAAATTGTAGCTATGCATGATTTAAATACAAAATATTTAATAATGAAAATAAAATACTTTAAAGCTAGATTTGTAGTTTGTTAGTAAGCTAAACTAAAATTGAGTAAGCTAAAAAATGAAAATTAAATTGTAGAAATGCTAAATAATTAAATGAATGAATTAAAATCTATTTAAACGAGTTTTTGCTTGGCACATAATTTTTTTCTCTTTTTTAAACTCCAGTAAATACCAAATCCTCAAATTTATCATATAATAAAAGAAAATAGACTAAAAATAATTGGGACACATCAAATAAAGACTGATTACAGAAATGAATCTGTGTAATCTTAATTCACAATTTGAATTCGAATAGCTCAATTATAATACTTTCAATTTGAGAGCAAGCCAACAAGTAGCTTTTGTTATTGAGTGTTAAAGGCTTGGCAAACATCGAAGATTAATAACTTTGAAAGAAAGAGCTTGTTGCAAATTTGTAAAGTTAACAAGGAAAACGTTGTCTAGGCAGGGTCTGAAGAGATTAATGAGTAGCAAAATATAATGAGTAGCGATCAAGTTAAACTCAAAGAACTGCCAACTCCCACAGTAATGTTGCCAACTCAGTGACAAGGCCCAAGTGGCTCCGGTAAATGTGAGTGTATTTAAAACATTTTCATTGCATACTTTTAAGGTGTTGGCACTTTAAACGGCTTCTCGTCGTTTGCTTCGCACGACTCGCATTAATTAAAACGTTTTATCAGCGCAAAATGTTTGTTTAATTAACTATGTAATGGCACATGCCATTCTATCGCCCACTTACTTTCACTTTCACTCTCTCTCTCTCTCCCACTCTATTTTCTCTCGTATTTTTTTTTGCGCTCAATGTTTTGTTGCCTTTGCACTTATACAAGCTTGTGTTAATATTTGAAATTTAATTGCCAGACGAGATAAACTGAGCTGAGTGCTCGCAGCTGGGGCAGAGTAAAGCTGAGGCTGGGTAGCGACGCGTTTCATTTACAGGCCCGCAGCGGATTTGTTTTAAAAACCCATTAACGGGTATTACTTGCAAGTAAATAAATGTTGTTTTTCTTCTTTTTTTTTTTTAAGCTCATATGTGTGTGCGAGTGCTGAGCTGAGTGTGCTGTCTGCGTGTGTGTGTGTGTGTTCGCAGCTTACGCTCATTTGTTTGCATTTGTACGAGGCGTTAAATTATCCTCAGGATGCACGTAAAACTGCAAATGCCGTCATGAGCTGCTTGTTTGTTGTGCGCTGTAGTTGCTTGTCGCAGTTGCAGTTGTTGTTGTTGTTGTTGTTGTTGTTGTTGCTGCTGCAGTTATTTCCCGTTGTAGGTGCTTGAATGTCGCTTGCCCTGCTGCGTCGTCTACTCGCTCGTTCACTCGCTTATGCAGCGCATTAAATGAGCTTAGTTTTACTTGACTTTCCACTGCCACTTTGGCTTACACTTTCTAGTCAGCCGAGTGTCCCGCACACAACCACAACTAAGCCAACCAACCATACAAACAGCCAGCCAGCCAGGCAGCCAGCCAGCCAGCCAACCCTCCACCCGGCTCACCATATCTCCACCTGTCTCCCACTCTTTACATCTCTTTTCAGCTTGTAATTTCATTAGAGCGCTTTGGGGCCAGGCTTCAGCTTGTTTGGCATCTTCTTTGGCTTGCCGTCGTGTTGATATTTGCGTCAGGAAATTAAGCTGCAGGGCTTGAGATAGAGAACGTTTCGCGCTAATCGAAAAATCCGCAATATTTAGTTTGGCTGACACGATGTCGTCGAGCATAGCCTTTCGCTGATATCCTTGATCTTTGCGGCATAAACAGGTGCACCAGGAGCTTACCAACAAATGTGGCAACATAGGAAAAAAAAAAAAAAATACAAGAGCAAACTTTGTTGTTAGCCAAAAAGTTCAGCATGATTAGCTGAGAGAAATGTCGCAATTAGGTGGCAACATTTTTGCCTCTGCAATGGGCATATTTAAGGCAACTTTTCTAATTGGCAGCACACTGTGGCAGCCAGGCAACACGTGTTGCAAATAACTAAGCACACTTTGAGGCGCCAGTTTAACCTCGATAAATGCTCTCTATGTGTGTGTGTGTGTGTGTGTGTAAACGAGTGAGTGGGCCCTGCGCCTGGGGCTTTGCGAAAGAAATCAATATGTTTGATATATATATATATAGCAGTAGTGTTATAGTTTGAATACATTTTATAGTTAAATAAAAGTGTTGCATTGCTTTTGTATAATATCCGCAAGATATTTGCTGATTTGAAATTTAACCTTTTGCATAAACAAAATGCCAATTATTCACATAGCTAAGCATTGCAATTGTCGAAATGCAATTGAAGTCCATATATTGCATATTTTATATAAAATTGTGCATTGATTCATTCGAATATAAAGCATGAATGGCAATAAAATATCAAATGCGTATAACAGTCATATGAATATATTATTTATTATGCATTGACTGTCAGTCGGACTATCAGAGTTAAGCCTTGGATTAGCGCCGATAACTTTATTCAATAAACATTCAGATAGGCGGCTTAACTACTCAATTGTATGTTAAATATGACAATTGCGAATAAATAATAAATTATGTATACATAATCTAATTAAGCAGTTAATAATATGTAATACGTCATATACAATATTAAATCGGAATAGCTGTTTAGCGCTTCTCAATATCTGCAAAAAGGTTTCTATTTTTCTGAGAAAAAACTCAGAGAGCAGCCGATTGCGTTCGTTCTTAAACGAGTTCGTTGACGATCGGAAAACCTCAGTTTTTGCTCTGAGCGTGGCCCGAAGGTTTGGTTGAGTATTATGCAGCAAAAAGACTTCTGTAAGTGCATTGGTATGTGTGCGTGAGTTGACTTCGCTAAGCACTTCAATAGAGTCTGCATAGACTCTTATCTGCTGCCTTACTGAATCTCTTCGAGCGTCATTCGTATCGCTCACTAGACGATGTTCGTGGAAAGAGCATCACACGAAGCTTGACGCGAAAACAAAAACGTAAAGAACCGAAGACTTTTTCAGAGCGAGAGCGAGAGGGAGAATGATTTGTTTTCGATTGATCTCGTGAACAAACGATGTTCGTGGAAAGAGCATCACACGAAGCTTGACCCGAAAACAAAAACGTAAGAACCGAAGACTTTTTCAGTGCGTGAGCGAGAGGGAGAATGATTTGTTTTCGGTTGATCTCGTGAACAGACGATGTTCGTGGAAAGAGCATCACACGAAGCTTGACCCGAAAACAAAAATGAAAAGAACCGAAGACTTTTTCAGAGCGTGAGCGAGAGGGAGAATCATTTGTTTTCGTTTGAACGTGAAGTCACTCATTAATAAATAGTCAAAATTAATTTCAAAATGATTACTTAATATGAATTAAATAATAGATATTGAAATAAAAAAATAAACAACAAATACTACAAAAATAATAATAAAACAATATAATAAAGTCAATTCCATTTAATTGTTTGTTAATAAATTCGATTATTGCCTTTTACCATTTGCATTGGACGTGTTTAATTTAATGTAAGCTAGCAATGCCAAAAATCTAATTAGCACATTTTAGCTGTGCATTAAAATACGCGTCAATTGTAATTAGTTGCAGTAATTAAGGAATGTTTATGAAGTGCAGAAGTAGCAGGAGTAGCTGGAGCAGGAGTAGGAGTTGGACTACTAAATGAGTAGATTAACATATTTATGCTGTTGGCTGCCTGCTGCTAGCGTATAAATAACTTAAGCAGCACTTCGAATGTCAATGGCTAAATTTGGGTTAATAAACGGGTTGCGGAGGGCATTTACACCTTTTTGGCCCAATTTGCAGCCATGGCTCGTAGCACGAATTAAGCCATTTTTGGCCATTAACATGGCAAAGAAGTTGCCACTTATTATTAAGCCAGCTATATGGCTACGTGCTGGGAGTCATTTCCAATGGAAGTTGCTTAGCCAACTTTACGGCCAATCTATATATCATAAATAAAAGCTATCCCCACGGCCAGCTACAGTTACTCTTGGCCAGGACACTAAACAATGTGAAAATTATACAACAAATGGCCATTATAGGGCCAATGCTTGGCTGGGGCGTCGCCTCGACGCCTCGACGCCTTCACGCGACACAGCCGAAGCGTGGAGGCAAGAGAGCTCAGCTCAGCTCAGCTCAACTCAACTCAGCTCAGCTCAGCCAGTCGTGGGCAATAAATGAGTTTAAACTAGAAAATTTATTATACGCGGCGAAACTACTTAAGTGAACGGAACAAAAAAAAGTAAAAGAAATGGGAAAGAAAGGAAAAAATACCCCCAACCAAAGCAGCTAGTAAGGCAGTCGTGCAGCTTGGCCGGGACACGCAAAGGCAACGTCCTGACATTGTGGCATCCCGAGGTTCGCGACTTCGCGGCTTTACGTCTCCCTCAGCGCCACATGCTTAGGCCAATATAATCACATAGAGCGGCAGCAAGAGCTAAGAGGCACAGTTTCGATGTGCTACAGCTCAGACAGGGGTATGGGGAGCGGGGGGCGTTCGCCTAGGTGGGCGTGAGGCATCCTGCTGCTTGAGTAATTCAATAAAATAACCAATTTGTTGAAAAATAACAACAAGCGACGGCAACGACGGCGACGGCGATGGCAACAACGCACAAAAGTCAGCCAAGCCAACTTGTCACAGGCAGGAGACGGAGGCAACAAGGATGGGGCTGCAATCTGAGAATAGCTGCGACAGCAGCCACGTACAGAGCACTAGAGCAAAATATTTTTTATTTATACGTAGCACACACAGCAACACACACACACACTCTTATGGACATGGACTATATTGTATAGCCATATTTACTAGAGGGTCGACCTGCTACATTGTCGTTGCCAGGCGCACAGTGGGGCACATGCTCATGTATGTGCATAGAAAGTGTAACAATTGTATTTATGGAAACTCAACATGTTTATGCATGCATGAACAGCAGCGGACAAGGCCAGCAATTTGTGTGCGCTCGGTTTGTCGATTCGCGCCACTGTGCCCATAAAATGTGGCAGGTTAACTCCATTGACTTGTGAAAAATTGAAAATAAAAATTTTCCGCGACATTATTAAAGTAAACATTGGCGCAAAAGGGTGTGATTATGACGAGCCAAGGAGCTGTGGCAGCTGCCAGCCAGATTGGGGGCAGTAGTTGAGAGACGCAAGGAGGTGGTTAGCTTCGCATGTTGTTGTTGTTGTTGTCGCCAGCATGGCAAGCTTCCAATTGTGGTGGCTGTTTATGGCGTTTGCCATGTGTCTGTAAATTGACGTCAGCGAAGCGGCTGCTCTTGTTGCTTTTGTCGTTGTTCTTGGTTGGCTGGTGCTGCTGCTGTTGGCTCTGCTGCGCCATTTGGCATTTCGCGTTTTGTAAAGTTCGGGGCTCCCAGTGGCGCAATCAGCGCCAAACGAAGCCAACCATGGAGCTGGGCTGGGCTGGGCTGGGCTTTGTGCTGAGTTGGGTGTGTGCAGGTTCTTTGGCAGGGCCACAAAGCACGCTATTTTATACGGGAACACATATGAGCGGGTGGGCGAGTGGATGAGTGGGTGTTGGGGTGGTTTGCATGGCAGCCCTATGATAACAAGGCTGCTGATGACTTCCGTGTGCTAACTTGACTCTACGCCTGCTGCTGCTGCTCCTCCTGCTCGTGCTGCTGTCGGCTGACTTGGCTCCAGCTGTTACGCCGGCTCAGTGACTGATTTTATTAGCAGCGTGCACAAAGCCAAATCAAAAATTGAAAATAAGGTTAAGTAGCTATTACCCGGAATAATGCTGAGCCAGCGTGCGGCATGCCACCGTGGGCGTGGCAAATGGCAATTTAATAAACGCACAACGATGCCGCCCTTTTTCTCTATGCGGCTATTCACTTCTATTCTTTTTTTTTTTTTTTTTTTTTTTTTTTTAGCTGGTGTAATTACCTTGGAAATTCCATTAGAATTTCACGGCGCATTAGAGGCCAGAAGAAGCCAGCCAGCCAGGCAGCCAGTCAGGCAGCTCGCCGTGTTAATTCTGTTGGGCCACTTAAAGGCCGATGCGTAAACCCAATTGGATGGGCCGGCCTTACGGGCGTTAAAACTTTGCAAAAGTTTTGCATACTTTTTGGGGCTGGCAGCCATTTTGCTGCGGGGCCATGCCATTTGTCTGCGCTGCTCAAGCACAAAATTGGGGAGCAGCAATGAGAGAAGAAAACATGAGAAGAGGCGAAGAGTGCAGTGGATTGGGGCTGGCAGGCAGGCAGGCAGGCAGGCAGGCAGCCAGGCAAAACTTGGCAATCAATCAATTGGGCCAACGTCAGGTTTTTGGCTATAGCTAATTGGAACAGTTGGCAAAGGGCGCGAGAAGAAGACACAGAGAGAGAAGGAGAGAGAGAGAGAGAGAGAGCACACAAAGCGCCAGGCAGCCGTGTGTGACGACATAGGTGAAAGTCTGTGGCATGGGCCAAAAACTTGCAGCAATTAACCGGACAGGAGGCAGGCAGCTCATAAGTGTATGTATGTGTGTGGCAAAGTCAGTGTCCATTCGACAGCATGCGTCACACACACGCACACACACACACAGACTCTAAAGTCAGCGAGTGAATTTTTCATAGCTAATTGAGTGGCAACTTGGGCGCAATTTGCTGGCGCGCACATAAATAATTGATAATTAAGTAGATGCAGTGCAACGAAGCACCTGCAACACACTCACACACACACACACACACAGATAGACTCACTCTGTTGCAAGAGCGCATAAAATATGGCAATGCAGTTGCCTGGACATGATTGCGCGCGTTGCTCTGTCTGCGCGTGGCAAGAAATTTATACGGCCGCATTGTTGCTGAGCTCTTTCATGCATATGATGCTACTGGCACTTCAGACTAACAGATACACACACACACACACACACACATGGCTAGGCACCCACATATAGTAGTCATCAACTGTAATGAGATGGTAATGTTAATGAAATTTGTTGCTTGCTTTGGCAAAGTTTTCCAGGCAAAACCCAGGCGAATGCTGGGCGGCTGCCTGAAGTCAAGAGCTCTAATGAAGTCATTGATAAGCGCACAACAAACCACACACACATACACACACACACAGGGCACACTCAAAGAGAAACGAACACATATAAGCACACTCTGATTAGCTTTTGAAGCAGCCAGAATCGTTGTTGCATATTCGGCTGCAGCGCGTAGACAATAGCTGCCAGATAGTTGTAAGAGGAGGTGGAAACAGGGAGTGTGGGAGGGGGAGGGAGGAGCGCACTGTGAGTGACTGAATGAGCTTTGGCTTGACTCTTGCTATTTGTACTTGAAATCTCATTAGAGTTGAAGCACTTTGGCTGACAGCAGCAGAGACATCCTTGAAGCTAGTTTGGCATAACGACGAAAATTTAATTATATAACACAAAGCAAGCCAAGGCAAATTAGAGCGAGCGAGAGAGAGAGGTGAAGAGGCACGCAGCATGGCGAGAACATATCAACAAAGGCCAACAGCAAATTGAAATTTATTTTTTTTTTTTAGCCTTTTCACTTTTGACTTCGTCGCCCTCACACTGAGGTCAGAGTTGCAGCTTTTAGCTTTTCTAGTGCCTTATAACCGCAATTTGCACACGTGCCCTTAATTTCTCATATTCAAGTGGAGAGTGTGAAAATAAATGGAGGCAAAAAAAAAAAAGAGAAAACTGAAAGGAAAAACGAAGAAAATAAAATTAAAATGAAATAAAATGTTATTGAAAAGTTACTATGGCCACGTCATGGCAGCACTTTCCATGCCATAGCCATCCGGGCTATCCAGCTGGTTTTATAATTGCGGTTTCGCAGGAGGTTGCAACCTGCGGTCATTGCGGCCAACAGGATACACAAAGCATGCCTCGGCTAAAGAATTGCTTTTTCTGCCTGTCAGGCAGAAGCCGAAGCAGCCAGCAGTGGCAGTGTGGAGGCAGGCAAGGCACTAGTCCGGTCGTAATTGGAATAATAGTAAAAAGCGAAGCTTACATGCTCTGAACAATGGGATTACAAAATAGTTAAAGCTTTGCCTTACTCCAGCTGCTGCCAAAAACAGATTGCAAAATATTAAAGTAATAGAGTAATATAATGAGACTAGAGCTGAGCTGAGCTGAGAAATTCAAGTGTTTCGCTTCGGTTAGAGTATGGCGCATCAGGCCCAAAGTGCTGACTAAGCAGTGCGACATGGAACAGGTGCAGAGCTTGGCATGTGAAGCACAGAGAGAGACAGAGAGAGAGAGAGAGAGGGAGGGAAGAAAGAAAAAAATAGCAGACGGACAGACATGACGCTCGTGGCTTCCGCTTGACTGGGAATCTGCAGGCGTAGCCCACTCGACCACAAAAGCATAAGTTGCCAATTAAACTCGAACGCTTTGCTTGCTACTCCAGCAGCACAACGTAGCCAGAGGCTGAGGCATTAATTTCATAACCTGCCTTTTTATGGCCAGCTGCCCAAATTGGGTCAACATTGACAATAGCCAAAAGAACGAAAGATGTGCCAGCCACTAGAAGAACTGCAGGCAGCTGAGATAGATGGCAGCTTGGGTTGCACAGTTCGCTGGCATCCTGCACCATGTCTCCTGCCCACGTCCCCTGCTCCATTTGTGCCATTTGGCACTCGGGCTGCACAATTCACAATTCATTTCTGGTGTCGGTTACGCTGGCACTTCCGTTTGCAGTTACTTTGGGCGTAATAATTGCGGCGTTGCCTTGCGCAATTATGTAAATTTGCTAGAGCTAATTGTCGATGGTTCCTCTTTGATGGCACTTACTTGATCCGATTGTACACCAATAGCTCGGCTATGTCACGGCCCAGGCCCGAGTATGTTGTCTCCACAAACACCAGCACTTTCGGATCGATGCGCAAACGTGCCTCCGAACGATGATCGGGCGCCGGCGAGGCGTCACGTATATGCTTGCCCGCCGAGTTCATCATGCGACAGTTGATAATGGGCGCCGGATGAGTATCGCGCTGGATGAGACTGCAAAAGAGAGAGTTAGTTAGTTAGAGAAGAGTTTCAAATGAGACAATTAAAGTTGTTAATATTTGTGTGTATTTGTATATATATATATGTATTTATGCATTTGCTAGATGCACACGCAAAGAACTTTCTTCAAAGAAAATGGAGCAAGCAGCCGTAAAAGAACAAGAAATTGGTTGCACACATAATGCGTGGCAAGTTTGCAAGCCACGACAACGTTTCGTATACGTCATATGCAAACTGAGACAAGGCAACAATAGCAGCTGCTGCCAATACAACAAAACAAGGCAAAAGATTCTTTCGCTTTGCTGTTGCTTGCAGTTGTTCATGCCTTCATTTGCATTGTCTTCACCGAAGCTCCCATTGGAGCTCATTAACCAGCTGAGCTGCCTTCAAAGGAAAGCAAACAGCTTGGTCTCTGTGTTGTGCTCGGCCTTAATCATTCATTTCAACTTTAGCAATTCGGTTAGACTTGTCTCTGTGACAACAAAACTTTGTAGGTATTTGATAATTTCCTAACTAACTCGAACCCAGAGTCCAACTCTGGCTGCACCTTTGAACTGCTGCAACTTTGCCTCTTCCTTTCTCTTGCTCTATCTCTCACTCTTTCTCTCTCTCTCTCTTGCACACACACACACACACACAGATTTTAAATCCATTTGGCAACGGCAAAGCATTTTGTTATATGGGGTCTTATGCAATTTTCACATATCCGGCAAGCTAGCTGCAACAATTTTGCAAGGGGTCCGCTTAGTCAGAGCGGCAACATGTGTTAGAAGTCTTTGAGCCCATTTCGTGCAAAATCCTCAAAAATTAACAAAAAGAAAAAAAAAAAAACCTAAAAAACCTATTAGGCCAAGCCCCAAATGGCATGCAAAGGCTTTTGGCCAAGCATCCTTTTACGCCAGAAGAAGGCTGGCCTGCCTTCCAGTTGGAGCAATGAAAAATGTAAATACTTTTAGCATGTGGAAGGACAAAACGAACCGTCCGGTCAACAGCCAGCCAAGCAGCATGGCCCCAATGCAGGACCTCAACCGAGCCCAGCTAGACAAAACTTTGGCGCTGGCAAAACAAAATATTTAGATAGCAAATACACACGCTCAGACACACACCCAAGCACATATAAATATACATATACATATAGTTAGAAACGCCCCTCGCAAAATGTCAGAGTGTGTGAAAGTTTTCATTCCCAAATACCCTGTAATCTAACCTTGCGCAATTGAGCTGCAACATCAGATACATTTTCGTAACTATAAATCAAGCATAACATTTGGCAACTGCCCCAGGGCGAACTTGACTTTATAAAATGTCAGATATAATAAACTTTACCAATTCTCTGCTTGCATTGGGCATGTAAAGTGTCTTTTGTGCTTGCATGAACTTTGTATACTTCAACAATTTGGCCAAAATCAAATTCTAGATAAATAGTTGAATAGCTTAAGCTAGTTTGAGATACTTAACTCTAGTTCTAACTGCAATTGACTACATTTTATTTGCAAATTACTTTTAGAGCTTATATAACTCAAATTTGAGCTTAGCTTGCTTCACTTGGCTTTAATATGCATTTTAAGCTCTTTATATTGGAAAGCTTATATTTAAAGCTCAACTGAGTACAGTTATATGTATAACTACTTAGCTTTTGCCTCATTTTTTCATTCTTTAGCTGCAAGTATGGTATTTCATTTATTCGATTCAATTTAACTATAGCAGAGCATTCCATATGCAACCAGCATGTCGGAAAGGAATACAAAAAAAATAAATATAGAGTGAAGCTTTTGCTTTTTAAGCGCCTTTTGGCTGTGGGCTCTTTGGTGCCGTGATGCACGACGACGACGACGACGATGATGTTGAAGAAATTCTTGTTGCATTGCCTTGTTTGCATTTCGTGCAACATTTGCGTGGCATGCTAGGCAGCCAGGCAGCCAGGCAGCGAAAGCGGCCAAAGAACAGAGTCAGCTCAACCTGGCCTGTTTCCAGACGCTGTTCGCTGATTTATTTGTGCACAGCACAAAATTTCCGTTTCCGTTTCAATGTTTTGGCCGTGTGCAGGAGTGCAGAGTTTGCTGCTAGCTGAATGTGGAGCAAGTTTCGTCTTTTGTGTTGCATAAATTAGGCAACTAAAAAGTCAGTTTATGCATTTGCGACGTGTTATTTATGTGGGCGTGCAACAAACTTGGCAGCACTGCCAGCGACACGCAAATGTTGCACTGTCAACGTTGTTGAGCCACAGCATTAACACGCGGCAGCAATCAGCGTGGCCAAAGCTTATTAGTCAATTCGAAGACATCAGGCGGGCAGCTTTTATTGAATTCCGTGAACACATAAACCCACCCAAACACACACACACACACATCCCAAGGGGTGTTACAATTCAGAAACATTTTTTATGTGGGCAGCTTTAAGGGTAGAGCTCAAGCCATAGCCACGTCTCGGGCATAATAGAAAACCGCCCACCATTGCATCCCAGCGAGAAAGGGCGGCACGCTCAAACAATAAATCGTATGTAAAAATTTGTAATAAATTTGCAAAGTAGCAAATGCAGCAGCCGCAAAGTGCGACGCGGCCAACAGAGCGCATACGTAATGCAGCTGGGATAACGTGGCATAATAAAATGGGGGAAACTAGCGCAAGGATATGGATGTGTGTGCCATAGCTATCACAGCGTACACTATGCCACGCCCCCAACACCCCTATATCTATAGAAAGGGGAAAAAATTACTAAAATATACAAAGAGCAAAAGGCAGCGTGGTAAATGCAGAAATGTGAGAAAAGGAATGCAAAAGACAATGCGGACATTTGTATAAATTGAGAAGCGCAAAGAGAGGCGACGTTTCAATAACCATTGCGCTTAAAGCTGGATAACAAATGATGTGGAGAGAGAGAGAGAGAGAGAGAGAGAGAGAGAGAGAGAGAGAGAGAGAGAAAGAGAGAGAGAGAGAGAGAGAGAGAGAAAGAGAGAGAGAAAGAGAGAGAGAAAGAGAGAGAGAGAGAGAGAGAGAGAGAGAGAGATAGCGAGAAGAAAGCGAGTGAGGGCAGTATGATGTCTAGAGATTATTTGAAATATGCTTACTAATTTTTTAGATATACATACATATATATTTATATAGATGGCTGAGTGAAATAAAAAATGATATTATGTACAGTGTACATTTGCCATTTAAATGTGGAATAAGATGAATGTCAATAATACGGGCAGACACTCGACTTGTGCTCATGGAACGCATAAATTTCACTTCAATATGGTAAAGTTTTCGCTAGTAAGTTGCGCTCTCACTCTGCTTTACTATTCCCCTCTCACTCTCGGTTGGATAGAAGAGAAACTGCGGCCACTTAAACACAATGGAAATCAGAAAGAAAAGTCGGCGCAATTCGAGCAATTGAAAAAACACCCAAACGAGCCAATGCTTAAATACAACAACAACAACAACAACAAAAAAGAGAGCTTTTGCGGTGCAGACTCTGCCAATTTTATTGGCATTCGCCAGTGAACGAAAACGTAAAGCGAAAAAAAAGAAAGAAATGTGAAAAAAAGTTAATTAAATAAATCAAGCAAGCCAAGTTCAATTCGATTGCAACGGAAATGAGTGGGAAAATGCCAGCAGCGGCCGTTGGCAAGTTGGGTTGCCAGCGCCCAGTTGGCCAAATGAACTGTAAGCGTTTCGGTGCTGGACAAAATGGCGACGGCCAAGCCAGGCCGCAGTGCACGGATATGCAAAATGGCTAGAGTGAAAGGACACAGGGCACGCGATGGCGACCTGCGTCTGTTTGTTTGTTTGTTTGTTTGTTTGTTTGTATGTTGGCAATTGCATTTAAGGCAAATAAACGTAATTATTTATTGCATTTCGCCGACAGTTGACACGCGGCTGAACCACTGAACCAGCACTTGGGCTCTGGTTTAATGAAAGTCATCCGCAAGCGATGGCTAATGGATGCTGCTGCTGGATGCTGCTGCACCTGCTGTTATTGACTGCACCTGGCATATGTAATTACTTTTTCACTACACCAAAATAGAGAAACACACACAAGCACACCTCCGCAATGTCGAGCGCTTTGCGGCAATTGTCATTTATAATCGCATTTTCAATTTAAATGTTTAGTCAATTAATGCACGCAATGTGATTTCTATGACGTATACGTCATGTTGTACACACACGCACACACACATGCGCACAGCTGGCTGTCCTGGTTTGTTAAATATTTACACAATTCACCGAACTGGCAGTGTAATTTATGTGTTTATTATCAAGAGGCAGACGCGCATTTAGTGTTGCAGTTAGTTAATGTTTAAAGCCGCTTCGAAGCTTCATTTACACGCTGGCAGGCTCGAACATCAAATCGTATTTATCGCACTTAACACGCAAAGCAAATAATGCATATATTGCATTCAACTTTATATATAACCAAGCCATCTGATTAAATGCCCAACAGCCAAACAGGCGACAAAGCAAAACGAAACGTATTCCAAAATATATAAGTGCAAATGAACATGAAAATTGGCAATAAGCGAAAATCAGCTTGCCTTGAATTGGCCATAAATTGTTAGCAATATTTGCCAGAAGCAAGCCAAGAATAACTTGCACTACTATAAACAAATCGGGAAAAATAATCATTTCAAAAGTATTTATAGTTCAATTTCAATAAATTTTTCTCAATTTTCGTAAAGTTTAAATTTAAAATATTTATTATTAACATTCTTAATGGAATTTCTAGATATGTGACATATTCTTACATAGCCTTTCATGCTGCTGAAATTTGACATTTGCAAACATTTCATCTAATGCAAGTGGGATAAATCGTAACATTTTTGACATTTTTGTCGTATGTATTGCATGTTTAGCATTACAAATCAATTATTGCAGCCTGTCAGGCGAATACATGTGTGTGTGTTGCTGTTATGACTGCATGCAAATCACGTAGGTTTGCATTTTGGCAAAATGCATTTTGCACCTACAGCGGCAGCTGCAACAGCAACAAAAACAATGTGCTTGCTGCATATGCAAATACACGAGTGTGTATGTGTGTATGTGTGTGTGTGTGTGTGTGTGTGCAAATAATGACAGACAGCATAAACAAACACGCACATCAGTAACTGGCGGCTGCCTGTCGCCGGGGCCAACCACAGAGCGGGACAAGTGGGGGGAGCATTGGCAGCGGCTGGCACGTCGCATGTTTCCGCTTTTTGCACGTAACGGACGCATGGACATGGACATGGACATGAACAGGACACACAGGATATACGCACAAGCACAAGCCACACGCACATGCACAGGCTCAAAAGCATTTGAATTTATTAAAATTTACCAGATTTGATGCACAAGTAGGACAAGCCCAGCCCAGCCAAGCCAAGCCAAGCCTTCCGACTTAAGCCTCTCACTCTAATTGCCAGAGTCTTTGTGCAGCTGTTGCTCAGCTCGTGCTCTCTCTCTCATACACTCTTTCTCTCGCTCTCGCTCTCTCTTGAATGACTAATGAACTTTGCCACAGTTAAGCTCGTAAATTAAATTTAAAGTGCACTAGCCAAGTAAATATTTAATAATCAACTTTTGGCTTTGGGCGAAATAAATAAGTTTCTGAATCAAGCAACACAGAGTAAGCATGCAAAAATTTTTAGTGAAAACCAAGTCAAGGACTTGGACGCACCTGCAGTAACTGCAACTGCTTCTACTATGACTGCTACTACTACTGATGAAAGTAATCAAAACTTTGTCCGTTGTTTGTTGTGCAACTGCAGGCGTGTTGCACTTTGCTGTTAGTCAAGAGCTGCGGGCCTGCCTTTTTACCCATCCCCCCCCAAAAAATGTTTGTTAACCATAATTGCGCGCTAAAGTAGCTAACGGGCAACTGCCACGCCCATGCTCATGCCCACGCTGACGCTGACGCCCAGCTGTGCGAAAAATTTTCACAAATTAAAATACAAAATAAGTGGCAAGCCACAAATAAAAGCGAAAAACATTCAGAGAAAATAAACAAACAAAGCGCTGCCTTTTTCGCACAGTCTTTTCAGTGTTTTAATTTATGTGAAATACGAGGATTTTTATCCAATATCCCCAAATAAGTACGTGACGGCGCACAGCGAAGAACTTTAAGCAAGTTCTGCGAGTACCGAGTTAACCAAAGGTGTAAACTCACGCGACACGAGTCGAGTGTGTGGCGGAGGGGTTGGAGTTGGGGGAGGTCAAACTTTGAAAACAAGTCACATAAAAATATTTGATGATTTTGCCAAGAAATAAAAGGGGAAAAAACAACTAGTTTAAAAGTTTTAACAGTGCTGAATAAAACACGCAAGGGGTGCTAAACCTTAAGAACTTTTATCTAGCGATAGCATAAAAACACACGTGAAACACTTTGAAAGCTACACTCGACAAATAAGCAGCAGTTGGATGAGAAGCGCAGAGAGGGCTGCAGATGGTTCGTGAGTGAACCATTGTTGAAGAGTCAGAGTCAGTTCGAGGCACAAGCAAAGACAATATGAATAAGTCTAAGCTGAATGTAAACAATTTCGGCTGCCTGAACAATCATTGATGGAAATAAAGAAAATAAACATGAAAAGCTTTTCTGTATTGCTATCATAATATAAATATAGCTAGCTCGAGCTAGACAAAATTGTTAAGCTTGACAAAAATGAGCATGAGAATGAGAGACTTCTGCAGCTGTCAAGGCAACGGCAACAGAATTTCAAAAGTCTTAGCTTCAGCTAGCTTAATTGGCATATATTTATCTCTCAGACATTGCAGTCAGTTTATTCTTCAGCTTCTGCTTCTAATCTCACTTATTTGCTAGCTAGCAAAATTGGAACAATGCAAAAGAAATATAATACATATTAAAGCTGTCTTAAGTTTCAGCTGAAGGCACCTCTGTTTCAGTATTTCATTCGCAAATACGCAAATGAAAAACCAAGCAATATTTTCCTGAATTGTGTTTCCTCCTGGATATAAATGGAGTGGACTAAAAATAAACAGCAATACAATGAACTTGGAATACTGCTCCACACAGAGTGTAGCTGTTAATCAACTGCATTGAATAGAAATCCCTCCTTAAATAATAAAATAGAAAGCAATCATGAAATCTCATTCATAGCGATGGTTACTCACCCATCGAACATGTCGGTGCCCACGTAGTGTGTGTAGTAGAAAATGCTAACCATGGTGATGGCAAACAGGGCCAGGATGCAACGTCGCACGTTGATGCGGTTGCAACGGCGTGCAATTAAATTACAACAATGGCAAAGCGAACTTGAAATGGCGGAGCTGGCACCACCGCCACCGCCACCGCCACCGCCACCACCAGTACCAGCACTAGCACCACCACCATTCACACTGCCAATGCTCGTTGATGAGGTAGAGTTGAAGTCATAGCTGAAGCCATTCGTTTTCGCCTTGTACGTGACAATGCCGCTGCCGGGCAGAAAGCCGTTGGACGTATGCTCTGGCAGCAGCAGCATGCTTCGATCTGTGATGTGTTCGCTGCTGGTTGGCTGATGCTGCTGGTAGAGGTCAGATGGCATGGCATGGCCATTGCCGAAATGCTTATTAAGATGGCCGCAATCGACGAATGCATCCGCATCCGCATCCGTATCCGCGTCCGTGTCCGCAGCGACATCCGTTTGTGTGCCGGTCACGCTCGTCGTGCCCGACTGCATTTGCGGCTGTTTAATGAGTTTTTCATATTTCAGCGATTTGCCAGGCAGGCGATTTGCAATGTTGTTTGTCGTGTTTATTGTTGCTTTTGTTGTTGTTGTTGTTGTTGTTGTTGTTTTAGCTGTTGCTGCTGCTGCTGATGATATTGTCATATTGTTGTTGGACTTCCGCTCGGTGGTGTTGACTACAAGTTGTCTCCTCTCTCTCTCTCTCACACACTCTATAATATATATATATATAAGATATATATGTATAGATTGCTCTTTAATTGGCAGCGTTGCTTTTGGGATATGTGTAATTCGTAAGCTGGATATAATACGTTCTATAACTATATAATCTATATAAACTCGATTTGTTAACACTCGCGTTTTATTTACTTATTTTGCTTTTTTATTTATTTTTATTTTTTCTATGGCACTTGGCTAATTTCGTTTATTTTTAGTTTTAAGTCGCTGGCTTTTTGAATTATTTATAATGTTCTGGAAATATTCTGTTGTTGTTTTGTCTTGAATTTTTCACTGCTCAATTCGCCATTTGATATGTTTCCAAATTTTTAAATATTCATTTTGCTTGGCCATTGTTGCTGCTGAGCTTCCTCTTATGGTTGATGTTGCTCTTGCTGCCTTTGTTGCTGTTGCTGTTGCTGCTGGCAGCGTTGACTGCCATTATCAGTCATATGTGAGACCCAGTTTCAGTTGCTGCACTATCAGGCATTGACTGGGTCGTCTTATCTGTAAAAGTTAAATGGAAAACATATTAAATAAATAATTATTTCGTATAAATAGTAAACAAATAAATCTAGTTTTCATTCCTATGAGGCCATTGTAACTATTTCAAGTTGTTTGCTTTGGAATATGAGGGAACTTATATCTATATAAGTCTCCCGGCTCTCAATGTCTGCAAAGAAATGTGTTTTACATTTACTCAGAGAGCAACGAATTGCGTTCGTTAGGCAACGAGTTCGTTGCCGATCGGACAAAAACCTAATTTTTCGCTCTGGGTTTTCCCCGAAGTCTTTTGTGTATGGGTTGGTGCGTATGCGAGGGTTATCTTCGCTAAACACATAAATAGCGTACGTGAGCGTGGCATAGAGTCTCTTAGTTACCTGCTCACTTACTGAACATCATCGTGCGACTGTCAATCGTATCGCTACCTAAACGACTTCAAACTAATATAACCGAAGGCCCTGACTGAGAGCGAGAGCGCTCGATCTCGTGAACAGAGCGTAAAGGTATAAAGGGTTAACAGTTATTTATGATATGAACATGTCTACTAATGCAAATCGGTGAGAGTGAGACAGAGCGAGTGAAGCAAAAGGTTTGAGCTCTGACAATAATTCAGCAGCCTGAAGCTATAGAAACTATGTAAGAGCATTCATTAGTTAACAAATTGCCGACACGCCTTGTATAACTTCCCACTTTAGCTCTCAGCCCAAAATTAATTGATAACACGCACCATTAACATGTTATATCTACAAGTCTTAGCCAGCCCAAACAGGCAATACACAGCAGTCTATGCTATCTATTTAGTTGTTGACAGTTGTCAATTCATTTTGTTGGCATCTCGGATGTAAAGTAAACAAAATGCTGATAAACCTGCAAATAAAGCGAAGCCGCAACAGTCTATATAGACGCACACTCTGAAACTTTCGGGGTGTGTATGCGAGTGTGTATATCTACATATATTTACATCCAACTGTGTGTGTGTGTGTGCGTGTGTGTGGACTTAGCCATTAACTGCATATGCGGCTTACTTTAATTGCAAATGGCTGTGGTTGCCAACCAAATAATGACAACATACTTTCCGGCGCTTTATGGCCCCAACCAAATGAGTCAATAATGAGGTTTAAGAAGAGCAACAATATTTGCCAAGCGCTCGTTGTCGTTATCGTTGTCGTTGTCGTTGTCTCTGTAAACAGTGAAAGGAAATGGTGGCGCTAGGCAGCAAAACACAAAATTCTGAGAAATGTTAAAGCTTTGACTCAATTTCAGTCAAAGCTACAATTTGTTTACCATTAAAAATATATATATACTCTAATTCATTTAGTAGTAAAGAGAAGTTTCTGCCTGCAATGTAGATGATTTTTGCTGTCATCCATTTCACTTATGTGGGTGCAAGTTTTACCAGCAACTGGCATCAGAAACCACTTCACGAATAGCCTTGCAATAATTCACAGAGAGCATTTTTCTTCTTGCCAACTTAGCCGCAACAGAATACAATGTAAGCAGCCGCAGTTAGAAAGAAAACAGGCAAAATTGTAACTGAAAGCTGTTAGACAGGCCAACAACAACAACAACAACAACTGCGAAGTCTGTGCGCATTCTTGGCCTTGTTTTTTGCCTCTGTTACAAATTTATCATTAAAATGTCAGAACTTAAATTGATTCAAAAACTTTGGCCTGGACAGCGAGAGAGGGAGAGAAGAGGGAAAGAGACGGCACCGCAACGTGCTTCAGCTGTGGGGCATAACAATGGCTTGCCTCCTTGCGACATCAACTCCGGCTGCTGCTGCTGCTGCTGCCTGTTTGCAATGTCGCTTAGGCACAAGTTGTTGTTGCTTGCTTTCTTTCTTTATTTTTTGTTTGTTTTTTTTTTTTTTGTTTTGTGCTCGCGTCTGCTGTTTGTTCTGCTGCATACTTTAAGGCGCGCAAAAACTTTGCTTTCTTCGTTAGGCAAACTTGTTTAATTTCCTTCTCAATTGTGACCACGTGACCCCCACAACCTCAGCGTACTTTTAACTAAACTTTCGCAACAGTCGTTGTCTGTTTGTTTGCAGTTGCTGATTTGCTTGTCGTACATCGCTGTCTATTTGCGTCTCTTATCTATATATGTATATATGTTTGTAAATGTTATACATTTATGTTTCCCTATATACATTTATTTATACATGCGTCTGCCGCAAGGTTGCCAGCAAAATAATGTATGTGGCATGCACTTTTCAATTTACATCAAATATTTACGGACTGCCAGGCAGCTGTCTATCTCTCTCACATCTCTCTCTTTCTCTCTCTCTCGCTCACTCTTTGCTCATCTATTTTCTGGCTAATAACACATGTCTCTAAAGTTTCATGTCGAGTTATTTCTGTTTCAATTTGTTGGCATAGAGAAAATGAAGAAAAAGTGGAATCTGAATTCATTTCTGGCATTTCTAGTTGCCCCCAAGAGGGGGCAGCGGCGAAAGGGCTGCACACGGCCATTAAACAATTTGCTGAGCATGTTGAAAACTTAATGCCACAAACTTCGCGCCTGGGTCTAAAGACCAAAGACTCTCATCACAGCTTCACGGCTTCCAAAAATTTCATTTTTGTTTTCTTTTTCTTTTTTTTTTTGGTTGTTGTTCTTGGCCTGCTTTTGTTCCTGCTCGCATCCCACTTCCCATCTGCCGCCCCCTCACTCACGATCCGTTTCTTTTAATGGTTTTGAAAACTATTTATTTTACGATACATTTTGTTTACATTGTTGAGCTCGGCTGGGGCATCGTTTACGGCAGACTTCACGAGCACCTCTACTATGCCACATGCCTGGCTCGACAACGCAACACCCTCAACATTACTCTAAATTGCATTGGGGCGTGTGCCCGTTGCTGCAACAACAGAAACAACAACAAACACAGCGTAGCAGCTGGAGCTGAAGCTGTTGTAGCTGTAGCGCTAAAATTAAGTAGAAAACATTAACTACAAGATGCTGCAGCAGCAAATACACTATACAAATGGAAAGATAGACTAACATAAATAATTATAAATAATTAAATGTTTATAGAGCTGTTGTTTTTTTTCTTTTCTTTTCAATTAATTTAGCTGTCCTATGAAATTATCGTGTATTTTGTGCTTTAAGTCTTTCCAGATTTAGCTAAACTAAATTTGAATTTATATTTATTAATATTTTTTTTACAAAACATTTTCATGGCTTATCTCTAACCCCGATTCAAATCATCATCACATCATATATAAATACAACCTTTGGAGAAATCGATTATGCTCGCTGTGGAAGGAAGTGTAAAAACAACAATTGCTGCAATAACAACATCGAAGTGTGCCCCAGAGAGATGCCTAGTAACCTACACCTACCCCATTGGCTCGAGCTGCGGCCACCCTCAGCTTTTTTTTTTCTATGTTTATTTTCAACTTTGCTGTTTTTGGCTGCCCATTTATCAGTCAACAATTGTTGTGTTGTTGTTGTTGTTGCATGCTTTGTTTTGTGCTGTTTGTTTGTCTGGCCCTTTTGCGTTTTTTGTTAGCTTTTCGCGCGTTCGCGGCTTCAAGTGCCCAACCCAACACGCGCACACACACAACACACAAATACACACACACACTTGCACAGTTATATATCCATGTATATATGTCAGTCAGCTGACAGCGCAGACATATTGATAATCGTTTCCAATTTGTGTTGATTTTGTTGCTTGCGGCAAAAGAAAAAAAATGGAGTAAAAAAAAAAAACAAAAAACAAAATATGAAAAAAAAAAGGAAAACAATCAATTGTCTGTAGTAAATTGAATGCAACGCCAGCATTTGAGTGAGTTTTTGACCCCCCACCACCCACGCATGACTTGCACAAAACATTCAACTTAACCCACTGAGGAGGGCCCAGATCCACTCGACTCTCAGCTCGCGACTACTGACTCATTGGCCAGACATTTGTCTGGACTGCTGTCTGCCCCTTTTGAATGATGAATGCTTCTTGAGCATTAGTTCAGCTCGCGCTTGAATTGGAGAGGGAATTTCTATGGAATTCGAATGTCTCCCCTGTTGCGTAGGCGTTGCAGTTCCCATCTTCCATCGCCCAGCTCCCATTGTCGGGTCTATAAACAATTTGTGTGCATTTAATGAGTTTTCACACTTTAACGCCAGCAACAACTGCCTGGGCAAGCTTCTAATTCCCTTGGCTAATGCTTATTGCGTGTGTTTGTGTCTCAGAGTTTTTATGTCGTCATAAATCAATGAGGACTGACAGCAATTGTCTCGATTTATTGAGTTTCAGCGTAGGCTGCGGCCAGGTGATTGGATTTCCAATATCAGAGAAATGTAGCAAAGTTTTCGATTTTTACTAAGAACTTTACAATTTGTTGGGAATGTTTGACAAGTTGTACGACATGAGATGGATACATATGTATAGAATTAATTTTGTTTACAGGCAATCACAGATATCTAAATATAGTTAATTATTTATTTATTTTTATTTTATTTTATTTATTTATTTAATTTATATATATATATTTTATTTTTTTTTTTTTATAATATTAAACTAAATTTACATTTCAGTTCATTTGAAGGCTTTCTATATATTAGATAATATTTTTAAAATTCTCTGCGTTTAATTTTCTAATCTCTTTAATTTTATGCAGAGTTTAGTTAAGCTCCGCAGCATCTCTTATCTTAATGACCAACCACATGATCTCATTCAAAATCTCTTTAGCATTTGATAGCCTTATTATCTAACACTTGCTGCACTCTGGAACCTAAACTGCCTCATATAAAAGTTATTTCAAACTCAAATTTGAAACAATTACAACCACATTAGAAAATTTCTCTGGCAATTACGCATGGCGTAGCGTTGTAAAACATTTTTGGCTTGACAGTTCCCTGAGCGCATGCAGCATGCCATAGAAAGTCGCTCTGAAGTGTCTCAGAAAGTGTCATTCAAGTGCTGTTGTTGTTGTTGTTGTTACAACTGCCTAAACTTCTCTATTGCTGCGCTGAGAGACATATCTCACTTAGGAGATGTCACTCGACGGTATTTGTATTCCTGTTGTTGCTGTCAATTAGATGAACTGTGCCTTTATAATGGGCTTGTCATACGCCTCTATATCTCTAATGCGCTCTGCTTTATATCACACTCGATGCTGGCAAAAAAAAAAAGCAGTGAAATGGAATTGAATAAATTCCCAAGTGGATTTAGACATAATACCCATAAAATTTCCATTAAAATGCCACAAATGAGAATATCTATATATATATATATTTGTGTTCGCATTTGTTTGGATTGGTTAATTAAAACATTAGAATTGTGCATTCAACAAAAACTTTTATGGACTCCACACGGACAGACAGACAGATAGAGAGACGAACAGAGTTAGATCTAATAGCACCCCCTTCACTTGAATCGAATTCACTCAGCACATTCCACATTTGGCTCTCGAAGCTCGAAGCGTGCTTAAAACACAAATCGTGTACGGTTTGCCAATGCTCTGCGACCAGAGCTGTTCAAGGAGACACTTGCAATGTGTTCATTTGTAGATTTTTAGTGTTGATTTCTGTCATGGAGGAGGAGCAGAAGGAGGAGAAGAAGGAGGAAGGGCATGGTCGGCACGGACAGGTGGCCTGGGCTGGTCCGCCCGTCTGAGTGACCCAGTTTCTAAAAATACTTTCGACGAGAGCAGAGCAGAGCACAACTAAAGTGTTTGAATGTATTTTACATCATTTCGATCTTATTTCATTTTGCCCTCAAGTGACGATGGAATTGAATGACGAGACGAGGGCGGGGTCGGTGGCTGGGGGGCATGGTCGTCGACAATGCCACTTGAACTGTAGCCTGCAATTTGCTGTCGCTTGGCTAATACGAACCACGTAAGTGTTGTACTAACAAAGGAAAAACATTTGCCAACTGCACAGCTCTCAGCTCCATAACTAATTCAATTAGGGTCCCTCTCCCCATCTCTCTCTCTCTCACTTTCTTCCTATCTGACTGACGTCACAGGTCGAGGGTATAGCGCACTGAGATGTTGCCACAAAGTCACGGCATGGCATTGAATTTATTTCTAAGCCGTTGAACGCTTATCTCGTTCCAGTTCACTGCGCAGCAAGTATTCAATGTTTATAATTATATATAGGAAATATACAAGTTTATTTATACACAAATATAAATATATATATATAGACAGAGAGAGAGAGAAAGATTTGAATGACGAGGCAACTGGCAGCATTCACCAGACAACTCGTCAAGTCTCCAGCGGCGCACAAATTGGGGCAACGTTTTATTTTAATGGACGCCCACATTGCACAAGTTTACCTCCAAACTGCAGCTCCAGCTCCAGCTCCAGCGCCAGTGCCAGCCATGGTCTGTGTCAATGTCGCAGCTGCAGCTTTGTTTCTCGTTCTACTGCCGGCTTAGCGTTTCGACCGCATTGGAGATTGCTTGCCGCATTGTGGCTTGCAACTGAATCTCTGCCACGCCCCAACAACTGGGCAAGTGCAGTCAACGATTTGGCTAAGACTTTGGCGTGGGCTTTGGCTTTGGCTTTGGGTCTGGGTCTGGGTCTGAGCCCACGCACGCAGTGATCACTGTGGCTGTTGTTGTTTGCCTGGTGAGTGACAGTAAAGCCTCAAATTGCAGACAAGCGTGCAGCCATGGGTAATTTCAGAGGGACAGCAAAATCTAGCAGAGGCAGCGGCAGTCGTGATTTTGCTGTGGCTTTTGCTGCTCCTGCTGCTGCTGCTGCTGCTGCTGCTGTTGCTAACGATGCGTTGGTGTTTGTATTCTGTGTTGGTTCTTTGTGTAATTGACTAGGCGTGTAACTGGTTTTGAATTGTTGCTGTTCTGGCTGCTGCTGCTGCTGCACATGTGGCTACGGGATTATGGGCGAGCAATGCAATGCAAAGGCAACAAATGTTCATATCAAATATAAAACTTGCTTTCATATCTGACCCACAAAGCATTTACATTGCACTCTGCCGGGACCGAGCCGGGGCAACTGCAACTGAGCTGCCAGAAAAAGCAAAGTACTTTGTTAAATGAAGTTTGCACTTAGTTTACAGTTAAAGGATGAACTTGTGCGATATTTGCTAGAATTACACTTTTATTGATACACATATTCTTGAAAGTATTCAGACTATTCACTTGAGGCCCAAGCATTTAGGAATCTCAGCTGAGCACTTAAAAAGGGACAGAACATTTCATTTGATATGTGGCCTAAATATGTCAGGTTATCCATGCTGCAGGCATTCCATTCAAAAGGCTTTGATTGCGTCTTAAATCAATTATGCAGACACAAACTGAAATTGCTATTCTCTAATGAAATCAGATGCGTAAACTGTGCAGCATTAGCTCATGACAGAATGAAATAACAAACGTAACGTAATATTTACAATTTTCAACATATCTGTCCAAATCTCAAAGCATTCCATCATGTTGTCTGCTCCCTCTCTCTCTCTCTCTCTCGCTTGCATTTAGCTTGATGCTTATACATCACATAAATTGTAACCAAAAGCTACAGATTTTCATACATTGGCCCACAGCATTGTTCGCATCATTTAGCCCGGGCCGGAAGAGACCACCCACGCGCACATGGCTAATACCCCAGGGTAGGGCGCTAGGGATTCCCAGTGCTCAGCTGCTCGTGCAATTCCCAGCGTTCGTTTATACACAAATGCATTTGCCTGTATATCATCAATTTATTATGTTGTTTGAGTGTGCGCATGTGTGTGTGTGTGTGTGTGTGTGTGGTAAAATTAGTTAATGAACCCAAGCTCAATGGCATAATAAAAGCCCCTACAGCCCGGCACATTGCATAGTTAACTCTGTGATTGAACAGACATGTGTGTGTGTGTGTATGAGTGTGTGTGTGTGTGTATATATTTGTGTGTGTGCAGTATAAATTAATTCCCCAGGTTAACTGCACAGTAACATTTTATAATTAAGCCAGCTGCATAATTATAATAGGTGCACAGACACAGCTACCCTTCTCTCTCTCTCTTTCTGTATATATGTATAAAACTTTATATTCATACATCACTCACACACACTCAGTAATACATATGCATTAAGCCAAGAACCGAGATACACGCAATTGGTGACATTTCAGCACGCAACGTTAAACCAACAATGCCGGACAGAAGCAGCAGCAGCGGCGGCGGCGGCGGCGGCGGCAGGGGCGGCAGCAGCAACAACCTTATTATCATAATGAACATCAACATCGACGCCAACCTCGGACGCGCGACTCTTTAATGTGATATGCGTGGCATGGCTGATGGATGTTGGGTGTTAAAACCGCCCAAAAACCAACCACCCGCCAGATCAAGAGAACTCCCATGGAGTCCAGTGCCCTGGGGCTGGTTAAGTGGTCGTCTGTCTGTCTGTCTGTCTGTCTTGCTGTCCACGGTGTAATCGGCGCATGGCCATATTCTGGCCAAGAGCTGAACTATCCGACTCCACGGCCACGCCCACAGCCACTTATTAATACACAAAGGCCGTGTGCCACCCGCGCAGTGTTCGTTATGCGCTGCCAGCGATAGTCATCGTCCTGTTCGGCTCTGTTTCAGCTCTCATTTCGGCGCATTTCATGCTTTAGCGTATGCCTCTCAGTGTCCGCCCTTTGGCCTTTCACTCATGTAAAAGCAATAAATAATGGCCCAGTTTGTGTCGGGCCCGTCCATGAGACGTCTCCATTAAATACACTAGCCAAAGGCATGACAGACGCGACGCGGCGTCGGGTCGAGTCCGCAGCTATCATAAAAATATTTTATCCATTAGCCATTGTCTCATTTTAGTTGGCTTGTGGCCTTGTTTAATGGCCATTAATAATCATTAAATTTATGTTAACTGTGCGCCATGGCTCAAAGTTATTTTGCTTTGCACCAATGCGGCGTATGCTTAATGCATCTAGACTTCAAAATGAGCTCATTAATTGCATGTTGATATTTTCTGTTTTTGTTTTTCATATGCTGAATTTATAAATTAATTAAATCTACTTACAGCAAATTGTGAATAAAAATATTTGCATATAATTTGTATCTGCTTCGCTAGCTCTATTTAATTATTTTTTCAATTTTCTATTTTAAATTTATAATGCGATTAAAACTGCCAACAATCACGTCAGATAAATTTAAGCAACTTAAATTCTGTTAGGAAAACAAAAAATGTAAATGAAAAATTCAATTTTCATTCTCTTGTTTTGCTATAAATTCTTGCCCTCATTTCGAGTCTTTCAAATCAATTGCATGCAAACAGCAAATCAAGTAAACAAATACATCAAATAAATATTATTCATGAGCATGCCGACATCATCATTCACGAGCTGCCACAGCGCTCGGGCTGATGATGCCCGTGCAGTGCTGCTTCATATTTTGTAATTTTTCATTTTGCAACAACAACAATAAGCAGCAACAACAATTGGGGCATAGCTGCAGCAGTTCAATGACATAATTTGTCGCAACCCATCAATAGAGTGGACAGAGCTAACAATAGGATACCGGAGCAGCAGCAGCAGCAGCAGCAGCAGCAGCAGCGGCTGCTCTAGCTAGTGCTTCAATGAAATCCACGTTTGTCCAGGCATCAACGTCAGCAGCGTCATTATTATGCTGCTGCTACGGCTGCTACTGATGTTGATGATGATGATCATCGAGAACGTCATTGTTTTCGCTTGAACTTTATTGTTTTGATTTATGCGCGTGCATAACGAGCGGGAACTGCGCCGCACTGGCCCGCTGCACTGCAGGCTAAGCTAAAACTTTGCGGGCTTCAACTGTCGGTCTAACCAGACCTCTACCTCCCTCCCCCCCACGACTCTCGCTCCAGTCACTCTGCCCACTTCCTCTCTCTATGCGATTTGCCTGCACTGGACACGCCGCGTTGTTTATTCCGCCAACGCCAAACAATAGCGAACCAGTCGCGTTGTTGACACTGCGGCAGCCACAGCGGGGTATGCAGCGGGTGTGTAAAGTGCAAATGAAAATGATGTTGTAGCATCTACTACGACTACAACTACTACAGCTGCCGTTGCTGCTGCTGCTGCTGCTGCTGCTGCTGTTCGTGCTCCTGCTGGCAGTGGCATCGCATCAGCTGCCCGCGTCCGATTATGTTAATGTGCCCAACGCTCTGGCATTATGATGTTGTTCTCTAGACGAGCACTCTGCATATATTTGACGTCGCTGCGACGAGCAAGAAATTTTGAGGTCTTGACTGCGCGCGTCTCATATTCTTGATGAAAGCAAAAATGCTAAACAATTTTTGTGCTCCCGATTGTTGCCACTGGAAACGTAGTCAGTCAGCCAGCTAGCAAACCTAGACAGTCAGTCAGCTATTCAGTCAGTCATTCAGTCAGTCAGTCAGTCAGTCAGTGAGTTGAGATGCCAATTGTGCATGTTTTGAGCGACAGTCAAATCGAGTTTTGGTTGTTTCTGTGGTAACTTGAGCATTCAGGTGCATGCCACAATTTTTAGCTTACGTAGTCAGCTAGCAAAGGCTATCATTGAATGGCGCACAGCAAGGAGTTGCATAAAGTTTGCTTACAAAATTCACATATTTTGTGGTTCGGTTGCTCAACTAACCTCAGGCATTTGATGAATTTCTGGCCAACAAGTTTTACTCATGTTGATTTAGTATGTTTCATAGTTTCACAAAATAGCTAGCTTAATTAAAATACAAATTGCGAGTATGCCAACGTTTCTAATTATGCATAGCAACTAAAACAATTGCAATATGTAAAACAAGTGAGGCTAAAACTTATTTGACCAGAAATTGCGCACAGAAATATCAACAATAATTATTTCATTTATCTAATGTCACAAATCGGGCCTTAATTAAACGGCCATATAAAACAACTAGCGACAACAGCAACAAACGAAAGCTCATAAAATTTACGAGAGCAGCTGCATTAGCTCGCGCATATTTCATAATTACACCCTGACCCGGACACGTCGTGCAATGCCGGGCAGTTCGGGTGCAAAACAACCTCCCGCCCCCCTCACTTGCTCACCCGCACCAAACAATTTTCAACTGCAATTTTGAGCCAGGGCGCAAAATATTGAAGCGCATTTTTGTCGCCCAACGTCAAAAGCGTGAAAAATTGCTGCAAACTTTGACAAACTTAAAATATATATATATATATGTATAGATATATATTTGTGTATATGTATGTAAGGGTGTGAGATAGTTGTACGGGGCGTTGCTCGAGTTTGCTAATAATTTTATGACACAAATAAATCGCCAGAGTTGGGACAAGTTGCGCTCAAATTGAATAAAAACCGTGACTTGCGCTGCTGTCGTCAGATAAGCAAAGGCAGCCAGAGAGCAGGAGGAAAAGTAAGAGAGAGAGATAGAGTGTGAGTGTGAGAGAGATAGCTGTTGATGTGGGCGACATAGTAAAGTATGTTCTACAGAATTAAATACAAAATTCCGAAAAGTCAGTCACATCAAATTAGCAACGGCATTAAATATTAACTTGCATCAGCAACACGCATTAAGTAATTTCAACAATTTCTCGTTAAAGCGACAAATTAAAAATGACAGACTTTTTATACGACAGTTGGTAAAAATATTTTATGGCCCTCGACGTGGCGTATGCGTAATGTTGAATAACATTTTGCCTGTTCTTTTCCTTTTTTACGTGTTTAAAGTTTAACGAGCAGCTTTAGACAGTAAAGCTAGGCAGGTAGATACGCTCGTAACATCTGAAGTGTTAACTGTAATCAATCTGGAATTCAGTTGCCAAAGATGAGAGACAGATATATACACAGATGAAATCCGATTGAAACTTAGTCATAGAATTACAAGAGAAAATAATATTTGAGATTAAATCAAATTAATATTCTCTGCACAATGCAGAGTATCTTCGAGTCAGCTACACCCGTCTAATCTACGTCTACTTGCTGCTTCGTTTTTTTTTTATTATACTTTTATGGACTGTTGAGCTGATATAGCACTTGTGCAGGTTAACAATATTCTTGCAGCTGACACGACTTTATGTGAGTGCATAAAAGACTTGATGTCGACTAGCTCTAAAACACTTTATTTATACTCAATGTATTGTTTAAAGTTTCTAAGCACAACTGTGCAGTGGGCAAAGTTGAAGCTTAGAGCTTAGAGATTTGTTAATGGAAGATGCCGGACTAAAGCCGAGAGACTCCCCGATGCAGTCAGGCCACAGCCCGTTGGCGCCCACACAAAAACCAGAATTGCAATTTTTTGTTTGCTGCTGCGTTATTTGCGAAACGAACTGAAACTTTTGGCGAAAGTTAATCGATGCTAGTTGGCTAACCAAGTTGCGGCAAATTGACCGGAAAATGTTTACCAATTGCTAACGGAACTCTGCACGGCAAAGCTGAGATTTGGCCAACGACTATCGATGGCCAGCAACTCCATATAGCAAATTAAACTGCTACCAACTTCAACTGAACAGAGAAAATAATACAAATATCCACGAAAAAAAAGAAATTGTGTTTTATAGCAAAAGTTTTATTCGTCGACCCCGTTGACATATATTGATAAATTTTTTATTTTATTTTTATTTTTTTTCAAGTGCCAAAAGTTTGCCAGGCACTGGAAAAGTTTTGTGCATTAAGGATTGCCACGGCACTGGGACTGATAGCGAGCGAAGGACTGCACGAAGTAATGGAATTTATGAAATTGTATTTTGGCAGCCAGTGGCAACAATGGAAATCGTTTGAGTTGTTTGCCCCAATTTGGGTCAATGAATGTTGTGCTTTGCTTCAAAATCAATTGGATTTTCATAAAGTTTTTCGCACGAACAGTAGCTACCGCTGCCCGCTGCCCGCTGCCCACTGCCCTCCCCACCACTCGCTGAGCCATTGCTCGGCCAAACATTTCGTACTGTCAATTTAACTTTGTCACTTGACGCAACCCAAACAGAAATATATTTGCAAAAGAATGCGCAGTAGGCGAATGCCCCTAAAAACCAAATGACAGGCATTGAACTACCAATAAAATCCGCTATAAATAAATTGCAAAATGAGTCAAGGCAGTTGACATTTGTGGCTGTGTTTAGGCTTTGGGCATTGGCTGGCTGTCAAACTGGCTGCAAAAGTTTCATAAGTGCAACAACAACTGGCAGCTGCTACAAAAGATGGCGAACAACACAAAAGGCCTGCGTCAGCTTGGAATGGGTGGCAGGCTCACTGCTATGCGGCTCGGACTTGTCTGCACCGCTAACATGGTTAGGCAGGCAGCAGCACGACAACCAGTGCCCGTGCACCACCCAACCACCCAACCACCCAGCCAGCCAGTCGACCAACACAGCATATTGTTGTGTTCGACATGGCCAAAAGGAAAGAGAAAAAAATAAAACAGTGCAAAATTGTAGCGCAGGAAGAATACGTAACCACAGCAGAAGGCCACCAACTATTTTAGATGCCAAAAGCGAAGGCAACAACAACAACAATAGGAACAACAACTACAGCAGCGTTTGCAACGTTTGCATGTTGCATGCCGCCAGTGAAAACAATGCCAAAGGCCATGTGTAAATATGCTTTGCAATTTTTATGCTTTTTTTTATATATATACATATATCCATTCAAGGTGCATGCGCACAGTGTGAAAATATTTGAAAGTAAAAAATAAATAAATGAATGATAGACAGATTTAAGAAGTGTTTGGCAATATGGATTGGCTGAGAAATGATGAAAAGCGATGCGAAACGATGTATAAAAACTGGCAGCATAATGGGATAATTTATGAGCAATTTGCAATCAATAATAATGATAATCAATTGCTCTTTAAATGTTACTAAATTATTCAAATGTATTTGTAATTCATCTATAATCGAAAATGATTAAAAAATAAAAAAATATATATATAAGTGAATAATAAATGGAAAAAGAAAACATATTTGGGGCTTAGAGCATTATTTATAAAATATATTTTAATTGAAGATAAATGAGATAAGAAAATAATATAAATTTTCATAATTTTTTATATTAAATGAAATTGTGTTTAAGTTAAATTAAATTGAAAGAATCGATATTTTCTAATATTTACGTGAGTCTTTAAAATATCGTTCATAATATATATTTCATTATTTTTCTATATACATAATTATTTAAACAAAATAAAAGCCAAGCGGCACACATTCGCATACTTTCATATAGCTGCTCTGCAATTTTTGCATTCCGCCTAAAGCAATATATCAGCATTATTTTGAGCACATTTTGCACACATCACGCCCATTGTATATCACAATTTTTAGTACTTTTTAATGGCAGCACCACAGAAAAAAAAAAAAACAACAACTAATCGCTGGGCACAACAACTGAGAGGCGAAACTTTTGTTATTGTTGTTTGCTCAACATTTTTGCCATGTTAGACAGTTAACAAAAAAAAAAAAAAAAAAAAAAAAAAACTAAATAAAAGGCGATTTTGTTTTTGTTGTCAAAGGCAAACGCCGTTGGGCCGCAGCGTTGAAAAACAAAAAAGGAAACAATATGTAAAAGAAATCAACTTGCAAGTTGCAACGCCGAGGCATGCAACAAAAGCCGCGTACTTCGCTAAATGTCACTGACCGAGAAATGCACAGCAAGAGAGTTGCAAAAATCTAAAGCAGCAGAGCATAAAGTAAAAAAAAAAACACACACACACACAGCAGGCGGTTTTATTGCCAGTGGCAGGATGCGAGCAGCAACAACACCAGCAACAATAGCCAGCACAGGACAACAATGAGACGACACATAGCCCAAAACAACAACTGCAACAACAGAAATAACAAGACAAAGTTGCGAGGAGCCGTTGTCAGTGCTGGCCAAAGGAATCCTTTCGAAGGCAAGCACCACTGACACGCCAAGTTCAGGCAGCACTCAGTCCAGAGCGAGTCCACGTGCCCTCCACATCCTGCCCAGCTCATACATAACCAATGTCCATGGCACTTCATTTTGTTGTTGTCGCCACTCTACGGGCCAGTCAACGAGGCAACTTGATTGTTGGCTAGGATTTGCTCTGTTTTCTTTTATTGTTTTCTTTTTCTTTTTTTTTTCATTTTGGTCGTGGCCTTTTCTCTTTTCTCTCGGTTTGTTTTGTTTCTATTTTTTTTTTCTCTCGTTTTCCTATTGCATCTTGTGATGATTTGGCAAATTGAATTTCAACTCAATTTGCCGGCTAACAACAATGGCTAATTAGTTACGACTTTAACGCTGAAAAGTATGCTACGAAAAATTGCCAGACATTGTGCAATGCCCCAAAGCATTCGCTTGCCAACAATTGGCAAATTGAAGCTGCATTGAATGCAATTTCTTGTGGAGTAAAAAAAAGCTTTAAAATATTCGCTGAGCTGTGCATAAAATGAATAACAATTATGCAAACACATGGATGCAAAGCATCTCCCCACAACGGAAAACGTCATAAAACGAGCTCACAAGCATCAAAAACTCAATGTGGCAGACATAAGCCACAGCTCATGTCATCATTGAGTCACCCATCAAGCTGTCAATGAAAGCATTATCGAAGCCATAGATGTAGGTAAACGTAGCCATCCATATATAATTTAATAAACTCTACAAAAAGCCAACTGACTGAGATAACTACTCGCTGCAAAGTTCTTCGAGTTTATTTCAAATATATTTTCTATATTGAATTAGGATGGGAAAATTAAAAGGAAAATCGTTTACTTGAAATTTATATTGGCTTTCAAATATTTAGAGCTTCCAGACCAACAAACATTCCAGATATATTGCCAAACGCTAGCAATCAAACAAAAAAAACCTTAATTAGCTGCAGAACAGTGGAAAACTTCTAAACTTTTATGCTGCTTCAGCTAACTTTTTTTTCTATTCAAGACGTTCTAGTACAGAGAGTTTTACCAAAAATAAGAAAAACGAAGTAAAATAAAATAAAAGCGGCGGCAGTTTTCTTCTCATATTGGTTGCTGTTTTCAGCTCATGTATTCAAGTATCTGTGGCTTCTCTGTGTCTGTGTGTCTGATGGGAATGTATCTGTATCTGTTTACAGCTGTAGATTCGCCTTTCATGCTTCAATAAATAAAATGAATTGAAAAAGCTGAAACAGAGCGCGCCATACTGGGAGAGAGAGAGAGACAGAGATGCCGAGAAGGAAGAGGAGTGAGACAGAGATAGTGGGGGCAAGCGTGAGTGACAGAGAAGAGGGTAAAAGGCAGCGCTGCAGCAGCTCAGTAGCAAGGATAACAGATTAGTTGAGCTGGCCAACGGACTAGTCCTGTCTTTCAATGCGAATCAAAACATTTTGTTAAAAGGAAATACACACACACACACACACACACAGATAAACAGAGCTACGCAGCCAGCTAGAGAGCCAAGCTGGCAGTGAAGGCCTATTCACACAGATGCGCGCGTTTATCTGCGGAAACGGAGATACGTCGTACGTGCTGAGAACGTGGCCAGGACATGCCCACGACGCGAGCTCTAAACTGGCAACTTTATCTACCCTTATGTGAGTGCCTGTGTGTGGGTGTGAGAATGTCTTTATGTCTGTGTGTGTGTGTGTGTACGCATTTCACAGCCAACTTGTGTGTAATAAAATGTAATAAAATAAAACTCACATATTAGAAATGTTTTGCTAGGTTTTTTTTCTGTTATGTTCTGCATTTTTTTCGCTTCCTTTTTTATATATATAGAACATTTTGTAGTTGCTGTTGTTGTAGTTGTCAGGCCATAAATGAGTAGATGCCGGCTGTGCGTGTGGCTAGTTTGGGCTTAGCATTAGCAAATATTACGCATACGCACTGTGTGCGAACATCTTAGCCTAATGACAATCACAATCAAGGATAGCTCTGATTTTCTTTTCTTTTGTTCTCTCATTCTTTTCATTCCTTTTCCTTTTTTTTTTTGGCACAAAGCCACGCAAACGATTCTTTTATGACACATTTATAGGCCATTTAATGGCAACCAAATGACAGCCAGCTGTCAATGAAGTCATTTGAATGTGTTTGCGTATGTTTGCGTGTGTTTTGCTTTAGACTTTAACATAATCATAGCCACATCAACATGAACATAAAAACACTAAATATAAAGACATATGTATTATGATATATGTATATTCAGTCTCTATTGTCGCTTTAGATTTGATTGCGTTTTTAGTCAATATTTGAAAGTCAGACACAAATGTTGACTGCAATTAGTGCACTGAAAATTGAGTTGCCATGCCAGAAAATAAATTGAGCAGCAATTAATTATTTATATGCATATTGTTGTCGTCATTAAGCCACTTCATTCGCTTTGTCATTTCATTTCATTCGCCCATTTTTAATGACACTTTAAACGCCATCGAAATATCAAACAAATAATTGACAGCTGCTGTTGCTGCTGCTGCTGCTGCTGCGGCTGCTGCGGCTGCTGCTGCTGCTGCTGCTGATGGTGGCACAGTACCTAGTCAGCCCATTAATTACATAAGTTTTTCATTGGCAAATTGAATTAGGTTTTGACAAAGTGCTGCATATTGATTTTCTAATTGGCCCCGTCACAGCGGCAAAAGAGCCATTAAAACAAATTTAGTGTGCAAAATTAATGCTATTTAATGCAATTTTCAGCAGTTGACAAAGGCGAGCAAAGAGAATGAGGCAAACAGAAAGAGGAACGCGTGGCAGGTTTGGCTCTGACAAACAACAAAATGGCGTCCAGCACAAACTTGGCTGACCATTAAGTTAATGAGGGTCATTGCGGCAACGTGTTGTTCCTTTGCACCTTACCACCAGACGAGAATGAAGCGCACACTTTGCTCTCTCTAGTGCTAGCCTGTTGGGGATAATGACGTTAATACTATCGTTTCGCTGCTGAGTGCTGGTGCGCGGTCAGAGTGGTTGGGGTAGCAGTTGCTCTTTGTACAGCGCCCACTTCCGGCGACTGTGAAGCCACATCAGCAGCAAACGGAAACGGAAGCCAAACAAATATGGCCGACGCACGCTTGGCCAGACAAAAACGACAATAAAACTTTTTAATGCATTTTTAGGCAGCACGTGGGACACGCCAATGCACAGTGGTTCGAAGCGCTAGAAAAATTTGCTGCTCACTTTTTGGTTTGATTTTTATTTATTTTTTTATTATTTTTTGTTTCAACAGTTTGAGATATGTAAGTGCACTTCAGTTGAAGAGGGCTTTTAGTGGTTATAGAATGTAAATATTTCAACAGATTTAGCAATTTTTTGTATTTATATAGATATACTATTTTTTACCTTTTTTTTATTTATTTTATATTTTTATTTTAATGACAGTTTTAGTTAAGATTATTTGGAAATAAATTTTAATTAATTTCATATAAATAAGTATACCTTCATTAGTTTTCCAATTCTTTAAATATCTCAGAGCTCTCACAGCCATATCTCATTTAAATCGATTTCATTTCTAAATTGATCTCATAACTTTCTGCACTCTATCTTTTACTGTCGGCTACAACAGACTTCGGCTTGCCATTAAATATTTCATTTAATTAGTGCACATCAATCAACATTATTTGTTGGAGCTTCTGTGTCAACCACTGTGGCAATTGTGCGTTGTATTTGGTTTAATGTTTCAGTTGATTCATTATTGCGTCAACCTCTGCACTCACACTGAAAGACAACATTTTATTTCTCTCATTGAGTGCTAAAAAAAATTAAAATGTGGCACATTCTTCTTCTTCTTTTTTATATTATTTACGCCAATTTATTTTTGGATGTCTGCTTTTAATGTCATCTCGATGTTAGAAGGTTGGACTGGCAGCTGTGTAATTTTAGCTGTGATAAGAACGATGTGGATAATGATGATGATGATGATGATGATGATGATGATGAGCTACAGCGACGAGCAAAACAAAGCAAAGTCAAACAGAATGACAGCTGAAATGTCAGTTAGCAGCGACAAGGACGTGGACCACAGGACAGTAAATAGTACATAATGGCAATTTAAATGGCATTTTTAGTTGCCTTTTATGGTTGGAGCATGGCCCATGCCACATGCCACATGCCCCACAGTCTATAGCATGGAGTGACATGCGATATTTGATCAATAACTTGAACGAGGGTTAGAAGATATTGACTTTGCTGGGGGTTGCCAACATAATAAAGTGGATATGTAGCAGTTTTCAGCTAGACATGAGCCTGTATGTATGTATGTGTGTGTGTATCCTGTTTTGCTCGTCTGCTTGGTTGGACTGCTACTTGCTGCTGCTTTAGACGTGGCTTGTTTGTGCCGCCTTTGCTTTGGCAGCAAGCCGCATTCATTATGAAAGGCAAACAGGATGGCTGGCAGCAGGACGCAAGCGGCAGACGCCAGGGCCATCAATCTGTTAGACTCGTGTTGGCCGGGCTTGACTCGCCTGACTTTGCCTCGCACTCGACTAACCGTTTTCGCACGTACCATGCGCTAGATCAAAGGCAACATCAGCCGTGCAGCCGACGTCGCGCTGCCGTCGCCTTCAGCCACTCGAGAGTTTGCCTGGGCAAAACAAAGCTCTTGGCGCTGTCTCAAGCGTTATTTATTGTTAACGAAATAGCCGACGCCCTACGGGCCGTACAGGTCCTTGGCTCAAGTCAAAGGCGGCGTTGCCAGACTTGCCCAAAAAAAAAGAAGAAAAACAGAAAAAAAAGAATCCATAGCCAGCCATAATCATTTTAGGACCTAAGGGAAGGCAAGCCATGGGGTTTGGTTACGTCTGGCAATTAATCAAACGCTAAACACCACAACACATTTTGTGGTTTTACAAGCATGTTAAATGTTCTTGTTGTTGCTCCTGCTGCGGCTGCGGCTGCTGCTCCTGCTGCTGCTGTTGCTGCTGCTTTTGATAGCAAATTAATGCCGTTAGACGCCTGTAATCTCATCCTGGCCTGGCCTAGTCGAGCATGTCCTGCTCGGCCCTCACTTGTCTCGTTATTGTTTCAATTGTTTTGGCAGCCTGCCCGTTGACAACAAAACTAAATTAACACGCACACAGCCAATCGGCCATCCCTCTCCCTCTCTCTCTCTCTCTTCCTCTATCTCTGTCTCTCTGAATTTGGCACATTCGCTCCCTAGACAGGCAACAGGATGCTCGGCTACGTGCGTCTGTGTGTGTGTGTGCCAATTGAAAGCAGTCAAAGAGCAGCAGCCGGATTACAATCTATCAGCTGCAGTCTGCTCGGCGCACAAATTTTGGCCCGTGCAGCGAGTGGACATGGACATGGACATGGCCTCATCCTGTCCCAGGCGCTTGCCCATATCCTATGCGGCCTTTGCCTGCATTCCGCCCAGACTCAACATCTCGCCTGTCGCATTGCAGGCTCCAGTTCAAACGGTTTGTGTGTTAAATCGCTTTTTATTGTTGTGTACATTTTTGGAGTGTGCGGTGTGTGCAGTGTGTGTGTGTGTGAGTTTTCCAATGATTGGCATCGGTTTTGTGCTGTTCTCATTTGCATAACAATACATGCGAGTGTGTGCCTGCAAGTGTGTGTGTGTCTGCTCGGTGGGCAACTCTATTACACTTAAATTGCGTTTTAAAAAGGGCACGAAACCAATTGGGGTTTTCGGGAGTGAGCCTTACATGTAACTGATAATGGCGGAAGCTGTGGGCGTGGCTGACACGCATACACACAGACAAAGAGCCCTTGGGGTAATCGTGCACACATGCTGAACGATTGCCATCTCCTTGACATTTCGAATATGATTGCAATTAACAACACGAAGAAAAAAGGGGCGCGACAGCCAAATCTGATAGAACAGCCATAAATAACTGTGAATAATGTTGGCCAATAAATCTGGCAGCAAAGAGACGGCTAATAAATAGATGAGATATGGCGCGGAAATCATAAAAAAAAAAGTAGCAAACATAAATAGCTTTCGCAGATATATTTTCATTTTTTAGATATTTGGAAACAAATATTGAAAATATGCAAATTTTCTATATGGCAAAGAAATCGAGCAAAAGCTCTGGCTATAAGCAGCGACTTTTACATATTCAGCGCGCACAGTTTTTTTTTGACATCTATCGAACTGATATACAATTAAAAGTCCTCTATCTCTATGCGCTCCATGCATACACAGCCATCCATCATTGCAGTCTGTTGGCTTCATTTCCTAACGATATCCGGAATGTTTGAAGCGTTCAGCAGATAATGCGATATCGTTTTTTGCGCATATCCTGTCGCTGGCACCGCACCGGCAGCTTTCCAGTCCATTGATGGCCAACCAGGCCGGCGCAGCGTTTTACAAATTGACTTTATGGCGTACATAGAGCCGCGGACAGGAGTCCATTCTGCTCCCCCCATCCACCCATAGACGCCCTGCCTCTGTGATTCAAATGGGCGACAGCTTAACGCAAAGTTTGCAACAACTAAAATGGCGACACATAAATGAACAGTAAAATGCTTTAGCTAACGGGTGGACAGCTCTGTGGGTGGTCGGGAGACCGGCTGACTGCACGTCACGCACACTTTATCCTTCATGGCGATGCAAACGAATCGAAACGTTCGTTCGTTCGTTCGTTCGTCCGTCCGTTCATTTGGAATGCGTTAAAGGCAAAAGTCCGGATGCGGACACAAACGACAACTAAATGCGTGAAATGTCAGCGGACTGTGACATGCCCATTGCCCACTCTCCCTCCCTCCCTCTCTCTTGTTGCAGTCTTGGCACACTTTTTGCGTATTGGGTGCATTGGCTTTTGCATTGGGCCAGGTGCAATTCGAGCGAGCCACAACAACAAGAAGCCCAAACGTTTGCAATTTGCAATTTGATTTTCCTACACCCGCTGCCCATTACTCATTCGTAATGCGTTTTTCAGCATTGAAAAATGTTGTAATTAAATGCGCAACAAACAAAAGTTTTGTCAGCGTTTTTCTGGTCATTTTGTTAATTGATTTTTGCACACAGTTTGCCAAGCGCTGCAGTGCCGCCAAAACTGTGCACTAATTTATAGCCAAGCCGCATACAGAGAACATAAATAAATAAATGCATAAATAAAATTGCACAGCCACCAGCAGCAACAGCAACGCAGCAACGCAAGCACCACAAAAATTCATAAACATAATAACCAAGGGTAGGAAGAGTGTGAGAGATGCTGCTCTTAATGCTGATGTAGGGTATTTGGGGCGCTTAAGCGCCGGAACAAAGCAATCAGCTGCCCCCATGCGTGGCGTCGCCGCACACAGCATAAAACATAAATAATAAAAAAATAAATAAAAATATACACAAGAATTAAAAAAAAAAAAAAACAAACAAAAAAATGGAAAAGAATAAAAATATGTGTATGTACATATTTATGCAAAAAGCACGATAGCAAAAGCAACAGCAGCAGCAGCAGCAGCAGCTGAGGCAGCTGAGGCAAAACTTTAGCCACGCCTCACACACGCACACACATAAACAATGCGTCGGCTTAGCTGTGAACATTTATTTTATTTTTATGCCATTTCGTTTTGTTGCTTAAGCGCAGTGTACAAATTTTTGTAAAAAAAAAAAAGAGAATACAACCACAGCAGTTAGACAAAGGCATGCACATGCCTTAAGAGCAACAACAGGGGGGTCTTAGCAATGCGACCAAAGGAAAACTAGATGAAAAGACACAAGGGCCACAAAAGGGACCTGGGCAGGGGGGAGGAGCAGGCGCACCGAGGGGAGACTGGCCGCAGAGCAGCGCGTAAAAATCCGAGAGAAAAATGTGTGCGAAAAACAGCCAAACTGGCGCATCCTGTGGCCAGCTGCGGTATGTGTAGAAGCAACAACAACAATAACAGCGGAAATAAAAATAACAGCTACAGCAACAGCAAGATGAAGAAGAAGCAGAACAATTGCAACAGCAGCGGCAACGGCAGCTGGCAAAATCGTCAAAAAAAAACGCTGCTAAAAGACTTGCCAACATTTTAAATGTAATACAAACTGCACAGAGGCGAACTGAGTGAACGGGGCGGGGCGGGGCGGAGCTGAGAGGGCAGCATGAATCGGGCAGCTCGTATTCCAAGTGTGGCAGTAATTGAGAATGAAGATTACGAGCTAAACATAAAAGCTCATAATAGTACCAACAACAGCAACAAAAATAAACAAAGCAAACGCAAACAGCAAAACACGCAGAAATGTTGAAAAAAAAAAAAAAAAAAAAAAACAACAAAAAATCGTAAAATGCGGCAATTTACTGTGCAGCACGAACCAGTTCGCAATTGAACCAACGTCATTTCTGTGAACCGATTACAATTTGTAATACCTAAAATGTGAGTCGCAGCAGAGACCCAAAAGAAAAGAACGAAAATAATTTATTGTGCAATGCGAACTAGTTCTAGCTATGACAATCTACCATTATCTATTTTTGTAAAATACCAAAAATACCAAAAATAATAATACCTTGATTTGTCAATGTCAACAGAGTGTTCTGCCTTATTCGTTTGCTTTAAAATCTCTGTTAACGCTTGTTTAGCTGCAAAATAATCAGTGTAGAGCACAATTTTCCATTTGCGCCTGCCTTGCAATGGGTCGCTTCTTTTTTGACAGCTCCCCGTCCACTCGAATCAGATCTGAGCGCAACCCATGACAGCTGGGACAACAACAGCAGCAGCAGAGCCACAACAAAGCAATTATTAGCACAGTCATTAGCAGTATACCCCATCGAGCACCACCACCACCAGCAGTGTATACCACAACCACAGCACCGAACACAAAATGTGTGGCTCTGCTAATTAGCTAGTCGAAGAGCATAAAGCTTTTCGCGATTTGAATCGATGAAGGTACCCAGAACAAGGACATTTATAATGTACACATACATTTACACATATATATACACATGTATTCGGTAGATATATAAACTTTCATAGAATTATGTTTGTAGCTGCTGTGCTCATAAGTCCTGCTAAAGCTTGTTGCGAAATGAAAAAACTTTTGTATATAAGAATATAGAGCGAGCTTGGGTTATGTTGTAGCAGCAGTGAGCTCGAGGGGGCGTACGTAAATCCAGTTAATCGCTTTGCTTTAGCGCGTTTTTGAATTAGACTGCAGAGGCACTCAGTGAACCCCACAACAACCCACAACATCCTCCACGTTTTCTCAGCCTGTGGCAGCTTCATGTCCTGCCTGGCGCTGCTTTTCATGCGGCTTATTTGGCATTTTGCCTTTTGTCTCGCCAGCAGATCATAATAAACAGCGCACAGGGCACAAACTCAAACACGAACTCACACAACGCTCAGCTCTCAGCTACTTCAGGCTGGCAGCGAGCGCATCATTTTGTGTTCACCTCAATACGAAGAAGAAGACAGCGAACCAGTTTAAATGGTCCGCCAACCGCTTCCTCTCTAGCTGGCTGGATTGTCTGGGCGGGCAAATAGTGACTAAGCCGAATGCATTTTCTACTATGATACGGCATAAAGGCCGCAGCAGCAGCAGCAGGCAGCAGCAACGGCAGCAGCAGGCAATTTCAGCTACTGTGCAACATAAGCCGCAGTAAAGAAGATTTCTTAGAGCACAAACCGGGGCAAGCCGGGCCAAGCAGCCTAAGCGCAGCAGACAAAGGAAACAAAAGCCAGCCATATTAAAGATCATTATGTGCAGTCCAAAGATCGCAATCAATTTCCAGTTGATAATTTACCTTTGAATTGTACTCAGGCAGCTGGAAATAATTTTAACTGCAGCTCTTCAAATCTACGAGAGAATTTAGCTATAAGCAGCACATGCCTGCGCATTTAATAGAATTTCCAATTAAAAATATTATTTTACGATTACTTAATTAAGAAAAAAAGAACCTAAGAATAATTAGACTCTCAGTAAAGCATCGTACAAATATAGCAACTGAACGATCGTGACTGTCAAAAGTTGATAAAGCTTGAAGATTTATATTCAAAACCAGTTTAGAATGTGCTACCTACAGCTAACTCAAGCTCTACAGAAAATGAATAATAATAATAATTTGCTTAAAGCAATAAAGTTCACGCTCAAATTGTTGAAGTTTAATAAAATTGTTTATTATTTGCTCACACTTTGCATATAAAGCAAGTAAAGAGAATTCATAGAAGATTCTTTTTATTTAAATGTGTGTATATGTAAGATTTATAAAAAAAATTATATCTATGTATATTTAATATAATATAGTCTTCAAAGAGAAATGAAAAATATATTTTAAAATCATTTCTTTCAAATTTTAATTTATGATGCAACGTGGAATGTTTTAATGAAAGCTAAAAACAAAATCTCAAAATAAATATAAGAGAATCCTATATATTCTATTGCATAGTATATATACTATATTAAATTTAAGAATTTAAAAAGATATTCACAGATAAATTTGTAAAGCTTTATACTGTATATTCGAGTTCTCTTTTATAGTTATTCATAAAGAATATTAGATTAAGAAATATATGAATGTTGTCTATGAAAGATAGAATTTGTGAAAATTTAGTTATATTTAAAATTTATTATACTTTAATCGAGATATTGAGCAAAAAGAAACCAAATTTGATTTCATTTTGTATTTACTTTCTCTTTTTTATTGACTTTAAATCTAATATCTTTATTTACTTTATAAGCATATACAAATTTTATTATAGATAAACTTTAGCTAATCTTTCGGACCTTAACTTTACCTAATCTAAATTCTACCGAATTTCAATTCACAGTTATTTTATATTACCTAAAAAAAAAGTAACAATCTATGTTTTGATCAAACCAAAGTATGAAACGAAAAAACGTTGCAAAATATGTTGAATGATTAATTTGCTGTTGATATTTCGAGTGCTCTAATCAGCGTATATGATTAGAAATGTTATCATATCGTCAATTTGATATGGAGAGAGCAAAGAAACGGAAGGCTATTTTGGCCAAGCGACAGTGGCTCTGGCAGCATCTGTGACGCTTCAACCTGAATGGGGTTTGGATATCAAGTGGGCGCTGTCAGAACAATATGTTGCCAGCTGTACAATGGGCCACTTAAGCGACAACAATAAAAAATCATTAGAATGCCAATGGCAGCCTGTCGCACAGGATGCACAGGACGCACAGGAAGTATGTATGCTAACCCAAAGCACAAGCTTGCTGCACGTTAAGCACACAAACCAACCAACCAACCGACAGACAGAGTAAGCGAGTGGGAAGAGAGAGCGGGACACACGCCCACGTAGTCAAGCGGCTCGCCTGGGCACTTCATAAATCTACAAGGCGTATGAAATACGAGTATCCTGTGCTGAGTGCAATAGCCAATCATGTTGCATGCTCCAAGGACCAAGCGGCATGTAGAAGTTGCAAAACAAAAACTTTCTGACATTGTAACGAGCACTCTTTTCGCTTGAGCAGGAACAAAAGCAGAAGCGGGAGCTGGAGCTGGAGCTGCAGCAGCGGCACACAGGATATACACACAGGACACAAACACACAATGCACGATTGCCTTTGATTTATTAACAAGCCGTCGTTTATCATGTGGCCAACAATGGGTTAAGGCCTGAATTATAAGCACCAACAATTGCAAAAATTTGTTCGACTGCAATCGCTGAATCAGAAACACATCAGGAGCCCCCATGAGTCCCCCGCTCCCACTTCTGTAGCATAAACAAATCATCTCAAGATAAACAAAACATTAACTTATGCGAATGTGTTTATGTAAAATTTATAGAATGGGGACGCAGCCAAGTTTATTGAAATTAAGATATTTTCCACAGACAGACAGGCAGAAAGAATGAAAAGAGATATACAAAAGTTTTTGATACTAAAAACTAACGGCATATGCTCATAATTCATGTCGGAAAATTTGTATATTTGTTGTTCATTCACTTTTATGGTCCCTTCTCCATAATATTTATGTGAATGTCGACCACGTTTTGGGGAAATATCGAAATCGGCATCATGAATCTAGAATCTACTATCTAGAATCTGAACCGGTCGACGGCGCATTCAGGCGTTAAATTTCCATGTGGGCGTCCAATACATGAACTCGAAGAGATGCCCAAAAACGAGTTGAAGGAGTTGCCGTTGCCGTTGCCGTTGCCGTTGCCAAAGTCAACGTCGCAGTTGGCGTCGCAGTCGCCGCGTGGGTGCTTGAACACCAAAAGATAAAATGTTGACCAATAAATTTAGTGGCAATGAAAGACAGATGAAAAGCAAAGCCATAGCTAAAGGAGAACAAAGCGAAAGCACAATGATCAACCAAAACATCTAAATCGAAAGAGATGCAACGAATACTAAATGCACTTTGTCAAAGAGATCACCCATGAGATCAATTATAATATGGTAAAATATAATATATAATGTGAACATTAAACATTTAAAAATTAAACGAATTTTAATAATCACAAGTTTAAACTGATTTTGAAGATTTAAATAGTTTATTTGAATAGCAATAGAAAATGTAAAAATAATATAATTTTTAATTAATTTTATTTGAATTTGATTTACAAGATTTAAATATATTTCATTTAAATACAATTAATTTCAAAAATAACATTATGTTGATTTATAATTTAAATTATCACTATTTAAAATATCTATTAATAATAATATTCAATTTCCTCATCATTTAATCATTTTCGGCAACAAAATCAACTGCCGTTACGAATCCATTCAATAATTGATCGTATGCAACACTTAAGTAGGGTACAAAAATGTGGAAAAACTAGCGTATACGACATATAAAAAGAGGATAAAAAAAAGGGGTACAGGGGAGTGCGGAACATGCGTGCGTCTGTGTTAGTGTAAAATGCTCCAGAAATGTCATTAACGTGCTTTGCTTTTGATGTTGTCTTTGTTGTTGCTGTTGTTGTGGTTGCTTATCTTGACAAACGTAAAACGACACTGCAAGAGCGAGCGTCTGCATTTGTGTGTCTGTGTGTGTGTGTGTCGTGTGTATGTGTGCGCGTACATTTGGAAAATTACCTGCAAAGGCGCCGCTATTGGCTCTTACTAATTGATAAGTTTCTATTTATGTGGAAGTCTCTTCCGCTTGCTAGTTAACTGTAATTAACTATGTAAATTTTGACACATGGGCGGTGCACACAAAGGCACACACACTCACGCATAGCAAAGTATATTTAACAGAAATTTTTGTTTTTTTTTTTTTTTTTTTTGGTATTTGCGTGCTAAAGTGTATGAACATAATTTGAGTTGTGCTTACCTGTCGCATCTATGTTTCAATCAATGCACGCACACACACTCGCACATGCTGTTGCTGCTGCGCTGCTGCTGCACTGCTCGCCTACGCATGCAGCAGAAACAAACACAAACGTGTTGCGCTCAGCTGGCCTTGCAGCGAATGAGCTGCACAAAACACACGGCGCAAAAAAGTTATCGTTTTGTTGTTGCCGTTGCCGTTGCCGTTGCTGGCGTTGTTGCTGTTGCTGTTGCTGTTGCTACTATGTATATTTGGCACGTGAAACGGCATCAGCATCGGCATCGGTATGCGGCTGTTTCGGTGTTGTTGCTGTTCTTATTATTGTTGTTGGCATTTTTCAAATTTTCGCTTACAATTGTGCCTTTTTATTTGCATTTGTTTACGTCACTGCACCCATACACATTCACAATAAACGACTGACGCGCGTACATTGGGGAGAGTAGTGCAAAAACACAAACAAACAGCAGCAACAAAGCAGACAGCCGAATTACAAACAAACGCACACGCTCAGCGAAATAAACAAATGTTTTTTTATTCGCATTAGCAATTATATTTATCAAGACCGATTGGTTCAATAGATTCTGTAATTTAATTTACCAGCCTCTTTGATTTATTTCCTTATATTTTCATTATTTATATATGTATTTTTTGTGTGTTTTGTTTTTGGCTAAGCGCGACTCTTGCAAAAATCGAAATTTCCACGGCCGCTCGTAACGCGCGTTTATGATTCACATTCCGGCTGTCCCTTTACGCAATTCTCAATTTCGTATTGCCCGCGGGCGTCAATTATTATTGTTGCTTCACGCACATTTCTATTGTAAGTTATGCATTTAATTAATTTTAATGTTCAATCACGGGATTTCCGTGCGCGATTGCGAATGCGACTGACCACGATAAAGGTTAAAATGAAACTGATGAAAGAGAGAAATGAAAGCAAAAAAAAAAGACCTGCGACGCTGAACCAGTTCACAGCTGACTGCGAACCATAAATGCCAGCGTTGCGAAGTGAACACTTATCGATATGTATCTACCGGCGATACATTTATCAATTGAACACAAAGCAGTCGGTCAATCATTAAGTATCGATAAAATGGTGGGCGTACAGAAGTTCATTGATAAAAATTAAGATTAGGATTATATATTATTACAATAATATTGACCAATTCAAAGAAAAAAGCGAACAGAACCGTGTGCAGCATGGCTCAGTTGAAGGCGCCTTCACTGCAATCGCTGCTGGAATCAGATCGTGGCTCCACGGATAGTTTGCAGCTTGATTTCGAGTTCGAAGGCGTAAGTAGAATATAAAAACAGAGCAAATGTCAATTACGATTACGACCTTCGATATGTAGCTGGACGATGTTGAGTTTGCCATACCACCCACCGATGTGTTGCCTACTCTCGAAACGGTGCTCAGCGAATTCGAGGCAGACTCCGACGTGGCGTCTGAGCTGGGTATGCCGGTGCCGAGGGCAACACCAACGCCCTCGATTGGAGAGGATTGCGGAGTGCGCGGTGACGGACGTGGCGGCAGCAGTTCCGGCTCCATAATGCGATACACCCTACTGCATGGCATCTCTGCCCAACTAACCTCGGCCGCTGAGCGCGTTAATGCCGGAGCGGCGAGCGCCTGTGCAGTCGCAGCTTACATAGCCGTAGGGACTTCTCATGGCCACATACTCAACTTTGATGTGACCCAAACGCTACGCTGGGCTCACCAAGATAAACATAGCCAAGGTGCCGTTTCTACTCTGGCCTTCAATGCGGAATCCACACGTCTTTTGGCAGGCTACGCCCGTGGCTTGGTCACCATGCTAGACACTCAAACGGGCGATGTGCTGCGCGAACTGTTCGATGTGATAACGCCCAACAGTGGAGTATTGCACGTCAAGTGGACATCACGTTCCTCGTTGGCGCTCTGCGCCGATGCCGGCGGCTCTGTGTGGTCGCTGAGCTTCACACGCAAACTGGGCATAAGGGGCTGCAGCTCACGCTGTTTGTTCTCAGGTGCCCGTGGCGAGGTGTGTGCCGTGGAGCCGCTCATTATGGACGCTCATGGACGGCATGAGCTGGACCAGTACTGCATTGTAGCCTTGGCCACGCTCTCGAAATACTTTATAGTCACGGTGCGTCCACGTCTGCGTGTCATCAAGTTCCATGCGCTGCAAGGACCGGCAGACTGCTTGCCTCTGCTGGCTTGGCATCTGGTGCTTATCCAGGCAGCAGACACGTCTCGCTCTGTAGACCCTGTCATTGTTGTTGGCCGTGGCAATCAGCTCTTCTTTCATCAGCTCTTTGTAGCCAATGGACGCATCACATTGCTCTATCTGCGTCACGTCCAGCTTCACAGCAGCCTCCTCTCCGCCCACTGGTTGGGGCCAAAGTGCGTTGCATCGCTGGACACTTCGGAAATATTGCATTTGGTGGATGTACGCTCCAGTCGAGAGCTGGAGTGCATGGATATGGCCAATGCAGGTCTGGTCTATGGCTCGGCGCAATTCAAAGGTCTAGCCACTGGCGGCAATGTCTCGCCCGCCTTCGCCTTGGCCGGCACCAATGCCTGCTACAACTCCGTGGTTTCGCGAGGCACGCAGCTCTATGTGCTCGGCGCACGTTCCCTGCACATCATAGGTGTGCGCACCTGGTCGGAGCGCATTAGCTACTTGGTAAATATGAAATCTTATTTGAAAATAGAATTTACTTATTCTATTCTATATTCAGGTGAAGAACCATCGCTGGCAGGAGGCCTGTCAGCTGGCCTTGGATGGATATGTCGCCTCAGCGGAACGTCCACGTAAACGTGCTCAGGCCAAGGAGCGCATCATAATGCTCTTCAGGGAATACATAGCCAATTCAGCACGTGCGCCCGATTATTGCCTGGGCGCCATTGTCAATTGTCTGATAACCATTGGCGAACTGGATCTGTTGTGGACGCAGCTGTGGGAAAGGCTGCACAACAACACAGAGCTCTTCTTGCAGCATATATCCGACCACATTGAGCAGGAGACCATACACAGCGTCAATCCCGTCATATCGCAGGCTCTTGTGGATTACTGGCTGCAACACTCGCCTGCCAAGCTGGAACAGTTGATCCTAAAGCTAGACTGGATGTGCCTGGACTTGAATCAGGTGCTGAAAGCGGTCAAGAAGCATCAGCTATATCGTGCGCAACTTTATCTGAATGCTTGCGCCTTGAATGATTACACAACGGCGTTGACGGAACTGTTGCCGCCATTGCGGCCGGATCAAACAGATCTGGGCAACTGTTTGCTGGTTTACATATCCAGCTGTTTGGCTGGACGGCGCTTTCCCAGCGGCGATATACCAGAGGACCAAGTGCAGCAGGTCAAGCATGATGTCTTACGCTGCCTTACCTCCCAGCACTCGAGTGCCAACCCCGACGATGAGCTGCCCTATCCATATCTGCGCGCTCTACTCAAATTCGATACGCGCGAGACCTTAAACGTCATCTCACTGGCTTTCCAGGAGCGCGAGTTCAGCAACGAGCTGGGCTACTCACATCGCAAGCGCATCATATATCTGCTACTGGAAATTATGACGCCCGAGAATGCAACGGTAAGTGAGTGAGTCAGCTGAGTGAGAATAATCTTTAGTCTCAATTTGATCTTTTGCAGTGGGCTGAGATTGGCTGCTTGCTGAACTTTATTGCTCAGCAGATATCGACGCAGTGCCTGCCGCGAGATAAGCAATTGCTGGACCGCGTGCTCAGCTACCTGGCCCAAGAGAACATTGCCAACGAGAGTGCGCGTCAGCATTCGGAACGAGAGAGCGCCTGGCACGAACTGCTGTCGAGCAATTGCCTTGCCGACATCAGCAGCGACGAGGAACAGTTGGAACTGGCACAGAGAGCCCGCTGCTACTATGTTGTAGAGTATTTGCTGGAGAAGCTGCAGCGTTACGATAATATGCTCGATTGTCTCATACACAACCAGGCACGACATGAAACGATGTTTGCCTACATGGAACGGCACGTGAACAAAAGTGAGCGCATGATTTATGCGCAGCTGCGCAAGCATCTGGGAGAGCTGCTGGAGATTAATGCTACGGAGACGACGCGTATCATTGCCTTACATTATCCGAGCAAGATTAGTGAACTAGTGGAGCTACTAAACAGTAAGAAGCCTCTGCAGTTTCGCCTGCTGCAGAGCCTCAATGAGAGGCACTGCGAATTGCAGCCCATTCAAATGGAGCTGTTACTCGAGCTTTACTGTAACTTTGAGCAACCTGATGCAGTGCTGGAATTCTTACACAACAGCGCTGGCTATCGCCTAAACAAAGCCGTGGACATTGTAGAGCGGCATCAGCTGAAGCGCGCCGTCATCTACCTGTACGAGCAACAGGAGTGCTATGCGAAAGCCTTTGATCTGTCCATGGAACTGTTGCGCGCCGCCGAACTCGATGCAGCTGAGAAGGAAGCTAAGGAAATTGCAGAACTCTTGGCACGCGCAGCCCCAACGCTGCCTGAAAAGGAGCTGGAGCGCTGCTGGTTCACCCTGCTGCAGTATATACTGCCGCAGCAAGAGCTGCAATCGATCACCAAGTCCATGCTGCACGAGGCCTCGCAGCACATTGATCTGCACAATCTGGTGCAGCTCATTATGAACACGCATAATGTGTCCAGCAGCTTTGGCGACATCAAGGATCTGCTGATGAGCATGCTGACAAGTTCACGACTGGAGACGGAAGCACTGCGCCTAGCCGCCGATAAACTCTGCGAGAATCTGCACAAAGAGTTCGCCGAGCAGCGGCATCTAGCTCGTCGCGGCCTCTGGGTGACCAGCATGCGTTGCCTCATCTGCCGCCAGCGCTTATACGACCAGTCCCCGGTTCTCGTGCTGGGTCCATGTGGACATGCGCTGCACGAACGTTGCTGGAACGAAGCAACACCATTTCAGCAATGTCCACGCTGTGAAGTAGCATTGCCCTTTGAACCGGATTTTGAGCAGCAGTTGTCAATTGTGCGTTTGCCATGTCCAAAACAGCATTTACTAAAGAGCTCCAACACCATGGAACTGGGCTCTCTGCAGCTTAAGGCGCCACCCAGGCGTTTCTGCTAGGTATAATAATAATGCAATAATGCACGTATGTAAATTCCTAATATCTTTATGTATATTCCATATTTATATCTATTGCCATTGAATGTAATTATCGTACCTCTTTCAAATTCTTTTTGTGTAAGTGCAAATACAGCTTCAAGTATTATGGGTAATCATCCCGAAAGGTTCGGCTGTTCTCATGTTCTGTGTATAGCTATATATTAGCATCGATAATTCTTAAATGGTAAATGCTTTGTCAACCATTCAGTCTAGAAATATGTCTTATTCGTTTGAATAAAGAAATGTTAAATAGCAAATAAATCTACTAATCAAATTGATAAAAATACGTCACATGTTTGTATTTATGCACATTCTAAAATATTTATATAAATACACGTATATATATTTCTATTTAAATCATATTAATGTTATATGTTCATTTGTTTATTATAATAAGCTTAAGCTATTTGTAGACTCAAGTGTGAAGACCCAATTATTAGCTAAATCACAAAATAAACCGAAAGAATCCAAATAAACAGTGGGATCAGCTCGTCTGCAATTTATTGGCTTCATCCGAAGGAAATGTTTTATTATAATGCTGTATAAACTCCGTGCATTGCTCGGCTGAAAAGATTTTAATATTATTTATAATCAATTATATAAAAATCATATCAATTCTCAGTCACCTTTAGGAAATGCCATAGTTTCATAATTGCGCAAATTGCGCATTTGGAAAAATCTATAGACGCTATGAAAGATCAAATCATCTTGAGTTTTATATGCCGCCTCGAGGAACTTACGCGCCGGCACCTTATCAAGGCCCAGCGAGTTTTTGGCCAGACGCAACGCATCGATCACCTTGCCCTGACCCAGCATCACCTCAATTATTATCTGCAATATCGAATCGTTAGTCAAGGCTTCATTTAATGTAGATTTAAGTAAATACCTCATGGGCCTGAATCTTGCCCAGCATATCGATTGCCATCTGGGATATAGCCGAGTTCACATCGGAGTGAGCTAGCAAAAAGCACGCCACCGACTTGGACTCTAGTAGCATTGAGTAGCTGACCAAGCGGCGCAGCGTATCAAAGCTACGATTGCGTATCAACTCGCTGATTATCATCTTGCTCAGCTCCTCCTGAGCGGAAATGTTATATTTGTTAAGGGATTGCAGATATAGCATGAGCACAGTTTCCGTGAAGGGGCGCTCGGCAATGGTCTGAAAGATTTGCACCATATCCGATTGCTCGATGAGCACAATCGGCGGTGTCGTGCTCTTAGTGGTTGTGCTCTTCACATTCGCAGGTAGCGCTGTCTGATTCTGTAGCTCCAAGTGAACCCACGAGCTGAGAATGTAAAACGAAAATAAGTTCACGACGTGTTGTAAAGTGACTTTTACTTACGCATAAATCTTGTTGATCTTGTCGAAGATGGTCTCCAGCACAGGCAGCAGCGTACCCTTGTACTGATCGCCCATTAGTTGCTGCAACACCTTCAGCAGCATCTGTTTCCCACTGCTGCGCTGAAGCAGGAATTCGGTTAGGCGTATGCGATCAGAGATTAGATTGCACAAAGGTTCGATCGACAGATTTAGATACCACATGCAGCCCAGCTTGGCATCAATGACGATATTAGGTTGGAAGAGCACCCAGTTGGTAGAATCTTCAAATGCAACAGGAGTTAAAAAAAAACTATATATTATAACTATATTAAATCAACATACAAAGCTCGCACTGCAGAATTTGGCCATCGGGCGAGAGCGAGGGTAGCTTGAGTCCAAAAGGTTTAATTGAGCGACCCGTCGTAATGGGCGCATGGTAGGTCACATTATCGATCACCTCGCCACTAAGCGCAATGTCAAATAGCAGCGATGTCGCCGTAGCCTGGTGATGCACCACTATTAAATTATCCACTGTATTAATGGCAAAGCGTCCGACGAGGCTGAGACGCAGCACATGGCATTTACGAGGCGCCAGGCCTGGGCCATTCAGCAAATGCACTTCGACTTCCATCATGCCTGTCGAACTGTTGGATTGCAATATAAGCACAGCCAGCACACCATACACCCTACCCAACGTCACTTTACTCTCCTGGACCTCACGACCCGGATTCCCCACTAAAAGAGAGTCAAATTAATTGGATTTTACTCGAACGAACCTTTAGGAGCTACTCACAATCCACTTTGGGCAGCTTGGTGATGACCTTCTGTTTGACGAGCACAGGCACCAGAGTGTTGCCCTCGGTGGTGCAGAGCAAGGCCACATTAGCATCACAGCACCAGGCAAACCATTTGATGCTGATGCTTAGCGCCTTGATAGAGCGAACTTGTCGCTTCTCTGGCACAACTTGAAAGATTTCCACGCCTGTGTTTGAGATGAGCGCTAGCTCGCGATTGTGCACCCAAACGAAGCCATAAATGAGTGTTTTCACCTGATGTGTTATAATTTCTTGGAGCAGCGGCTGCTCGCCCTGGAAGCAAACAAACTCCACTGCATTTTCCTTGCGCTGCACGGCCAGAATTTTATTGTCTGGTGAGAATTTAATGGAGCGTATCGCTCCGCCACGATCACTCATACAAAATGATATCACAGTATCCTCCACTGGACCTTTCACCACCACGCCCGTGGCACCACCTGAACGGACGGCAAATATCTGAAAGAAAAACAAGGCTGCAGTCCACTCATTTCCAACACATTCTGGTTTATTCTCTTACCTGTTTATTTGAGTCATCAAAGAACACATTAGTTAGCTGGCTGACGGCGTCAAAGCGTATAAAATTACTAGAGAGTTCAATGTAGTGTATTCCATTGGGTTTTTCCATTGTTTCTAAATATTTTACTATGCAATGCAAGAATTTCAACTAGTTGTCCACCCACATATTACAAATAAGTGTTGGAAAGTGTGAAAGTTGCATTAATTACTAACAATGTACGTTGTTCCACACTGTGTCAATCAGCTGTTGGCAGCATAAACAAAAATAAATAACGCGGACCACACTGTTAAGCAAAAGTGATTTAAATTGATTTAAATTAAGTTAACTGGGTAAATGTCTAATTCATCCAAGTGCCGAGTGTGCATTTGCTCACTCGATGCTGCTGTTGTATGCTATGATATGCGCAAGTTGCCCAAGCTGGCGCACAAGTTCGTCACCTGCACCGATTTGTCTGTGTCCGATGAGACGCGATTGCCCAGCGAGCTGTGCGGCGCTTGCCATAACCAATTGGAACGTTTGTATGCATTTCGGGCTAAGTGCATAGCAGCCGACACAAAATGGCGTATGGAAATACTAGCATTTAGTGGTGATGATAAAGTGCATGTGGAGACTGCTGAGACAACAAATCCTAATCAGGAAGTTGTTCAGCCAAGAGTTGAAACAGTGGAAAGTCAGGTTCATGAGCAAATGGAAAAAGCTGATGCAGAAGCTACAGTGGAGGAAACAAAAATTGAAGCAGCTCAACAGCAAATAGCAGCCATTACAGAGAAGACTCCCGAAAAGGTAAGGTATACGATTTGGAGTATTTCAGACAAATGTTGATTCCAATCTTTATTGTTTTTAGAGCTCCTCAACTAAGCAATCTAAATCCATATACAAATGCGACATCTGCGCTACACAGTTCCTGGAGGAGCATCGCCTGCAAGCACACAAACGTCAGCATGGACTCATGCCCTATCCCTGCCCGGAGCCGGGATGCGATCGTGGCTATAGCCACAAGAATACCCTCAGCGTGCACATGCGTAAGTGCCACAAGTTGGGCAAGGAGCACAAGTCGCATGTTTGTGAATATTGCGGCAAGACGTTCGACACACTGTGGCGACTCAAGAATCATCGCTTCACTCACAAGGACAAGTCGGAGTTGCCGTATGTCTGCGAAGAGGCGAACTGTGGCCAACGCTTCTCCAGCAAGCAGCTGCTCAAGGTGCATATGATGCGCCATGCGGGCATCAAGAACTATAGCTGCACCTACTGCGGTGTGCAGAAAACAACACGGACTGAGCTTAAGATTCATCTGAACTATCATACACTGGAGCGCACATATTGCTGTCGCATCTGCTCTAAGGTGTGCAACAGCTCCAGCAATCTCAACCTCCATATGCGCAGTGTGCACGAACGAGATCGTGCTCGCTGCTTTGCCTGCAGCTACTGCGATCGCACCTTCACACAGCCTTTCCTATGCAAACAACACGAGCTGATCCATACAGGAGAGAAGCCACACGAATGCCCGGAGTGTGGAAGACATTTCAGACAAAAGGGCGCTCTACGCACTCATCGGAAAATACATGAGCGAGAAAGCATCGAATCGAATGAGAACCCAGCAAAATCTCTTACAAGTGATGCAGCTCAGAGAAACGGTATTATTAATGTGTCGGAAAATGTTGTTCATGATTATAATAAGTAAGCTAAGATGCATTTAAGATTATAATTTATTGAATAAATACAAAAATAAAAAAGGTAACAAGCTAAGAACATACCTATGCTTCAATAAATCTTTTTTTATTTACCTATTGCAAAACGTGATAAGTCGTGAATGCTTTTGTTACTGTCACTGTCTCGCTCATCTCTATTTCCCACACAGCTGTTGCTCTCACGTAAACAATAACAAACGCTGCTTGCTGCTTGCATACTGTGTCATCAGCACTGTAATTGGCGTAAGTCACTGTTAGGTATTCGGTCACTGCTACTGCTACTACCACCAATTCGCTCATCTCTATTGTCCGCACAGCTGATTTAAGCACACATAAAAATAACAAATACATTTGTCTTGCAAAAACTTGCACGTTATAAAAGTTTAAATTTAGCCTATGACGTCAGCAAATACTTCATCCAAATGCCGTGTTTGCATTTGTGCACTCAGTGCAACTGTCTGCAGCTATGATATGCGAGAGTTTCCCGAACTGGCGCACAAATTCGTGACCTTGACAGATTTAGCTCTCTACGAGACGGATTCTGAGAAACAGTTGCCAAGTGAGCTGTGCCAAGAGTGCTTTGAGCAATTGGAGGAGTCGTATGCATTCCGAAGCAAGTGTATAGCAGCCGATGAACAATGGCGTTTGGAAATATCTATAGTTGCCGCAGAAGAAGTGGAGAAGGAGCTAGACACAGTAGAGACAGTGCATCAAATGGTCAATGAAGTGACTGAATTAGAATTAAACCAAGTAGAAGGCGCTGCTGAAGAAGCTATAGGAGCCGTAAATATTAATGAGACACAGGTAAAACGAATAATAATTCACGATACTTTTAATAAACGTTCGAAATTTTAGAATTCGCCATCGAACACAGATTCATGCAATGCTTTTCAACACATAGGCCTGGCACCTTATCCATGCACAGAAGAGGGTTGTGAACGAGCGTTTAATCGTTTTCACGACCTGACGGAGCACTTGAAGGAACACTTGGTCATCAGTCGGTTCAGCTGTGAGCAGGAGGGCTGCGATAAGGTCTATCGGCACAAGCCCACGTTAACCATGCACATGCGCAGGTGCCACAAGTTGGGCCCGGAGCTGAAGTCACATATATGTGAGTTCTGTGGCAAGGTCTTCAATTCTAGTACGGTGCTCAACGATCATCGCTACACGCACAAAGACCAATCCGAACTGCCGCATGCCTGCCAGGAGGCAAACTGTTCACGGCGCTTCTCCACCAAGGAGAAACTCAAGGTGCACTTGATGCGCCATGCGGGCATCAAGAACTTCAGCTGCCCCTATTGTGGATTGAGGAAAACTACCAGAAATGAGCTGAAGATTCACATGAACTATCACACGTTGGAGCGCACCTGGCACTGTCGCTTCTGTTCCAAAGTGTGCAACAGCTCCGGGAATCTGAAGATGCATGTGCGCACCGTCCATGAGCGTGCACGGGACTATGCCTGCAGCTACTGCGACCGAAGCTTTGCCAAGTCGGACACACGCAAATACCACGAGATGACCCATACCGGAGAGAAGCCCTTCGAGTGCGAGGAATGTGGCAAACGCTTCACACAACCCGCTGCACTGCGCACCCATCGCAAGGTCCATGAGCGACAGCGCAAGGACTCTAACACGATAACATATACGCTTCTGCTGAGTGAGCCAGGGGACACAAATGCCGCCAGCGTAGAGCAAAACGATGAATATTAATGATATAGATGTCTTATATACTATAATCATTTCTATATATGTGATCCTATCTAACATGACTTATAACTATAATTATTTATATATATGGGTGTCTATTGTAATCTATTTGTATTAACAGCCAAATCAGTAGTTTGCTGCTAAAAATACAATCGAATTTAGCTAATCTCTATAAAGGGTATCAGCAAACGTAGCTTTTACTATATACTTATCTATCTATATATATTTTTTAATTAACACCAAATTCCAAAGTTCCTTAGTACAGTAATCTCAATATAAAATAGAATTAATCTTTTTTTATTATGTATATATTTATTTATCTATATTTCTATAAGTGTCTAATAAATATTTATGTATATTGAATGGAATTCATATACAGTTCCCTACTCTCTACCCCCTTCCTTCTCTCTAACAGTTTGCTAATTTAAATGGCCTTCGGAGAGAGCATTGCATAGCTGCGTCACTATATAATACATATATGTATATGGATTGCGTCAACGTCTATATGAACAAATTGAACTTTGTTCATCTCGGTTACTCTATCAACGTTTAATACATATTCCAAAATTTATGTATGAATGTACTTAAAACTTTATTTATAAATTCATTAAAAAGAATATGAGGACAAATAAAATTTTCTAATGATTGGATTAGATACATGGATTAGCTTTTCTCTAATTACGTTTTGATCGCTCGCAATTCAATTCAGATCGATGACGCCAGTGGAGTGGACGCCATCTTGTTCGCAGATTTTTTTCGCTATTGTAGACATCAATTTGTTTTCGCTTTGGAGCTGGGAGGAGGTCGCTTTCCTCAGATGCTGGATGACTCGTTCGCTAGCCTGGTTGGCCAGCGCTTTGGTTAGATTAAGTTCGTGTTCCGCCGTGGGCAGATTAAGTTTTACAGCTCGTGTGGATCGGGAAAGGGTTGCTATCATCGCATAGATATCGATGGCAGAATTGGCCAAATGATTCAATACGATCTGTTCGTTGATGATGTTCTTGTTGTACTTAATTAGCACCTCCTCTGTGGTGCGGCCAAAGAGATCGATGCAAGACGCCGCCTTCTTCGCGGATTCCTGCAGCTCGGGTACAACAAAGGCACTCAGATCGACGCCGCCCAAGCCAATCGTTGATGTTGCCCGCCTCGAAGCCTCCTTGAAGATGAAGCCCAGATTTGCCGAGGGATTCTTGAGTGCGCGTTGCAGCTCCTTCAAATGATTGCCAGCGTACTGGACACCAGAGAGGGCGACAAACAGCCGAAGCACCTCGTTGGTGCCCTCGAATATGCGGAAGATACGCAGATCTCGCATGATGCGCTCCAAGCCGGTCTCCTTCATGAATCCCATACCGCCCAGAATTTGGATAGCTTCGTCGGCCACGTGCCAAGCACATTCGGAGGCATAAACCTTCGATATGGCCGTCTCCAAGTGGTAATCCTGGCTGCCCGAGTCCATGTTTTGGGATATCATGAACGCCATCGATTCCGTCGCATATTGCAATATATTCATGTTGACCAACTTCTCCTGAATGGTGCCGAACTCCTTGATCTTTTGACCGAATTGTGTGCGGTTGTTGGCATGTGCCGTCGCAATCTCGATGCACTTCTTCATTGTTCCAGACAACGTGGCGCCCATGCCGAAGCGTCCACTGTTCAGAATGTTAACAGCCACCTTGAAGCCTTCGCCTTCCTTGCCGAGCACATTTTCAATGGGAATCTTGACATCCTCGAAGTAAACTTCGGCTGTGTTCGAGGCCTTGATACCCATCTTCTTTTCGGGTGCACCGTTTGTGACACCGCCGAAGGAACGCTCCACAATAAACGCCGTCACCTTGTCTTTCTTCTCACCAGTCTTTTTATCGATTTGCTCGGTTTGGGCAAACACAGTCATCACCTCGGCCAGTCCACCATTGGAAATCCAGATTTTGGAGCCATTCAAAATATAGTATTTGTTGTCTGGGGTCTTCACAGCCCGGCTGCGTATGGAATTGGCATCGGAGCCGGAGCTTGGCTCGGTCAGAGCAAAGGCAGCGTAGACCTGCTCTGACGCCACCTTAGGCAGGTACTTCTCCTTCTGCTCTGGCGTGCCGTAGAGAAGGATGCCTTTGAAGCCAATGCTCTGATGGGCGCCCAGGGTAATGCCCAGGCCCAGGTCATGAGCTCCCACTATTTGGCACAGGCGCGCATACTGGGTATTGTTCATGCCCAGACCTCCGTACTCGCTGGGCACCTGTATACCCATGCCACCGAGTTCCCACAGAGCGTCCAATGTCTTATCATCGATGACGGAATTTTCATCGTTGCGAGCAGCGTTGTTAACATCCGTGAAGAATCTTTGGAACGGATCCAACATACTGTCCGTGGTCTCCTTTTGTTCCAATGTCAACACATCGGGGTAGGGGAAAACTTGCTTCGAGACCAAATTGCCACGAAAGATGTTCGCCATGAAAGAATCATTTTCTCTTTTTGGATCTTTTTTCGTTTCACTTTCGGGCTTCCTTTTTGGCACTGCAGCGGAGTAGAAACGGGTTTTAGAAATATCTAAAATTAATTTGCGCGTTCCGTAGCTGTTTAGTTTCAACATTTTAGCAAAACTCGACTGAACTTTGTACCTAAACGTAAACAATGAATGCGGGGTGACCTGTTACATGCAGCAAGTATTTTTAAGTACTTGTATTATTTTCGTGGTCACTGGTATTGGAACAGAAGTTATCGATAGGCGATAGTCGATAATTGTTGACCAGCGCGTTACCAAACATATTGTAAACAAAGAGAATAACTCAAGAGTTTTAATTTATTTAACTGTGATTATTACGGATGATCGATGACTTCCTTCACCAAATGCCGCATTTGCATTTGTGCTCTTGATGCAGCTGTTGGCAGCTACGATATGCATAAATTGCCTCTGCTGGCGCACAAGTTCGTTACCTGCACCGATCTCTCTGTGGATGTGCATGAGCGAGTGCCCAGCCTGCTGTGCCAAGCGTGCCATAACCAGCTGGACCACCTCTATGCATTCCGCGCCAAGTGCATAGCAGCTGATACGAAATGGCGAATGCAAATTTTGGCATTCTGCGAAGATGAGGAACCCACATACGACTTGGAGGCGACACCCACGGCAGTTGAGATTGAGGAACTGAAGCTGGAGCAGAGCAGTGAGAAACGAGAAGGGAAACACGAAAAGAGTAAAGAGAAAGAAAAATGTGAGCTGCAGCAAACGACCGCTGCAGAGACCGAGGCGGAGTATTGCCATACATATGAACAGCTCGAGCAGCTCGAGGAGGATGTGGAGGATGTGGACGATGTTACAGTGAGAAATCAATGGAATCACAAATAATATTTGAGCATTTCATTAGAGACATTACACTTTTTTAGAGTAACTCATCACAGCTCACCAAAGATGTCTTTAAGTGCAAAATCTGCGCTGCACAATTCCTAAATGAAAAGCGACTGCAATCGCACAGTCGGCGACATGGACAGATGCCATATCCCTGCCCCGAAGCAGGCTGTGGGCATGGCTACAGCCACAAGCATTCGCTATCGCTTCACATGCGCAAGTGCCATAAGCTTGGCAAGGAGCACAAATCACATGTTTGCGAGTTCTGTGGGAAGGTCTTTAGCACTATGGCCCTGCTCAAGAATCATCGCTTCACCCACAAAGACAAAGTGCAGCAGCCTTTCGTCTGCGAAGAGCCGAGCTGTGAGCGGCGTTTCGCCACCAAGCAGCTGCTGAAGATACACATGATGCGTCATGCGGGAATCAAGAACTACACTTGCTCATTTTGTGGCGTGCAGAAGACGACGCGTACTGAGCTGAAGATCCATTTGAATTACCATACGCTGGAGCGAACGTATTGCTGTCGGCTCTGCTCAAAGGTGTGCTACAGCTCCAGCAATCTGAATAAGCATATGCGCACCATACACGAACGTGCGCGCAATTACGCCTGTCGCTACTGTGAACAAGCGTTCATTCAGCCGGAGACACGCAATCAGCACGAGCTTATCCATACGGGCGAGAAGCCACACGGATGCCCTGAATGTGGCAGACACTTTCGACAAAAGGCAGCTTTGCGTGCTCACCTCAAAATACACACGCGACAGCCTAAGGAATCAGATGCAACAATTGAAGTAGAAACATTTGTAGAAATTGAAGCTGCTAGCGCTGTGCTGCAAGCTGAAGGTTTGGAGTACGACTGAAGGCTCGTCTCGATCATTAGACTGTTCTCATACTTTTAGAAATCGCAACGAAAGTGGTACATAAGGAGAAAAAGGCAGCTAACGGAAGGAGTTTGAAATGTCTGAGTTAATGCTGTCAGTATTACATAGACAGACAGAGAGAGAGAGAGAGAGTTTATTAGCATAGCCCGCACATAACTGTTAACCGTCAGAACCGGCACGCTCTGTTCACGAAATCAACATCAACAAATTGCACTCACTCGCTCAGCTCGAGCCTTCGGTTCTGTTCGTTTTGCATTTGTGAACTTCGTGTGACGCTCTTTTCCCGAACATCGTTTAGTGCACAGATAGAGTCTACGCAGAAGAGTCTTCATTTTCACGCATACATTGACACTCACGTATGCAATCAGTTGCTCTCTGAGTTTTTTCTCAGTGTGAGTGTAAGTATGTACGAATTAGAATACATTAAGACTCGATCAACAGATGTTTATGAGCTTTGCTTATTGGAGACTTATTAAATAAAACACAGTTGCGTATTTTGGGATTCAGAATGTAAATAGCAATAGTTTTTAATTATATATTTATGTATATGTTTTTTCAACTAAAACAAAAATGTACAAAAATTAAATTACTACTAAAATCTAAAATACATATGTCTACTAAGTTTTATATGCTTGGAAAATCGTCTGTGTATACATGTATGTAAAATGCAGTTATTTATATTGAGTTAATGCTGTAGTATGTAAATGATATGATGTGCTACGTGGAGTTGTTGTTAGAGATAGCTGAGAGCCCAGTTAAACGGAGATTTATTATATATTGTATATATATATAAATGTATGTATGTTTGTTTCATGCAGTATAAATAATTCTGTGTGTGTGTGTTTCGTAAATAGTCGTAAATATTTTTTATTTTCTTATTTTTCTTGCATTAAAATCGTTGTAAATATGTTTTTTCCTTTGCTTCGTTTATAGATATTGTGTATATAGTATATTTCCTGTAAGCATAAATTCATTTTGCTGTAAATATGTGTATATGCGTGTGTGTGTGTGTGTCAGTGTGTGAGTGTGTGTATATATGATAATATGATTTTGGGTACATTGTTGGGTTGTTTTCGCTTAGACTTTGACTGAAATACGTTTCTCTCGCCTATTCGAAAAAATGCTCATAATTCGTTTACCTGTTTCTGTTTTCGGGTTTTCCTTGCTGTTTCTGTTTATCTTTGCCATTTCTGTTTTACATTTTTAGAAAATGCTAAAGTACATAGAACATAAGAATATAGCATATTTAGGCTAAATATCACCCACGATTTAATCGCTGTTTAACACTATATACATATACAAATGTATATATGTGTGTGTATATATAGATATATTAAAACTAGATTTATAATACATGCTTGTATGTAAATCGGTCGCCCTATATTACAATTCAGACATAAACAAAAGACACAAATCGAGACTACGCTAACTCTAAGCTAGCATATGCTATAAATATAAATATTTATATATCCATACAACTAATTGTATACTATTTATATATCTATATATATGTATATTTATATAGATTGTGTTTAACGTGATTCATTAACATGTTAAGCTCGCATTTCTTGATCTCTCTACTTTTTTAAAGTCACATATCTCGTATATAAATTACAAATTAATTGCTCCTCCTCCTGCAGTTCCTCCATCAACTGCTCAGACATAGTCTGAGGGCACGGTGCTGGTGCTCGTCTCGTTGATGGCTGCCAGACGTGGCATGCGACGTTGCGTCATGGCCGCATCGTTTGGCGCCAGCCCAGTGGTGGTGGCCACGCCTCCAACGCCATTGCCTCCACCAGCGCCGCCACCATGATGCTCCCAATTGGGCAACGGCTGCGACATGACATTTAGGCCAACAATCTCATAGGCGCCCTGATTGCTGCCACTGGCGCCGCCCGGCATGGCAGTGACGGAAAGATCCGAATAGTAGGCGCTGCTCGGCGCTGACGAGACGACCATGGGAATGTCTTGCTCGTGTGCCTGGAAATTGTATTTCTGTGGAAGACCGTAATGAATTGAGTAAGACTTGATATTCGGAAGATATTCTATAGCTTGTTGCACTTACCTCGCCACACTGACTGTACGCCGTATTCTGATACGACGGATTTGCCGAACGCACCGATTCGCGATCGAGTTCCGCATAGAGTGCTTCGCTGACACCCACCGGACTGTATGCATCATCCATGTGGGTATAATGATTCTCGGCCGGTGATGTTGATGGCGGCCCAATCTGATCCGGTCCCGCCGACGAGCGTCGACTGCCGCCCAGCCAAGTCCAGACGCCCGAGTTGCTTGTGGGCCGGCGTATGCTGTCCGCCGAATGCTTAATCGAGATTGGCGAACGATTCTGGCCGCCACCGTTGCGATTGTTACGACACCACCACGGCTGTGGTCGACCACCTGTAAGAGAGTAGATGCAGCCGCCAAGCATATGTTGTGTGAGTAAGTAGCTTTGGTATTTTGAACACTTGGTGTTGGCTTAAAGCTAAATTGGAATCGGATTGGGATTCGGATTCGGATTCGGATTCGCAAGCAGCAATCTATGACATTTGGTTCTATAATCGGGCGATAAATCAAACATTCACCTCACATCGAACGCGACAAAGCAGCAAACAGCAAACAGCAAACAGCAAACAGCAAACAGTGAACAACAAAACAGAGAAACAAACAGCAAAACAAACAAAGCGTAAATTAAACGGCTGTCAACTGGCAGCGAGGTGGCACAGTTGCAGCCGAGTGTGTGGCAATGAGTAACGGGCGACTGGGCCAAAATGCCAAAAAAAAAATATATAAATAAAAATAACAGACAAACAAACATAGTTTTGTGCAGACTGTGAGATCCTTTTTTAATCAGCTAGTGGGATCACAGTCCTTGGCATATATCATAAGTGTAGAGACCAGAGTTCATGGACCTTAGCCACATCCACCATTCACGAGCACACATATAGGAAGTCCATAAAATGTTATGTTCATTTATGGTGTGCTTATCCGCTAACAGCATCTTTATAGATTCCTTTAGCCTTGTTATAGTAATTTCATTTCATTTCATAACACAGCAAGACCAGTTCCCAGCTTCCGCTGTGCCCACTGACCACAACTCATCCACAGCTCATCCACTTTGCTTAGCTGTTGATGAATGCGGGCTTTGGGCCTCGGGCCTCGGGCCTCGGGCCTTGCCTTTCACTCTCATTACGCTCAGAGCTTGGAAAACTTGGAAGCTTGTTTGCTGAGATGCTTGCTTGCTCGAAGCGATCCAACTAATTAGCGGAATGCATACGCAACCACTTGCCACAACCGTTGGCGATTTGCCAACTTATGCACATGCATAATGCAGCCATTTCGGTTGCTGCTGCTGCTGCTGCTGCTTGATTTTAATGCTTATGATTTACGTACTGAAAGACTGCGTTTGTCCAGCTCTGGCTAGATATATATACTATATATATACTGTATATATTTGTCCACTCTGTGTCTCTGTTTGCTCTAGCGATTATTAACCTATGCTTATCGTTCGTAGGTGCTCATATACATGCATTTTGTGCATGTCACAAACGCCAAAGAGTTTGCAACTCGACTCCCAGCTGCTGCAACTGCAACTGCAACTGCAGCTTGGACTTGGACTTCGAATCGGATGCGGACTTGGCGGCTAGTTGGCTTTAATAGCTGTTTCTTATGGTATTTCTGTCTCTCTCCCCCTCTCTTTCAACTGTGTTAACGATGTTGCCTGTTTGCTACTGCAGCAATTGCATTGAACTTACGCTTATTGCTGACACAGTGCACAGCTGCACAGTGGAGCCAAGCCAAGATTTCTAATCAGCAAATTGAGAGCTCTTAAGAATAAATATATATATAGTATATATAAATAAATAATAAATAATAAATAATAAATAATAAATAATAAATAATAAATAATAAATAATAAATAATAAATAATAAATAATAAATAATAAATAATAAATAATAAATAATAAATAATAAATAATAAATAATAAATAATAAATAATAAATAATAAATAATAAATAATAAATAATAAATAATAAATAATAAATAATAAATAATAAATAATAAATAATAAATAATAAATAATAAATAATAAAGTATAAAAAAAACACAATTTCATGTTCTAGCAAAACCTTCCATTTTCTTTCATTGCTAGTCACATTCCCCAGTAAATGAATTCCCATAACAATTTGTTCGCTCAACATAGTTCTCTAAATTCTAACCACTGTGCATTGGTAGCTGCTTGGTTGCAGCAACAGCTACCGCTGCTTTGGCGCTTATCTCTTGCTGCTTATCTGCGTGCAGCGCCAGCGGCAGCAACGGCCAAATTTTGTTAACAAAATATTTCGCAGCAGCATTTGGCTAGAAAAAAAAAGAGAAATAAGAAACTCCGTGTTCGACTAAGGCAGCAACAACAATAAATAATAATAATAATAAACAAACAACAACAAAAAGTATTAACGAGCATTTTGGAATTTAATGTGTGTTTTGCGTCGCGTTTGGTTCGGCGAAACAAGTCGCGCATATGACATGTGTAATGAAGTCTTAATAGTCGCACAGATAATGCCAATGGCTGTCAGCGCATTTGCTGTGGCTTGAGTCGGGTACAAAATGTCGCATAGCTCGGTTCTTATCTGCGTATGCATAATTAAAATAATGTTACTCATACGACGCGTTGGCTGCCAGGCAGCATTCACAATAATTGCACAGAGTTTTGCTGCAATTGTTTTTCTTTTTTTTTTTTTTCGGGGTGTTGCAACAAGCGTCAGGCAATTGTGTGGCAAATGGCATTTGGCCATAGCCACAATTAACTTTTAAAGGTGTCTGTAGCTATTTACCATGCACTTTAATTATTTGCTTTATGTGCACAAAACATAATCAACTGCCAGTGGAGTTGCTTTAATGTGCTCAGAGCATTTTTGGTGCTTTTTGGGCAATTGAAAAAGTTTTCACTGCGGCATTTTAAAAACAGTTTTTGGGCAATCGGCAATCGGGAATTGGCAATTGGCAGTTGGCAACTGGCGCCTGTCGACGGCGACGTTGACGTTGACTTCGACATAATCACGCGCTTTAAAAGCTGCTGACAGTTTAACGATTTGTGGGGATTGTTTGTTTTCCTGTTGTTGTTGTTTTTTGTTTTTTGTGTGTTTTTGTTTGTTGTTTTCGCAACATGCAACCGTGCGTAGCAGCAGCAGCAACAAAAAGCAATAAAAGCAAACACAACACACACAAAAGAAAAACTTTGCCCAAAAAACAGCAAGCGAAAAAAAACAACAAGTGGAGATTTTCATGGGACAGCTAATTGGCTGCTGTGACATTAAATGCCGTCAACAATTTGTCCTGCATGTCGATGTCAGCACTGGGACAGAGTCAGACAGTGAAATTGGCGCCAATTGGAAAGAGAGAGTTGGCCCAAAGGGAGCGCATGGTAGGGAGTGAAAGGGCACAGGCGTGTAGGAGTACGTTAGCTCGTTTGTCAATAATTCGCCTACTGTATAAAGAGAAACAGAAAGAAAACAAAAAAAAACTTGAACCGCGCGCGTCGAGCAACTAAATCAAAAAACAACTAAGAAAAAAAACTTTTGTTGCACGATTTTTGAACGTGTTTAAGCCAGCCAGGCAGCCAGGCAGCAGGCCAGCCAGGCAGGCAGGCAGTCAGTCAGCAGGCAGGAGAGGCCAATGCCAATAGCATATATAGAGTCTCAAAGAAAATTGTTAGCCTTTGCCTTAATTTGTCGACAAATTTTTCTTAAGATGCAAAATGCAGCCAACGGCTCTTAGGGGGCACGTACACATCATCAGTTTCCATTTCAGCAGCATCTTAGATTTGTGGCACGAACGTGAACTTCATGCATTGTCGTCAAACCAAAAAATTTGTAACAAGACCCAAGAGCCATGAGCTAAGGGAAAACAAATTAAATTGTTGCCACTTGTGTCACAAAAACAAAAAGGGGGAAAACAGAAACGAATTTCCGCGAATCGCATGCAAAGCTAGAATTATGCAATTAAAAATGGGAATGCAAAAGCAAAAACGAAAAAAAAAAAAAAAAAAAAAAAAAAGAAAAAGAAAAAGTACAGAATATGCCAAGAGGAAGCAAAAAGTAACAAACGCTGCCTGACTTGCTTAATTAATCAAACAAGGCAGCTAAAAGCCAAATGACTAATTGATCAGGTTTCCAATGCAGACAGAAAGATTTCTATGGGAATTGCATGAAAATTTATAAATCTTCAAAGCTGCCAATTTAGCATATTTATCTTAAACGCTTTAATAGACAGCAAATAGTAATTATCTATATTTATATATACTTATATATATATATATATATGACAGCCCCCCCGTCTTAGATCTATTAACTGGATTTGCACTTACCATTGGCATTCGCTGATTTAATTCTGCAAAGATAAGAAGCGAACAGAATGTTGCAATTAATAAACATAAATTGGCGTTTAAGAATAACAGAAAAAAAATATTGCTCAACATAAATTAGCGCACAGCAAAATGTCAAATTGTTCAATGCCAAGCCAGCGGACAACGAATGGCAAATGCCAAAACGAAAGACTTAGGACACAAACTTTGCTCTACGCAAATAAAAGTTTGCTGTTGTTGTTGTTGTTGTTGTTTTTCTTTTTGCGTGTGACACGCAGATAAACTACCGCAAAATATATGTATGAGCCGATAAGAATTCAACACAATTGCAACAGCAGCAGCAACAGCAGCAGCAACGGCTGCAACAACAACCACCATTTGTTGCAACACAAACGCTGAAGATTAGATTAGCGCTGGAAATCAGCGGATAAGCGTAGAGCCGCGAAGAGGCTGAACCGGATTATCTTGGCCGATTTGTGGGCTGTTCTTTTCAATGTGGATGTCGTTTTCTGCTGTCTGCTGTTCCACAAATTCTGCTTTCAATTTGACTTTAAGCCGTTTTCTACTTCATCTAACTGTTTCGCTCATTGCCATTAACTTTGGCCCCGCCACATTTGCACTTGCCCCGTTTTCTGGGTCAAGCTTCAAGCACGAACCTAATGGATATAGTAGATTGTGCGTATCAATTAACCGTCCAGCCGTCTGTCCGCTTCAATACTCTGTCCGTTTGATTGAGTGCAGCGCGGCATGCGGCTAAATGTTGCCCCTCGCTTTGCCTTGATCGATTATAATGTTAACTGGAGCTGAGCCGAGTCTAGTTCGATTTTTTGATTCGCATTTGCCTGCTTTTGATTTCTCAGTGTGTGTGTGTGTATGTGTGTGTATTTTTTTCTCTTTTTGCAATTCAATTAAAGTGAACAAGCTCACCGTTCAAGCCAGTCATCGTCGTCTTAGGGGCCGTGCCTTTGCCTCTGCGCTAATTTTCCAACTGTTTTTCTTTTATTTTTCTGCAATTTTTTTCTCTGTGTGTTTTTCCTTTATGTTCAATTTACTGCGCTTGTTTTTCGTCAGCAGTTCAGTTTTTCTTTTTTTTTTCCTATTTTTCTATTCAGCTTTTTTCGCTATCGAGCCGAGCTTGAGCATGCTAATTGAACACGCCTTTTTATATTGCAGCTGCTGCCTTAAACGTTTTCAACTTGAAATTTTTTGGGTTTTCTATCAAAACAGCAAATGCGAGCACGAAGCGACAATTTAGTGCAATTTAACAATGTTATTGCCAAAAACTGAAAGTGGACTAGCTGCAGGCCTTGGCTCTGAATGTGTGGGCAGCAAATCGTTGAACTAAGTTTAATGTTAGGCAATTAAAACGAATGTGAAAAGGAAATGCATAGCTAAAGAGACGGCATATATGCTTAATGTAAATGGAATTTCACTCTGCAGAGCTGCTGAGTAGCATTCTGCATAATATAATCTTGTAATATTGTAAAATGAGTGCAAAGAACGAAGTTAGACAGCGAGAGAGTCGCTTCGACCGATTGTCTTCGTAATGGGCACCGAACGCGAAGCACACTAACTGAGATGCTGTGCGAGAGGCAAGACTGATTCTGACGGCATATGAAAGGCGAAGCGCCTATTACGATTGTCTGCATTCTGAGCGTAATTAAGTAAGAGAGATTAAAATAGAGTTCAAGTTGCCCACTGGGCTGCCCAATGGGATGCCCACTATAAAATCTCTTTACACATGAATAGGTTTTACAACTTAATACAATGATATGAGTATATGAACAGATACATAAACCTTCTAGTTTCCGTTGTTCATATACAGAGGAAACTAGAAGTCGTAAGTGAATTCTAGTAAATTAGTATATTGAATAGAATTTTGATTGTATTTGTTACTCTCTTTATCAGTCAAACTATTTAATACCTTTAAACCGCCTAAAATTAATTGAACTTCGGCTCGACACTAGATATACTTCTATTGCTGTACTTCTAACTTCCTAAGCACTCAATCGTAGCACTTGGCCAAGTCCTAATCTAACATTCCTGCTAGCCAAATACTCATAGCTAAACTGTCAAAAACGGCAACCTAAGAAACTAGGTCACTTCAGACTTTAGACAACTCATCTACCAAGAACTACATGATTTACTCAGCTCGAAACCAACTTGCTTTAACGTCTACATGTCTTGCTGTGTAAAGAGCATTGTATATCAGTGTTGTTAGTAGCTATCAACTGGCGCAATATCATTTATTTAACGCTCGTCACTTGGCTGAACTGCTATAAGTAATTCGAGCTGCAGCACAGTCAACATTTCAAATCAATGGGACGACTTTGAGTTTTTCCGACAAGTGGCTCGGCAAAAAGACATTTTAAAGTTAACCGTGTTGCCAGCCATTACAGTGTCTAGACACTGAGCAAACATTGTCAGCTCGAATGGCAGGTGCCATTAAAACTCAACTTCTAAGGTGTCCACTAACAAATCATGAGTTGAACGAAAAAAAACACAGAAAAACACAAACTACCAGCTGCTGCAACTGCGACAACTGTGGTGGAACATGTGCCGAGCAAATTTATAGCGCCATTAGCCGATCGAGAATTGCATCAATATGCAAATAAGTGTAACCGATATTACATGTAATTGCCGCTAATTTGGCAGCCAACACGTCCGAGCACGACGCCCGAACCCAACTAACATGAAACAGTTGCAAAAACAACAACAACTCTGCCTAACTGACTGACTAAAGCTGACGGCAAGGTGAACAGCGTGACAATCCGATTGCTGCTTAAGTGTGTCTATGCTGCAGTGCAGCAGGTGGGGAGGGGCAGGCCAGCCACATATGCTGTCCAGAGAGTTCAGCTTAAATAATGACAAATCTAAGCTAGACAAGCAGCGTGTGAATGCGTAGCCAAACATGCATCGAGTAACAGTTATGAGAACACACTCCACAAACCCAAAACCCAAAGCCAATCCAACTGATTTGAACTCTCTGTGATATATTAGTTGTTGACTGTGCTTCGATGCTTTGCAGTTTGGTTGTTTGACTGCAAGGTATATTGACACAATGAGCATAGCTGACATAGCTTGCTATTGCTGTCTCACAGATATTTGCTTTAAGGCTAATGGCTTAGGTTCAATGAGGCTTCTCTCAAGTTGTTAATGATAAATCGGCTGACCAGACAGGAGTGCTACTATATGCTTAAGCTATATTTCAGCAGCTGTTATCGATATAACTCAGTTGTGTAAATATTTAATAACATATGCCATTTGATTATAAATCATTAAACAAATAAAAGCAAATTTTATAAATATTTATTATTATTTGTTCAACTATTACAAATAGTTTTAATATGATAAACTAAAACATTGAATTACATTTCAGCTGCCCACGATAAATCACAGCTCAATTGCCCTACTCTCATTTACTGTTTAATCTTTTATAGGGTATTGCTTCAGTCGTCTACTGCTGCCCTCAATTGTTTCTTACTTGTCTTGGCATTGTGTTTGTTTGTTCATTTGTTTGTTTTGCTTTGGCAAATTATTTGCGAAATTAATTTTATGCAAACATGCCGCCAAAATACAACAACATGACAATTTAATTGGACGCGACATGTGGCTAGCGTTCGATTGAAAGGCAACAACGACGACGACGACGACGACGATGACGGCGACAGCGGCGCCTGCGCAAACGAAAATTTTGGTTAATTTTGGAGCTCGCGTGTTGTCCACGCCCGCGCACACTTGCCTCAGCTGCCCGCACAGTCGCAGCACTTGACACAACTTATTTGCCTATGGAATCGGCAAATGAATGTCCATTTAAATGTATCTTGTCGCGATTATGGAGTGTCTACTGTACGTGTGTGTGAGTGACCCACTCTATGACTACAAAAGTATGGCCTGTGGCAAGTATGCTGCCTCCCATAATTGTTGTTGTGTGTTTATTTTAAAGAGCAATTAAGTAATAAAGCAATTTCATGTTCTTTTGTTTTGCGCCACGATTATTTGTGCCGCTATTCTGTCCGCTAGGGGGCGCTTCAAAGGTTTCTTTTGGTGGGCGTTTAATTGAATTGCCATTCTCTGTTGTTGTGTGGGCAAATACATTGTAAATCTAGCTATACATACTATATACGTATATATACATTACATATTCGCACTGTTTGTATGTACATATATTCAATTTGTCTTGGCTGTGTAAATGTCGCTGCATGACGGATCGCTGGGGTCGTCTTGAGGTCTGAGTTGAACGTCCGTGCTCGGTATGGCACTGGGAGACTGGGAGACTGGGCACTCAGAGAGTCATATCGAACACGTTTTCCATATATGGGCATATGTGGCAAGATATATGTTTATGATGACTAATTGTGGTATTTTTCTAGCTAAATGCCAAAATGTGTCTATTTATTAGCATTTTTATTTATTGCCCGCTGTTTGTCTTAACCAATTAATTTGAATTGTAAATTTATGCGCTTGCTTGCCAGCTTTTATTGCTGAAATTGTGCTAACAAAGTTATCACAAGCTGACAAAATACAATCCATACAAATACAATCCATACATACCTTCTACATCTTAGAAATATGACCATTACAATAGCACCTATAAGACCCGATATGATTGAGACTACAATTAGGGTGAATACCCATCCAAGTTCGCCAGCGGTATCTGAAAAAGAGCCATAAAAAAAAAAAATTCAATTAAAACACAAATGAAATGATTACAAAAACCAGATGATCCGGCCGCGAGACCAGGTGTAATGCTTTTATGATTATGCAATTTTTATAGCGCAATGGCGATAAAGATGATAAAACAAATTTATGAATATGAATATTTATATAAAGTTGCACAGCAACAAAATGTAAAAGATACTAGATAGATATGTATCCGAAAGGTGTTTCCTCGACTAGCTGTAAAAACAGCAACAAAATCAAGCATAAGAACATACAAGTGGAACGCGTAATGAAAATTCGTGAGTGAAGTCAATTAGGCGCCATCAAAAGATGTTGGCGATGAGCAGACGATTAAAACTGCTCTCAAAACTGAAATTACACGAGAAAACTGCGCGCCTCTCTCTCTCTCTCTCTCTCTCTCTTTTCATAGCTTGCGCTCTCACTCTCACTCATGCAAACGATGCAAAATTAATTACAAAGTTTATTATCTTAACAACTTGAAGCTGCCAGCCGACATTGGCCCCGCTGGTGATTTAGAATATTTATGGCCCCAGTTAAATGAGGCAGGCAATGAATAGTGAATTGTTGCCAGAGCAGGAGGCCGGGGGCAGGAGGCAGGAGGCTACGGCCGTGTGGACAATAAGGGTCAGAAGTCAGTCGATGTAGCGAAACACATGCGACTGCGTTTTGACCCTTTTTTTCCAGCCTAGACTTTATCTAGCTGCGGGCATCTGCAAAGGGCTGAGCGGCATGACGGGGAGTGTGGAGTGCTGAGGTGTTTGGGGGTAACTATGCCAAAAAGGTTAATTTCAGCAAACAGAAATCAACACGCATATAAATATTACAGACAGCCCGCGCAATTGCCACGTTCTACATCCTTTTGATAAAAGCCGGCATAAGACAGCAGATAAGCTTAAGTAGCCAAAAATCATTGTTAAAGTCGTAAAAGTCTCAAGCTGTATACTCTATAGACTCAATGATAGATGAGGAGAGCGAGTAGTATGAGGATAAATATATAGGAAATCAAATATATAGCAGATACATTAAGTATATAGATGAGTACACAGCTGAGACGAGCTTTAAAGTAGAAAGTATAGATTGAAAACTCATTAAAAAGACTTTGCTAAAATATAAATATTATTTATGAAACAAAAGAAATATTTAATATTTCCCACATTTCTAAGAATCTCTCTCTTTCATCTCATCTCACTCTTATACAACAAACTTTATAGCGAATCCCAAACGCTGGCTTATAAAACTTAATAGAGCATATAATTAGCTCGTAGATTAAGTTTTGAATGAGTTTCTTGTACGGAATGGACCCTTAGCATAGCATAGCTTTTGAAATATGTGGGTCGTTGTTGTTTCTTTTTATTTTCGTTTCATTTTTATTCGCCAAGTGATCAGGTGGGTTACTTTGGCAGCTATCTCGTTATCCCAGTTGTCAGCTGTTTAAATATTTATGCTGACGGTGCTATAATGAAAGCAAATGCCATTATATTTTGCCACAGCTTCCGCTGTGGCCCGCCAATCCCCACACCTCTGCTGCTGACCCTCGGCCAGAACGACCTTCCATTGTCTTGAGCGTAATAATTCAATTGGCCGAAAACGCAGCCACGAGGCGAACGCGCTGCAAAGCGTAATTAATAACAAACAAAAAGAGAACGAATGAAAAGCAATTTAGTGCACACTATCGCGCTCTCTCCCACCACCCACACCCTGTCTCTCTCTCTCTCTCGCTCTGTAAATTGAGGATGTGGGCGTGGCAGCGCAACGGAAATGGTCTAATAAGCGGCGCCTGATGAAAGTGTTGGAAAAAAGCGCGTTAATTGAGGCAAGTTGTTAAGCGAAAACTGCTAACCAATAAAAAAGCAGCTAAAGAAACTAGTTAGCAGCCTAGCTAGGGCTAATAATATTCGACAATCAGGAAAAACTTTTGCCGTATGTAAAGTCGCAACGACGGCGGCGGCTTCTGTAGTTAACTTCCGATTTTATACTGACAAGATATCAAAGTGAATAGCCCTGGCTAGAAGAGAGTTGGGAATTAAATTCGAACCCGCTGAGTTTGTTGTCGGATGCTGTCAGACAAGCATGTTGCCAACAGGATCGTAAAGTTCCACTTGCGACTGACGCAAGTTATGGCCCAGTTGCCGTTGCTGTTGCTGTTGCTTGTAGCTGTTGCTTGGTTTTAACAGACTCCCGTTTTGGGGAGGGGAGCCCTTTACTTAACTTATTTATTCGCCATTCGCCAAAGGGGCTCCAAACAGCCGAGCAACATGCAACAGGTGTGCGTTGCTTCACGCAATGGCAACAGTCAGATGGCGAGTGAGAGAGAGGGAGAGGGGAGAGAGTGACAGAGTAGGGGCAATAGCTGTTGAGCTGTTCAAGCGACCTGGTCAGCTATTTATTAGCAGTGGCCGACTCGCTGATTTATTTGGGTTCAGTATAGTGCAGTCTAATTGGCAACTCATTAAAATAATTTCGTGCTGGCCAACTTGGACAATGGACGGCTTGCAGTATGTATGGCTCGTCACATTTTGGCATAGAACATGGCAGGAAAAAAAAAACTTTTGGTTTTCTTGGAACTTTTAGGACTTGACACGAAAACAACAAGAACAACAACAGCAGCAGCCGAACTGTTGCAGCTGTGCAAATGCACAAGTTTCCATGGAAATTTAAACTGGGCTTGCATGCCACAGTTGCAGCAACAACAACAACTGATGCAGCAGCAGCAGCAGCAGCAGCATCAACAGCAGCAGGAGGCATTCAAGATACATCCATCAGATACAAATGGCTGCCCGCAGATGCAACCGCCGCCAACTTGCCTCGCTCGTCTGTCAGCAATTGTAATAATCGATCTGCGCCAACATGATTGATGATGCGACACAGCCAGCAGCCAATCGCTCCCCGCTCATCGCCCGCCTCCCATCAATGTAGATTTATGGCCAGCCAGTTTAGAGTTTGGAGTTTGAGCTGAGCATGCCACACTCCTCCTCCTCCTCCTCCTCCTCCTACATTTGCAAGCTCATGTCTATCTCAACATGTTCAAAAGTCGACATACAATTTCGATTTGGCGACGTTTATGGCGCATTATCGCATAATGCATTTTCCATATGCTAATTTCAACATCAACTGGATCGCCCCGGCCCTCTCTGCTGCGGCTGTAAATCATACGAAATTGGCCCACACGCTGCAACTGCTGCAACGGCAGCAACTGTCTTTGCCTTTGGCGTTGCAGCTGAGCATTTGTCCACAAACTGTCGCACAGTTGCATTTTTAATTGCCCCACAAAAATGCCGAAAATGAACTGCAACAACAAGTTGCCCCAAACGAGCGGCAGCGACATGCTGTTCAGTTAGCTTTTATCTAACAAACGTATCGAAGGCGCAAATGGGCGTGGCCACTCGGCCACTCGTGCAGAGGAAAAAACGGTCCAAATACGACTCAATTAACAGTCCACACAATTAAATTAAATCGCTCGCATTTGTTGTTCAAATTGAGCAATTAAAAAATGATTTAGCGCATTTTTAGCAGCCATTTTTGGGGTGGTCAGAGTGGGGAGCACAATTTTTAGTTTTTGTGGGCGTTCGATTTGGCGACACAGCTCGAAATTTGATTAAATGCAATTAATTAAAAGGAGTTTTTGGCTCGATAGTTATTTGCTTTCAATGGGCTGACTTGAATTATTTATTGATATTAAAAACAATTTAATTTAAACTGTGTGAATGATACTCGACAGAGCCAAAAAGCGAATGATTAAATGAACTAATTATATTGCAAATTAAATTTTATTTACAGAAAACAAGAATATATATAACATTTCCATACTGAGAGTGCTTCAAATTGGAATAAAGTTTTTCAATTAAATTTTATAGCCAAATGTTAAATGAAATCAAATATATCAGACTTTCATTGGCTTTTCGACTATAACTAAGATGCAACCAAAAACTGTCAGCTGCTGCAGCTGCCTTTCTTTGCGCTTCTCAGAAGCCAAAAGTGAAAAGAAAGCCACAAATTATTTACAGCTCGTTTTCAGTTAAAAGGAAGTAGCACATGTAGGCCAAGAAGTCAAAAGGCAAGCAACATAAAGTTGCGAATGCCCCCCACACACAAGACAGGCGCATATTCCATTACACACGCTCGTACGCAACATATGGATATGGTCAAAAGCTGCTCGGGCTGCGCTCTCACTACGCGCTCAACAGAAGGCATCAACAGAATTAAATGACAAATTAAATAATGTCAGCAACGCGGCGGTTGGCAAAAGGTTAAAGCCATAAAAATAAGGGCCAAGCTGGCGGCTCTGAGTACCCCCAAAAAGTCAATATAATAAATTACACGGCGACAGTGGCGATAATCAAATGAACAACAACAACAGCAACAACAAGGATGACAACAAAAGGGACAAGAACAACAACAAAAGTGCAACATGCGTTGGTCAATTCTTTAGCGGCATTTTTTGGCATTTAAATACACGCTCACAGAGTGAAAGAGAGTATATGAGGCAGAAATATTGGAATTGTGATGTATAAGATATATATAAACTACTCATCTAAAGATGTTTCAGAGCTAGATTGAGATAATTTTGATATGGGACACAAAGAGAGAAAGAGGGAAAGAGAGAGTATGAGAAATTGAGCTATGCCTTTCTTCAAGCCAATAAATCTTGGACACTAATGATAATCGCAGCTTAAGCTCATCTTAAACGGGCATCCCTTCATCAATTACACCCGCTTGCAAAGCTTCTTCTCAGTTTTTTGTCATTGCCAAAAGTCGTTAAAAAAAAGGCACAAAAATGTTTGCAGCCGCTGCAAATTGTCAGCGAATTAAAAAAATAAAAATTAAATTGAATGCGCAAGCGCGCAGACAAGCGACAGCGCAACAGTGACAGGGAGAGGAACAGTGACTGCGAACAGGAACAGGCGGGGAACAGGACCCCCAGCGGCGGCGCCACCAGATACAAGATACAGATACGCATACGAATGCGAATGCGAATGCGAATGTGAATGTGAATTGTCGCTGCGGATGTTGCGTATGCCGAAAATTTCAACAGAAGTTCTGTTCGTCGAAAATATTTCACGTGAAATTTTGGAGTTTTTGGTGTGCTTGCGGGTCGGCCATCAAGCTGTGGGTCCCGGTCGCCACTTAATTACATCGCAGACTGGCTAATTTTTGTGGCTTGTTTTGTAATTTGTTGCGCTGACAAGTGAGTAATTTGTGCAGCGGTTTGGCTGTTCGCATTTGAAGCCAAATCCTTTAGCTGTTTTTCAATTTTAGGCCAGCCAATAACAACAATTACATGCAATTAGGCGAATTGAGTCGTCCACAGAGTGGAGCAGGGGCTGGGCAGACGGCAAAAAGAGCTAACATGTAAATGCATTTGAATTGAGTGAATCCCAGACTGCCTCTCCATCCCCCTCTCCCTCTCTCTCTCTCTCTCTGTGTGTGTGTGTGTGTGCAGCTAAGTGAGTTGCTCTGGGCCATTGTCTGTGCCTTTGTGCACCTTTTTGGTCTAATTAAGCGCCACAATTAAGTGCAAATGCGCTCTGTGTGTGCGTGTGTATTTGGTAATGTGAGCCGTAATTACGCATTGCAGACGATGTCGAGGCGAGCTGCCGCAGTTGCGTTTTTATGGCCTCACTTTAGGCTTTACATAAATTGTTCTAGCCGAGAGCCGACGAAATGTTGCAACTGTTAATTTGTGGTCAATACCCCACGCTTGGCTCTTGCACCCCCGGGCTACTTGTTTTTTTTTTGTTTATAGTTTTTGTATTTTGTGTGTGTGTTTTTTTATTTATTTTTTTTTTTTTTTGTTTTGGTAAATTACTTTTTTGGCAGGTGAGCGAGAAATAACAAAAGCAACCACCACCTTTGGCTACTGGGCACATCATTAGCTTTGAACCCAAGCGAGCTCAAAACAACTAATGACTTAATTTGAACACACCAAAAGCAGTGCGGGGGAAGAATAAAGAAAAAACAGGTGATATAATGTATATGTACCTATAATAATCTTATATACATAATACTTTTCTTTATAAATCAGGGAATTTTTTCATTCGTCTATAGCAATTTCCTATTGCACTCAATCAGTCACCCTGTATATGTATATTCATTTTATAAAGAAGTTTCAGTAACTCGTCAGCATTTGATTTAAGTCGTCATTCTCTCACCTTCTCTCTCCCTCTCTTTCCAACTAACTTCACTTCACAAAGTTTTCTACTCTTCAATGAAATTGTTTAAATTAATTTTGCATCTTTTAAGTTGGCACCCTTGAATTTTGGCAGTTTGACTCTTCAGCTGCTAACTGAATGTGTCTGCCAAGTTTTTTTTTTTTTCTCTTTTCGACTTCATTACTGAGATTTGCTTCTGCAACGAATTTGTTGGCCCTTGGCTCGTGCACGCCTCGATTGGCGAACTGCCAAAGAGCCAAATGTCTTGGCAAGTAAAAGCCAAAATCTGTTTACTGTCAGAACCGAACATTATATATAAATTCAATTATGCAAAAGTATGGGCCGAAATTGAATTTAACTTTGCCTTCTTGCTTTTGTTTTGTTTAGCTTTGTTTGTCAAGTTAGCTAAAGTCAGCGCGAGCTACAATTTGCTTCAGGGCCTCTTGGATTTCGGGTAATGTCAACATAAATTATAATTTATTTCATAGCTAGTGGAAATTAGGAAAATTACAGAAGGCATAAAACGTTTCCCACATAAACATTGATTAATTGCCAAAAACAATTAGTGCATTAACACGCTTACGTAAAGTCAGTAAAAAATGATATAGGAGCACGTATACTGTGGAGACGGGCGCTCGCGGTTCCAGTTTGTATTCGGGGGGGAATTTCACTTAAGCCGCATGCATAAATTAAGACTCACAGTTGCCACATAAATTAGGCATTACCAGGCCGATAGGGATCGGCCACGAAAAGAGAACCAAAGCAAATTAAAATCGAGTGTGTAAAACAGTAAGAAATGAAACGAATGTTGCCGCCGTCATATGTCAAAGCGCGAGAAGCGCATAGAACGGCACCAAGAGAAAACATAAAAGAAAAAAAAAAAAAAAGATCAAATCTTCTCATATAACTCATTAATATGAAAAAGAACAACAATGTTAAGCAGAAGATTTAAGGCTCATTTCTTATGCGAGCGTCTTTAGTATTGAAGTATCATAGTTAGCCCAAGAGATTTGCATACCCGTCTTTGGTATTGTCTCTATATATGTATGTACACATAAATAATCCCAAAATTCCAGAGTGTGTTAGCTAGAACGTCTCAATTATGAGCGCCAGCTGCTAGAGTCCATACCCATTCCCATTCCCATTCTCAGACTGAACTAAGGAGAAGAAGCTTCAGTCTAACCAAATGCATTTGCATAACAATGCCAACAAATTATCTGCTAAACATTTGTGTAATTATTTAGAAGGCCAAGTTATGCGACTCATATAGAGATATACATATATAAGCATATATATTTGTGCCTAGCTGTATATGTATATTTTATATATATTTCTTCAGCTCACTTCATTTGTTTTTCTTTCAGCTCATCTAATGTTGAAAAATGTCTTAATTGAATTTGATGTCTCTTTCGCTGGAATGAAACCTTTTAGGCATTTTTCCCATTCTTATTCTTATTCTTTTCTCTCGACTTGAATTCAAATTTAAATGTCATTGCCATGAAGTGACAACAGTTTTATGTGCCACACGGTGCACCCCTAGGCTAACCTTAGCGCTCTCCGATGCTTATCTTTTGAATCGGGCGGTATACCAAATGCTTTGCTCATTAGGTTTATCACACAAACATTTCACCTTTTGTCCTTTATTTCGGTGTGCCCATTGAAACTGAGAGTTAGCAGTAGGAGTAGGAATAGGAGTCAGAGTTAGAGCTGAAGTTGGACTCGTTCGCGCTGTGGTCAGGTAGTTTTCGCTTTTCTACAGGTAAATAAAGTCAGTTCCTGTTGCCGCATGATAAATGTATTTATTGTCTTGTATATAATAAAATACTCAGGTGTGTGCCTGCTCGCTAAGAAATTAAGAAATTCAATAGAAAGCGGAGACTTTAAGCAAGATAAATTGATTCAGCGGCCTCTTAACTAATTAGAATGGTATTATTTGTAGCATTAAACAGCATTTATCAAAAACTTGATTCACTTTGGCAGCGAAAGAAATCCCAAAAAAAAGAAAGACTGAAATGAACTGAAATTTATACTCCAAGTCGAGTCGAGTCGAGTGGAAAAGTCACTTTGCGAGAGTTTTCAGGCAACCTATCAATGCCAGTAACTCATTTGCCAAGTGCCCAACCCTCGGCTCGCAAAAAGCCATGCTCTTTGCCACGTTCAACTTGGCTAAGACAAACAAAAACTTTGGCAGTCAAATGACAAATGGAGCCGCATGGAAATTCAAGAAATGCTCCACTTGCCAGGAAATGAAAATCGAGCAAAATAGAGAAACCAACAAGGATGATGTTGGGAACGACAGCCATGTGGGGGTGGGCTGATGGGCGGTTGGGACGCACTGCACATTTTACAATATTTATTGCTTAGGCTAAAAACTTTTTGCCAAGTTGAATTTTAATTAGTTTAGTATATATATGGCTTTTACATTTGCACGAGCTGCGCACAAACTTGGCGCACATATAAATCTATTGTAATTTGCTATAACAGCCACGCCCCTCACCTCCCCTCACACACACACACGCACACATACGCTCACGCACTGGCGTAGTCAAATAGACGCCCTAATTTGTGTCCCAAAGTTCTCGGCAGCGCCAATTAGGCTGAAAGTTATGCAGCCGAAAAAGACAATATTAATATTAGAAGAACAACAAAAACCAAATGCAAATTGCGCATTTTAATGAAGCGAAAAATCAAATTTCAGCATGTTCAACAAAATTATACAACACGGTTAATTGATGCAGAAAGTGCGTGGCTCTATTTTATTTACGAGTTCCCAAATACAAAAATTCAAAAATATAAAAATCTATTCATGTTGCTTCGGGGAAATATTTCTGGAATAGCCCATATGAAAAATGCATAAAAAATTGAAACACACCCACCACCCAAAAATAAAATAAAATTTAATGGAAAACTCATGCATCGGTTAATAGTTTCCTCGCCTGATAATTTATATGGCCCATTAGAACAGAATTTCAGATTCGAATTGGTTTCTCAGCAGAGAAAGTAGTTGCCGGGAGGCAACAATTTATACTTATCTATGCTGCAAGCTTGACGGCCATCAAAGTTAGCCCTTCCATAGATTGTCAGAGCTGTTGACGTAAGTAGGTAAATAATAAACCAAAAGTCAACCGAATGCAACATAGTAAAAGACAATTAAATAAACAAGTTATGTCGTTAAAGGGCACAGAACTTAACTGTTGATGCGTATCGCTATGCAAATGCAAAACGAGACCTTAAAAAAAAAAATGTAACTAGACAAACGCCCAGCCTTGTTGTTATCAGCAGTCACGATCGTACGCCAAAGTCAACAGTTATATGGGGCGTTATCTGGACGACTGCATCGCCTAATCAAAATTTAAACAGTAGAAGACAGCGGCGAGCGACTCATAAAATGCCTTTGACTGACTGACTGACTGACTGACCAGGTGCATATCAACAGACCACTGTAAATTGAAACCTAAACCAGGTAACGTTCGCCCCAGCACTCGTAAACATATTTCAAATTAGTAGAACATTAGGTGTTATAGTAAACATGGCACCGGGAGCTGACTTAACTCGATTCCACTTTCCAGTTTCCAGTTTCTGGTTTCTAGTTTGTTGTTTCTCTTATTTGTTTGTTGATGTCATGTCGTTTGCCGTTGTTGGCAGTTCATAAAAACTTTTTTATGATCTTTGGCCAATAGTCCTTCAGTCCGTATGTGTCTGTGTGTCTGTGTGTGGGGGGTTTTTATGACTTTTCAGTCATGCGGCCACTCACGCATTGCCCCCAAAAGCCACGTTGACCACAAGTCTATGCCACAAGCCACCTGTACACCTGTTAGCGCTTCAGCCTGTGCAACGTTGTGGTAAGCCGCTAATCGGCGTCACTCAACATGATTCCGGTGCTAACTGCTAGCGAATTGCACTGCACTTGACAGTTTTTATGGTAATGTTTAATTTATTTGCTAGAAGACCTTTAACTCTGCTCGGCAGACAAGAGAGCAAAAGTTCTTTCGAATTAGAGAATTCGAGCTAGGAGAGCTATATATATTAAGTGCAATGTATATTTTTTAATGTGGAATTAATGTTGAAAGGAAAATATATGCAGATATCTAGAAAGCAACCAGTTTGTTGAGTTTGGGCATACAAATCATTTTGAGTTTGAACTCTCGAGATGAAGAAGTCGTTTTTACATTTGATAACTATTTGGAAGCAGACATTATTATTCTTATTGAAAAAGTAAAGCATAAGAAATCTCTGGCACATACATATTTATGTGCAGTATATATATTATATTCTGCTAAATAACATAGCTCGCAAATAACTGTTAACTGGCACATACATATTTATGTGCAGTATATATATTATATTCTGCTAAATAACATAGCTCGCAAATAACTGTTAACTGCTTGAGTTTTCTCGCTCTGTTCACGAGATCAACCTGAGCTCTGAGCAAGGGCCTTCGGTTCTTTTCGTCTTAGCTTACGATTGATCGCTTTGCCTTGAGCTCTTCGTGTGTTGCTCTATTCCCGAACATCTTTGAGGGAGCGACACGTTTAGCGCTCGTACAATTACAGTTACAGTTAGAGCAGCAAATAACTCAGAGAGTCTATGCAAAAGGTCTACACATTGCCACTCGATGGACGATCGATTGCTCTCACAGTTTCTTTTCAAAGTGTGAGTGACAAATACTAATATATTTGCAGACATTGAGAAACGCTCAACAGATATTAGCGAGCTGCTGCTAAATATATACATATATCTTCGTCAGGCACGCCCACTTGAAGCAATAATTCTTCATATGATTTACCTGCTTTCGCTGCACATTTAGTTGCCCTTACACAACTACTCAGTTGCTCTTAGCTATTGCAATATATATATTTCTTCAATTTTCCAAGTAAATATAATAAATACTAAATAGTGCAAGAGAGCATCTCACACGCCCGCAACTTTAATGCTAACTGACACTCATAATTATCCGCGCATGGATTTTCAATTAGGCGAAATTTATGTGCATTTTTCGAATGCTCACGGCTCATTAGTAAATTAGATTTTTCAGCACTAAAAATAACGCCCACTTTGCAATGCGCTCACAGCCCACAGACACAGTCAGCCCCAACCCCAACCCCAATCCCAACCAGCCACAGCCCAAAGTTGAGGCGCGTGCTGGCAGACTTTCAAAGAATTTTGTCGCCTGGCTGCAAAATTTCGAAAAGTTTCAGAATACCGAAAACGGTTTTTTGTGATGATGCGCTGCTAATGAGCTTGGTGGGGGAGAACTGTAAGGAAAAATTGATTTTTCATTTGTTTTTCTTTTCGCTGGCAGCAAAGGCGAAACGCAACGTGTCGAAGATCAAATGCTCTTCGAGACTAAATAAATCATTTATAAATGCATATCAAATATCATTTGATTTTCACAGAGAATATTTAAATCTATTTGAGGCACACATCCTTATCACATAGATATGTGTATATATGTGGAGCAGCTATTTATAGAGTATTCTTCATTCTCTCTCTCTCTCTGTCTCCTTCACTCTCTGCTGTTAGGTTAGGGTATAAAACAAATAGGCGCATGTTTATGTTTGGGCAGGAAAACTGCGTCTACGATTTCCTTTGATGTTCTTGCCGCCAAAGCGGACGACAGCAAGCGAAAGAGAGAGCGAGAGAGAGAGAGAGCTAGCGGGAAAGACAATGTTTCGCTGGATTTGTTTTTGCGGTGGCGTGCTGCTGACATCTCCTACTTGAGGCCCCTTTGATCTTGCCTCTGTTTTCATAGAGTAGGGTGCACCGTGCACCCTTCGGGGCATTGCCTCAATAATTAGTAACGAAATGAGCATAAATTGTAATTAAAAAGTGAAACTATTTTAATCAGTATTTCAGCAATTCTATTAAATGGCAATGCCAGTCGTCTCACCCCCCCCCCCCCCCCCCCCCCCCCCTACACACAGCCTACCCAGCTCCCAGCTCGTTTATCTGCTCTCTGAGCTGTGTGTTGGCACCCGCATTTTGCGTCTGTCTGTGTGTGGTCCAGTTGCCGTGGCTGCTCTTCCTGTGCTCGCCCTAATTGATTAAATGAGCAACAAAGCAGCGTGCAATATGCTGCAGTCGACGTTGACGCAGCCACAATAAAAATGCAAAATGTAAACAAAGTTAAAAATATTATGCTGGCACACACAGAGTCTCTTGGGTAGGCAACGCATATCAACACTCCCATATAACACGAACAATATCGCCGCAATATTTTACTAAATGCGTTGCCTGTAATCATAATTCTTCGATCTTCGCAGCTCAACTTGTTTACTTTTTACTATAAAAACCGCTAAAAGCGAAAAAAAAAACAAGAACAAAGAAAAATTGTACAAAATAAAAATTTACCGAACTGAGCTGAACAAGTTAAACAAACGAAGCAGAAATTATGAAAATTCCATGAAAATAGCAAATAAGTTTTCTCGCTGCTTGGCTGACTTGGGTGTGGAGTTCCTCCAGCCCCAGAGTTCAGTTTGCACTCTCGCTCTGTCTCTCTGTGTGTGTGTTTGTTTGTGTGTGTGTATTATGTTTACTTTTTTATGGCCTCCGGCCGCAGTGCGTTGCAACAATTATACGACTGAGAGCACAGCACAACAAAGCACAAACAAAAACAAAACCAACAAAAAAAACACAATCTGCAAAGCAACAAAACATGAGAAGAATTCACTCATTTCCGCTTACAAATTTGAATAGTTCTCGGCCGAAACAGAGGCTGTTTTTAGAGGCTTCACTTGGATGGCAAATAAGCAGCAAAAAAAACTTTGGCTCTTGCGGTTTGTCTTTGCTTCTTTAATAATCTACAGATTAGACTCTTATTATTGTTTTCCTCTCCATTTTGCTTTAGTTGTATTGGCCGAGAGGCAGGCGTTAACGAGGGAATGCCAGTGAGCAAACAGTTCATGAGGCGTAGCCGAGCGACTAAACGATGCGGAAAAGCTGAAAATCATAATTGCTTCTTGAAAGTGAGCAGCCAGAAACTAACAAGGCATTCCCCCACGTATTCAATATAATATTTATTTAATGTGCCATATAATATTTACATTGAGTACCAAGGAATGTGCATTTATGGCTAAATATATATAGAGAGAGATAGCAGAGAGCGAGAGAGATTGAGATATGCTAAACAGCTAGGCAATTAAGTATTGTCATTCTATTAATGCCTTGTCTATTCTCTAATGAGCTTTAAGTATAATAGTTTCAGCTTGAGTTTAGCTAAAGCTTAATTCGCAGCATTTCGCTCAGTGTATGTGAGCTCAAAAGTAGGCTATAAATTGATAATGGTTATGCTTAAATATCGTTTATTGTTATTGTTGTGGTGGCTGCTCTCAGCCAGCAGCGCATTGTAGCTGGTAATCGGGCTGAAGCACTTTGAATAGCTTTTGCTGTCCATAAATCTGTCAATAATTGTTACGTCTATAGCCTTACAATATTTATTGTGCTTTGTGGCACAATGGCATTATGCCATTTATGATATCAGCCCCAGTGGGTGGGCTCGAAGTGTTTTGGTTTTTACAACAAACGCCCCATCATTCAGAGCCGTTGTGAAACTTTGGCTTGGGTTCTGCATTAAATAAACAACTTAAATTTATTTATGTGATTTTATGTATATTTCGCCACAACAATAAAAATATCAAAAGTGCCAAAGGCGGCGGCGGGTCGAAGCAGCAGCCCTTAACAGCTGCTGCTGCTGCTGTCGGGTTTGCCTTTGTCATTGTTTGCTGCCACAGAAAGTCCTTTTTTGTGGGTTCCTTTGCCCGACTTGTTACGTTTTTATTGTGCTACAAATTGCTGTAAATATTTGTGGAATGTCGAAATGTTAACCCTTTTTTTTATTTTTGTCGTCTTTTACTTATACTTTGGCTTCGGCTTGTGGCCGAACCCGGCCCCAATTCGCACAGAGCCGGTCATAAAAACGACTAAGGCGTTGCATAAATTATACGCAAATATTCCATCTAAACAATCAAGCCGTGAACTTAATTTGCCATAAACCGACGCTCAAGGTGAGCGATGGGCAGGTGTATGCGACTCGAGAGGCACAAATGAGGCGATTAATATCGTATGTTGGATGTATGTATATTGAATAATACATTACAAAGATTTTCTTAATTATGCCAAATGCAGGAAACACTAAGATAAGAGAGTTATGAGAGTGAGCAAAGTATGTAAATCAATTATAATAGAACTAGTGTAGTTGTCTTTGAGCATAGCTGTCTGTCAGTCGAGCTGATTCCATATGAAAGAGATCCTTAATCTGTATAAAAAGGAAACTGAATTCCCATTGAATATTGCAAATAAAGATAGTCTATAGAGCTGCCAAAGGAAAGCCTTTCAAATCTTTACGCTACTCGATCTTCTAGTCTTCAAGCACATGTACAGTACTAAAGATATGCATATATCTTTCCTGTTAGCCATTTTTTCTTGGCCATCTCTAATGGCACCTCTCAATTGGCAACTGCTTAACAAGCAACGTGCAAAATTCGTTGCGGCTCGAAGTTTTGCGCTCATAATTTAGACATTTCGGGCGGTTTCGACCTTTTGATATTTTGCTAGAATTGCGGAAAATTCTGGGAATTGCCTGCCAGGGCACCCAAGAAGAAAAAAAACCTCCGAAAAAAAGAAAATGTGTCGCAAAACAAAAAGAGCATTTTGTTGGGCAACTTTTTGGCATTGTTGTTGCTGTTGTTGGTGTTTGCCGTCGAAGCGACAGAATTTCGCATGCCATTTGATTAATTGCCATGCAAATTATGGTGTAAATATAATAACATTTTATTCAGCTGTCAATTTGAGCGGCAAACAAAACGAAACAGAAATCTAGACATGGGCCCACGACATGCAAAAACTCAATTTGCCAGGGCTCCGGCAGTGGATGAAGCGAAGTGAATGGCATTCGCTGCAGCCGAGACACGACTCGATTGTATTTGGGGACTTGGAACTTGGAACGTGAAGCTTGTGTTTTGGGATTTGGGCTTGGTGTAGCGCAGCCAAGCGACTGCTCTGGCCGAAACAACCAAAAACACCTAGGCACAAAATTAAGACATTAGTCAAATGTTGTTGCTTTTTTTTTTTTTTTTCTTTCATTTTTTGTTGCCGTATGGAGAAGCTGTTGCCGCTTAATCCCTTCAAAAAAATATATAAAAAGCATGGGCCGCCGCAGGTATTTCCAGGGAACTGACCAGTTGTGCCCCCTCACCACTAGTCCAGGCGAGTGTTGCAAATTAGTTGACACGTTGGCAGCGGTTGGGGCAAACGCCGGCAGCAGACGGCGCGACGGCGCGACAAACAGTCGACATGAATAAAGTCATTTACACAGACACACACACACACACAAATAAACACACATATGTATGTATGTGCATGTATTGTTCCATATGAGCGCATGATGAGAAATACTGAAATGTTTGCCCCAGTCTATAATTAGCCTAATAACCCGGGCAACGAGCAACGAGCAACGCTCTCTGCCTTGTTTTTGGCCGCCAGCTGCAATAGTAGGCTTCGCCTACTCCTGCACCGAAGCTCTTGCCCCAACCTCTGCCCCGGCTCTTCCTGTATAATGACTTCAATTTGCGCTGAAAGCGATTCCTGGAAATCAAATACGCCAAACGGCTAAATGCCATGCCATATATACCCTCCTGCCTCGGCCACTCATCCTCTTATACGCTGGATATGCGAATGTGGCCAACGGTCATTCGGTATTCGCTTTGTGCATTTGGTATTTGACTCATTTAGGAGGGTAAGTTCTAACAAGTTTTCAACAGTTGAGCTCTGATTGGACTTTGTGAAATTATTAACTAGACGAATTTAGCCGGAAAATAATTTAGTGTATGCGGAATAATGAAGAATTTCAAGTATTCGGGAAAGGAAGTATGCCTAGTGTATATTATGAAGTACTTTAAGTAAATGTAGAATATGAAGTGCATGAAGTGCATAAATGAAGCTCATGAGAAATGCAAAGTATATCAATGCAGTATAAGAGATATATAGAGTATATAAAATGTAAATTATAATTTAATTTACTCTTCATTCTTATAATCCTTTATCGACTATATATTTGAAATCCCTTGCCACTATTACTAAGGCACGTTTCCATTTCATGGCACTTCCGTTTCGTGGCTTCTCTTCAGCATCTCTACTACTCTGGCACTTATCTAATTGTGACAAGATCTATTTCAGTTTTAATTTAATACGCCTTGCAGATAGCCGCGTGTATATTGCTTTATTTCTGTTCAAATAAATTAAAGAAAAATGCTTTATAAGCAGCGTCTAGCCAGAGAGTCCTAATCTTAAGCATCAGCATCAGCTGCAGCGATGCAGCAAGCTCTGCTGCAGCATACGCCCACTGCCTCATATATTTCATGATGTTTCGTCTAAGCCAAGTTACAATGAGGTCTCCGGCCTCCCCCCACGCCCCCCTTTTGGGCCCGCCCCGTCTCTACGTTTTGTGCGATTTTACAAGCGCAGAGACAAATGACTGAAGCGAGCGATGGCTGCGATAGGAGCAGCCAAGATCACCGAATCCAGGCAGAGTACGAGGCAGGGAACGCCTAAGCCAAAGGCTGTGCCACCAAGAGTTATGCGCAAAATTAAATTTGCAAACGCAAGTGAAGCGGCAGCAGCGGCAGCATCAGCAGCAGCAGCAGCAGCAACAGCTCCAACGGGCCCAGACCAGACCCGGCCAAGAGCCGGAAAGACTTGGGCGCTTTGAAAAATACAGCGCCGAAAAGCAATCGCGCCACGCACGCCCAACATCAGTTTGATAAATTGATATCAGCGATCGATGTGCGGCGTTGCTCGTCTAGCGCTGCACCGATAACTCGTATTGTCTTGTTGAGGATGGGCTGAGTTTTTAATTGAAAAGAAAAGAAGAAGAGGCAACGAGCGCAAATCGCAACTACAATGCGCGGCTCAAGGGTCCATTACTCAACAGGTGAGGGGGAGGGGCTTAGTGGGAGGGCTGGGCAGACATCGGTACTCACCTATCGAACCGTCCAGGGAGTAGGCATTACGCTGCCAGGCCCACGTGCATAGATCACAGGTGGTCAAGCCGTCAGCGGCGACGCTTTCATCCAGAAAGGGTGGACGTGGCGGCGGTGGCACAAAATGTCCATTCCACAGCCCATTCTCGCTGGCATCGAAGGCCAGCGGCGAATCGAACGTGTCCACCTCGATGGCATTGGACCACCAGTCATCGTCCAGCGGATTATAGCCAACACTGGCGCCGCCCAGTTCGGTTGGATCGGGCGCAGCCAACTGGCTGTCCATGTTCGTTTCTGGTTGATTCGCGGGCGTTGGATGCGCCGCCAGCGAATCCAGTCGAGAGTTGGGAAACGCTGAGCGCAGCGTTGTTGTTGCCTCATCCTGATAAATATCCGCGCCGCCAGCAGCCGGCTGCCGTGAAAACATTTTACCTCGCACAGCTCAACCGAGCCTCATTCAGCGCGGCTCAGCGCTCAGCTGGGCGACAAGTGTCTCTGCGGAGCAACGTCAATGCATCAGCCACATGGATTGCGTGCTGGGTGTTCCGACAGGCCAGACTGCAAAATATGAACAAAATTGCCCAAAAAAAAATAAATAAATACACTTGTACACATTTATTAAAAAACTTGTCACAAATTATTAAAGCCAGCTAAAAATGTTGCCAAATAATGTCAAATTTAAATTTGTATAGCCACAACTAACTACCACAACGGCAGCAGCAGCAGCAGCAGCAGCTTGTTAGCACTTTTTCGAAAGTTGTTCCCCCCCAAAAAGTTGCAATTTATTTCATAAAATATATGAATGCATATGCTTCGGCATGTACAACATAAAAGACATTGTTCAGGTCAGTCAGTCCATGCCAGAGTCTAGATCCATAGCCGGTCTCGTTTGCGATTTAATTTACAAAATGATTTCGAAATAGTTTAGCAGCAGTTTACACACATGCCATGTATTATGAATTTTGATATTTTGGATTAACGAGTTTTTCAACTGTTCATGTAATAGCACGTTTATAAATTTAGAAGCTTGTTTTCAGTAATTACTTTGCTGAGTATTATCATCATCGGAATTATATGATGAGCTAGTATTTCCATCAATTTGAATTGCAATCTATGTTTATCATATATACAGATGATATCTGCAATGTAAACCCTAACTCAACCAGACTCCATTATGTATGCTGCTTGTGTAATAAATATTTTCTTTGATATATTTAACATATATTTTTATCTTCTTATAAGAATTCTTTACATATAAATTAATATTGCTATACACACATCTTTCTCTCTATTCTGCCCTCATAGCTTGTCTATTTATTCTAACGCTTTTAAGTTTCTTGTAGTTTATCTTAACAAATTAAACTGAATAAATCTCTCTCTTCAAAGCTATCAGGTTGGGGCACATGCTTAGCTTGCAGCGCAAACTAATGATGCAGTTTCCACCTTTATAAATAAAGTGCACAATAAAGACCTCAAATTGCAGGCGACCAACATGAAAGGGGCGTGGTCTATGCAAACATAGCCACATTTGTGAGTCAGGTTCAGGTTTCCAGCTACCATGTTGTAGCTGCTGGGTATGTCTGCCTGGGTTTGGGTCTAAATCTGGCTCTGGCTCTGGCTCTGGCACTGGCTGGTATCTGCTGGTGGTCTATTGCCGCCTTGTTACACGTTTCGGTGCACCGAAGTTTCCGCCTGACACACATTAATCAATGCATGGAAGGCGTCCGCCGTCTGACACTAATGAAGTTTCTTAACAAGATTAGGAAAATGCGATAAACGCAAAAGCCGCTAAATAAACGTTGTATTGTCAAAGCGCACAATCGAAACCGTTAACTAAGCAACTGAGTAGACAACAAAATATAAAAAATATAAAAAAATGGCAAGCACTCTTGAAGAGTTCATTGGGTCAGCATTACGTGTTTCGTTTTCGCTGCGAGAAATATTTGATATAAAAGTGAAACTCCATTGAGCTGCCGGAGCTGGACAAATGTGCTAATCAACTACGGTCAGCCGCACAGATCATCTAACAGAAATTATATCTTTTCACTGTGATTTATAATGCCGGCAATTACAGCCCGACTCGCTGATCGGCCATTACGCGGCGTAATAATGCAAAAATACCGAAAAATCAAAGAGAGAAAAAAAAATTAATATCAAACAATAGCAGGCCCAAAACGAAAATAGTGAAAAACCAAAATCATTTATCATAATCATTGTGATTGATTCGTTGAGAAAAAAAAATGAAAATAAATATCACAAGTGAACGAAAAAAATTGTTAAACTCATATCTTTGAGGTCGCACTCAAAGGCGCCCGCTCATCAGGCATGTAAACGTTGCTTATTGTTGTTGTCTCACGTCTTTGGGCTCACGTTTTGCCCCATTGAATCACTCACTCAGCTGCGTTAGCTCTCTTGGCCAGCATGATCCAAAAATTGTTTTGATTCGGTGACTGACCGGTTAGCAATTTGACCGCCTCGAACAGTTGCCGACTTACAAAAATATAAAGGGCAATAGTGCGAATTTTGTATACTTTTTATAGCCATATTGCGGTCAATTGTTGAAACTATCCATATCATAATATATTGCTTGTTTTTTTTTTTTATCTTCGAGTAGCTTTCGAATATTATCAATCACACATGCAGACATTTTGTGCCCTATTTAAAAGCAGTTTTAATGGGCTAATTGTGTTTCCTGCTCTAAGAAAAAACATTGAAACACTTTCAGCCAACTGCGAGCAATTAATTTGAATGATTCGCTTGGTTTTTGTGTCACCTGAAGTTGAAAATTGAATAGGTTTAGATATTGAATTGAAGTAAAGCGAACTTTTAGGTAAGCTGAAGCTTAGACTTTAGAAGTTGGCCAGGAGTTTAGAAGTTATTGATTTAAATGAATTCAAAGAATTCTATGAAATCTACTTTTGATTTCTATTAACTTTCGATCCATAACAAGATTATAAATTAGAAAATATTTATTTAGTAGTGTAAATTTGGAAGCTAACTTGACTTGATTAAGTTGTCACACACTTGGTACGCTGCTTTGTCAGCTGCTCACAGCTTCCCGTCTATATCCATAAATCGTTGGCTATGGATCTGATTTGGCCATCTTCCATATTAATCACGCCGCATGAGTTGCTTTCAGCAGACAATGGCGCGATATGCCTGTCTGCCTTTGCTCTTATTTTTTTTCGCTTTTTTTTGACCATAGTAATGATATTTTGCTGTTTTGTTGAGATACGGCAAATCTGTTGACCAACTTTTTGAGATATACGAGTCTTAAATACGCTGGCGCTGTTGCGTTAGTCAAGTGGCTTAATTTATATTTATGAAACACAGCACGAACATTAACCGCGCCGCCTTTGGGCCAACATTTCTGTTGACCAGTCCAAGCCAGACTTGGGCCGCAGGCTTATGCGTCTGTCGAACTGCCGAACTTGTCGAAGAGTTATGGCTTTGACCCACAACAAAACCAAACGACAGACAGCCAGAGCGACACACACACACATGGCACACTCACTGTGTCGCACACATGTTGTGTGCTGTTCTTTTTTATGAAGTGCAACTCTGGCTCTGAACCTGCACCGTGGCTTGTAATAACAATTTAGGCTTGTTTGGCGTCTCGGGCGGCAATTTTTCACATTAATTACAAATTACAGATTTATTAGGTATGAGCGCTGGCCAACTGGAGACGTCCCTGGTTATGTACCGCCCCAAAACTGAGCAACCACACGCTGTTGACCGGCTACACAAAACTTGGCTTAAATATTAATGAGTGGTGTAATTTGTTGCATTGTATGTAATAAATTAATTGTGTGTTTGTGTGCGTTGCGGCATTCTTGAGAGCCAGGCTTCGAGTGTACCTGACGTTTCTAGACCGAGTGGCGCAACATACATTTGCATATGTGAGCGGAGAGAGAGAGAGAGAGAGAGAGTGAGTCGCATTGCTAGCGCGAAACCACTTGCAACTCGCCGACCCAGGCAGCGCCGCACTGGCCACTGTTGCACCTACTCCGCACTCTTCACGCTGCACAGAAGTGCATGAGTGGGCACTCGAAAAGTACTTGCCACTAGACTGATTATAGTCAATTCGTTGAATTGGACCACCAAGTGGTAGCAACAACAACAACAACAACAGCAACAGCAACTGCAGCGGCAACTGCAGCGGCAGCAGCAATCGCAATCCAAGACAGACACATCCGTAGCAAGCGGGCTTAGCCACTGAGCACTGGGCAGGCAGCCCAGTCATCGTCAACGTCAGCCTCATCATCGCCAACGACACCAACACAAAATCCACGCGCTCTGCGGTACAGTGGGATCAAACTATGATAAACGAGTGGAAATGGAACTAAGCTACAAGCTGCAATGGAAAGTATGCTGAGAGCTGCTCCACTAAATCGAAGAAATGGAATCTCGTAAGAGAAAAGATAAAGAATACATGCATTTATACTTAATAAACACTTCATCTTAATAATATTGTAAGAGAATTCTGCTAAAATCATCTCCCAAAACCTTCCACAGATTGGGCATGTGAAGCAGAGCTCTTGGTTATACTTAGAGATGTTATTAATAAGAGTTTTAAGCATTCCCTTAGTTAGTGTGGAACAAAATAAATATAATATATGGAATATAAGCTGCAAGCTCGCAGCACTCTCTAAATATCTCGAGGGAGGTGCACCGAGATTGTCCAGTCGATCATGTCTTCGTCGCAACGAATAATTATCTCATTGTTATAGAACTTTTTTTTTATAATTAATATATTTTTATATAACTTCTTCTAAAATTAATACATTTTTCATTGATATATTTAATTTCCCTGCTCAAAAATTTACTTAAACCCATTTAAATATATATTTTATCCACTGTGATCTGCTAACAGCGCCAGCGCCAATAAAAACGTAAATGGCGCGTGATTCTGAGGCGTCTTCCACAATACTGGCCTCAACACACACACACACGCACATTCACCTACTCACACACTCACACACACACACTTGTCCATTACAACAAGCACTTCAAGATGGCCACAAGAGTAGCATCTTATTTTGCTGCCTTCTGGCTTCGATGGCGGGCCATTTTTATAGGAAAGCAGGCAGTCAGGCCTGCAGGCCGGCCACGAGGGGCACGAGGGGCCAGCGGCCGTGTGGCAGAGAATGAAGCCACATAATGAAAAGAGTGTGTGAAGAATTTTAAATTCAAAATTGCATGAAAAGTCGTGAGTCGCAAATAGCTTGTTGCTGCGGCTGCGGCTGCGTCCATTGCTTGCTCCATTGCTGTACGAACAGACAGATATCCTACTCATCACTTGAGAAAATGAAAAAACAATCATAAACAGCAACAGCAAACAACAACAACAACAACAACAATAATAACAATGCTGTGTATAGCAAAAAGTCACTCGACGAAAAAAAAAAAAAAAAATGGGCAACAGACAAAAACGCTTGTGCCCTGACTTGGCTATATGTTTGGAGCCATTTGAGTTGTTGCCAATTGTTGTTGCTTTCTTTGCACTACACCTGTTTAGGCTGGGCTAGGTGAGAGGGGCCTGTGTCTGTGTTTGCTTGACTCTGCTCCCACCGAATTCACTTTTGCCCACTCGCCGAGAGTCGAGACTTAATAAAGTTATTATAATTTAAGCGTTTTGATTATGCGCCTGCCAGTGTTTAAAATACCAATGCAAGCGTAGCCTTCGCTTCGCACTCCCCTCCCGTCTCCAGCACTTCTACACCCGCTGCCTAGTTTATGTTTACAAGTTTTCAGCGGGGGCGCTGCCTCCTTTGTGATTCGTGTGTGTGTGAGTGTGTGTGTGTGTGTGTGTGTGGGGGTAATCTTTGTGATTGGTTGCGATTTGCGTTTAATTTTGTTGCTGTAAGTGTTGCATGCACGACGCTTGCCGCTTGCATCCCGTTGGGCAAAATGTGCACAGCCATGTTGCATGCAACATTGCCGCAGAGGGATTGACTGTGCCTACTTTGCGGGGGTGCTGGCTATGATATTGTTTAAGTCTTTATTAGAGCCAGAGAGAGAGAGAGAGAGAGAGAGGGAGAGTGATGGCCTAGCTAGGCTTCAGGTAAACTGGATTCGCAGCATGGCCATTGCTGTAGCATAAGGCTTCAGTTCAGTTAATTGGTCGTGGCATGCTCATCGGCTCAGCGACATGGCAACGCTTTGTCAGTGAGATCACGCAAAGATCTGAGCGCACACATGCTGCGAGCGTAGCCTCTGTCACTTTGAAATTAAACATTTTTCCACTCAGTCTACCTCAGTCTCCCTCTCCCTATCTCTCTCTCTCTCTCTCTCTATCAAGCTCTCTGAAGTTAACCTCATTACACAGCTGGCATATACTTTCTTTTGCACTCGCCAAGGTGACAATTACTTTCAATTTTGGAAGCTGCCGCTTGCATTTCTATATCTCTATATGTATATATATATATATATATATATATATATATATCTTGTGTGGAGCTCAAGGCAAGGCAGCTTTGGCTGATGCTTCAATTTCACTGTAGCGAATACCGCAGCGTTTGCCACAGTCACAACTCGCTGAACTCTTGCCCTTTATGTCGAGCATTTGTGCCACAGGCACAACTTGCAACTTGGATTGCAGACCTGCTGCCTGGCTATATTTGAGATTTGAAATGCTGCAGAGCAGGCGAGTGCAACATGATCAGAGTTGTGGCTGCTGCTGCTGCTGCTGCTGCTGCTGCTGCTGCTGCTCCACGATGATCGCCAGCTTCGATTTGTATCGCCTTCGTGGCACCACAGCCAGTCGCTTTCCAATGGTTTTGTTGGCGTCGCTTTCATTGGTCCGTGCCGCATAGATTTGTAACTGGCAGCGGCTTCATTTTACATTGCGCTTTTCATATTTCATAAGGAGTCAGCGTCGCTGGACCGGCATCGTGGCAATGCGACCTACAGCACAGCGATACAACCCGAGCCCGAGGGCCCATTAAAAGCGAAAGTCGTAAAAAGTTACCCAGCGCTTTGTCATATGCAAAATCAACAAATTTCCAACTCTGGCTGCTTAATTTGATTTTATTTACTTTTGAGCCATTCATTGAAACAATGGCCGCGCATTTGAAACGCGCCACATAAAAGTCCAAACTCAAATCCAAATCCGACCCCAGCTCAAATTCCTAGTTCTGTTTTATGGCAGACGTCCAATAACATAAAACGCGCATGAAAACCCGCTGAAACCTTTATGGGCCTCGGTCATTCATTCATTCATTGGGCCTCCGATCAATATCACACATTTGTTAAGTTCGCCTGCAAATCAAGTTTCGCTTGGACTTAACTTTTACGATCTGTAATATATATGCCAAAAAGTTTCTAAATTGCCAAAAAAAAAAGAAAAAACAAATATACAGAAATTAAAAAGAATTTATGTATAAATAGGCATAAAGAGCTCAGATTTTTTTTATTGATTATTCTATTTGGCATTTAATCATCGACTTTACGACCAGCTTTGATTACTAATCAAATAATTTTAATGCTGGCTACAAATGAAATAAACTTTGGCTTCAAAATATTGAGAAAAACAAGCTGAAACTGCTAAATATAGCAGGTGACAGACGTAAGATCACTAAAAAGAACCTTAATGCCTATATTTGCTTACTTTAAGAGCAAGACCTATAGGAGGTGCCATTTGATATATTAGAGCTAAATGGAAATTGAAATGAAATGGAGGAAAATTCATCAAGAGAGATATGTTTAAGTTATCACTGCTCGGCTATCAATGAACGTTTGATTTTATACAAGGTTTACATTCTATAGATCTCTAATCTGATAGCTATCACTTTGATCATCTTTTAAGTTTATAGAGAAATAATTCATTACATATTTTACATGCAATACTTATCTCTCTTACTATAGAGCTCCAGTCTGATATCTGTTAAAGATGAGCAACGTCTGTAAAGCTGACAAAGTTAGTTTGCAGCTAACTTGAAGTTTCCATAAAAAAAGCAACATTTATAATATAATAACATTAAAATTTTGCTACCAGTAAAGCTTAGAGAGATATATTCCATAAATCATTGTCTTATAAGTCAGACCTGCAACATACCCCTCCACATGTCCAATTTACTGGGTATATTAGAAAGAGGTGTTGGCATATTCCATGCGCTTGAGCAATAAATATGGCTAACATCTTATATCTTTTTAATAGCCCACGCTTTTTTTCGAATTCGCTTTGACTAAAACTAAAACTCGTTTCTGGGCTCCGCAAATCGATTGACATAGCGAAATTGATGGCTTGTTTTGTCAATTGATATACTTTTGATACGCTTTATAGTTATTGGCTACCTGGTGGGTTTTTTTTTTGTGGCCTTTTAAGAATCAACGGCGAAAATGTATTGGCAACTTGCCCAACAGACATTCCATTCCATCCCAATTCGAAAAAGTTTGGCGAAGACAAAATCGTGCTCAGACATCTAATCACAAATAGAAAACAATATCTATGCTAATCTAGCTACAAGATCAATGACAATAAAACGGGGGTAAAGAAACAACTGAAAACACAAGAACCTGTAGGTTGCACCACCCCGCCGACAACAACAACAACAACAACAACAAGCTAACAACTAACAACAACAAGTAGACAATAATGAGCCGTAATGAGCAATGATCGCCACACAATTAGCCAAATTTCGTTTTGTTTTTCTTGTTTGTTGGCCAATTTTTTTGCAGACAAATTAAAACAAAAAACAAAACACACGAAATTAAACAAACATTGTAGATTTATATGGCCCGCACTTGGCGCTGAGCAGCGATTGGCGGGGCGGCGGGGCCATTTGGGGGCTGGCTTCGCTTTAAGCCAAGCTCTAAAAGCCAAACTGCGGAAAATTACAAGAAAATCGTGCAACTCTTGTTTGCTCAAAAAGGCATGAAAAGCCGCAATGCACCAGGCTACACAGGCAACACAGAGCAACGGCCCTGCACCGCCTCGGGCCGTCGCGCCTCAGCTCGCTCGGCAATCCTGCCACAGCTGAAGACTTTCCAACGCTGATTTTTAACAAATTTAAACGTTACATGCGAGCAGATTTTCAACGCGATCATCGATTGCTTTTGCACCCGCACACACACACACACACTCATATAGAGAGAGAGAGCAACAGTTGCTGCAACTGCATTGCTTGCAGCATGACGCAACTGCAGCTCCTTGCCCTCAGGTGTTGCGCGAACGGTTTTCATCTGGCAGCTTTTCACTTTCCGCCTTGGCCAATTGGCCAAGCGTCCAAAAACAGTCAAAATGCAGTCAACATGCAGCATGCAACATTCAACAGTCAACAGTCAACAGTCAATGCCGCTTGTCGAACACCGCTACAGCAAAGCGTCGAACAAAGTTAGTCATTTAGTGACTTTGCCTGAGATTTCCAGCGATTGCCGGCAAAAAAAAAAAAATAAATAAATAAAAAAAATACAAAATAAAAATAGAAATAGAAATAAAATAACTGCAACTGTCATTTTCGATTGGCGACCTGCTGGGCTTGCCCCACGTTGCACAAACATTTTTGCTGCCTGTCTGCCTTGTCGAGAGCCAAAATGTCAATTTGCGTTGTTTACTTTGAAAACTTTAATTTTTGTCTGCCGATTTTTATTTGGCTCGCCGTTGTTTGGGGTTCTCTCTTGAGTTGCATTCGTCGCGCCTTCAATTGCCGCAATTTACCACACCGCCACCGCCCCGCCCCGCCCCAGCACCCGCTGGCCCCATTGCCATTAGCCGCGCCATTGAGTGTTAATTAAGCGTTTATTCAACATTCGGTGTCAAAGTTGTCTTTAAAGAGTACCAAATTAATGCCATTTGCAACTGCCACAGCTGCCATTGTTATCAAAATCGAATGGAAAACGTTCAACGTTCGTTACCGATTTCCATTTCCGATTACGTTTTCATTTTCGATTTCGATATCGAATTTCGGCAACGTCGACGTCAAAGATCAAGACAAGACTTCATCGATCATCGTTCACAATTCGCTCGCTTTGATATGGATATGTATGTGAATATGAATATGAATATATTGACTGAATATTGACTGATTGACCACTCGCATGTCACAAATATATGCATATACATACTATATACACATACATATATATTTTCTTTATGCCTACACACACATGCATAGTTTTAATTGACTTTTAATGAGTTTGCCTAATGACAGAGAAAACTTTTTGAATACCAAAAAATTTACATATTCGCTCAAAATATGACAGATTCGCGTTTAATTTGCATTTTTTCTATAATTTATGCTCATATATATATTTATTTTTTAGCGATAATAATTGACTGGCAATCACAATATCCTGTCAATTTATTGATATCCGGCTAATTATAAAGTGACGAGATTTTAGCTGAAAATTAGCATTAGCTATAAATTTATTTATTATTTAATAAATATAGCACATTTTAAGTTTATATATATATATATATATGTATATATATTTTCAAGCAAATGCTCAACTAATTTCCATTTCATTCACCCATAGCCAAAATCAACATGCAAACCTTTGCGTGTCTTAACTTCAAATCTAGACAAATTTTCTACACTTTTCCTACAGTTTTCATGACGACAAATTTGTGCCGACTTCTGGCTATGGCTAGGAAATGTGTAGGAAATGCAACGGTAAATGCATATTATCAGCAAGCCTGACTGCGTGTTGAAACTAAGCCAAGCTAACGGACGCGACAGACTGATAAGCATCAACAGCAACGGGCACAATAGCACACAGAAGTAGCTAACCCACTACCCTCCCACCCACTCTCTCGCTCCCGAGTGCCAGTTAGGCACTCAACTGTGTGTGCCTGTGTGTGTGTGTGTGCGTGCGACAAGCTGCAAGCTGCAACACTTTCAAACAACTTTATCACGACTAAATCTCAACGGTGACTGACTGACTGACTGACTGACTGACTGTCTGTCTGACTGGCATGGACTTGATTGAAATGCGACGAGCGCGTCGACATGCCGAGTGGGTGGCAGCTGCAACGTGCAACGTGCAACGTGCAGCGTGCATGGTGCATGGTGCATGATGCATGGTGTACGGTGCGTATGTATTAATTAGTGTCAAGTGTTGTCGCTTTGAGTTACGCGCCCGGGGGATTGCCATTGCCGGCGTCATCATCCTTGCTGCTGCGATAACACAAAGCGATTGCAACTGCAGCGGCAGCAACTTGTTTGTCCAAGCAAATGCTGCCGCTGCTGCTGCTGTTGCTGCTGTCTGCTGCTTCTGCTGCCCGCAGCTAGAAACTGCCTAGTACGGCTCTGCGTAATCGATGATGACACGTTTTGCCTTTGCCCATGCGCAGTGCAACAGCAGCAGAGCAATGCCGCTTAGATGTTGCTGCTGCAGTTGCTGGCGTTGCAAATTGCTGGGCAACTGCACAGCAAATGACAGGCAAAAGCTGACAGAGGCTCTCTTTTTAAATTTATAAACACACTCGGCCGGGTAACCTACCACTATTGCTGCGCATCCAATTACATTTATATGCTCGTAAACTAAAAATTCTGCACAGCTTGCGGTCGACTGCTGTAATTATCAGACAAAAAGAGAAACAGACTCTCGTAAAAGGGAGGAGGAGCTGGAGCAGGTTGGCACTGGCTACTCCTCCTCGCCTTATGAATATGCACACGTGTGTGTTAGCTGCAGAAATCGCACTTTAAATAGATTTTCTACATTTATTGATTTACAGCACAACGATTTCCTGTGAGTCATAAAAACCTATCGAAGTGAACATTGCAAACTGCAAAAGTTAAAGAAATTCAGCTAATACTTTTAGCTTGAACCTAAGTTCTAACTGAGCAACTTCTCATAACATATATCACCTTTAAGCAACTTCCTACCATTTAATGTCTAATCATCAATTAATCAATCAGTCAGTGAGCAGCAAAATATCTTTCCTATACAGCGATTACTTTAGATATGAAAAAAAGCTAAAAAATTCTGCTTCTATAGCACACATCTAATCTAAACAAATATACAATGAATAAATAAACAGCGTTAAAAAAAAATGAGAAACAAATAACAATTTGAATAAAATGTCTATTAATTATGATTGTGACCAAATTTGAGAAACTTTTGCCGCCTGACCGGGCAACTGGGAGACTAAAGTTAATTATTGAAGGCTGTGCGCTGAAACATTAATTATAAGCATCATTGTCATGTGTTAAGATTTATGATTTACAAGATAGTTGATAGTTGCTCTTACTTAATCACAATGGAATGTGTGTTTTATCTATGCGAACAAATTCAGATCGTCAGATCGTGATTTATTTTACAATATTTTTATTTATGTTCTTTTTTGGGTTTTTCTAAACTACATAGCTCTTATGATTTATGTCAAGAGTAGTATATAGACTCTAGAGCCAGTTTAATATTTGATTATCAACGTTTGCCTAACTGTTATTGGGTTTCCTTTAACGAAGCCTCCTACACTTTCCAATGAACATAATTTGCTGGAGCACATACATACATATATGGGATCTGCAAACGACGCGCCTTGGCAAGCCTAATGGAAATTGCATTGCATTGATTGGTTTTCTACATGAACAACAGCAACAAAAATGAAAAGAAAAGAAAAAAAACATTATATTATATTGCTGTGGTGTGAACATTGTTTGGGGCCTGCAGCAACTCTATGTGGCTGTGTTACTTATGTGGCACCTCCCAATAACAATATACGTCTATGGGGGGCAGCAGCGCAGCTCGTATGAACGGCCAAAGATATTGCAGTTTTATGGTTGTTTTTGCTTGCTTCTTCTAGCTCACGAGCTGTGGTCGGTAGTTGGTGGTGGTGGTGGTGGTGGTGATGCCAAGGCTGGCTTTAACAGATATATACATATAGATTGTGGCAATTAAAATGCCGCTACTAATACGATATCTTAAGCATGAAATTAAAACATGTTTTTGTTTTTCAATCTTTCATTAGTGCCAAGATTTCACTATAGCCATTGACGGTTAATAATCAATTACGTGTTGTCATTGACCTTCAATCAGGGGCAAGCGATCTGGCGGCCGGGCGTGGCCTGCCCGGGCCTAATAGCCATGGCAATTACCTTATTATAAAGCCGCTTAGCTTTTATTTTTCAACTATTTATGAAATTTTAATTTGATATTTCAACATAGTTGTCAATCACAGACCGCCTGCTTTTCTCTCAATCTGGTGGCTCTAATAAGACATCGAGCTGCCGTTTTGGCGGGCCTTTTGTATGGCTTTAACTACATCATTTTGGGGCTCGGCCCTTATGCCGTATTTAATTTTTGTTTTTTTATTTTTTATCGTTACCTTGTTTTCTTCTTCGTCTACAAGTTAGCGGCTGCCGTTTGACATGTTGCTGCTGATGATGTTGATGTTGATGTTGATGCTGATGGCTTTTCAAACTCACATACACACACTCACACACATACACACACTCACACACACACACATACACACACACTCACAAGATCATTTGGACAGCCAGCAGCCCAGCCCACGCACTTGTCATAAAAGATTCATTTATGATTTTATCTGAATTTTGATTACTATTATAACTGTCTTGTTTCCTTGTTATTGTTTTTATTGTTGTTATTTTTGGTCAAGCTGTAAGCTGCTTTCAGCTTGACTCTTTACATATTTAATTAACTTTTTACATACCTCATAAATACATGAACGAACTCTGAAATGACAAAAACGAAAATTCTATTTTAATAAATTTAACAACAGCAATTTTCATACGATACCAAATCAATTTGATTGCATTTAAAAACTCATTCAAACTTTTATTGACTATGAAATTCATTTGGTTTTTTGTTTTATCAAACGCAACTGTACCCAAAATTTTTTTAGAGTATTTACTGAGCAATTGAGCTGCTGGCAAAGTGTTGCCTGCTTCGGGGCGTTCAAGCAGCAACTTCAACACATTCTAATGAACATATACAAATATATATGTGTATATCATGTATATACAAATTTTTTGAAGTGCATGTCGCGACGATGACGCGACGCTTCTGCTAGCCTGCCACGCCTCCTGCTCCTTCTCCTGCTCCTGCTCCGTGTCGAGGGAATGTCTTGCAATGCAATTGGATTCAGTGTTGAGGCTCTGGACCGTCCTGTCTGCGGCTGTCTGTCTAGCCAGCAAAAGATTGCGTTAAATGCAGGCATTGTTGTTGTTATTATTGTTTTTGCTTTTGGGGGCCTGCTAGTCTCCGAGGCGCAAGACAATTGAGTCTGAGAGCGTAATTTGCAACTGCCTGAGACACGTAACGTCCGCTGACGTCGGCAATGACGAGCATTCTGCTCAGGATGCAGGCCCAAATCCGACTGGCTGGCAGGCTGAAGTGCAAGCAGGAGCCAAGTGCAAAAGCAGCGCCTAATGACCGGAGCAGGAGGCAGCTGCAGGGCAGGAGGCAAGAGATTTGTCGTCGGGACAGCAGCCAGTCATGTAGACTACGCCTACTACCCCAGGCTCTAAGCTTCGTCAACTCCCTCTGCCTGCCAGCAACTGCGACATGTTTGCTGTTGTTGTTGTTGTTGGAGTTTTTTTGTTGTTGCCTAGATGCATTTTGCATCCAAAGCGCTGCTGCTGCAGGCGAATGCACCAAAAAAAAAAAAAAAAAAGCAAACAAAAAATAAAACATGCAACGACAACAACATGACGAAAAGTGTGTGCACAGTAGCCAGAGCTGGAGCTGGAGCTGGAGATGGAGACGACGCTGAAGCTGTAGCTGTAGCTGTAGCTGGAGTCGGCGCAGACATCGTCCTGTGGCACATCCAACAGGCGTTAATAATAATTCTTTTTTTTTTTTTTCTTGTGCAAAAATGCAACGAGTTTTTTTTCTACTTTTTTGTGTGTCGGTTAAGAGGGGGCTGCAGCGCGAATACCCTGTAAAAAGTGAGTTAGCAGCTATGAGCAGCTACGCAAATTTGTATATTGAAATTTATAGTTTTTACAGGGTATAAGTTTAGCTAGAGCAAATTTTTATTAGCTCTTTTATAAGGCAAACTTTTATTTGATATATAAAACATTAGCACAGGGTATGTTTAAGTCGTTTACTTTTCAGCCTAAATGCTGCTGCAGTTCATATTTTTTTTTTCAAGTTTTTCCTTTTGGGCTTTGGTTTTCAGCATTTATTTCGAAACTTTTTCATTTTGTGCAGTCAGACGACGTCGCCATAGAGAGTGCATTGACTGAAGTCTGTAAAACCAATGTTCAGGCATGAACACACCAAATATACAATATATATAAGATAATCGTATACATATATTTTCATGCATGAACATACATATATAAGCATATCCTACGCACTCAACTAGCAGGTAGTGCAGCATATAACCAAAAGGGGCACATGTGTGGACTATAAATAAACATAACACTGACCCTATCACTTAGCGATAAGATATACGAACGCTGAGCCTTACAAACTCAGCTGTAGACTAAGATAAGCAATAGACCAATGCTGAGACTTACAAACTCAGCACTATGTACACTAGATTTAAGGGTTGAAATTACGCATGAGTCTAGGTATAAAAAACCCGGACTCAGAAGAATAAAAGTTAATACTGAACTGAACACCAACGCAGTCACGTGTATTCGCACATGGTCCTTCGATCCGAACCACAAGCCTACCAAACACACTGAAGTAAAAAAAAAAATATTTTTGTGATTTTAGAGACTTATTAACTTTGACTTACCAATTCAAGCTGTGAGTAGAGGCACAGCAAGATCAACCAGGCGATCAAAACAAAAATACCTCCAACGGGTAAAGTCAAAGTGTAAGTCTAAATCTAAACCAAAAAAAATAAAAACAATCTGAAGATGCTGTCAGGAAAAATTCTGGAATTGCTAAAAAAACAATCAGAAGTTCATGATAACATCCTGCAGGCGATAGCAAAAAAGGATACCCTATCAGTCGTAGATGGATTGGCTGCAGAATTCACTGCCAATCACTCAGCGCTGGTGAAAGTGGGTGCCACCGACCATCGATATTTTCAGGAGAAAGTATACGAGAATGTAATGGCAAAAATCAGGACTTATATAGAGTCTCTGAAGGTCGAAGTTGCCGGCCACGCCAAAGATACCGATCAGCCATCGACCAGCAAAATGTGGGAAATGCGAACAGAAACAACAAAAGAAGAAATGTTTCCACGTAGCAGCCCCAGCCCAACGGATGTCTTAGTAGAGCTTGTGGACAAAAGAGCTCTAAGAGTAAGGCAGCACATTGAAGAAGTGTATGCCAATCTAGAGGTCAGCAACCACCAAGAAATTCTTGACTATAGAGACTCACTGAATTTCCTATGGAATAAAGTACAGTCAACGCTCACCACGCTAGAGACAAAATATGAAAGTTTTGCCTTTGACAGTGATGAGATAGATGGACTGGAACACAATGTCAACAAACTTCATATCAAACTTAATAGAAGTTTAAATGAATTGCAAAACAAAAAAGAAGACGTGCCAGAACTACCGAAAGCGGATATATCCTATTTTGACGGAGATCCCAAGGAGTGGCCAACGTTCTTCGGGCTATTCACCGATGTGATCCACAAAAGGACGGACATCAGCGACACAAGGAAGCTGAATTACCTGAAGTCGTTTCTAAAAGGTGAAGCCAAAATGGTAGTAAGCCATTTATTAAGCGGATCGTCTGCTAGCTACATCGCAGCGTGGAATTTAATATGCAAACGCTACGAAAATAAGCGTAAAATATTTGCTAACGCCGTCAACCAGCTAGTGGACATGGAGCTGCTGGAAAATTATGATGGAGCCAGCATCCGCAAGTTCTTGGACACAGCAAATGAGTGTATCCACATCATTAAGACAGAAGGCCATATTGGCAATGATGTTGATGTGCTACTTGCTCAGATCTTGCTTCGAAGATTCTCTACGGAAGTCCTAATACTTTACGAGCAACACGTAAAGAAGGCAAGAGAAATTCAGTCCTTGAGCAATGTACTCGAATTTATTGATCAATTATTTAGCTCAATAGACTCAGTAAAAAAAAGTGGAATCCAAAAGTCGTCGGAAATCAAAAAATCGAGCTACAGAAGATGCCGTTTTTGCCGACTGGATAGCCACGAAATGGCCAAGTGCCACAAATTTAGAGCCGAGTCAGTAAAAAATCGCAAGGAATTTATGACTAAAAACGCTCTATGCTTCAAATGTCTTGGAGCACACTTCACCAAGGAGTGCAAAAAGGATTGGACGTGCAATCAGTGCGCCAAACCGCACCACTATTTGCTCCACGAAGAAGCACATAAAAAAGAAACTGTCAGCAGCAATTGCCTCAAAGAAAATAAGAGACAAGATACGTTACTGGCAACAGCGCTCATTCGGATCAAAAATAAATCCGGAAAATATGAGCAGCTAAGAGCCCTCATCGATGGAGGTTCACAAAAAACCTTGATATCTGAAGAGGCTGCACAACAACTAAAACTGCGTCGCATTAAGCGAAACGTAGAAGTTCAAGGAATTTCACAAAATGTTGAAGTCCTAAAGAACAGCGTTCAGTTAACAATCAAGCCAAGGATGAAGAGCAAATTCATCACTACAACACAGGCACTTGTCATGCCGAAACTCCAAAGAGCTCTACCGAGCAAGAAAATTGACATGAATATCAATAAAGATTGGATGGGCTGCGAACTAGCAGACCCATACTTCAACGAGCCCAGCCGAATCGATGTAATCATCGGCGTTGATTTACTTCCACTAATAATGTTGGAAAAAGTAAAGAAAATCAACGAAATTCTGGGACAAAAAACAGAACTTGGATGGATTGTTTCCGGCAACATATCTAGAGCACCAAGCAACAAGGTGATCACCGCTACAGCAACAATATGTTTAAACGATCTGGAGCGATTCTGGGAACTTGAAAATAACACAAGCGACACCGAAGATGACAACGAGTGTGAAAAGACATTCCAGGAAACAACCACCACAGATGAAGAAGGCCGGCTAGTAGTAACCATACCGTTTCGGAAAAACTTCGAGTTAGGAAACTCGCGTAAACAGGCTATGGCAAGATTGCTACAAATGGAAAACAAATTCAAGAAACATCCACTAATCTTCACGGAATATAGTGCCTTTATGAACCAATACCTGAAGCTAGGTCACATGGAGCCAGTAGACACTGTCGGCCAAGGCAAATATTATATGCCACATCAAGCAGTAATTAAGCCGAACAGCCTTACTACTAAATTAAGAGTAGTATTTGACGCTTCAGCAAAAACATCCAATGGATTAAGCCTAAATGATGTGATGCTAGTAGGGCCCAAAATTCAAAAAGATATATTTGATATCTTAATCAAGTGGCGACAATGGCAGTATGTAATGACTGCTGACATCGAAAAAATGTATCGCCAAATTAAGGTTGCCAAAGCTGATCAGGAATATCAGTACATCCTCTGGAGAGACGATCCGAAAATGCCGATTAAGGAGTACAAGCTGACAACAGTAACGTATGGGACTTCTGCTGCACCATTCCTCGCAGTCCGCTGTCCACAAGAATTAGCAAATCAATACTGCCAAGGAAACAAACAGCTAATGAAAACAATCAAGGAAGATTTCTACATGGATGATCTGATCACTGGCGGGGACTCGATCAAGGAGTGTGTCAACACTCAAACCGAGCTCTTAAAAATAATGGAAAAAGCTGGCATGCACCTAAGGAAATGGGTGGCAAATGATGACAGGATCATTGCTAGAATTAAAGATGGCGACTCAACTGAAAAAATAATAATAAACAAGGATGAGTCAATTAAAACGCTTGGTCTACAATGGGATCCAAAAAAGGATGTCTTCACATTTATTGTCAATTGTCCAAAATTTGGGCGAATTACAAAACGTCTAATTTTGTCTCAATTGGCAAGAATATTTGATCCTCTGGGATGGCTTACACCAGTTACACTGCAAGGAAAATGTTTCATACAAGAGCTGTGGAAACTACCGCTATCTTGGGACGCAGAACTGGATCCTAATCTGGTCAATTATTGGCAAGAATACGCAAGCGCATTACCAGAACTAGCAAAAATCAATATACCACGCTGGTCTGGAAGAACAAGCACTGATGTAATGGAACTACACGGGTTCTGCGACGCATCAGAAAAGGCATATGCAGCTGTAGTGTATACCAAGATTGGAACTAAAATCACCTTGCTAGCGGCAATGCTAATGGACAAACTTGGAAAAGTGGAGATCGTGTCATCAAGCTGGCAGATACTCTTTTACTACAACATGCAAGCTTACTTCGAAATCTTGGAACAGGCAGATAAACTCATGTCTAAAACGGATATAATTTGCGATAAATTGAGCGAATTCAACGATTACTGTACAACAGTGAGCCATACAGTAAAATTAAAGATACAAAAAATTAAGGAGAAAAATAAAATCATCACCCAAAAAGCGAATAGAACAAAACGGTTCATATTTTTCGATATTGGATTTGCAAGAAGAGCAGAGGAAAACATGCAAACAATTATAAAGAACGAAAAACGCCTAAAAGATTATGTTAGCAACCAAACATCAATAATCAATGCAACAGCAAACCTAGTGCAAACTACCACAGAAGAAGTTAATAAAAACTTTGAAAAAGTCACTATGGAGATCAACAAAATGGCAAATACAATGAAAGATAACTTCCTCAGTTACAAGGAGTCCGTTAAATTTTTCATGCTGATCACCCAAGTACGGAACTGGATTGATGAAACCGAAAGCATTCAGTCTGCAGTAATTGGTCTTGTGACAGACATTAATCAAGGAAGAGTTCATCCATCCCTTGTTGAACCAAATAAAATGTTGGCCGAACTAAAGGAGATTCAAAAGAAGCTACAAAGGAATCAACTGCTTCCCGGTGGGAATTCTCCAAAGAGGCTTCAATTAATATACAAACTTATGAAGGCACAAGCTATATTTAAGGACAACATCCTAGTGATAGATGCAAGGCTGCCAATATACAACAATCAGCATGCCAATCTTTTCAAAATAGTACCTATACCACTTGTGCTCAATGGAAGAAAGATGATCCCGAGAATTAAAACGAAATTCCTTATCTTCAATACGGAGATAAACGCATACCATTCAATAACTGAAATGGAAGTAAATCGTTGTCGCCATGAAGACGAGGACACATTCCTATGCGAAGGGAGTTGGGCGTGGGAAGACGCAGATGACGAAAGCTGCGAAATATCGCCTCTAAAACCAAGCAACAAACAACCATGCAAAATGATTGACTACGAAGAAGATACCTTTGTCCAAAAATTGAACGGAAAAAACCGGTGGCTCTTCAAAGTATTTGAGACGGAGACAGCCCACATTATATGCGGAGACTACGAGGAAATATCCATACTTCCTAGCCAAGGCATAATAGAACTGTCCGCCGGATGCTCAGCCAGGATTGGTAAAATGAACATCATCACGCCACAGGAATTAGCAACTACAGATAGTGCGAGGTATTCCCCAGTTCTACTCAAAGTCGTCGATCACAACATCACATGGTTTCCGACACCACTTGATCATATCTACCTAAACAATTCACTGGAGCTACAAAAAGTACAGGAAAGCATAAGGGACTTGCACCGCCAAAAGGTACACATTGATGATCTGGTCCTCCACACGATGAGTGGACACATCTCGATAGGGTTCACAACAATCATAATAATTGTAGTCGCCCTCTACATAATCAAGAAAAGAAACCAGCGACAACAGTGGCTGGCTGTCTCTTTCTCTGGCCCCCCGCAGAATGTTCAGGCATGAACACACCAAATATACAATATATATAAGATAATCGTATACATATATTTTCATGCATGAACATACATATATAAGCATATCCTACGCACTCAACTAGCAGGTAGTGCAGCATATAACCAAAAGGGCCACATGTGTGGACTATAAATAAACATAACACTGACCCTATCACTTAGCGATAAGATATACGAACGCTGAGCCTTACAAACTCAGCTGTAGACTAAGATAAGCAATAGACCAATGCTGAGACTTACAAACTCAGCACTATGTACACTAGATTTAAGGGTTGAAATTACGCATGAGTCTAGGTATAAAAAACCCGGACTCAGAAGAATAAAAGTTAATACTGAACTGAACACCAACGCAGTCACGTGTATTCGCACAACCAACAAAAAACAACGAAAAAAAAAAAAAAAGAAAAGAGTCGAAAACAACAACAAGAGCCGCTGCCTGAGCCTGAGCCTGAGCCTAGGCAACTGCATCCTTTGTTGTTATGTAGCGACATGCATTTGCTCCGCAAGTAGAGTCTGCGAGGAGTCTGGCTGCAGACTCCTGCTGGTGTGAGTGGAGCCAGCGGAGTTCAGTAGCTGGCAGCTTTTGTGTGTCTTATGGGGAAACACTTTAGACATGGCATGGCAAAGTTTGCCATAATTAACGCTTAGCTTTCGGCCTGGCGCAGTTAAGTGTTATTAGTTTGTGTGTTCCTTATTTCGGCAGGAAGCGCATGCGAAGTCGTTGCACTTGGCTACAACAGGCCACCCACACTCACACAGGGTCACACACACGCAGACACTTCAGGCCGCACTGAGCCATGCGAAACGTAGCCTGCAACTCAACAAACAGTTGTTCTGACTGTCGTTGCCCCTCCGCCAGGCAAAGGCAAAGGAAGTGGTAGTGGCAGTGGCAGTGGCAGTCGCAGCGGTCGTCGTGCCACCTGCCCGAAATGAAATTCGCTTAAGAGACGTAAATCATTAAAATGGCAGCCGAAAACCGTCAACGATATGACCAAAAGAAAACATTTGCGAAATTTCAGCACCACTGAAGCCTGAAACAAAGGAATATTCCACAAAAAAAATAAAAAAAGAATTGAAATGCGGGCGCACAAAATAAAATGAAATACAATTTAATAGCGGCACTTCCTTTTTTGCTTTGGCAGGAAACTTGCAATGGATTATTTATTTATTTTACTTATTTCTTCTTTCTCCCTCACACTCTCTCCCTCTCTCAGTTATTAGTGCGCATTTGCACGCGAATTTGTTTTAGTTTTTTGTTTTGTTCGAAGGTTTTCTTTGCTTTTGCTTTGCCCGCAACCAAAATCCAATTAGCTGCTCAAAAGTTTCGCTGAAAATTAATTAATGTTGACACAAGTTTCGGCCATGAATTGAATCTAATTGAAAGATGCAAGCGGCGTTGCAAAGAAGGAAGCAAGAAGAAGCAGCAGAGCGCTTGTACATAAAGAGAATTTGGAAGTTGTTCATAAGATTTAACAGCAGCAACTGCCTCATGTTTTTTTTTTTTTCCAATGCGCAGCGCTCTTCTTTGCAATTCTCAAGAGCATTAAAACAAGCTCTCTTTTAACTGCGCTAAGCCAATTACCATTATTGGTTTCTTCGGCTGTGACCTTGCCTTGCCCTCTCTCACTCACTGCTTTACCTTCTCACGCCCTCAAGTTTTGTTTAGTTAATGTTCATGACAGTTCCATGGAAGCGCCTTTTTCTCACGCTCAATTAGTCTTACCTTATGACCGCCCTTAGCGCATACTATTTAGTCAAAGTTTTCTTTTTATGCATTTCAAATTTTCTAAAGTTGTTTTTTTTTTTTCAATTATAGAAAATTCACGTGCTCGAAGCCTAATAAACCTTTGCCCCACCTTTCACATGGCCACCTGCCTTCTGCCTTCTGCCTTCTGCCACCTGCCACCTGCCACATTTCACCCTAGCCACACACACACACACACATACCGAAACGATCCAGCAATGAATGCCACACTCTCGGCAGTCAATAATTCAACATAAGCCGCAACATTGCCAACATTTGCAACATTTCAGACGTCAGGGCAAACAGAAACGGAGCATTTGCAGAGCCAGAGAACCAGGCGCAGAGATGGAGCCACAGTTGGTGCTAAGGCGGCATTTCAATTGGACTTGCTTTCCCATTGCCCAATCCCCAATCCCCATTCCCCATAGAGGCCACAGACGGGGCCAGGCCACCAAAATGGTAGTCGATGGTGCAGCTTTTTCAAGCGTTAAAACATAAAAATGTCATTAACACTCAACAGATTTCTGCTGCGCAGCGCCAATGGCCAGCAACAGCAACAACAAACGGCTTAAATGGCCAATAACAAATTGTTGCAAATGCTCGTTGCAGCAACAACAACAAAAGTTGGCAACCGGCCACAAAGAACGTAGCCGCAATGGGAATAGTTTTAGATATATTTTCTGTTGTTGTTGCTGTTGTTGTTGTTGTTGTTGTTGTTGCTCGTTACTGTTGTTGCTGTTGTTTTCCATTTCGCCGTTGTTTCAACGTAGACGAAAATTTATTTGACGCTCGACTCGACTTGCAGACAAGAAAATGACACAGAAACCGAGTTAAGTTCGCAACGCGTTTAGTTGAATTGCGAGCTCAAACGGCGGACCTCAATGCCGGCCTCCAGGCCATAGAGCCACAGACCCCCAAATAGACCCAACTTCCCTGCCTCTGCACTCTGTGCCCCCGCACTAGATCGTTTATTGTCGCGCGAGGTATCATTTACGCCATAATTTTTCACAGTTGAATATTCTGCTTAATGGTTTTTAATGAGCGGTTCGGCAGCAGAAAAAAAACCAAAAGAAAAAAAAAGGTGTTGAGAAATATGCCTGATTTATAGAAACTGCAGCCTGTATTTAACGCCCAGAGCCGCACTCGATCCGCTGCCCAAGTCCCACCGATCGTGCCGTCGTTGTTAATAGTTTTTGGCAGTGCGCAACTGGGACAGCTTAATGGTTCTTGTGGCTGGGCGAGAAAGTGAATTGAAGTCTTTGATTCTAGAGTGCGGCGATCATTTGCACTCTATGCCAATTTCTAGTTGGCAGCGAGAAATTACCAGGTTTATCTGCTAAAAAATATTAGAGTTATGATATTCAATTTAATAGCTAAGCTAGCTTAGCTTGCAGATATTCTAAGATTGTTTTTTAAATATGCCATAAAGCTGTATAGTTAATGCTCTATGACTTTATAGAGAGAGTGAAAGAAAATTGAGATTGACTCAATTGATAATGAACAAGTCAAGATCGCTAACTAGATAAATATCACCTAACAAGCACAAGCCTTAACTATTCTTATGAATGTAGAAACTTTTATATTATGTATATTACTATGCTACTATTATATTATATTCATGCAATTTCTACTATATACTATTATTTATTTATTTATTTTCTACATCTACAAGCCAATACGTTTATATTCTTGTTTCTACCTTTCCATTTATTTATTATATATATGCTTTACTCATTCCTCCTGCCTCATTCCACAATATCAGACAACATATCTTTAGCTTCAATCATGCCTAATCATGATTTTCCTTCCCGTTTATATATACATATAACATATAAGCACATCGCATTCAACTACACATAATTTATGACATTGCTTAATAAGTTCCTGAATGTCTGCTTGGCTGTTGGGCCACGCCCACATTGTCTCACCTCTGGCGAGCCGCCTACAACATTTTGATTGTTTGCAACACGCTGTGCGTTTATCAGATAGCAATCTTTAATTAATATAATTAATATTAAATGCGGCTACGTTTGCAGCTCTCATCATTAGCCCTGGCTACGTGTATAATGGTCATAATAATAATCATAATAATAATGATAATAATAATGAAATGGCCACTTCCTAGACTAATGCATTTTGATTAAATTCACCGTTTAGGTATCAAATTAATTTTAATTACGCCAACCAGAGCACTGTGGCTGGCTGCTGCTCCACAGATGTGGCTAAGATATGCCTCTAAACGTTCTCCCAGCGGAAACAACAAGTGCAACAACAACAACAGCAGCAACAGCAGCAGCAGCAGCAGCAACAACTGCTGTTGTCAGCAATATGAACAAGAACAAGAAGAACAGAAAACGTGGCGCAAGTGAAGCATTTCGTGGCAACCACTCGGATTTGGCAATTGAGCGGACCTGCACTTTTGTGCAACACGAAGTCGAGTGGGTCTCGCTGTGCTTTACTCAATATTAATGAAGTCATTAAGACGACATCTTCCTTCGAGATCGCGCGTAATGCGAGCGAATTATTAACAACGCACGAAAACAAGCCACAGAATAGCTGCGCTCCACTTGCCTCCCGGCAATCGAAGCACAGCGCAGCGCAGCGCAGCGCAAAACAACAAAAATTAATATACGGGCAGAGTAAAACCAAAACGAAGTCAACAACAACAACAAAAAAAAAACAAGCTGAGAAACAACGAACCAACAAAACATACCAAAAAATAAGAGTCTTAATAAAAAGCAATAATAAGAAACACAGGGCAAAGCGGCTTTCATAAATTTGCATGTCGCTGCCGTCTCAGAGGGCAGGGGAGGGGCTGAAAGGCCGCCGCCGGATCTGGGGGCGTGACAACAAGTCAATTCGGCTCAAATGTGGCACAAGCAGGGGTTTCATTTGCTTCTCTCTTTTTTTTCGCATTTTTTGGCAGCGCCAAACACGAAACTCAAATGCTCTAAGCAAAAGTATCTGACAGATGTGCAAAAGTATCTGCAACTAAAAGCAAGCTCTGATATGAACTGTTTAGCAAAAATTTAGCTAAAATTTCTGTAAAATCCTTGTATATATTTTTAGTTTCTATATATTAAATTCCTGCAAAGTTTGCCAAGAAAAATATTGTTAATTGCAGCAGCAGCAGCAGCTAAAGCAGCACTCATCATGCTTCTGCAACTTGCTCGAGAAAAGTCAACATTACTTGGCTGTTAGGGTATTCAGAAAGTGTAGGAATGCAAGGGAAGTTGGCACATCCAAAGCAAACACCATGGCTGAATATTTTACTCTCCCTCAGTGTTGGCAATAAAATTGCAGCAACAGCGCAAAATTTTTGAACGCATTAGAAGATTGATGCTGGCAGCTGTTTGCATAGCACCTCGTCCCAGCCCCTCTCTCTCCGTCTCTCTCTGTCTCTCTCTCTCTCTCTCTCTCTCTCTCTCTCTCTGCTGCTCGAGCAGCCGTGGTCCGTCGTCCGTAGTCGGTTACCATACCAGAGTGATTGCAATTTCGCCCGTGTTTACTTTGTGCAGATTTTCTTTTTATTGGCACAAAGCAAAAGTTTCTTAGCGACAAACAAAAAGCAAGCACGGAAAGGAGTGTTTTCCTTGAGTTCATTTTTATGTTTCTCTCTCTCTCACTTTACTACTTTTTTTTTTTTTTTTTTTTTTTGGGAAACTTTCGAGGAAACTGGGTTAATAAGATCGCCGTCGTGGTGCTCTAGCTGCTAGCCGGCGTATAGTCCTCGTGGCCAGTCCATTTCGTGCATTAATAAATAGCTGCTTTTAGCTGAAACTAAAAGCGTCTCATTTATTATGCATCAAAGATAAACCTAACTGAGATTAATGTCTCACTTCAAAATGGTCGACGGCAACGTTTGTTGACTCTTTGGGTGCTGCCGCTGCTGTTGGCGCCAGCCACGAAAAAATCCACTAAACAGCATCTAAGTAGCCAATGGCCGAGTCACGCAAAGATCATCTTCCAATCAGACCAATTATGTCGGCAGCTCATAAAAAACGCATTCGATAATTATATTATGCAGAGAGAGCGACAGAGAGAGAGAGAGATCGGAGACAAACTCGATAGCGGGTGGCGAGGGGAATGGTAGGGCGCTGCTGTGAGGCAGGATTACAGCAATTATGGTATGTAGGTACATGGCTGCAGCTTAAGTAAGTGCTTGCCACAAGTTGCTAGTTTAATTTGTTGCAGTTGCAAATTGAGCACTTCTTTGTTGGCCCTGTGCAACTGAAGCCACAGCAACAGCAGCAGCAGCAGCTGGTGAATTTGCAACACGCAACACGCCAAGCGAAAGTTGTTGAAATTCAGTTAACCTTGCTCGACTCGACTTGTTGCCGTTGTTGTTGTTGTTGTTGTTGTTAGTTCTTTTAGCTAATTTGAATTAATTTTGTTGTCAACACGTAGTCATATATGTATGTGAACTGTTGCCAAGCTATCTGTGCAGAGCAGGCTTAAAAGGAAATTGGCTAAGAAGCTGGCTATTAAAAGTTAACAGCAGCTGCTAATGTTGGCTATGAGCTAGCGTTTTCAACTTATTTGAGTCTTGCTTGAGACTGTTGTTAATGGGCAACATATTGGCATGGCAATTACCAGCTGTAGTTCTTAATGAAACCTGTCAGATGGGCGTAGTGCAAAGCTTAAGAAAGTTTGAATTACTTAAGAGGAAGTTTCGATTAGACATTGCAGGAGAGCTGCGTGTATTTATTTTGATGTATTATATTTACATGAGAGCTCATAAAGAGTGGATAGACTGCTTCAGCTTTAATTGAATTGGGATTGACACATATAAAATAACTCCTATAAGAATTACATTAATATAACTATGAATAGCTTATTGAATGCCAACCAAACTACTTCCTCTCTATCAATGATTTAAACCCAGCAGAGTTCTGACTATTTTCCATACATCTGCAATAATAAATCCATTCAAATAAATGAATTACAAGACCACAACTACACAGAAAAACTTCCTTTCAAGTACTCCGACATGTTCTAACTGTTCTTTATTTATTTGATATTCAGCCATTGCCTGCTATATAGTATACGGACGGCATCTGCCTGGTATTAAACTCATAAAATGCAATGCTTAATAGCGATAAACACATCAACATGCAACATTCGACTCACAGCTTGCAACTTGCAACTTGTCACATGCGTGTGACGACATCAAGGCGAAACAAAAAACAAAAAAAAAATGAAAATAGCGACATTTTATTGAGTTGTCAGCTGCATGAAGCACATGCAAATGTGATTTATATAGAAATACAGTCATGCTGCCACGCCCACATCCATCTCCGCCCTCCACACATGGCCATTAGGCTGCTAGGCTGTTGTGCACAACCCATTTGAAGTACACACCCCAAAAAAAAAGGCAGACTTGACTGCGAGGAGTGTAGCTGCGAGACGCATCCATCCCATTCTCAATCCCAATCCCCCCCACACGCGGCAGCTAAAGGATGAGGTGCTGACTTTCAACGCCCCACAGTGCAGCCGCCCGCCAGTCCGCCTCCACGCTGCCCGCACAAACGAACGGTTCTATGCCAGAAGTCAAAGGCAATTTATATCGGGCTTTATATGCATGTGTTTTAATTCGTGCCGTTGTTCGAGAAATTTGCAAATATTTATGTTAAACACTTTGTAGGCGTACGTTTGTGTGCCTTTGCCAGTGGGCGTGGCTGGGCAACACGGCTCTGGCAATATACATACATATATAGATTCTTAGCACGCCCACCAAAACGGAGGCTGGCAAACAGATTTGGCTTAATAAATTTCGCTCAGTGTACGAAGCCCTTTCTAAGAGTATCGTAGCGTGTTTTGCATAATTTGGCAGAAATTAAAAACGAGGGTAATATTCACACATAATACATATAGAAGTGTATATATGTGTATATATGTAAATGGGTCTATACACTTAGGTATGCACAATGCATTGGCAAACAAAAGAAGGGCGTTGAAATTGACACCTCGAGTGTAAAAAACAAATAAAAGCAGCAAAAATAAAAATTTAAACCCTTTTTTTTTCCTTTTTAGTCCAACAAGCGTCGAACGAAGGAGCATATTAAAACTGGGTCTGCCTGCTGTGAAATATCAACTCCAGCTAGAGATGGCAGCGTGAGCTCTAGCAAATTGACTAGCAATTGATTATAGAGTTTATAAAGAAATATAAAGCAAGTTTCGTGAGCTGAAAGAGCTTCTATTAAGCAGATGAAATAGCAAACGAAACAAAATATAATTTGAGTAAAAGTTTTGTGAAAATATTTGTGCTTTAAATGAAGTTGAGGCAGTAGAATTGGATAATCCTAGAGATGACAGCGTGAGTTGTGTGTAGATTGTAACAAGATTTAGGATGGATTGTGAAACGAGTTATTTTAAATGATTTTAGTTGAAGTTCAATTTGCTAATAAACAGGGGAAAATTGACAAACAGCTCAATGGAGCAGTATATATGAAATAGACAAAGAGATTTGGCTACAAAGTCATTTGAATCAGTTAGAAGAATTCTTGAGAGCAGGATTGATATCTTGTGAAAAGATTTGAGTTACTTCCTAATAGAAGATCAGAATTGTTTTAGAATTGGGAATATGAACTGAAATTTGAATACACTTTAGGAATACCTGGATTATATACAGATTAATTCGCATGAAATGCTAGATCTGGAGCTGCTAGAGTCACATATGAAAGAAATTTAAGAGTATTTTGTTTAAATCAAATGAAATGTATAAATACTCATACAATCTCTAAAATATTAAATATATGCTCTTTGTATTGCCCTTGTTGGCTAATATAATGCAATAGATATGTATCTTAAGTATTCTAGTTAAACTATATCTAGTCTATTATAAAAGTAAGAGCTTCTCAGAATAACGCATTAGCATCGTTTAATAACTGTTTCCTTTAACAACTCCCTCTACTCGGTACTAAATTAAATTGTTGTTTCGCCAACTTTATCTACAGCTAGTTTTTTTTTCTTTTTGTTATCTCCCATCACTAGCTCTGGCTGCCTCGCTGTGGCAGGGTCTGACGAACGAGGCGCGTCTGTTGCCGACACACTTTGGCAATTCGTTTAATTATTATATTATAACGACACACACACACACACACGCACAGCTGCATAATAATAAAGAGGAAAGAGCGTATATAAAACGCTGCCAGGAAACTTGTGTAATTCATATCGCATAAAGCAGCAAGACGCAGGGCGACGCACGACAGCCACAGGCAACAGAAAAGACACAGCGAACACACACACACACACACAAACACACACACACACGCGGCTTACACACACTTCCACACTCACCGCTTGGCATTTACATGGCCCATACGGCTGCCTCACAATTGGCTTTGACAATCGAATCCAAATTCGTATCTGAGCTCGCCGCATCGTCCGTTCGCTGTCCTCTGCTGGAGCGTATCAATTGCACTCAAAGCTTATACATATATATATATATATTTTTGGGTGCCAAAACCGCAAAATTACATTGAGAGTGGAGAGGCGAGAGTCGAGGCTGCTGCCGCTGGCTGTGCCCCAATACCAATCTCTACTTATCGCCGGTTGGCCATGTTAATTTTTAACCTCAGGCTTCGCCAAATCGAAAGCTGATCGTATAAAATTACAACTGACAGCGGACGCTGAGAACCGCAAAAGGTGACACTCGATGGGTGCCGCCTCTCTCAACTAAAAATTGTTGCCATCGTTGTTGTTGTTGTTGTTGTTATATGTGCATATAGATTACATATATCGATATTGAAAAGTGTACGATAGTTACAAGCAAATATCGACTTGTTGCGGGTGCGGAAAGTAAAAGTGACTAAAGTTATTTATGAGTTAAGCGTGTCCTTACTATGTGATTCTCATAGATGTGGAATTGGTGTAAGCTCCAAGAGCTTTTATACGACAGCTCCTTTCTAAGTGATTCTCAGAGCTTTCACAAGTTTTTTCTATGTCAATCATACATATTTCATGTGGAATTGAGATCATTAAGCATCTGCAGCAAATCCTTTCTATGTGATTCTCAACTAGTTTATGTGAAACTAAACTGTGCTTGAATTCTTCCAAATTTAATTAAGACTTAAAGCTAAATGCTAATTGAATATCTTCAATATCTTATATACGCGTGTTGGTTAAGCTTGTGGCAGACTTTCTCTAGCCAGGGTCCGCTAATTAGCTTCAGTTGCTGTTGTCTACCTGGGAATGGCTATCGAAATAGGTGTTGCCGGCTAACAGCTGCTAACTGATGTTAGTCAACGCCTGGGAATTGGCCAATTGGCCAATGAGCGCTCGTCGCGTGGGAGTGTGAATCTGATTTTCAATTTCAATTTTCACTCCACGCATTTGGCTTTTTTTGTGGTACGCTGACGACATCGCAATAGGGCTAACAAGTTTCTCATATTCGACACGGCCAAAAGGCAAAAGACGCCCCGCCAAGCTCGTCGCAGCGATTCGCAACGCTCTAATAGCCACATTTATTTGTCGTTAAAAGTTGTGCGTAATAAAAATAGTTTTCGTTACCATAAATATGGCCGTTTGACTGGACCCGGCTCTAATAAACACAAAATGTGACACAATCAAGCTAAGCAGCGAGCGACCCATTTGATGATAACAGTGGGAGACTAAGCGGCTAAAAAGAGCTAGAAAAAGTTGAAGAAAAAAAAATAGATAAAAAAAAATAGCCTAAGCCTCCAACGAGATTGGTCACAAACCGGTCGCAGCTTAGTCTTAGCCATAACTGGGCGTGTTTAGCATTCGAGAGCTGCGGCACGACAAGCTCGAGTCGGCCTTAATAAGCATAAATAGAAAATTTAATTAACAAATCAAATGCAATTTGATAAATGAGTCGCTCAGCATTTAAGCGCGATTGCGACTGCGAATGCAAAAAGAAAGAAAATATAAAAAAAAAAAAAAAGGGAATGCAAATGCCGATCCTAGCATTGGCAGCATTAGTCGACAGCCAACAGACATGGGCTTTGGCTTATTTACTAAATAAGAGTCACTTTGACTAATGAATCAATTTGCCAGGCCGCCAAGTAAATGATGAAGATGTGTGTGCCGATGCAGCCCTACGCCGAGTCGAGTCGAGTTGGACGCGGCTGAGTTGAGTTGATTAGGGCGGCCCCCATTAATGACAAGCGCACAGGATATGGATACAGAGTCGACATAGTCGACACAGTCCAGACAAGTTCACATGATGACGTCGACCCCAAATACCCTAACCCTGCCCGCGCCCTAACCCAGCTGCAGTAACAGCGACGATGACGTCTCTGTTTATCTGTTTGCAGTTTGTTTGTCTGACTTTTAGATTCTGTGAGTCGCTCCCCTCCATACCGCTCTTTGTCTCTCTTTTATTTTAACTTTTTTTATATTCTCTGTTTCGGGACGCTCGTCAATTAATTGCAGCAAAAACAACAAACTGAAATGAAATCAACGGCAACGGCAACGGCAACGGCAACGGCAACAGCCACAGCAGCAGCAGCAGCAGCGACTGCTATACAAAAGCAGCTTGAGCTAAAGTTGAAATACCGTTTAATGCCCATTTGACACGCCCACTTTTCCCACACTTCACACACACACACACACACAGAGAGAGGCGCTATGCGGCATCGTCGCAAGCTGAGGCTGAGTTGCAGCGAGCGCTTAAAAATGCGTCAAGAGTCAACTTTGACTACATCACACACACACGCACACGCACGCACACACAGACAACAAATATTGCATATGCGCATATGTATGTGTGTGTGTATGTGTTTGTGTGTGTGTGTTTGTGTAATTGCAGTTTTAGCTTTTTATACCCTATGCAAAAAGAAAGGGATTAAAGCGACGCGCTCAGTTTTGTTTATGACTACACAAAGTGCTCAACAATGAATTGAGTTAATGTGTGGATAAGAATTGAGATCTGTTATTTAAATATATGAAATTATATTATTATTATATACATATTATAATTTATATCAAATATAAATGATGTAAAATGTAATACAAATATAGAAAAAATAAAATAGAAAAATTATGAATATAACATAAGCTGCTTAGTCAGATGTGAGAATATAAATGAGACAAGTAAGAGTGTTCCGAACATTAATTGGAGAATAAGACCTAATATGACATATGAGGATGACCTTTTGCATAATGCGCCCAATAATCACAAGTTAAGTTCGATCAATTATTATATATTTACCAAATCATTATCTTATATATTTGCCTTACTTCTCCTCTGCTGCTGCAGCAACATCAAAACTTAAAACTCATCGAGCTTCTCAACTCACTATGCTCATATGGCTGCCTTTGCTTATTGTAGGGTATTAAATCGTGCGCTAAGCTCAACTCTAAACTTTCTTAGTTGTTAGCTTTTGCATTTTGTTTGCGCTGTGTCTGCATCTCGAGTTGATTGCAGCAGCTGCCGCCCACGCCTCACAGCGTAGTCCAAAGCCAAGCTGCTTGCTTGCTCACGTGCTCTCCCTCTCCCTTTCACTCTCTCTCTATCTCGCTCTATCTCTCTTGCTCTGTTTTATTTGACTTTTGTCAGTTGCACTGACAACTTGTGCACTGATTAATAAATTACAATTTTTTTTTATTGTTTTTATTTTAATTGCATCAATTTGCAGCTAAAAAATTTTTGCTGATTCAGTGAAAAGCGTAAAAAAAAACATGAAAAGAAAATTACTTCAGTTTTTCACTTGGCCGCATTTCCATTTCGTGTTGGCAATGACATTTTTGTAACATTGATTTTTAAGTATTTTATGCAATGTGATTGCTCGACTGCTTAGTCATGAGATTTTCGTCTGCATCGGGCTTGGGGTTTTCGCTTGGGGAGCACGTGCTGCTGATTGCTCCTATTCTATCTATTTCTGAGAAGCATCTAATAAACAAGTTTGCAGCATGAGGCATGAGGCATGCGGCATGTGGCTGGGCTATGCTGCCACATGGGGCAGCGACTCTGGCAGACGCGTGCGGCATTTTTCAGCTGCCTGGCTAATCGCTTGCGTAATCTTAAACGCGTCGTGGCAATTGAAATGGATTGCGCTTCGGCTAAGCTGAACTACCTGGTGAAGCTGCCACAGATGCAGCTGCAACTGCCGCTGCAACTGCCGCTGCTAAGTGGTCGTCGCGAGCCTGTTTTTTGGGGGCAGCTGTCGATGGGCATGAGCTGATGCTGATGCTGACCCACAATCGATGCTCAAATTTCATTGCATTTTTGCGCGTTGGCTGAATATTTTTTTCAATTAAATTTCATGCCATGCCAATGTGTCTGGGAGCTGGGAAGCTGGGAAGCTGGGAAGCTGCAGCGCCAAGAATAGCTGAACAGCTAATTGCGGCAAGTAGGCTGCTGCACACAAAAATAAAGACACAGCGCGGATTAAGGAAGAAGATATGCGATGGGGGGAATGTGTAGTAGGGTGTGCAGCGGGGTAACAGAGGCCTGTGCCGTGGGTCATCATAAAAACATTATGGCTAGGCCCGCAAAAACAAACAAGAGCTGCAACTGGTGGAATTTTTCAAAGGAATTGCAGCCACTCACAGAGAGAGGGGACACAGTGCTGGGGAGGGAAGGGAGAGGGCAACAGCAGTGGCAGGGCGCAGCTGCAGATGCCACAAAGCAAACGTCGCCTGGTTATGTGCGTGTGTTTGTCACTGCGGTTTGACAGGCAACATGCGAGAATTTGATGAGCATGGCAATGGGGCTTCGTTCCAGCTACCTCTGTCTCACTCTGTGTGCCCCTCTCCCTCTCTCTCTCTCTCTCTCTCCTGACGAATGCGCGCAGCTCGTGTTTAGTCTTTTGGGTGGGTGTGTATGGGGCTTTGGGGGCCACATTCAACTATGCTGTGCACACACACACACGCACATGGACATATTGATATATGTGTGTATGTTTATGCAGGTATGGAAAGGTCATGTTGTCTGCCTATTGTTGGCGTCACGCCGTCGGCGTTTGTCGCTGGCGTGCGAACACGTTTCGCTCACAGATTGGAGCGCACAGGTGTCTATGGGGCTTGGAGCGCTAGGCTCCAGGGGCTGCGATCAATGGGCAATGGGCAGTGGCCAAGCCACGAACTGCGCTGCGATTGGCCTTTTTTTTTATACATTTGTGCATTTGTGCTGTTGCTGTCGCTGTCGCCTGTCATTCTTTTCACTTATTTTGTTGTTGTTTTTACAGACCTAAAAGCGATTTCATTTATTGGCATGTCTTTTGTTTATAAATATTATTTATTGTTGATATTGTTTTCAGTGCGGCACGAATCTGACAGCTTCTAAGATAATTGTGAATGTTCAGAGTTGCCTCTAACAAAAGCTGCTGCATATAAGAATATTCGCTAATTAGCAGAATGACAAAGCTAATTGCTATGAAACTTTAAGGAGCTGCTATCTGTTAACTATGAATGTTCATGTGAATAGAGTTTAAAATATAAATAAAATATTACAAATAAAATAATATAACATTAGTATTGAAGAAGTGAACAAAGTTATTGACTTTGACTTTGCATTTACTTAGAAAAAAACTATTGCAATCCGAATATGGAAATCATTCATTAACTAGCTCAAATGCCTTTAAGATCATGCTGAACATAAAAAAAAACTCCGACTATTGAGACAGTTCTAATACTAGACTCTTTGGCAAAGTCTAGTCTGTTCTAGTAGCTTTCTCTCCTAAGCTAAACCAGTTCGAGTATGCTATCTACTTTCTGCTAGCTTTCTCTTAGTTCTTATCGTCTTGCTAATACCTTCAACTGCCATATCTTCGCACTCATCGGCTACTTAACAAAGATGATTTGCTTTTGATGGCACTCAGTCAGTGCTGCACCTTGATGTGTCAGCAGCACTCGAGACGAATGTTTTTTGCATTCGATAGCCGAACAACTCAACGCAATAGCTGAAACTATGAGGCAAAATCACACAATTTTTGCTGAGACACTCGAGTCGGCAGCAACAAATTATGTGAGATGTGTAACAGATGCGACGTGACTTTGATGTAGATGCTACCAAATGTGGAACAGCTGTCAAAAATGCCCAACAAACAAGCAATAAAAGCAACAACAGCAACAACAATAGCAAAAGCTATCAAAGCTGGGCCAGACGAATTGGTAGCTTGTAATGCAATTTTAATAGCAAGCGAAACGACAACATTTTATGCCAAATTTGTGGCCCTGACCTTGTTTAATATTGTTTTCGACGTATTCATAATTTTTTCTTGCGTGTGCGTATTTCGCATCCATAATTAAAATGTTTGCTGCAACTCTCGCACTTTTAATGGCCAGATATAAAGTCGTTTTTGTTTTTCAAGCTAAATGCTGATATGCTGACCACCCGGCGGGGGCAACTGCTAACCAGCTGGCTGGCTGACTGACTGAGTGTATGCCTGGCACCGTGGGCAGCATTTAAGCTTTTCTTAATTATCGCGATAGTGCAACATGTGGCATGTTCGAGTGACGTCTCCCAGCAGCTGCCTCGCTGTTGCGTCTCTCTCGCTCTCTCTCACTCCCTCTCTTTCTTTGCAACAGCGTGTCAGCTGGCCTTTGATGTGCCGTCAGCCTTAACTTTGACCTTAACTCGCTGATAAATATGACAAAACACGATGCCATGTGATGGATTATGGCTCGTTAAGCTCAATCAATGCTATGCAACTAACGATGGACTATAAAACTCTATAATATTTCATTAGCAATTCTATTTAATGATTGGAAAATATATGAAATGTATGTTTTAATCATGACAAAAGTCATTAAAAGTGAATAGCTTAATAAAAATAAAAACATTGTTTGGAAAGATGTAATAAAAACTTTTTATTAGTAATTAAAAAAAAAGAATAAATAAATATGACTAAATAAAAACTATAAAAAAATATTTATAAAAATCAAGAAGCAGTTTTAAATAAAATATTTAAGCTAAAATATTATTATTTTTAAAGTAATTTAAATACTATTGAATTATTTTCAATATTTTGCATATTTCTTATAGTTATTATATTTAAGTTATTTTATATGTATACTCATAATTATTCTACCAAAAATAAATATAAATTATAAAGGAAATAAAGATTTGTAGCTGATTGCTGAAAGCTTGACTTAAAGCTGTTTGATACAAGAGTCTAGCTGCTTGCTATGAAAGCATTATTACAACAGCTTAACTTAGTTAAGAAAACAAACAAAAGCTATACACAAGCTGCTGGCTATATAAGATCTTCGCTTTAATGTGACGTAAGCGACGACAACCTTTGACCTAAGCATCAACTTGCCATTGCTGCAGCGGCTGCTGCTGCTGCCTGTCTAATTGAATTGCATTGCGGCAAAAACAACAGCAACAACAACAACAACAACAACAACAACAGCATAAGCAGCAGCAAGAAAGAAATATGAAATCTTCTAATTGGCAGCGCCGCTCGCCGTCAATGTTGGCACGTTGTTTGGCATGCAGACGCAGCAGCAGCGCAGCAGCGGCAGCAGCAGCGGCAGCAGCAGCGGCAGCAGCAGCGGCAGCAGCAGCGGCAGCGGCCTCAACATGCATTTCCTTTTTGGGCTCTCAGGCAAGCGACGCATAGAAATTTTCTTTATAAATCAGTTAATGTTGTTCTTGTTATTGTTGTTGCTGTTGTTGTATGTTGTATGTTGTTGCTCTGGCTGTTGTTGGTTGTTGTTCAAGCAACAAGCAAAAGTACAAAGCAAGTTGTTAAAATTCCTGTTTAAAGTTTTGTACGCACATGCAACAGCGACGCAGCTCCCCCTGCAGCCGCCTGCTACAACTTCAAAGGAAGCTGCTGCTGCCTGCCTGCTGCATGTTTGCATTAAAGACGCATTTTGTTTGCCCAGATCCGAAAGGCAGAGACGCAGACGCAGACGAAGTCATGGACGCAGACGTGGACGCCATCCGCAGCGTGTTAGAATACACAACATGCCGTCTACAAACAGTTGAGGCCACTCATAATCAGGTTTTAGCCAGAGCTCAGCTTCCAGCTTGAGAGCCAGAGCCAGAGCCAGAGCCAGAGCCTGGACGTTGGGCTGAAAAAGGGAGTAATTTGCTCTGGCTTTGGCGTTGGCGTTCGCCTATTGACTTGGCTGCACATGACTGCACAAAAGAGCACCAACAACGGCAGCCGCAGCCGCAGCCGCAGCAGTTGCTGCTCAGGTGGGCCAAGGCTAGGGCGGTTGCTCGACGCTAACTAAACAATTATGGCAACGGCCTCGCATTGCCCAACAACAACAACAACAGAGATGATAATGATGAGCACGTTGCCAATGGCCTCAGCTGCATGCCCCATGCCACATCCTTCGCTAGTCCATCTAACTAGCAGCTCCTATCTATGCATCTATAGTTATTTGTATTATTATTTTGCGTTGTTTTTTGCTGCGTGTCTTTTGTGGCTCTTGTTGGCGTAGTCTTCGTCTCTGGCTCAGTTTCAGTGCAACTATTGATGCATTCGCATGTGTATTATCCTGCCTCGCATGTTACCTCCCTCACTCCTTTATTGTTGCCATTCGGTTTTATTTATAGTTAAAGCTGCTTTAATGCTGGCCCCCTCATAGCTCGCTCTTCTACTCACTCACTCACTCTCACTCCCTGTCCCTGTCCCTCTCACTACCTGCCTGTCTTGGTTTAGCTGAGCTGTTCGGGTCGCCTGATGATGCTTGCAAGCTTAAAATCATCATAAATGCATGGTTACACAAACACGGCTACAGACAGCCAGCCAGACATTGCAAGCGAGGGACGTACGAGCAGTTATAGAAAGATTAAGTCACTATGCAGCTTAAGCTGCAAATAACTACAGTTGCCCACTTCCAATTTCCGCTCTAGTGGCAATCACAAGTTCTCAGCGAGTGATGTATGTAAAGTTCTAGCAATTATATGAACTCAAATGGTCGTTTTGATTTAAAGCAGTAAAGTTCTATGTCTGCCCATTTCGACTCTTCCAATAGATTACAGTTTCATGCCTGCCCATTCCACTTCATTCCAGTGTTTAGCATTGCCTTAAGCTACCATCTCTCTCTCTCTCTCACTGTTTTGTTAGTCAGTCTGATGTGTTACTCTTATATTCATTTCTATTCTTATATTATGCTCTTATATTATACTCTCTTCTATACATTGACGATTTCATTTGTAATTTCATTCGCAAACTGTGGGAGCAACCCACGCTCTACGGTGCAATACATGCAAGTTAATGTTCTGGGTGAGTGGGGCTGCATTTTAGTTTTTATTTTCGTCATTTTCAAGTGAATTTTTTTTTTTATGCATTCGGTTTTTTTTTTTTTTTTTGCCCTGCTGCTGCACATTTCTTTGCGTTGCGGTTTTCACGTGTTGCCGTTTGCCGCTTGCCGCTTGTCGTTTCTGCAAGCTTTCCACTCACAGTTTGTTTGTTTTTGTTGTGACTGCCATGAATAAGCAGCATAAAACGAAAATAAAAACAAAAGCCAAGCAAAAACAAAACGCACAGCCGTTGCCTCTGCCGCCAACAACTGACCCGACGGCGAGCGCTGCCCACGCCGACGCAACGTCAGCGTCGCAGCTAGCGTTTGGCGTGCTAATAACTCAGCATTTGTTTTAATATTTGTTGTTTTGTTTTTGTTTTTGTTGTTGCTGTTGATTTGTTGCTTTGCTGAATGACTTTTTTATGCTGCGCTTGTTTGACTGAGTTTCTATATATGTACGAGTGTCTGTGTGTTTGCCAATTTTTTTGTTATGTTTTATTTTGTGTTCTCTTTGTTTTTAGCAAGTTTGTTATTTATTCTATACACAGTTTTTGCCCTTGCTGCCGGTTTTAGTTTTTGGTAAATTATTTTCTGGTAGCCGCATAAATACCCGCACAATTTATCAATTTATCAACTGGGCTTAGAAGAGTGTGCGGCTTTCAGAAGATATCTTAACTTCTTTTTGCTGCTTTAAATCTATCTCTCCCTCTCGCTCTCTCTTACTCTCGCTCGTATTACGTTTCGCTTTGTTGTCGCAGCTCGTTTATCAGACTTGAGAACATATTGAACATCATCACTTAATAATATTGACACTTTGTTGCCTCGTTTTAGATGACGATTTAGATTCAGATATATTGTTGTATATTTGTGTCTTTGTCTACACTATTTACATTTACCAGCAGCGCCCATTGCCCAGCTCAAAGCGCCTACGATTCCGATCCCAAAATAAGAAAAGAAAAATATAACACAGAATGAGCCACGCACACAATCAGCAAATTAAGTGATTATGTTAACCGGTTGTTGTTGTTGTCTTTGTTGCTTTATATGAAAGGCTGCCTGCCAGGCAAGCCAGCCAGCCAGCCAGCCAGCCGGGCCCAAAAGCAGAAATTTACATGAAAATTAACTTGTTATGTGCCGAGCAGCAGCAGCAACAATAACAACCAGAGCAGCAACAGGCAGCGACAATTTGAACAACACAAACTGTAACCGAAGAAACCCAAGCCAAAGCTGACTCCAACTCTGGCTTCAGCTGGTTGGGTTCCAGTTGGACTCCAATTGGCTCGCTGCTAAGTTGTCTTCATTTTATTCTTGAATTTCTTAAAGCCGGCAATAATTTGGTATAATTTCAAAATTGGAGCTCATCAACAAACCCACTCGCTCATTCTTCCTCCCCCCTCTCTAACTCTGTCTCTCTTTTTTAAGTCCTCTGCCACGCTCGGCTGCCTGTTGCTTGAGCCATAGCTAAATATCATATCATATAATATATATATACATATACATAAAGTTTATGCCCAACACTCATATGTCGCAGCATTCCCCGTTTTAGATTAGATAAAAGGCAAGCAATTTGCATAGTTTCTGATTGGACTGTGGGAAACACAAACATTTCTCTCCCAGCGCCAGCTGAAAGCAACGTCAAATTGTGTTTTAGTTTAGCCACAAGCTGAAACGTGCTCGAATCAAACCCAGCCAAACTAGCTAACAAAACTAACTTTTGGCACAATACTTTTTTTTGCCAAAAAAGAAAACTTTTTCCATATTTTTTATGCTTTGCTCTAATTATGAACATTTTGTCACGCAGAATCCAACATTTCTGTGAGTTCATAAATACTATATAGAGAATAACTAACTATGACATAGTTCGTAGCTGTATCAGATATATATATGAGCTATATTTCTATATATATTTATTAAACTAAATTACATTCAATATCTAAGCAGTTGCTCTCACTCTATTGGACGTGCCTGGGACGCTTAAAGCAAAAGACTTTTGCACAAGGTCAACAGCAGCAGCAACTAACTAGATAAGAATAGTTCTTGAAGCATCCAAATATAATACAGAAACACTGAATGTCTACAAATCGCCCTTTGTGCGCACTGCACGAACTTTGAGCCGTGTCTATGTATTTGCTGCTTGCGACTTCCGTCTGGCAAATTTTTAGATTTTCAAAATGTTATTTGCAACACGTACGCGACAGAGCCCAATCAAAGCTGCTAGCCAAGTGGAGGAACTTAGAGAGGGGCGCCGAGGGTCAACTGCGGCTGCGGCTGGTGTTTGACTCGTTTAATTCAAATTAGCTCGCTTTATAAACGAAGCCGTTGATGTCTCTGTCGATGAGCTGACACAGAAGCAGATACACACACACACACACACACACACACATACATATAGGCTTGTATATCTCTATCTATATCTGCATATATATACATATATTCATATAGAATTGTCTTTTGATTCGGCTCTTTCTGTTCTTGCTGGCTAATTTATGATCACAGCGCCATTATAATTCTCACTCTAGCTATCTCGCTCTGCGCTGCGCTGCTCTATGGCCCTCTCTTTCTTGAGCCATCTAATGTTTATTCAAATCTGCTTTGACTCTTTTGCAACAATCTTGAACTCGACTTTTCAGTCTGCGACAGTTTTGTCTAGACACAAGGAAGCCTTGGCAAGCTGCACTTGAACTTGAGACAACCCCAACTTTTAATCTGTTTTTCTTTTGCTTTTTTTCTTGTTCTGTTTTGCCTGCCATTACTAGGGGGAGTAGCCCTAACGCTGGCAACATGTGAGCATTGGAACAAAACATTCATGAATGAAATGAGCGAAGAGAGAGGGGAGGGCTGCCCTGGGAGGCGCATTGATAAGCGCAGCCGAGTATCGTTGTCGCCTTGTTGGGCACTTTAGAGATGCAGAAAACAGAGAGAGAGAGAGAGAGTGAGGGAGTGAGGCAACACACACACTCGGGCAGCCAGACACCTTTTGTTTAGCCGTAGATCTTGATGTCTGGCTCATTGGGGTTGCTTAGTGCTTGCAGCGACAGTTGCTGCTACAGCAGCAACAGCAACAGCAGCAACAGCAACGGCAGCAGCTCGCTTCGTCTGCAACAATTGTCAGGCTTTTAATTAAAGACTTCTATTGGCATTTGTTAACTATTTGCTGCTGAGCTGGCTCATTTAAATGCATATATATATATATACATACATATATAGATATCTATTAGTAGCTAAGCTCTTGACTCGTAGTTAATTGAAACTTTTGGCTTGTAGCATGCTGCGTATACTTCATACGCTTGCAGTTGGCCAACAATTGATTCTTGAGTGAGTGAGCTTTGCTTATGCGCTGTGCAGCATTTGGCTTAGGGCTGCTGCCTAATTGGCACGTGTCCATGGCCACATTACACTATCTGTGGCCCATGGCTTCTCGTGTTACTTAGCGCTTGGTGCTGCTGTAACGTGGTTATTATTGTAACAAGGTCAAATAGCTAATCTAATTGGGATATGTGGCCAAGTTCACGATGTTTTATCATTGCAGCAGCAGCTGCGCCAAGACTTTTGCCAAACAATATTCAGCCAATTCAATTAACTCCAATTAGACTAGTGCGGAAGGAGTGGGAGAGAGAGAGCGAGCTAAACGTTCTAATTGGAATAAAGTCAACTGTAAATGAGCTGGAATATTATGGCTCGCAGCAATGGCAACTGTTGAATGATTCCAATTAGAATTTGAATAACATTTAAGTGATGAGTGCTTAAAGGTAATTTCATTTCATTTTCATGTAAAAAGCTTTAATAATAATAAATATTTTAATAATAATAATAATAATAAAAATAATAATATCATTTATTATAATAATTAAACTAAAAACTAATTTTTCATCAAGCGCCAAATTTTAGTTCTAACAAAAATTTAAATACACATGCTTTTACAGTTAAATAAATAAAATAAAATAAATTATGCAAATATTTATTATCAAGTATTTAATATTAGGCAAAATGTACTTCAATAAATAAAACATAAATAAATATAAATAAAATAAAAAAGAAATAAATAATAAAAAATATAATAAAAAAAATAAATAAATAAAATATATAAAAAAATTATAAATCAAATAAAAAATAAATAAATATAAATAAAATATATAAAAATATAAATGGAATAAAAAACTATTAAACGTGAACAAAATATATAAACAAATTGATTAGGTAAAAAAATATATATGAAAAAAAATATTAATTATTAAACATAAATAAAATATATTAAAAAAATGGAATAAGTAGAATAAATAAATATAAATGAAATAAAAAATCAATAAATTTAAATACAAAAAAAATGTTTTAATATCGTGTATTTAATTTATACAAAATTAATTGGAGTTCTACTTGAAAAGTTAAAAAAAAAAACAACAATTTAGTTAAATTTGCAAAAAAAAAAAAAAAAAAAAACGTGAATTTGTTCCAGTCTAAAGAGTTTCAATTTGTAGCAAAAGTTTATATTTAATGAAAATAGTTTTTCTAGTTTGCAAATTTGTAATATGTAATGCAATTTGATATAATAATTATACTATATTATTTTGCTTTATTAGAGAAAAGAATACGCTTATCAAGCTATTATTATTAAGCGAGTCTAGCAAGCAAGACCTTTGCCTAAGACAACAATAAAAAACTTTATGCATTCACCTGGTAGCCGAAGCCGGAACTTCATTGTTAAGTTGTCTAAGAGGGTTACATAGAGAACTCATCTACCAAGAAATATATAGCTATATATGCATATCTATACAATTATTTCAATTGTCTAAGATTAGGGAAAACATTTATAGCAATATATCCAACTTGATATTTGCCATGCGATATTTCTATGTCAATTGCAACTTTATATAGATAATTGCTATTGATATATATATTTATATATATAATTTTCATTAAAAATTGTTCTGCCAGACATTTAACGCATTGAATAAACAAACAACTATCATATCAGCTGGCTAACAAAACGAATACAAATAGAACGATATTAAATTACATTATTCTTTTTCTTTTCAATTAACTTTCTCAACAAAGAAGCTTAGAAAATGTTGTTACTGTGAAACATTCAACAGCTGACGGTGCAAAGCTTTGACTCACCTGAAATGTCATAGAAAGTCAAAGTTTTGCACAGCAAAAAATAGAAGAAGCAGCAGCAGAAGAAGAAGAATTACTAAAAATACAATAATAAACAGCAACAAGAAGAGAGGCCACGCCCTTGCAAAGTGGGCTAAATGTTTTGTCATTTCGTAATAGTTGTTGCTCCAGTTGAAGTACATGAATATATAATGTTTATATTAAAGCCAACATTAACAAACACAATGCCAATTCATGTGTGTGTGCTGCTTGTAAAATGCCAGTTGAATTGTCAATTTATACAAAATGCAAACAAACAAACATAAACATTAACACGCACACACACACACAGACACTTAAATGACAGACAGAGCAAAGTTGTCAACTGTCAAATTTAATCATGGATATTATTAAACCAGGCTAGCAGCGAGCGAGATACATGGCACTAGATAAGCCAAGTCAAAAAGCAGCCAAAACAAAACCAAAAACAATCAAAACAAAAACAAAAAATAACAAACAAGCAAAAGCAAAAACAATGCCAATTGCATCTAATTAGAATTGTGCCACAGAATTGTATATCTAATTAGACTTGACTTAGTCAACTTACCTCCTTTTAGCAAATGGCGTGCAGACGCTTCCGTTTCCGTTTTGCAAAATATCCAATTAGAATTTGCAGCTGCGCAGGCGTCGCGTTCAAATTTCAAGCACAAGCAATTTCTTGCTCTTCATATAAATTTTGTAAATTTTATTTAAATTATTATTATGATTGAAGAATTTTGCACTTTGTTATCAATTTGCACTGTTGTATGGTGAATGCAACAGATTCGTGTTGCACCAGCTAAAAACTTTGGCACTTTATCAAATTCTAAATCTATTTTAACTGTAAATGCAATTTTTTTGTTGTTGTTACTGAGGCTTAGGCAGCGGGAGCGAGAGGCACTTCTAGGCACAACACACAAGCATATAAGATGAATAATTTCTATTAATTTTTTTGTATTTAATTTCCTACAAAATTCTCGATCAAATTTTTGTTTATTTTTTGGAATTGGCGAATTTTGTCGTCATGTGCGAAAGACGAACGAAAGGCGAAAGAACAAAACGAGCGGCCGCGCCGAATTTTGTCGTACGAGCGCCTAAAATCAACTAACTCGAAACGCAGCGCGTCGTTTCACTCAAGCGCTCGGTTGTCGTTTGCTGCACTCAGTTGAGCGCTTGTCACTCACGGTTTGACTGCAACCCTGTTGCAATCGAACCAACGAACCGACACGACCAGCCAGCCAGCCAACGAACCAACCAGTTCGGCTAGTTTTCGGATGTTCGTTTCAATTCGCGTCGTTCCGACTCGCACGGTACTTTCGCTCAGAAACCTGTTTGGCTGCTGAGTGTAAACAGGTTTCGTTATGTTGCGAGCGCATTGCGCTTAATTACTCAATTATGCTGCCAACACTCAACGAGCGACCGTAGCGTGCGTGCGAGCGAGACGCAGATAGCGGGCGAGCGAGAGTGTGTGAGTGAGTGCAATTTAGCGGTTATAGTTTAGAGATTTATTGTTTTATCTAGCTGAATTCACAACTCGATGCAGCTGAACATATTTTCAGTTCATTACAATGTTGAAGCTAGTTTTTTATACCACGCAGACAATGTTGTTACCTGTCCAAAGGATTTTCAGCACCGATCGGACAATATAAAGGCGTCAATTTGATGATCGTGTGAAATTCAGATTATTAATGAGCCGCCTACCTGACTGATAATAAATATATAGGTATATATACGTAAGGTAAAGGTCAACGTGCAGAATTTCTGAATTCTAAGACTCTTCTGCTTTCTATATGAACTACGGAACTACGAAATCCTTGGGCACTCATAAATATTTATGCAGCGCATGTTCTATGACTAAGCTTCCCCTTCCCCTCTACCCCATTCCATTGCCATTTCTATTTCCATTTCCATTTCCATTTCCATACACACATTTTCATTTACCCATTTCATGCCCATTCCACGAACAACTCTTTCTCGCTCATTTTGCATCTCTCGTCAAATTCTTTAACTTGGCAATTTGTTACGGTACTTTTGCTATTTCGCAGCTACAACTCCAAGCTCCCAGCTTCAACTCCGGCTCTATATTTATGCAAGCCAACGTTGTCGACAAACTTAAAGAAGATGCCGCATGGCTAAGCGAGTGAGCTGAGAGACTGAGAGAGAGAGACTGAGAGAGAGAGAGAGAGTGAGTACTGGTATGTGTGGGGATATATGTGTGACAAGTGTCTTTCATTAGCATAAGTAAATCTTCTCGAATCCTCAAATTTATTTGTCAACACTTGACAATTTCATTGTTGACGCTGAGAGGCGCAGCTGTAAACGAGAACCGAGCTGCAAGACTCCGCAACTCTGAGACTCCCAGCCTCGACTTTCGAAAACTCTACCGAGCTCGAGAGTTCTTGGATAACAAATCATGATTTCTGTCTTGCATGTCATTTTGGCATGGCCCAACTTCCTCTCTGCCCACTGCTCCAAGACAATGGCCACTGGCCATTGGTCAACTGGCAAAAGGCAGGCGAAGCCGTTCAACTCCAACTACGGCTTAAATCAAAGACAAATATTTGCCCACAAGCAGACAACATTAGCTTTGCTTTAAGCCCTTTTCGCCAGGCAATGTGTGAACATTCAGGATAAGATCTTAAGACCAGATCGTAAGGCATAAAGTCACATAAATGTTAAGTAAGCGCGCTAGCCATTGAATTTATTGAAATATACAAATTTTTAATAAACACAGATCAATTTTCTATGCTTCATTTGTTATATATAAATATTCTTTAAACTTTTATATTTCCTTTAATTATCACACTTTTGGATACTTTAACTTTGAATATTTATATAATAGATATTTCATATTAAATTTGTTTTTATGTCGATTTATTTAATATTTCATGTTTTTCTCCCCTATTTTTCCTTCCTTTAAGTTCTTTCAAAGAACAAAATCATTTTTATTGCAACTTTCCAAGTGAAGTTTTTTTATTCTTTCATTTTTTTCCTTATTGGCTATATAAATATATATAGCTGTATGTACATATACATATATATGTACGTATGTATATATAGCTGCCTTTCACTCGTAGTTTTTTTTTTTTATTATATTATGACGCTTAATAATGCGGCATTAGGCATTGAATTGGCCTGAACGTTGGCCATGGCTAATTACAGCTTGGCTGCTTGCTCCTACCCAATGCCCCAATTGCTTCTCCCCTAACCTGGCCACGCCATCTGCTAACCAAATTGGCATCTGCTGTGGCCCAAAGAGGCGTTAAATTCGACAGCTTGGACTTTTCTTATCGCGCTTATCTGCACAGTGTCAACGACGTCGTCAGCGGTCGTCTTAGCCTTTTGTTGTTGACCATAACCGTGACTCGAGCCATGGCCGTGGCCGTGGCTGTGGCTGTGGCTGTGGCTGTAGCTGTGGCATTATGGCCCAACACTCCATTACCAACAAAAGCCGTTGCCATTCATTAACAGCTGCGGCTTTTGTCTGCTGTCTATGACGGCATCATCTTTTGAGCCGTTCATAATATCCGTAATGCCAAACGTAATCTCGAATTACTGCAAATTTTCGCAGCTCACCTTTTTTTATTATGCATTTTCCCTACTTTTTTTCTCTCTCTCTATATGTGTTTGCCTGCAAGTCTTGCATTATTTTGATTGTTGAGCATTTTATTATCATGTCAATAAGCCGGTCTTTTATGCCACCTAATGTATCTGTTATGCTGCACACACACACACACACACACACACACACACAGTCGTATCTTAACGCATTTCCGCCATGTACAACTTGTTGCAGCATCGCCCCACCTCAGCTCTCTTAAGCCTTGCACCTGCCCCAGCGCATCCGCGGCGATTACAGCGCGGACAGGTGCGCGCTGAAGGCCATTGAAAAGCGTTTGATAGCGGCCAAGACAGTGGATGTATTTTATGATTTGTTTCTGCCAAACATAAACTCGCATGCGAGGAAATGTAAACGCCGCTGGAGAAACACTTAACTTTATCTCAAAGTTAAACATCTATATATAAATATTTATTTATATACTATTTCAAACAATTTCCAGCGACTATCACTGACTGACTGATTGAAGAGCGCAGAGGAAACTCGTTGCATGTGCATGCATTAAAGAAATATGCATGCATGTGTATTCATATTTGCATGTATAAAAAGTTGCATATGTGTGCGCATGTATGAATGAATGAATGAATGAATGTATGAATGTATGAATGTATGAATGTATGAATGTATGAATGTTTGAATGTTTGAATGTATGAATGTATGAATGTATGAATGTATGAATGTATGAATGAATGAATGTATGAATGTATGAATGTATGAATGTATGAATGTATGAATGTTTGAATGTTTGAATGTATGAATGTATGAATGTATGAATGTATGCATGTATGAATGTATGCATGACTACATATATGTCCACAGCTGATCAAGCATCTATTCAGTATAACTACAAATTTTCAGATTTTTAATTCATTTATTCATATATCCATATACAACCAAGACTACCTATTCGTAGATAACACCCTTCATAATCATTAATCATAATCGAGTTGAGCAACTAATCAATTTCATAGTTAACTCAATGTGTCAGTCCATATCGCACCTTGGCCATTAGCCGATCCTAAATGCTGTTCAAGCACTCGAACGGCACCTGTTCCAAGGCATTTGCTTTGACAAACCCCAAGCCAAATTGGGATTGCGACAATTGCGATGTGTACATACATCATACAGAACTTTAATTGTGCCTGGCACTCAATCTTTCAATCACGCCCGTCCGCCGTGCCCGACTACAAGCCGCCTGGCGTTGCATGCAGTCAGGCGGATTACATGCGGCTGAGTGAGCGCGGTGAAGGACGACGACGCATGCGAGTCGCGGCGAGTCGAGTCGAGTTGAGGCAAGGCAATATAATCTATATAATCATAAGAGTGTACCATGTTGTAACATAGCCAGCACCAGAAAAAGAAGAAGAGGCACTGCACCCCCCCGCATCTTGGCTCGCCCCGCTGGACGCATTTGCGACATGTTGTCAACTCGAATTGCGTTCGACTGATTGAAGGCAAGCCCAACCCAGTCGTCGAGGACGGAGTCGAGGCACAGCGACAAGTTGATGGCCACATGGCCATAGCCAAAGCCAAAGCCAAAGCCCTGGACAGTGGTGCTTCAAAGCAACAAAGTAGGCAAGAGCCCAAGTGGTCCATGACTTAAAACTGAGCCACAGACAGGTTTGGCGTCTTCGCTTTAGCATTTCGGGTAGGCGTTGCAGATTGATCAACCAAGCTGGCCAGAGACGTCGCGACATTTGTCTAAGTCGCTGCCTTGTTTACGTTTGCGCTTTGCAGCGTCATGGATGAGCTGGACAGGATGAGCAGGCAGGCAGCTGTAGCTGTAGCTCTAGCTCTAGCTGTGGCAATGGCTGTGTCTGTGGATGTGGCTGTCCCATCCACATCTATAAGTTTGCCTCGTACAAACATTTCAAGTAATTTCGCCATCAATCTTTCACTTTTGCACTCGTTTCGGACAGGGCCCATGACCTTGTCCTTATGTCCTCTGCCCACTCACTCAACCTGAACCTGAACCTGAACCTGAACCTGAATCTCAACCTGTGTGCTGCTGCTGCATGCGTACAGTTTATTTTGATCTTGGTGTCTCCACGATTTGCATAACTTGTCATCTTCAGCCGACGCACGATGGAGGAGGCAATGGCGGAGGGAGAGTAGTGTGAGGAGAAGGAGTAGCTCCAGTACAAGGCAGAGTTCATTGTCAGTATCAATAAATATCAACGCGCTGAGCGACAACTTCTTTTCAGTGTCCCAAGCAGAAGGTAGTTGTCCCATCCACATCCACATCCACATCCACATCCACATCCTCTCATGTTGATGATGCCGAGTGGCACTGATGAGGCCATCGTATGTCAGCAGCAGTTTTTCGTGTGGCGGTTAACATTTTGCTATTTTATGAGCACTGATATAAATGATCTTTTAATTAATATCACTTTAGATAGAGCCGACCCAGAGTGGATGGCCAGCGCACGTAGCGAACGCGAATTGATGGAGCATTCTTATTATGCAAAGTGATGTTTACGATTATGCATTGGGATCGGAGTCAAATGCAACGTCAACAGGCGCTTGGCCAATTGTCTCAGTCTCGGTCTGGCTCTTAAATAGCTTTAATGACATCCCAGCAGCCAGCATGGATTAGGGCTTAAAACTGGCTCTCAGCCTGACGTTGCTCTCGTCTAGCTGCTCTATGCCTTTGCTACTCCATTCTGTTCCTCATGTGACCAGTCAATGATAATCGGATCAGATTACCATTCTGATAATGTTAAAAGCTTTTTGCAATTTGCCATACAAATTGTTGTTGTTGTTGCGCTCTCTCGCTCTCTCTCTCTCTCACTCCTGCTCTCTCTCGAGCTGTTTTGCACTTAGCCAAGGACGTACGCATATCGCAACGATTCTACCTATGCCTGCCTGCCCATATGGAAATAGAACATTAATTCTACCCAAAATGAGCCAATCAAATGGTTTTATTTCGGGCACAGAGCTGAGAAGCACTTGACTTGAGAGTTACTGAGAGTTGGTCAGATAAGAGAGACATGGAACGATATATGGAAACGGAAAAGGTTTGTGATTTATGTTGGAATGGCGATAAGTGGAACACAGTCATAGAAGAAATATGTGTTAAGAGATTTATGCGGCGCTTAAAGAGCGAAGATATATAAATTGTAGATAATGGATACGATAAAGGTCTTCATAATTTCAAGATTATTTATTTATGTATATGTATGTAAACAGTTATACATATAATCATCAAGTGTAGCTCCTACTATATATCATGTAAGATTAAGAGCTGGGCTATATATATCATATTTACATATTTATATTAGCTAGCCTTATTCTATATTGATATATATAAGTAAAAAAATAACTGCAAAAATTCCCCCACATTTTAAACTATATATATATATCTATATAGCCATGCAGCCTGTGTATCTGCTGTATGCACAGCTCGTGTGATAAGATCGCATTGGTAATGTTAATGGTATGGAAAGCGGCGGCGCTAGTTGCTGTCGGTGCTTTGCACATTTCGGAAAATGAAGTCATTAAATGCTATTACAAAGCGTAATTGTTCACAAATTATGCCTCGCGCATTCCATGGCATAGACAGGAACCCGACACTTCCTCCAGATACTCGTCGTCATACACCCTACAGACACACAGACTTTGACTATGACTATGACTATGAGTGTCTGCACATATATATGTATATATGTATATGTATACGCCCCAGCAATGTGCATTTACACCACTTAGCTATCTTAATTATAGGCCCAGAGTGCCACATCAACTGCACACGCTTTCTTTCAGTGTCGCCCGGGTTTGGGCTGAGCCAAGCTCTTTGTGCACCTGTCACAGAGTGTGCGAATGAGTGACACTTGCCCCAGTTGCCACTAAAAAGGTTGAGGAATTAACATATTTATTATAAGAACTAAAAAGAGCAAAAGAACAATGCACATCGTATATGAAATTCCAGTTAATATACAATTTATTACGCATCATCGTTGGCATTTAGGAAGAGCTGAATGGGCGCTGGCGGAACGCTCTCTTCATGTTGAACTCTCAACTGTGACGCGAGCTTCGTCAATTGAATTATTTGCCCGATATACCCTGCACATTATTCCACTGCTTTGTTTTTTTTTTTGCCAACTCATCGCACAGAAGGCAAAAGTCATGTGAACTTCCTGAACCAAACCCGCGGGAGCAGAGCACAGCACAGACACTCAGCGAGCAATTCTGGCTGGCTGGCGGAAATTGTGTCATGATTATAGACTAAAGCGCCTATTTAGTTACGCCTTATTATTTCCTTTGGCTTGTCTGCTCCTACATGCACCAAATTGAATTGAACTCCGCCTAATTGAAGTTGTGTGTGGAAATGACTTGGAATATTTCTGGCCTGAGCCCTTCAGCTCTCGCTCTCGTTCTCGTTCTCTACTAGCAGTGCGTTTGGGGCTCATTAAAGTTCATTCGGTTTCGATTCGTTTGTTCTCTGAGCGCATTAGTAGCTGAAGATCGTATTCTTTATGAAAATGGAAGCATTTACTAGACCCAACGAGCAATTTGAGGCTCTTAATTAGGTCTCGAGTTTGATTAGCTCTCACGGAGCTGGCACATTACATTGCATTAGGTAATATTGAATAAAATTAGCCAAGACTTATTCATATAATGAAAGGTGCAGAGAATCAAATAGTTCTTCTGGCATAGATTTTGATTCCAGTTAGGCATCATTTCCATACTCCATGTTGCATATTAATCATTGCATATGCTGCTGCTGTGGGCATCAATTAAATACTTTTGGCTACCGGTTAGAATCTTTCAAAACGGCACATTGTCTTAGCCAAATTAAAGTTTACTCAGCTGTGCAAAGCTGTTGAGCAGTTGACCGTTGCAGCAGGAGGAGCTGGTCTTAGCCAGGTAGCCGACACCTGAGTTGAATTTTAGTTTTGCGCATGCGGAAGCGTTTTTCGCGTCATTTTTCATGCTGAAATTTAATAAAGAAAATTAATTTGTGGACATTTGACTCGAGGCGAGACAAAAACCGCGCGCTCACCATTCAGATGCAGTCTCCCATAGCCAGTTGCCTCCGTCTCCGTCTCCGAATTCGTTTGCGTTTGGCTCTGTGTCTGCGTCTGAGCCTCCTCCTGCGACTACTCAAACAGCACGCAGACTTTGATCGATGGCACTCACGATGCTGCAGGCGAGTGAAGCTCCAAACGACGACAATTTCAACGGCTGTGGCAGCAGTCGGGAATGCAACATGGTCGCTACATGTGTCGCTAGGCCGTGGCCTATCATCCAAGTGAAGAGAAGAGAAGAGCAACAGAAGCGAAGGCAACGTAAGGGCAAGGGCAACAGCAATGCAGTTGCAGGATGCAGGGCTGAGCTGCAGCTCGTCCTGTGTGCCGCATGAGTTGCAAGTTAGCGCAATTAATTTATTTCAACACGAATTTAACTCTCATCGTGTGCTGTCTGAGTGCTCGCTCCTCACTTCATTGCATTTCCCATTGCGTTTTACATCATTTTTATTAAGGCAACAGCAACGAGACTGCACAAACTCCTCCATTCCATACCTCCAACTACTCCTATTCCTCCTCCTCCCTCTGCTCTGATGCGTGTGTGTTTGTGTGTGCATTTGTCAGTCGGTAAAAATTGTAAAAATTTTGTCGTTACCTTATCTAAATATGGCCATTGCATATAAAGACTTGGCATACGTTGTTATTGTTGTCGTCGCATTGGTTTGTCCAGCTGCTCTCGCCGCAGGATTCACCGATGCGATTTGCTCGCGTCTCTGGCTCCTCCACATCTGATGCTGCGTCACTCATTTTTGCACAGTCCATTAGTTCGCGGATGCAGTCAGCTCTGAAGGTTGTTGTATGTTAGCTTGTTGTTGTTGTTGTTGTTGTTGTTCTTCTGGTTGTTGGTTCTCTACCGGTTTGACAGTCGCTCACCACCAGCAGCAGCAGCAGCAGCAACAGTTCGCCAAAAGCCAAACGGCTGCAGCTCCATTAGCTGCCCCTGATGCAAGGTAAACGCTTGTTTTCATTGCATTCAGTTCCCGCGTTTATTTTAAGCTCTACTGGGCGCGTCCTAGTCGCATGCAACCAACCAACTAGAGCCAGTTCCCTTCATTTGTATGTAATTTTCGGTTATGCGAAGTAATTTGAGATCGCGCCACACGCGCCGCTTTTAATGACTTCATTAAATGCTCGAGCCGGCATGGAAAGAAAAAAACCAAACTAGTTTAACAACAGCTCTAGTACAACAGTCAGGGAAACATCATCAGCATCAGACGGTTGGCAGGCCAGGCCAGTTCAGTCCTGCGCCAGTTCAGTCCGATGCACTAGTACTTCCGATGATGACTATGAAATAATTCCTTTAGGGCATCATCTCTTACTTTGCACTCGAGCCGGGTTGAGGGCAGCCGAAATGAGAAATGTCTTTGCTGGACCACCTTGAATAGAAATGAATTCCTTTTGGCATGAGCAAATGTATTCCTAAGCCAGCATTTGCATTAGTATGAGTGAGCTTTCCAAGCTATATTTGCATACAGCATTTAGGAGCTCTGCCACTACTTTGTGTGTGTGAAAGCTCTCGCAATCAGTGCACAAGCATACAGCATTCCAGCATTATTTTTGGCATTTTAGGTGGCTTGAAATCTCTTCCATGGTAGCTTCTGTCATGAACCTGCTTAATGGCTTAAGATGTGTGGGGAATGGACGTTCGTCACTTTGTAAATGCAAATTTTTGCAGTGTCTGCGATGAGTTTGACTAAATTCCAAATGGCGCTCGCTATGCGAAGGGAAGCTGGGCACAAAAACGAACTTCAGATATAGTATGAAATAAACTGCGCATGTAGGATGAATGGCCGGCAACAGGAGTTGAGTTGAAGTTGAGGCTAAAGCTGGGGCTGACGCTGAGGCTGCTGGGGCTGGCGTTGTCCATTTACCGGCACAGTCGTTACTCATTCTCAGGGCCACGGACGAGGACGTGGATGGATAATTATGACGTTGCAACAATTCCAGCAAGCAACAGCAACAGCAACAGCAGCAGCAGCAGCAGAGAGCTTAGGAGACGGGCGATTCTGACTGCGACTGCGAGTGCGACTCTACACAAGTGACAGTGCAACATGATTGCTCTCGGGCTCGCCACATGCCACATTTATCATTCGTCGAAACGTTGAAAAATTAGTCATTCCTTTATTTTACACCCAAATGCCGAGAGCTGCCTCCCGGCCGCCCAAAAACCAGTCCGTAGACCAGAGCAAATCCTTCTTGCATTACTTGCCACAACTTGCCACATACTTGGTGACCAGAGCGAGACCGAGCCTGAGCCGGTGTCCATGGTCGACAGTTGGCAACGTTGATGTTGTTGTTGTTGTTGTTGTTGTTGTCCATCGTCTCCCTGCAACAACATGCAAATGACTCTTTTAATTTTTATGAATTTCTCTGATTACGAAAATTGCTTCTGGGCTTTTGGCCGCACCAGAGAGGCACCTCGAAGGTGGGTTGCTGCCGTGGTTGTTAGGCAGGCGCGCATGATGCATCGCGCATCTTCATTAGTCGACGCTGCTCTGATGTCACACACACACACACACATTGGCACATGCATGGGTGTGTGCTCAAGTCTAGGCCATCATTTTTAGGCCCAGTTTAGACAGTTGGCTGTGGAAATCGCTGCCGGCCTTTTACCTGCTTTTGCTTGCTTTGGCCGCTGCTGTGCGATCAGTGTCCATGTTTGCCTTCGCTGTCGCATGTTTTACTGGAGCACAAACACACACACACACAGACACACACATGAGCACACACCTTTTGGCGAATCAGCTTGGCTCATTGGCGCTCAGATCGTGGGCTCGACTGAAAATTACAAACGAATAAATCATTGAGTACGCTCCTTGGCCTGCGCCTGCTTGGTCAGCCTATATCCACTTGGCGCGCTGGGTTCGCGCCCGCTGCCAGCTCACAAAGGTACTGTAATTAGTTGGAATTGTAATTCATGGCGCGATTAGATAAAGATCGGCTGCCAATTAGTAACGCACCAGGCCGTGAATAATATTGGATGACAAAAGTGCATCAAATTGGCCCTATGGCTATTTTCGTTTGTAATCTGAGCAGCTTGTGGAATGTTCAATAAGAATAATCATCGGGCGCAAGTTTTGTGTAAATACGTTGTGTAAGAGAAAGGGGAAGTGTGAATGGCAAGTGATAGAAGAAGAAAAATCAATATTTGGGAAATTTATGTTGAGGAGTGTGAAATTTTGTAAGCTAGGTACATTTCGGCGGGAATAGTAGCGGTAGAAGAAGAAGAATTTTAAATTTGGGAAATTTATGACGTTGCTTGGTGAATGGCAAACAATTAAGTGGGAAGCATTTTAATTTCTGTAATTTGTGACTGTTACATTTGGAAATCATTTCGTTCGTTTCTCAGCCAATCTCAACCAATTAGATTCTATCGCCTGCAATCGTCTTGTCCACATTTTCAGCTGGTTGCCAATTGGGCCGCAACTTGATTTCAATAAAAATCCATTTAATTCGACATTTGTGGCCCGAAAACAAAAACAAAAGCAACAAAAAGAGCAAAGAAAAACAGTTGTCGATTAGCTGGAGCGTGTTTGGCTGCCGGCTGGCGGCGTTTGAACTGTGCGCCTCGTGCGGGTGCTGGCCCCAAACTGCAATTGGGATTACGGCACAGAGGGTGGAGCGGCTGCAGCAACTGCGTCGCGGTTTCATATAAATCTCTTGTTGTAATTGCCGCGATAAGCGCGGTGGCCGTAAAAGCGGCGGCCTCTTAAAACCGGTGGCCAAAGCATCGAACTGTTGCTACCAATATATATACATATATGTATGTATATATATATTGGGCCAAACTACATAAATATCGCGTGAAATGCATTTGCGGCCGATAAATTTGGCAATGGCTGCTGCAACGGCGATAATCAACGCAATTGCAATCGATTTTGGCGTAATTTAGGTACGGCTTAAGTGGCTTTTGGCCAGGCTAACAAGCGCGGCACTGGACGCCTTGATTGAAAATATCGCTGCCGATCTGCATGTGTATATGTAAGCGCATGTGTGTGTGTGTGTGTGTGTGGCCCAACACCTAAACAACAAGAGAAACAATAGCAACAATTTATATCAAACTGCGTTGATCGTTCCAAATTGTTGTTAGGCAAACTACCGTTAAACTCACTTTCACAGCGGGCGACGCGTAGAGTGTCGAGCTGGGAGAGTCGAGTGAATCCCGCTTGAAGTTACTCATACGCAACGCATTGACCCCAAATACTCGAGAGCGCAGAGGTCACCGCTGCTGCAGTCACCTTCAGTTGCAGTTGGCCGATGCCCGATGGCCGATGGCCGTCGGTCGGCACTCGTTCACCGTTCACTCGTTCCCCGTTTCATGCCGCCACGTTCCGTGCCGCTGATTAATTACACCGCCCGCTGTGCGAATTCCTCAATAAAAATCATAATTTCGTGTTTGCGGCCGATGGCCAAAATGATGATTGTTGCCGCATTTATGTAAGCCACGGCTTATTAGCTGCACGAGCTGCCATCTACAGCAACAGCTCACTTCTCCCCTCCCCTTGCCACCCCGCTGCCCCTGCTGCGCATGCAAAGTGTAACGAATTTTTGATTGAAACTTTAAAATACTCGTTAGGAGGGTTTCCTCGTCGTTGCGCGTGAGTTTATCTTTTGATTAGATTCGTTAGAGTTTGTATTGGCCTTTTGTAACACGAAATTGGGCAGCTACATTGCCAGTCGATCTCTCTCTGTGTATGTGTGTGTGTTTGTAAGTGTGTGTGTGTGTGCGTGTGGCACTCTTTTTGGTTGAATGGAGTCATTATTCACAATTTAGTAACACTTGATTTGCGTTTGGCGTTTGCTATATACCCCAAACATAAACTACAATTTTTTAGACATTTTTACTACTATTTATATGAGTAAGAGTTAAGAGTGGGTATGTTAGTTTTGTAGGTCATTTACTATTAGTATAAGAATTTTTGAATACTTTTCAGTTTTATCGGTTTAAATCAAATATATTATCAATAATTTTTAAATATTTAATTCTAATATTAATTCAACATGAATTAATAAATAATGCAAATTTTGCCAAAGTAATCTATATACATAACTTAAGGTATCTATGCGTCAACCACTTCCAAATATAGAACTCTTATTTATATTTCATTTATCTGCTGATGCCAAAGCTTTATACAACAAAAAAAAATACATATTTCAGTTATAAAATACTTTTTTTTACAATTCAAAAAAAAAAAAAAATATTATTCATTTGGCATTTATTTATTTTTTTTATCCATAGCTCGGCTTTTGAATTGACCTACTTGGCCGAGAGTTTCTCATTCGGACAGCTTGTTAATTATAAGATATATTTTAAGCAATTAAAAATATTTATTTGCCAAAATATCAACATGCTCCAAAAATGCCGTGAAAGTTTAACGAAAAAAATTAATAAATATAAATATATTTATATAAAAAAAAATGATTGTTGTCATCAGAATAAAAGTGAATAAAATCCTGTCGCTGTTGTTGCGCGTGGCACTTCTAATTAAGACACCGCCGCAGATTTCCATATGTGTCAGCATCTCCCCTAAAAAAAAAAATGATATACATATGTATATGTACATAAATTCCAACTGTAGAATGGATAAACTTTGCATTGGTGTGCAAGCCCAGCAGGATGCATTCCAAAATCATTAAGAGACCGACCGCAGCTTGGGCCCAGCTCAGCAGCTCAGCGAACCGGCTGGTGAAAGGTGCAACCAGGTTGAGCGCTGCCATCCGCATATCTGACAAACTGAACCGAAAAATTGCTTTGACGTTGCGTCAAAATTTCACACTTTTGCGCCAGATAAAAGCCAAACAGAGTCGATGACGAACTGCAGCAACAACAACAACAAGAGCAGCAGTAAATTTGCTGCATTCTCCAAATATTTGGCATATGCATTCAGTCTCTATACATCATTAAAAAAGAGTGTTAAGTGCAGCGGCAGTTCAGCAACAGTTGAGCCAGAGCCTGAGTCTGAGCCTGAGCTTGAGCCTGAGCCTGATTCCCAGTCCAAGTCGAGTCCAAATTAGCATACAAGCCGCGCTTTTGCCATAATTTGCATATAAAATTAGCGCAACACTTTAGCCGCCTCCTTGCGCCCGTGCAGCTGGTGACACTTGGCAAGGCAGCTCCACTGGCTGCTCATTTAGCGCCTTGCATACGCTGATTGGTTGTACACACAGAGTTGGAGTTGGGAGCTGTAAACTGTGCGCTATGATAATTAAGCTGCGGAGAAAGGGAGCTAGAAATCCTGCTGCACTTGTTGCAGCAATTTGCATTGCCGCAAGTCTTAATGACTCACACATTCTATATGCTCAGCCAGATATACATACACACACACACATACATATGTATATAGCTTTTATATGCATATAAAGTATATATGTCTATGGACAGTTGCGGCGCCTTCACGGCAATTAGCAGCCGGCAAAAGTTTCGTTGCCTGATTAGTCACGCCTCACTGTACACCAGCAACATTCCCTGAAAAATAGACATCCATAAATAACATCGAAATATCAAAAACCTGAAAAGAAGCAAAAGATAGAGTTGCTTACTTAGCCATCCGCATTCCCTTTCTGAATAATTTTGTTGATTTCGCTTCTCATAACTCTCAAGCGTGAAAATGTTAAAGGTTAATAATAATGCTCTTTAATTTGGGAATGTGGAATCTATAAATAAAACATAAAAAGTTTACATAGCTTAAACACTTCTGTTAAGGTAAATTATGAAAGAACTCAAGTCTTTGGGGAAGGCGCAAAGAAAAAACTTGTTTAGGGAATTGATATGGTTGCTGTTGTGAGTGTTATCTAATTATGATTTATATACAAATATGTATACCCATAATCATGTCGATGTCTGGTCCAGGTGTTGGCAAAGATCCTTCGGTTCCATTAGCCACGACTGGAAGTCATTGTTTATGTGAATGAAAAGTTTATATATATGAGAATATAGTATGATGATTAAGAAAATATGTATATTCAATAAATACACATATATGATATCGTATATGACATCATATAGCTACAGCCTTAATTCAGATCTCTGCTAATTTCTAAATTTCTAAACAGACTATATAAATAAAGTTCTATTAATGCTAATCAAGCATATCTAATAAAGAATTCATCTCATATGCATTACGCTTTCTATAACTAATTAATAATAACCGTTTAGAGCATAAAGGAATTTCAAATTAATTGAACGAGAGAAGCGCATAGGAAACGATAGCCAATTAAAATGGTAAAAAGTTATTCCATAAATGGAAATTGATTGGGCAATGAACAATAAATGTGCATAAACTCTGAATGCCATACGATAGATGCTTAAATTTAAATTATAAATTTTAAATATGCACAATTATTGATTTCGCTTTTACGGTACTTATACGCTCTTCATGATTATCTTGTTGGCACCGGAGTGGGGGCCGGTCTCACGGATGCGTCACTAAATCAATGCAAGTCATAAACTGCAATATGGTTTTTAATTTATAGAATATACGAATGCTTATGTATATGTGTGTGTGTTTATGTATAAATTCGCATTGAGAGTAATAAAAGCTGTAAATAAATAAATTGGAAATTTAAAAATAAATATTTATTTACATATAATTGCATGTCAGGCATGGAAATTAATGCGATTGCAGTTTATGACAAGCGATTAAAATTTAAAATGACAACATGAGCGAGTGGAACGGACGCCGATGGCAGGTAAGTGTGGCATAGATGAGGAGCAGGTGGATGCGGGTGCCTGGTAGCTAGCCAATAACTCGCTGCACTTTACAATGGAGAGGTTTTAATTATGCAGAAGTGTTTTCAATTGGCCGCTGGCTGCATTCGACTTTAGTCACATTGGCAGCGGCTCAATTAAGTAGCACAGATCCCATAAGCCGATAGCTTATTTTACTCAAGACTGACATTTAGATAGGGTTATCTAAAACGCCCTGGCTACAGCTACGGCGACAGCTACTGCACACGAAGAAACTATCAGTTGACACTCGTAGCCCCGAAATAGAAGTGTTTAAGAGAATTTCCAATAGTGCGGTTCATTCGAATGGTTCATTAGTCAAACGTTAGGTGACAATCAGATAGGGCCTTGGGCCTTGGTGCCTGGCACCTGCGCCACGTTGAGAATTGGGGACAGCCTACGGCCTGCAGCATTCCCATGTCAACAAGAGACAAACCAGCTGCTTATCAGCGTTGATAGATTGTGGGACCCGTGGAGAAAGTCGGGGGCTACTCTCTGGCGCGAAGGGCAGCTCCTCGGCTGAAGGCAGATCGCCCGCGGTGCGATAAACACCCAAACAAACGCATGAATTACAACAAAAACGCAAAGTGTCAATAAAATTGCGTAGATTATTGCTGGCGAGCTCATAAAATTGTTTACAATCCTCCCAGGCCAGGGCGGCCCGTGCTGTCCGTGCTGCCCAGGCGACTGTCCATTCAACTGCCAATTTCCTGGTGCGTGTCGTAGACCAACTTCAACTTCAACTGCAACTCCCAAGTCCAAGTCCATGTCTAAGATACATGTGCCTGCCGGCATTGTCCACAGTTGCGTTTTTTTCGCTAGATGTTTTATATGAATTTATTAAATAAATGCATTACGCTATAAAAAGGCCGAGAAAGAAAGCATACCGATGAGCAAGCCGAACTGTGAATACGCTTGCAGAAGTTGAATGAGAGAATGCATCAACATACACCAAAATTTAAATAGAAATTTGTTAATTTCAATTTCCCTGCAAAAAGAATTTTGGTTATTAAGAAATATTAACTAGAATAGTTTTCATTTCCAATTAAGTTACCATTTTATATTGACATTCCTTTGTATTAATTCGATTTATTCTTTATTTTTTCGCACTTTTATGCATTTCATTTACACTCTTATTTCCTTAACTATGCCGGCTACGTAATCAGCTTCTGTTCTCGACTATTCTCTTGCAAATTCCCTTTTCTTTTACTATTTTTTTGCATTCGTGGAATTACCTTCTTTCGTCGCTTGAAAATTTCCCTTCAAATTGTCTACTTCACATGTATATACATACATACATGTATGCACATACATACGTATGTATATTCAACTCTGTTTCATTTCCGAATTCTGCCCAGCTGTTTATGGGACATTTTGTTTCAAATTTCCCATACATTCAATTCTGTCAGATAATGATAATTATTTAAGAGTATTTCATATTGTGCATATATTTCTATGCTGTGAACTGCTCTCAGTTTCAGTTGTGCCCCAGTGTCTAGCAACGGGGTGTCCCGTGTCCCGTATCCCGCAACTGTCCAGTTGGCAGTTGCAGCTCCAGTTGGGCATCTCGTGTTGCGCCCTCAGCGCCCATTGCGACAACTGCAATATTATTGTTAATATCATCGTAAATTCGAAATTCTTATGCTTATTGAATTTTCATGTTTGCCAGCGACCGGCCAGGCGACACGTACCTCATCCTCATCCTCATCCTCTGCGTTGCATTGTTGTTGCTGTTGTTTGTCGTCGTTGTCGTTGTCGTTGTTGATGTTGTTGTTGCTGTGTGCGCAGCAATACATGCAAACGATTTTAGTTATGATAAGAGACGAGTGTCAATAAATGTGGACCAGCAGCCAGGGCTCTAACTACTGAGGCAAACCCAGTCAAGCCAAGGCCGAAGCCAAATTAACTGAAATTGCAATTTGATCAAATTTCCACAATTTCCGTTTTAGTTTGTTGTTATTCTAATTGCTTTGCTTGTTTGTCTATTGCCATATAATAATAACAATTAAATGTTTACTCAGCAGCCACACACACAAATTGCCTTTTTATTGGTTGCACTGTGCAAATTTTATAATATTCAACTTGCAGCTGGCATTTATCAGATGGAAATAGCTTTTGCAACGATAGAGACAATCGCATGGCATTTATGACTTTTCTTTACAATAATTAAATGAAGCAAGAATATCAGATCATTAAATATGTATGTCCATACATAAATATTTGCATTTGATATATGGCGCATACCTGGCACATCTTTATATATACAAACTTATGGATATAAATACATACATATGTGTGTATGTATATTTGTGACAATCGAGTATCGCCTTACGATGCACCAAACACAACCGCATCTGCAGTATGCGAGGAAAAAGTGACAATATCCCCAAGGCCCGGGGATGCCGCTGCAAATAACTCAATCCTTAACAGAACTGACAGAAACCTTATAAATACAAGAATATGTTTGCCGTTTGCTCGCTCTTTACCCCCCTTCTCTCACTCTGTCTCTGCGATCATCCGAACACCCGATCCCAAATCATCGTGTGGTTAACATCGCATACATGGGAATGCAGCTCTGTGGGCCTAGCCATATTCATATGGAACAGAACAAGTTTCACTTAGTTAGAATCCACGTCTTATCGCCGCTGCTTGTTTGTCCACCCCACATACATACATATGTACATATGTACATGCATGCATGTATTGGAACATATTGGAAAATAACAGATTTAATTTGTCTAACTGCTACCCACAAACACAATCCACACTCACACACACACGCACACAGAGACGTCGCGACGTCTCACCATGTCAGACAGCCGTCATATTGAGATCTCATCAAAAGACCGCACAACAAGTTGCGATCCATGCCCAAAGCATCACTGATAAAGAGCGAGAGAGAGAGAGAGAGAGTGAGAGAGAGGGGGGAATGAAAACTAAGAGAACTCATTGAAATATTTTGACAGCGGCGTGGCAGGCGTTGAAGTTCAAGAGAAATGTCTCAAGTGCATTCGAAGTATTTCGTAGCCTGACCGCCGCATCTGACAGCTGCGATCTCAGCAACTCATAAGCGGGCGGGCGAATCGAGAAAGCTGAAGAGGCTACATAAAGAGCACGCTCGGCCGCAGTGGACACATGGTGATCACAGTGGCTTATCACGTTGATAATAACAATCGATGATGATGATTCCTATGAAGGCTTGGCCCAGCTGGAACTCAGCTTCATTTGTTACACATTCTGATTTGATTTCGATTTTTAAACATTTTTTGTTTTGTTTGTATTATTATTTTCTTAACACACATATTTTCAAAGGTCTGTTACAGTTTTCTTAGTGGGCCCCGAGGTCGAAATTCATTTGGCTGAAAACACTTAAATAAAAGAGTATCTTAAAACGTGACGCGCTTTCATATTGCGTGAAGTGTTTGTTTTAGATTTTGTCGGTCGTTACAAGTACAAATTGAATAAACGCACACAGTAGAGTACGAATATACCCATAAAGAAATATACATACATACATACACACATACACACATACATACATACATGTCTAGCATTTGTAGTGAATGAGAAAATTCATTGCGCGAGTCTTAATGAAATTAACATAAGTTTGTTGTTGCACTCAGCTGAGCTTGAAGAGCTCCCCATATACTTACTTACAGCCCGACCCAGGGCCCAGAGTCGTCTCTTTGATAATGCTCGAATCCAATCGAATTGGGCTATCATACGATATACATACACATACATACATACATTCATGATGCCGGCTGTGGGCACTTTCAATTTGTTATTATAACAAATTAATTTTGACGGTCTGGCTGATTGCAAAAAACTGTCCAATTGGCATTGAAGCCTACGCCAAACAGCATGCTCCACCATGTTGCTCCAATGGCCGTCTGGGCCAACTCAGCTTCTATTGTCAGGTCGCCGTCGTCCATGTCTGCGTCCGTGTATGTCTCCCGTTGCCCAGTTGACAGCTCTCTAAATGCGAAAACAGATCAAAGCAAATTATGTGCAACGCCTCTTGGCTGCTTCTCCGCGTGGCCAGGCCTGACTTGGCTTGGCTGCTTAGCAGCTCGGTGAGCTCTCAAGCATTGGCAATAAACCAAAGCGCTTGGCATCCAGAGATACAAATACCACTCGGATTCGCATTCGCATTCGTAGTTAAACAAACTCAAAGCGTATGGCTGGCCAATGGATTTTCATTTGCAAGCCGGCAAGTATTTCATAAATCAACAAACTGCGACGTGAACACGTGGCTCCGCCGAGTCCGAGGCGTGGTGTGGAGGGCAGGGCATAAGATGCGACGCTGTGGAACTGTATGATGGCTCGATTAAATGGATTTCAATGTGCGCAGAACTTGTCTCTAGAGTCTCTTGCATTTCCATTTCATCAACAGCCATCAGCAGCAGCAGCAGGAGCTCAGCTAGAAGCAGAGATAGAGATAGAAAGTGAGAGATGTGGAGAGGGGGCAGCGAGAACTCATAACAAATTTGCGCGCTTTTATGCCTACAAATTGCCATGTCTTCAGCCAAGTGACAGCGCAATTATCGAGGGCCTGGCCAACGATGATTCTGATGGCTAATGGAACGGCTGCTGGGGCCATAAGCTACAAGCCACAAGCGCAAACTGCAGTTGACAGTTTGTTAAAGGGCGCTGAATTGATGAATTGTCTATTAGCAGAGAGGAAGAAACAGCAGAAGTAAAAAAAAAAAACAAAAAATACAAAGCCCATTTAGCATGTTGTCAGCCCATTAAAAGTCGCTGTCAAACATTTAGATGTGTCTAATGAAATCGTATAATAAAATCATTGATAAAAAAAAAAAAAAAAAAAAAATAACAAATAAATAAAAATTAAAAAGTAAAAGAAAATAAATAAATAAAATAAAATTCAAAAAATGAAAATAAAAATGCAAAAATAAAATAAAAGTAAAAATACAATTCATAATATTTTCATAATAATTAAATTAGTTAGCAGCAGAAGAATGGCTCTCTAGGAACAGATAGCGCAAGTCCTTGCAGTCGGCAGGCGAGCGGCACATGGGGCAGTCCTGGGAGCTGTTCAGATGAACACGAATGCACATGTCCCCATAGACGTGGCCACAGGCCAGTGCGGACACACGGTGGCTGCCCGACGAGTTCCACGGCTCCAGGCAGATCGAGCATGTCACATAATTTGGATCGATGCGGTTGGCGTTTGATTGTTCGATTTGTGCCTTCAGCTCATCGATTTCACGTAAATAGCTCTCATCCTGCTGCTCCAGCTCCTCTTGCAGTTTGCGACGCATCTCATCCTTCTCGAGCAGCTTCTGCTCAAAGTCCTCGACGAGTAGCTTTTGTGCCAAGCTCAAGGTTTCGACTTCGGTCCGTTCGGAATTGCGCCCGTTTTGCAGTAAGCTTTGTGCCTCCTCCATACGGTCACACAGATCATTCGTTTTCTTGAGTACCGAGTCAAACTTGTCGCTAACACCATTCAGTACACTCAGCTCCTGTTGAGAGTTGTGCGATGCAGCCGCCCTCGTCATGATCTCCCTGCCAGACTTCTGTTGCCTGGAGTTGTTCTTGAAGCCCCCGACCTTGACACCGTTGTTTGATACATTCAACTTGAGCGCCGTACGTTCCCTGAGGAGAGTTGCTATCTCCTCTGCATTCAAATTCATTCCAAAGGCCGAATCACGTGCTTTTTTGGCTGCCGGACGGTTATCAAAATTTCGGTGTCTCTTTGGTGCCATTGTTCAGTTGGTTTTCCCTTTTAGATGTGCTTGAAAGGATTTTAATAAATTTTGTTAATGAAATTTGTGTTTTTTGTTTTTTGATTTTTTTTTCTTTTTTTTTATAGCTCAGGAGCAGTCGAACTTTAGGCAACGGAAGCTGGAATTAAAAGAACTTTCTAGTCGATGCTATCGATAATGTTGACATTTATCCAGTGACAGTTGACATTTATCCAGTGTGTCCCACTCTCAAAATAACTTGACAGCTCGGTCACATACGGTCATACTTTTGTCAGATACACGTATATCTGCCACGTCAGCAGCTTTCTGACAGCCATTGCGACTTGAACTGTGAAGCAGCAAGCAGCGAGCAGCAGATTCGGCGAACTAAAAAAATAATTTTTTAAAGTCAAATAAATCAGAAAAATCATTTCGAAAAATGCCTACTTACACCCGATCGGAGCTTTTGATAATTAGAGAGTTAATGTCTCAAAGGCGCAACTCTTCCGCTAATGCTGCACAGCCGTCTAATGCCGGGGAGGCCACAGACCTCGTGCAATCGTTGTGGAAGAAGACCAAGGACATTCAAAAGCACGTGGCGGATCTCATTCAAACGATTAATCGTCGCAAGTTGAAGGGGGTCGGAAAAGAAAAGCGCATACGTAAAGTATTTCGCTTCGCTTGGATCTCCCTAGCGGAATATCATCGCCAGCTGCAGGAGCAGGTATACTCGATGACCATGTTGGTAATGCCGCCAATATTCTCGCAGTTGCAGCCGACCGACGTTGAAACGTGGATGGAGCTAATAGCTAAATTTAAGAAGCAAGCTCTGGAGAACTGCAAGCAGCTGAAGGATCTACAGATGCTGCTGAAGTACCAGATGACATTGTTGGAGGCACGTTTCGCCGATATTGATCAGGCTATCGAAGAGCTCAAGGTCGACTGTTCGGATGAGGACTCTTCAACCGAGAAGACAGAATGAATTGAGAATCTGGCAAATTCAGCAACTCGGGCAGATCTGAGAAAATTCGCTGATCTAATATGCTTTCATAAATAAAGTACATACGTACATTCATATGTATATAAGAGTCTTTTTATTATTCTATCAATTATTTCTTAACCCCAATAGCTAATCGAGATTTCTCGAATAAACACGCATTAAATTTGCGGCGTCAGCTCTTGTGCCCCCTTTGAGTCTAGCAACATTTGCAGATGCTTTGCAACATTTCACCAATACATATGTATGTATGTATATATGTATATTAATACATACATGAATATAGAGCCTAGGCAGCATACATATATGCACATGCTTCACCAGAACATTCTTCAGTCGCAGGGCTATCGTGCCACAGCAAGTTCTAGAAGTTTCGCTCTGTTCGTGAATACATGTATATATGTACATACATATGTATGTATATAACATAGTAAGTGCATATATAGAATATTACCGTTTGTGTATTAAAACTCTGGCAAGCTTAAAAGTGGTTGAGGTGCTGCCACTGTGTGCAACAGAATTTCAAATTTTAAACTAGCGGCGTTGCCACACAATCGTCTGCAACCAAATGTGCATAGATGTCTTAAGAGAATATCCCATCACTACTAGTTAAAGCGTCGCAGAGACCAATATTGACCGTCTGCTTTAAAATTATTCTTGTGAAACATGTAAATTGAAAATTGATTTTATTTAAATCCTTCAAGTGGTATATGTAGCTATATTTTAAAGTAGTTTTTGCTTAATTCTCAAGTGTAATTAACTCACTTATAAAGGGAACCCCCAAAATAATACATTTACATATACTATTCCATACAGTTCCACACCAAATTCGAGGAATTTTGAAACATGGATGCTTCAACTGGTAACAATTTAGATGTTGAGCTTACTTCGGAAGCGAATAAAATATCTTTGGAGGAGGATGAAGTTGAGGTGATTGAGGTGAAGGCAGATGGGGAAGAGACTGAATTGGATTGCTGTAAGGCAATACTGATGAAGGCAAATCAATTGCAATATCAGTTGAACATATTGTCCAGCAAAGTGGATAATCTGCAGTTGCAAAACCAACACGCTCTTATTGAAGCCACGCTGAAGAACTTTTCGCGTGAGCTGGACGAGCAGATGGCTTCCATAAAAGCAATTCAAAACTTGCAATCCGAAGAGTTTCAGCAGAAAATCTTGGAAAAGGATAACATGCGTGTTCAATTGCAAGAGAATTTGGAGAAGCAGGAGCAATGTCATTTTCAGGAAATCGAGGAACTCGAGAAGCAGCTGAATTTGAAGGACAGACAATGCTTGGAGCTGGAGCAGCAAATCGAACATTACAAGGGCAACAATGACATCAACACCACCTGTCCCATTTGCTTTGAGCAGTGGAATTCGTCCAGCGAACATCGTCTGGTCTCGCTTGCGTGTGGACATCTCTTCGGCGACAAATGCATCAGGAATTGCCTGCAGCAAGTGCTGGAATGTCCACAGTGCAGAATTAGAGCCGACTCGAATCAAATACGTTATATCTATGGACGTCCCTTGTAAAATTCTTTATTTTTGTATTATCTTCTAACAGTTATCCAACATATAAGCTGAAGTACTTCATGAGTAATTAAAGTTATAATATTATCAGTGAAAAGTTTTCTACTTGAAGAATTAAAAAGAAATATAAATAAATATCAGTTTTTCTTTTACATTCCTGCGTTGTCATATTTCCAATTCCAATTGATAATTAGAATACTTATTCATTATGACATTGAGTTGGGATTTTAATATAAATATATATTATTTCAGCCTCATACACAGATAGATTCACATGCCAAGGATTTGTCACTTGACTATGGTTAGGCTATGGCATATCTAGCATTTAGCGTAACATTCTTTGCATTATGCTGATGTTTGTCTTGTGGGGAATTATCATGCCAGAGTCTACAATTATGCGCTGCCGGACAGGAATGCTATAGATGCAATGCCAGCAAATCGGACAATCGAGGCGAACAATGGACACAGACTGGGCCGGATGCTGCTGCTGCTGCTGCTCCTGCTGCTGCTGTTGCAGATGGCAGGCGAGTGCCATTTGTCGAAATTGCATTGAATCTGGGCATCGAATGCCGAAAATACAATTATGCTTACCTCGGATCAGAAACACGATCTGCAATGCAAAGAGTTGGCAACAGAGCCAAAGAAAGCAAATCAATGGATGCGTTAAACTGTAATCGACATTCCAGCCATGCATAGCTCATTCTAATGCAAACACTGGCACCAAGCCACCTTTTGGCTAAGCCGACTGCGATGGCCAATTGATGGTTATTGCCAATTTGTATGCGACGGCAGCGACGGCGGCGGCTAGCGAGCCAGAGAGCCAGCATATCATTTTCAACTGTAGGAAAAACAACAACAACCGATGCTGGCGATAATGGCGATAATAATTGTCTTTATCTTTTTAGCTCAAATGTCAGCCAGCAGCAGCAGCAGCAGCATCGGGCTCAGCTCCAGCTCCAACTCCAGCTCCAGCGTGGACGCTGTCTAACAATGAATTCCATACAATTGGCCGTTAGCCACACTTTCCCAGACCCGCACAATGGGCCACGCTTGGTATATTTTATTAGAGCGAGAAGAAAACGTCCAAACATTTCCAGTGTCCAGTTTGAATTCGGTTTTGTATAAAGCTCTGGCAATAAAATTTATAAAAAATATGTGTTGAAAACAAAAATTTTGTTATTTGCATATCAAGCAAATTGGGGGCGCCCAAACAAAAATAAAGAAAAGCCAAAATGAGAGAGAGAGAGAAAAAAATAATAAAAATAAAAGCAGATAAATAAATAAATACAAGCACTCAGTCCAAATGGAGTCATAAAACTTGATAAATGCTACACATTTGCTCAACTTTTTCTAAATGATAATGTTGATGGCGATGCCAGGCAGAGCGCTGCGAATGTAAACGTTACCAACTTGAAGAAACAATAATAAAAACTTAAATTTGTTGTCGACAACACGGGCTGAGCTGAGCTGAGCAGAGAAAGATAGATAGAAAGAGAGAGAGAGAGAGAGGCTGTAGGGTAGAGCGAGAGAAAGAGAGAAGAATGAGAGTGTTTTCAAGATTCTATGGCCTCTCTGGGTCCTTGAAAGTTGTCAGAAATTTCTTTAACGGAAACCCTCAGCCCCAGCAAACTTTTCATTCATTAAGATTACTATATTAAGGCAGTGCATTTGGTTAGGAACTGCTTCAAATTCTAAATTAAATGAATTTTAAATACTAAAAGAAAAATGTTACTTGGCCGAAGCGTGTTCGGAATGTTATTTATCTATATTATATATATATATATATATATATATATATATATATATATATATATATTTCTCTTTTCTTCTTTCCTTTACTTTATTTATTATAATTATGATTCAAAGTTGAATGTTGGAACTGGAACTGGTTCACATCTGAAATGAAATGATTTTTAAATGTTAAAAAAATTGTACTTGGCGGAATCATATTCAGAATGTTATTTATATACATATATTGCAGAAGTTTTTTTTTTTCATTTGGAATTTAAATAGCGAAAAACTAACGTTGCATATTTAATAAAATTAGCTGAATATGGAATATTTTTCCAAGACTTTACAATTAATCCCCGCAAAGCTTGAATTCTGAATAGCTTCATGGAAATCTCCTTGACTTCCGGCACATGACCAATATTTGTGCAACAAGTTCAGCTTGCTTTTATAACTGGAGATAACTAAAATGAAATAGCCAGATTAATTAATTTTTGTATATATCTACCCCTACTCATACCAATAACACACATCGAAAGTAGAGTTATAGTAGCAATGACAGCCCGGTCAAGACCGCAAGGTAGTAGTAGTTGTAGTCGGGCTCAGTTGCTTGGAGAACTTTTCCTAGTTCCAGCTCGTTTGCTGCATGACACTAAAACAGTTATGACGCCTGGTGTCACACTCAAACTACTTTACAATATTTGTGCGCTGCCACAGCGACGTCGACGTCACACACACACACACACACGCATACAGACAGGGAACTGGCATTTTATGTCTTTTTTAATTGAAAACTTAAATTTGAAGCGACATGGAAAGGCTTTTATCAGCGCCGTAGTCAATGTTACGGGCGCTGTGCTGCCTCCGTTCATAGGCCTCCCCCGTGCAACCTTCAGCCTTCCCTTCAACCACTTGCAGTTGGTGGCTCCCTCTAGGTTCTAAGTGGAGTTGTAGTAGCTGCAGCTACTGCTGCCGCGGCTACTGTCTGCTTGTCAGCGCTGAGCTCCAAATGATGTTGATGATAAATAAAGTAACGAGTTGGCATTAAAATGATGACAGCCACTTCACAGTAGGTGGGAAGGCGTACTCTGCCCCAGCTCCACTACTTCACTCTGATGCAGGCAGCTCCGACAATGACAACCAATGTTGGCGTTTATTAATAATTAGGTTGAAGCTCTCTTCACTATTCGGCTATGTGCGCCAATTGACGTGACGACGACGACGACGACGACGACGATGATGATGATGTTGATTTTGATGTTGGTAATTATGATGTTGCTCGCACTGAGGCTTGGCTCATTATAATTAGAAAAGTTTCCAAGTAGCTGAGCTAGTAAAATCGTTACATTAAATTACAGCGAAACTCTTTTGTTTCTGACAAGTGCAATCAACTGCTGCCGCTGATTTTATACTCTACTCTCCTCTCTCTCTCACTCTCCCTCACTCTGTTTCTCTCTGGCTTTAACGGGCCAGCCATAAAATTCATATTCATCAACTTAAACGGCAGGCCAAGTGCCTCATATCATCATATACGAGCTAGCTAGCTCTGCGTGTGCGTGTGTGTGTGTGTGTGTGTGAGCACGCACAGTTCTGTCATGTAATTACCCAACGTTTTTTGGCACAATCTTGACCACCTCGTTAAATGTTGGCGCGGTGCTTTCAAAGATCCAACCTCCCCATTTTGGCCAAATTGCATGTTGCTCCCGGTTAGCTGTTGTTGTTGTGGCTCGAATGAGAACGAGTTCATTTGGACCACAATTCAATCGTTGGCCATTTCAATAAAACGCTTTTTGCTCCACTCATATTACGCGGATGCTTCTCCGGCCACGGTTCTACTGGTCATAATCATTACGGGAAAGTCGATTGCGCGCCTTTAGCTGCTTGCGAAGATGGCATAAGCAAAAAAAATGAAAATGAAAATGAAACAGAAGAGAGCTTGTTATTGAAACGATCATACAGCAAACTGGGTTTATTGTTATGATTCACGGTAACTTGGCAATTTGATTGGCGTGAAACAACGGGTAGCCGCTAGCCCAGGCCATCAAAGAGAATCATACCCTCATACGATAGTATCACCGAGTAATCATATGCTAAACTGCTGAGCTTGCCTGTAAATACTAAACAGATTTATAGCTGTCTACTTAAAATGCTAGATGCTAGTTTATGCTCATGTGACAGCCGAGAGCTTCAAGGCTATAAATATAAACAAAATCATCATATAACTCTTTTCCTCTCTTTTTTTTTTTCTTTTTGTGTGCCTGGCGTTTGGCGAAGCAGCTGTCCAATTTCTTAAATATCCAACACACACACACACATTTGCAGAGGGATCTGGGATCTGTCAGACGTAGGGCCGCCTGCCGCTGTCAATGTCAGCACATCAAAAGTTGTCAAATATCAGTTATCAGCAGGCAAAGTAACATGGTCGAAAGGCAGGCCAGGCAAGACGGAGACGGAAACGAAAAGCATACAGCGAGAGAGAGAGAGAGAAGAGAGAGAGGGGGAGAGTGAGTGCCAGATAGTCCCATATTGATGTCCAGTTGCATGTCGAGGCACGGCCAGACGAGGAGTCGACCAATCCAACTGACTGACTGACAGTTGACAGTTCAGCCAGGGACTCTGTGCGCTGCCCCTCGTAGCAGCCAAGCTGTCTGCCACAGTCGTTCATATTGTCTTGCTGTTGTTGTTGTTGTTGTTGTTGCCATTGTTCCCATAGAGAGATAAAAGCAACCTTTGACAATTAAGGCACAACACTGTGCGAAAACCTATCGCAAAAGGTTGCCAATGAGCTGGAATGAAATGTTGCCATACCACCCATAAAAGAAAAGAAAGAAAGAGAAAGAGAAAAACCACTCAAGTCTTATCAGTAAACTCTCAAATGCAGTCAGATGTAAATTTAAGCTCCATGTTCAACAGCTACCGTGGACTAGTCCAAAATTAGATTCTTCTCTACAGCAACAGAGAATTTATTGTGGCAAAGCCAATGCATTCATTAGACGCTTCCTATGTTTGGGTGGCTAGCACATTCCAAGCCACGGACATGGCCACAATTCACTCAACGCAGCACACACAGAAAGAGAGCAGGAGAGGCATTCAGTGAGTGAGTGAGTGAGAGAGGGAGAGTAGGATAGCAGGTATTCATTTCAACGCTGCTCGAGCTCGTAAAACTGTCAAAATGCACCGGCTACCGGACGGCTGTTGCTTCTATGTCCATATACATATACATTCAGCCCCAGCTGTCCGACTGTCTGGAGCTAGCTGGCGGCTCGCGATGCGAAATGCTATCTGCGCCACACATGCAACAATTAGCAAAACAAACGCGATATCATAAAATAATATTAATTTGTAAAACAATCGCTGGCGTAAACAACAACGACAACATACAGCCTAGACTAGACTAGCCTAGCCTGGGTTAGCCTTGCCTTACCTTGCCTTGCCTTGCTCTGCTCCGGCCAATCCTCTTCGTGCACCCCACAATTAAAGGCTGCGCCGCTGACGTCGCTGCGGACGCCGTCGCGCATGCGTAATAAGCACTTTTCCGTCTGACAACACAATAAAATGTCATGATATGCCCCACGCTCTGTGGGATCCCGTCCGCCCCGGCGCAAACCTTGGGCCTGCAATGAATGCCAAGCTGGATCCTCAACAGCTCCAGCTCCAACTTCTACTCTGGCCGTCGTATTTGTTTTTAACTTGTCCAAAACTATGGCCACTGTCAGCCAAGCTAGCTAGCCAGCCAGCCAGCTAGCCAACATGGACTCCACGTAGTTTCGGGCTTTTTGCGCATTCTTATAGCATATAAACGTCTCGGATTGCAATTAAAATCAATAAATCGGTAACTAGCCTGCCAGCTGGTTTATAACCGTTGCATCGCGTAGCGCTCAAGACTTACGCAAAGATCGCATAGATGCGGCTGTCGACTGGTTTAGAGCCTCATCCACGGTCATTTAGCGGGGATCGCTTTAAAATTAAACGGTAACAGCTTAACATTTTATTGTAGTTTAACGAGCACTACAAACTACATTTTGTTATTATATAGTGCGCGATCAAATTGTGAATCGGGTTTCTATTAATTGAAGCTTTTAGTTTTATTTTAAATTTTACTAGAGTACTGAGAGATTATTGTTCAGCTATTGGGCTTTATTTCTCTTCTCAGAGTTCTAGTAAAAATCATGCAGCTCGTATATTCCGAACTAAATGGATCTGCTCTCTATAGACTGTTTGATTTTCATCAAGATTACTTAAAATTTATTAGAGTTTGCTTAGAAGCTTTCACATTATTCAATCAGAGCAACAGTCAAATGGTTAACTACAAGTTAGCGGCTCACATTACATCGTTGACCTGCTGTTATTTGAGCTGATCGTGATGCTGACAAGAGCTTGAAGATTGATCGTCTGCTGATGCCCACCTTCAAGTTTTGATATTTGGCCTGATTATGGACGCTGACAGGTGACCGATGCAGCTACGACTCTCAATTCTCTGTCCACTATACAGCATCCACTGTGTCAATGGCTGGATGCGATCATAAGACCACCGGCGACAGCGGCGACTCCTTAAAAAGTGTGTGTGTGTGCGTCTTTTAATCGCTTCCAATGACGTCTCGAATGATGCCTCACTTATGTGTGAACCTACCGGGCTGCTGTCAAGAGCTGCCGCTGCCTGTTTGTAGCGATCGATAGAGATGATCTCGTACACCCGGCCCAGTCGCTCGCTCGCTGCCAATAGAATTGTTCGTGCGCTCGGGAATTGCACCGGGCCCAGTCCGAGGTCCAGGTCCAAGGCAGTCCGCGTCAGCCCGATCGCCAGCCCCACAACATTTTGTTGATCATGATTTTTGAGTTGACAAGATGTCACCGCCAGCGATCGTTGCTAGAATGTCGGCCTGCATGTTGCGTCCTTGTTGAGCAACGTTTTTTGCTGCTGCTTAAGTTTTTTTTCTTTCCGTCACTTTCTATGCTGTGGCTGTGTTTGTATTTGTGTTTGTGCTTGATCGCTGGCTTAGATCGATCGCAGTTTTTTGCTCTGGCAATTTGGAGCGCAGCGCACATTGATTGTAATGCAGCTGATAAGCACTCTGGGATGCTGAGCCACAGCTCAGAGCTTGATGGTCTGGGCTACAGCTGCAGGTGCCGCTCCGAGCGATCGATCGACATGTCTGCAATGTTTACAACACTATAAAAAAGAGAGTGAGATAATGAGAGAGAGAGGGAGAGGGAGGGCAGCTGCAACTGTTTGTTGCATTGGAATTTTAATCAGCTTGGGGCAGCTTTAATTCAATTACATGCCACGCTTGATATGCTGCTGGGTGTTGGCCATAGGTTAACCAGCTGCCTGACCTAATGCGGGTCAAACGTTGCGTGGGCCAGAGCTCAGCTGGCAACTGGAACGCGTTGTTGCGCTCCTCAATCAGAGCGTAAAAGTTGGGCTTCGCATGCTCGCATTGAATACATTGATTGATTCCGATAAAAGTTGCCCGCCGCACTCTGGTGACAGCCTTTGTAAATGGCTTCCGGCAACACTTTTGATTGCAATTAAAAAACTTAAGGCTAGCACACAAAAAGGGCACAGAAGGCGCAACGCCGACCAACATTGACTCTCTCTATCTTGGCCATGTATCTGTAGCTACAGCCTGTAGCCTGATGCCTGATGCCTTTAGCTGTATCTTTGGTCATTCGGCGCACAATTGCGCGATTAATCATTGCGCGCTCAGTGAGTTGTCAGCTACGACTGGGCCGCTGCCGCCTTAGAGATCGCATCGCATGGCATCGTTGCGGTTCGTCCGTCACAAGCGATTGGACACTCAATGCCCAGCCAGACAGTTCGGCAATTGGTTAGCTGGGTAGCTGGGTAGCTGGGCAGTTGGCTCTGGGAAAAAGAAAACATTCGAAATGCATTTCAAATGCTAGTCGCTCAACACTTTTTATTTCTATTCGCTGCCTGTCCCGCCTTTAGCCATTCATGCGTTAAGAATCGCCTGGCGCAACTTTTGTCCACATTTCGCAGCAGCAACAGCAGCAGCAACAGCAGCAGCGGCAGCAACGGCGTCAGTGCTTCCCTTCAGTTTGGGGTCTGCTTTGTTTGCACTTCTTGGCGTAAAGTTTTGTGTGTTTTGCTCCATTTGAGCGGCGAGCTGTGAGTCGAACTTCCGTGAATGCCCTGCCCAGAGGAGCTCAGTCGAGCGAGAAGCAGTGCCAGTTCTGAGAGACCTGAGGACTGCGGACTGCGTGTTGCTGGGCAATTCCATAAAGTGTTTTATTTAATGGAAAATCTTTCAATTGTGGAAAATGGTGTTAATTAGCCGCCATTAAGATCATAAATTAGTCGCTACAAACGATTATGACGCGTTTGTTGTTGCCTTTCTGCCGGCATTTCTACAAAGTGCCAACCCTCCTCCTCCTCCTCCTCCTCCTTCATTGCCAGCCAGACCCGTACAAACATATATGACTCTATATGGCTAAGTGCTGGCAGTACATGTTTACTTTACGGTACATTTGCTGTTATAACTTTACTTATATAGGTAATGTGCAGATGTTTGATTTACGAAAGTGATTCTTAAGGAGAGACAGAGGGAGAGAGTGTGTCTGTGAGAGAGACAGAGAGAGAGAGAGGCAAATGAAAGTCGCTCGAAGAGAAAGGCTGCCACTGATGCTGGAGCTGGCACTTTTAATGGGGGTTCTAAAAATGCACTGAGTGCTGCATGAATCATCAAATTAGAGAGTTATTCAAACTGAGCTATAATTTCCCATGTAAAAGCTTACAGATCTCCGATCTTATCTGGCTTTTCCATCAACACTTTAAATGAAAAGAAAGCTCAAATGTTTTCAAGTTCATCAATTTGCTTGCTTGAAAAACTAAATAAAGTTCCTGCCAAAGAGTTCACTGTCCTGTCGAACAAGCAAACAAGCATCGAACCACATTCCTTGGCTGCAGCACATTCACACACACATACAGCAGCAGCAGCAGGAGGAGCAGCAGCTTCATTACGTTGCTCAGCCTACACCCACTTGGCTGGACGAGTGCTACATAAACCTAATCAGTGATCACACTTAAAGGCACTACATGGCTGTCCCGTCCAGTCTGCCCTAATTGAAGCCAGTTGTGGGCCCGGGTGGGGCAGCAGCTGAATGCCTGAATGTATTTGTAGAGCTCAATCGCTCATTATCAGTTGTTTGTTGCCGCCGCGATTGGTAATCAACGTAGGCGAGCAGATTTGTCAAGCGGCAACAGCATTATATGTAGGTTAATTCCGCGCACAACTCAAGATATCGCACAGACACAGAGCGAGAGAGAGAGAGAGAGAGAGAGAGAGGGAGTGAGGTGGTCTTCCTTTGTACACACATGCTTGCTAGCTCTGTGGCTGCTTTGATTAGCATTACAAATGATTCGAGTAATGTGCACTTAAGCGGTCGCAGTGCATCTGCAGCCCTCTCAACCTCGCAGACTGGCCGTCGCGACCGTCGTCTGCTAGACTGCAACTGCGACTGCGACTCGGCTCGGCTCGGCTCGGCTGTGCGCTTTATCCTAGACAGAGTGACGTGTGTTCTGGATATGGGCAGCGCAAGGCACTGCATCCCGATGACTTGCAATTCATTTTCGTTGTGTGGGCACTGGCCAAAAGATGCGCGGCCTCTGGCGCCTCAAGCATATCCATGCCGCATGCCGCATGCCGCATGCCATATGCTGCATGCGAGTGTATGCAAAATAAGCAACGCTCACATTCACACTTGCCGCCTCCAATGCGACGCTGTTGTGATGCATCCTCAGCCCAGACTTGGTCAGGCCAGGGCTGTCTCTGACTGTGGCCATTGGCCATTGGCCATAAAATATCGGCATTTTATTAGCGCGTGCATCCCATTTGCCGCTTTTCATTGCGATTTTAAAAGTGTTCCCGTGTTTTGATAGCCGCACTATCAGTGACCCATGGAAATAAATGTGGCCTATAGAGATTATGCCTTCCTGTGGACAGGCCGCAGACATCTCAGCGCGTCAACGAGCGGTTGCTGCTGCTACTCACTGATGGTGGTGGTGCTGGTGGTGGTGCTGGTGTTGGTGGTGGCTGGCTGCAGTGGTGCAGCACACATGCCTAATGAAATATGGCGCAATAATGCCGCATAACGGCTATTTAGGGCCACTCATCGCCGTTCCCGGCTTAATCATTGGACTGCAACTCCCTCTCCATCTCCATCTCCGTTTCCAACTCCAACTCCAACTCGGACTGCGACTGCGGCTCTAATGCGTCGCTGGTTCGCACTTCTGCTGTCGTCGTTGCCCGCAGTGCAAATGGCCAAAAGACCACAAATTAACTGCACATCAAACATAATCATTTGTGAAAGCTAAAATCGGAGCAAAACAACACCTACGGTGTGTCCAGTCTGGCAAATTACTTAAACACACGGCAACCTGACCAAAAAAAAGATACGAAAGCTTCGAGAGCAACAGCAGACAATGATGAACGGCTAAATATCCTGTAAATTGAGTTGATATTGAATTGAAATCAAGGTATAAACATGAATCTAATAATGGAATGATTATATGGAAAAGCTGTTTGACTGAGCTAAAGGACGAAGAGTAGTTGAATAATTTGAAGAGTTGAATATGTAAAATTAAAGAACGTGGCTCAGCAGTACAAGAATCTACAAATTAAAGCATTTTATTATAAAACCTAGTTAAGTCTTAGTTAAACACTAAGCAACTCTTCATTTATCTCATATGAAAACGCTTTTATCTCTGCAGCAAATACTCTTTCCATAGTTCGCCCCTTTGTTACCAGCATTCGCTTCAGCATTATATACCTCTTGCTACCTTATGAATCTGCACATTATAATAATAAACTCACACTGTCTGACCTTGTTGCTGCGTCGAGTTAGGACTTCCAGTTGAGAACTGCGAACTGCGAACTGCAGACGCCGCCCCTCGTACTCCTACTCCTCCTGCTGCTCCTCCTGCTCGTAACCAATTGGCGAGTTGACAACAAAATTTTTGGTGGACCGCCCGCCACAAGCGATAATTCTTCCAGTGCTATGACAACTAAATTGCCATGGCCGTATTTGCCAAGCAGCCCATAAAGAGTACCAGACACCAGGGTCTCGCCCGGCACGGCTCAGCTCTGTCCGGCCCTATGGAAAGTTTGAGCCTATTGCCGAAAAAGAGACCAAACGCCGTTGCCCAGTTAATTCGCATGATGATGAATTCCAGCGAAAAAGGGCCAAGTAAATGGCAGAGAGAAGCGGGTGAAGTTTCATATGGTTAGTCTGATTCCAGCTCTGGTTCTCGTTCTGGCTTGACTCTAATTGTTGGGGTACGAGACCAAATCGGAGTACGTATTCCGATTCTGAGCTGAGCTGGGTCCCACACATCACTTGCAGCCAGTTGAGTTCTCACTTTTGTATAAAACTCTGCTTCGTTTATTTGAAAATTTCTTCATTTTTCGGAATTTGGTAATTGCCGGCTCTGGCACTGGCTACGACTCTGACTTTGGTTGGCTTGCGGGCTGTTTGCTGATCTTTCACTGATTTTTCGGCTTTTTGGCATTGCTATGGCTGCTGGCCAAGCTCTTATGTTTGTTGTTGTTTGTTTGTTTGTTGTTGTTGTTGTTGTTGTTATTGTTATCATTGCGCGCCTGTTGCCAGTGATTGCCACTTAAACCGTTAAGCAAACGCCGTGCGAGGGGCTCAGCTGGAGTTGGAGCTTGGAGCTGCTTGCCGACTTTGTTTCGCAAATGACTCTTGGGCTTGGTTTTTAAATGAACTTCTTTTATATTTCTGTTTTTTTTTTTTCTCCATTTTTTTTTCTTTTTTGGCTTTTGTTGATTTTCTTGCCGTGTGGGGATGGGCTTGCAGCTGCATTCCAATGCACTTAACGCATTCTCTACTCAGATAAGTTTCAATTACAAATTGGGTTCGTTCCTTTTGGAGTTTTAATTGACAATGCTGGCAGCTTGATATGGATCTTCTTGCAGATATCACATCGAGTCGGCATATCTTCCTTGGTTTATTTGGGTATAAGCAACGCGTATCATATTATTTATGGATGTTCTCCTGCTTATTCCATGTTGATGTCCATCTACGAGCGAGTTGCAAATGAACTGTGGCTGCTTTATGTGAATGGTTGGTTCTCTGGCATTTCGATGCATTTTTTTTTCTTTTCTTTCAAAAACTTAACTATCGAGTCCGCCGTTCCCAAGGGCACAGGGACTCTTTCTGTGCCGCCGACATTAGCATTAACCTTCATACAGGGCGCGCTCCCTCGCTCGTTAGCAGCCATGGGCAATGGCCAATTTAACTATAGAGAGCTGCTCTCCATGAGCACGAAAACTAAAGGCGAAATAAAATACACGCATTTTACATGCTCGTAAACGTGTGTTACATATGCACACACAAGCCTGGGCTGAGGGCGGGCGGGCGGTTGAGGGGTGTGGCGGGCTGGGTCTCTGGTATGGGGTATACGGACGCAGGAGCTGGAAAATATATAACCTCAACTACTTTATGCATAAATTTAGCAAGATTGCGAAGCTACCCCATGGCGAGCTAATGTTGTAAATTATAAATATGACACCTACTCCTAGCCAGAGCTGAGGCTGGCCTGAAAACCCGTGGGCAGGCAGCCAGTTAGCCAGGCAGGAAGGCCAACAGGCTGGGTGAGTAGTGAGTGCCCTGACTTGGCCACGGACTTGGGCACAGCTGCCTGAAATTTATACGCGCCGACAACGCGCCTATGCTAACATACTCGAGTGACAGGAAATATCCTGACCAGCCAACTTGCCAGACGTCCTCTCGTCCTCTCGTCCTCCTCGCTGCTCTGTCTGGCTGCGGTTGCGGCTGCGCCGGCGGCGACTTAATTGGTTGCCGAAGCAGCGGGAAATCGCCGCCGGAACGCGCTTAATTAACCAAAATGCATTTCCAGTTTAGATCTTGGCCAATTGCCAAACCAGCAAACAACAAAACACTTCGCACTGACCTAGCCGAGAATTCGCCGACTTGCAGCCTCAACTTCGCGATATGCATTTGAGTTCGAGTGCAGTGTAGCAATTCGAACTGCATTTCCCAGTCCAGCTAATTACAGCAGGCAACAAAAGCGAATCTCTAACAATGTTTCGAGCTCTATGTGGTCCGGCGATATATCATATTCCCGACACTAATATAGGCTAACAAATGCCTGATCTGCTGCTGTTAGTGAACTGACAATCTATGACATATGTAGATGCATTCCCTTATTTTGCTGTCTAGTGTGTAGTGTAGCCAAGGAAACAAACCAATTGGAAAGCTGCGTCTGACTGCCTGCCTGCCTGCCTGCCTGCTGGCTACGCATGCGCCAGAGCCTGCGCCTTGGGCTCAATCTTGGTCGCATGCATTGTTTTGTTTGTTAGCGGAAGAATGTAACGGTGCTTTATGGTAAGTTGCTAGCCCCAAGCTGGCCAACTGATCGCCAAGCAATCGCCCTCCCCCTCTCTCGCTCTCTCGCTCTCTTTGCAGCAAGATGCGTGCAGTTGGAGCTTAGCTTTGCCTGCGTTACGTTTATTTTTGTTTTTGTTATTTTTTTCGGTAGCCTCACAGCCACGCAGAACAAAGGCCAATTTTCAGCAGATTTAATCACGCGCGAGAGCACAGAGACGGGCAACAATGGGCCAAGAGTGTTGGTAAGTGGCAAAAACGCATTAGAAAAAAAAAAGCGCTGCCGACTATTGGACCAATGTAGCATCTGACCAACTATGACTATCGCGACCAACAACTGCCGACCGCCGACTGCATTCTCTTTGGCATTTCATTTTTCCGCTTTGGCTTTTCCAATGAAAAATAATAATAATTGACAGGCAGGCGCTGCCAATGTGGGAATTTGGATTATTAACGAATTGTTGCTGCCTGTTTTTAAGAGGGACAACAAGCAGCAGCCGCAGCAGCGGCGACAACATCCACGCAGCATTTGCAAGCAGCCGACGCATAAAATTTATGCCCTAGCCAAGGGATGCAACAATGGCTGCAGGCGGGGGCAGCAGGTTGAGATGCTGCAAATGCTTCGATCACGTACGCGACGCAATTAAATGACAATTCTTTAGCTACTTGGCGGCCAGTTGCCAATTGGCATGCAGCACCAAGACAGACAGCCAGCCAGCCCAGCCAGCCAGCCAGCCAGCCAGCCAGCCAGCTAGCCAAGTTAACTAAGGCATAAGAATGATGCTAACTATTTAGCGCATCCAGCAGATACAGTAGCTAGCAACTGGTAGCTGCCTCCTCCTTTACCCGCCCGCGCAACAGATCTTTGCGTTAAGCAGCTGCCACGACAATTAAATCTTTGCAGTTGTTTGGCTTGCTCGTAGCCGAGATTCCGCGATTCCTCCAGTGGCGGCTGCCTCTGATTAAGGGCTTTGTCTAGAGGCCCAACGGCTGGCTGTTGGCATTTGTATAGCTTTTCGATTGTTGCCGGTCGGAACAAAGAAATTGTCAAAGTGCAGAGCAGAAACAACAGCTTTTGGCATATTTGAGCTGACTATTCGAAGCACATTGTGTTTTAGCCTAAAAATTTGATGGGACTGAGAGAGAGAGAGAGAGAGAGAGAGAGAGAGAGAGAGAGAGAGAGAGAGAGAGAGAGAGAGAGAGAAAGAGAGAGCTGTAGACCTTCAACTCACTTTCCACTCGTCGCAGAATTTCCATTTAGAGCTCGACTCTGAGTACTTCTAATCAGTGGCTGCCCTGCGGCACACAAGACGGAAGTGAAAAGTGCCTGCAGCGAAATGCCAAATATGGAAATGTTTACAAATTGCAAAAGACGGCTGGGGATATGTTGTTTTTTTTTTGATGATACGCAGAGCTGCTGCAGTTCGACGGTGGCCAGTGGTCAGCACATTTGCCTAGTGGTCGTCAGTTGCCGTTGCCTGAGGCTGCTCCAAAAATGAACAAAATCAGCGTACGCAAAAAGAAACCTGGACACACACACACACACACACAGAGAGACGTGCAGAGAGGGAGAAAGATACTGACACCGATAGACACAGGCAGGGACAGAGACCCAGCGCGTCTCATCATCATCCTCATCCTCCGGTTTGAGCTTCAGTTTCATCGTCAGCGGCGGCGCATCCTTTGGCTTGCCTATTTTGTAAATTCGTTAGTGCTGCTGAAATATGTTGATTGAATTTTTCGGGAGCAACTGCATTTGATTATAACGACGACGTGGGGCCTTAGACCAGGCCAGCAGCTGGCCTAGCTGGTCAAGACCGTTGCAGACGCACCAAAAATGGTCAAGAGAGGGAGAGAGAAAAAAAAAAAGCAGCGAGTGATTGTTATCGTAGGCAAATGCGCGCACACTAGCCGCGACTATCAGGTCAAAGGTCAAAGCATTTGCATATGAACGGCCATAACAGAGAGAGAGAGAGAGAGAGAGACTCCGACTAGGCCCATTTCCTGCCAAGATTTATGAATTTACAACGATTTACAAGCGATTTACACTTAATTAGTGGCACCCGGCGAAAGTTTCTTTAAATTCGATTCCGTGTGGGTCGCCCCGCTTCCGGGGAGGCAGTGCGTCTTGTCGACGCGAATTAATTGCTTAAGAAACGGTTATTTATTGTCTTAAGCCGTCTTTAATGTCAGCGCTGCGTGGGCGATCAGCGCAGGAAATACCAAAATCGATGAAGTCTTTCGGGTTTTCGAGTTTTCAGTTTTCAGTTTTTCGTTTCTCGATCATTTCAATTTTTGTTTTATGGTTTTCGTTTTTCAAACTCTTATTACAATTAGAATTGTCGCTTTCAATTGGTCATTTGATGTGGGCCGTTGATTGCCGTCTGATAAGAGAACCGGCCAAGCGGGCAGTTGGCTAACCAATCAAATTTCATAATCTGGCCATACCATCTGTAGTCTTCTCATATAATATATATAGCGGCTTCTCGGCTCTCTTAACTGTTGAGCTTGTGTGTAGGTGCTTCGCGCTTATTTTTGTACATCATCAGCTCGGGCTTATATATGTATATGTATTTTTATTTCTTTATTTATAATTTGAGCGGAGCGTGTGTGGGTGTGCGGTATGCGGTATGCGGGCAGCGGCTTAGCCGCAAAATGACTTCATTAACTTATATTTCATATTTCAGCCGTTTTAACATTTGTTGTTGCTTATTTCTGCGAACAAATTAAGCCGAAATGCACCACATGAAGCAACAACAGCCACCGCACGGCATTAATATTTATTTCTCTGTCTTCTGTCTTCTGTCTTCTGTTTTTTTTTTTTCTTTTATGAAACTCTCTTCTCCCCCTTGGAGCCAGTAGGGGGGGATTCGTTGGCACTGAGCCGCTAAAAGCGCTGTTAAAAACTTCATTATGGCTGTCATATGGCCAGCGATTTAAGTGTGACATATTTCGGCTGCAGTTGGATGTAGGTCGCCTCCACGGGCTGGCCACGGACAAAGTGCTGCGTTATTTCATATTAAATATGCATGCGAGTCCGCATATAGGATTATATAACAAATGCAAATGTAAATTGTTAGCCCGGAGGGCCAGTAGCTCTGCTGAAGAACCCAATTTAGATCTGCCTACTGCAGACCATCCAATAATATATGCATTTGCTTTGCTTTTGTTTGCATAAAGAATTTTTTTGTAATTCATGAAAATCTCACACAGATGAACAGAAATTATTTAGTGAAGTGATTTGCTTATAGTAAGAGATCATTTGAATTCTTGTATATATATTTCGCGCGCGCGCTCTCTCTCTCTTTCTCTCTCTCTCTCTCTCTCTCTCTCTCTCTCTCTATCTATCTACCTTGTAATCTGTTTCATATTCATTTTATATCTCTCGCCTTATCTATCAATATTGCTGTAACTTTTTCTCTGTTCCTCTGCTCTTTTTCATCTCAATTTCATTTGTTTTTATAAGTTTATTCTTTCTTCCGTTGTCTCTGTATTTGTGTTCTCTCTCTCTCTCTCTCTTCCTGTCTTTCACTCTCTCGATGTTATTTCTTGTTTCTTTCTCTCTGGCCTTCTGGCTGACAATCTATCTATCTCTCTCTCTATATATATATATATGTATATATCGTTATGATCTGCATTTGCCTCTCTGTTCCTTCCTCTAGTTCTCTATCTTTCTCTCTTTGTTCTCTCTCACAATTTTTACGATCTGTCTTTCTCTCTTTGCTCTCTCTCTCTCTCTCTCTCTCTCTCTCTCTCTCTCTCTCTCTCTTAACTCAGGATTCCCTTGCTTTCAATTTAAGACCTCATACAATCGTTGCAATCAAAATCTCAAATGAAATATAAACAAACTCGAGCAGCTTGCGAATTTGTCTATGTAATTTAACCCCGGATCGAGACAGCAACTGGAGCAACGCTGACAGTACAAGAGGAATAGAGAGAGCGAGTGAGAGAGAGAGAGAGAGGGCATATTCAAAAGCCTGCAAGGGGGGGCGGCGAACTACTTGAAACGTAATCGAGCAGTGCAGCACTTGAATGACCAACTGGTCGACTGGTCGCCTGGTCGACTGGTTGGCTGGCCGACGCGTCGTCTGGCCGCCTCTGGTCTGTTGCTCGTTGGTTGTTGGGTCGACCCCTTCAATTATTTGCTGCTGCTCGGAGTGCCCGAAAAATGCCGAAAAGCAAAACAAATGCAAACATTGGTCGCTGGCAGAAGCACAGTTCACAGGGCTAGACAGAGAGAGAGAGAGAGAGAGAGACCTGGCTCTGGCCGTAGCTGCTGTAGCTGGGGCTGTGGCTGCGGCTGTGGTTGTGCATTTGATATGGTGGGTAATGAAGGTCTCGCGTCTGCATTGTGTGTGCCGCATGGACGTTCGAAGGTCCCGGTCTCGGTACCGGTCCCAAAGGATTTCCTTGTTATGCGTGCGACGTTTGTTTAACCCTCTCTCGGCTGGCCGGCTGCAACAACGGCAACGGCAACGGCAACGACGAGTGGCGAGCGGAGAGCGGCAAGTGGCAGCGACTGCCCTTTGTCCAGGCTGCGGTTCAGATCCAGGTCGTTTGTTTTGTCCAGGCAACGTCCCTGTACCGGCTGCACTCGAATGGTTTCGTTTACATTTTACGTGCGAATGTTGCTGTTTTTTGAATTATGGCGACAGAAACACAGCCACAGTCAGAGCCACAGTCGCAGTCGCAGTCGCAGTCGCAGCTTCAGTCTCGGCCCTCTGTGACTCGGCTCCCTCGGTATGCGGTTTGGCCTTGCTCCTCCGCAGTTTCCTTCCTGGCAGTCTCTGGCAGGCGACCACAGTCGAAAGTGTTGTGTTTCAACATGGAGCGTACGACGTTCCCGTATTTTATTCAAAATGCTGCCACGTAATAGAATTTTTGATGCCAGCATGTCTGGGACCCATACAAATGCCATGATAACGGTCAACGCCCGATTCGATGCAGGCTACACGCACTCCCAGCAACTCCCTAAATCAAAGCATAGTCAGGCCAACTGAGAGCCAACATAGAGCCAGGCTCTATGACTCTATGACTAAAGCTGAATGCAGAGTTTTTTTGTTCGACTGCCATTTCGATTGCAATTGGCAACTGGGCAACTGGGCAACTGGGCAGTTGGCTACTGGCTTTTGGGCTGGTCAAAATCTCATCATAAATTCATTAGTTGCAACTCGCCGGTGCACGCAAAATGCGAAGCAAATGCAGATACTGTGCGCCAGGTCCTTGGACCCTTGCCTGCTGCTGTCGTTGGAGGTGTGGCAAAAGCAACAGCAGCCGCCGCCCCAATGATTTATGCGCCAAGTTGTTTAGAAAATATGCCAACTGGCGTCAGCGGGATGGGGTTGGAGGCTGTTCAGTCTGCGCTAAGCCCAGAAGGGATTTTTGCAGACGTTACCGCCGTGGACTTGTCATGGCGGCTCCATGTTTGATTAAGGCGAACAACTTGCAGCCGCTAAACGCAAATCAACGACGGCGTTGATAATGGCCAGCGGGCCAACAGGCCAACGGGCCAACAACAACTGCTAAAAGCCACATCCCAATGTCCATTTCAAGTTCCCAGTTTTCAGTTCCCAGTTCCCAGTTCCCAGTTCCCAGTTCATGGTCCACGTCCACTCATGTCATGACTTGTGAAAATATACACCTAGCTCGTGTTTAGTGCTTTGTTGTTGTTGCTGTTGCTGTTGTTGTTGCTGTTGCTGTTGTGTTTTTATTTCAGTCGTTCATTCTCGCATAGGGCCTCCAGTTTGGACAGCACTGGCCACGACCACAACGATCAAAAGCCGCGGCAGGTGTTGCTTATTTCTAATCAGAGGCGTGTTCTTAACAGTCTCCCGCAGACAGGTAAATGGCTTGTTCTACTTAGATACTAACAGACTTTCAAATATGCAGACAAACCGAATGGAATCGAAGAAATTCTCATTACTTAAATTGCCTCAAAGAGCGTGCAGGCCACAGCAGAGCTGAGCTCCAAGCAAAGATCTGAAGAGAGTGCTATATACAAATATATATATATATATACAAATATATATATATATATATGCATATGTCTCAAGGGGTAAATGTCTCAATTAGCAGCTTGTAGAAATCTCTTGAAACAACTGTCGCAGTGATATTTATGATTAGATATATATGTATTGGGAGTATCATATGTAAATCCGTTTATAAATATAAAAGCACTGCACTCGCATTTCCATTTTCATTCCCATTTCCATTTCGTATCGTTATCGTTAATTTAGTTTAGTCTTTTGTTTTGTTATTTTCATTTTGTTTCATTTTTTTTTTAGTTTTGTCTGTGGCCTGCATTCGCTTTCAGTTTTTCAGTAAACGCTCTCGAGCTTATGACCATAAATTGCTTAGCAAACCGTGACCATAAATTGGAGCTAACAAAGAAATTATGAAATTCAAATGAAGTGCGTTTGCCATCCTCTGGGTTTTAAGACTAAGGCGCACCTGCCCCATGGCCAGACCGATGCATGGTAATGTCCCATGGCCATGGAAGGGCCACGGCCAGACCCCAAAGCGAGGCAAGGTCTTGCGCTCAGATTAATCCCCACCGACATGCCAATAATATAGCCGCCGCAGTTGAGGCCACTTTTATAGAGCAACAATTGGCCGTTGCTGTTGCAGTGGCAGCCACTACCACGGCTACTCAAGTCCGACTTTACAAGAGTAAATTGTGCAACTTGTTCGCTTTTTGCATAAAAATTGTTCATTGAAAATGCATAAATGTGCAATCTGCACAAAGGAAATGCCAGCATGGACTGCCTGGCCTGGCCTGGACTGGCCTGGGCTGGCTGCTCCTGGTCGCATTGAAAGAATTATTATGGGCTGGAACATTGAACCCGGTTCGATATCGATGCAATTGCTGATTGCCGTTGGCCCTAGCCCTGGCCAGCTCCAGTTGCTGTTGTTAGCTACGAATTGTCTTTAAATACATATCATTAAATGGCATTTATAATATATTCATGAGCGATCCGCTTCCCGGTATTGCTCGAAATCTAATGTAGAGACAACAGCTGCCATATCTTCAGCTATCTTAGCCGCACAGACAGCGCCGCTACCCCGACGCTTGCCCCATCCAAATTCCGGCTAAGACTTTTAACCGTAAGCCCGGCCACAGACAGTTGCATGGCCCATTTTGTGCGCCCCGGTCAAGTCACAGCTTAACACAATGTAAGCGCAACGAGCAGCAGCAAATTCATTCAAGCACCGACAATTGAATGCTCTATGGAGCAGAAGGAACTCGTAGCATGCTCGTCCTTAGGTGTCTAAGATAGAGTATCTCCCGTCGCACATAGCCAGCTCGACTCTCCCATTTTTGGCTCAGCTCAGCCTGAGGCTGCGGCTGCTGAGAATTGTGCGTATACGTATTGTCTATTGTCCATGGGGCCACGCAGCTCTTTTTCTATATTTGGCCAGTCGTGAAATCTACGCAATGTCCGCTCACCGTCCCGTTTGGGCTGTTGTTGTCGTCGGCATTCCATGCGCCGAGATTTGCCTTTGGTTAGGCTTAGCTGCCTCCATCAAATTCAATTCAATTACATATTTGCCGTTTTGGCCGTAGCTGGAAATTGGCTCCATTGTCTTTAGGCGCTGGGTGCGTGAAATTTATCGTTATGACCAGGCAGTGGCGGCATTATGACCTCGCCTTTGTGACATTTGATTTCGGGGTGACAAAAGTCGCTGCCACAAATTATGGCCAGGAATGCTGAAAAGTTGCCACACATTCACTTTGCGAATGGGCTGAAAGTGTGCCTAGGCTGGGCCCCACACACACACACTGACAGCGTACGAGCTCGTTGGTAGGCACGCCTAAGGCGAATTGAGAGAAAAATATGTATTTAGATGATGGCTTGATAGAGTTAAATATTATATAAAGTGTGGGAATAGTCAGAGACTGAGAAGAGTTCTTCAAGCAGTGCAAATACCTGTTAAGGCAGCTGATTGCCACAGTGCAGGTGTTGTTACTCTTACCTAATCTCAGGTTCGCTTTGGTTAAAAGAAATTCAAATTATCTGCTAAATACGAGAGTCGCTGAAATCAGCGCAGGAAATCAGCCAGACAAAGGTTGCTGCCGAAAAAAAAAAAAAAGTCATTTCATTACAGGCAAAGAGCTCAGATGGAGGCAGCGAAGCTTTTGCGAGTGCAATTCAAAATTGAATTCGAAATCTGAAACAAACATCTTGATGAGATCATTATCGCCGCAACAACGACAGGCCAATTACATTAATTAATTATTAAGGGAACGCAGCTGGAGCTGAGAGGGATAAGCAGCAGGAGGAGTAGGAGGAGGAGGAGGCGAAACAGCTTGAACGAGTGTCACGTACAAAGCGCCGCAGCGAACAGCGCTACGTTTCCCAGGCGCAAGGAGCTGCAATCGTTGCCTTCGATATCATGGAATGCAATCAGCGATCAGAGCGAAATCGAACAAGCTCAACGGCACGGCTTTGGCTACGGCTCAGATTCGAGCTCAGGCTGAGGCTCAGCTCGTTTTCGCTGGGGGCGTTTTTGGCAGCGCTGACTAAGCAAGTGAAGTGCAGCAGGCGGCCCCCAAAGATCGATCGCCGGCTCATCTCTGCGGCCAGCCAAGCGGCTGACCAAGCGAGCCAGCCAGCTTCCATTGCTTCTTATGATTTGCAAATTTTCAAATATGCATCTCCTGCTGCTGCTGCTGCTGCTGCTGCTGCTGCTGCTGCTGCTGCTGCTGCTGCTGCTGCTGCTGCTGCTGCTGGTGCTTGCTGCTGGTGTGCAATGATTAATTGCTGCCGGTACACGCAATCCTCCAGCAGCTTGCGTGCTTCGCAGCTCGGAAGGTCTGAGGCTGAGGCTGAGGCTGCTGCGGCCGTTGAATAATGATCTCTAGAATGTCTTGTTTCAAAAAAGCTAATAAGATCATTTATAACACAGTTAGTTCAGCTTGTGTTCAAGTCGGGCCAGATCTGGTTGTCGGCAACGGCAACGGCAACGGCAACGGCAACGGCCACTTCCTGCGTCATCATTGGCATTCATTTATTATATACCCTTAGCACAGCCCGGTTCCAATCACTGCGCTTAAGGATTATTGATGCATGGAGTGAACATGAGAGAGAGAGAGAGAGAGAGAGAGAGAGAGAGAGGGAGGGTCGGTTCGTTGTGTTAAGAGCTCTGGCCTAATAAAAATGCCAGAGCTCAATTAATCGGCAGCTCGGCATGATCACGAATCATTGAGCAAACGATCGATAGTTGGCCAGCTTAGCGACGGAGCACCCACTGTGACTGACGTCAGCGACAACTTTGTCTATTTTAGCACCTGAAATTCCAATGGGCACGCGAAAACAGGATGTGGACACATGCGTGTGGTTAAGTAGGGCACGCTGACAGCTGATTGCTTTTGCTACCAGGCCAGGCACAGGCACAGGCACAGGAACAGGAACAGGCAGAGGGCCATGGCCAGGATGTGCGTGGCACATAACACATCCATAACAATCCACAACAATCTGACAATCCGACAAAGTCGTAGTCTCAGTCAATTAAACTGCCAACACTTGTTAACAAGCTGCAATCAGGGACACGCCCCAAGCGCCTGCCCGACCGCAGCCAAAACGAATTATCACAGTTCGAGCTGTGCTCCGCTCCGCACCGCACCGCACCGTTCCGTCTGCTGCAGTTGCTTTTAGATCCTGGCCAAAAACCAAAACGTTTTCGTTTTTGACGGGGCGTGCACTGGGCAGTTATTTCGAAAGCGCCTTTTTCGGCTGCTGCCAACATTATTGCATTTGTTTGTTGTTCTTTCTCACACGACTGGCAGCATTCTGTTGTTGTTTGCCCTTTTCTCTCTCTCTCTCTTATTTCTCACTTTCTGGTTTTTGTATTTTTTATTTATTTGCGAAAGCCAATTTAAGCCTGAATCCAAAAACTTTTGTTTCGCATTGAATTTCAATTTGTGTTTCCGCATAAAAATGCGCTTCGTATTTATTTTTGTGGGTTACACTCGCATTTGTGGCTTGTCTCTCGGCTCAGATCTTTTATCGCTGATAAAAGGAAGGCAGAGAAAGAGAGAGAGAGAGAGAGGGAGAAAATACACTGCAGCCCCAAAAAGCAGTCCGCAGTTGACTCCGTTGCCCGCACCCGAAATTGCGCCTGCCAGCACAGGTCACTCCTCCTGGTTGCTGTTGTTGTTGTTGTTGTTGTTGTTTTGGCTGCAGGCTCCTGGGGGGCGTGGGCGTGCAATGCGGCCACGCCTTTAGTTGTCGTTGTTGCTGTTGTCGTTTGCTGTTTTACAATTGTTTGTTTTGCTGTTTGTTAAACACCTTCCTCTACACGTTCGCATCGAATCGCCTCTGTTTGCCCGATGCCCGTGCCTGTTGCCTGTTGCCTGTTGCCTGCTGACTGCGCCTTTGCCTGCACATCCTTTGTCATGTTCGGCTGCTAAGATTTAAGGCCCTGCTTAGCCCCTGGGCATCAGCAGCCTCGGTGACCTCGACGTTGCGCTCTTTCTCCATCTTCAGCCAGCTTCGCCAGCAACGCGCTTTCTTGGGGCATCTTCACTAGATTTCAAAAGGCTCTGTGGCACTGCCCTTTGATGTTGCCTGTTTGCAGCAACGTCTTCGGCTTGCTTCGCATAACTTTGCTTGTTAACAATTGCATTGTACAACAGCACAGTACAACAACAACAGCAACAACAGCAAACGATCCTCTCAATCTGAACCGGCTTTTGCCATTTTTAGGTATCAACAGTCGTCGGCACCCCAATGGCCCTGGTCAGGACACAATGGACACTCTTTGAAAATAGGTGGCTTGATTTATTTGTCTGCAAATTCGCTTTCTCAAAAGGCATTTGGAGCCTTACATTTTGGCTCGAGCAACTACTTAAGGCACAACTTCCTACGAGCCTCGCAAGTTGTCAAAACACATTCGCTGAGCTGTTCCAGATTTGGTGTGTCCAAGTGTGTGTGTGTGTGTGTGTAAAGCTTTGAATATGACGAAGCATCGCTGAATGGCGCATTTATCAAACAAATGCCTTGCATTTTCAGCATGGGAATGTGAAGTGGACTTTGCAGCTTTGCTTTTTGTGCTCGCTGCTCAATGAAGCAGTCGTGGCAGCCACTCAGCAGCTCTGCAAAATTTTGTATATTGGCAAAGTTCCCATAGTTACAAATTCTTAAGCAATTAGATTTTGGGCTTGCTTAAGTTTTACATCCTGGCCAAAATGGCTTGCCATGGCTTCAATACTATCTGCAAATCAGCTGCTGGCAAAGGCATCTCTACGTTTAACAAGCTTCTGTGAAATCGATCCGAGGCCTGTTTTGCTGATGCGATTGCTCCGATTACACACACACACACACACACACACACACATGCTTGCATATACCCTTCACTTGACTCCCCTGTTACATGCTTGACTAGAAAACTAAAATGTTCGCTGGGCTGTTTTTTTTTTTTTATTTATACTCGTTGTTGTTCATGGCTGAGCGGTTGCCAGCAATTCCTTAAGATTGTCACACTGACAAGCCCCCTTGCATCGATGCTCATAGTTCAGCCGCTCGGGCCAACTCAAGGCGTTCTACTTAAATCACAAACAGAGAACGAATAAAAAAAATAAAAAAAAAAAATCACAACTAAAAACCCTTGTGCTGGCAGGCGAGCGAGCGAGCAAGTGTTCGAAATTCCATTAAAGAACATTTACAAATTTGGCAAAGATCAGCTAAACCACACAGCACACTAGCTGACTAGCCAAGAAGAACAGCAGAACAGCGGGCAAAAAGTGCAATCCATGCTAAACAATATACATATGTATGTATGTGTATAGGAATAAAGATCTGGCTATATCTAGCGACACCTTCGATGGGGGCTAAAAGCAAACGAAAACCAATTGCCACAGAAAGACCTTGAGATCTTAAGGCAAGACAAACAATAACAAAACAGCAGCAACAGCAACTGCAACAATGCCGCCCCAACAACAACAACAACAACAACAACAACAACAACAACAACAACAACAACAACAACAACAAGGATAAGCAAAGGCACTTTTGTCTCCAACAGCGTTTTCCCTAACAACCGAGGTGATAAATAAAATTCTTTATATGCAATCTTTTAATGCAATTTACAATAAAATCAACATGGAGTTTAGTCTCTGGCGGCAGCAGAGGCAGCTTCTTCCTTTTGGCTGCTCTGTCTGGCTGTTCGGACTGCTCTGGCTGGCTAAATAACAAGGGGGCACAGCTTGATTTGACATTAGCACAATCCCACAGATCACCTTCCCAAAATGGTTTTCGCCGCCGTCGCCGCTGCTAGTTGCCAGTTGTTGGGCCTGAACTTTTGGCGAACAGTGTGCAGCGGAAATGGAGGCACAGAGCGCGATGATCATTGCGACCAGGCAATAAATACACCATAGAAATGATGTACGGAAAATGATCGCAGTTCTAACTCTCTAGCCAGCCAGTCAGCCAGACAAACAGACAAAGAGACAGGGAGACAGTCAGCCACAAGAGCCCAGACCCACAACTCTTCAGCAGCAGCAGCAGCAACAGCAGCGGCAGCTCAACGGGGGTGCTTCAATGCTGGTAAGACGCTAACGCACAGTGGCAATAAATCCATTTACATATGCATGAAATTTAGATGTTTGTCGAAGGTCAATTGAATTTGTCTATAAACTGAACTAATTGGAAATAGTTATTGAAATCAGGCTATGCGCTTATTATAGTTATACTATTGAAGCGGATTTTGGTAAATATTTAAAATCTATTATTATATTAGATTTGCCTATTATTATTTTTTTTTTTCATTTGTTGTTGTATAGTTATAAGTTTTTGCCTTAATTGAATTTAAATGAAAATCAATTTAAGTTCAAGAGAACAAAAAGACATTGGCAAAATAAAATGCAGTCATTAGATTTATAAAAAAATATATATATTAATAATTAATGAATAATTAATTTGTATATTTTGAAATATATATAGAAAAATATTTTATTTGTATTTTCAGTATTTATTTTAAATTATATTACATATTTTAGATATTTTTTTATGCGCCCATTACAATTATCTTAACAATTTATTATTCAATCTGAATTTCAGCTCATTTTACAATGCCTTGCCACAGTGTGCCCGCTTAGAATCAAGCAGCTGCCTAGATATGCGGATGCTTGGGGCAGCCGCTGCTGCTCGTTTGGGCTACTACTGCGGCTGCGGCTGCTTCTGCTGCGGCTGTTGCTGCTGCTGCTGCTGCTGCTGTGGAGGCATTATTAATGATAAATGTGGCTTGCACTCATGATAAATACAGAGAATCGTTGAAAGGTATAAATCAATAATAGAGAAGTTTGTTTAGCAGTTAGGCGCAGGATGGAGCCGTGATTTGGCCAGCCGCAAGGCAAGCGATAGACAGCCGGACAGACAATGAGTATGCCAAAACATAATTCAAGTCAAAGGTAGTGTCAGAGGAGGAGCAGGAGCAGAAGGAGGAGGAGGAGTGGTGGTCCATTGACTAATTAAATGTGGCAATTACAAGGGAATCGAACAGAGACATAACATCGATGAGGCGATTATCAATAACAATTAGCCGACGCCTGCGACAAGCTGCCACCAGCAGTGGCGTCCAGTTGCCAGTTGCCAGTTGCCAGTTGGCTGTCCAATTGATGTGCGTCTCATGCATTTGAATGCACGAGTTACGCATCCATCAAATGTCAATTGTTTGTCTTTGGGTGCTCCACCTTCTCGGGAACTGGCAGGGAGAGCGACGCGCTTTGCCATTTCTCATAAATCATTCGAAGGCACCGGCGGGCATTCGAGAACGTCTACGACGACGTCGACGTTGTCTCGTGGCTGTCAGTGGTAGCTGGGAAGCAGGAGCAGGCAAAGTTGGAGCTGCAATTGCTTTGATGCCCATCCATGGCATTGAACTTGTCTAGCGCTGAGTGTCAGCCGGTTTGTCCAACTCCGTTGCAGTTGCCATGCCATGGAAAGTATTTGAGTTGGTGCTAAAAAGATTCCATTGCCAGCCTGCCTGAGCATTGAGTTTGAGATCTGTATGCTTATATGTCTGCCTCAAACTACACTGCTCGCAAATGGGAATTAGTTCAACTTTGTGCATTTAATTTAGCTGACTTTTTAATGGAGTCATTTATGCATTTATAAGCCTGCAACTTAATGCACCTTAATGCCCCACCTTTGGCCGCAATGCTCGCCTGTGGTTTAAGCACCGCCAACTATCAACTATGCACATTAGACCAGATGAAACGAAACGAGCGCTTCGCATTGAATATTCCATGGCGGGGCCAGCTGAAAGAGTCGGCAAACTTTTTGCATAGCATAGCGAACAGGTGCACTACAGTTGCCGCCGTGTGGCGACTCCCAGTGGACGCCTACGCGACGCGCCAGACACTGCTGAGTCATTGCGTGCTGCTGCTCGGCCTTTGTTCTTGACCAAGCCAATGACCTACAAGGACTCGCGAGTTGCATTTTTTAGCATCTCTGCAGATTCATTTCAATTTGTGTGCCGCAGCAGCCGAAAGTTCGTTGCAGCTCACTTTCTTCTTGAGGCCAAAAGAATTGCGACCCACATAAATCATTCACAATTAGACGCGGCAGCAACTGCAGCAGCAGAAGCAGCCACAGCAGCAGCGGCAGCTTCAGCGGTCACGGCTCTAACACCTGACCAAGTTGCCGCTTGCCAGTCCAAGTGGACTCACTCACACACAAAGCAACTCAAGGAAATGCTCAAAACAAGCGAACGACTGCTTGAGTGTTTCAATGCCAAAACGTTTCGCTCGTGCTCGCAACATGTTCGAGTTGGATGTTGGCTGTGGCCGCCGAGGCCTACAGCTAGATATGGCAAATGTATCTGTGTCTCTGCATTGAGTGGCCGGCCAAGTGATGCGTCGACGCCGCAGTCGCGGCTCGAACTCGCAACTTGTTCTGTTCACTCTGAATCGTCGAGGCGTGCGGTACTGAAAGCCGGACAATATAATACGAATTAAAGTAATTTTTGATAACCGGTTCGGAACGTAGCGACCCAAAACAGCGGCGCGCGTACTCTCAATAACAACAACACGACAACAACTAAGTAAATAAATAAATAAATAAATACAAAACAATAGCAACATCAACAGCGATCAGCTTTATATTTAAAGCCATTCAAGTGCTGCGGTTTCAGTGTGTGTTCGTGTCTTAATATATACCCTGTAATTCCTTTGAAATTATTTGTGATCCATTACGATCTCAGTGGCCGTGCCCGTGCGTGCTCGTCTGTGTGCCGAAATTCGCGTTAATTGAGCTGTAAGTGCTGATTTGTTGTACAAATTTGCATCGTTTGCAACGAGCCAAGTTGCAACGTTGGCTGGCAAACGTTGAGAGGCCGCATAAACAAATCTGGCTGCGCGTCTTGGTTCACTGATTTAATGCCACAAACATATTGCAGATTGTAGCTGTAACCGCCGTCGTCCCATCCCGCCTCTCTCCTTCTCTCTCACCCTCTCTCTGCTTCCCAAAACCCCCACAGCAGGCGCGCCCCTTCTATCCTGCTTGCAACATTGCAACCTGCTTGGAAGCTTGTTTCTGCGGAAGAGCCAAAGCCACAGAGCCAGAGCGCCAGGTGAGGAGCGACTCACAGAGTCAGATCCGGCAAAAAAAAAATACAAAACAAAAAAAAAAAAAAAAACAGCCGACGAAGACGTCGTCCAAACATTTTGCCATTGAGCAAAAGAATTTCTTTAAAACAACAACAACAACAACAACAGCAACGCGCAAAGATTTACAACGCGGACCAAGCAAAAAGTGTAAAGCAAGCAAAGCAGCAAAAAATTAGCGCATACTGGAAGTGCATCTATATATGTATGTGCTGTATACAGGTGTATGTGCATGTGCATGTGTGTGTGCGAGTGTCTTTGCCAAGTGCTGGCAAAAAAGTTGTTTAACTTACCAAAAGAAAAAGTTTGAAAAGTGTCAACCTAAGCGGCGCGGCCAATAACCCAAACGACAACCAACAACAACAACAAATAGCAGTAGAAGAAGAAGAAGAAGACGATTTTGTGCTAGGCATGCAATGGCGACCTCTTGTACGGGCCAGGCTGCGGTTTAATTACCGTTATCCTTGCAAACACTAAGCCAAGTCATTGGATTAAGTTTACAACAAGTAAGAAAGAAAGAAAGGACGAATCAACGCGTCGGCAGGTGAACATTCCAATTGGAAAAATAAACAAAAAACACACGGGCAACACTGTCTAATTGGCAACGCCTGACAGGCAACAGCAACAACGAGAGCTACAACTAGGTAAGTTTTATAGACTTGCTGCAAGTACTGTTATTAAAAGTGCAGCCAAGCAAAGCAGTTCTATAAATAGTTAAGAGAGGATATTGAGCATATTATTATAGTGAGTACTTTGCTAAAAGTTAGTTAGATGGAAGTTCGTTTATAGGCATATTTAGCTAAAGACGATATGAAACACTTCAGATATGCTTTGCAGAAGTATTGATAATCGATATATATCTACTATATATAAATAAGCATTGTCATATGAATATACTTATAGATATAGTTAAAGTATGCATTCAAGATAAAATTAAAAATATAATATAAATCGTTATACTAGACATTACTCGAGATAGATTAAAGTTTCTTAAATTTCTCAGCTTTGAAATAGTTTCTTTTTTTTTTTATAAGTAGATCAAATTATTTCCTCAATTGCATTCTAATTATATAATCATGTAATTCTTGACTCAAAAGTTAATTAACATGCTCAAAGAACCCAAAGACTACCACATTAGAAACCCTTATTATGCCACGCCCCTTCTCGATTTAAGCACCTTTGTATTCCTGGCTTAATTTCTTTTTAAAGAGTTTCCATCAAACTCTCCACAGGATGCCAAAGCCAGAGTGAGGGAGAGTGCCGGAGTGAGGGAGCGGGCAATATTGTTGTATCTCAATCAATTCGCTGTCAGAGGCAGCCAGGCAGCCAGGCAGTCAGTCAGGCCGTCTTCATAACTAGGCGCTAAGTTGCAGCTAGACATTTGCCTACCACAATTCGTTGCACGCTCCCATTAGGGCTCGGAGATGGATCACGGATCGATGCAATGCATTTAGCGTAACATTTGCGATTATGCACAGCAATAAGCAAACGAGCATCAGTTGGGGCTTGTTAGAAGAGAGACGAGAGCATTCGCTCAGCTCTCAGCTTTGATCTTTTGTTCTATGCTTCAGTTTGGCAGATGCTGTGAGGCTGCATCTGGTTGGCGGCAGATGAAAGGCGCAACGGCTGACTGGGTTGGACTGGCGAAGCTTTGACTGTGGCATTTCAAAGCCAATTCCAGGGAAGTCCACTTCAAAACTAGAATGAGAGAGAAAGAGAGAAAGAGAGAAAGAGAGAAAGAGAGAGAGAGAGAGAGATGGAGAGACAAGACGTAGACGAGAGCTATCGACTCGTTATATGTCCATATGTGCACTTGGACTTGGACAATTGTCTGACAGGGCGATGCGCCCAAAAGGGCAAATGCAGACAACTTGGCTGGGCTTACAGTCTGTTTCAACTATTCTGTCTGTCCGACTGTCTCTCTGTCTGTCTGTCTGTCTGTCTCTATCTCTCAATTCCATTAGACAGTCCATGTGTCCATGTGTTTGTGTGAAAAGTGAATTTATGTTGCCCGGCTGCAACAATTGATGCTGAAAAATGATGGCAATGACAAAGTGATTACGCTTAGAAAGCGGCTGGAAAATTGGGAAAGCAAACACAAGTGCATAAGCAATCAAAGCTCAAGTTGAAAGTGTAAAAGGCGTGAAAGGGGAGACCCCAACTCAAATTCAATTCTCAATTTCTCAAATTCTCAATTCTTAATTCTCAATTGAAGCGAAGAGATAGAGAGAGAGAGAGAGAGAGAGAAATGCGTACAAAAGCAGGCGCATCATTAATCACTAAGTTGTTGTTTTTACAAACGCACCTCAAATATATATGTATATATATATATATATTTGTACTGACTATATAAGATGTAGTTACCTAAATCGAGGCGAGCTGAAGGTTCTCAACGCAGGCGCACGTTCTTGATTTGAATCTCATTCTGCGGCAGTATTTGGCTTTTGTAAATTGCTCATCGTCATGCTTTTATGATTTGGTATTTTACTGTTTTGGTATTTTTTTTTCATCCTCATCTTGTGCTGCTTCTTCTTCTTCTTTTTTATTGTTGTATACACACATTGTGCTGCTGCTGCTGCTGCTGTTGTTGTTCTTTCTGTTGTACAGCATTCGATGCGCCCAACTTGATAAGCAACAGCAACGCGCTCTGCAGCATTGCTGAGTTATTGTTATACCTTTTATTTATGTGTGTGCGAGTGTATGTGTGTGCGTATGTGTGCGTGTGTGTGTGTAGGTGTGTCCAAGGCCCAGCCCCTGGCCCGAGCCTCTAAAAACTTTGTTTTTTTTTGTGAGTGCCAGCGCGATATCAAAATGTAAAATGTCTCGCATAACAAAGTTTTTGGTTTAAACATTTAACTAAAGCATGACAGTTATTGAATACCCTATAAAGCCAGCCAGTCGGCGCTGCTCTTGTGAAATATGAGCTGTGGCAGGAGAACAGCCGAGATATAGCTTAAAGAATTTTAATATATTCCAAAATCTCAAGAGAAACGCTTTAAGTAGACGCAGCTTTAATATAATTTTTACATTTTAATACATTTTAATTTAATTTAATTTATTTTTTTCTACCTTATTATTCTGCTTGAAGGGTATTAAATTTGTAAGCTGTCGACACAGCAACTGCAGCTCATCAAAATTTTTATTGTAGTTACATCAAGTTGAAGAACAACTCCTGCTCCAGCTCTTCATCTCTCTCCCACTGCTGCTCTACCCTCTCTCCCACTCTCTCTGTCTGTTTGTCTGTCTGTCTGAATGCTTCAGAACAAAATACAATAATTTCACTTGGCGTACAGTTTATTATATAATTTTTGTCCCTTTTTGACTTTTATCTTACGTTTATTATGCCCCATGGAATTTGCGGATTTCCAAGGGCTACAGCTCCTGCTTCTGCTCCTGCTGCTGCTGCTGTTGCTGGAGGTCAATGTCTCTTACCGCCAAGATGCGGTAAGACATAGCGCATACCCCGTCTCCAATGTTGCCTAGAGTTGTAATAACTTTTGCCCAAGTTTTGTTGTACATTTTGTTAGCCCTGTGGATTGCTGCGAACCCCCACCCGCCAGCCCCTCACTGTTAAAGTGCTAAAATACTTTGACGCATTCTTTGCACTTCTTTCCCGGAGCAGCTGTCCAAATGCCAAACTGTGAATACACACCTACACACACAGCAAGCCATCCACCCACCCACACACACACACACACACACGCTCAGCTGGCCAACCCTCGGCAAGTAAATGGAGAAGCTGAAGCTCGAGCTGTAGCTGAAACTGAAGAAGAGAAAAAAACGTTGACTTGTAATAATCATAATCGTAAATTTGCAAAAAGCTGGCCGTGCTGCGTCCTTATACTGCGCGCAAGGTCCTTTGGGGCCATTTAGCATTCGGATGAAACTGAAGATGCTGCGCCTGGCCGTTGCTGTGGTAGGTGTGGGTGTGGTGGGTGTGGGTGTGGTAGGTGTGGGCGTGGGCGTGGGCGTGTTACCACGTTGTAGGCGTCATCATCATCATTTCGATGCCTCCTACGGCTTTCTTGTTTGCCGCATAACAAGTGCGTAGAGCCACGCCCACTGCGCCACATCAAAATACTTAGCAAACGAAATTAAAAAATCGCCTCACAGAAAAATAAGTTTGAAATTTCATAGTAAATTCTGTTTTGCTACTTTGAAATAAATTCAAAGAAAATAAAAATAAAAAAGAAAATTGAATTGAGTTTTTGTTAATAAGTTAAATAAATAATTTATGCTAGAGCTGCTGCTCGCTTGAAGCGAATCATTTTGGCATCAGAATTTGTGGCTTAAAACGTTTCGGTTTATATTAAAACTGTTGCAGTTGATGTTGTGTCTCATATATTTTGTTTTCTCTACAATGTTTGCTTTGGCTCAAAATTAATTCTTACTCCCGCAAAGCTTTGCTGCTCGCCTTGCTGCGGCATATGGCACGCCTTGGCAAAGCATTTAAAAAGTTTCCCAAACTTCATTTGGAAGTTTTATTACCAGCCAAGACTCTGACAGGGGGGGGGGGGGGAGGGGGGAAGGCTGCTCGATGGGCCAGCTACTTCTCTCTGCACGCATTTTTGCACTGAAATTTGCTCTATTAAAATGCCAAGGCGGCGTTATGGCTTCGCCTCGCTCAGCTCAGGCGAAAAGTCTTCAACGTGCAGCAGATGCCACTATCAATGCAGGTTGCTGCTGCCTCCTCCATTTGCCTTTGCCAGCCTGGCTGCCAGTTTTTCCTCCGTTCTGTTCAAACATGGCCTTATCCTGGCTGCCTGACTGCCTGGCTAGCTGTCTGGCTGTCTGTCGGCTTAGCAGTTATGTTCCGCAGCAGCTGCAGCTGCAGCATCCTCGTTGTCTCTGGCTAAGTCTTAGTTATGCGAGGCACTGGCATTTATCTTCTGATAATAGTTAGTTGTGCGTTGCGCACAGTGGCGCCAGCCAAAAGGGTTCATGCTCGCAAATGCTGTTAAACATGAATTTAAGCTAATACTTCGCATAATGAGCTATGTCTATCATCGCATGCATATCATTTCACATACTCACACGAATCCCCCTTGACTACGTTGCTGCTACAGCATATTGTGGCATATGCTGCGCTGCTCTGGCGCCATTTTCATTCCTTTTTCCCCTAGAATATTATGCATTCGCAGCGAGTCACACACAATGTGGCTGCTGCTCAGTTCCTGAGCAACGCCCTCCGGACCCAATTCCAATCTTTGTTCCTTGCAGACATTCGCCTGCTGCAACTCTTTTGGCTAAAATGTTTATCTATCTAACTGTAAGCAGTATAAACGCACACATACACAACCAACAACAACAACAACAACAACAACAACAACGAGAATATATAGATCTGTTTTAAGTACAAATAGTGTGCTCCAAGTTCTGGCCACGTTCTGTTGGCCCGTTTGAAATACTTTTGAGGTTTTCCTCTGTACGGCGACACACACGCGCCAACTGCTATTGTTAAAGTTTAAGGCCGTGCTCGGTGCACCGGGGGAGGCGTGGCACTGGCAAATTTCATGAAAATTGTCCACAGTCAGGAAAAGTTTTCTCTTCTTCTTTTTGTTAGTTTTCCTCAGCTGCTCAGACGAAAGCGTTATTTTATTGAATTCCTTTTTTTTTTTCTCTGTAGACAAAATTGTTGGCACAAAGTTTTCCATTTCATTTTCCATTCTTGTCCATTTGCTTGTCTTCCGCCCGCTCTCCCGCTCGATCTCGCTTTTGTCTCTCTCTCTCATTTACTTTGTTGCTGCCTGTGGCAAGTTTTTAAGAACTTGTTAGTTTTTTTGTTGGCTTTGAGTAGATTTTCCACCTCGCCCTTTTTTCTACACTTTTTTGTTGCATTAGATGGCTGTTGAGGCGTAAAGTTCAATGGCGGGTTAAATGGACTTAATACAGGAACTTTTTAGAACTTTTCTCTTGCCTCTCTCTTTTTTTTTTTTTATTATTATTATTTCGTTATTGTTGCCTGTGCTAAACGAAACTTCTGGTGTTGATCGTTCGTTCGGCAACAAAGTGAAAGTTTTTGTTGAGCAGCTTAAAAGGAGATTGGCATTTTTGTTCCTCTTCCTCCTCGTGCAGCCAAAAAGGATAACAGGTTGAAATTTCCAGCTACATGCACTTCATATTGCCCACAAAATTCGCTCTCCGATTTTGCGAAAACTCCTTTTTCTATGTGTGCGAAACAAAAGACTAGATAAAAGTAATATGTTGAAGTGTGCTTAACATTAAAGTTCATATTAAATATATTTGAAGGTTCTTTATTTAAGTTTGGCTTTATTAGTTTCTCCTTGCCTCTCTCTCATCTAAATATTTGTTATATTTAAGTGAAATTCCCCTTTCGATATGCCTTAAACACACTTTGCATGTCCTGCCTCACTTCACATTTACAATTTATTTTAAAAATGCATTATATATACTTTTTTACCTGTCCAGCTCAGCTTCTCGCTCCGCTCTTTTTATTTATTTTTTATATTTTGTTGCCACCACCACCAAATTTTCAAACCTTTAACACATTTTGCAAGTCATTCAGTAAACAACAAAGGCATAAAAAAAAGAGTGCAAAACGTTCAGCGCGTGTCTAAAAATTAGTTTCCCTCACGACAGGCCCTAGTGGACACCTACTCCGACTCCTCCTCCTCCTCCTCCTCCTGCCCATGCTCAAACGCCGCCAACGTGTTCACTTACAAAAGTTGGCAGCAAAGAAATTTGTAGCCAGTTATGCAAAAAAGGCCAAAGAGAAATATATAAAAATAAAATAAGGAAAAAACTGAAGCAAACTGCGGCCCGTGTCAACTTTTTATGCTTTTGCCCAAAGGACATGGCAGCAATTTTTTCGTATGCGCCTGCAAGTGGAGGACGCTGAGCAGCATGGAGTGAGGGCACGGCTGAACTGGTGATTGGAGGAGGTACTAGGCGACAAGTTGTTAAGTAAGCAGCGACAACTCAAATAAAGGGCCGTTGGAGGGCTGTCTGCTGGGCGCCGAAAATGTCTGCTGCCTTTTTATATATATATATATGTATATATATATTTTTTGGCATAGTTTGTGGAGCGTAAAAAGTTGTGTGAGAAAAAAGAAAAGAGAAGAGCAGTGAAGAGAGGAGAAGGGAAGGACGGAAAACAAAAACAGGGCGGAGGTGTGAAAAAGGTGCCTATTTGACTGGACAAAAGACCAAAGCTTGTGAGTGAGTATTTGCAGCTCTTTTCCGCTGAGATTTTTCTTGTTCGCTTTTATTTTGTTTTATGACAACAATGCAAACAAAACAACAGCCGAGTGAGAAAAGCAAGCGCCGCAGCCGCAGTGAGAGAGAATCGCCATGGCGGAATGTCATTGTATATGCATATTAAAATTTGCTTATGCCAAAGGCAGACGGCAGCAGCTGGTGCAGGAGTTGGACACGGAGCCGGAGATGGACGGAGAAGACGTGGAAGTGGAATTGAGCTGAAGCTGAGCTGAACTGAACTGAACTGAACTGAGCTGAGCTGAGCTGAGCTGGGGAGGGCTGTTGTCTTGTGTCTCTCTACCTGCAGTTTGTCTTAGGCGGCTTTTGTTTGGTTTCCGCTTCACACTTCACTTAAAACAGCGGAGGGGCGGCAGAGTGTGGGGGGGGGGGGGGGGGGTGCAGAGTTGCTATTGCTGCGGTTTCTGTGACATGCGGGCGACGCGACACTCGCTGGCAGGTGAGTGGCAAGGCAGGCCAAGGCGTGGCAGGCACAGAAGTCATACAACAGACGCAACAGCAACAACAACACAAAAGACACTAACAAAAACAACAACAACAACTTGTCATACAAAACGGCTGGCGACAATCAATGGAATTTATATGGCTCAGTCGAGAGGCCGAAAGACCGCGAGGCACTCGCAGAACCAAACTCGCACTCGGATGCAGAGCCAGAAACAGAAACTGAGCCTGAGCCGAAACTCAGCAACCCTCAGCTAACATTTCGCCATGTGTGTGTAAGCGTGTGTGTGTGTGTGTGTGTGTGTGTGTGTTTGTGCTTAAACATTTTTAACGCCATTTGATGCCTTTTCACACATCGAGGGAAGCGAAAAACAAACAGACAAACTCAAGAAACACTTAGTCTGCCAGCCCCTTCGACATTTCCTACCTCATCGTCTTGTGTGTGCGAGTGTGTGTGTGTGTGTGTGTGAGGGTATCCTTGAGTTAATTCCTGCACACACACTCACATTTCATCCAGGCAGCAAGTCGCTTAATGCTTTCTGTGGTTTTGTGTTTACACTAAACGGAATAGCAAAAACCCAAAAATCCAAGTCCAAACTAAGGCAAACCACGAACCCCACCCCCTTCAGCTGCCCCTACTCCTAACACCGAGCTACTGTATTGAATTTCACGCATCATTTGCCAAAGGCTGCTTTTTGGATTTGCCACTCCAGCTCCAGCTCCAGCCTCAACTTGGACTTCGACTCCGACTCGAACCGGCCAGCGTGTCCTATGGCATGGCGGCAACTTTGCGACTTTGCGGCTTAGGCGCTGGAGCCCCAAAATGCTTGTTTAAAATTAAAACAAATAGACACACGTTTGAGAGTGTGTATGTGTGTGCGGGTGTGTGTGCGTAGGAGGCGGGGCTGCGGTTAGGTGTTGGCATTTAATTTCAGACAGGTGCAAGCGGTGAAAGGCGAGCGATGAGTAGGAGGAAATGCTATACGCTTTGCATATTTGAAAATTCGTTTAGGGTTCCGAATTTGCGGTTGCCAAAAATAAAGTGGAAATGCTTGGCAAATGCGAAAGGCAATATATTACGAAGCCGTAGCTGAATGCGAATCAGGTGTGCTAGGCACTAAAAAGCTAGGGTGCAGCTAGCTAAAGCTGCTGCTGCCGGCTAAAGGAACAGCCCGTAAAAAAGTGTCGAACAAAGTTTGTGTTCCCACAAAATTTGAATAATCATAAAAGAGTGTAGATAAAGTTTAGGGTGTTTGCTAATCGTATATGCACAGGTTGGAGTCGTAAAGAAGTATTTCAATAAAGCTCTCATTCTTAATGCACATGAGCATTGCAGAATTGCAGGGTATATGTTAAGCGTCTTAGAATAGCTACTAAAATAAGAGAGTGAGAGAGAGAGAAAGTATTTAAACCGAGTATTAATGCTAAAAGAGTAAAAGCAATGGAATCAGATATGATGCAGGGCAGATGATATAGCTTACAAGATATCTGTAGTAGCTCTGGCCGGTCTTAGGGTATCTGCAAATCGTTTATTAAATAGATTTTATATTCTCAATACTCTCAAATGATACAGACATATATTAAAGGGTATCTGCAAGCGTATATAGTTGATCGAGCCTGTTCTTAGAGTATCTACTAGTCTTATATTGCACTCTTGTGATTTTATTTTATTTTTACTTTTTGTTGTCTCTGGAATAAACCCCAAAAACCACAAACGAACATTTTGTAATTAACGTAACGCAAAGAGACGCATGTATAGATAAATAAATATACGTATATATAACCAGACAATATATACATATACATATATCTATATAGTACGTGTACATATATTGTTGTTGGCAATTTGTTGGTTTTTGTCTGTCGAACTTTTCCCAATGCTGATTAATGTAGATTGCCAGCCAAATGTGTGCACGTTAGCATTAAAAATTGTTCAACTTTTATTAGACCAATTAAATTGCGGTTGCACGTGAACAGAGAAGAGTCTTTTTTATATACAATTTATATATGTATATAGCACTATATATACCTATTTTTTTAGTAAATTCATTTGGTATTTAATGTGCTGTAATTTTCGGTCAACAATGGGACAATCCATGTAAGTGTGGAGCTATTAAGACATGAAGATATTTGGGTTCACTTAAAGTAGACTAGAGACGGAGGCGTGGGCGGTGGCGGTGGCAGCGATGGGGGCGTGGCAACGGGTACTGCTCAACTAATTAGCCATCATCATCAGCGGCGGCGGCTCTGCTCTACACCATTTTCCAACAGACACACAAACAGTTAACTGCAGTCGGTTTTTGGTCTGGTCAGGTCCAACCGCAGGTACATCAGATGATTAGGCCACGGGCAGGCAGGTGAGGCAGTGCAGGGCGTTAGTAACTAAATTAGCGGCTGGCGAGAGCAACAAATACTTGACGTGGAGATTGCTACGTTGTTCTTTTCTTTTTTTTTTTTCATTGTTCTTCCTTTGTTTTCTCTTTTATTTTTTAGTTCTGTTCTCTCTTTCTTCTGGTTGCTATTTGTTTCCGAATGCAACCACAAATTATTGAGCCGCCGAGTGTTTTAGTGGTTGGCTTTTTGGTGGCTCTTCGCTTGGGCTCCCTTTCCAGTTGCAGTCGGTTGGCTAATACAGACATCTTTTCGGTTCCAGAGAGTGGCGCACTTTTAGATAAAAGGTTTTTCATGTCGTCTCCATTTCAAATTCATTCTCATAGCCAGCCTGCAAAAAGCATCTAAAAGTCAACGGCAGCGACTCTGGCAGTAGCAGCCGTTGTTCTTGTTATTGTTGTTGTTGTTGTTGTTGTTGTAGTAGTAGCTCTTTCTCCTAACGCTCTCGTCACTCGTGAAAAGTTTTAGTGGAAACCGTTGGACAGCAAATTATGCATGCAGTGTGGTGAATGGAGAGGAGCAGGAGATGGAGATAGAGAGAGTGAGAGAGAAAGAACTCTTAAAAGCCCACAGCTTATTAATGTTTGTCCAAAATTTAAGTGTCTGCCTGCCTGGCTGGCATTTGCCCTCACCCCGAACGGCTGCCTTGGCTTTTGGGTTTTTAAACAATTTTTTTTTTTTTTCTGTGATTTAAGTTGGCTAAAATGATTTCGTCTGTCATTAATTTAACCAAACCCAACGTCAAAAGCGAGTTATTAGCGTGCGGGTCTCCCAAACACGTTTCCACTGCCAGTTGTTGGCTCTTTTTTCGGTCTTCAGCTGTTTCTTGTCCGAGCTGAGTGGAGTTCGCGACAGAATCGCTGCAGGCCTTTGCCGCCTTATTGCTATCTGCTGTCCAGCGCTGTCCGTTGTCTACTGAAGAAGCTCTTAAACGTGACGCCGACTGCCGAAATGACAACAAATTAGACAGTTAATGCTAACAATCTTTTATGATATTTACATTTCGGGAAAATTGTTTATGTTGATTCATCATCAGCGGACGACAGGCATGTGAGACAGAGAGAGGGAGAGGATGAATTTTCGAAAGTTATGAAGCATTTAAGAGTTGCTTTTTCTTAGAGTTAATAAACTATATTATGGGAAAAACTTGAGCGTGCTGACAGCTCGCTCAAGTAAAACAAACATATATATGGGGGAATAAAGTCTTCTAGTGTTTCGATATACTCTGCAAGTAAGTTTCAAGTATTTGCTCTCGATTTATCTATAGCTTTTTCCATTACTTTGTTTGCTTCGCTATTTGCGCCGTTATTTAATGTATCATTTTTTTTTTTGCTGTGCTGTTTTGGCCATTTTAAACTGGAGCATTGGCTTAGCCATCAATCATTTTAGCCGGAAAACAGTCCAACGCGCTTAGCTTCAGCCGCTCAGCTGTCGACTCGAATGCGTATCAGCCATATCACATGGCTGGCTGGCTGGCTGGCTGCCCGCCTGCCACGCCCCCGCAACATGTCAACAATACAAATGATGGGCGCGTTTGTATAGTAGGGGGCGTGGCATGGCATGGCAGCAGCAGCAGCACCAGCTAACTGTAATAGAGATAAATTCGCGTCATTTTTTGTCGCTGTTGTGATAAAAAAAAAAATAAAAAGAAAAGAAATAGCAAGCGCGTCCGTGTGGAGTTTGGGGAGTCTACAGGCTGTTGGCAGCTCCCTGCTTGCTACTTGCTGCTCCCTGCTCTGTGCTCTGTGCTCAATCAGCGCACCGCCGAGAATGTCATTTGGCGGCCACTTTAATGATGCGCTGACACAAGGTGTTTGGCAACAGCTGCTCCGCATCAGCAAGACGCTGAGGGGGGTGGGGGGTGGGCATTAGCACGCCCTATCTGGGTCTGGCACGGCATTAGCGTGCCGGCTTGGCCATGACCATCAAATGTTTGCTCCACTGCGCACCACCAGCATCCAGTGCAATCCACCCGCTACGTGCGATTATTATCATCAATTTTGTGCCAAGCAGTTGAGTGATGATTGTGCTGCTCTCCATTGTCGTTGTCGTTGTCGTTGTTGTTGTTGTTGTTGTTATTGTTGTGGGTGGCAGCACAACATTGCAGATAAGAGGAAAACAACTCCAAAAGCAACTTCAACTTGGACTACAATTTGAACTTCCAAAGTCCAACTGACGCGACTCGAAAGCGTTAAAACGAACTCAAGTGGAAAACAATCTAATTTGCTAAAATTCCTTCCGCTTAAGCTTAGCTCCTGTCTCCTGTCTTCAGTCTCCAGTTGCCAGTTGCCAGTCCCCTGTCTTCTCTCCTCGCTCCTCTCTCCTCTCTCCACAATCCCATCCTGCCCATCTCTGCAGTTATCTGTTCTGTGTCCTGTGTCTTGTATTGCCTTGCCTGGCGCTGCCTTCTCAACTCAATTAAAGTTGATGGCAATTTTCCTCATCGTCATCATCTTTGTTGTTGCTGTCGTTTTCTTAGCCAATATTGTTGACTGCTTTGGGTTTATTTAGTTGGCTTTTGCTTGTTTTATGAGCTTAAAAAGCGCTTGCACAGACCAAGCAAATATATTTATATAAATTTATTTGCCTATAATTTAATTGAAGTCAGTCGACTGAAGTTTTTATTGCCTTTGAATGAGATTCTATGGCCGCATGACAAATGGACCAGGCTCGATTGGCTTTAAGAACTCTCCTTAGCTAACTGAAAGTCGAGCTATAAATATGAACTTTAACTAGCAGCCACTTTTGATCTCAAGCTTAATATGACTTCCACTCCAGTCTCAAGTTTCTCACTTTCTATTCAGGCATATTCATAAGAGACATTTTGATTTTCACATGCTCTCTTGAGCACCTAATTAGATCTTTTGACTTGATAGCATTTGCTTGTAGTATTTCTAGTCATTTCCTTGGCGTACACACGCTTGGGCAATTTCTCTATTAGTCGACGGCGTGTTTGACCTTTTGGCAATTTGGTTGCTGAACCCAGGAAAAAGCAGGACGCACGTTAATCTATTGTTTTGGCAGCCAAGCAGGCAGCACGATGACATAGCGCCGTGTGCCCCTAGCGAGGAGGCCTGTGACCTCCTATTATCACTTTTTGCCTGACATAACAAAATACACGAACATATATATATATATATATATGTATATATATAGGACTTGATATATAGTTATGTACACATGTGGGCCTTAAATTGTATATGGACTGCTTTTTGGGCAGTCGGCCATTAATGTCATGGAAAATATTTTGCTTGCGATTGGAAATTGTTTGTCTTTTGTCTTTCGGGCCCGGCCCAGCTTGACATTGTGTTATCCTTGTTGACCCCTGACCAGTTGACCAGCTAACCAGTTGACCAGTGGTCGGTGGTCAGTTCTTTGGTCTCTGGTTTATGACTTCACGCTCTCGTTGATATATGAGGCATTTGCATGTGCTATAAATTATGCTCGGTCGAGCTTGGCTTTTGCTCATTTAATATTCATAAATTTAGACTTGCGCCACACAAAAACAACCAAAAAGAATAAAGGAAAGAAAACAAATGTGTGTGTGTGTGAGAGAGAGAGAGAGAGAGAGAGAGAGAGAGAGAGAGAGAGAGAGCGAGAGAGTGTGTGAGCTGGTGTTATATGGAAGACTAATTTCGACTGCAGAATTGTCATTTGTTTCCACACACACACACACTCATCACACACACTCCCTACTTTAATCCACATAAGCCGCCCCCTCTGCTTGCCTGCTAATTGTTTTATGTGCCAAGATTTGTGTCGACTGTCGAGTTGCCTGCAAGGGGGATGGGTGGAGGTGGTTACGCCTTAGACGCCCTAAACATGTTTGCTTGCCAGCCACGCCTACGCCCATAGAAGGGAGCGAGGCTGAGGGCGGAGTACGGAGATAGCCTTGTTTTCACTTGCTTTTCGATTAGAGCTGCTGCGTAGCAGGCTCTCAGCTAACAACGTGGAATTAATTCGTTTTATGTTTCCTGTTCCAATAGCTGCGAATGTATTTATGTATCTGTATCTTATGGGTGCTGCCGCTGCTGCCGGCTGCCGGCTGCTGCTGCTTACGCCTACATATTGATTTTCGTATTTATCTTGCGCTTTCTGCTGCTTTTCATTACTTTGCGCTGATGATTTCTATTGGCTTTGGACCTTTGCAGAGGCCCTGGGCCCGAATCCGATTCCAAAGCCGAATCCTGCTGCCCGCCACATTGTGAGCTTCCAGCGCCTGCAGCGCTGCCTTTGTGCGTGGTTCTCCCTCTCTCTCTCTCTTTCTCTCTTTCTCTCTGTTACTCTACCTGTTTCTATCCCATTCTTTGCACATCCATTTACGCTTAGCCTCTTCCCATCCATTGTGCAAGAAAAATGATTGCAAGCAAAGTGCCTAGGCAAAAGGTGAGCCCCAGCACCTGAAGCAGAGCCAGAGCCAGAGCCAGAGCCCTATTCCAGCTCCGGCTCGGTCTTTGTGTTGGCTGCGTGTGTGGCCCGCGGCTGCCTGGCACATCTATCAACTGCTGCTCCTGCCACACTGCCACACTGCCTCGCCCTACAGCTGGCTGCTTTATTGAGTTTTGTGCGCTAGCAAATTGCATTAGGCACTGGGGAAAGGCTCTGGCAAGCTTTAAGAAGCAGCAGCAGCAGCAGCTTTATATATGGCTTTCTACAGCTGCAAGTCGCAATTCGATTTTCGACAAAAATAAAACTTGTCATAAATATGCACATAAAGTACAAAACGTAGTCCAAAAACTTCAAGTGGTTTCGTTTGCTGAAAGATATTTCTAGAAAAAAAAAATGAAATTTCCCTCAACACTCTGCCTTAGCCGTAGCTCAACAAGTGTAGCTCGACTCTCAGCGACTGCCTGGTATCCTTTTTCACTCATCAAAGGCCTATTTCATAACAAAGCGCATTTGTAACTCGATCACCCACATCCACACACAGCTCTATGGGCAACATCAACTCGATTTCGAAATTTCAAGACCTCAACTTCAAATCCTTTTCAAGCGCTGCTACCCCGACGCAGCACTGGCTGAGCAGTTGAGCTGTGTGTGAAGCTGAGGCATTAATGTCTTATTGACAGCCAAGGATTAGAATGAAGCCAAGTGTCTGTCTGTCAGTCAGGCTGCCTGCCGTCTGCTGCCTCCACTCTCTCTTGCCGTCTGTGTGTTTGAAAAGGGATTATAAAGCGATTTGTTTGTTGAAAATTATGAATCTGGGAACACAGGCAGCTAGCTCAAGCAGCTCCCACACGCTCTGTGTGTGTGTGTGTGTGTGTGTGTGTGTGTGTGTGTGTGTGTGCGAGGGTGTGTGTCCCAAGACTTGCCGAAATATGTTTGGAAGGCAGCCTTAAGTTGGCTGCATTCCTTATCCACATTTGATGAATTTTTGACTTAAGCTGCAGCTTATGAAAATTGATTTCAACTTACAATGGAGCTAGTTATAAAAGTAAAATTCTCTTTTGTAGTGGCTTAAGTATACCAATCACATTTGATCAAGTTGGCTGAGAAAAGCATTTCCTTTCCGTTTTTCCCCTCCCAGTTCAAATGACATTGCAATCTTATCTCAGTTTAGTCGAAACTAGATTTTCTTGTTCTCTTTTCTTTGAACTAAGTAACATTTTGATTACTTTATTAGGCTTCGCTTTAAACAATGTCTGCTTTAGAGCCTAGTTAAATCGCTTATCTAATCTGAGCCCTCAACGTTGGGTCGCCAGCTTCATTGTGATGCTCTTTCTATTGCCTCGTCATGTGGCAGCGATCAAGTGGCTTGATCTTTTGCTTCATTAGGTTCGTTTATCAATGTTATGCATATGTTGAAAATGCTTACACGCTTCGATCGGATTGAACGATCTGGAGATTTGCTGTGCGACAACCATAAATAACCAAATTTCGTTTGCCCTTCATTGATTTGAATTGGAATTGGAATTGGAATTGGAATCGGAATTTGAATTTGAATTGGCAATAAAACGCTGAGTTTATCAGTTGTCGAAGTTGTGCCGCCGCCGCCGCCATGGAGACGATTTCTTTTTCCAGTTTGTCCGCTGGCTGGGTCCAACTTGTTATACAACTCTATTAGTTTTTCATGCCCAGACACAGCTGCATACAAATCAACTAATTTGCTTTTGAAATGCCACTCGAGTCGGTGCAGCAGCAACTACTTGAGGCAGTTCCTTGATTTCGATGCAAGACATTTCTCTTTCTTTCCTTCTCTCTCCCTGCCTCTCTCTCTCTGTCTTGCTAATAATTAATGTAAATCTATTTTTCTGGTCGAGTTTGGCTATTTTATCGCTTTGGCATTTGAATAGATTTTCAATTTTCAGCTGCATTCGTATCCGAAAATTTATTTCCGCCAGTCATTGTCTTGGTTTTTGTATTTGACTGCTGGTGCTGTCTATCTCTTTCACTCTATGCTATCCCTCTCTCACTGTCGCCAGCCTCAATGTCATGGAATGCTATTATATTTTTGCTAGTTAACTCAATTACTTTGACGCTAAAGCTCTGCCATTACACAGTACAGTGGGCCAGACCTTTTACTTCAGCTTTTGGTCCAGTCATCAGGCATGACAGGCCGAGTCTCTATTTCCCAGTTGCTTCATTATTAGTGCAAATTATGGCTGCCCAGCTCCCATAACCTACAGCAACAGCAAGAGCAAGAACCACTTCTGTCCTTTTTGCTGCCTTGTTTTGGTTGTTTCATTCCCTGGGAATTCCAGTAGATGACTTGCCTGCAGACCAGAAACTCAAGTCCTGAGAAAAATACACAACTCAACCGAATGCCGAAAACTGAAAGGCAAAGGAAAAATTCAAGGCACGTTTCTCTGCTGAAACATGAACATCCTTCGACGATGCTTTAAAATGCCAGACAACTCAGACAAACTGACAGCAAGCGAAATCAAACTTGATTGTGGGCGTTTGACTCAGGGCCTATCTATGCCTCGGATCCCTCTCTGCCACTGTCCTTGGTGCTCTGGAATCCTGTGCCTACGCAGCCTTAGCTGGAATTTCTTGTTGATGGTCGAAAATTTGGCGCTTCATTATGTAATATTATCCGATGGCTCTCGTTTGCGCTAGGCACTCGTGGGAAAATGCATAAATAGAAAAATTAACTCAGTCTTTCGTGGCTAACCAATATTTTGATTTGCCAAAAAAAAAGAAGAAGAGGAAAGAAACATTGACAGCCCATTTCAGGTCGTTAAATCTTATCGTATGCATATTTGGCCCGTTTATTGTTATCACGAGTGAACTCGATGATTTGTTTAGGCTTTGTTCAGAAACTTTTGTTGCTGCTAAACTTTCACAAGATTTTGATTTGGCTTAGAAAAGAAAACTTTCAACTTTTTGAGATGTTCATTGAGCAGACATAGATATAATTTCTGTATACATTTGTTAGTCAATAGAATTTTCGATTTTCTCTTGTCACTTTAATTGTTTTAGGTCGTTTTTCAATTGATTGGCTTTATTGACATTTACAGCTAATTTTGCTGTTGAACTCAGCCCTTCAATGCAAATACAAGTATTTATGATGGCTTTCGGCCTATTTCGCAGTTCGCAGTTAATTCAACGTATTAAATGGAAAGCCAATTCGCATTGCAAACATTTGGCAACTGCCTTCCCCCCCCAGGCGAATGTTTATGTAGTTATTTTCTGGCATGTTGGCATAGTTACAAATGGTTATGCGGGTGTGCGTGTGTGTGAGTGTGTATGGGAGTGTGCGTGTGTGTGCTCTGCATCGCTTGGCTTCATATCGTATTAAATTTCAATATGTATGGCCCCATTTATATTTACGCACAGGGCAAATAAAAATATGTGAAATTTATGTATAAGCGAAAATAATGTTCAAACATTTGCACTAATTAAAAAGCTGAGTGTGCGACTGTGTGTGTGTGTGCGTGTGTGTGTATATGTGTGTGTTTAAATACGAATACAAATACAACATACAACATACAACATACACAGGGCAGACGCAGCGAGGCGGGGCAATCGTAGGACATGTGTAATTGCTTTTCTGCCAACAACAATGAAACGCATATTTGTTGTGCGTGTGTGTGTGTGTGTGTGTGTTTGTATTATTGTTGTGTATTGTCATATGTACTGTTACATTGTATTATTTCTTTTATTTTACTTTTATTTTTTGTTGCTTTTGGTGGTGGGCGTTGTGCCGGCTCCATTCAATTGGCAAACATTGGCTGGCAGCCGGTTTTTGCCCGCCTGAGGCACGAATCCGCCAAAACGATTGAAACTGAAGACGTTTTGGACATTGGACGACGCCCACGCACTTGCCGGCATGTGGCAACCAGGCAAGCAGACAGTGAGGCAGCTGTGGCAACCAGGCAACCAGGCAACTGGCAGCTGACAGCTGTCGCATTCGCATTGCCCAAGTCAAAGCCACTCGACAGCGACTGCCATCAAAGACAAATCAAACAAACGACTGCAGAGTGAAGAGATTCACGTGACTTTACAATTTATTTGAGGCATGCAGCGAAATGAATTTATTAATAGCCGGGCTGCATGAAGCAGCTGAAGAATAACAGCCACCCACACGGCCAACTGGGCGTAAAGAGCAGCCAGGTACTTCACTCAAGCTCAGCTGTCACTCGCTCTCTCTCTCTCTCTGTGTGTGTGTGTGTGTGTGTGTTCATTCATTCAAAAAGATTCGCAATTCGCATTCGCATTCGCTTGCGTGCGGCGAAATTCTCTTTCTTTCTCGGCGTCAATTTATGCGCATCACGTTTTCTCATTTTCGAGAATGACTAAATATCGCTTACTCCACTCAATTCCGCCACCGGCTGCAACAGCACGGCCCACATTGTGCCTTTTGTGTGGTGCACGGAGTTTGGTTGCAGTTGCAGCCGTTGGCACAAATATTATTTAACCATTTGCCACGTGAAAACTTTTACAGTTTCCATATATACGTACATATGTAACTAACTACATCTATTACACAGTTATCTCTACTATATAGGAGTATATATATATATATTATATGTGTGTGTGTTTGTGTGTTTGTGTGCGACGAGGCGTGGCAAGTGCAGCAGTAGTTTTTTTGGTTTTTTGCTGGTAGCAGAGACCTCACCTGAAGCTGCATTTTTCATTTGGCGTTGAAGTTCGGCGACTGTTCAGACTAGCTAATGCCAGAAACGTGCCGAATGTTTCAGTGAATGGCTCTCACTCAGGCAGAGGCGTCGCAGCCAAAAGGGGCATCATTAAGGCAAGTGCTGAAAGTTGATAAAGATGGAAATGATGAGAGTAAATTTGTTTATAAATTGAGCTCTAAGCAACGATATACATATATATATTAAAGTCAACTATAAAGAGTGATATTTTCCCACAGATTGAAAGTATCTCACGTTATTTGTATCACATTCGCACCTATTGATTAGCTTAGTTAGCAATAGCTGCTGAAATTCCTACTAGTATATATAGCTTTCCCATCTAGCTGAGCCACTGGCTCGGAATGTAAGTGCAGCACTTGTCGCTTGCAAATTAGTGTTAATTTATCATGATTATTGTTTCACAACGATTCGCAAATTGAGTTCGCTTAGTCAAGTGATGGCAACAGAGTCAGAGTCCTGTTTCTGTTTTCCTCTGCCCCTCGTTTGAGTTTTTTAATGAAGCAAATTCGAGCAGACCATTGAGTAGAAGAATAGCAGCAACTGTAACTAATGCTGTCTTCCAGACTGATATCAAACTGTCAAGCTGTCAATTCTCGTTAGAAGCGTTCGCCATGTGGACGATGTGGGGAGCAGAGCTGTGGAGCTGTGAGCACCGTAAGAGCTGAGTGTATCGAGTGCCTGTTCAAAAATTCAATTTCCAGCTGAAAAGATACAACGATAGCAGCATGAGTTGTAAGCGGGGTGGGGGAGCGTGGGGGTTTCGGTTGAATGCTGTAGAACTGCACGTGTATCGAACGTAGCTTCCGGAGCAGGGGGCATGGTCGGAGTTGTGGCAAACAAATTGGAAATAGGTACAAAACAGTCATTGAAAAACGATTGCTGACGTGGCTCTGGCAGGTGATGCATGACGCCAGCGTCAATCCTAGCCAAGGCTGGGCAGGATTAGCGCACGAGCAATGGCTGAGCTTAGGCTGAGCCGAAACATATGAAAAATGTGAAAGCCTTCATATTGACAGCACAATTAAGACTTTAATTGGTTCGACTAACATAGACTTATCTCGCTCTTTCTCTCTCTCTCTCTCTCTCTCTCTTACAGGCCATTTGGAGCTGCAGTGAAGCTGGCGCAAATCCGTTCAAAATGTGCAATAGACAGTTGGAGTAGACAGAGGCGATAACTGGCAACAGCGCAGTCAAAGGATTGGCAAGAGCACCAAGCAAATCCGCCCATCCCCTTTTCGAACCGCAGTGGACAGTCCGAAAGTCCCCCACCCACCCGCACACAGCATGCCATCAATTGCCAACATCAGTGTCAGCTCGAGCGAAAGCGCCAGGACGACAGCGACAACAATGGTTAGCTTCCTGCCTGGCAACGATGCCCGCCTTAGTTACATTGTAAATCAAGTCGCGTCCGCATCCGCATCCGCATCCGAATCCGAATCCGCCACTGCTGGCTCGCCCGCACTGCCGTCGTTCAGTCCGCCGCGCATTGAGAGCTTGGTGGCCAGCTCGGCGGAGGATTTGAGCGGCTTTCGGGATGTGACATTCGACATCTTCGATGACGATGACGATTTGTTTGGCTCGCCAATGGCCTTCGATGCCAGTGAGCAGGGTCTCTGGAATGGACGCTTTGTGCCGCCGCCACCGCGTCCGCCCTTCTTCGTCGATGAGCCCGTGCTGAGCGATGGCCTAACCACATGTGATTTATGCTCCTGGGCCATGCCCACCAAGAGCACGTTCATGTTCGAGGGCACGATAGGTGAGTCAACTCTCCCATTGCCAACCATTCCACTCTTTCTTTTCCACTATATCTGTCCCTCCCCCTCGCTCTTTCCCATTTTACAACTATATTTCTCTAACCGGATATCCTTGCTTGTTCCGCTCTTGCAGAGAAGGCCACAGAACTGGGCTGGCCGTTGACGCTGATCATTGTTTCGGTCCTATCGGCGCTACTGGGCGCCATCATCATGATTGCCGTGGTGCGTTGCCGGCGCAAAAAGTCGTCCAACAATCGCAATGGTGAGTATTGAGCCAACAACTGGCAATAGCTGGCGGCGGCTGTTGCTCCAACTGTTGCCACAGTTTTGTGCATCTGTGCCCCCATCTCTCTCGTTGCAGACACGCACGTGCAGTGGTGGTCGCGCAACAAGCGCGCCCACAGCAATGGCGCGGGCGCGGGCAACGGTGGCGGTACTCCAATTGCCGACAGCAGCGCCCACAACAACAACAATCATCTGCGACGCAGCAATATTTATACAGCACACCCGGCGGACAGCATACGCGGGCTGCATCCGCTGCCACTGCCGATGCCGATGCCGTTGCCGTTGCCCATGCCGCCCACGCTGGGGGCTACATCCACACCGATGCTGGCCGTGTCGCCATCGGTGGCAGGCAGCGCGCCACCAAGCCAACAGCAGCTGCAACAGCAGCAGCAGCAGCAGCCACACTATTTCCATCCATATCATCACCATCATCATCATCATCATCAGCAACATCAGCAGCAGCAGCAGCAGCAGGCGCCCCTGCCGCCGCATTACCCGCATGAATGCGATGAGGATGCCGCGTATGAGGAGCCCGAGTATCATCAGCCACAACAGTTGCACACTAGCTCCAATTCCAATTCCATGTCGTCGGTCACGTCATCGCCAGCGCCCACTGAAGCCGCCAGCCATTGGCCACAGGCCGGCACCATGGTGGTCGCCAGCTGAGAAATGGCCGAAAGCTGCGCCTGGGCGCGTCAGCGTCGGCGCAGCCTCAGCAGCGGCTGGATCTGGCAGTGACATGTTGCACGGCAACATGTTGATGCAACATTGACGACAGCACGGGCAGCATTCGAAACACGGGCTGCTTAAAATGCGGCACACAAATTCTAGTGCAGATCATAAAAAGGATTACACGTAACATTTTGTGAAGTTTATTTTGTTTCCTTGCTGTGAGCCAGCAAACCAGTCCATAAGCATCTAAGGATTCACTTCAGTGTCTGACTGACAGCCACTGTGTGTATTGGTATGTGCATGAGTGTGTATCCATTTATGTGTGTGTGTGCGTGTGTGTGTGTGTGAGAGTGTCTGTGTCTCCAATTGGGAAAACCGAAACGAATTTAGTGTCACTTCCACTTCCGTTGTGCAAACTATCGGAGCAGGCAACAAAACCAAAAAACCGACACCCAGACAGAGGACGTAGAGCTGGTATCCTAGAGCAGACAGAGATAGATAGAGCGAGAGAGAGAGAGAGAGGCTTACGCTTGCTGATGGCGGGTTATGTGGCAGCATGCTCTTTACATGCCTTGCACGTTTTATCCTTTATTGCCGTTCGGCATTAGTACAGGGATTTTGTCAGATTAAAGCAAATAAAGGGCGTGCTTTTTGTTTCCAGCTTTTTGCAACTGGCAACTGGCAACTGGCAACTGGCAACTGCTGTGTCGATGATGCCACAAGTTTAAATCGTTGTGTGAGCGTGTGTGCAATTCCAATACCATATGGGAGCGAGAGAGTTTATCGAGACTATGTAGACTTTGTAGAATAGCAATTTAGGCAAGCTAAAGTTCCATTATCTATATATATGCCAGGACAATGTTAATCTAACTATATATCATTTAATTATATATGAAAGAGGATTAAAAACATTTTGATTTCACTGTGATGTTGCCCTGCTTGTGCACAGGGTATTTATGAGTCGTTCAATGCAATTGAAATGATACAACTACTGTCTTTTTTTTCTTTTCATCTACATAGATATTTTCGTTTAAAGCTTTTGTCAATGCATGTGTGTGTGTGTGTGTGTGTGTTAACTGGTATGTGCTTGTATGGCACTGTGTTTGCTGGCTTGTTCTCGGCTGCAAATGGCACAAAACTTTGTGGCTTTTCACTTCATTCCTCTTGTTTTGTGATTACAAAAGCAAATAGTTTATATATATACGTGTATTGCCATAGTGGAATGAAACACATAGAGAGAGGAAGAAAAAAAAATAGAAAGATAAATCCTAAGCTCAAAAACGAAAGCTTTGCAAATATTGGCAACATTTTGTATGGGCTTTCTTTACTTTTGGGCATTTAATGTCTTTATGAAAGCCAAATGTCTAGAGAAGTCCAACATGTTTTTGTCAACCTAATATAATCTCTTAAAGTATTTGTAATAATCCCAGGAACATTTAACATTTGCAGTTGCATTCAATAAAGCCTAATACAAAATTCATGTCATGCATATCAAATAAGCAAATAAACCACAACAACAAAAGTACTTAAAACAACAAGCAAACTAGCGCCAATGTAAATATACTGTAAATATAAATTTATACACATACATACATATATACTATGTACTTATTTTGCAACTCTGCAATTTTTGCTCCAATTAGCAATTAATCCAATGCGAAAAGTTTCTTCAACTTGAGAATAAATAATTGATGTAGAGCATTGTATGAGCGCAAATGGCAAACGGAACATTCCTCTTTAAAGTTCAAGTTATTGTTTTGTTAATACAATATCGACAACAAAAACAACAACAACAACAACAACAACAACCAAAGACTAGTCATTTAAGTCAAATTGTTGCTATGTACAAACTATTTAGAATTACATAAATACAAAAGAGAATCAACTTTTTAAAAAATATTATATAGAAAAGAAGATAAATTACTACTAATAATTCGATTTAATCTTTTGCTTAATTTAAATGCAATTTCGCATTAGATTTAGAAACAAAACAAAAACACAACTGCAATATTGTATTTTAAATATTTATTCATTAAATGCACTTTTCACAGCATAACAATAACTATAATAATAATAATAATTATAATGTTAACTAGCATCGATAATGAGAGGATGACGCAGACAGGCAGCCAAATAGCCAGACATCCAGTTTCATAAATAGCAAGCGCCAATTCAACTACTAAATGCAACTCGAAATGTTCCAATTTAGCATACATATAGCCTAACTAATTATGTGAACAAATGGACATATTGTAAACACGAAATCCAAAACAAAAAAGATTCATTTCAATAAATTGTGCAGAAATTATTCAGCAAATTAAAAAAACATAAAAAGAAAATCATTAAAAAAATATAATAAAAATTCCAAATAAAATAAATGAAATAAAAACAAATATTTAATTGCCTTTTACTATTTATTTAAAACACAAAAACAGTTCAGCAAATGGCAGCTATGAATAAGTTATTAATTAATTTATTTTTGTTTAAGGCTGGCTTTTATTCTATATTTATTTGGTAATCCCAGAGTTCATCGGCCTGAACCCGGACCTGCCATAAACTGCAGCCAAACGCCTCGGAAGACATAAAAATGAAAAACGATTTAATTTCATTTTCAAGATCTGTTCACCGTACAACAAAAAGTGAAAGTTTCGCATCGTACATTGTTATAATTTTTCTCTCTTAGCCGCATAATCAAGGAGGTGGAGGAGCAGGAGGATTGGCTTCAAGTTGAAGGAGTAAATATTTAGGTTGCCCGGTCAAGTTGGAATATTTATGCCATTTATGACACGAAAGGCCCTCGAAACGTGTGCCACGGACGTGCAGTCCCCTCGCCGAGCCTCTGCTGAAATTTTTGCATATTTGCAGCACGAAGCGAACGAAATGAAATGCACAAAAAAAAAAATCAGTTGGCAAGATAAAGCTGAGCCGAAATATAAAGCGCAGTCAGATTGGACAAATGCACGCCCCCGCTCTCCCCACAATCCCATACCATGTCTGTGCCTCCGAAGCCACGACGTCGTAAAGCCAATCGAAAGCGAGAGATCTCATGAACGATACGAACATATGGACATATGGATCGTCGTCTGACTACTCCTTGTTGTTAGCTGACATCGTCGTCGCGCTGTGTGTGTGTCTGTGGGTGGCAGCGGGCGGAGGTCCATTTGCATATTGGAACGATCGAGCCGAACGGACTTGGACAGCAATCCTCTCGACCAGACAATTGTATGTACGACAGCGCCCCAACTGCAGAGCACAACAGTAGGATCGGCTGACAAACTAAAAGTGAGATCTGTTTTTCGTGGGGCTTTCCTTGGCGTGGAGGTAGCGAAAATGTCATGCGGTTTTATGACTTCATTAGCAAGAACCGGCCAGGAATTTAATGGACGCTCCATGGGCAGCTAACCATGTCTGCCAGTTGGCTGGGCCAACAACAACAAATTTGAGGCACATTTTCGTGCATTGCCAGTGCGCTTGATGAGCGCTGCCCCAAAACCGAAAACAGCAACCAATCAGAAGTTTTTGGCTAGCAATCGAACCTAGTTAAAGTCTAGACACTATGTCACGAGCCAGGAATTGGGTGCCAGCAATGAGAGTGCTTCCAGCTGACGTTGATGATGCATTCGCTGCATTGCCTCATAATGAAGTCGTGCATGCCATTTGCGCTACATACGCTACGCTGGCTAAGGAGTTCGTTCGACTAAAGAGTTGACACCTTTTTTTTTTTTTTTTGGCTAAAGCAAGCTTAAATTCAGTGTTTATATTAAATATATCAAGGCGTTGATTCTGAAGGAAGCTTCTAGGTCTTCTAAGAGCCAACTCAACTTGTCCTCTCTGACATTAAAAGTGGAAATTGGTAAGAGATCACAATTCGTGAATGCTTTTAATCCATTCACAGTACTCAGTAGATCACTCTGAACTGCTGGAATCATGTTATCGTCTATATGCACATTGTAAGCCAATTAAAATTGGATCTGTTTGGCTTAAAGTTCAGCTAAAGAGTTCAGCTCAATTGATTTGATTTATTGCTCCATCAAAGTCGAAGCCATTGAGCTGTTGCAATATGTAGTATGTATATTTGGGAAAGCTAGATGGAATAGATTGACAGGCCTACAGGCTTTCAATAACTTTCCATTGCTTTCGGCAAGCCCACACTGAGAGATACAATGTCGGATAAGAAGTACAGAGAGCAGCTACGTCTCTCAGCTGACATCTTTGACTTCTGACTGCTAGCTGACGATAATGTCGTCGTCGTGTTGTTGTTGTTGTTGTTGCTGTTGCTGTTGCTGTTGTAGTGGCTGTGGCTGTGGCTGATGCCGACAGGCAAATCATCAGGCTATCGACAGTGCACTTTGTACGGCCTCCACAATACCCACCTCAGCTACTCCCATGATCGCACTGCCGGCACATGCATCATCATTATGATCATCATTGTCAGCTGCATGCAAGCGAAAAGTCCAACTACTGCGCATGAATGAATCACACTGGCATCGACTAAGCCATGGAATCGGGCTAGGCACGGGCACGGGCACGGGCACGTCGTCTAACGAGATCGGCTGCACAGATGCTTAGACAAGTTGGAATGGAACAAGAGTCTAAAGGAGGAGGAGACGGAGTATGCATCATGCAAACGTCTAGCGAAAGTCGCGACAAAACTCTCATTCAGCTAGCTCCACAGCCGAGCAGCCACAACCGCAGCCAGCGCCGTGTAGCCATAATGATGAATTAGGCTGCTGTCATGTCATGACAAAGGCGCTGCATCTGCATCTGCATCTGCATGCGATGCGGCTGATGTGGCAGAGGAGCAGAGCCGAGAGGGATTGGCCAACTGTGCTAAGTAAGTAAACACTGGCAAAATGCAATTGCCAATGCGAATATTCAAACGTAAGTAGGAAGTGAAGTTTTAAATGAGCTATGGTCTGACAAATCGTTTGCTGTTCGACTTGGCCAACGTTTACTGTCTGCCGTCCGTTGTCCGCTGTCTGGCCGGGGACTGGCGCTCCTTGTGCCTAAGTGAAATTTGGTGTACAATATGCGAGCTTTTTACTTTTTTCCAATTTTTATTATTTTTTTTTTTAGCTGTGGCACGTCATGATTGTGTTTCTGTGCCCGTTTTTCCGGCTGCCGCTGCCGCTGCTGCTGCGACGATTCTGCATTTCGTGCGCATGCAAATGCAACTGCAACTGCAACAGCAACAGCAACAACAACAGTGAACTGGCTATGGCTGCTGCCTAGGCCTCAGTTTAGCGTTTGCTAATTAATTGCGGCTGCTGACTTGTCGCTGGCAATTAGTTTTGGCATAAGCAGATGACATGTTGTGTCATGTGTCATGCGCGTCGCAACAAATGAAGTTATTACCCACGGTTGATTGCCAGGATGTAGCAAAGAATTACTGCTGCTGCTGCTGCTGCTGCTGCTGCAGTTGCTGCTGGTTGACCTACAAGCTGCGAAGGTTAATTGCCAACAATAAGATTCAATCAAGCTAATGACGGAGCAGCTATGGCAGCAGCCAAACCAGCTAACCAGCTTCCACTAAGCACCCTATCCGGCTCCCCACGTTCCACACAATTGCGATTTATGAGCACAGTTATTGGACCTGACTTTGAGCTGGATCGCCTGACGTTGCCATTCCCGTTCCCGTTCCATTCCTGTTGCCGAGCCGACCTTACGGGGTCGCATGCATAAAATGCAACCTCGTTGCGAAACTTTCTTTCAGCCAAGCTGAAATTATTGATAAAAATGCCAGAGTACAACATAATTTGTAAACGTAAATAGTTTTGTGGCCCGGCTACCAAACTGAACCGTCTTCCAATTGGCTCCATGGCAGCAGTTGCCCATGCGCATTTAACCAAACAGACAGAGAGAGAGAGAGAGAGGAAGAGAGAGTGAGAGAAGCGAGGAGAGTCGCCAGGTAGCTTGGATTGCTTTATGGGCAGCCATTAAGGCTTCCAGGCAGAAATTACCTCAACCTTAAGAGAAGGAGAATGGACTGTGGAGTTGTAAGTGATCTACTCATTGGGCATTTAATTCAGCTGAATTCTTACATTAGCGTACGCCTAATCCATGCTCTCCAGCAAGAGTGTCAGTATACTGTAGCACTGCTTAATTATCTGAAAGGTATAGATTGAGATGTGTAAGAGAGAGAGAGAGAGAAAAAGAGCGACCAAGTGGGAAGGCTTGGCTTAACTCACAGTCATATAACTGATCCGATTGAAGGACGGAAACGGGCTGGGAGTCATGGACAGCGGCTGCTGTGCTCGGTTTATCATGAACATTAAGTCGCGTCGTATGCCTCTTGAGTTTGGCGTCCATTCATAGGCATTATAGGCGGCTTCGGCCACAAGCACCGAGTGCTCGGGGACCATGTCGCCAAAGAAGCAAAAGTAGGCCAAATGACTAAATGATAGCATCATAAATATTATAAATCTAGCAGCCACGATGGGATCGTTCCTTGCAGCGAAGGCCTCGAATGTGGAAAACGATATCATTAGGAACTCGGTTAGCATTTGCATTGTGAACGGCGCATAGAATACTTCGTTGGTGCGATTCACATTCCTATTGAAACAGCAACGATATCAATATAAAGAAGAAGAAGAAGTTATCATGGCTACTCACCCTATAGTTCTCTGATGAAATTTGACCAATCGACCGAGTTCACTGCGAAACTGTTGCTCATCCTCGTGATGGAACTTGTCAAAGTTGTTCAGCTCAATGCAGAGAATTTTCAAATTGATCGCCAGTTGAGCGAACAAGTGCGATGAGACAACGTCCGCATACAAAATACACATCATGTTGTAGAACAGGAAATAGCTTTGCCAAATGTAAATGAGCAGATGTGCTACAGGATGTTTTTCTGGATTGTGCCACTCGAAAGGATATAAAGCATTGAACGGCAGTTTCTGGCTTGTCCAAAGAGGCTGCGTTACCGCCAGGACCATGAATAACACACATGCCACATGCCAGGCCAGTGTCAGTGAGGTCTCCATCAGAAAGAACTTGCGCCGTTCGTTGCGTATGATTGGCGCCGCTGGACCACTGTTGGCCATCCAATGACAGTCATCCAGATCATCGATAATCTCATCAACGTCATCCGCATGAAAGTAGAAGTAATGCCATTTGAATATCAGATAGAAGCACTGCAAAGGAAAAAGTTTAGTTATATTGGCATACGAACAGCTGGAAATTATAGCGAACCGCAATCAGAAACAGAACATCCTGGCCAAAGTCGACTATATTGTGCGCCGATTCTGGTAGTGCCAGCAGCATAGTGATGAAGAACAAGTTGGTCTGTAGCAAGACAATTATATGCCATATGCGACGCAGGGGAGAGCGACGCTGCTCCTTATTTGGATATATGCACAGGATACTGAAGGAAAGGATCAGTAAATCGCTTGCAAATAGAGAGAGAGAGTTCTTTTATATTACATTAGCTGCAGCCGGTTATAATAGAGGGAGGTGTGCAGGGGATGCGTTTTCTCATGCAGCACCAGCCATAAGTCAATGAATTGTGAATAAATGCGTCTCCAACCCGTCTGGGGTATACGATAACTCGCCATGGTTGAAACTGTATTGAAATAGGGCAAATGGATATTGCTCTTATATAGAGTGGACGGCAGGATTTTAATGATGGACTTTTATTCGTTTTCCTAATGATATCTTATTAGAATTACATTTATGCATGGAACTAAATACTTTTTGCAATGTTACGCCTACCTCATCAGAATGAATATTGAATAGAATATTGCAGTTGCATGTAGAATTAATGATTGTTATAATCGGAGACCGTGAACTGTGCTGCAGGCGCAATTAGCTTCTCTATTCCTTATAGATATGCATGCGATATATATGTACATATATATATGTATGTATGTATATAGATGCTTTAGTTGGTGCCTTTCGGTTTAGAGTGCACAGTTAGCGCTGGCAGTTTACCCACATTTGCTGCACTTTTTATCGTGCGTTCAGCTAACTTTTTCCTCGGACCATTTAAGGCGCACAAAAATGCATTTTACAGTTGGCAGTGGAAATCTTTAACGGCTTGCGAAAATTATTGCCTTGGCCAAGTTTGGTACGTAACGATATTCGTTCGCCTCGAGCGTCGCCAAATAACTTTTGACTTTTGCTATCTTTTCGACCCAAAGTCAATTCAAGGCTCAACAGATGATGCCATCACCCACACACTGGGCTTATTAATCTGGATAGCATTTAGCGTTCAGTTGTCGCTGCATATTTGGCAAATGGCCAAATGGCCGATGCTGACATGTCGGATTCGTTTGTGGCATGTAACGTGGCTCTGTTCTGTTTTCTTTTCTTTTTTTTTTCTCTGTTTTGTTGCCACAAATGTCGTCGCTTCATTAGGCTGCGCAACATGCTCGACAGACAGCGCAAAGACAGACAACTTTGCCAATTTCCATCAAATTCAGTTGATTTCATACACTTGCAGAGAGAGTATTATGAGTTGAGCGTGAAATTGGAATATCTAATAGGGAATATCTACAAATAAAGTAAATGAATGCATATCGTGAGAAAACTCTGATATATATTTACGAGAGGCTGCTTCAAGATCTGTTAATTATACTATTAGCTGCGTTAGGGTATTGAAAGTTCGTTGCATCATGAGGTGGTTATTCTCTTTTTATTTCTTTCATATGGCTAGACGAAACGTTGATCGAGATTCGAGCTTTCGCTTTGGCTGAGCGACGGCAGTTACCTGGTAACTGCTAGCAGGTATCTGGTACCTGGCACAGGTAGCACTACAATTTGCGCGCTTGTCAAGTGTACGACAACATTACGCGCAATTGTTCAATGTCAATGCATTTGATGGGCATGAAATGCTACAACAGACACAAACGCAGACGCAGTTGCATTCACTCTTGAAGTCGATGAATTGTTGCTGCTGCTGTCCTCATTCATTGTTTTAGGCGGCATCTGCAGTCAGGCTAGCAGTCAGGCAGTCAGCCCAACAATTCCCATGTGCTGGCATGTTGTGTGATAACGAAGCTGCTGCTGCTGCTGCTGCTGCTGCTCCTTCAAGTGGGCCTTTGTCGCCGCCAGTCAAAGAGCAACAACTATGTCGAATGGATCAGGAACTCAATTAAGTTCTCCAAAGTACTCAAAACTAACCAAAAGTCAGCATACGATCGACGCGAAGTTGTGATACGATCATAATTTACTCAACTACTTGTTTACGTTGATTTATTAAAAATAATTCAAAGCATTCAAACTATTCATGATGATAGACCCAAACTGTGCCTTTAAGCCAACAGCTGCTGCCGCTTAGGGAATGCTCAACATACAAAAATCAACAGAAAAGCAAACTTTTATTACAACTGATAATAGATCTACGTTGGCCACATAGAGGCCATCGACCATCGACAAACATTCAAGAGCCAACAAGTGCCCCTCCCATTCTCTCTCTCTCTCTTTCTCTGCTGTCTCTTCTCCTCAAGCATTGTTCCCGGGGGGCGCAATACAATGTTTAAAAACCGCTCATTTCAAGTGATTTTTCGGTTAATAAATGCATCAAAATGTTGGATCTAAAACATTTTTATGTCGTATAATTAATCACAATTATATATTTCTATGGTCCGAGTAAATGGCCGGGACAATGGCCAACAAAGCGAAACGACTTTGGCTTGAACTTGGACTTGGACTTGTGCTCGAGTGTTTGTGTATTGGTGGATGCGAATACTCTTGTCCCAGGCGCCACAGGGGGCTGTACGGACTGGAGGGGGAGGGGATTAGCCAAGCGGCGCACTAAAATTTTATGACTCTATTATGAGAGTGGCGGCCATTCAGTTCCAGCTACGCTCCTCTGCTCCATTGTGCGCGCGCGGCCCGGGTGCTATTGTTCTAGAGAGACGGGTCTGGAGCTGAAGCTGGATATGGGCGCTGAGCGACTGGAGCCGCACTTGGCTCGGCCTCTGCATATGCGCAAGTGGATGCCAAAGATTTCAGCACACAGATTATGCAAGCAGCACACACACACAAACACACACATAGCCTATGGCCGCTGTAATTTATAACTGAGCTAAAATAGCCGACAAAAAAAAAAGCTTGGCGGCAACCAAAAATAATGCACACAAATTTGCGTTGCAGCCCACAGTTAAGCGTAGTATTCTGCCCCTGTCTCTACCTCTACCTCTACCTCTGCTGCATCCCCTCACATATGCCACCTCACAGTCGCTGCATGTGTCGCGTTTGGCCACGCCTCTGTCCGCCGCTCTGCTGCTGCGTCGCACACAACAATAAACTGCATTCCTTGGATATTAATCACAGCAGCGCCACGCTTATGAAGCTCAGACCAGCTTGACTGCAGGGCAGTTACTACTATTGCTGCTATTGCCAGCTTCATCTTCATGCTCGATTAAAGCTACGATGTTTGATGCTTTTTAAAGTTGCATTATGCAATCTATCAGTGCGTTCAATAAACTTCTCTTGAAAAGTTCAGCTCATTTTGGTAATATTTTGCTATTAAAAATATGTATATGTTAGATTCATACAGGGTATCTGTTGAGCATCTAGCACTAGCTCGTCGAACACATTGTATGACTGCAATCTGGAATATTTATTAACAATATTGCCAAGTTGTTGTCGTTGTTGTCCTGTTGTTGTTGTTGTTGTTGTTGTTATTGATTCGAGCTGGAGTTTGGCTTAGCCGCTAAGTAAATGCAGCTCGCGTTCGATCGATTGATAATGCCAACAACCAACAACAACAACAACAACAACAAGAAACACTCGCCACAGGCAAACATAACAGGCGAGACATGCAAAAAATTAAAGGCAGTTCCAGTTCCCGAACTGAACTCCAGCACCAGCACCAGCTTCAGCATCAGCATCAGCTCCAGCTTCAGTCCCAGCCTTAGACCCAGTCGCATTGCCAGGCCCCGAAAACACAATTAATATTTATGACCTTGCCTAGCTGATATATTTACCTGGGCGCACACGAGTAAATGGCGCGATTTATCATCGGCTTGGCTCTTGGTCAACGACTGGACAGCAGATACAGCCACAAGGATAATAGAACTGTTAACATGAAAATAAAATTCAAATCTCTATCGCACAGAGTCATATATGTATGCCAAGTAAAGAAATTCCATTAAAATGCAACGACTTTACATGATGCATGTGTGTGTGTGTGTGTGCGAGTATATATGTCTATGTGTGTGTGAAATTATGTATTCAAATTTCCCTAATTAACTGCCAAAAAAAAAATGTATATGACTCGCCCCAAAGTTCATGTCATGAGGGCAACCTGCTGCACATATCGGTAGCAACAGTTCAAATCCGACTCCGACTACGGCACAAGTGCTGCACTGCCTCACTGGGTGGCTAATTAAGTCAACTCCCGTAGCAGCAAACAAACAAACAGCAGCAACAGCAGCAGCAGCAACAACAACATCAAGTGTGTGCATATTTTCAGCATGAAAATATTCATAATTAGAGTGCGTGAGTTTTTACCCCAGGGAGTTGCTACCTAGCCGCTGCCTCGTGTGTGTGTATGTGTGTGTGTGTGTGTGTGTATTAGTGTAATAGCATAATTAATTTATTAATTAGTTTTCTTCTACCATCGTCTTTTTCGACTGCCAGCTCACTGAAGCATGAGACGCCGTCGCAGCGGGCGGGCCTGTAAGAGCGCGTAATTGAAGCTGCCCACGCACAGGCTGACGAGTGCCCAAAAGTCTCAGACATTGAGTCAGGTTCAAGGTGGTTGAGTTGGTGGTTGGGAAACAGTAGCGACAACAATTAAATGAGCCTAACCTCCGGCCAAGTTGCCACTCGAGAGGCCCTGGCAATACCCAAAACGAACTCCATTCAATGGCAATTATCAAGAGCCAAAACAGATTTTTGTATGCAAGTTGCAATTGGCGGCGCTTTTCATTGTCGACTATGCGCGCAATGCGACGACCTCCATCGTTGTCGTTGTTGCTGCTGTTTGCGCAGACAATTGCAAAATTGTCGCCAGCTCTTAGCCAGAATTGAGGAACTGAAACTCAAGTAGCAGCAGCAGCAGCAGAAGAAGCAGCAGCCAGCCTCAGTTTCAGCCTCATAGGCATACCTGTCGCGCATACCCCAAATCGTTTAGCAATTGACTGACGATTGTTTCTGCTTCTTGATATACACTTTTCAAGGGTGTTTTGAGATTGTCATAAAATGTGTGAGTCGGAAAATAGCCAAGTAGCTGCGTATCATCCTGTCTTGGCTGACGAATAAAAATTCTATCCTTTTGTTGCCGAGATCACAGGAACAGAAATTATTCTAATGATATTGCTGTAGAGTTACCAATGATTTTTACAGATTATATAGATAGATATATTCATTTATTATTCAAAAATTAAAAGAGTATTTAAGCTTCAGTGTCATATGAAATTTGTTTTGTTTTCGGTTTTTCGAACTTGAGCGCACAAAAGGCCATTCGGCTCGGAAATGTGGCTGTTACCTGCTGATGTTCAGGGCCAACTGCAACTGCAACTGTTGGCCAAGCTCATTGTCATCAGCGTTTGGCAATTCATTGGCAAGAACCAAAATGTGGCAAGACGCGCCCAAAAGCCGCCAACTGCCGGGCTTTGGCAATTTACGTACATCGTGAAAGAGTTCGGCAATGCAGAGGCAATTGCAAAGACTTCCCACACCTGTAAATTGCTTAGAAAAGAGAGAGAACGAGAGAGAGAGAGAGAGATGTATGCGGATTTACAATTTAAATACGTTCATAAGTATAATTCGAGTTGAGTTTTTGTCTTCGCTTGTGCCAGTATTATTCATGTTCTCTCACATTATATGCTATCTGAGCATTGCTGATCAAATGCTTCGCATATAATGCCCTCTCTCAGCAGTGGCTCGAGACTATGTGACTATGTGCTTTGGGTTCCTAAACATTTGGCGCGATAATCTCTTGCAGGTGCCCGGGCCGATGGCGACGGCGACTCATTCACTCTGTTTCCTTCTCTTTTTTTTTTTTTTTTGTTGCGACTTGCAGATCATGGCATTTGTGGAATTGAGACAATTATTTGCACATCGTGTATGCGGAGACAAGTTGCAGTCGCAGTGGCAGTTGCAGAACTTGCTGAACTCCGCGCCTTTCGCATGCGTGCGATGCTGCCTCAAAAATTTGCGAAATTCATTAAATAAAAGTCGTGAAGAGCGGAACAAGGATAAAACTGGATACCGGACCGATTGCCCCTGCCGATTGCCTGCACAGGCCACAAATATTTGACAAAACGCCACTTGCGAGACGCCGCCGTCGGCGACATCGTCAACCATTTTGGACACAAAATGCGGTAGGTAGTTGTTTCTTTAGTTTATTTATTTTTATTTTTGTTTTTTCCGTATTTCTTTATGTTTTATTTCAGTTTGGTTCAAGTTCGACTGCAGGAGGTTAGCATAACTCAGAGGCGAGCTCAGCAGCAGCACATAAACTACATTCAACAGTCTTTTCGAGTTGTTGCTCCGCTTAGCTTAGATTTTCTACGTCCGCAGCCACGCCCTTTCCATGTTGCGCTCTAGCCAACTGCTAATTGAATTTTCGTAGTTTCGAGTTAGTTTAGTTTTTGTTATTTTTATTTTATTTTATGTTTTTTTGTACATTTCACAGTTGGCCTTGAGACGGAAGTCGGTCGCCGTCGTCGTCTCAGCCAAAGCGCGGCGTATTAGCCACGTTTGCATGTTTATGCAAATAGCCGCCCGTCTGCGCCCCGAGGTGGAGCACGAGGCGAGAGTCGCAAGGCGCGAAAGTAGCGCCCAACTATCGCCCAGCAATTAGTCGAAAAGGTGAGCGGGTCTCGCATTAACTTATAACTTATTAAGGCTCTGCCGCAGGGCAGCGACAGCTGCAAGTCCCGCGCTACCAAAACGCACATGTTGCATATAGAATATAGAATTTCCGATGTGGCCAAATCTAAAATGCAAACGGCTGTCCGACGCAGGGGGTCAGACCGAAAAGGAGCTGCGGTCAACTGTTAACGCTTGCGCAAAAATAAGTATAAAATTACAAATGGCTAAAATATTGGTGGACATGTCCATGTCCCAGCTACAGCTACAGCTACAGCTACAGTCACAGGCCCAGGTCCAGGTCCAGGGACAACTGCCAACTGCCTCATTTATTTGCGCTGCATTTCCTGGCAGTGGCAACTTGTTAGTGCAACTGCCACAGCCGCTGCCGCTGTCGCTGCTGCTGCTGCTGCTGCTGTTGTTGGCTTTGCAAAATTCATGCGCATGTTTGTGCCTCATTTTTGGACATTTTCCATGGCGGCAACAGCAACAACTGCAACGCATCGGAATTGGCATCAAATGTGCAAGGGCAAAAGTTTCGTTGCATTTATGCGAACGACAGCCACGGTCCATAACAGCAACGGATCCCCGGACCCAAACACACAGACCCACGTCCCATGCCTAGATACGCGCTAAGCGCTCAGCAAGTACAAATCATGAGTGCTCAACTGATAGATATCCTTTAATAATATCTATTGCTTTAGTCAATGTAATACAAGATTTAGTGTTTACTCTTAAGATTTCTATTCACAATATTCTTTGATAAACATACTCTTACTACAACTTAATCAGATACTCTTCAATATCCAAAAGTATTCAATATGCTTTATTTTCGCTTTTCAATCTAGCCTCTCTCCAGCCCACTCTGCTCACAGGGTATCCCAATTTATATATGTAGCACATACTATAAAGGATATAAAGAGTATATATCCATATAGTATAAACGCATTTTTGTGTATTTGCTGTCTGTTTATTTTGCTGCTTTGTCGTCCGTCGGTTTGTTTGCGTTTAGCTCGCACATCGTTTTCAAAAATCGAAATTGAAATATGAGAACCCGGCTGATATTTATATGGAGCAGGAGAGATGTGGTGGGCAGCCTACCTCTACATACATACATACATATGTACATGTTGTTGGCTTTTGTCGTTTGTCGTGTTGTTTATGCGAAAACACATATTTTTTTTTCTTGTTTTTGCTCTCTGTTTCTGTTTTTATCTAAAACACCGGCAGAATGGCAAACAAATGTGAAGCCAGCAAAAATTACCAATGCAAAGTGGAAATAAATTATACAGTGGCATATGGGATGAACTCTGAACCGTATGGATCTTTAATATTTAATCAGCATTGAAATTGTTATGTCACAGCATCCTCTAAAAGCTCTTTTTCATTTCTGCCTAAACTGCTAGCCGATGTTACTATTTACTCTGATTAATAATGAACTAGCAGAAGAGTTAGCTCGTGTCTGTCGTTTGAGTGCAGGGTGTAGTCGAGTCCGTTGTTGAAGAGCTGTCTGTTGACAAAGATGACGAACTCTCAGTAGAGCTTGCCGTTGACGAAGAAGAAGAACTCTCAGTAGAGCTTGCCGTTGAGGAAGAAGAAGAACTCTCAGTAGAGCTTGCCGTTGAGGAAGACGAAGAGCTTTCTGTGGAGCTCACAGTGGAAGAGGAAGAGGAACTCTCAGTAGAAGACGAGGAATAAGAACTTTCGGTAGAGCTTGCTGCTGAGGTAGAAGACGAGCTTTCTGTAGAGCTATCCGTTGTTGTTGAAGAAGACGATACTGTAGTGGACTCTGCAAAGAAGAGTTTGATTAAAAGTCTGGTTAAGTATAGCTCACGAAAGTATTACCTGTGGAAATAGGTGGCTGTGGCGTTATAGGTTCGGGTTTTGGTGGTCGCGGCTTTGAAGGTTTCCACAGTGAACCAAATATATTGAAGATGATTGGCTTGTACATGGAAATATTCTGGTTTATGTTGAAAACATTGTCTGGGCCGCCGGCGTCATTTGCTCTTGAACTTAGCTGCTTATCGATCATACACTTTTGCCCCGGTCCATTGAATCGATATCCATCATCGCAGTGGCTCCACACTTTGCCCAAGAGGCCAAGGCATAGGAAATATGATTTGGGATCTTTCGAGTCGACAGCCTTGTAGCCGAAAGACTTCTTTGCGCATATATCCGGTGTGTATGCCTGCGAAATGCTCAGCAAAGCAATCCATATTATGATTGCTGCAAATAGGCAATTCCATGAAGAATGTTCGAGAATAATATTTTCCAGACTTACCAAGTCGCATTTTGCCCAAATGCTACTGTTGATTACTCAAGAGTTCTTTATATACCCACAGCGAAGCTATGAAACAATTAGCTGAGAGCTTCAGCTGACGTCGAACAGATAGGACAGAAATGTTATCTTAACTTAATTAGCAGCCAGACGAAAAGATTGTAACTGAACAATTTGACAAGTTGTAACAGCTGTTCTTGTAGTTTTCTTTTAGATTTCAATCAAATGAAAAGTTATGAGTTTTTGTTTAGAGTACACCATAAATGGATCATAAACGAGCTCAAAAATGTTTTTGTATTCTCATGCTGATTTTTTCCAGCTCGCATCTCGCAGTAAAATGAATTTAAATATCGCGCTGCGAGCATATAAAAGGCAAACAATTTTATATTTTTATAAATGCATCATTACAACGAAATTTTGATGGGGACTCGAACAATGTCACAAAATCAAATAAAAACTGGGGCCCCAGGTGGAGGGCGTGGGCTGTGTGTAGCCCATATAGATTACTGATTTATGATGCTGGACTATTCATTAAATGGCCGAATTTAAAAATGAGAAAAACATTGATTTTATTTGATTTTAATAGCGCCGCCCTGGGAACTCCGAACTCCGACCAGCTATCTGCAGTGGTCATCGACCATAAATCGGTTGTAAACTGGTCAACCAGATAAAGCTGGGGACAAAAGAACCGCTAACGCCATCAACGAGCAACGAGCAACGGCGAGAGGCAGTGCATCATCAGCTGCATGGCCGCTGGAGTCTCGGGTAGGCCATAAATTTGTACAATTAAAAATTATGGTAAGTTTTTACAGTTCATACCGTTGGGGCAGTTGGTGGAAATTTATGTGGCAAGCGCCTGCGCTTTGGCAACGTTTGCTCAAATAAATCAGAAACTCAAAATCAAAGTGGAAATTATTTTCGTTTGCCCTTCAAACTGGCCATAAACTTTGTGGCACTGCGACCGTGTCGCACCTTCGTATCTCTCTCTAGCTACAGCTACAGCTGGGGGCATGCAGCGAATCGTTAAACTGTAAGTGTTAGACAGGTGGAGCTGCCAGACTGTCAGACGGCTGGACTCCCTGCTGGCAGTTGAGGGACCGCCACACGTATTTATATATATATATTTATTTATATTTATATTTGTGCGATAAATCAAAACACTCTTTACGCAGCGCGACTGATTTTTAATGCTGAGTCGAGCTTCAAATTTTAATTAGAAAATTATTTAATCAAAAGTTATCGAACGTCGCTCGGCGGGCCACACCCCAACTCATCCCATCCCAAATCCCATATCCCATATCCCATTGCAGCGACAAGTTCGTAATAAAATAATTAGACCGCACGCAGTGCAGCCAACGCAGGAATTGGAAACTAGCGATCGGAGCTGAGAAGACAGCTTCGATAAGCCCATTAAATCGTGACATTCCTCATGGCTCAATCGTAAATCATATTGTACGCCCAAACGGTCCAGTCTAGTCCCTTCCCGTCCCGTTCCGTTCCGTCTGTCCACTAGCCACCCATAGATCAATGTGACTCGATAGTTCGATTGTTCGATTGAGTGCGTGTTCGATTTTTAACGACCCAAACGACGTGCAACGCATTTGAATGTAACCGACTCGACGACGCAACGTTGGCGGAGTTGCTGGAGTTGCAGTTCAAATTGCACTGGAAATGCATATTTATGAGCTGCAACTGAGCATACCACTTGCATGAAAGGGTTCGACACATATGACATATGAAACCATAGAAGCAGTTGGAATGCAAAAATTTATTAAAGCGAATTGTCAAAGAACTGAATTCATTTAGAACTACTATATAAAAGCTCTTAAAGTAAGCTGAATTCCCTTAATACAAGCATTTCCTGAATATTCTCTAATCTAGGTTAAAGCTAAGGCTACTCAAGCAACTTAGCTGCAATAGAAAAAGAGTTTCTATATCATTTATCTTACTGCCAACTCTGGGCTGTGTGTTCTGATAGTTCTGAGTCGAGCTGATTAGCTCAGATCCTAACGATCATGCAACTGTCGTTAGGTAAGCGTTGGGCAACACTCACGCACGTACCCAAATCTTGCATGCCCAATTTGGAATGTCACAGCGCTGACATCGCTGGCCGATGCCTAATGCCATCCACTTGACAGCTAACAACCACACAATAAATCGATTGAATATAGCGCGAGCTGCACCCGCGATCCCCTTACGCAATACAAGTGTGGAGGATTAATTCTTTTTTATTTTTTTGGGTAGAATAAATAAACACGATGCGCATTAAGATCAAATTACATGATAAGCGAACAAATGCCGATAGAGTCGATAGGCCACCGACGCGTCGAGGCGGGGTCCAAATGCCATGCAGTGGCAATGTTGTCAATGGGCTAAGGGGAAAGCTGAAGGGAATTGTGGATGTATGTATATCAACACTTGGCGATCGTCTGGAGCTGGAGCTACAAATTGTGTGCGTAGGCACAGATCAACACCCGAAAATGGGACGTGCAGTGAAAAATGATTATTAATAATGTCGAGGCGAGATTGGGGAATGGCATTCAAGTGAGATCAAGAGGCCAAATATGAGCCAGAGCCAATGAAAAATAACGAGCCTCAGCTAAAATATAACTAAACATAAAATCGAAATGGCAAACCGTTAAAAAAAATAATAGAATAGAATGAAAACTAGAAAAGAGGCAAAATAAACTGCTCTCAGCTGCAGGATGAGTGCCCGTTGTGTCGACACCAGCAACATATGGCCATGGATATGTGAAAATGTTAGCGATTGAAATCAAACGCCCACTGGAACTCGAACTCGAGCTGTAGCTAGAGCTGAAGCTGTAGCTGTAGCTGTAGTTTGGGCTGGGGCAGTGGTCATGGCCATAGAAGCGCTTTGACTGCTGCAATTTGCATAAAGCAGGCAACGTGGTTGCAAAACTGCGCCAACTGACAATTGACAACAACAGCAACAGCAACAGCAACAACAACTGCAGCGGCAGCGGCAGCGGCAGCAACTGTTGCCTGCGCATGCGCAACGAAATTGTCAATTCGGCAACATGTTGGCATGGTGCATGGTCAAGTGCAGAAACAGGTTGCCACGCGGTGGCAGCCACTTCCTTGTGCTTGGTGTTTGTTGCTGCTGCTGTGTTAGATTTTCAAGTGCAGATTGCTCTTGTGGCTGACTTTTTGTGCGACGTTGAAATTTGTAGCAGTCAGCAATCACACATATACACACACACGCACATACACAAAACTGTCGCAGAACAAATACATTCAGGGCTTGGACTTGGGTCCAGTTCTGGGTAATTGTTGCCAACGCCAACGAGCAATGTCTTGGCAACATGTTGCTGCTGCCGGCGCAGCTGCTGCGGCCGCTGTTTGTTTTGTCGATTGTTGATAGGCAGAGACTGATGATGACCATCAGAATGATGCATTTGTACACCCATGAGTTTTGACGTGAAATCTGCACTCGTCGCCCGTCCGTCCACCACTTGGCATAAATTTCGCCTGTTGCCGTTGTGGGAAATCCAACAACAGGCTTAGAGTCTAGCGCAAAGATTAATGCGCAAGTCAATTGAATACTGCACTCGCTTCAGCCACAGCTCCACTCGCTGCAGCTTCTGGCCTGTTGCCGTTGCCAGCAATTGTACGCCGGAAGCGACGATCTTGTTAATTTGATAGTCCTTGGCAATGTTGCCAGCGCCAGCTGCAATATATCATCATTAGAAATTTGTGAGCTTTCGACGCATTCGAACACGTACTTCATAATTGCAATCTGGTTGCCCTCTCTCGCCTCCTTAACCGAACATACATGTATGAAACGCCCACTCGTAACTCTAGTGCCCCACATTCTCATTCTCGACAGCAGCAACCACCTGAGCCACTGAATGCAGTTACAGTTAGTTCATGTCCACACGACCATGTTGATGACGCCTCCTTCGACTGGCTGTGGATCTGATTCTGTCGCTGGCTCTGGCTCTGGCTCTGGCTCTGGCTCTTTGACTTGGTCTAGTCGTGGTCTGGCAATTAACACTAAAGCAGCAACAAATCAATTTGGCGCGCTGTTCATTGTATTGCTCTGGCTGTTGCTGTTGCTGTTGCTATTGCTGTTTCCGCAACATGTTGCAGGAAGATGCGTACCAAATCGATTTGAATGCGGTGCCAATGTGAATGCTGATGTCGATGCTCTGGCCAGGCCATCGTAGGACAGGACAGGCCAGTCGTGCCCCCATGTGATAATGCATTACCCCACACACCGAATGCCAAAAACTTTCAACAGCGACTGTTGCTGACGCTGACGCTGCCGCGGCTGCTGCTGGTGCTGCTGCTGTTGCAGTTGCAATAATTGCTCCACTTGAAGCAGCAACAAATCGCCAGAGTTGGCGTTTGAGCTGCCTCAGACTCTCTACGATGGCCCAGGCCTGAGCCTTGGAATGTACCCTCTCAGGCAAACGCCTCGCGCATACGAAATGAGACAGCCACAAAGACGAAGACAGAGGCGGTGCTGGAGTTGGAGTTGGAGTTGGAGTTGCTGTTGGAGCTGTAGAAGGAGACGGAGACAGACGACTTGAATGAAGAGGTTTTCCGTTGCCATTTCGCTAGCCATTTTTTTTTTCGCTCTGTGTTCAGCTTCTTTTTTTTTTTTTTTTCTTTTTTGTGTGTGCTTTTTTTGCGTTCATTTCCATGCTCAATTTTCCAATGTTTCCTGTGCCCAGCCAACAGCAGCAACAGCAACAGCAACATCGACGACAGCAACAGCCACAAAGCAGACGCCGGAATGCGTTGAGTTGTGCAGCCTCGCTGCAAACAATTGTGATTATCGAACATGGCTGAAGTTGCCTGCGATACACTAACCAAAAGGTAGATCAGCTAGCACATAGAATATATGAGAAAGGTATTGCGATGCTATATATGCTATATATATCTCATTGACTATTCAATAGAGAGTATTCCAGACTTGGCCTTTGTTTTACCTTGTTTCTTCAGAGAGATTCGCCAGGTACGCCGGTGGCAGTTGAGGCAGTTCAAGCAGCCGATGCTTGGATAGCAATCGTATTTGTGTTGCTCTGAACCTGGGCTGGTCGTTTTTTGTTAGTGTGCTATTGTTGTTGCTGTTGCTTGTGTGTGGGGCATCGCAATATAAATTGCAGATTTCTAACGCAATTTTCATAGTTGCATCCTCGCAGCGTCTTTGACATTGCCATTGTTGTTGTTGCGCCGGTTGCTGTTGCTGTTGCTGTTGCCGCTGCCACAACAGCAATTGTTGCCGTTGTGCGCAATTGGCGCTGCCTTGTTGCAAATTTCCAACATTTTTAACCAATTGAATATCTGCGCATTTCCCTCTGAATTCACAATAATTTTTAGTTATGATAATTTTTGGTTACTGCCACAACAATTGCCAGCGCCAGATGCCAGCGCCTGCTATCTGCAGCGATCTAACCCACATTTCAGCTCAACTGGAAACCAAGTATCATCCATTGTTGTTGTTGCTGTCATATATCGATGTTTAAGGTTACTTTTATTTCTAATAAATTGCATCTGTGGGACTTTAACTCTCGCATCTTCTGTGGCCGCTCTCGTGGAGTTCCTTCAACCATATTGCACTTCCTTTGGCACATTGTGGTTGCAGCACTCGTAGAACCAATATTGATTTAATTTTCTCATTACTGTCAAAGAGCTTATATAACCAGGCATAACTCTTGCCAGCAGCCGGGCAGCGTCTCTTGACTCGGAGGGACACCTCCTAACCACATAATTCAGCAAATTTGCAATACGTGCATGTCTTGCATAACATTTCCTTCATCACAGACCTGAGATACGGTAAGTCAAGCAACTCAAGATATTCAAGATAAAAAGCTAATAGAAAAAATGTGAAAAAAAACGGAGTTTGAGGCACACGCCCACGTTAATATTAATTGGCCATTTGCTATGCAAAGCGCAGGCGATGCAATAAGAGGGACCGCAAGACAGGCGACAAGACACAATGACAAAATACAGCAACAGCAACAATAGCAAACAACAGCCACAACAACAATGGCTACAAATAATATAAAATATTGAATATACGACAATTGCCATTCGTTGGTCGCGGGTGGCTCTCGACTTGGCTCTGGCTGGGGCTACGAGTTTCTGGGTTCCTGAATTGCTCGCTTGGCTGCTCGTGCCCGGCAAGCAAAGTTGTTGCTGAATGGCAAACACCTTTTGACGGCGTCTGACAGCAGCTGTCATTTTATTAAATATGATTTTTTTTTTATATACTCATTTTTACTTGATTTTCCGTAGCGTACGCCCAGCCGCCCAGTCGCCCAGTCGCCCAGTCGCTCTGCTGTCGTCCATATAACATTACAGACTTTTATCAGCGCTCAAATCCCGTTGTCGTCATTGTCAGCATTAACAAGTTATGAGTCCGCGGTGTGGGGGTGATGTGAGTGTGAGTGTGAGTGTGTGCTATTTGTGGGTTTGGCCAACGGTAGCGCATTGGCAACAGGTGCCTCTCTGGCTAAGCCTGCTGGGTTGCATCACGTAGGCTGTGGACGTACGTCAGGAGCAACTCCGGTAATTGAGCTGGACAACTACCGCCTTGGCAACGGTATTTCCTTTTGATATTCAAGTGCAGTCAACTTACCTCCCTCGTTCCTCAATTATTGTGGAATGTTAATACCGTCGTCCGTCGTCGTCAGTTATCAACAGGTGGCTGCTGAGTGAGTATCTGATTAGGCAGAGCCCACGCAAGCGTTTCATAAAATGCTCAATTTATAGTCAGCATTAGGTATTCAAATGGTAGGTATTCAATAACCTCGAGATGCTTGCCTTTATGAACCCAATCAGTGCTAAGTACATGGCCACCACAATGGGCACACACTCGGTCTGCGCTGGCTGCACTAATTGCGCTAATAATGGGGATTACCTGCACTCACAGCCAAAACCAGACCACAAAAGAAAAAAAGATGCCAGCAAAACGATGTGAAACGCCAACACACTAATGGACGCTGCTAACGACGCTACGCGATGCTTGCAACTTGATGCAAGCAACGCAGCTGCAGTTACTCCCGCCCATGCCGTCGTTCGCCTGCTGCTGATTGCGTCGACAAGCCGCAGCAACGGCGGCGGCGGATGCTTTGCATGCGACGTGCGTTTATTGTAATTTCATTAAACGAGAAATAGTCACAAAAATAGCCACAAACTCGTCCCACAGTTGCGCACAGTGGTGCAATTAGAGCAGCAAAATTATAACAGCATGCGTTGGGCCAGGAGCAGCCAGCCAGCCAGTCAGCCAGCCAGTCAGGAGCTGCTCAGTGAAGTGGTTGCCCCACCGCTTAAATAGGTTACAATTTATGAGTGGCAGTTGCAGAAATCGCGTCTGTCACTCGCCTTGTGTGGCTCCCTCGCTGCGTGCGAGTGTGTGGGCGTAGGCAACAGCTACCGTCTGACCATCTGACCATCTGAACGTCTGGAGTTGCCCACACCCAGCGCTGGCAGCGGCAGCAGCTGCTGTTGAGTGAAAGTGGCATATCGAATCTTTAATTTGACCGATCTCTTGGTCACTTTGTGGCCGGCACTTTGACAAGCATTTGCACAATTTATCACTGGAGCAGTGCTAACCGCAACGCAAAGGCAGCTAGTTGCCGCCCCACCGACTGCAACTACATCAAGCTGTAGCTGCAATCCGGCTCAGGCTTTCGTCATCATAACAAATTAAAGTGCAATTTATTTTCAATTAGCAATTTGCGTGTCCGAAAAGGCCCAGCAAAATGGCAGAGCCGGAAGGCCTCCAACTCTCCTGCGTCATTTTGATGCAGTGACAAACTAATATCACCCCACCTGCCCCCGGCCCGGTGCTGCTGCCACAGCTCATGCTGTCGGCCCTTGTAATGGAAAGGTTGCATGCAAATTGCGCAAAACCGCAGCAAATTCATTAAAACAATTAGGGCGAACGCAGCTGTTGCATGGACACACGCCTATGGCCAGCCTATATGAACCTTAGGAACAGGTCCATCGACCAGTGTGCTCTGCCAGCTCTGCCAGCTTGGCCGTCCACTGGCCTGTCAACCTTTGGGCGCATTGTAACTGCACTTCAATTAATTGGTTTACGATATAACTACTCTGGAAGTTGTTAACTCTCTTCGAGGGCTTGTCTCAAGTGCTCAACTTAAAACAGCAGTTGACCATGCAAAGCATGAGACACCACACACACACACACACACACACTCACACACACATACGCACACATATTGAGTCCTAACTCAGCCAGTGACAGACAGCTCGATGATTGGTTGGGAAACTTGTTGAGCTCGACGAATGGAGAGCAATCAACACGACAGCACTTTCGATGTTCTCTAAGGCGGAGCTTATAAATGAAACGAGGAAAATTACAATTCGAATCGAGCAAATTACCAAAATTCGTAAAGAAATGTATCCAAATATGAGGCTGCTAAAGGATTAGCTCTGCCAGGTCATTTCTCACAATTTGAGGGCTCTCATAACATGTCGCTGACATCTAAGGTAAGCATCGAGAGGCAAGTTTTATGGCCTCAGTGGGCCCCCCTGGTGGAGTGCGTTGCATTGAATGGACTACGCGGTGTGTGCAGCCCTGGACTGAGCTTCAGTATTCACCCAATAAATGTCAAGACGTCTAGTTTATGTGACTATTAAAGAGGCGCGCACTGCTGCCAGAGGCAGCTTCAAAGCGCCAACTCCAGATAATCCCCGGCCTGAGATGCGCCAACGATGACTTAATGGCACAAAGCCTGACCAAGTCGATGGCGATGGCGATGGCGATGACGATGACGATGGCTGGATAAGGACGCGTGCGAAAAGTCAACAACAAAGTTGAAAACTGCTGGGACAGTTGGGTCGGCTTGGCCTCACTTGGCTCGGCTGCATTCAGAATTGGTGGATCGATGGATGCGCAACGGGGAGCTGCAAAAAGGCTGCAATTAAAAGGCAGCAGACAACAAGCAACAAAGCGCCGTTGGCAACGTTAACAAAAAAGGCAGCCACAGCTGTCAATTATTTCGAGTACTTTTCACCAACGCCTCACGCAGTGCACTGGCAGCGAGCAGTAGACAGGAGGCCGGAGACAGGAGCAGCAGAGAAGACAGCAGACAGCAGACAACAGACAACAGACCGGAGATTGAAGACAGACGAATGCAACAGCAGCAGTTGCAGCATCAGCAGCATCATTTGACAGCAGCAGCAGCAGCAGCTCATGGCCAACACAGCAGCAGCAACAAAAAAAAGAAGAAAATATATAAAAAACACAAGCAGCGAGCGAAGCAAACATAAATATTGGCAACATACTCGCATGTTGGCCCAAACTGTCAAATTATTTCGATTCATGAATATTAACGCCCAACCAGCCGGCTGCCACAAAAGGCCAGCTTGGGAATACGAATGTAAAAGCCCGTCGCATCTCCCCCAGCTCTCTCTGCTCTCAGCTCTCAGCTCCCAGCAAGGAGCTATCGTGGCTGTTGTTGTCCTCGTAATTGACAGCCGCACTTCTTCTGCCGCGGCTGCGCTTTTTATTTTATTTTATTTTATTTTTTCTTGTCTGTGCTTGTGGCTGCTCTTTACCGAATTTATCAATTAATTAAAATTCGTGCATTTCATATACATATACATATAAATGCATATATGTATGCGTGTGTATGGATTGTATAAAAATTATTTCATATATATATGTGTATGGGTAGATATATTCGTGGCTGGGCACTCGTAAATGACATTTTATTGCCGGCTCGATGCAGTCGCGATGTCACACAAATTATGCAATTTTTTCGCCACAATTTTAACTCGTTTTCGGTGTTGGTAATAAACCAAATACGATTTTTTCACTGCCTTCCTTTATATGGCCAACTGTCCAGCATTCGCGGTTATTGAACTTTATCGCACTTATTAAATGGCCCACATCTTGTAATTGTCGCTGAGGGAGCTATATAACCGTGTTGCAGGCTAACGATATTATCAGCAATTTATGGTATTTATAGTTAACATATTTTCACTATTTTTAAAGCAGAACTTAAAGCAAAAAGGCTAGAATTTGGCTCCCTTAGAGAGTGTCTTCTGCTGGTTGTTTGGTCGAGTTCATTGACATGCAGCAGCAGCAGCAGCGGCAGCAGCAGCTTGTGGCGAATGTTAAGGAGGTAGCTGCTGCAAGAGCTGTGACCAAACATGGCATTGCCTAATTTTCCACGAGTTCATAAATCAATGTCAGCAAGCGACCAGGCGAGCGCATTGATTGTCTTCAATTTCTTCATTGCGCCTCTGATGGCTGTTGACCCAAAGCGAAAGCTGCACCACCTTTCGGTGGTGCAACCGGGCAGTCAGTCCTTGCACGAGCTACGTACGTGTGGCAATTATGTTGCCTGCCGGCGTCTTTGCAGCTGCGGCATAAAGCAAAAATCTCTTCTGATGCTCGGCGAGACGGAGCAGGAGCAGGAGGAGTGGGAGGAGCGGAACGAGACGAGACGAGCGAAGCGCGCAATTGGCAACTGTGGAGCTGGCATTAGAGCCATTTGCATATTTGGCCATTTGCATTAACACCTTCGTCTGGGGGCATTATGTAATTTCCTCTAGACTAGATTCGTATTGCTGCTCCATGTCCACAGCCATGTCGAAGCGTGACTTTGCCGCCTGGCCGCCTGGCCGCATGGCCGCATGGCCTTTCCCAAACATTTATTGTCCTTGTCCGCAGCGCGACACGCCACGCCCCTCTCTCACTCTGCTCTGATCTGCTCCGGTCTGCTCTGTCTTTGTCTTTGTCTTTGTCTCTCTCGCCCAGCTGAATTATTACAACACTTGACGTTGTTCGGCGCGATTTCGTGAGTGCATCTTATAATGCTATTAATTATTTGTATGTTGCACCTTAGGATGTCAGCCAACTAAGCCGAGAAGGCGACTCTAGCAGCTACTAGCCGGCCAAATGCGTACACAGCCTGGGAGCAGCAGGCGAGGATTTGCACATGCCACAGCTCAACTCGAAATTTATGCCGGCAACACGAAGAAATTGTAACAACATGGCAATTTATTCCAAGGAGCTGCACAGATAGAGCAGCAGTCGCAGCAGCAGCAGCAGCAGCAGCTTGATTATCTTTTATTGTCGGTGCTCTAAGCAGGCGGAGCGGGCAACTTAAACTGCCCCAGTGACAAGTCCCTGTGCCAAGGTATTCGCCTGGGAGCTGCATAACATTATCACAAGACCATTTCCACGGCCGGTTGCATCTACATCTACATAGACACTCTTGTTACTGAATATTTTGCAGCAAGAAGGGAACAAGAGGGAGAGAGTGAGAGAGAGAACGAGAGAGAGACATAGCTCAATTCCAACAATAGCAAGCCACAAGAGTAGAACTTCCGTTTCTTACGAGTCGCCTTACTATGCGATTTTCATAAATTCAAGCAGTGCAAAGAGAGATTTTGATAGTTTTATTGAATGGCTAGAAAAACGAATGAAATAGAGAGGGAGAGAGAGAGAGAGAGAGAGAGAGAGAGAGAGAGTTTATGTGAAAAGCAATACCAATCTAAGTAATTTGAAGCATAAGCAGGTAAAAATAATTCACTTTGCAGTGTTTCTAATAATTTCTCAAATGCTGACATTAATCCTAAACCTATTCTAATTAACCTGATGCCACAGCACAACATATCATTTGCAAGAGCACAAACCAAACACACCAGCAATTTAAGCACCAGGTTTTTCACTGATTAGATTGAGGACAATGCCGAAAACCAGCAACTTCCATGCCAGAGCAGCAGCAGCAGCAGCAACAACAATCGTAATAGAAACGGCAGGCAACAAACCAAAATCCAAAACGAAAGCAAGGAGCATTCATCTTTGCCAATTTGCATTTGCATTTGCAGTGGCAGCCACAGACACTGGCACAGGCACAATCGCAGCCAAAATACCATATAAGCCGCCCACCTACACACACCTCTGGCTCTGGCCGTGTTCGCATGTAGACAAGGCAATGGCAGTCATAGTCATAGGATTTGAGAACACTCTGCTAATTAGGAGGAGGCTGGCGCGTCGAATGTGGGTTAACAATTGGCAGCACGGCAAAAGGCAAATATTGTCAGGGCAACACGCTCCAAAATGGAGCCACGAATGCACTTTGCCATCAAATTAATTAAGACAAGAATGCGAACGGGCCAAAAACTAAAAGCAAAACCAAAGCTGAAACTGAAGCTGAACTGAACTGAAAGCCAAAGGCGCGAGCTGCGCTAACAACAAATAGGGCCAACAAGCCAAAAAGGGGTTAGGCCAAAGGCAAGCTGTTTGTCGTCTAATTAGGGATTATGAGGCGTGTTGACAAGCACAACTAATTGAGAACTAAAAACGCTTCGAAAACGAACAACGGACCAAGAGAGTGGACCACACACGTCACAGCCAAACATTTCTGGAGGACGACAAACGGCAACAAATTGACCTGCAACATGTTGAACAACGGCCATAAAGACCAGCAACAGCAACAGTCGCAGCCACAGCAACAGCAACAGCAACAGCAACAGTCGCAGCCACAGCAACAACCACTTGAAACGCCGAAAAAGAAACATGTTGATTGCTCTATCCGAAAAATTAATTGGACCACACACCACGAAGCAACAGCACCACCATACATACAAGCACCACTCGATGCTTGATGCTTGATGCTGGAAAGAGATGGCACAAGGCATGCGCAACCGCGTCTAATTAGTGCGAGCGAGAGAGAGAGAGAAGCAGAGTGACGAAGAAGAGAGAGAGAGAGAGAGAGAGAGAGAGAGTGCCCACAAACTACTACTCGTAGACATCACATCGTGGCTCTGGTGGGTGTCATATATATTTTAATGACCGCTACGGCACTGGGATTGCCCTCGGCTCCCAGCTGCGGGCCACATCGATGGATTTTTGATAACCGCAAGCGACCGAATGAAATGGCAAAAATGAGAAATACAAAAAAAAAAAAAAAAAAAAAACAAAACTTAAAAGGAAACCAAAAAACTGGCGCGAATGACTGCATAAATCCATGTGAAATGCAACCAAGAGATTCCATGACTCCCTGACTCTCTGACTGACTGACTGACTGAGTACCCTGACTAGCTGTCGTCTGTGGTTGGACGGGTCTATCTTAAAGATTTGCCTGCAGCTCGAGTGAATGGCAGCGGCCCTGACTCCAGATCCGCGAAGCTGTCGTCGTTAGGCAGCGCAAATGCAAATGCAAATGACTTTTTCGCATATGTAGGTCTCCTGGGTGTCACTCTTAACCCTATTTCTGGAGCGGCTCATAACGTTGACAATGGGTGGCCAGCCGACAGGAGCTCAGACTCCGACTACGACGCCGACTACGACTCAGACTGTCTGCCTAATTAGGCAGCTGCGTTATTTATTTGTAATTGTGAAACCTGATTTCAATTTATATATGATATATATATATATATATATATATGTATACATGATTGCCGCTGGCATTGGCATGCAACGAGCTGCGTGTGTTTTGCACGCATGTGCAGAAACACGTGTAAGGTCCGGCCTTAAATGTAAATAGAATACATAGCCAACAGGATACTCTAGCTGCTGCCTTAGCTATACATATATATATATATATATATATATATATATATATATATGCGCTATTGTTGACTGGCCTCGCCTGTGACTAGCAAACGAATACGCCCACTTTGCTAGCGGTTGGCGGTTACGCCCCCAAGCACAGTCTCCGGTTGCAGTCGCAGGTCCAAGTCCAAGTCGTAGTCGAAGTTGGAGTCGCATCGTAAACTCAGCACGTAAATTATGATCAGCCAACGGCGTTGAATATTAATTGCACCGCACCAAAATGAACAAAAGCCGACACAGCATCAGCAGCAGCAGCAGCAGCAGCAGCAAGAGCAGCTCCAAGAGGCACATTCCAGCTAGATGATGGCACAGCTCCTGCTGCAGCTCCATACTTGGTGGCCAACTCATGTGAGTGCGCGCGCGCATCTGTAACGGGCCTTTGATAAGCGTCGATAATTATTGAGCAGCCGCTGGAGCCGGCTGCAGCTCTTTGCTCAGTTATAGAGCTTTAATTAATTTCCAGGAAGTTCCGATCGCCAGGCCTAGGCTGTGAGCGCGACTGCAACTGCAACTGTCTGGCTATTGGGGCTTTCGATTTCGCCGATTGTCGTCGGTCATCACTCAGCTGGAGCCGCCTGGCAGCGCCTCCTATGTCAGTGTCAACACAGCGACGACCCCCGTTGCTCATTTCTGTCTTGCTGTTTGATGTATTGTCCCTGAACAACTCTAGCCAACAGCAGCAGCAGCAACAGCAACAGCCAAAGACAAGGTGTGGTCCTTCGAGCACTGTCATAGCTGTTCGCCTCTAACTTGAAATATTTGCTACGGATGCGTTCCCTAACTGAGTGTCAATGAGCTGCTGCAGCAGCAGCAGCAACAAATGCCAAATAGTGTCTTAAGTTGTTGACTCAACAGCAGCAGCAGCAGCAGCTACAATGTGATTTGAGACCTGGCATTTTGTCCTGCGGCCACCAGAGCAGAGAATGCGATAAAAACAAAAACTAAAAAAATATTTATAAATATACGTGTATATATTTCCTATATGTATATATAGAACAGAAAAAAAAAAAATCTGAAACAGTTTGCTGTTTCTGTTTATTTATCATGGCCGACAAAGCGGCGCAAATCTTTCAGAAACAAAATCACAAGGCTATCAAGAGCTACCAGCCAGCAGCAGCCACTCCGGCAACAGGGCAAACAATAATAAAAATGCCAACCACAGTTGTTGGCTAAAACAAAGCCAAAGTCTACAGAAGTTGTCCAAAGAAACAGCAAAAATCTTAAAGCCCGGAAGCGGGTTGAAAAAAGTTCAGTTTATTGAATTCTTGTTTCGATCGGCCAAACAGTTGGCGCACACAAGAATTGATTGCAGGTACAGTGTGAGCTAAAAGTACGCACACACAAACTCAGATCTCCACATAACATATATTGAGCGGTTTTTCCATTGAAATCTACATAAATATAATATATTTTTGTTTTCCCTCAATTTTATTGACCTGGCCACCTACTGTTTGCAGTCAATGCAGAGTTCACAATCTTGAGGCAAACACCGTTTTGAGTAATTAGGCACGATTTTAAGAATAATTACCACCTGGTCGCCAGGCCCACATGTTGTGGCAACAAATTGCCGCCGTTTTGCCAGCTAAACTGATTTTCATTTTGATTTTCAGTCTTTTATTTTTCTTTTTGATCGCATTTGGAGTTTTTAAAACAGTTGCAATCGTATCAGCCTCGAGCGTACTATAAGCTCGCAGTTCGGAAGCAAATTATGCGGCAAATAATAAATAATTCGAGCTCATAAAATGCAATAAAAAGCCGCTCACAGCGCCGCGATTTATTTCACAAGATAATTTCAAACTAATTTGGTAGCATTTAGCCGGAGAATTATCGCCCGACCAACACTCGGCCGAATGGCGCTGCGGGAACCACAGCTGACAAATGGCATTGAAAACTGCATAAATTGTTGCGCTATGCCATGTGCCACGCCCATTTCAAATCAGTCAAACGAGCATGGTCATAAAATAAAATATGAAAAAACTAGAATAAATTATATGTAGAATTATGAAATATGCTTGCAAAGCTAGACGAAATTCCTCCAGAACTTCACAAAGATAGGAAAATATTTTATATATGAAGCTAAATAGTTCTATAGAGACGGTCTAGGTTATGGCTTTTGTTTTGATAACCTGACATATGTTTCATAATCCAGCTGCAGTTGACATTAGGCAACGCCCCTTTTAGCAGAGTTACGCCCAACTGTCAATCTGTGAAAATGATATATTGCAACTGTTATGACAACTTCTATGAGAACAATTGCATATGGAAGACTTTTAGCAAATGCATTAATTTTTGAGCATCCTCGACAAACTGATATAAAAAGCCCATTCGAATAATAAACCAATTGCAGTTCTTTTCCAAGTTTCACAAAGTAAACTCTTTCAATATGCTGTTCGAGTACTTGAGACCGCCTTCATTTGGTGACTTTTTGGCATCCCGATACTCATTCAAGTATTTGGAAAGGGGCATGAGATTTGTTGGCTGGATGCCGCCACCCAGGAAAAATTTCAATTACTGGATATATTGCGTTTATGGTATCTTAGTAACCGGGATATCTGGCGTCTATTTGCCCTTTGCCTTCTTCAGCAGCTACTTCGTCGACTTCAGAAGCTTCACACCTGTAGACTTTCTAACTTCCATACAGGTCGCTTTCAATTCGGCTTGCCTGGGAGTAAAGATCGCCATTGTTCTGCCGAATATGTGGCGCTTCAAGAAGGCAAAGAAGCTGCTCGATATTCTGGATAAACCGTGCTTTGAGGAGGGAGAAGGCGATGAGATACATCGCTGCGTCACACGCTGTAATTTCGTCTATATGGTATATCAGGTTACGTTTAGCTCGTACACCGCGCTCACTTGTCTGAGCTCCATTCTAACGGGCGTGACCCCATGGGGATTCTACATTCCATTCGTGGACTTTCGCTCGAGTAAGCATATGTTTTGGGTGGCAACTTTGATTGAAGTTTACGTTGGGTCAATGGCTGTCACTTTCGATCAATTTCTGGACATCTATCCGGTAATCTTTGGCATCATTTTAAGAACTCATCTTAAGCTCTTGATAAAGCGCGTTGAACGATTGTGTAAAAACAAGAGCCAAAGCGACGCTGAGAACTACGCGGAGCTGGTCAACTGCATCAAACATCACAAAAATATATTGGAGTAAGTAGAGGAGAGTTCAGCTTACGTAAGATATGTAATATAATTTGATGACAGATTCTCGAATATCTTTCGTCCACTTGTATCGGGCACTATATTTGCTCAGTTTCTAGCGATTGGCCTGTGCCTGGGTCTGTCGATGGTGAATTTGCTGTTCTTCTCGACTGTCTTGACGGGTTTGGCTACGTCCGTCTTCATTGTCGTCTTGGTGATCGAAACATTTCCCTTTTGTTTCATCAGCGAGCTGATTGAAGACGATTGCATCAAACTGACGCACGCCATATTTCATTCCGATTGGATAAGTGCGAGCAAGCGCTATAAGGCGACTCTAGTATTCTTTCTGCATCAGACACAGCAGACGATTGCCTTCATTGCTGGCGGAATCTTTCCGATATGCATAAGTACTAACATTGAGGTAAGGAATACTAAATCAAGAGTTCAGATAGGTATGATAGCAATTCATTCGATTCAATTTTCCCGCTTACAGATGGCCAAGTTGGCATTTTCAGTGGTAACTGTTATCAAGCAAATGAATATTGTCGAGAAACTTAACAGAAATCAATTTTCTTAAATTATATGCACATTAAATTACACGTAGGTATGCTCTAAACACCTGTAGACACACTCGCACAGCAATCGAAAAGAATAAAATATGCTTGAGCTGGGAAATTTACTGCCAAACATTTCATATGAGCAGGAATCGTTGCTGAGCCAACTTGGAAACAATGCAAAGACGATCCCTAATCGCGTATTTGCTGCTTGCTGTTTTTGTTTGCTGCTTGCTGCTTGCGATGCGGAATCGATGGCCTTTAAATCTCTTCGACAATAGAATTGCTTTGATGCTTGTTGTTGTCTTTGATCTTTTGAGTGCTGCCGGGCATTTCGAATGACGCATGGCAATGGGTTTTGCATTGAACAGCAGCTGGGCTAACTTCGTCTGTCGGGCTATTCCGATGGGAATTGCTCTGCTCGCTGGATATTGCGTATACGCCGAGGATGCCAAGTGCTAAGCCTTTAAGAGCTGCAACAACTATACAGCTTTCAGTTGGAAATAAGTGTTGCTTGTTAAATGACATCGTTTTTCATTTGTACAGCATTGAGCACTGAAGAGCCAGCCTCTCATGTGGCAGGCCGAGAGTCAGCCAACCAGCCATCCGGGAAACTGAGTAAAAGTAGTACAGGAAATTGAATGTTAAGACCGACACGTACAAAATACATGCGGTATTTGGTACAAGCTCACACACTGAAGCACTGATTGTGGGTTACAGATACAGATACAGATATGGACACAGAGCACATACGCAAACACACACAGACTCGAAGATGCTGCATAAATCTATCTTTTAGATTTATGGCGCACCAGAGCAACGTTAATAGGCAAATGAGAGAGAATGAGAATGGCGAAATGTGTATCTCTCTCGTATGTGTGTGTCTGTGTGTGTGTGTAGGCCAATGGAATGGCATACAGAGAGAGAGACCAACTTGTGAAATGGTAATAAAACTTTGTATGCGCATTTAAAGCTGTTTTAGGCCTGTGACCAGGTCTGTCTTCGCAATGAATTATGAAATATTTTGGCAGCGCTAAATGCGAAACGAGTAAGGCAACTCTCGCCGGCTGGCATTAATCATGGCCCAGTCGGTAAAAGGACATGGCCAAAGCTATCTGCACATAGATAAATAAATAACCGCAGCACAGAAAAAGAAAACCTGTGGCCAGAGCCATAAAATTGAGTTATTAAAATAAACAACGACAGGTGCGGACTCAAACAGAGATTGAGAGACAGAGAGATTGAGAGAGAGAGTGAGAGGGAAAGCAAGATTGGGCAAAGGTTAACAGCAATCAGTACTTTTCTCTCTGGTGAATGCAGGTCAACTGCGGACAGTTTGTTTCCAACAAATATTACCAATGTTTACATACATGGCACACAAAAGCGTGCCAAGTGAAGCAGCAGCACAGCAACTGGGAATTTGTTAACTGGCATGCGGGAGAGCGCGAAAATGCAACAGCCAAACAATTACAGCTGCCAGATGAATGTTGCTCCAATTACGAATGTGCATCAAGGAGGCAGAAGCACTTGGCTTGGCCCAAACCAACCAGCCAACCAGCCAACCAACCAAAGAGCCAAGCCTCGTCTGTTTTGGTTCAGTCAGGCATCGCTCTAGCAGTTGCTTGCTAGTTGAATATTTGCTGCACAAGCGTTGAGAAAGCGCGATAACATTTTAACACACTCTCACAGCCACGCAGCAATGTTTACACATGGCCGGGGCCAGACCAAGCTGCCAGGCTGCTGTGTTCTCATGTGCTTCTCATGCACTGAAGGTTTTTTATCAACAACAACAGCAAAAGCAACAACGACAGTAGCAGCAGCAGCAGCAGCAGTTGGCAGCTGGCTGCCGAAAGCACAATATGACCCTTTGCTCTGCACTATTGGGATAAGATATACGAAAATGAAATTTCAGTTCATTTTGGGCAGCCCGATAAAGCCCTTAAGTGCTGTGGCTGATAGCACTCGAGGCTGTTAGTGAAAATTGGCCACTCTTAAGCCACTTGGCAGCAACTAACTGCCAAATCAATTGGCCCACCATATACCATGCAACATATTCAGCTAAAAACCTTAGCAGATCTAGCCAGACAGCGCATCCCTATTGGAAGTGCATATGGGAGCGCAGAAACCTTTCGAGTTGACCCATTTTTAGTATTTCAGTGCGCCGCATCGCCATTAAATTAGCATATAAGAGCAGACAAACAAAATGAAAATAAAAGAAGAGAAATATATATGTATGCATGTGTATAAAATATAAGGGGGAATCCTCATAATCATACAAAAAGATTTTTCCTCCCAGAGACAAATCGAGTGACTATCGAAAACACTCGAGAGTACCAGTTGAATGTCATCCTAAGAGTAGGCCACACTTTTTGAGCGCACATCTGGCAGACGGAATGTTCTCTTAAGAAATACTTTAGCATATTAGAGATAACATTTACGTATGCAACTTTAATGCTATCGAAAGTTTTTGCAGCTGCTGCACAGACTGAGAGGCGGACAACAAATAAGCATTCGATTACAGTTTTTACAGCTGTGGGGCATAAAAATGTAAAATTTATTTAATCCAAATATTCGTGGAGCACTTCCTTTGCGTCTTTTTATGTTGCATATACAAATTGCCAAAAGGATTTTCTTGCGGAAAATTCACTCTGCATGCATACAAAATACGAGAGATACAAAAAACAACAAAGCGTGGCTGAATCCAGTTGAACAAATATTAAATACCCTGTGAAGATTAGTTATATATTTGATAGAGCTAAGACAATATGGTAACTAGAAATATAGCCTTTAGGCTTACTTAATAATAATAAACATATATTTAATATTAATAATTGTACTAATTATTAATTCTAAAAAGAAATGTAAGAGCTATTTTTTCTTAAGCTCAGATAGGGTATATATGTATGTACATATATTCTACTCTCTCGTTACATTTGCAACAAAATCGAGTCAACACACACAAGCATACACAGAAATGTGAAAAAAACATGTGAACAGTCAACGAACACCGAAATTTACAAATAACTTAACAATTTGCTTTTGGCCCTGTTGACGTGGCCCACACGGAGCCAAGGGTGAAGGGCGAGCAAGCGAAGTCATCACGACGATGACGACAACAACAACAGGAACAACAGGAACAACATCGAATTGCAACTGCTGGTGAAAGTTAAGGCCAATCACTGCAACAATGCCAATCGAGTGACAACAACAATTGCTAACAGAGACGTGAATTTCAATACGAATTACATATGTATGTGTGTGTAGTTGCCACATCGATGCGATCATGATGAGGATCACAGCGAATGATCCAGCTACAAGAAGAAACACAGATACAAAACTACAAGAGATACGCAGTCAATCTGCAGTCTCATCGCATCGAAATCTTGTCCTGTCGCCGTTTCGTAATGCTAATTTCTGACATTCTCTGAATATATGATCGATATGCCATATAGGGACAGTGCACAGTAATGGACTGTATGCATAACTGTTTCTACTCAAGAGCCAAACAAAATTGAAATTAAATTTAGTTTTTTGCGAAAATGCAAACAAAATAAGGGAATTAATAAAACAGAAACTGAAAGACTTTCCTCTCAGCCAGATAATTGAATAATGTGCGGGCAAAGAGAAGTCTACTGAATTTTGATGTTAGCTTGTTTTGTATACATAAGAGTTCGATATACATATATTTCAATAGATGTTAATAATATAGTAATAATAATATAATACTATCATTAGGAAATTAAGTATTGAGAATATGGGACTTATACAGTGAGTATATTGTGCAAAGTACATTAAGTATGCCAAGTATTAAAAATTTTTGATTAAACATAAGTTTAGCATATTTCATTATACTTCATCCGTCAACAATTATGTGTTAATATATTTTTATTTTTGATTTATTTATAGGGTATTTCTAAGCCATAAATACGCTCTCGCATATGCTTATGCTTTTTATTAGTGGATTTTCTCAAACCGCTCCTATCTCTCAATCCATCGCCCATTTTCGACTTGAACTCGTCATAAATTTTAATACACATTTTGGTTTGCAAATTGCTCAAAAGATGCATTTCTCGCTATCCCTCTTCAGCTCTCTCTGTCTCTCACTCTATCTCTCTCTCTCTCTCTCTCTCTCTCTCTCTCTCTCTCTCTATCTCTCTCTTTCTCTTATAGTTTTTTGTTGTCCTTTTGCAAGCACAACAGCAGCGACAACTGTGACGAGCCCGTCAGCTTTTGATTGACTGGCTAAGTTCAACTGATGTGGCTCTTGGCTCTGGTCTCTTGTATCTTGTCTCTTTGCTGTTGACTGGTTGGCTGGCTGGTTGGCTCCTTCCCTTGAGTTAGTCCACGCACTCACATAGAACGGCAGCAAATTGCATAATTTTTACATAAATATGCTGACGTGCATTCATAATCATAAAAAAGGGCTAAAATTCTTTGTATTGTTGTTGGCTTTTGTTCTCCGCTTGGCCCCGCCTGCCTCCTGGCCAGCTCGTATATTGTTGCTCTGTTATTTATTTGGCCTGCATATATATATGTATACATATTTTTTTAATATGCAGCCTAATAGGCATTCGTCTTTTTTTCTCTCCCTCTCCCTCTCTCTGTTGTTTTTCGTTTACTGCTGGAGTTGCGAGTTTCCCGCGCCCGAATTGACAAAATGTATGCAAAGCTAAAGCAGCAACAAAAGGGCAAACGTATAGTGCATAAAATATTTATGATATCGAATTGTATTGGCATTATTTCAAGCTTGAATGCCGGCTTATAAGTCACAAACTAAACTAATGTGCATGAATTACGAATGCGTACAAATTCAGACATTCGCTGCATGCACAAACTGCTCATACAGGTGCAAGTCCATGGTGGATTAAAGGATTTGCTGTGAGTAAAGCAAATATTTTCGATTTTTCTATAGAAAATCAAGTTTGCTCAACTCACATCAGATGCATCGAAAAGGAAAGATGCAAAGGGTTAGCTAACTCAACTTTAAGTAAACCCTAAAGCACAACTATTATTTAAGGAATTTCTTTCAACCATTTAATAAGGTTGATTTTACTTTAATCTACATGTTCAGCCCTCATGGCTGCTGCTGCTGTCTGCTCATCCTTAACGCACATTTGGACTGTAAAAAGCAACGAGCTGTGAGAGTCAATTGCATGCAAAACTGTGCCATTGTCAGATGCTGCGCTGACAAAAGGGGTAACCGAGGAGCGTCCGATATATAGAGGTGGGCCAGGCCGTGACTCTACGGCCGCACAAAGGGCAACAATGCTGCTGTGCGGTGGATAAACAAGGACGGCCACAAAATGGCCACCGCAAAGGCAGCGCCAGCGTTGGTCATAAACGACATGCGGCGGGTCAAAAGGACGCCCACACAACAGCACCAGCAGCAACGACAGCGACAGCAACAGCAACAGCAATTGCCTGGTCGGTCACAAGGATGATGGCGAGAACTTAACGCACAGCCAACAGCAGGCAGCCAGGCAGACAGGCTGTGCCATGCAATGCCTCTGGTTTGTTGTTGCTGCCTAGCAAATGTCGTTATAAATGGCAGTCATAATAAGTGGGTTAAATGGCCAGACGCACGGCGTGAAGGGACCACAGGCAGCAGTGGGTCTCTGTGTCAGTTGTTAAATGGCATGCGGAGCGGGCGTTCATGTGTTGATTCGCTGTTGATTTTGTCGTGTGTCTTGGCCAAAACTAATTACCGATAGTTCAAGGGGTCACCTGTCCATGGCAAACTCTTTAAACTGCAATTAAATGCCACTTGGATGCTTTGGCCAAGGCGTCGGCCGGGCTAAAACTGAGGCGATTATAAAGCAATCAAGTTACTAGCTTTGGCCATGCTCCGTGCAGCAATTCGCGAACTGCTTGGCTCTGTCTGCCACATTCACATCATTTGCAGAATCATAATTCGCGTGTTAAGCGCGCATTAGTCTCACGTTGATTTATCACAGCAGGTACCATGGAAACGGCTATAGAAACTGGGTCTGGGTCTGGGTCGAAACTGGTAACTGGGTCCTTGCGCCACCGCCTCCTGCTCCGCCTCCTGCTCCCCAGCCATCTGCTCCATTGGCTCGGGTTGGGCTCGAATTGGGTCCGCTGCCAGCAGAGAGTGGTATGCGGTTTTAATAACCGAATTCGCAGCTAATTTCGAGCTGAAAGTTTGGTTGGACAGCGCCTGCGGCGTGTGGGTGCGGCACGGATTAGAGATGAGCGCGTGAGAGTGCTCAAAATTTTGCTATAGATCCAATTAAGATTATATGAGAGAGCGTGAGCTGAGCATGAACATTCGTTTTTGGCTGCCAACTCATCCTGTTCCACATGCAGCAGGGCTCATCTCTAAATGGCATTCATCAAGAAGCGCCTCTTGAGCACACACAAATAACCAGATGCCTTCCAACACTCGACCAGCTGCGCATTCGTTAAGCCAACGACTTACTTTTCGGCTGATTTCAGCGAACGGAGCTGCTGCGGACTCCTGCTCCATGGCAAAGTGGAGCAAATTTATGCCCAATTTCATGCGAATGGCAAATGATTTATGCGACAGCGCGTTGCAATTGCCAAAAAGGATATGTGCGTTGATTTCGTTTGGCCCCAGGACAAATAACTTCATTACGTTCTCTCGCTGTTGCTCTTTGCCTGGCGTGTGTCGTCCCTAACCCCGCCCCACCCACGCCAGCGCACCGGCCGAAAAGGTTGCCCCCTTTGGGTAATGATGTTTCATGTTGTTGCTGAATGTTGTTTGGAATTGGGATTGGGTTTTGGATTTGAGAATTGTAAAATATATGCAAAGCAAATCGCACGATTCTCGTGATGTTGCTCATATTTGGGCACCGTAACAAGCGCAGCAACACGCGACAACAACAACAACAACAGCAGCAGCAGCAGCAGCAGCGGCAGTGGCAGCGAAATCAGCTAGCTGCGACAACGCGCGAAAATCGCATTCTACTTATGGCGTGAATTTCGCGATCGTCTGCTAAGCTATTTTTTTTTTTTTTTTTTTTCGCTCTTTTCGTTCGCCTTGGCACTTGGCACAGCCGAAATGCGATTCAAATTCCCAAATTCAAATTTAAATGCAACAGCAACAGCAGCAGCAACAGCAATAGCCACATACAAATCGAGATGCATAGAGCCTGCCAAAATGTTGTGCTTAGAAATTGGCAGGAAGTCACGCCATTTGAACCATTTGTTTGTTAACAATAAACCGTTAGCAACATGACGCTGATTACACATGCATCCACAGTAAATGACAACATTTATCATTAGGCCAGCTGAAGGCAGCAGCAGCAGCAGCAACATTTGCAGGTAATTGCAAGTGCAAATGCAACAGCAACAACACAACAGACTGCAACAGAACTTAAGATCGTCGAGCCACTGTCAGCTTATGGGATTTCATTGACAGCTTCGCGTTGCTCCAGTCAAAATGTCCTTAAAGCACATTTGCAGAAATCTCTTGTTGTTGCTGTTGCGGTTGCTGCTGCTGCCAGCCGCGAGTTGTTGCACGCACTTAATTAAGACGACAAGTGAACGACCTCAGCTGTCAGAGCGGCATGCGGCAGGGGCCAACAGCTGCTGGCAACACAAATATTAAATATGGTCAAAATGTAGCCTAAGACCTACTCAATGGCAGCCAAGATGTGCAAGATAAGATAGCCTCTGACATGGCTAAAACACACAAAAAAAAAAGGCAACAACAACAGCAATGACAAATCAGAAAAACTTTTATCATTTGGGGCTTCAAAGAAATTTAAATACATACATTTATGGGAAAGGAATGCCAATATTATTGGCCACAGACGACCGTTTCGTTTCCAATCGATCAGCGTGCGTTTGCGATCTGCCAGGCCACAACAAATAAAATATGTTTTGTGTATTAATAAAAGCCCGAAACGATTGCACTTCACACCTCATTGAGATTGGCCATAAAGATGCCTTAATAACTCAGCTAAGCTGGATACGATGAACGCAACTCTGCAAGTTCCTGCCTGACTGCCTGCTGCTGCTGCTGTTGCTGGCCAGACTGGGCTGTCAGTATCGTTTATGGCTGCCCATATTTAATTTGCCGCTTCGCTCGATGGCCAATTGAAGCGTTTCGATAAGGGGCCAAATTCATAAATATGAAAATGGCTTCATTTCGTGCGCGATTCAGACTGGATTGGACTGGACTTGGACTGGACTTGGACTTGGACTTGAAGTTGGACCTGGGAGTTGCCCTTCATATCGCTTAAATTAAAACTTAAATTTCAACACTCGCTGCTCGCGATACGGGACCATATTTTACGGGCCAAAAGCAAATACAATAACAACTACAACAACAACAACAACAACAACAACAACAACAGCAACTCAACTCGGTGGCAGGCTGACAATGGGAAAGGCGTTGCAGCTTTATCTGACAAATGCGCGTATATCTCGAAAGTTGTTGCTGCCGAAATGAAGCGGCAACAGCAACTCAAGCAGCAGCCACAGCTCAAACGAAACTGACCCTCACATTCATTTATCAATGCTGTAGAATATGTCGCCGTAGCCAGGAAGAAAGTGCCAGACAACAGCCGCACCTCTAACGGCTGCTGCAGCAACAGTTGCTGCTACTGCTGATGTTGCTCCCGTAACCATTCAGCTAGTCAACTGGCGATCGTAGAACTAACCGAGTGCCGCCTTGTCTTGATCTACCGCCGTCGAGGCCCGGCAACTTCATCATCATCTGAAATGTGCGGCGCGTAGTCATGGCCTGACATTTTTGAGTTGCCGTCGCTGTCTATGTGCGCGGCCGCAACGGCAGCAAAAAGGTAGCAACATCCACAACAAACAGCAACAAACACATCATGAGCACACAATAACAAACAAAAACGGCCAGCGAAGCCTCCCAATGATTAATTGACTTTCAAAATTGCTGAAATTTTTAATTTATTATACGCGCCAAAGTGATTAATCAGTAGACAAAGCTGCGGCCAAGCACAAGGCAAAGAAGGAACCAGAGAGTGAGGAGGGGGGTGAGGGCGAGGGCGAGGGCGAGGTGAGGGCTACCCAGTCGAAAGGTAACAGCGGCAGCAAGCAACTGTCTGAGGCAGAGTACACGTAGGCAGCAACTGAGGCTATGAGATTGAAAGTGCTGGGCAGCAGCCAGCGGCAGCAACAGCAGCAACAGCAACAGTAACAGCAACGACAACGACAACAACACAGCAGCAGCAACAACAACAAGAAATACTTGTCTGTTTTTACTGGTTCAAGAAGTTAAATGAGTATATTAGTTTTACCTACTATCCATCTTGCTGTCTTGGCAATTGAAATTCATATTTAACTGAGTTTTAGCTATGAACGCGTATTACGCAGTGTGTTGCACCCGATTGTTACGTTTTTACTTGCTGTCTTTATGTCGCCTGCAATCCTTTGAGCACATCAGTCAGCGTCAGCAACATTTAATGCTTTTAATTGCCGCCGCTGTAGCTGGCTGCAACATGTGGCAGTTCCATTTAGCAAGATAATTTAAATTTAGCTTAGAATATAACTGGGCAGCAACGCTTCAAGAGTTTGCAGGAATGTAGACAGCAACACCTCTGCTGAAGCTGACACAGTTACACATAACAAAGGGCGTACTTGGCTTTTAGCGACGTCTGCCACGCCCCGTGGCCCAGTTGAAGGAGTGCGTATGCATTAATTATAGCCGAAAATAACAAAGGAAACATAAATTTTCCAATAAGACACTTTCCTTGTGTGCTTTGCTGATCTGTTGGCTGGGACCGGCTTGCATCCAGGAACCAGAATCATTGGCAAAAAAAAAAAAAAACAACAACAACAACAACAATAACAAATAACCGTTAGTTAGCATTTTGAGTGGTTGTGCGTTCTGCTGCTTTTGATGTTCGGCGCACAGACACATTAACATAAATATGAGCGAAAGATAAGTGAGGAACAAACACACCCAGCGCCCCAAACTTGAGGAATGGGAAAAAGCTGTTGCCAAAAGAAAATATCTGGCCAAGGCTCATTGACATGCGTTAGACAAGTAAGCGAGCAAGACAGAGAGCGAGAGAGAGAGAGAGAGAGAGGGCGCGAGTGCGCGATAACAGGCCAATGGGCGGGCGTGTATCAGGGGCGTGACCTGTTGCATCTGGCAAGGCAAGAAAATCTCAATAGATGATCGTAAACACAATTACATTTTGCGGTCAGAGCAACAACAACAACAACAACAACGACAACAACGACAACGACAACGAAACAAGTAAGAGAACTGCAGTCGAGCATAAACGACTGTCAAACACACGCTAAAGTTTGATGAAATGAAACGGATGAGCTTTGACATGGTCTAATGGACAGATCATATCATCATATACTAAATTATATATTTTTTATCTAGCATTCCAAGTTAAACATTTCCTGAAACTTTATATACTCATTTGACTTTCCCGCACGAGTATCAAAAGTGGGTGTGTCCGCAACAACTGCAGACGCCGGCAACATATATTTGACGCATCGCTGGCAACATTCAAATGTTGCAACAGCAACTTAAAGATGTGGCAGCCATAGCACAGCACAGCGCAGCGAGCAGCATAGAAGCAGCTCAGCTACATACAGCTGATGATGATAATGATGTTGCTGTTGCTGTTGCTGTTGCCGTTGCAGTTGCTGTTGCTGATGAGTAGGACAATATCAAGGCTTGTTGCCGTTGTTGATGGGCCAATGTTTCGGTCAGTTGCCATAACGAATCGCAATGCGGTACAGTGCGGGCAACACATTAAGGGTTGTCTTCCAGTTTGAGAGGCGGCGGCAACAACGCGCAATTTATAAAATGTCTTAATTTTTTTTCCATTGCCATTGCCAGCAACAGCTACAACAGCAACAGCAACATTCGGGCGGGCGTCAAGCGAAAACGCCGCAGGAAGGCCAGGCCGGGTCCAGGTCCATGTCCATGTCCAGGTTCAGGTCCAGTTGGCTAAAATGACTGACGCTGATGCCTGTCAGTTCGTCGGACAGCCGGCAACTTGTTGTTGCTGCTGTCGCCGTCATCAATTTTTCGCAGGATTGTTGCTGTTGCTGCAGCCGCTGCTCTTGCTCTTGCTCTTGCTCTTGCTGTTGCTGTTGCTGTTATTGTTGTTGGTGGCGATAAATTGCATTTTAAGCGTATTTTCCCTGGCATTATTATGACTTTATAAACTCTGCGGGCTTTATGCCTTCGCACAATGGGCACTTTGCATTTGTTGTTGCTTTCTCATGGAATACGCCTATTGGCGCAGCCAGTGCACAAGGTGTGAGAGCTATTTATATTTATATGCATATATAGTGAGAGTGAGTGAGAGAGGAAGAGAGAGAGAGAAACGAATACCCTTTGATTGGCAATGATGAAATGCACTGCAGGCAGCGGTTAGGCGGCAAGGGCTAGCCAATCGGCCCACTTGATGTGCTGCCATGTTGCTCGTCTGTGCTCGTAACAAGATAATTGCTTAATTTGATTAGCAATTGTTGCCGTTGCTGTTGCTAGTGGGCAACGCACCGCTGGGCGTGCAAATTGCTAACAATTTTGATATTTAAATTATTGAGCCTGTTGCCGAGTCGAAGCGAGTCGAACAACAGCAACAACTGAGCAACATGACAGCTCAATAAACATTCCATCAAGAATGGAGTGTAAAAATCCAATTTTCATAAGTGGCCGCCAGCCGGGCAACTGTTGCTGCTGCTGCTGCTGCTGCTACGGCTGCGGCTGCTGCTGCTGCTGCTATTGACCAGCAGCTACTGTCCACATAGCCATACATTGTCCATGTCCTCCGGTCTTCCTTCCGAACTGCTGCCCTTTTGCATTGGCATAAATTAGCAACTGTTGCCGCTGCGGCAGCTGCTCCTAATTATGGAATGCGCTTTTTTTAAGTGCACTTAATTTGTCAATTATACGGCCTCGATACAGACAATGAGCGAAAATGCAGTGAAAAAGTATAACAAATACGTTGCCTAATTGAATAAATAGATTTAGATGTACAGAATCGATAGACTGTCCGAACACGCTTAATGCAGTGCCATCTCTTCCAAATGCCTGAGTGTCCAATTTCAGTGGAGCTTATCGCACTGGACTCGATAAATTGGCTACCAGAGTGAAGCTCAGCTACGAGGTACGAGCTAGTACAAGCTGCTGATCATGTACTTAAATTTGATATTTTAATAAATTAAACGCAATGAAACTAATGCAACCAACACCCGCCGAACGTGCACGAGAGTCGAATGAGAAGCGCCCAAATACCGACTCCTGCTGCTGCTGCTGCTGCTGCTGCAGAGCCAAGATCAATGATCCGGTAGCTGGTGCAAGTGGTTGGGGCTTCAGATGCCTGCCAACTGATTGCAATTTGAAATATTCAACGAGCAGGCGCACAACAAGCAACAGGAACAAACGACAAGAACTTCTGTTGCGGCCGGACAGCTGGGCGGACAGCTGAGCTGAGCTGGGAACGCAGACGCAGTCCGGACAGCGGCTAAGTAGAGTGGACCCAAACATGATTGGCATGCGCCCAGTGCGCAGGACCGATGAGCTGGTTAGATCAGCCTAAGCCTGTAATGAGTACTTCTTCCTCTCTCTCTCTCTCTCTCTCTCTCTCTCTCTCTCTCTCACTGAATGCGAATATATCTGCCCACCAGGCTCTGGCTGCTAAATCTACTGTAGTACCCACTACACACTACCTACCGGTACGATCAGCGATAAGTGCCTCCTGCTCATATACGAAATGGTTTTAAATTTTTCGTCTAGTGTTTGATTCTTATTAAAAGATTGGCGAAAGCGTCTTACAAGCGTCTTTCCAATGCGAATTGCAAATGTCGTTTGTCTGCCGCCTGCTTCATCGTTCCCCCTCTCTCTCTGTTCTTCTAAGATGCCAAAACTGGATACACAAACCGCACTCGTTCGCCTACCCAACCCAAATCACACTCCATTCACATTCACATTCACATTCACAGTCACATTCGCATCCACATCAACTTGCATTGGAGAGAATTGTAGCCGGCTGACTCCTGCATACAATTAGCCCACAACATTTGTGCAACAAAATGCGCTTGTAATTTATTTAAATCCCGCTCCCCATCAACAGGTCCATTCCGCAAATGCGGTCTTATGAGCCATAAGCCTAATCGGCCAACTGATCAGCGAGCAGTTAAAGACAAAGCCAAAGAGGCAACAGTTGAGCTGAGCGAAGCTGGCGAAGAATGAGGGCTTGGCCTCTCAGCTCCATCCAAGCACTTGACATCCAAGCAGATCCGGAAGAAAGATGAAAGACTGCAGAAAGAAGAAGAAGAAACCCTATTGCCGAATAGTTGCCGAAAGTGTGGGCAGCTCTCCCGCATGAACATCGTCTGAGATTGCTAGACTCAGCCTATGGAGAAATAATTTGTTGATTAGCATATCAGGAACTTGGTCTCTTCATACATATCAATAGCTCCGCTTTGAGCCTAGTATATTGCTCTCTCATCGGTGGGGCTGGCAAAGGAAACTCTTTTATTTATATGTGTATTCTAACGGCTCCAACAAATTGCTTCTCATGGGCCAATTCTAATAACAAGAAACATTCAATGCCACGAGATATCTCGGCAATTTATGTGGTCACAGATCGGACAACAATTTCGGACTGCGACTCCAACCCCGAATCATGAATGAAGCTCTGCGATAGTGCTGACCTGCCCCAAATTGTGTGTGCGAGAGGCTCGTGTGGAACGCAATGCAATTACTTATCACAGTATGCAGCCCAGCCGGGCACACTCAGAGGGGCAGCTGGCAGCGAGAGGCAGAGAGTATCTGGCAGAGTGGCATTGAAATTACTTCACAGTACGGCTGAAACCAATGTGTTGTGTATGCAAATGCAATGTTGTCTAGGTGCCGTGTCGTGGACACGACTATTACCTGTCACATTGTCAGGTGATTGCGAAATTGTTGCGTTACGCCAGCGACCGTTGCCCATCGCCCATTGCCCATTGCCCATCGTCCGTTGGGAGAGTTGGCCTTAAATTTGTGGGAAACATCAACTGAAACTAAGTGCCGGTCATTGATGAGGGGTCCCCAGTTGGAAACGTGACTCGAACGTGACGTTTGTGCAAACAGGAAGATTCAACTGACAGCAGCCGCGGCAACAGTTGGCGCTCTTGGGACACCACCAACCGAGTACCAAGTACCAACTTCGACTCACTGTCACAGTCCCAGACAGACAAGAGTTAATACAGTTCAACTCAAGCTCTAGCTGCAGCTATAGCCGCAGTTGAAGCCAGAGCTGACTTGATTGCCGGCAACGTTGCTGGTGGTCAAGGCAGAAGGCAAACTCCGAAACTGAAACGGTATTCGCCAAATTACTGGTACTTAAACGTTTGTTGTTACTGCTGCTCTTGGCCATGACTTTGATCAGGGCGTTGCGCCCTGTATTTGGTCTTTATCAGCCGCTTACATCATAGCCCACAATATGCCATGGCTTTCAAATCAAATTTGCATTGTCATAATTTACAATTGAGCTCCGCTTGGGTTGGCTGCGATGCGTAGGCCGAGCTTGGGCCAGCATGTCCCGATGCAGTCGGCACAAAAGCCGTGTAATTGATGAAAGTCTCCAATCGCTATTAATGTCATCGATAACAACATGGCTGAATGGCTGAATGAATGGCTAACTGGCTGGCCGTTAGCGGTGAGCGGCCAACTGGCCCCACACCGACACCGACGACATATCTGCATTTGCAGTGCTCGAAATGGTTGCGACTCTGTGGCTTTCTGGCTCTGTGGCTTACAAGCTCATAAACATTGGCGACACAAATCAAAACATGTCACAAACAGTTGCTACGCCTCAAAAATTCTTGGAAAAGCGTTTTACTTCCTGGTTCCAGCGCTGTCAACATCTGTGCCTTTACAGCCCTTCCACTGATTTATGACTCGCGTCAATTGCGCCAAACTCTAAGTAGCTAGACAAACAATTACCAAGTCATAAACGTGGCCCCAAACACACAGACAATGTGAAGAGTTCCCTGCAATTCCTCAAATTTCAACTGGCTTATGCATAAGAAAGCTCTCTCTCACACACACACACACACATATCTCACATATGTACATATACAAAAGTAAAGAAAAAATAATCAGATGTCCTGCTTATGAATCTTTCGTATGCTCAGTTAGCTGAGCAACGCCTTAAAGCGGCTTGAGCAAACACTTAAGCCCAAATGCCAGGCCTTTGTGTCTTATCGAAAGAAAGTCGTTTAATAACTCACAGGAACACAATGTATGTGTATGCTGCAAGTGTGTGTATGTCTGCGAAAACATAATCACTAAATCAAAACTTCAGACATGAGAAATATGAAAATTGAAAAACCGTTTCAGCGTTGCCTCAGCCTCAACAGATTCCAGGAAATAAGCCAAAGGGGAACAACAACAACAACTACTACAATAACAGTAACATCAAAAGCAGAAACAGCTCCATTGATGCAACATATCTCGGAGTGGAGACAGACTGGCGGAGCTGCAACCGAAATTGCCCAAAGCGCGATGCTCAACACTTCAAACAAGTTTTTGACACCGAAAAGCCCAAAAAGAGCTATTCTCGTCGCCACACCGACATTTCTATACCCTTCTATACACAGAATATATCCTTCACATTATTTTAACTTCTTGGTATTACAAATAAGCTGCAATGCTCCATGAAGGGCATCGAAAAGGGAAAACATTTTTATATTGGCCATTTCAATTATCTTAATGCACTTTAATATGCCAGGGCCAGCTGAAAACCTTTTTACCGTTCCCTGATGCACCTCTCTCCATCTCACTCTCCATCCTCCCTCTCTCTCTCTCTCTCTCTCTCTCTGCATGTATCATGCTGTATGTGATTGTGATTATCAGCTAATAAGGCATCAATAAATTTTGGTAAGCAGCAACAGCAAGAGCCACAGCAGCCGAAAATGCCACAGGGTCTCGGGATCGCCTCGAGATTTGAGCCGTTGATTGCGTCACGCAGATTGCAATTAATTTGCAATAACTTTTGATAAATGCACAAGTATTGCCATTGCAGTTGTTGTTGGTGATTCATTTTACTTTATGAGTATTCAGAAAAGCGGGACTGCAGTCGACTGATAAAAGAATGGCAGCGTAAGTGACTCCTCCACATTGTTTGGTAATCAACGCAATAATGTCAAATTTAATTAGAGCATTTCTTATTCCTACTACTTAAAACTTTTCCAACTCCACTTCCAATTCTTACATAAGTTTGTTAAACGAAACCAATTACATTTGCATAGCTCAAATTATTTTTTATAACAAATAGCTCTTTAACAGTCTGTCATATGTCTTATCATGACGTATTGCACCAGTCAAGAATATTTGCTTTTTAAGCTCGACAACTTCTAAGACTTCTCATTGTAACTTTTACATGTCACGATGGAAAGTCTTCAGTTGTTCCTTATAGCGGTACTATTCTGTTCGTACCAAGTAGAATCTAAATCGACAAACCTGGAACGCATTATCAATGGTAAAAATGCAAAACCCAAACAATTTCCATATCAAATCTTTTATGATATCGAAGTAAATAAACAATGGATACCGCAGTGCGGTGGAACTATTATTGGCAAACGAACCATTCTTACAGCAGCTCATTGCTTGGATAACGATGTGTAAGTAAATAGATAATTGTATGAATCACTGATTCTATCACTTGAAATTTCTTTCCAAACGTTAACAGTGAGAGGATTAAGATTTACCTTGGAGCTGTGGATAAAAGTAATAGTAATGAGATTGGACATGATACATGAAGAGTGGAATCAATATAAAAAAATCAACGATATTGCTTTAATTAAATTACCAAATGATTTGAAGTTTAACAAATATATTCAACCAGCTAAATTACCTGAGCCGTACAACTCTTACGCTTACAAACATGCTGTTGTCTCCGGTTGGGGCTTAGTTAACGGTTTGTATCAAAATGTAAAGAATAATAATCTAACAGTTTAGTATAAATTGAGGATATTTTCAGGTTTTGTAGAACCTAATCATTTGCAATATATGCGCGTTAAAACATTATCAAATAAGAAATGCAAGCTCTTATTAAATTCACATACAACGTTTTATTCACATTGGCTATGCGCAATGTCTAAAAGGAGTAACGCATGTAGAGGAGATTCTGGCGGTCCACTGGCAAAACGAAATTCTGATAAATCTACCACTGTGCTTGGCATTGTATCGTTTGGAAATGAAAACTGCAGTAATAAGTCCCCGACTGTTTTCACTCGGGTTTCATATTTCCTAAAATGGATCGCTCGACACAGAAATTAATCATTAAAAATGTTTGCCAAAAACATGAATATTATAAAATAATATATATAAAATAAAATTGAAGTTGTTCAATGAAAATGCTGTACCGCCTTTATTCTTACTTTGAGTCAACTTTCATATGGCATAGATAGAATCTAATGTGCACCTTATATACATAAGTATATTCATACTAAAACCAGGCACTCAAATGTTGTTTTTAAAGGAAATTACATACTACAGATCTCTCTCAATTAGTTCAATTATGCTTATCATTGATTGCATTAACAGCGAACTCTACTATTAAAGTAAATCTTGTACATCTTTGGAGATAAAATATATTTCGGGTTTTTTATACATTCTTCATTTGTATTAAGTTTGACGAACTAAACGATGTCGGATTGTTTTGTTTTTACTTTAATAATAATTATTATTGAATGTGACACTGCGAGCTTCAAAATTTTGTATAAAATTATCCTAGTTTTTCTGTATATCTCTTCCCGTTAGAGCTATCTTGTTAATCGTTGGTTGTGCAGGCCATTATGGCCATGTAAGAAGCAGAGTTAGTGAGCCTTCGACATTCTTTGTAATAAATGTAAGAACAACAAATTTTCATGGAGCAATTTGTACTCCTCTTACTTAAAACTGTTCTAATTCCAATTCAAATTCTTTAATAAGTTTCTTAAGCAAAACCGATTACTTTTGAAGTGCAACAATGTTGGAAAGTTCTAATTATTTTTTATTACAAATAACTCTTTAACAGTCTGTCTTATCATGACGTATTGCATCAGTCAAGAATATTTACTATTTAAGCTCGACAACTTCTTAGACTTCTCATTGTAACTTTTACATTTCACGATGGAAAGTCTTCATTATAGATGGCAGTTGTTCCTTTTAGCGGTACTATTCTGTTTGTACCAAGTGGAATCTAAATCGACTATCCTGGAACGCATTATCAATGGTGAAAATGCAAAGCCCAAACAGTTCCCATATCAAGTCTTTTATGTTATTGAAGTAAATAAACAACAAGATAAAGTATGCGGTGGTACTATAATTGATAAAAGAACCATTCTTACAGCAGCTCATTGCTTAGATTTCAATGTGTAAGTAAATAGATAAGTGTATGAATCAATGATAACACTTGAAATTTCTTTCCAAACGTTGACAGTAAGAGGATCAAGATTTACCTTGGAGCCGTGGATTTAAGTAATAGTAATGAGATTGGACAACAAATTGTGATCGTGGGAGCTGATAGTCGAGTGATTCATGAAGATTGGAATAAATGTGAAATTATTAACGATATTGCTTTAATTAAATTACCAAATGATCTGGAGTTTAACAGTTATATTCAACCAGCTAAATTGCCTGAGCCCGATAAGCTTTATGTTGACAAAAATGCAGTTGTCTCCGGTTGGGGTACAGTTAAAGGTTTGTATCAAAAACTAGAATCAGTAACTGTAGTACAAAATAACTTTTTAATCTCTTCAGGTGGAAAATATCCCAATAATTTGCAATATATGAACGTTAAAACTATATCAAATAAGGAATGCAAGCACTTAAGAGGTCCACATAGAAACTTTTATTCACAGTGGCTATGCGCAGCGCCTAATGAGAGTAGGACATGCCATGGAGACTCTGGTGGTCCAATGGCAGAACGAAATGATGATAACTCCACCACTGTAATTGGTATCGCATCATTTGTAATTGACAAATGCTCTGATGAATACCCGACTTTTTTCACCCGGGTTTCATATTTCCTAACCTGGATCGCTCAACACATAAATGAGTCATAAAACAAAGTTTCCCAACAACATGAATATTATAAAATATTATACCCAATAAAATTGAAGATGAACATAAAAGTTATGTACCGCCTTCGTTCTTATTTTGAGTGAACTTTCACTCTAATGTGCACCTTCCAAGTGTGTATATATATATATATATATATATATATGTGCTAGTATATATTTAAATGTGTGCATGGCTTAAGACTCATTGAGAGATCTGCCTATATGGGGAAGGTATATATGTATATTTAAGTTGTTGATGAAAACACGCACTCTTTTTCCATTTGCGGAATTATGAATTTCAACTAAATAGACAATAGCGAATTGAATTAATATATATCATATTTTACATCATCGCATATAAAATCCAGTGCATTTTGAACGTGGTAGTGCGAAATTCAGCATTTGTATATGAGTATGCTACGGTTTGAGTGTTTTTTTAGTCGGTCATCCCTGATTAGAGCTATCTCACATGTTACTTCTTGGTTGTGTATGAAAGTAGAGTTGCAAACAACTTATAAATGGTACCATTATGGCCACGAAAGAAATAGAGTTTGTGATCACAGTCTATACAGTCGTTGTAACCAATTTTTTACTTGGAGCAATTTGGATTCCTCTTTCTTAAAACTCTTCGCAAAAAATGTTGAAAACTAATTATATATTCAATACTTACTTATGTAATAAATAATTAGAATTCGATTTTTTTTGAAATGCAACAATGTTGGAAAGCTCTAATTATTTTTTATTACAAATAACCCTTTAACAGTCTGTCATATGTCTTATCATGACGTATTGCACCAGTCAAGAATATTTGCTATTTAAACTCGACAACTTCTTAGACTTCTCATTACAACTTTTACATTTCACGATGGAAAGTCTTCATCATAGATGGCAGTTGTTCCTTTTAGCGGTACTATTCTGTTTGCACCAAGTGGAATCTAAATCGACAAACCTGGAACGCATTATCAATGGTAAAAATGCAAAACCCAAACAATTTCCATATCAAGTCTTTTATGATATCGAAGTAAATAAACAATGGATACCGAAGTGCGGTGGAACTATAATTGATAAAAGAACCATTCTTACAGCAGCTCATTGCTTGGATAACGATGTGTAAGTAAATAGATAATTATATGAATCAATGATTCTCACACTTGAAATTTTTTTGCAAACGTTAACAGTGAGAGGATTAAGATTTACCTTGGAGCCGTGGATAAAAGTAATAGTAATGAGATTGGACAACAAATTGTGATCGTGGGATCTGACAGTCGAGTGATTCATGAAGAGTGGAATTTGGAAGAACTTATCAACGATATTGCTTTAATCAAACTACCAAATGATCTGGAGTTTAACAATTATATTCAACCAGCTAAATTGCCGGAGCCCGATAACCTTTATGTTGACAAAAATGCTGTTCTCTCCGGTTGGGGCTTAGTTAACGGTTTGTATCAAAATGTAAAGAATAATAATTTAACAGTTTAGTATAAATTGAAGATATTTTCAGGTTTTGTAGAATCTAATCATTTGCAATATATGCGCGTGAAAACATTATCAAATAAGGAATGCGAACCCTTATTAAGTGATATTATAAACAAATTTCATTCACATTGGCTGTGCGTAGAGCCTAATGAGGGAAGGTCATGCAACGGAGACTCTGGTGGTCCATTGGCAGAACGAAATGATGATACATCTACCATTGTGCTTGGCATCGTATCGTTTGGAGGTCCAGAATGCAGTGATAAATACCCGACTGTTTTCACTCGGGTTTCATATTTCTTAAACTGGATCGCTCAACACAGAAATGAGTCATAAAATAAAGTTTACCAACAACATGAATATTATGAAATAATATAAATACACAATACAATTGAAGATGAACATGCAAACTGAGAGTAAGTTTTTTCTTATTTTGATTAATTTGTTGTGATCTGAGTGCCATATAAACCATAGAAATATATGTTAGAACAAAAACATTCAATTCAAAACCCATACATTTACAATATAAATAGTTAATTGAGCTTATTTCCTTTTGAGTGCTATAGATGTCAGCGTTATGGAGAGTTAGAATAATAAGGCCAAAGGCTATATCATTTTATTGACTTGCCATCAAATTTTATGTGCAGCCGCTAAGAAAAATGCCGAACGATCAGCATAAAAATCGCATGCGACAAATTTGCGATTGACGTTGGAGGGAAGCACTGTGGGAATGTTGAAAATTTGAAAAATGTCATCAATAAGCGAAAAGTTAATAAAAAATAATTAATTTAAGCGAGCAGTGCAGCGACTGCTGCAACAGTTGCTGCGGAGCAGAGAAGGACGGCAAGGCTATCCAAGTGCTGGGCGGGTCTATCCACACACATTGGTGCTTCAAGCGCATTTAAATTGAATAAAAGTTGCTGAAAAGCCAAGCTTGGGACCAGGAGACCTACTGACAACGCCTCAAACGTGGCACAACGGCAAAGGCAACGGCAACTGTTGCTGGTTGTGGTTGTGGTGCAACTGCTGCTGCTGCTGCTGTTGCTGCTGCTGTTGCTGCTGCTGCCGTTATGCGCTTAACATCTTGGCATCCAATCAATTAGTTTTTATGCGCTTCATTGCCAAGCGCTGGTTGCTCCCGTCCCGTTTAGACCTGGCCAAGCCTCTAGCCCCGTCTCCGGCCGCAGCTCCACAGCTGTTGCCAGTCGGGCTACAGGCCAAGTCGTCAGCAGTGTCAGCAACAAATTGGCGAAGGGACAACGACAACGGCAACGGCAATGGCAACGACAACTCGCAGCTGGCAACCAGCAACCAGCAGCATTTGCCGTCAGCGTCTACTAAAATGTAATGCGCCATACTTTCTCAAAATATATCGAGAGCTGGATGCGATATGTGTGCACAGGGACAGGGAGAGCAGCAGCGACAGTGACAGCAACAGCGAGGGAAATGTATTCAAATGGCTTTCAAATGCCAGCGAAATGCTGTGCGCAACTTTGCGGTATTTCTGACGATTGACAAATTAATTTGGGCTTCGACTCTTTTCTCTCTTTTGTTAGCAGCAACGAGCGACGAGCAACACCTGCTGGTTGCTAGTTGAAGTCGGTGTTGATTTTTGCCAGCTGAAGGCCAAGAATATACCCGCTAGCCGACACCTAAGCACCCAAGACAGTCACGTCGATCACACAGCCATCGAACACTTGGCAAATAAATATATGCGCATTAAATTTTGGGGTAACAAGCGAGCAGCAGAGCAGTGGGGCCGTGGAGGGGGCATAACAGATCGACGACAAGCTGCATAAATGCATGAGGATGGGGCTAAAGCAGCAAACATCTGCATTTGTGCTGCCAATGATTGTGTATGCATATATTTTGGCCAAGTCATTGCCGCTTGTAGCTGTTGCCATTTGTAGGCTGTTGCTGCTGTTGCTGCTGTTACTGTTGCTGCTCTGGCTACATTGTTGCCGTTGTCCAAGCACAAGCAAAGTGTTAAAAACATTCCGATGTCAGGTATTAGCAATTTAAGTTAACCCCAAACGAACTGACGTCTACGAACTGCAAACAACACAAAGTCAGGGTTAAACAATATCGATTTCCAATTGCAACAAACTTGCAAACTCTTAACTAATTATATATAGGCATATGATATTCGGCGTTATCTTTACATTTACCTTACTGCAATGCAGAGATCTAATAGCTATATGTTCTATTTAGATATCTAAGCTAGATCTCTTGCAATGCAGCTGAGTAAAAACTGAAATGAAATTGCAACTTAATTGAGTTGTTGGCAGGCTTCTCTTGTAGTTTCTGTAGTTGCTGCTGCTTCGCTCTCGACTTTGCCTCTTTTCTCTTCCATAGCAGTTTGTATTTTTTGTTTACACTGTCACTTAGTTCTAGTAGTAGTATTGCTCGCTGTGAATCTTCAGCTCGTTCTCCAGTTCGTCCTTCTACTTCAACTCTATTTCCTATTTGCACTCGTATTCATGCTTCTCATGCTATTTTTGATCCATCAATATAATCATCTCCTGTTGTTCATCCTGCTCTGCAATTTTATCTGATCCACAGATACTCCATCCATCTTTTTGTTCTATCTCTAGTCTGGTCTGCCTATAGCTTCTACTTCCGATGTTGCTCCAGCTATTGCTGCTTCATATACCATTGCTGCTGCAGCAGCTATGATTCCTGCTCACACCTTCTCATGCATAAGTAGTCAACGGTCACGAGGATTCCATGAATTATATTGCTTAGCTTGACTTGATGACTAATATGCCTTCATGTTGTGTTAAATACTCTATATTATGGAACAAGAAAAGTTCTTTGAAAGTTCTAACTACAATGTAATTATAATTGAATTTATAAACAACATCAATGTGTATTCAAAAGTTGATTAGCAAATGATTTAGCTTGATACTTGGCTTACATAAATATCGCTTTTATTGGAGTGAAAATGTTTCTAGAACTCTATTTTAGAATAGAAAATAATTTGCATGATTTATAATATATTGTCTTCCAGTCGCCATGGAGTTAAAGACTTATTTATATTATTTGCGAATTTAAACGTCATCCATTGTGCCTTCAGGTGAGGGTATTGGGAAAACTCACTTGCACACGCCCAAAAGTTTTGACGCAGACAAAAACATAAGCAAATACCCAGCTGAAATGCACTAGCAACCATGACAGCAACAGCAACAGCAACAGCAACAATAGCAACAACAACAACAAACGTTTTGTGTCACAAAATATTTTTGAATGTAAAGTGAGCAGGCTGAGACTGGGCTGCTGGCTGTCTCTATTCCTTTTGGCAAGTGCCTGGGCTGGCTGACGTGCGCCTGTGCAACCGACCAGGTAACCAAGCAAACTCACCTGCGCCCTCTCTGCGCTATTGCCGCTCCAGCTGCTATGTCTGCACCCGCGTCCAATGGGTCGGCTCACTAATTGGTCACGACAGCAGCAAGCGTTGAGTTTTTGAAAAGCGAAAAGTAAAATCCATTGAATTTGGCAACGCTCCAAACGTTGCAACTTTGTTGTTGTTGTTGTTGTTGTTGTCATTGTTGCTGTTGCTGTGGTTGTTGTTGTTAGGCCGGGCAGCTGAAAAGCCTTCAATTTTGGTAGCTAGACGAGGCAAAACAAAGCCCCCACCCTGCCTACCGCCCGCCTCCGACAATCGCCTGATGGGGTCTTAAAGTTTAACGTCGCAATTGATTTTAGTCGTCAGTTTTGTGGGCTTTTGATTTTTGTTTGTTGTAATTGTTGTTGTTGTTGTTGATGCTGTTGAGCTGTTGTTGTGGCAGCGATGGCGCAAAACTTAAAGCATTTTAACATTAAACTATTCGATTATTTTTGTCGTTTATTTGGCCAACAAATTTATAAGCGACTGCATTTCAGTTTTATTATTGCAAATAAATTTCAATGCATTTTTAATCAGACTCACAGCGAACATTTCAAAAATTGTTACTCAAACTATTATTAATTTTTACGTTTATTGTTCTTTAATAGTGCGCAGTACATTACGTAATACTTAAACGGAGATTGAAAACAAATTGAATTGAAGTGTTGAGTCAGGTTTAATCTGGCTTTCAGAGTTGAATTTAAATTGAGGAAAAGTGAAAAGTCAGTTGTAGAAAACTGAACAAAATCTCGATTTCATTTAAATATTTATATATTAATAATTATATTTTATAATAAACTAAATAAAAATGAGTTTAAATTAAAAATAAATAAATACTAATTCCTTCCAATTTTAATTATTTCAACTCACTTTCATATGAATTTGTATAGTAAATAAAATAAAGTCTGAATCTTGTTTGTGCTTTAAAATCTTTCATACATTCATATAAATTATCTCTGTTGCCGTCCAATCATATAATTCATAAATTTCGAATGATAAAAAGGTTGTCAGACACTTTAAGCAATTCCAAGAGTTTATTCACACAAATTCATACAACAGAGATTAGGAACAACCATTTAGTTATACTGAAAATAAAAGTCTTTTCTCGATATCTTTTAGCCACTCAACTTTAGACTCAACGACTTCCCGATTGAATGCCCGACACGCTCCTCATTTGGCAAAGGCCCATTAAACACTCTGTCTGCTGTAAAATGTAATTTTCGGCATTATTTATTGGCTCGTTTGTTGCTGTTGCAGCAACAATAATCAAAATTTCGGCAGCAGCCAACGGCAACTGCTTAGCAGAAAAAAAAAATACATATATAAAAAAGAGAAAAAGCGAATGCGGACAACGTCATTCATCAAATAAAATTTACTTAATGAAATTAATAAATAAATTATGATATAAATCTTGTACAGTCGCCGCATGAATGCCGCCGCCAATGTATCTGCTGTTGCAGCAACAGCAACAGCAGCAGCGGCAGCAACATTTTTATTAAAAGCTCTGAATTATTGGCAGTTGCATGCAACGGCGGCAACAAAGCAATCGAGGCTGAACGGGCCAACGGCCAGCCAACAGACACATGGCCAATTCGGACCAACGGGACAGACACTTGTGGCCCGGCCACATTAACGACCAAATGTCAATTTCGCAGTAATCTTTGCAGCAATTTTTGTGTTTTTTAGTTAATAATTTGTGGTGTCCAACTGGCGGCAACAACGGCGGCAGCAGCAGCGACCACAGCAACAGCAACAACAATTGCTGCTGACTTCTTGGTTAGCGATGCGCGTGCGCAGAAGCAACAGCAACAGCAACACCTGCTCTTACGTAATGTTTTCAAATATTTAGGTCTTGTAAAAAATTTATTTTATTTATGATTTTTTTTAAATAATATTTGATTAGATTTTTATAGTGAATGCTTTAAATTCTTTATAGATATAGATATAGATATAGATAGAGATATACAGATAGTTAGAGTATTTAAGATTCTCTCTTCACTTTGCCAACTCCTATTAAGCAGTTGATAAAGTTTGGAATTGACAACATTTTTCAAATATGTATTTTTTGATTCTTTCATTTTTTTGCAGTCTTTGTTGGCACGTAAATGTGTCAAATATTGACAATTTATATAAGTAATGCACATAGAGCACATAGGCAGGAGCGAAGGTAGCCTAGGCGACATAGGCAGAGAGGGAAAGACTGGCAAGAAATATGAGTTAAACGCGTTTTTTAGGTCGATGGTAGTTTTTTTTTCATATATATAAATATTTGTTGTTGTTGTTGTATGTGGTGCTCGTAGTGCTGCATTGCAATTTTGATTGCTGTTGTTTGTTAGCGTACTGTTGCTGTTGTTGCAGTTGTTGCAGTTGTTGCTGTTGCCGCTGTAAACAGGAGATTGTTATTTGCAACCCGCTGTGCGTACACCGCAAACTGGACAACTTAATTTGGCTAAAGTCGCTTGTTAGTGTTGCCTGTTGATGCTGTTGTTGTTGTTGTTGTTGCTGTGCTTGCTGTTGCGGTTGTGGTTTCGCCTGTGATTGCAGTTGCTGCAGCAGCAGCAGCCGCAGCATCGCATCGCATCATATGAGTGCAGCATGTGAATAAAGATGAAGAAATCTGCCGCCTGCAGCTCTGCAGTTGTCAAAATAGCAATGGACAAGTTTATTTTATATTTCTCTGTTGTTGCTATTGCTGCTGTGTTAGCTGCTGCTGTTGTTGTTGTTGCTGTTGCTGCGATTGTTGTTGAGAAAACGGCAACAATTAGAGGAACACGCAGTTATGAATGCTAGCAGGCCTTGACTTTCTTAGCCACTTTCAAAGCCTGGGAATGTTTATTGGCAATATTTCCAATAGCTTTGACAACTGGCGCTTAATTACTTTAATAGAACTAACCAGTTGTCGTTTCTTATAAATCCTCAGTCATCCTTTGCAAACGAAAGGCTGCTTAATTGCGCTCTTTACTTTGATTAATTCGTTGACTTGCTAAGCTTAAGAATTGCATTGTGAGCAATAAGAGAAAAAATAAGTAAACAAATGCCCAACTGCATTGCGGCGACATTTTGCCATTTGCCACGCCAAGTGTTGCAGCTACAGCAACAGCAACAGCAACAATTGCTGCAACAACAACTGGAAAGTTGTCGCGTCACATGCAACAAAACGACATTTATCATGTTAACCTTTGAAGTGCATTTGTCTAGACGACTTCAACGCGAGTTGTTGTTGTTGTTGTTGTTGTTGTTGTTGTTGCCGCACAACCGTTTCCTGCTGCTGGCAACGGTTATGACAGCAAACGGCACAAAAAATCACGGAAAAAAACATCAGAAAGCAACAAGGAATCATAATAATTTGTAATAAATTAACGCCTCGTGTGCGCCGCGACAACCAACAGCAACAACAGCAACCACATTGACAACAACAACAACAACACCTTGTAAAGGCGGCATCGGGTCTAGCCCAAGGATTAAAACACGCCCAGGTCTGGCAATGTCTCTACGTCATCTTCATTAAGTCAAGGCGCAGTGTTTGCTGCTGTCGAGTGCACAGTCAACCCGCCAGACAGGCGCACACACACACATATGGCACACACACACACACACACACACACACTTTTGCCCAACTCCCTCCGTTCCATATCCTTTTGTCTAATTTCACGCTGTCGTCTCTCATCAAAGCCTGACGCGCGTCCCCGGCGAGTAATTCATCATTTCGCGTGACGTACTCGCCTCCAGCTCCAACCAGCAGCAGCAGCAGCAGCAGCAGCTCCTTTGGCACAACCAACACACGTGAGGCAACACATAAATTCTCAAGTGCCAAATGGATTTTTTATATATATATATATGCTTTTGAGTTGCCTGCAACTGCTGGCCATGGCGTGACAATCGACAAGGCGACAGTTGAAGGCAGCCAGCGCCAGTTACTGCCAGGCGGCAAGTGTTGCATCCTGGCCGCATCGCGTCGTTAGCTGCTAATTATTCAAATTAATTGTTTAGCTCGAAAGACACGCGCACGCGCACCTCAATTGCCAATCAAAGGCGACAGTTGTTTAGCCAAACCAAAATTGGCAATTGGCTGCAGTTGCTGTTGCTGTTGCTGTTGCTAGCAATTGTTGCTGTTGCGCTTGAAACTTGCTCCACGCTGGCAAATCCAAAAGTCCCAGCACACTCGCTGCTTGGGCTAACATTTTAATTGAGTTGTTGTTTCTGTTTTTTGTTTTTTTCTTTTTGGGCGTCTGCCGAGTTTGTATGTTAATTGTGTATTACATGCTGCAATAATTGCTCGACGCCCTGCGGGAAAGCAGTCTCGACTGGCATTGGGGAGGGCATGGGCTTTCCAAACTGCCAAACTGCTAAAATGGAAATGCAATTCGAATGCAAAGTTTGAACCGTTTTGCTACCAATTCAGGTCGACTTGAATGGCATTCGGTTTGCTAGGTGGGTTGGCAAGCCTGTCACAAGCCACACAACTGACAATGGCGAAGTCAGCCAACGAAGCTCTCCCACAGCAGCTTCAACTGCTCCTGCGACTGCTGATAGATTGCCAGCTAATTGCCTGCAATGGGCGTTCGACTTGGGCTCAATAAAAAATGTACAAAAATTTGCTGTCTGTCGAGTTGAGTTTGGCTCGCATATTGATTTACACCCAGACTCAAGTCAAATGTTGAGCTCTAAAAGTTTTAGTGGCTCTCTTTAGCAGCAAAGCCCAACAGCTGCATAATTCCTTAAAATGGAGTTGTTTTCTCATTCTTTTTTCATTCGTTCTGCCTCTTTTTTCTGGCATTCCAATGATTTCTCATATTTGTGATAGAGCCCAATACCAGGACGAATGCAAAGCGAGCGAACGACAACTCCATTTATTTGCTTTAGCTGCGAGCAGTTGCTTTATGTACTCCACAGTGAGAGACAAGCAAAAACTGATAAAGCGAGAGGTATGCCAGACCTGACTATGCCCTAGGCTGCAGTGAGATGTAAAATAATTACTATGCGAAGCACTTAGAATCATCAAAGAAGTTGCCAAATACAGAGACAACTTCGGAGAGCAAGTGCGAGTTGTAAGCGCTGAGCATATTTATGATAGGCAAATGCATTGAATCGAGAGAAGTCAAACTAATTGCTGTAAAATGAGCGCCATTGACTTTGAGTTATATTTACTCTTTGGAATTTACGAAGTCTACTCGTATACTTCGTCTACTCGTATCAGAAGTCTTTACAGTTATTCTGTAAAGCAACTGCCACTGCGAATACACTTCATAAACACTTGCGTTGCTTTACAGGGTATCTACAAAATTAAACTGGAAATGGCGTTCACATTTTTGCTTCTGCCCGGCTAAGATTAGCATCGATTTCTGGCTACTGTTGTGGCGGTTGCTGTTGCACTGATGTTGTTGTTATTGTTGGCTTAACAGTTGTTGTTGGTGTTGTCAAAAGCGGTTATTTTGTGCTTAAATGGTTTTCGGAATCAAGAAATGAAATGAAATCGGCAGGAATAAGAAAAAAAAAGAAAGAAATGTTTACTGGCTGCGGCCAAAAATGTCGACGATTATGACGACTTTTTGAGGCGCAGCGCCGGGCACACAAAATGTTGCAAAGACGACAGCGAAAACGTTTTTGGGGATAAATGTTAAACGAATGTTTATGCAAATTAGAAGCGATCGCCGCAACTGTTTGATGTCCTTTGCCATAGCAGCAACAGCAGCAGCAGCAGCTGCTGTGCAGGAGTAGCACAAGTGGCAGAAGGGTAGACGCCTCCAGCTGCCGCCTGATACAAATGCTACTGATGATGATGATGATGATGCTGATACTAATGATGATGATGATGATGATGATGAGATCAAACAGTGGGCACAACAGCAGCCGCAGCAGCAAGCGTTGCCAAAGCGATTTTTGGCAACACGAGTAGCAGCCGTCGTCTGCCAGGAAGAGATTAAATGCGATACCAAAGTGGCCTCAACCAACCACCGGGTGGGTAACTGTGCAACTGTCTGCCAAAAACAGTAGCCGGCAACAATTGTGTTAGCAGTGCAGAGGAGCAGCAGCAGCAGGAGGGGAGGGAGAGCGGAGCCAACTGAAACTCAACTGTGCACACAATCAAATTGCAATTATCGAAATGGAACGATTCAGCGATATCCGAGACATGGTAATTATCTTATTGGAAGCCACAGAAATGAAGAGTTACCTGCACATATTAGCCGAAAACTGAAGTGAGAGAAGCTTGAGAAAGCAATCAATTGAAGAGTTCGGAATTTAAATAAATTAACTGAAAGCTTTGGCATGTAAACTGGATTGGAAGTGAGCAAGTGGAAAACTTTACTCAAATTATAACTGGTATATATATTTTGAAACTATATGTTCATTGAAATCTGACTAAATATGAATACAATATTTTATATATTTGAAGGCAATGCTGGTCTGAGGCACCAGCTCTGGCTCTTGGAGAAACTTTTTCACTTATACAGTTATTCTTATTATAAGATTATTATAATATACTTATGATGTTATGTTACAAGGACTGCAAGCCTTTCTCTTTTCGAATATTCATTTAAAAGTCTTCTGCAATTTTTCGCCATTTTCTATTATAAACTGTGATACTCAGGTCTACTCTCTATATATAACATGTTAGTTTATCATTCAATATATTATTTATTATTAAAATTCATACTCAATTCGCTCTGCAATTGCCTTTGAAACTTAGCCAGCCTTGGACTGTCATCTAGTTAATGCATAAGCTCCCGCCACGGCACATTTATAGAAACTTCATTTATCATTCAGTTTCAGGCCAAACATCTAGTTATATGCCTTGGGCTAACAAGCCTTCCATTAGGAGATGCCATACTAAAAATCGAATGCTATCGCCTGGGCATCGTTTAATCTATGCCGACATTTGTTACAAAATCGAACCTTAAAAATGTCACAAACCCATTAACGGGCAGCGCCAAAGGAACTACGAGAGCTGTAATCGACTCTTAAGGCAGATAATTTGCGATCATTTCGCGTTGATGATGCCACATTGATGATGAGATGATGGCGCTGATAGCGCACGCCGATAACGGTCTACAGCTACGACTGCGAGGCAACTTGCCATACAAATATTGTCACATATACAAAGCCAGAGCGAACGAGAGAGATGCAGAGAGAGAGAGAGGGAAGTTGGAGTAACTGGCTGGAAAAAGAAGTCAAAATGCATTTGGCAGCGAGTTCTGCGTGCGAGACTCAACTGCCGACTGTCTGGCTGCCTGTCCAGATCGTGTAGATAGTTAAGATCGCTTATCGGCTTGAATTATGGCAGAGCTAAAAGCCTGCCAAAGTGCCTTTTGATCTGAGTGTCTCTCTCTCTCCCTCTCTGTGTCTCTCTCTCTCTCTCTCTCTCTCTCTTTCTGTGTGTGTGTGCGTGTGACAGAGGCAAACGACATACAAATTTGTTATGCATGCAATTTTGTCGCCGAAAGACGACCTTGGCGAACATGCTTTTGATCTAATTAATATACAAGTTGGAGCTGAGTGGACGCCACTCAAATGCCTTTCGATTTCAGCTGCGGATTTTGCACCTGCCTGCCACCAGATTGCAGGCAATTCAATTAAAAGTCTATCCCAAATGTCGAAATGCTATCGAAATCGAAGACAAACGAATGCCAACAAAAGTTGATTCAATTATTGCAGTTGTTGCAGTTGCTGCCTGCCCCCATGCGGTGCCTGAAAATTGAATATCGTGCCTAAAAGTGAAGTTGCCTTAGCCTGGCATTGTTGTTGCCGCTTTTCGCTGGCTCTAATATGACATCTACTAATAGCAACAGCGCTCTTTGTTGCAGTTGACTCCTTGACTAAAATCGAGACGCCGTAAGGGCACTGCTGACGCTGGGCGGGCTCAGCTAGCGCCATTCACTTATGGAATCGAGGCAACCAACCACAACAACAACTCCACCGCTCGCAGTGGAGTGCAATGGTGAAAAGTCATAGGCGAAGAAAAAATAAAAGATTAAAGAGTAACTAACTTGCTTGAGTCGAATAACGTATGCACTCTCAATTCATTTTTTCGCTTGGAAAATTAAGAAACTTTCAAATAAATTCATTCATATTCAAAAAAAATATATATAATATACAGCATGACTTTTTATGCATATTAAACACGTTTTCTTCAAATTAAAGCCAACAAAAAAATATCTGTCTAACTTCTTTGCATAGAAAAACTATAATGGAAGACAGGCATTACTATGGCAATTGCTATTCGAGGCTGATGCATTTCCCATATATTATATACTATATTATACTATACTATATTATATTATATAATATATTATATTTGGAGCTTTTGTTCCATAACTTATATTACTTACTATTTCCTGCCAAATCTCATGCACTCTATGCTAGAGTATATTAAAGGCAAAATGAAGTTCAGCAACAAAATATGGTTTGTGTGTTTTTTGTTTTTTTTTTTTTCTCGTTTCAAGTTGTCTTTTAATGGCATGGAAAAATGTCAAGCTAAACATTTGGCTGCTAGGTCTGCCCACGTAATTGACAATACGATTTGCTATGTGGGCTGCTTTGGCTGCAGCTGAGAAGTGTGTGAATAGCTAAAGGAGAGAAACAAAATATGAAAACTAAAGTTAACAGTTCATATTTAGGCAATTAGCAATGAGTAGCAGAAGCTAGAGTGGACTCTACTCCAGTTGCCTATACATTAATTAATCTAATGCCTTTTTAAAGAGTTGGCTATAAAACTAAACTCGTTGCTGCAGCAACAGCAGCAGCAGACACGGTAGGCGACTGCTGCTGCAGTTGAGAAGAAAAACAAGTGGCCATAAAATATAATAAAAGGAAGTGCTTAAAACTACGAACAGCTTCTTTGGCCAGCAATAGTTGCCTCCATTGCTGGGCACTGCATACAGGGAAGATTGGAAGCTGCGAGCTGAGCGCTGCGATGCTGCTGTGGCAGGACTCCTTTTACATAGTTGAGTGTCTAAATTTATTACCCGCGATCTAACACGATTTCTCGCACTTGTACCTACAATAATCATTATATGTAAACACACACACACACACATACACATACAGCTACAGGCGTGGAAAAGCTTTTTGCATATTTGGCATGCAACAAAAAAAAAAAAAGAAAATGTGGAAAAACGTAGCAAGTGCATAGCATGAGAAACTGGTCTGATCCACGCTGCAGTTGCATCCAAAGACATACATACATATTTATACATACATACATATTTATATAAATTACGTATATATATAGTTAGCTTATGTATTATATAATTTCATGCCATCGGGCATTGCTGCTGTGGCATTTATTGAGAAAATAAGAAATAAATATAAATATATGTAAATATATTAAATATTTCAATTCAGATTCAATCTAATGCAATTTTGTTGAAAGCAAGAAACAAAGAATTTAGCATGGAACATTTTTTAATATTTAAATTAATATCAGAATATTTTTCATATAATTTGCCATACTAGCTTTCATTTAATTTCACTAAATGTGGCTAGAAATATTAAATATTTAACTTTTTTTTTATAAATATTTTTACCAAGGGAAAAATAGAATCTAAATATTTGCAAATGCTTGCAAATAAAAATAAATATATGAAAAATCGTATAAATACTTGCAAATAAAACCAAATAAATTTAATAACTTATAAATGGCAGCTAATAAAAATGAATAAATGTAAAAATTTGCAAATACTAATTTTTTTAGTTTTCTTTCAAATTTGCCTAAAATAATACCCCCAATCCTAAAGAAAAAGTATAAAAATTAAAGTCTGAAACTTGTTCCTAAGTTATATATAAAGGACTACAAACATCTCTCGAGTCTACTTACTTGCAGTCTACTTACTTGCAGGGTATTTGCTAGTCAGGCAATGCCAACTAGAGCACAAGCTTATTTTTTTTCCTTTGTATTTTAGTTTCGCTTAATTTGCTGGCAGGCCAAAAAACCAAGTCGATGGCAGCAAAAAAAAAAAAAAAACAGGGGCGTCTTGTCTATAAATATTTTTGTTGCTGTGGCGGCTGCTATTGCCGCTTGTTGTTGTATATATATATATGTATATGTATATAGTATAAAGAAATGCTGGCATGAGATTACAATCGCTTGTAATAAATACCTTAAGTATCACATATATCAGTAACCCAAGGACGTGCATCGTAAGTCAAGCTGAACATTATTATTAAGCGAAGCCACCAAGCGCAGACGATAGCGACGGCGACGGCGACGTTGCGGCAGGTGAATTGATGGGCAGAGATGAGGGGAGTTAAGTGCAACCAGGCAACTTGACTTACGTGCAACAATTTAACAACTTAATTATTGCTAAACTACGTCAACTACAACAACAACAGCAGGAGCAGGAGCAGCAGCAGGACAAGCAACACATCGACATAAATAAACAACGGTGCGTATGAGTAATATTTTGTAGCAAAGTCGTGGCTAGAGCCCAGCTGAAATAATAATAATAAGCCTGGCTGGCCTGCCAAAAAGATTGCAATGCGCGATATACACAAAGATGAACATCAGCTAAAACAACAACAGCAACGGCAACGGCAACAGCAACAGCAAAAACAATTGCAAAGGCAGAACTGGGCGCAGGGTCGGGCGGAGCATATGGAACGTTCGCTTGTCATTGAGTAATCTATCGACAGCTTGCCCAACACATACAGAGAGGGAGAGAGAGAGAGAGGGGTGAAGAAGGAGAGGTATCAGTATACAGTACAGTGTGTGTGTGAAAATTAGCATAAAAACGCAATTTTTGAATATTAATGTGCAGTTGGCGATTGGCTGCTGCTGCTGCTGCTGCTGCTGCTGCTACAGCGGCAACAGTTGCTGCTGCGACATCATCTCTGCCTGGGCTGAGAGGCGCATTGCGTGCCAGTCGAGTAGCCGTAAAAAGAAGAAGCAACAGTGGCAGCAACAACTCGAAGCACTCCATTTGTGCCACTTGACTTACTCGTTTCAGTTGCAACTGCAACAACAGCAACAGCAACAACAACAGCAACAACAACAACAGCGAACGGCAATCAGATGCTCTGGCCTTGATAAGAACACTTCTCGCTTCTCGATGCTTGGCGCTATCGCATAAGTTGCATTGGCTTTTGCATCTTTCACTTTTTCTGTTTTGGCACGCATTGCCAATGGGCGAAATACAGATTAAGGATTATTATTGGACTCTGCTGCTGCTGCTGCTGCTGCTGCTGCTGCCGTTGCACAGCATGAGAAATGTTTGTGTCATGTTTTTGTAGCTGTAATCTAGAAAACGCACAGCTTCTCTTGCGTAACCTGGGTTCTTGTATTCCCTATCGTAAACAGGTGGAATGCATCTTTAAGAATTGTAAAAGAAAAAAAAATTCCTCTACTAATCGTTAAATTCTTTGAAAATTAAATAATTACGCTCATCAACTGTATCTAAAAGCAGATGTAAAACACAATTGAAACAGAAAAAGTCAACAATTTTAGAAGAAATTTTAATAAATGAATTTATTTTTAAAATAATTTACAATAATAATAAGGTTTTTTTTAGTAATTTCTTTTAGTGCAAACACTGCATTTAAATAAAAAGGAAAAAGCAAAGATAATAAAAGTATTTTAATATTTATTGATATATATAATTGATAAACTCAAACGTTCAAAGTATTGGATTAATTGAATTTATTTATTATCTGATATACTTAATGGAACCAGTTCAATATAATGGTTCTACACATAACAAGGCTCTCGACAAGCAGCTCCATTTGCTCACTGCACTGTGAAAACGGCTCATGTAAGCAGTGCTCGACAACTACTGCGCTAAGCAGTGCACTGCTTGACTAGAGATTGCAAATTGTAAATTTATGCAGAAATAAGCAGCTTAACAGATATTTATGACTAGATACAGAAAAACCTTGCCTTGAGCTAAACATATTTAGTATTTCTGCTATTAGAAAAAAAATAAATATATTTGCAAGCAAGCTTTTATTGTATCCAACTACTAATAAGAGTCAGATATAATAAAACAACAATTTTGCTCTCACTAAGCAGCAAACGCCACCAAGCGGCTAGTAGTATAACTAACACCCAGCCGAACACAAACATACCAAAGTAAGTACACTGATTAGCCGCCAGGTTGCGCCACACCAAAGTTCAAAATAATTGAACAAACAGTAAAAATAATAAACTATTGTATTGAACAATATACAATATGAAATATACAAAAGTAACATTTTTATGCTTATGTTTGTTTATATTAAATAATAATACTTCCATATTTACCTCTATTTATTTATTTTATACATTATTTATGTCTGAAGCTAAGGGAATTAAAACCGAATATTAATGTGATACGCTCTGTATCATAGCAATAATCCATCCCAAGCCTGCTAACTTAGACTAAACAAATCTCCTATTACTTCGAAATTTCATGATAGAAAAACAGAAGAAATCAAACGTAATGCAATCAGACAATGTTTATATGAAATACTCTAGCAAATAAACACAAAGTTCAATAACCCTCACAAAACACGTTTCGATAAGTGCACAGCAGTTACTCACTCCAAGCTGTTGGCCACATTTCACAAGCTAGCTCATTGACGGCGTCATTGGCCCGGCGCAGTCAAAGAGTGTGTGGGGCAAATGTGGGTCAGAAACACTTTCACAAGCTGAGCGTCAATTGCACTACCGGCGGATGTGTCAGTCGAGATTCCCCTCTACCCAATGCTGCCAGAACTGTGACGTAGCCGCAATAGTTCCAGAGTGCAATTGTGCACCAGCAAGAGAGAGAGGGAGCGGCAGCAGGAGCGGGATTCAAGCGAATCGTGAATCAGTTGCACACAAGAAGCACGTGTTGATAGTCACGAACGCCGCCGACGATTGGCAATGCGGCTCTCTCAATGTCAAGCTCACTCTCCGTCTCTCACTCTCTCTGTGCCACGACGATGAGCGTAAGTTTATGACGTCACAGCTGCTGAGCATTAGCTAATTTATGTTAATTCAATTACTCAATTCGCTACACTAAAAAAAATACTTAGTCGACAAAATTCTTCAGAATTTTAAAAATAAAAAACATATATAAATCGTAAGGAGAAATTAAGCAATAATAAGAAATAATAAAAGTAATATTTAACAATAATAATTTGACAACTTCAAAAGCAAATAAAAACGCAAAGCTAATTAATGTATAATATCCCTTAGATACATCTATCTTAGCACATATAACATTCCATACTATTCAAATATCTTAAAATTGAAAAGGCTGCAAATGCAATTGAAACATCTGCTTGCACCCTGGCAGCTCGCCAATTTTAACAAAGGAGACTGTTGGATGGTTGAGAGGAAGAGAGTGAGAGGGAGAGAGAGAGAGAGGGAGAGCATATTCCAGCCTGCTTCCGTTTGACTGAATGCGAGCATGTGTGATCGATGGCACGTGAGCCACACACATACACACACACACAGAGGGGGGTTTCAGCATACCAATGATCCACGCAGACAGCTGCCGCTGCTGCTGCCGCTGCCGCTGCTGCTGCCGCTGCTACTGCTGCTGTCACGCGGCAGAGACGCAACCACCGTTAGAGAAATGCAGATGCATGTGTCTCTATTTTAGGGCATGTTCCAAGCACAGAATTGTAAATGATGGCGCACGTGGCGAACGCCTCCGCAACTCCTGGAATAATTTCACCAAATAAACACGAGGCGCAGCTAAAAATACAAAAATATAAACGAAACACCCAAAAAAGCAGCAGCAACAGCAGAGCAATGCAAAAGGTCACCTTGACAAAGGCCCAGTTAGTTGGGAATGAAGTCAAAAATTATATTGGAGAGTGTATGCGGAGAGAGAGAGAGAGAGAGTAAGAGCGAGAGAGCAGGAGAGTGACAGACTCGAGCAGCAGGCTACTAGCAGAGCCGGCTTGTGCTCGCTCACAATTTCACAGTATCGTTTAGGCCATTTCGTCACTCATCCTGACGCCAGCTGCCGCTAAGGCAGCAACAGCAGCAGCAGCAGCAACGCCGGCAGCGGCGACGGCAGCAGAGAGCGTTGTGGCTACAAAATCCAGCAGCGGCAGCGGAATTCCAACGAGTCTCGCATCAAGCACAAACAGTTCGCAACGAACGCGCAAAGTGAACGGAACGTCGACGACCTCAACAAAATCCAAACAGAGGCGCCAAAAATATATCCAGTGAATCTTTCCCAGTGTATACCAGTTCAAAAACCAACAACAATCAAAAGTAAGCAAAGTTAAATACTATAAGAAAGTCAGCCAGCAGACGTTGCACTCAATTGTGGGCCAACATTGTTGAGCTGCTGCCCCAGACAAAGTGCATTCAACTTGCAAAGCTCGCCCTTGGCCTTGCACACCACACAGACACAAACACACACACACACACACACACAGTCGGGCGCAATGAACACTTCCTGGGTTTAGACCATGGCAGAGGGGCAGGGGTAGGTGCTCTAATTCCAATTGGACGACAATTTGCTTTCACTTTCGTTTTCGGTTTTCGGTTTTGGCGCATGCGCCGTTAATTCGAATAAACAGCTGTGCGTACAATTATTTCGCTTTTTCCAATTTGGAAAACATTTGACTTTGAAAGAAGGTCATTCGCATTTTGGACATTAGATGGTATTTTTTGTTTCTATCTCATTTTTAATTTTTTGTTTAGAATATTTCATGGCGCTTGCAACAGCTGAGTTTCAGTCAAGCTTGACACAAAAATAAATAGATAAAATATTTGCAAATGATCTCACTTTGTTGTGAACTTTCTATAATATATAGCAAATAATTGTATGTTGTCAATTATCTATTTTATGGTGACGATTTTAGATAAATATGCCGAAAAGCACTATGGGAAGAGAGAGAGAGAGAGAGAGAGAGAGAGTAGATAACAACGTATAAGCATTTGGGCTAAGTTGTTTGCTAGTAGACTTGCCCTACCTGTGTGATATACGGAATATTAGAGTAACGCTGAATAGTGTTTTTTGTTTGTGTATAATTCTTGGCATTACTGATCTACATCAACAGCCAAGTGGAAAATTTGCATGTCAAAGCTTTATATGTATATCGTTCAGTTTATATAGTCTTTTCTGTAACCTAGGTTTACTAACTGCCTATTAAATTCAGCTTGTAAGATCTCTCTCTCTCTCTCTCTCTCTCTTTCTCTTAATCTTCCTCAACTCAAACTTATATAGGTCAACCTATCATCCAATGCACTCGACAACACAGGGTATCTTCGAGTCTATTATACTTTATATATCATTTCATAATACCACACTCATTCATAGCCATCAGCTTATTAAGAGCTCAATTAATTCACGGGGCTTTTCACCATAAACCGCACATTTAATTAGAAAACTCTCAAGTTCAGGGTAAGGGCAAAAAAAATAATAATTCTCTGCATAGTATGGGGGCATTTCCAATTAAAAACGTGACATTATATTATATATGTACATATATTCATATACAAATATTTTCTTACTGATAAGCAGCTGTTGCAATTGCAGCAATATGTGCTTAATCTTATCTGAGAATCTATATTAAATATTTACAGCAGATCAACACGAGTTCAAGCTGGCGCTAAACGTCATTATGAGTGTGTAGATCGATTCAAACTTCCTCATTTGAAGTATGCGAATTTATAGACCATTCGTAATGGCCATTAACAATGCGAATGACTTATCAAGCGATAAATTAAATCTATATTGATTGCAAATTGTATTTACTCTGCTGCAAGAGTCAGGTCTGAGGAATCGTTGTGACAATGCGCTAATCCATAGAACGCAATTCGCTTGAAGGTTCTTTTGATAAAAAATGAATAAATAAATCAACGTATAGCCAACGTAGACCCATTAGGGAGTTAATTAGCTCTGATAGCATTTGTCACAAGTGCCAGCGAGTCACAAGCGACAGCCGTACATGTATAAAAATGACAGCAGCGCGAAAATTGAGAATTATTTGTTAAAGTTTTTTTCTTTCGGCTATGTTGCGTATTAGTTTTTCTCTGCACTCGGCGTGTTGCGTGCTGAGCAGTCGGCAGATTTTTATAAATATGACCTTCGTGAAGGTTAAACAGCGCCGACACATAGGTCTGTGTCTGTGTCTCTGACTGTGACTGTGACTGTGTCTTTGTGTGTGTGAGTGTCCCAAAATGACGCAAAGCACGTGACGTGCTTGAGTCTTAAATAAATCCCGCGAAGAGCATTGACTAAATTAGCTCCGAATTCTCTTTGCAGCAATGGCCTCCGTTAAGGATAGTCTCTTAGCCCAGGTGGCTGAAACTTTGCCCAGCTCGGGCCACAAGATCACTGTGGTGGGCATCGGCATGGTTGGCATGGCCAGCGCCTTCAGCATCTTGGCCCAGAATGTCTCCAAGGAGGTGTGCCTCATCGATGTCTGCGCCGACAAGCTGCAGGGCGAGCTGATGGATTTGCAGCACGGCTCCAACTTCCTGAAGAATCCTCAGATTACAGCCAGCACCGACTACGCCGCCTCGGCCAACTCACGTCTGTGCATTGTCACCGCCGGCGTGCGCCAGAAGGAGGGCGAATCCCGCCTGTCCCTGGTGCAGCGCAACACGGACATTCTCAAGCACATCATCCCCAAGCTGGTGGAGGTAAGCGTAACTGCTTCCCGCTCAGAACTCCCCAACTAATCTCTGACTCTTCGCACCAACAGTACAGCCCCGATACTATTTTGCTGATGGTGTCCAATCCCGTGGACATCATGACCTATGTAGCCTGGAAGCTGTCCGGTCTGCCCAAGAACCGCGTCATTGGCAGCGGCACCAATCTGGATTCGTCCCGCTTCCGTTTCCTGATGTCGCAGCGTCTGGGCGTTGCACCCACCTCCTGCCACGGCTGGATCATTGGCGAGCACGGCGACAGCTCGGTGCCCGTCTGGTCCGGCGTCAACATTGCCGGCGTGCGCTTGCGTGAGCTGAACCCCACCATTGGCACCGGTGAGGATCCAGAGAAGTGGAACGAGCTGCACAAGCAGGTCGTCGACTCGGCCTACGAGGTCATCAAGCTAAAGGGCTACACCTCCTGGGCCATTGGCCTGAGCACTGCCTCTCTGGCCTCGGCCATCCTGAGGAACACCAGCAGCGTGGCTGCCGTCTCCACATCCGTCTTGGTGAGTGTCTCAACAGAGAGCAGTTCAGCATAGAAGCCGACTTATCTAACTCCCTCTCTCTCTCCCAGGGCGAGCATGGCATCGACAAGGATGTGTTTCTCTCGCTGCCCTGCGTGCTGAATGCCAACGGCGTCACCTCCGTGGTGAAGCAAATACTCACCGATGTCGAGATTCAGCAGCTGCAGAAGTCGGCCAACATCATGGCCGAGGTGCAGGCCGGTCTGCAGTTCTAAGCAAGCAAGCAAACAACTATTCAGAATGCACAAGCAGAGAGCTAATTTATAGTCGAATTCGTAACAGCCACGCCCCCTTTTTAGTTTTGGGAGGGAGCGTGGCTAGTGAAGCAGAAAGTATTTTTGACTACCAAAATGTTTATTTTAAGTCGCATACTCCAATTATTTATTATTTAAAGTGCTTTTTGTGTTCGTTGCAAATAAATTTATAAAATTTAAGTTCTATTTTAAACAAGAATTTCTTTTAATTTTGATATCTACTTTTTAAGTTTTAGATATATTGGAAGGTAACTCCCTCGGGAAGTTCCATAACAGCCGCCGCTACCTCATTAGCATAAATCTTTGACGATAGTCAAATTTATAGCAAAAAAAAATATATATATATATGTCTAGTAAAATTTACATTAAGCACCTAGTTGTCTTTTCGCACTCACATTTACATAAATATATATACATATATATCGATAACTGTATAATCAAGAGTAAAAAGTACTTCAATGAAACTTATCAGCGTAAGCAGCTCCCAAAAACAAGCGTTTTCTTCTTCTGGCACGATCCGAGCTAATCGATCGACTGTGAATCTGTTTATAGATATAGTTATGTATATACATATAGAGCGGTCGGCCGACTTATCGTTGACAGCCCGTGAAACGTGCAGCGGCAAAAGTGCTTATCGGGCAAGTTGAGTCAAGAGTCGAGAATGGAGAGTGCAGAGTGAAGAATCGAGAGCCGAATTGAGTCGAGTTGAGTCCGCAGACAACTGCCAGACAGAGCCACAAAGAGACAGCGCCGAGTCGCCTCCAATCGAATGGCTTCGAACGTGCTGCAGTCAGCAGAATAGATCAAATTGTAAACGAAAACTGAAATTCTGTGGCTAGATAAGCGCTGCGGCTGGCCAGAGCGATAAACGTTTTCCGCACAGTCTCAACTTGGCTATAAAACCGCTCAGTTGACCGCTGAGCTGCAGCAGTCGACGCAATGCAACAAAGAACAAGCTGGAGAAGATGGCTCTGTGGACTATGTCTGATCGCGCTATGGCAGCAGTCCGAGTCAGCTGCCAGCATAGATCGCATACAGAAGCACAATTTGGAGCTACTGTCGCAGCAACTGAATCGCGGTTGGCGTGCGTTTTGTAAGTTGATTCTGGCCGAGATTAGGCAAACGACAGTCCACTAATAGCTTCCGTGCAGGTGATGCGCCCGTCGACGAGGGTGTCATGGCGCTCCACGAGGGCATCAATCCCAGTGATGCGCGCCTGCATGTGATGACCATCACCAATCAGAGCATTCAGCTGCCCATCAAGTCGATGCCGGAGCTGCGCGATTTCGATCTCAATCCGCAGCGCAAGACTTTGATCTATGTGAATGCGTTCCACACCGCCGACAGTTATTTCAGCGTGCAGGAGCACTTGATGCTGTTGCAGACGACACGCCGCGATCTCAACATCATCATCGTGGACTTTGCCACGAATGTGGCTCAGCTGTACTACACAGTGCGGCATCATCTCTCCGTGCACGGCTACTCCATATACAAGTTGTTGAGCTCTCTGACAGAGGCGGGCATTGCGGCGGAGGACATTACGTTGGCAGGACATTCGGTGGGCGCAAATATTGCTGCGCTGGGCGCTGATTTGTTTGCCAAGAGCAGCAAGCGACAGGTGGGTCAACTGATTGCCATCGATCCAGCCACCATGTGCCGCACCACCGACATACTCGTCCGGCAAAATGTGGCGGCGCGTGTTGTGGTGCTGCACGGGGAGGGCGATGTGTTTGGTGTGCGTCTGCCCATGGGCCATGTGGACATCTATCCCAATGGCATTGGCTACTTTCCGCGCAAGAAACTGCAGCCGGGCTGCGACAGCAAGATCTGCAGTCACATGTACCCATTCGTGCTGTTCATGGAGGCGCTCATCGAGGGCGTCATGATACCAGCCACCAAATGCGAGAACTGGGCCAAGTTCCGGCAGGGCGATTGCAGTTTCGAGAACACGCTCAACATCGGCCTCATCTATCCGGCCAATGCGAAGGGCCTGTACTTCTGTATGACTCAGCCGAATCCACCTTTCACCTATATGGAGCACGGCTTGAGGTATCGCGTCAAGCAGCCAGAGAAATCGAATTCGATTAGACCTTGAGAACTTAAACCTAAGCAATAATTTGTTTTAATATTACGAACTTTATTATAAGGTAAATATATACTATTTTATTCTAATGAAAAAAAAAACAATACGATATATTTTAAGCTGGATAAAGTTACAAGTTTGATTAACATTGAATCCGTTTACCTTATTGAAAATTGATTATTAAAAATATTTGCCTAAAAGTATGCAATTTTTTTCAAAATTTAACAAAGTTTGTTTAAACATAGATCTAAAAATGATATTAAACAGACTTTTATTTACAACTATTTGTAAATATTATCTTTAGTTTTCCGATATACAAATCTTAAATTGATCTAGATATATACGATATACCGCTTAAATTAAAAATAAATGTAGTATATTTAATTAATAAATATTATTATATATTATTATATTTATAATATCTCATTTAACATTATTTATAAAAATTATATTTTTACAATATTAAATTTCACTTATTATTTTTCTAGTTCATTTTTATGCTAAGCTGCAGCCCTGACTTTAAGCTTAACTCCGCAGAACTCATCGATTGCTACGCTCTCACACGCGCTCGCTCCCACACACACACACACACACACACACTGCCTCTCACTCTCTCTGTCTCTCTTGCTCATTCTTCTCTCTCCTCCTCTTGGTCAGTCATTTACTGGCTTAGCAAAAACAGCTGATGCATAAGCTGCATACAAAGCACACACACACACACACACACACACACTTAAACGGAGACCAACTCACATAGAGCGCGCCACTGCATGCTCAGCTGCGCTGAGCTCTCACACACACACAGAGGTAGTGGGAGCGCAAGTTTTGTCTACCTGTTGCGAACAAAAAACATAAAAAAGAAAAAAAAACGTAAGTGAGCCTCTGCGCTGTTCAAAATGTGAGTTAAGAGCCGCCTGTGCTCGGGTCTGGAGCGCAGTTTAGTTGAGTTTAGCGTGCCGTCAGGTTGCGAACGTTGCCGCTCGGAATCGAAATCGAAATCGATTACGAAGTCGAAGTCGAACTCGGAATCGGAACGAGCTGCCCAGCGATAAACCCGTCGTCGGTATGTTACAAAGCCAAAGCTGAAACTGAAGCTGTAGCTGAAGCTGAAGCTGAAGCTGAGGCTAAAGCCTCTCGCCTCGTTGATCGTGCGGAACAATCAAACCAGCAAAATAAAATTAACCAAAAAAAAAAAAACAGACTTTGTTGTTGTTTTTGTATAAACAACTAAATAAATGTCTAAGCAGTTGAGTGTGATGGACACGCACGCATAAATTTAAATAAATATTGAACACGCGTTCTCTGTGAAGTTCAGCGAGAAGTATGCGCAAGTGCAGTATATAATATATGTATAGAAATATATATCTAAATAAATATATATGTATGTATGTGTGAGATCGCGCAAGATCTGCCTGGTCAGCATAATACATAGCGACAGCTGGTTAAGCCAAATGGCCACATTGTTACATATACACGTAGCCGATGCGTGTATCTATTAGCAACGAGTATTTGTATCTGTATCTGTAGACGTAGTCATAGCTGTATCTGTATCTGTATCTGTATCTGTTGTATCTGTAATCGTGAGCGCGTGTCTGCAGCACGTTATGCCACACAAGCCAAGCATAAAACCGTGCTTGGCCAGCTCTCGAAGGTGTCGGCATTTACAGAACGCTCGTTGCTCACCAAATTTGGCTGCAATTTTTCAATTGAAAATGTGAAAATGAGCTGGAAAACTGACGACATCAGACCCGACCGACTCATAAAACAAAAGCAATAAAACAGAAATTGAAAGCCAATTTCAATTAAGCAATTACATGCAGTAATGCAACCGAAAAACAATAAAGAAAAAAATATATAAAAAAAACTCATCAAAATAAAAATATAAATATCGATTGAATAATTTAAATAAAAATATAAAACTAATAAGTTCATATTAAAAATATTACAAACAAAATATGATAAAAAAAAAAAAAACATTACAATACAAATTTTAAAAATCATTAATACCAATTATAAATGAAAATTTATAAATAAATAAATCAGCAATGACTAAAAGCTTTATATAAATTAATGCAAGCTCAGAAACAAATTCATTTAAGCAGCAATAAATAAATCTTCATAAAAATAAATACACAATAAATCAATGTGAACCGACGACAATGAAGAGATAATAAGAAAATACATAAATTAAACACAAATACAAAATTAGCGCCAGTATAAAATACAGGAAAACCAAATATATAGATATATAATCATATAAATGTACACAATTTATTAAAAAGAAAATATAATTTTAAAAAATCATTAAATATATTAATAATAAATTTTAATAAAAATTAAATATTAACACAGCTCAAAGGTAAATATCTTACAACTGACAAATCTTTAATAAAAAAAAAAAATATTTCAATTAATATAAAATATCAAATCTATTAATTGCCATATCATAGAAAATATAATTAAATGTGACTAAAAAGCAATTATTAGATTAAAATGCAAATATCAATTTCAACATTTGTAATTCCTTTAAATATGTGAACTAACAAAAAAAGCCTCAGATTTAATGGCCACATTTACAGCTTGAAAATTGAATAGTTTAATGAGCACGTTAATTTTGAATTAATAAATAAATAACAAGCCAAAAGCTGACAAGCTTCTATCAATCTTTTATTGTGTGCAAATTAAACTAAAAAAAAAAAACAAATGAAAAAAAAATTCCCACTGTTCAAAGTCGGGCCAAGAGAACGGCTCAACAAAAACAAAAGTGCAAGTGCGCATATTTCGAGTGGGAAAATTTATAGCTATATATCTCTTTCATTAAAACTCTTCAAATATAAGCAAAAAAAAAAGTTTATTTAACTCAAATTTAGTCATTGTGTAAATTATAAATTGCGAGCGCATTTTATTTGTTTCTCTTATAAGCAACTCGATTCGCGTCGACTTTTTTGCGTCAAAGAAAGTGAAAAGCGCGCCGCTCGGCTGTGGCACATATTTGAATAAAATTCGTCATCGATCAATGTCTCTCGAATGTTTGCTTTGAGGCCATGGCCAACATTTCTTTGTGGGCATGCGACAACAGGACGGGAACGGAACGGGAGCGGAACGGGAACGGGACGGGGGCGTATACGCAATTGCAATTTGCGGCCTATGACAGTTTCTTATCTCACAAGTTTTGAGCGACTGTCAAGTCAAAAAGTAGTTGTTTAACTGTCCTCCAGCTGTCAGACATCTTAGAGACTGTCTAAAGGCTTATCTTTAACTGCAGAGTTTTCATGTTTATTATTATTAACTAAGAGGTCAATGGTTTGTTTTGCAAGAGAATAGAATGAAAGAGTGCGCGAGCGAGAGCGAGGGTGCTCAGTAAACAACTATCACAGATAAATTCATGCTTTATAGCAGTTAATATGCATACCTAATTTGGTAGTGAGCACGTACCTTCCCTTAGAAACAGCTGAAAGATCATTAAATAAATGTATAGTCAGGTGGAAGTAAACTATATAAGATATGTAGAAGATCTGTAGAAGATCTGTAGAAGATCTGTAGAAGATCTGTAGAAGATCTGTAGAAGAGCTGTAGAAGATCTGTAGAAGATCTGTAAAAGGTCTGTAGAAGATCTGTAGAAGATCTATAGAAGATCTATAGAAGATCTGTAGAAGATCTATAGAAGATCTGTAGAAGATCTGGAGAAGATCTGTAGAAGATCTGTAGAAGATCTATAGAAGAACTGTAGAAGATCTGTAAATCTGAAAAAGAACTGTAGAAGATCTGTGATAGATGTTTAAAAAATCTATAAAAGATCTGTATATGATCTACAGAACTGTGTCAATGGGTAGTGAGAGGAGTTAGATTTACTGTTAACGATTTCTGAGAAAAGGCGTAATTAATAAGACGGCATGACCAAATTCAAGATGCTATGCATATGCATACACCCAGTGAAATACCAGCACAAGTAACCGGTTAGCTGTTACCTGTTAGTGACTATAACTACTCAAGTCGCATATATGTATATATATGTGGAGTTGTACAGATACAGACTTCGACTAGATACACTGTCACTGTCAACGGTCTCTGTTTATCAACGAAATTAACGCGACTTAGTGAAAATTGAGTTTCCTCTCATTCCCAGCGGCATGCGGGCATGGAACCTGTTTTTAGCAATGAATATTGATGGTCAGATAAATATGTTATGCAAATATTTGCAGCTTTTAAGGTGCTCAAAAGATACCTGACTAGACGAGACAAAGCTATATAAATATAACTGCAGGGCAACAGGTTTACGTTACGAATTTAAATTCAAGTGAATATCACAAATATTCATAAGCAGCACAACTAATACAACTCTGATCAATTTAAGCCAGCCTCAGGCTGTTCAATTAATCAAAATGGAGGGAGGGAGAAAAAAAAAAGCTCAAAGCAGAAGCAACAACTGCTCAAAAGCCCAAATTCGAAATGGGACGCGTAGATTTATATAAATATATATATAAATTTACTGACAATCTCAAGGTTTTCAACAGAAAATACCCACAAAAAAAAACTCCATTAAGAGTTAACAGAAATGCTTACTACATAAGTGAGAGTGTGTTTATTTGGGGGAAATCCTGTCCTAAAGTGGCTCATTAAGTAAAGGCCCAAGGCACAATAAAGCAGAGAGCAACATAAAAAAAAATTGGTTTAAGATAAATTCAAATTTTGTAAAATAACAGAAAAAATATTTAAACCCTACAAAATTTCGCCCATAACTAAAACGTAAATGTGCATTAAAAATGCATGTAAGAAAAACAGAAGCAAATAAAATGTAATATAAAATTTACAAATAACAAAAGAAAATACAATAAAAGACAAAGCAACAGAGAATAACCGTCCAATTGTTCGAAACGTGCTGGAATTTAAGTAAAGTAAATTGTTGTTGTTGCTGTCTGTGTTTTTTATTTATTTATTGTAATTATTTTGTTTGCAGTGTATTTGCATGAGTTGCACTTGTGTTGGTGAATAATTTTACAGTTATATGAACGTGTGTGTCGCGCTTGTCGCTCTCACTTATTGTTTTTCAGCTGAAGAAGACGCAGTTAACGAATTCACCTGCTTTAGTATTGCAACAACAACAACAACAACAACAACAGCAGCAGTAGCAACAACAGCCACAAATACTACAGACGCCAGACGCAGCCGTCAATGCGGCGACGGCGAATTCGATGCCGCTGTCAATGACGCGTAGCCGAATTAAATTCGCCTAACTTAGCCGACTCCAAACTGAGCTCGATCTACAGTCAACCACAACAACAACAATAGCAGCAGCAACTGCATCATGACCGTGTCATATGCAGGCGAAGTGCCGAATGGCAGCAACTTTGGCTGCTTCTGGAAGATCCTATGGAAGTGAGTACAATGTCTCGTCATTGAGCTAGATCTGCAACACTTAACTGGGTCGCCCAGTCTCTGGAAAGTAGTATGCGTAATTTTCGCATTAGTCATCGCCGGCCCATAGTCGCATAGTGTTTACCAGCGTAATTAACATCGCATATGTATATACATACATACATGTATATATGTATGTGTAGACAGTAACTAGTCACAGTGCCCACTGTCAGCTGTTGTTGGCGTTTATTTGTATTTAATTTTTTGTTTTTTTGTTTTTTGAGCTCAACTCACATTAATTGTTACCAAAGTGCAGTCACTCGTAACCAGATTCGCCGTGGCTGCTCAGTACTCGCTCGTACCATCTCTAGCCGGAAGAGAGGAGAGAGCCAATCTCGTTGGAATTGAAAGTGACAGTTATTTCCAGCTGGAATGCAGCTGGAATGTTCTTGCGTGCGTTTGCATTAATCAAAGAGCAGCTCGAATTACACAGATAAACAGAAATAGCTAAATAGAGTATCTGATAGCCGATCAGTTGCTTTTAAATATACAATATAATAGTAAATCAATTGTTAATAGAAGTCGCCAGTAATTAAAAACAAAAGGAAATAATCATTTTCTTTTTGTTGGCAATTTATATATAAAAAGTGTAAAAAGTCCAAAAGTCAATAATTAAATATTTAAATTTATGAGATAGCTATATATTGGCTAGCTGCTTGTATTACTTTTCAACTAACAAGCTTACTCGAAATAAATAATTTCACAATTACAAAAATATATCTCAAGAAGATCTAATCGAGAATGAGTAATTTCTCAACACAAAAATAAAACTAATTTCATTTTTTAAGTTTCTGCTAAATAATAAACTTTTAATGCCGATTTCTCTCAACTAATAATTTCAGATATAAAAAAAAAAATTACATTAAAAATGTTTATTAAGATGCCAACAGTTAATGATTGCTTCGAGAACCAAACAAATCTGAGTAGACTTTAATTAGCTTCACGTGTGTTTCGTGAGTTCTGAGTGCCCAAAGACTTTGATTAGAATATAATAATATATTATACAACAGAAATGAGACAGCAACCCATATATTATATCCACATAACGACCTTGATGCGGCCAGGCAACAACACAAAAGACCCCAAAAATATTCAGCTACGAGTCGCAATTCCTGTTCCATTCTCGACGAGGTTATACAGATCATTATGAAATGAAATGAATTCAAATATATCAAAACAAATTCAGTGGAATTTAAAGATGATCAAAATAACAATGATAGTTGCAAAGCTAGCGAAGCATTAAACACGAAATATCTACAAAAAATAATTTGAAATTTGAGTCGGCGTTTAGTTAAGGGGGGCTTAGTAGAGTAGCCATAGCCATAAGGAAGTAGATTTCAAACAGGTGCAAACTGGCTAGTTACAAGATTTATCTTCTTATTTATTTTTTTTTTTTTTTTTTTTGTATAATACTTATTCCTATTTCAATTTCGGTTTATTTTTATGAAACACGCTCAGATGGCGCGGTAGCGTTTACAAATTAGTATGGCGTGAATTAATCGCATATTTGTGTTTATATTATACCATTAATGTCATCTATCGCTTCGCCCTGACGCCGCATCAACAAGTGTGAGTTAGACGATAAATATGTTCAGTTTGAAATGCATTTATAATAAATATTTAATATTGATTGTTAGGATATTCAATCGCATTCGGGTGTACTTTTCCCAGCAGGGCGAATCCATACCCATGTCCTTTGTGCTGGGCTTCTATGTGAATCTGGTGGTCAAGCGCTGGTGGGAGCAGTACCGCCTGCTGCCCTGGCCCGATACGTTGGCCCTGTTTATCAGCGCCGCCATACCCAACTCCACGGGCGTTAATGTGAGTCTGTCACACCTTAATTGCCCGATAAGACACGTCTAATCAACTCTCACTGTATTTTGTTTTTCCGCATAGAATGAAACGGGTCGCCTCATGCGTCGTAATATTATGCGCTATATGGTCTTGGCCTATGTTATTACGCTCCAGCGCATTTCGCTGCGCGTCAAGCGTCGCTTTCCAACTACTCAGCATCTGGTGGACGCGGGTCTCATGCACGAGTCGGAGATGAAAATCTTTGAGGCCATGAATCAAAAGAGTCCCATGTCCAAGTACTGGATGCCTCTCGTCTGGGCCACCAACATCATCAATCGTGCGCGCAAGGACGGACTGATTGCCTCCGATCACATAGTGCAGACGATACTTATGGAGCTCTCGGATATCAGAAAACGTTTGGGCGGTCTGATTGGCTATGACACGGTGTGCGTGCCGCTCGTCTACACACAGGTGAGAATTAAGAGAGTAAAGCCCAAGGACCACAAAAAAAAAAAGGGATTACCAGGGGGCACCCGGATTTGAACCGGGGACCTCTCGATCTGCAGTCGAATGCTCTACCCCTGAGCTATACCCCCACGATGATATTATCAAATTCCCACAAGCATTTGAAGCTGAGTAATTCGAGTTGAGATAAGAATTTCTGGAACGGATACGCACACTTGAAGTGAACCAAATTCAACCTCAAATGGAAAAGAACCCATAAATTGTGTGACAGCAATCTTTTCCAATTTATCTCTGAACTATAAACTTAATTAATTTTCTACTTCAATAGGTAGTTACTCTGGTGCTCTATACCTATTTCATTGCCAGTGTGCTTGGCCGTCAAATGTTGCCAAATGTCTTGGACCGCAATGGCCGCGAAGATCCCGATTTGTACTTTCCCATCTTTACGGCTTTGCAGGTGAGCCGAAATACATATACATATGTATGTTTTATAAGAATAAGCGAAGGCAGCCGACGCCAAAACCCGGAATACTAAATGTATTTATTTAATTTGCACGTTCCGCTTTATTTACCATAAATCATAGACATTTTCACGTCTCGCCACTGTGTAGCAAAAAGTTTTGCGGTTTTTGTGGATCATTAACGCAGCTGCAATCGAAACTCAAACGTAATTTGTTGGCTATACCTTGTCAACGATATGACTATGATCAAAGACATCTATATCATGTGGCGATATGTGCATATATACACATGCGATGCATGTATATGTATAGCTATAGCTGTACCTATCTGGTTGTGTTTTGTTTTCCCTTCTACATAATATATTTTATTAAAATTTTTGCTGTCGGTTTCTGCGGTTCGAGGCTCCCTTTCGCATTTGCAGGCAGATTTCAAGTGTTTTGCGTTATGTAAACGAGTCGCAGTCACGTTCGAAATAATAAATTGCCATTTTCGCTGTGTTTGTGCGAAAGGCATTTCGCGTACTCAGATAAAAATCGGCGACATGTGTTTTAGTGTTTCTTTTCTTTTTCTTTTTTTTTTGTTACTTATTTTAACCATGTTTTAGGCGCTGCCATTAATAACTGTTAATTTTGCTAACTACAAAGTACGAAATACTAAATGTGAAATGCGAAAACCATATAAGAATAGCAATGGAAACTAAGTAAAAGTGCTCTAGTCGAGAGCGCTCGACTAACAGATACCCTGTATCTAGCTCTAGGTATACTAGCTGAATAAGAGTTGCCTGAATGAATGAAATTTCGAATTAATGTATATACAAAAGCTGAAGTCCCTTAAAATACATTTAGATATATGGGAATCTAGTGAGATATCGATATTTATCGATACTACATACTGTTGCACACATAGCGATCGAAACCTAGATCGATTACAAACCTAGTATACCCTTCTTGACCTATAAAATATGCACACAGTATACAAAAAAAAAGTGAATGGAAAAGCTCTCGCCGTGTTTCTCATATAAATTTATCGCTCATCAACTTCTCACATCAACTCAGCATTAATTAAAGTTAATTTTATGTTGATTATTTAGCATTATTTTCTTATGATCTTATCACACTTACAATTTACAGTTCATTTTCTACGTGGGCTGGCTAAAAGTGGCCGAGGTACTAATAAATCCATTTGGCGAAGATGACGATGATATCGAATTGAATTGGCTGATCGATAGACACATCAAGGTAAGATCAATAAATCGAAATAGCAAATACATTTATTGTTAAAGAGCATTTCTCAAGAAATCATCGTGACAAAGTTCTAGCCTGGCCATAACTTAAGCCAAGCAGAAAAAAATACCCAAAGCTAAAAAAAAAACCGGAATTAAAATCGTGTCAGCACACGTCAATTTGTGTTTAGCACGAATTTGACAAAGAAAAAAAAAAAACAAAAATTGTAGCTAATAAGTTTTTGTTTAAATGCCTCAAGCCACAGGAGCAGAGCGTGCGCTCACATAACTTTAGCGATATTGGCAAAAAATAAAGGCCTGCTATATATGACATTAAGTCTATAATTAGTTAACAACTAACGAAATAAATAACTAAATAGATAACTATTCAATTGACTTTAGTTTTCATTTTAAAATTGTTATTAGCTTTTAGTTTTTATCCACTTGAACTGGGTCACTGTGTGAGATCTGCGTAATTATGCAGAGAAGTTTATTTATCTGAAGTCAGTCAACAGTTTTTTGCTTTCTTTTATTTTGTATGTATGCTGAAAAGGAAGAAAACACTTTTGCCACGCGCTAAATATAAAAGGCGCTTACCACTGGAATGACAGCAAAAAAAAAGCTAAATAAACGGCTAGAAAGACTTTTGAGAGTGCGCTACACAGTGAAGCGTAAAGTTAGAATTTATATTTAATTTATATTTAATTTGAAGAAATCAAAGTTTTTTTATCTATTCATTTACAGCTGACTTTATGTACAATACAAAATATATTTATATTTTATAATTATATTCTAATTTTCTTGCCATTGAGAGAGTATTGAGCAGTCGATTGTGCCCGCCTTGATATATGTGAATATTATTATATGCATAATTATACAAGATTACGCTTTAAATACAATTTGAAGTTTAAGATAAAGATCAGACAGAGCTCTGTCTGTGCAAATGCCACATCAACCACAAATTTGATGGCAAAGCAAATACCACAATAGTTGCATAGATCAACTAGTGGCTATAAGCTACTTATAAATAATATGTTTAACAACAAAATTAGCTACAATATGCAAATAGCTCGGCTAGTCAAATAGGGTATTCAAGTTAGTCGACGTCACTGCACCTTTTGGCATTTTGTTACTTGAAGGTGTATTTTGTGTGAGTTTTTTTTTTATTTTTTTTGCAGCTTTTCGCATTGGGCTCTGAACTTGCTGCGAGGAGTTTTGTTTTGTCTTTTTTGCATGTGTATGCATGTGTATGCATGTGTATGCATGTGTGTGCATGTGCGAGCAATATACATATATGTGCGGCTACATCTCTGAGTTTGGGGTCTGGCTGTTGCTGGCTGCTTGCAATTATTTACAAAGCCAACGGCAGCACCAACAACAGCAACAGCAACAACTAAAAACACATTGGCAAAAGTAAATTGAAAACAGGTTTTCTGTTAACAAAAAAGAAAACAAAGCAAAAATAAACATTGAAACCTCTTTTGTAGAGCTTTTTATCATTGAGTATTTTGTTTTTTTTTGTTTGATGATTATTTTTTCTTTTTTTTTTTTTTAAGAGCAGATTTTTGGTTTGGTTTTACATTGAAACTGTTTTGGCCCAGAATTGGTGCGGATATGCATAAATGGGTTAATGAATAGTTCATTATTATAATTATTATTTAAGCGACAGATTTTTAATTGGCTTTCGTGTCGCACACAGCAAAACGTGACACTTGACAGTGAGCGAGACATGTGCGAAATAGAGCAGAGAAAGAGAGAGACATATATTATATAGATACATTTATTATTTACATTTTTATATATATTTAATAAGTTTTGTGGGCAGCCTGAAGTCTCTCATCGCCTTATGAAACAATTAAAAGACTTGGCAACAATTTCACTTTTTCTCCACTTTATTGTGAGTGGGCGTGTGATGTAATTAGGTGTTGAGCTTGAAGTGCATGTATTTTGTGGCTTTTGTGGGCAGCCAGTGAAGAGTAGTTCATCGAAAATGGCAAACACGTTCCATGCCATGCCGCTGCTGAGCGCTCCACTTTTATCATAATTTCTGGCACGCGCTAATTTCTATTGCTATTCGATTTCTACAGGCCGCCTACATGATTGTCGACGAGATGCACGAGGAGCATCCGGAGCTGTTGCGCGATCAGTACTGGGAGTGTGTGGTGCCTAAGGAGCTGCCCTACACGGTCGCCTCCGAGCACTACAGACGCGACGAGCCCAAGGGCTCAGCCGAGAAGTACAAGGTGAAGAAGGAGGATGCCATGTATGCGAACATTATACCAGGCGGTGGCAAGCGCATGCTCAGCGACGATGTCTATGCGGATTATGTGAGTGGCAAGCACTGGAGCGAGAAATCCAGCACAGACTCTCTATATTATATATTTTACATTTTCAATTCATTTCGTAGGAGAGCGTGGACACGCCCATGGTGGAGCGTCGCAAGAATAATTGGCTGGTGCGTCAGCTCTCACGCATGGGCTCCATGCGCAGCCAGTCGACGGCCTACTCCTCGGGCGGTATGCCCTTCACACGCAATCGCCTGAACTCCGTTTACTCTAGTCCCGAATCGGGCATGCCATTGTCCGTAATGCAGCAACAGCAGCTGCAGCAGCAGCAGCAGCAGCAGCAACAGCAGCAGCAGCAGCAACTCCAACAGCAACAGCAGCCCGGCGGCCTGCTGCAGCAGCAGCAGCAGCAGCAGAGCAAACCAACTCTCTACGAGAAGTTCGTGCACCGCAAATCGCTGCGTGCTCAGCGACAGCTGATCAAACAAAGTGAGTTCGCAAGCTTAAGCATCAGAAGCAGCTAGCTTATAATGCTCAAATTAAACAGATTCCAAGTTGAATGGCCTTAATATAAACATGGCCAAGACCCGTCCTCGCATACCCACGCCGGAGGTGACGAAAGATGGCAGCACCAATACAGGTAAGTCGATGCGGTTCGATGATGTTTGCACTCGGCTTAGTTATAAACAAATCGCACTCACTGTAGCCACAAGCGCCGTTATCATGGCCCCACAACAGCTGAGCACCCAAAGCACTAGCGGCATGTATCCCTCGTATAGCACCTCAGCCAGCGGCACCAATTTGCACCAGGACAGCGGCCAGGTGCTGGGCACACTGCTGCTGTCACCCATCAAAGAGATGGATAGCTCATCATCCAATAATACTCTGATTCCAGGGCATCCAGCCACAGCGGCTCTCGCTCAGGCCGTCATGCCGACTCGCTTGAAGGATGGCTACTCGGCCAGCTGTAAGTTATACCACTTATTCCACTCGATTCGTCTCGTAACTGAATCCATCTTCTCTCGCAGCCATTCCAGCAGAGACTAACATAACCACGCTCTCGTTCCCCTTCACGGTGTCCACCAGCAGCGAGTCGATGCCGACGGGCACATTGAGCATTTTGCCACTGGCGGCCAATGCGCAGCTGCCCACGATTACGACCACAGCGAGTGGCTTTGATCCGAACGATGTGATCACCACGATTCCCGTTTCTCTGTCCATACAGCGCACACCCTCCAGCCTCTCCATTGTGGAGCTGGGCGGAGCAGGCGATGGCGGGGATGCGCATGCCAGCAGCGGCTCGAGCAATGGCAGCGGCGGCGGCATCACCACAACCGCCCTGCTCTCGGTGAAGCCCCTCAATGGCCCCTCCAATATATCACGCAACAACAGCTTCAACGTTAGCCTCAATCTACAGGATCCGAACTATCAGCGCTCCTCGGTGCGTTCGGCGGGACCAACAGACTCGGTAGATGCGACAGCAACAATATCTCTGCCCCGTAATAAGGATGGCTCCAGCAACACGGGCAGCTCAGCCAATGCCTCGTCGGCGCCCTCAACGCTGGCCAAGCACAAGCCAGAGCCGAAGACGGGCGAGGTCTATGTCTGACCATAGATCCCATCATTCTTATGGATAGATAGCTTTCTTTTTCTATTCTATTTCTATTTCTTGAACAGAGTTGAGACTAGTTTTTAAGTTAGGCTTAAACAAATTTGGCTTCAGGCCACCCAGAACCATTCTACGATATTATTTTAGCAACAGCTGGGCAAACCCAAAAGAGAATTGTTGCATAGTCTTTAATTACTGCAAGTGTTTGTCATTATCATGTATAGATCGTGTTTAAATATAGTACGACATATCAGTCCTTAAGCATAAGTACCGAGCAAACAAAACACTTCCTATAAATATTCTCTCCCATCTACGTTAACTCAAGCGTTATTCGTGTCTATAAATACATATATATATGAATGTTACCTAATCATAGCTATAAATTTTAAACATTTGTTTCTTTAGGCTAGACCTAAGGATCATTTACCACTAATTTTGATTGTGAATCCCTATCGTGTAGGCCGTGTATATGTATATAAACCAACACAATATGTGATATGCGATTTGTAGGCTTAAGAGTCTTATACATAAATTATCTTAGCATAATTATGCAATGTACTATATATATCTATATGTATATGTATGTGTGTGTATATATAGATCAACTATATTAACTGTAAGTAAGTTGAAGTATAATAAATATCTAGAATCAATAAAACTAAATCTAATTTACTAAATGTCATGGTCATTTATTACGAATATCTCAATCAATTTAAGTCATGGGCGATTTTTTGAAAGAGAAATCGAATACACAAGTTGAAGCAATATTGGATAATAAATAAATGCCTAAAAATAGTTTGAGCTGTTAAAAAGTAAATCACAGCCTAATTGTGTAAAAATCAGAAATTTGCATATATCGAGCCGATAGTCGGTCGTATAAGAGTATAAGAGCATGAGTATAAGAGCCGATCAAATTGTCATTTAGGCAAAAGCGTCTCTTTGCAGGTTCAATTGAACCCGAGTAAAATCAATTAAGTTCGGGAAACATAGCATAGCAGAGTTACTTAAATGGACAGTGCTCAAGCGATCTGCAGTCAGTCGCGCTATAGCGATCGAGTGTAACGATCGATAAGAGGGCAGAACACAACTGGACCATTAATTAGGAATAAATACCATAGAAAGGATAAAGCCCTAAAGGTGAATATGCGTGCAAGGACATGTGCACCAGTGAAGATCAAAGCAAAGTGTTGATCAATATGGATATCTATATATATATATATATATATATATATATGAGAATCTGTGGAAATATTTTAGAGCCACTAGCATATGGCACCTCGCCAGTTAACCTCGGAGGTCAATAGCAGAGCAGGCGACAAACATGCAATGCCATTTGCCAGTTGGAATGATTCTTGAATTGCCGTCTAATTGAATTAACCTTTTTGGCGTCTGTTTGTCTCTCGACGTATTCTTGTTGCTGTTTTTGTAGTGCGTGCATAAAAGATTTTGCTGCTCGAATCGATGGCCCATTGAATACTAATGACACTTTGAATTGTTCAACTGTCAGTTACAGTTAAAGTCGTAGCATGGAGCGGGATCGCGACGAGGCATCCATCACGACCAGCGATGGAAAGTCTGGAGAGGAGATACCGGTGGCCGCTGGCCTGGAGCCCACCGAGTCGATTAGCTTCTGGCAATTGTTTCGCTTCTCCACATATTGCGAACTCTTTTGGCTCTTCATCGGCTTCTTTATGTGCTGCATCAAAGCACTGACGCTGCCCGCTGTGGTCATTGTATACAGCGAGTTTACGGCCATGCTGGTGGATCGTGCCATGCAAGTGGGCACCAGCTCAACGGTGCATGCCCTGCCCATTTTCGGGGGCGGTAAGAAATTGTGAGTTCCCGGAACTGGACAGCTGTTAGATTAGGAAAGATTTATGATATCTGATTTTTGATTTGATAATCCGCAGAACGAATGCCACACGCGAAGAGAATAATGAAGCCCTGTATGATGACTCGATATCGTATGGCATTCTTCTCACTATAGTCTCGCTGATCATGTTCATATCGGGCATATTTTCGGTGGATATCTTCAACTTTGTTGCCCTGAGGCAGGTGACGCGCATGCGCATCAAGCTGTTCGAGTCGGTGATGCGACAGGACATTGGCTGGCATGATCTGGCTACGAAGCAGAACTTTGCTCAGAGCATGACAGAGTAGGTATTCGAGAAAAGCTGCACAGATCCTCTCTATCTTCTATGTCACTTCATCACAGTGACATTGAGAAAATACGCGATGGCATCTCGGAGAAAGTGGGTCACTTTCTCTATTTGGTTGTGGGTTTCATCATTACGGTGGGCATATCCTTTGGCTATGGCTGGAAGCTGACGCTGGCTGTGAGCTGCTATATACCACTTGTCATTGCAGTCAACTACTACGTGGGCAAGGTGAGTTCAGATGATCTCAGCCAATTCCAATTCACTTTGAATTGTTCCTCCATGCATAGACCCAAGGCAAGCTGACGGCACGTGAACAAGAGTCCTATGCAGGCGCCGGAAATCTGGCAGAGGAGATCCTTTCCGCCGTACGCACAGTCGTCTCTTTTGGTGGCGAGAAGCACGAAGTGGAGCGCTTTGAAAACTTCCTAGTGCCCGCTCGCAAGGCCAGTCAGTGGAAGGGCGCCTTCTCTGGCCTGAGCGATGCCATTCTGAAGTCCATGCTCTTCCTCTCCTGTGCGGGCGCTTTTTGGTATGGCGTGAATCTCATCATAGACGATCGCTATGAGGAGGACAAGGAATACACGCCAGCCATTTTAATGATTGTAGGTTTAGCCATGATAACATATAGAATATATTGATTAAACTATAAATATCTTCTCAGGCCTTCTTTGGCATCATTGTGGGTGCAGATAATATTGCCCGCACGGCGCCGTTCCTCGAGTCCTTTGCCACGGCGCGTGGCTGTGCCACGAATTTATTCAAGGTCATAGATCTGCCCTCCAAGATCGATCCATTATCAACGGATGGCAAGCTCTTGAATTATGGCCTGCGCGGCGATATTGAGTTCCAGGATGTCTTCTTTCGCTATCCCTCGCGCCCAGAGATTATTGTGCATCGCGGCCTGAACATCAAGATCAGATCGGGTCAAACTGTGGCTCTAGTTGGTTCCTCCGGCTGTGGCAAGTCCACTTGCATACAGCTATTGCAACGCTTCTATGATCCAGTCTTTGGCTCTGTGCTTCTGGATGAGCTGGACATACGCAAATATAATATTCAGTGGCTGCGCTCCAACATTGCTGTGGTGGGACAGGAGCCGGTGCTCTTCATGGGCACCATAGGTAACTTGTGATATTCCAAGATATAGCTGTATATTAATCTGATCTCTTGGTAGCGCAAAACATAAGCTATGGCAAACCGAATGCCACACAGAAGGAAATCGAAGCAGCTGCCACACAAGCGGGAGCTCATGATTTCATTAGTCAGCTGCCAGAGGTGAGTGAGAAGAAGAGAGTGCGTTTCTTAATGATCTTTAATAAATTTTGAACTGCAGAGCTATCGCACTATGATTGGCGAGAAAGGTTCCCAACTGTCTGGCGGCCAGAAGCAACGCATTGCCATTGCTCGTGCCCTGATACAGAATCCCAAGATCTTATTGCTCGATGGTAAATAAAAGCAAGCTCTGCGTACTGGCTTATACTTATTCTATAACTTTTTCCTTCCAAATAGAGGCCACCTCGGCCTTGGATTACCACTCCGAGAGACTAGTGCAACAGGCTCTGGACTTGGCCAGCAAGGGACGCACCACAATTGTAGTATCCCATAGACTATCAGCTATTCGTGGCGCAGATAAAATTGTCTTTATAAACGAGGGCAAGGTGCTGGAGGAGGGATCACATGATGATCTGATGGCTTTGGAGGGCGCCTACTACAACATGGTCAAAGCAGGCGACTTCAAGGTCCCAGAGGAGCAAGAGAACGAAGAAAATATAGATGAGGCGAAGCGTAAGTTCAGACATTATCAACAAAAAATGCTAAAAAATAAACCTGATTTGCAGGCAAAAGTCTAGCACTGTACGAGAAATCGTTTGAGACAAGTCCGCTCAATTTTGAGAAGAATCAGAAGAACAGCGTGCAGTTCGATGAGCCCATTGTGAAGTTCATCAAGGACAGCAATAAGGAGAAGCCAATTGTGCCAGCGGCGAAACCACAATTCTTTAAGATCTTTGCAAGAATCATAGGCCTCGCGCGTCCCGAATGGTGTTACCTGATATTTGGCGGCATTTCGGCCGTTGCTGTGGGCTGTCTCTATCCGGCCTTCTCGATTATCTTTGGCGAGTTCTATGCTGCACTTGCCGAGCGGGACGAGGAGGTGGCACTCAGCCGCACTGCAGTGTTGTCCTGGGCGTGCTTGGGCATCGCTGTGATCACTGGACTGATCTGCTTTCTGCAAACCTATCTCTTCAACTATGCCGGCATCTGGCTGACCACACGTATGCGAGCGATGACCTTCAAGGCGATGCTCAATCAAGAGATCGGCTGGTTCGATGAGGAACAGAACTCAGTGGGTGCGCTCTCAGCGCGCTTGTCGGGTGAAGCAGCTGGAGTGCAGGGTGCCATTGGCTATCCGCTGAGCGGCATGATTCAAGCTCTATCTAACTTCATATCGGGCATATCGGTTTCCATGTACTATAATTGGAAGCTGGCGTTGCTGTGTCTGGCCAACTGCCCCATTATCGTCGGCTCGGTCATATTAGAGGCGAAGTGAGTGGTGATTCAATAGATGATTTACTCTTTCTATACTCTACATATGTATGTGAATTATATATTTGTAGAATGATGTCGAATGCCTTGATCAGAGAGAAACAAGTCTTAGAGGAGGCCTCTCGCATTGCCACCGAGTCCATTACCAATGTCCGCACTATCGCTGGCCTGCGACGCGAAGCTGAGGTCATTAAGCAATACACCCAAGAGATTCAGCGTGTGGAGATTCTCATTGGACAGAAGCTACGCTGGCGTGGAGTCCTCAATTCCACCATGCAGGCCTCGGCCTTCTTTGCCTATGCCGTGGCGCTTTGCTATGGCGGCGTACTGGTCTCCGAGGGTCAGGTCCCCTTCCAGGATATCATCAAGTAAGTCGACTGTATACTCTATGATCAAGACTCTGAATTGATATATGTTTATTTCCATCGCAAAGAGTTTCGGAGACACTGCTCTATGGCTCCATGATGTTGGCCCAATCGTTGGCCTTTACACCTGCCTTTACTGCTGCCTTGATCGCTGGCCATCGTCTGTTCCAGATTCTCGATCGCAAGCCTCGCATCGTCTCGCCCATGGGCACTATCAAGAACACGCTGGCAAAGCAACTGAATCTCTTTGAGGGCGTACGTTATCGCGGCATCGAATTCCGTTATCCTACGCGTACGGATGATAAGATTTTGAATGGCCTGGACTTGGAGGTGCTACAGGGTCAAACGGTTGCTTTGGTTGGGCATTCTGGTTGCGGCAAGTCCACGTGCGTGCAGCTGCTGCAACGCTTCTATGATCCGGATGAGGGCAGCATTGTAAGGCATTAGCTTGAACATTTCAACAAATATTCTTTGAATAATTATATAATTGATGCCCACAGCACATTGATCAAGATGACATTCAGCACGACTTAACACTGGATGGTGTTCGCCGTAAGCTTGGCATTGTCTCACAAGAGCCGAGCCTCTTTGAGCGCACCATTGCCGAGAACATTGCATTCGGGGACAATCGCCGAACTGTGCCCATGTCCGAGATTATTGCCGCTGCCAAAAGTGCAAATGCCCACAGTTTCATCACCTCGCTGCCCAATGGCTATGAGACGCGCATGGGAGCACGAGGCACGCAGCTATCCGGTGGCCAGAAGCAACGTGTGGCAATCGCACGTGCTCTGGTAAGAAATCCCAAAATCCTGTTGCTCGATGAGGCCACCTCAGCTCTGGATATGCAAAGCGAAAGGGTAAGCAAACATCCGACTACTGCTATTAGAGAAGTGCCTAACTCTGTTATTCTTCTATAGTTGGTTCAGCAAGCTTTGGACGCTGCCTGCTCTGGTCGCACCTGCATTGTGATTGCCCATCGTCTGTCAACGATTCAAAATGCAGATGTCATTTGTGTGGTTCAAGACGGCAGAATTGTGGAGCAAGGCACACATTTGCAGCTAATTGCCCAGCGCGGCATCTATGCCAAGCTGCACAGGACCCAGAAGGATCATTGAGATTTGAAGACAGTTCTTTTATTTTGATTTTTTATCACTATATCTACTATCACTAACTACTATTCAATAAACTTTCTTATAATTTTCTATATTTTTTTATTATTTTATGGAAAAAGTTGTAGCAGAGCCTGATTCTGTCAAGAATTTTAATATACTCAATAAATAAAAAGGCGTGTTACAGCAACTACAGGAAAGTTAAGCTATAAAATAAAAAAAAAAACGTCAGCAAAGCCGAGTAGAAAATAGCCACACAGCCGACGATGCACTAGAGATCTGCTACTCACCCCAGAGGCAACAGCGCAGATCGTCTTTATTACTCACCACTAGCAAAAGCGCATGCATTCCAGTGACGAGGCTGAAGAGAGTCGCGACTCACCATCAACAGACCATTAGTAGTGAAGCCCATGAAGACAACAACAATAAAAGGGAGCTGCTAATTACCACTAGCTTAAGCGCATTCACATCGATAGTGAGGTACTCACCACAGAGCAGGCGCATGCGGGTACTCTTGAGAAGTGCCAACCAATACAATGTTAACTTAACAGTGCATGCTAATTTAACATTGGTACATTACATTAACGAGTAATTTATTAAATACGAAGCAATTTTAAGAGTTTATGTTGAGCTAACATTGTTCTTTACATTATTCAGCATTTGCTTGATAACAAAGAGAAATAAAAAGCAAATTTCAATCACTCTTCAAACAACCAAAAGAGGAAAATAAGAAATCCACTGTTGGATGTTAAAATGGATGGGAAAGAAAGCTGATCGCTAGGTATTGGCATCGTGGAATATCAAGTATACGACACGTACATATCTGAATTATTTTCATTAATTCAGGACCTGGAAAAAAACGGAATCTTTAATTATGCTTACTTATTAAATAATAAATAAATTTATCACATTATTAAACTGGTGCCCTACATCATACTTCCGCCTTTGAACAACTAAAAATGCTTGCCTCATCCCACGTCTGTAATATTTGAAGCTTTGCTTATCAGTCAGCAAAACGTATATTAGATAAAATTCTACGCATCTAAAAATGCACTTTACATACCATTTAAGATCGTCACCCTGTTATAGATAAAGTTTAATCTTTATGCCAACTATTATACAAAAGACAATTAGATGTCAATGCGATAATTGGGATTATATGCAAATATTAGAATAGCAAGCATTGATAAGACTGAGCGCGAAAACATTACAAAACATTTATCGAATTCACTGAGATAACCCTTTAGAAGTATTCTAAGTAAATGCTCTGCTGACCTGACATTAACATATTTTATGAAATATCATTCGAAAACTATGCACACCTTAACGACCGCCCACTGAATATTTCCTAGTCATTCTGAACCTTGAGAAAAATCAATCCAATTGAATTTTATTAAAAATAAAATAAGAGAAATTTTAAAAGCTGCGAGCTGCGAGCTGCGAGAAATGCATTTTCACTCAAAACTTTTTGCGCTCTTTCAGCCATTTGAACATTAATAGAAACGAAATTGATAAAAGGCGAACCCCTCAGTAGCCAAATCAACAGTTCGAGTTCGCATTTCAAACGAATCGGTACAGCGCGTAAGAGCCCGAATGCAATCGAGACAAGAAAAAATCACAAATATACTGCGTTATGTCTAGTGGAGAAAACCAAGCAGCAGAGATCGAATATAATAAACAGATCTAGCCAGCTGCCGGGTCGCCCCCCAGCGTCCACCTGCAGTCAGAGATTCGTCGACTTGCACTACTTGTACGCTAACTATTAATTGACCCCGAGGGTAAATGTTTATAGGCGAAAAGTTAGCTGTCTTTAACTACATCAATGGCAGAGCCCAACATCCAGAATGGTGATGCCGACGCTGACGCTGGCCAGGCGGAAGCAAAGCAAATTAAATCGAAACAGCCCCAAATGGAGACTGTCAACTATTACAAGCTCTTTCGCTATGCTCACGGCATCGACTATCTGCTGCTCGTCTGTGCTCTGATCGCAGCGCTCCTGCATGCGCTCGTCTTTCCCATTGCCATCATTGTCTACAGCGAACTGGTGGCCATGTTCATTGATCGCAGCTTGGGCGTGGGAACCAGCTCGGGCACCAAGGCGCTGCCTCTGTTCGGCGGTGGCAAGCAGCTGTAAGTCTAGCCACAAGTATAACCAAATCGTCGCTCTTCAAGGTCATTTCTTATAGCACCAATGCCAGCTATGAGGAGAATATGCAGGAGCTGCGCAAAGATAGCGTCGCCTTTGGCATACTCATGACCCTTGACTCGCTTTTAATGCTCTTTTCCGGCATGACCTTTGTGAACATATTCAATCATCTGGCTCTCAAGCTGACGGTAAGCATGCGCCGCGAATTCTTCAAGGCGACGATCAGGCAGGAGATCGGCTGGCATGATATGGCCAAGGATCAAAACTTTGCTGTGCGCATAACTGAGTAGGTAGAGGTGTCATATCCACAATAGAGAAGCCTAAATTACCTGAATTCCTTTTAGTAATATGGAAAAAATACGCACGGGCATGGCAGAGAATCTGGGCCACTTTGTAACCATCATATGCGATGTGGCTATAAGTGTTATCATATCCTTTGTCTATGGCTGGAAGCTGGCCTTGGCCATGTTCTTCTACATACCTCTGACCATGGTGATAAATTCAGTTGTTGCTCACGTAAGTTTCAACTATCGAAGAGATTGAATTGTTACTAATTCCCCCGCTCAGTATCAAAGTAAGCTCACAGCTCGGGAGCAGAGCTCTTATGTGCGCGCAAGCTCGGTTGTGGAGGAAGTAATTGGTGCTATACGCACTGTGGTAGCATTTGGAGGCGAGCATTCAGAGTCGACGCGCTATAATACTCTGCTCAAGCCCGCTCTTAAGGCAGGCAAATGGAAGGGTGCCTTCTCCGGTCTCAGCGATACGGTCATGAAGGCCATGATGTTCATTGTAGGCGCTGGCGCCTTTTGGTATGGCGCCAATCTGATTCTGCACGATCGCGCCAGCGACATGGCCATTGAGGATCGCCAGTATACGCCTGCGATCGTCATGATTGTGATTTCGGGCATTATTGTGGGAGCCAATCAGCTGTCGCGGACGTCGCCCTTCTTGGAGACCTTTGCCCTGGCTCGAGGATCAGCGAGCGCTATTTATGATGTTATCGATCGTGTCTCTGTTATTGACCCACTTTCCAAGTCTGGCAAGATACTCAACTACGGCCTGAAGGGCAACATTGAATTTCGAGATGTGTTCTTTCAGTATCCTGCACGAAAGGATATTATTGTGTTGAGAGGACTCAATGTGACCATCAAGGAAGGACAAACTGTGGCCTTAGTTGGCTCCTCGGGCTGCGGCAAGTCCACGTGTGTGCAGCTGCTGCAACGTTTCTACGATCCGGTATTTGGACAAGTCTTCTTGGATGGCGAGGATGTGAGGAAATATAATTTGAACTGGCTGCGCTCCAATATAGCTGTAGTTGGTCAAGAGCCTGTGCTGTTTCAAGGCACCATTGGTGAGTATAAACATGAAGTAAACTGCAAAAAGTATCCTTAAGAGATGTCTCGATTTCAGCTGAAAATATACGCCACGGCAAGCCGTTGGCTACACAAAAGGAAGTCGAGGACTCTGCCAAAGCTGCCAATGCTCACGAGTTCATCATTGCGCTGGATAATGTGAGATCTCTCATAGCAGTCATATGCAATATCTAAGTTTCTCTCTCCGCCAGGGCTACGACACACACATTAGCGAGAAGGGTGTTCAGCTCTCAGGCGGACAGCGTCAACGCATTGCCATAGCTCGAGCTCTCATACAGAATCCCAAGATACTTCTCCTGGATGGTAAGTCTGCGATCATACTTTCCGAGCACTATAAGCTATAGTAAACATTCCATGCAGAGGCCACCTCGGCATTGGACTATCACTCCGAGAAGCTGGTTCAAGCCGCCTTGGACAAGGCCTCCAAAGGACGCACTACTCTCGTAGTTTCCCATCGTTTGTCTGCCATTAGGCACGCTGATCAAATTTTTTATATCGAGAACGGCAAAGCAGTGGAGCAAGGTACTCATGTGGATCTTATGAAGCTGGAGGGACATTACTACAAAATGGTAGCTGCTCATGAATATGATGACAAAGCTGATGAGCTACTCAACGACTGTGAGGAGCTGCCCAAGGAACGCAAACAATCCAAGGATGTCGAACATATCCATAGAAACTCACAGAAATCCCTAGACAAAAACTCGGAATTTCAACTGAAGGGCTTGCATCAACTTAATAAGCAAACGGCCGATGAGTTAGAGAAAGCCGGCAATACAAAGAAAATCAGTTATCCGCGTACATTCTTGCGAATCCTGGCCACAGCACGTCCTGAGTGGGGTTACCTGTTCATTGGCACCATATGCGCCGGACTCTATGGCTGTGCCATGCCAGCCTTTTCCATTGTGCTGGCGGAGCTGTATGCCTCGCTGGCCGAGCCCACAGACGAGGCAGTGCTGGCGCACAGCTCATCCATGTCCATCATCACCGTTGTGATTGGCATCTGTGTGGGCATCTTTTGCTTCGTGCAGACCTTTTTCTATAATCTAGCCGGCGTGTGGCTGACCTCACGCATGCGGTAAGTCTATAGATCTTCTCTTTGTATTCCTTCCATACTCACTTACACAAGTTCCGCCTTTACTGCTTAGCTTCAAGACCTTTTGTGCCATTATGAAGCAGGAGATGGGCTGGTTTGATGAGAAGGAGAACAGTGTTGGCGCGCTCTCCGCTCGTTTGTCGGGCGATGCAGCCAGTGTACAAGGGGCAATCGGTTTTCCACTCAGCAACATTATACAGGCGCTCACCAACTTTATATGCAGCTTTTCCATTGCCTTTAGCTATTCTTGGGAGCTGGCGCTTGTCTGCCTCAGTACAGCTCCCTTCATGGTGGGCTCCATAATCTTTGAGGCCAGATTCAGTGAGAAGTCAGCGCTGAAGGAGAAGAATGTGCTGGAGGAAACGAGTCGCATTGCCACGGAAACTATTGCACAAATACGAACTGTGGCTGCTTTGCGCCGGGAAGAGGAACTGATCAAAATCTATGATGCGGAGGTGGAACGGTATCGTCTACAAATCAAAAGCCGCTTGAAGTGGCGAGGATTGGTCAACGCCATGGGCATGACGCTGATGTTCTTTGGCTACGCCGTCACCTTGACCTATGGCGGATTTATGTGTGCCGAGGGCAGAATCAAATTTGAGGTCATCATGAAGTGAGTTGATTCATATAAGAGTTCCATTCCACATTTAAACAAATCTTCCAATTAGAATTTCCAACACAATGCTCTATGGTCTATTCATCTTGGCTCAATCCTTGGCCTTCACGCCGGCCTTTAATGCAGCGCTGCTCTCGGCCACAAGGATGTACGAGATCATAGATCGTTCGCCTCTCATTCAGTCTCCCAATGTGATGGATACCATTGGCAATGGTAACATCGGAAAGACAAATGTTGTGGAGCAGGGCGTCAGCTTTCGTGGCCTCAACTTTGCCTATCCATCACGACCCGATAGCTCTGTGCTGAAGGATTTCAATTTGGACGTGCTGCAAGGTCAAACTGTTGCTCTGGTAGGCGCCTCCGGTTCGGGCAAGTCCACGTGTGTACAGCTGCTGTTACGCTACTATGATCCAGATGAGGGCAAGATTGTAAGTAAAGTCAAGCACTGCTGCTCCAGCATTTATAATTTCCATGTCTGCTTCAGCTCATTGACCAGGAGTGCATACACCAGGGCATGGAACTGAAGACCTTGCGTCGTCGCCTGGGCATTGTCTCACAGGAGCCATCGCTCTTCGAGAAAACAATCGCAGAGAATATCAGCTATGGCGACACCTCGCGCACCGTGCCCATGCAGCAGATAATTGATGCAGCCAAAATGGCAAATGCTCACGATTTCATTATGACACTGCCGGCCCAATATGAGACCATGTTGGGCGCCAAAGGCACACAGCTGTCGGGTGGACAAAAGCAGCGCATTGCCATTGCCCGCGCCATGGTACGAAATCCCAAGATTCTGCTGCTGGACGAAGCGACCTCCGCTTTGGATATGCAAAGTGAAAGGGTAAGTGGAGCACATTCAATTCTTGCAAATACAATCAAAATGCTCGTTTTCCAGGTGGTGCAACAGGCTTTGGACCATGCCTGCTCGGGTCGCACCTGCATCGTGATTGCCCATCGTCTGTCCACTGTGCAGAATGCCAACGTCATCTGTGTCATACAGGCCGGACGCATCATCGAGCAGGGCACACACGCCCAGCTGCTGGCCAAGAATGGCATCTATGCCAAATTGTATCGCAGTCAAGCCAAGTCCAAATAATGCACACAACTATGCAACAACTAAAAATGAAGCTAAAGGCAAATGTTTAGCATAGCCAAGACACACACCATAGACCACAAAAGTATGCTTCAAATTTTGTAAACAAGTTCGAAATAGAAATAACCCCATATATACATATGTATCTAAACCAGCCAAACTTGATTTGTGGGTGGGTGTCAGAGCGAGGGGACTTTGGAAGTCTTTTTTGAATATTGTTTTTATTTATATACATACATATATACATTCGTTTGCTATTTGGAATTAACCGTCTGCAAATCTTTAAATAGATCGAGAAAAAAAATTTGTAGGTTTCATGCAACACATTCCATAGATGCTACTACATTTATTTATCTTATCTTTGTGCGATTGTTTGCCTTAGACAAATATATCTTGTGTGTGAGAATTATTCTATGGAGCACTTAGTTGCGCATTGCGCTTTATATGGAACGGTTAGCCAGACTTTCTCAAATGTTTATCAAATTGATTGCCTTATTGCTGTTGTGTAAGCAAATCTAGTTAATAATTTTATTGAATATTTATATAAAAGAGTTCTACACAGTGTCCTTAGCAGAGAGCACTGTCCCTTGTCCCTTGGAGCAGTCCTGCGGCAAAGCGAACGAGAGCAGCGCCATCTGTCGTCTGGATGAGCAAACTATGTGCATACGAAAATATGCATCGAAGTGTCATATGGACATAGCAGCCTGTCGCGAAGGGGCGAGTACGTAGTTCAGCTTCATATTCATATGTATGTATGTATGTAAGCCCATTCTCAGTTCGCCTGCATCCACACTTGGTTAATCATGTCCTAAGCCGCTTCATCTCTCAATCATCAATCAAGCTTCACTTTCCATGCGTGCGCTACAGTTGGTGACAAAATAATCGTAGCCAGCGCTAGGGTATACCCGACTATTAATCATTCATTGTTCGGCTACCGAAATCTAAACAATCAAAACTCGTTTTGTTCAGACTACACCGACTTCAGTGACGTTTACTGCCAGATGGAGACATATTTATGCGAGGAGACGACGTCATATGAGCGCTGGACCATATTCTTCGGGCATGCTAAAGATTAAGACGTGTTTTATATATAGTATATGAGAACAAAAAAAGACAACGATAACTTTCAGCATTATGGGAAATATATATATATAATTAATGCTGTCTGGCCGAAGCGCCGCTCAGTGGGCAATGGCAGACGAAGCTTTTTTTCAGCGCCTTCTTTTTTTTTGTGTCTCTATCACCAATGACGTCAAACGTATTTGCCCAGTAATCTGCGAAGCGGCATGAGACTAAACGACGCCTCGAGCCCCCCATTTTGAGCTTCTGTTTCTTTATTATTATTTTTTTTTTTTTTGCCTGTACTCTTTCGCATAATCTTCGCATGATTTGCAAAGATTCGTGAAGAGCCGGTCAATAGGTTGGCGCGAGTACGACCATGTATATAAATTGTGGGGCTCCTCCTGCGGTCCGTCAGTCACTCTTCAATAATGCGTCTAACAGTAGTCTTCGGTTGGTTTCTGATTCTCCTCAATTCGTTCGTTCGATTGTCACCATAACACATCTATGTACCCTTACAGCACTTGGCATATTTGTGGGCATGGTCGGCTGCCTGCCCTCGCCATCGACAAGCCCTCCCGATCGAGAGCTACGAGAAAAGCTCTATGAGCGATGGCCCGGCGTGGACGATGAACTGGACGCCGATGCTGAGGTGGATAATGCCTATGAGTTGTACAAGTACAAGACACGAAAGCCCAAAGTCCTACACGATATATCGAATGCTATCGTCCAAAATGAATTGAACTAAGAATTGCGCGCTTGTTGACGATGATGAATCAATTGAATACGGTACAAAAAGGTTCCAGTACTAACGGGTGTACAGTCATTATAGGATATGGTAACAAGTTTCAAATAACAGACATAAATCCAGCACAAATTATGTCTGAGCATTTAAGGGAACACGGGAATTATAGGCCATACGAGAAGCATTTCAGAAAAAACACAAAAAAAAAATATATACTATATCATTGTAGGTTATGGATCTAGAATAAGAATTCAATAATAATAAAAGAAGCAGCAACAATACACTCGAATGCAGTTATTCTAGTGAGTAAAAACTATGAGCTGACAACTAAAATGAAACTACAAAAATTATTCGCTTGGAACGTGAACGTGCAGATAAGTCTGTTCCTCTTGCATTCCGTTCGAAGATCACGTAGATCGTCTGGCTGCCGCAAGACTTACTATCTATAAAGCAGGTCACGGTAGTTGCAGTTGTATTCAGTTGAATTGAGTTGATTAACACTAACGGAAATGTCACCGACCAAGTTCTCATCAATCTTTCTTATCAGCTGCGCATTGCTGCCGACTGGTGAGTCCAGGAATTCGCACTGAATTGAAATTTTTAACTCAAGTCAAATTCTGTTCCTTTAGCTTGGGGCAGATCGTTGTTTGAGTTCAGCAGTGAGGACGATCGCCTGAATGAGATAAGCGCCGAGGATTTTGGCCGAAAAGTGGTTATACCTGATCTGGAGCGCCTCTTCAGCAGTGCCGAGATCAAACAAATATCAAGAAGCACAAAAGGCACAAATAAGATCAAGCGACAAAACACGGAGACGACGAAGAGCTCGAAGCATGCACACGGCATGATCACGTCCATGCTGAACTTTGTCAACAATGCAATTGGCTTTGGACGCACCTTCCTGGGCAATGAATAATTAAGAGTTGACAAATAATTATAGAAATTAGAGGTACAGCTTAAGTTATTCTATCGATATGAAATTAGTTCTAAATATAAACATAAATTATAAACTCATTTCATTTTTTGGGTTTTTTTTTTACAAGTCATTCAAACGTGACATTGTATGCTAATTAGCCACACGACTCGAAATTCAGTCCGATGTGACGTCACGACTGACTACGATATAGTATATACTATATACATGCATGAACATAGTATACACATCTATGTTAATTTTTTACTAGGCGTACAGCAAGTTTTTGCTTTTTTGTTTGTTTGTTTTAAGCGTTTTTCTCTTATTGACAAATTCGTAAGCTTTCGACCATTGCGTTCCATAGGAAACTTGAATTTGGGGATTTTTTATTAAAGCCTTTTACGAATTATATTAATTTATTTGATTTACAAATATATAAATATTCTAATAAGTTCTGGGAAATGTCAAAGGCACTTCATAATTCTATGAAAAGCTAAATATAGGCTTAAGCTAAATAAATATTAATAAATAAATATAATATATTTATTATTTTCAAATGAAATCAATTTATTTTCAAAAATATAAATGCTATTAAGCTCGGGGCATTGTAGTGCAGATATTTTATAATACATAAAAACCTAAAAACAAATTTGTCAAAAATATACAACTTTTCAACAATAATTAATAAAATAAAAATATTTCTTTGGCTAAAATTGTGAAATTTTAAAATTAAATCGAAAGGCATTGATGGCGTTGATTGTGCAAGGCTAAACATACATACATGAATTCTCTATGTATATATGCTATATATCATTAGGTTCTCACTTTTCGATTTAATTAAAGCAGAAGCAAAACAAAAAGAAGAACAACATATTAATTAACATTTGCTTAACTGAATATATTTGCTTTGAACAGGTACTAATAATATATTTGTGCTTATGTACTGTATTTATATATATATATATATCGATATTCAATTGAACTTAGCTAATGCGCCTCGAACAGGTGATATTTGAACATCTTGTTGAGTGAATTCATATTCTGGGACAACTCGTTGCAGACACGAACCACGCAGCCTATTTAACAAAAGACAACAATTACATTCGATTTCAGCCAAGTTATATTGGTATGAATGTACGTATACATTCGTTGACACTGTTACACTGACCCACTAGATATTTGATCACTTTCAACAGCACCATGTTGAGAACTGCGTCGATGCACACGCGCCGAGGCTTAGAACGAAATTGAGCACGAAAACCGAAAATCAACTGCGAATAAATAAATGAAACAACGTAGGTGAACGTTGACGCCAACGTCGGCGTCAGCGCAGTCAGTGTGCACAGTGGGCCCAAGCTGAGCTGGACTGGTTTCAAATGGAACAACAACAACAACAAATTACACGATTCATCGTATTAAATTGAGGCGTTAATTGATTTGTTTAGTGTGTGTGAATAAGGGCATGAATTGACAAGAAATTGAGAGTTGAAGTCTATTAACTTCCATGCGAAGCTTATGTTTAGCTGCTGCTTTTGTACCACTGTGCAATGAAGTTGAGCTAAGAACTTCTGGCTGATGTTGCAATCGATCTGTTTTTTGCAGCAGGCTCACATATGTACATGCTTCTAGAAAAATATCTATTCAATTTATGATTTTTTATTTTTTCTATTTAGCCAAGCACCTTAACGTTCATTTGCGTGAGTTGCAATAAACAGCAACGACAATAACAACAGCAACAATAACGTCAACGTTGCGTGTTACGTCATCAGAACTCGTTTGCATCCATGGGGCGGCCGCCTGCACAGTGTGGCCAGTGCGGCTGGTAACGAGCCAAATTGAGGCCAAATGAAAACTTTTGACACTCATAGCCGTCTTTATCAGTCCGATTATTTTGTTGTCATTACAAGAGCTGCAATGCAATTGCAACCAGTTTCGATTCGTTTCGTTGAGTTTTGCAGCAAATGCCAACAGCTGCTGCCATAGTTGCCGTTGACTGCGCAGCCGCTACATTGGTCATGAATTTTAACTGTATTTTGATCGTGATTTTCAAAGCAACTCAATGCAGGCTGTTCGCGCAGGCCGTTTCTATTTTGGCCGTTTAATAGCTCTAGCAATAAACTTCAAGTTTTTAGTGATTGTAGGTTGAGTTTCTAAGCAGCTTGTTGGTTATGCCTGAGTGCAAATTGGCTATTTGAACTGTTATTCACCTTCAATGCAGTGATTCTTGCAAATAAATTTTATTTAAGCAAAACTAAACCATTTCTTAGCTAATAAATAACTGTTAATATATTAAATTTTAGTTCAAAATAAACGATGCTTTTATTATTTTAAAATTGAAATCTACCAACAATAAATTATTTCAAATATGCAATTCAATTGAAATTACAGTCTTATTACTTAGTGTGGCCAATCTTATTCACCACTGACTTCAACAATTGGGCAACACTTCTAATTTTAATTAAATAAATATTTATAGTCGCTAACGACTCTTCGATTTCCAAGAGCAACGTAAACAAGCTGCTTCACTTGTTTTGGATTGGTCTCACTCGCAATCTCCCTCCCATTCCACTCTCATTCCACTCGTAGCAAAACGCCGGCCGGCATTCGGTTGCTGAGAGCGCGACTACAAGTGAGCACAAAAATGAGAGAACAGAAAAGAAAACTGGAAGTACCGAGCGAGACACGAACGAATAGCGTAAGCACAACAAACGACGTTAAGTGCGTTATCTCCGCTCTCTCAGCTGTGCGATGAAGTAATAAATGGGCCGGGATCATCGACAGCCGACAGACGATCTTCGGGTGAGCCGAACGCTGTCGCTGCTTCCGTCAGTTTCCGATGCAGACATCATTTGTTTGGGGTACCGAGGAAAACTTCTTGCTGCATGGAGTTCAGTTGCTCGCGACGAGCCATCCAGTGCGGTTGGATGGGCTCTGAAAAGAAAAGTGAATTTGAATCGTAAAAGTGAAAAAATAAATAAAAAGTGCCAGAAGATAAGAAAGTGTAATACATAACTGTGAACCGGAAGAGAGACTTGATAAAGGACTTTACTTAGTGCTGTGCGACCGCTTGTGCGTGTGAGCGAAAGAGATAGAGAGCGCACAATGGGGCTGCGTGCGACCCCAGTCTGTGCCATGGGCGTGGCCGTTGGCCTGACCCTGCTTATCGCACTGTGCAATGCTGAGCTAACGCCGCCATATTTTAATCTGGCCACTGGCCGCAAGATTCAAGCAACTGCCACATGTGGCGAGGATACCGATGGACCCGAACTCTACTGCAAACTGGTCGGCGCGAATACAGAGAATGATCACATTGATTATTCAGTTATTCAAGGACAGGTAGGATACGTACATATATAATAAATAAATCAATCAGAATAACTCTGAGGAATCTAAAAATTTTCTTTCCAACTTTCGAGTATACATACAACATTTCGAATATGTTGAAGAACATGTGGTACTTCTTTCGTGCCACATGTGTGGAACATTCTAATTCGAATTTATTTATAGCCAAATGACTGAAGTTTTATATAATAACATGTGTTTTTATTTGTCTATTCTAGGTCTGCGACTATTGTGATCCCAATGTGCCGGAGAAGAATCATCCGCCATCGAATGCAATCGATGGCACCGAGGCCTGGTGGCAGAGTCCGCCCTTGTCCCGAGGCATGAAATTCAACGAAGTCAATTTGACCATCAATTTCGAACAGGTAAACAGCAATCAGAACAAACGCACTGCCATCAAAGAAAGGTGTAGCCAAAAAAAAAAAAAAAAAACAAAAGAGTGCAGCGGGGGAGGAGGGAACCAACCACACAAAAAAAAAAACGAGTCAATGCATCAGTTTGCATGTGTGTGTGTGTGTATGTGATGTTCCCATATGTGTGCTGGTTCGATCATCTTGAACTGTTCCTAACTCTCAGACAGACGAACAGGGAGACGTTCGTTCGGACAGGCTCATAAAATTAGTAAGCGGATTGCTTTAAAGAAAACAATTTTAATGGGTTTTCATTTCATTTTCGACGTCCACAGCGACGACTTCGACGACAACGAAGAAGAAGAAGAACCCTGATTCTTTCTTTTTTTTTTTTGTATATTTTTTTTTGTTCAGTTTGAAGCCAAAGCGAAAAATCTTGCTGAGCTGTTGAATCGCTGTTGTTGTTTCCCCTTTGGAGTTGGCGGGTTATCAGCTTGTTATGTACCAGACCCCAAACACACACACACACTTACATACACACATGCATATATGTATTTATACATGTATGTACATACATATTTTTATGCTGGCTTGTCTCAGTTTACATGTTCACTTAGAAACTGCCACACAGAACGTTGACTCTTGCTTGATATTTGTATTTTTCGTAGCGATAAGTAGCTAAAAAATAAGGCTTCTTCTTGCTCAGAATTAATACAATTTAGTTCTAGATGCTCTATATATATATGTATATTTGCGCATATGTATAAATGTGATGAATTCTCTAACTACTGATAGCACTTGAAAGAATTGTATATAGTCGCAGCCCACGCTTATCATATAGTATAGTCTGAAATTGTTCCATTTAACAACTTTGGGGTCATACTTGGCGTTCGCCTTATCGCACTTGCAACGGAAACGCTACAGATCATATAGCTCTAGCTACTTATAGCCCCCAAAGTGCTATAGACTATATGAAGCATTACAAATGTACATATATACATATATATGTACATATATAGGTTTACTGCTTGTGTTGCGGTTGAGCAATGAAATGAGATCATCTAATATCTAAAAATGCAAACGCCTGCAACATTCTTTTTAGTACTTTGAATGCATTTGGAGAAAATATATGTATGTATGTATGCTGAAAAGAATCATAAACGAATTTATTTATATATATTTGAATTAAACATCATGTGATACATGCTGAAAAGATATTCTAATGATATTTCATTTAAAATCAAAACTGAAATTCTTTACATTTTCCTTATATAACAACATAAAACTCATTTAGTTTGGGCCTTATATACAGTCAATCATATTATCTGTGTACATATGTATGTATGTATGTATGTACATCTACCAAAAGTTTGTAAGCATACCAAGCACAGCCACTGTAAACAATCTTTTATATAAATATGTATCTCTCCACATTTGTATATCTTTCGTATATAGTATATACATATGTTCATTTGGTTCCTTTTCAATTGACTTCAAATTGAAAAGCAAACGCACAAAAAATATACAAAATAAACAAACATTTTGTGAACGCAGATAAATTTAGTAAACTGGAGAGCATAGAGTTAATTCTCTTCAATGATCTCATGCAAGCTCTGTACGCATACATAGAGAAATACCCAAACACACACACGCACAGAGAGATATTGACATATCTACACAGATCTTATGTGTACACGAAGCTAATAAATTTTAATGAATTTGCTTGGCCTTTGGTAATCGTCTAGTAGGAAATGATTCAATTGCTCAAAGATTTTTAAGATGTGCTTTAGCATAACAGATCCTTAGTTCTGAATGAATATCGAATTATTATGTATGTATAGAAATTGATTATTTATTTAGTTTTATTCAATAGTCAAAAAAAAAAATTAGAGAAAGGTAAATGAAGATTCTTCTATAGCCTAACCGATTTTTGGCTTTAAAAAAGTAGCATTAAAAATACAGGATTTTCAAAAATATAAATATACATATATTCAGATACTATGTCAAGCTGGAAATATATTCCTTTAATCTTTTTAAAAATTTCTTTAATTTATACAAAATTGAATCAATCTATCTTTAGGAATTCCATGTCGCCTACTTGTTCATACGCATGGGCAACTCGCCGCGTCCAGGTCTCTGGACGTTGGAGAAGTCGAAGGATTATGGTAAGACCTGGACGCCGTGGCAGCATTTCTCCGACACGCCCGCCGATTGTGAGACGTACTTTGGCAAGGACACCTATAAGCCAATAACTCGCGACGACGATGTCATTTGCACGACGGAATATTCGAAAATTGTGCCGCTAGAGAATGGCGAGATACCAGTGATGCTGCTCAATGGTCGACCCTCGTCCACCAACTACTTCAACTCGACTGTGCTGCAGGAATGGACTCGGGCCACCAATGTGCGCATTCGTCTGTTGCGTACCAAGAATCTGTTGGGTCACTTGATGTCTGTGGCACGTCAGGATCCGACGGTGACCCGGCGTTACTTCTATTCGATCAAGGACATCTCGATCGGTGGCCGTTGCATGTGCAATGGACATGCTGATACCTGCGATGTCAAGGATCCCCTTAGTCCGGTGCGCATCTTAGCCTGCCGCTGCCAGCATCACACCTGCGGCATTCAGTGCAACCAGTGCTGTCCAGGATTCGAGCAGAAGAAGTGGCGTCAGAACACCAATGCGCGTCCATTCAACTGCGAGCGTGAGTAGCGAGAGTGAAGACTTTCAGTTGAATATCATTTCATTCACATCTCATTTGCGCAGCCTGCAATTGCCATGGCCACAGCAACGAGTGCGTCTACGATGAGGACGTGAATCGTAAGGGTCTCTCTCTGGATATCCATGGCCACTACGATGGCGGCGGTGTCTGCCAGAATTGCCAGCACAATACCGAAGGCACCAACTGCAACAAGTGCAAGCCCAAATACTATCGCCCCCGGGGCAAGTACTGGAACGAGACGGATGTCTGTAGTCGTAAGTGCATTTAGCTCAGAGTTCAACTGAATTGGTTTTATCAGGTAAAACTTGCTTGCAGCCTGCAATTGCGACTTCTTCTATTCGACGGGTCACTGCGAGGAGGAGACGGGCAAGTGCGAATGCCGTGCTGCCTTCCAGCCGCCCAACTGCGACTCCTGCTCTTATGGGTGAGCAGAGTGAGATCTCATGTTAATTGAAACTGAACTAATTGATAATTCATTCCAGCTACTACGGCTATCCGCAGTGCCGTGAATGCGAGTGCAATTTGAATGGCACCAATGGCTACAACTGCGAGGCTGTCAATGGCATTTGCCCCTGCAAGACGAATTTCGCGGGCGCCCTATGCAAGGAATGCGCCGAATCGTATTACGGCTTCCCTGAATGCAAGGCCTGTCAGTGCAATAAGCTGGGCTCCATCAACAACGACTGCGATGTCGTCTCCGGCAATTGCACCTGCCTCAGCAATTGGGGCGGCGCACAGTGCGAACGCTGCAAGGATGGATACTACAACAAGCCCACGTGCTCCTGTTAGTAAAGGACTACCAGAATAAACTATATCTTATTAACCATATCCATTCCATCTACTCTGGCAGACTGCGACTGCGATCATGAGGGCACAGAGTCAGAAATCTGTAATAAGGAATCTGGTCAGTGCATTTGCCGTGAAGGCTTCGGCGGACCACGTTGCGATCGGTGCCTGCCCGGATACTTCAACTATCCATCATGTCAGCCCTGCAACTGCTCCACCACTGGCAGCTCGGCGAACACTTGCGACAACACCGGCAAGTGCAACTGTCTGATCAACTACTCTGGCAAGCTTTGCAACATGTGCAGCGCTGGCTACTACAACTATCCGGAGTGCTTGCGTAAGTAGTTGAATGAAATCTGTTTATTCCAAATCTAAATCGCATTATTTACAGCTTGCAACTGCGATGAACACGGCTCGGAGGGCGTTACTTGCAATGAGGACGGCTGCTTCTGGTATGTTCCATATTCTAAAAAAAAATATATTTATATTTTAAAATATATTCCCATTCTCTTTCCATTTATAGCAAACCCAATTTCGACGGTCGTCAGTGCGAGAGATGCAAGGAATCCTTCTATAATTTCCCCGCCTGCGAGGACTGCAACTGCGATCCTGCTGGTGTGATTGATCAGTTTGCTGGCTGCGGCTCAGTGCCCGTGGGAGAGCTATGTAAGTGCAAGGAGCGAGTAACGGGCAGAATTTGCAATGAATGCAAGCCACTGTACTGGAACTTGACAATCAGCAATCCGGAGGGCTGTCAGGAATGCGATTGCTTCATTGATGGCACCGTTTCGGGTCTGGACACTTGCGCGCCCAAGTCGGGCAATTGCTACTGCAAGCCCCACACCATGGGCCGGCAGTGCCAGGAATGCAAGGATGGCACCTTCGATCTGGATGGCTCTTCGCTGTTTGGCTGCAAGGACTGCAACTGTGATGTCGGCGGCTCATGGAAGAGCGAATGCGACAAGATCAGCGGCCAGTGCAAATGTCATCCACGTGTTACGGGTCGCGCCTGCACCCAACCGCTGACAACTCACTATTTCCCCACGCTGCATCAATTCCAATATGAGTACGAGGATGGCCACCAGCCATCGGGCACTCTGGTCCGCTATCAGTCCGATGACCAGGTCTTCCCAGACTTCAGCAACAAAGGCTACGCCGTGTTCAATGACATGCAGAACGAGGTGCGCAATGAGCTGACTGTGGTCAAGTCCTCAGTATATCGTGTTGTCATACGCTACATGAACCCCAACGAGAAGAATGTTACAGCAAGCATACTTATACAGTCAGAGAATCCGCTGGAGGTAGACCAGAAGTGAGTCCAAGTTAACTTTAATATAAAATCGTATTTTTAATATATTTCTTAATCCGTACAGTGTCAAGGTTCTGCTGCGTCCAACAACCGAGCCCGAGTTCGTCACCGTCTCCGGACCCAAAGGCAATAAGCCTTCGGCCGTCGTCCTCGACCCAGGGCGTTACAACTTCACCACCAAGGCCAATAAGAACGTGATGCTGGACTACTTTGTACTCTTGCCCGCAGCCTACTATGAGGCATCCATATTGACCCGTCACATTGCCAATCCTTGTGAGCTGGGCAGCATGGAGCTTTGCCGTCATTATAAATACGCCTCTGTCGATGTCTTTGAGCCAGCGTCTAATCCTTTCATTATTGCCTCCAATGAGAAGCCAACAAATCCTACCGAATTTTACAGTGACTCAGAGCATTTGGAAATTGTTAGCCACGTGGGCGAGATACCTGTGCTTAGCAACACGCAAAAGGAGCTCAACTATATTGTGGATGTACCGCGCAGTGGACGCTATATCTTTGTCATCGATTACATCAGTGAGAGAAACTTTGCAGTGCCCTACGATGTGAATCTTAGGCTAGGCAATGATCCAGACTCTCAGTCCTCGGTCTATCTATATCCATGCCTTTACTCCACGGTCTGCCGCACGCCTATTAATGACGACGGACGCGAAAAGGCCTTCTATATCAACAAGGAGGAACTGCAGCCAGTTACCATATTTGTTAGTATTTCTTGGGAAGGAAGATCGAAAGAAGAGTATATATTATATTTAATTTTTTCAGGCGGATATCGATGATGTCTTCCGCGTGCCCATTATATCCGTCACGGCCATTCCAGTCGACCAGTGGTCCATCGATTACATCAATCCAAGTCCAGTCTGTGTTATACACAACAAGGCCTGCGCCACACCCAAATTCCGCTCAGTGCCAGACTCGAAGAAGATTGAGTTCGAAACTGATCACGAGGATCGCATCGCCACCAATAAACCACCATATGCCGCCTTGGATGAGCGCGTGAAGCTGGTGCACTTGGATAGCCGACAGGAGGGCACAATTGTGATTGAATCCAAGGTGTCGGAGCCGCATCGTTATGTCATTTTGGTGAAGTACTATCAGCCCAATCATCCCAAGTACCAGGTGCTCTACACACTGACCGCTGGCAAAAATCAATACGATGGCAAATTCGATATTCAGCATTGCCCATCCAGTTCCGGTTGTCGTGGCGTCATTCGGCCCACTGGCGATGACTGGTGGTTCGATATTGAGGATGATTTCAAGTTTACCCTGACGGTAACTGACCAAATTTTAACCCAATCTGAACACTCTAAATCATATATTCCCTATGACTTACAGAACTCGCGGCCTCAGGGAGTTTGGTTGGACTATTTGGTAGTGGTCCCGGTCGATCAGTATAATGACGATCTCTTGGTTGAGGAGACATTCGATCAGACCAAAGAGTTTATCAAGAACTGCGGACAAGATCATTTCCATATCACACACAATGCTAGCAAGTTCTGCCAGAATGCCGTCTTCTCGCTTACCGCGGACTACAACAGCGGCGCATTGCCCTGTAACTGCGACTATGCCGGCTCCACTAGTTTCGAGTGTCATCCATTTGGTGGACAGTGCCAGTGCCGTAAGAATGTGATAGGACGTCAGTGCACGGCTTGTCGCACGGGCTACTTTGGTAAGATCAGCTAATGACAGTTCCATGCATTACCTAAACATCGTTTATACCTTCAGGATTCCCCGATTGCAAGATTTGTGATTGCCCCAGCGTTGCGATGTGTGAGCCAACTACAGGAGAATGCATGTGCCCAACAAATGTGATTGGCGCGCTGTGTGACAAGTAAATATACTGACAAATAATCCTATAAACATTTATTAAACTCCAGCTAATTCCTCGTTGCAGATGCGCGGAGAATACGTATGGCTTCCATCAGGTGATTGGCTGCGAGAGCTGCAACTGCAACTATTTGGGCATTGCGCATGGCAATCATCAGTGCGACATGTTCAATGGCTCCTGTGAATGTCGCGATAATATCGTTGGGCGTGCATGCGATAGCTGTGCGAATGGATATTATGAATTCCCGCGCTGTAGCCAGTGCAGCTGCCATACGCCAGGCACTGAGCTGGAGGTGTGCGACAAGATCGATGGCAGCTGCTTCTGCAAGAAAAATGTGGTTGGACGCGATTGTGATCAGTGCGTGGATGGCACATACAATCTGCAGGCCAGCAATCCCGATGGCTGCACCACCTGCTTCTGCTTTGGCAAGACATCGCGCTGCACCAGCGCCTATCTGCGGGTCTACAATGTCAGCCTGATGCGCCATAGGACAATCAACTCGGTCGACTTCAACAATAATAGCGTTGAGTTTGAGATATGGGATGTATCGCAGGAGGAGCTCATTGTCAATGATACTACACTGCAGGCAGACTTTTCCTACAGGGATGCAAACGATCAGCGCGTGGCCTACTTTGGCGTACTGGACTATCTGCTCAATCAGAATAGTCATATATCGGCATATGGCGGCGATCTTGCCTATACGCTATACTTCACATCGGGCTTTGTGGGCAAGGCCATTGTTGCACCCGATGTCATATTGCTCAGCAAGGATCATGTGCTTGTGCACCAGAGCTACGAGCAGCCCAGCAGCAATCTGCCCTTCAAGAATCGATTGCAAATGGTGGAGACTAATTTCCAGACGCTGACGGGCAAAGCTGTAAGCCGTGCTGACTTTATGATGGCGCTGCGTGATCTCCGAATGATCTTCATTCGAGCCAACTATTGGGAACAGACGCTAAATACTCAGCTCTCCGATGTCTACTTGACGCTGGCCGATGAGGATGCCGACGGCACGGGTGAATATCAATTCCTGGCCGTGGAGCAATGCCAGTGCCCGCCCGGCTATGCCGGACACTCGTGCGAAGACTGTGCTCCTGGCTATCATCGTGTGGAGAATGGACCCTATGGCGGCTACTGCGTGCCCTGCGATTGCAACGGCCATGCCGACACCTGCGACTGTGCCACTGGCATCTGCAAAGACTGCCAGCACTCGACGCGTGGCGATCACTGCGAGCAGTGTGTCGCTGGCTATTATGGCAATGCCACGAATGGCTCACCGCACGATTGCATGATATGCGCCTGTCCACTGCCATTCGACTCCAATAACTTTGCCTTCGGATGTGAGATTTCAGAGTCGGGCAAGGAGATTCATTGCGAGTGCTTGCCCGGCTACACGGGTGCTCGCTGCGAGAGTTGTGCCAATGGCTTCTATGGCTCACCCGAGACGCCGGGAGATGTGTGCAAGCCGTGCGAATGCTCCGGCAACATAAATCCCAACGAGCCAGGCTCATGCGATACACGCACTGGAGAATGTCTGCGTTGTCTAAACAATACCTCGGGCATGGCTTGCAATCTGTGCGCACCTGGCTTCTACGGTGATGCAGTGCAGCTAAAGAACTGCCAGAGTTGCGACTGTGATGAGCTGGGCACACTGGAGTGTGATCCCTTCGTGGGCAAGTGCAAGTGCCATGAGAATGTCATTGGCGAACGCTGCGATCGCTGCAAACCAGATCATTATGGCTTCGATTCCGGCATTGGTTGCCGCGCCTGCGACTGCGGAGCTGCGTCCAACTCGACCCAATGCAATGAACACACGGGACACTGTGAGTATTTAGCTTAAACATACGCAATATGTAATGTAAACATTTATTATTATTTCAGGCCAATGCAAACCGGGCGTAACGGGCCGTCAATGCGATCGCTGCACCGTCGATCATTGGAAGTATGAGAAGGAGGGCTGTACGCCATGTAACTGCAATCAGGGCTATTCTCGTTCCGGCACTGGCTGCAATCCGCAGACGGGTCAGTGTGTCTGCTTGCCGGGAGTGATTGGCGATCGCTGTGAGGCGTGCCCGAACCGCTGGGTGCTCACTGAAGATGGCTGCATGGAATGCAACAACTGTCATCATGCTCTGCTCGATCTTACTGACAAGATGCGCTATCAGATCGATGGTGTCCTGCAGGACTTCGAAAGTGTCAGCATGGCCTTCTTTACCAGTCAGAAGCTGAACTACTATGACGATCTGGCCGATGAACTAGCACCCAAGGTGCAAGCACTAGACCCAACCACCGTGAACTTGTCGCCATCGCAAAAGCTCAACAGCGAACTGGAAGCGGCTAGCAAAGCCTATGCCAAGCAGGTCAATCAAACGCTTGACAATGCTGTCGACATTCGTCTAAGATCTGGTGTTTTGCTAAGCAACGTGTCCGCTGTACATGAAGAGGCCCTGGGCACCGTGGACCAGGCAAGAGATGCCATTCGAGCTGTTGAATCTCTGTCAGAGAATATGGAGGCTACGGCTAGCACAAAAATTGATGCGGCTTTGGATCAGGCACAAAACCTACTCAACCAAATCAATGCAACCACCATCGAAATGCAGCCCAATGAGTTGGTGTTGGAGAAGGCGCGCCAACTGTTCATCGAGGTGGACAAGTTAGTGGATCCCATCAAAGAGCAAAATAAAAGTCTCATTGCCTTGAAGAATGATATTGGCGAGTTCAGTGATAAGCTGGAGGATCTATACAACTGGAGCGAGCAATCGCAGAGCCAGTCCAGCGATGTGGAACGGCTGAATGTATTGAACAAGCAGGCATATGATAATTCCAAATTCGATACTGTCTCCGAGCAGGAGCGGGAGGCGGAGAAGAATATCAAAGAAGCGGTCAACTATCTGAAAAATGGCGACTTTACGCTGACACACATTGACAAGAAGCTTGAAGATCTGCGCACTGCGCTGAAGCAGCTGAAGGCTGTCAATATGGATGTGGATAATTATCTGCCGGAACGCGATGCCCAATACACTGAGGCCGACGAGCTTACACAGCAGGCCGAGGCTCGTGCAGCCGACTTGACTCTAAGAGCCAAGGACTTGGCCACTCAATATTTCGATATGACCTCCAGCTCGGAGCCAGCCATGCAGGCAGCCACTGCCTACTCAAACATTGTTGAGGCTGTGCAATCGGCGGAGGAATCGGCTCAGGATGCCAAAATGGCAGCAACCAATGCTACTCAGCAAACCGATGGCATTGAGGAGCGTACCGTTGAGGCTCATGCTAAGTCGAAGGACCTGTTGGAGAAGGCAAGCCAGGCACTACAAAAGGTGCAGGAAGATCTGGCGCCGCGTCTGAATGCCTCCGCTGGCAAAGTACAGGATATATCGCAATTGAACGCCGCCACCAACGATCAGCTGAAGGAGATCAATATACTGATTGAGAAATTGCCCGCTGAAACGCAACGGGATATGTGGAAGAGCTCGAATAGCAATGCCAGCGATGCATTGGAAATTTTAGAGAGTGTGCTGAAAATTCTGGAGCCGGTTAGTGCACAAACACCCAAGGAGCTGGACAAGGCACGAAACATTAGTCGCGATGTGGACATAACCAACAAGGAGATCTCGCAGGCCAACAATCAATTGGACAACGTAGAGACGAGCCTACCCAAGCTGAATCAGCTTGTCGATGACATTAGCATCGAGCAGCAGAGTGTGACTGAACGCAGTCAGAAGCTTGGCAAGGACATTGATCATCTGAAGCGACAAATCGAGACCGCCAGACGCATTGCCAACAATATTAAGGTGGGCGTTCACTTCACAAATAACACCGTGCTGGAACTGAAGACACCCGAAAAGGTGCCACTGTTGGCCACCAAGACTAATCTGTCGGCGGCATTCAGAACGAACGAGCCTAATGGCTTCCTATTGTATTTGGGCAACGACAACAAGACCAGCCAGAAGAACAATGACTTTGTAGCCCTGGAGATCCTCAATGGCTATCCGATAATAACCATTGATTTGGGTAACGGACCGGAGCGAATCACCAGCGATAAGTATGTGGCCGATGGCAATTGGTATCAGGCAATATTCGATCGCGTGGGCTCCAATGCCAAGCTCACCATCCGTGAGCAGCTGAAGAATAAAGATATCAAGGATCACACCAAGTCCGCCTTTTTGGTTGGCGCCAACAATGTGCTGCATGTGGATCGTAACAGTCGGCTCTTTGTAGGCGGCTATCCAGGTCCCTCAGACTTTATCGCACCCGATGACATTAACTTCAGCTCCTTCAATGGCGACATTGAGGATCTTCGCATAGGCGACGAGAACGTCGGCCTCTGGAACTTTGTCTATGGCGAGGAGAATAAACAGGGCGCCAAGGAACGTGACGTCCTGCTCGAGGAACAAATGCCAGTCACTGGTCTGCGCTTCAAGGGCAACGGATTTGTGCAGCTAAAGGCGTCGCAGTTCAACTTCAAGAGCCGTTCGAGCATTCAGTTCCGATTCAAGGCCGCCAAGGATTCTGGCAATGGTCTGTTATTCTTCTATGGCCGTGGCTCGCATTACATGTCCATCGAGCTGGTCAATGGGGCGATCTTCTTCCGCTTCAAGCTAGGCGATGGCTTGGTATCGTCGGGCAGCCAGCAACACTACAACGACAATCAATGGCATCGTGTGGTGGCCGAGCGAGAAGGTCGCCGTGGCCTACTCAAGGTGGACGATGTGCTGATATACCAAAAGCAGGCGCCCGCCGGCGGCAAAGAAGACATGCCCAGTCTGAAGCGCATGTACTTCGGCGGTTACCCAGGACCTCGCAATTTCTCGGAAATTGTCGAGCAGAACTTTGATGGTTGCATCGATGACGTCAGCATTGCTGGACAGAAAGTGGACCTGACACAGTATGTTAACGGCACTGGCGTATCTGAGGGCTGCCCAGATAAGTTCTCCACAACGCTATCGTATCCACCACATGAATATGGCTTCCTGCGCATCGCAAATGTCTCGTCCAACAACAATTTCGATGTGGTGTTGCGCTTCAAGACCCGCCAACCTGACGGCGTGCTCTTCTATGCCGCCAATTACGATCAGAGCTCAACCATAGCTCTCACTCTGGATAATGGCTATCTCACGCTGCGCAGCATGGGCAGCGAACTGATCATTAATGATCAACGATTTGACGATGGCGAGGATCATTCAGTGACCGTACACCACGATGCCGATCAGCTTCGTCTCTCCGTAGATGACATGAAAGATGAACGGTAAATGAATGTTTGTTATTATAGTCTCAGTTCTGTACTTATTTTGCTGATTGATCTTTGACAGGTTGGGCTTGCCCGCACCACTTGAGATAAGCGGCGGTGATATATTCTTTGGTGGACTACCAGACAATTATGTGCCACCCAAGGGAGTGATATCCACATTAGCCTATTTCGTGGGCTGCATCAGCGATGTCACCGTCAATGGAGAGATCGTCAACTTTGCGGAGAGCGCGGAGAAGAAAAATGGCAACATCAATGGTTGTCCTCAGGATATACTAGGTAAGCGAGTCAGACGACTTCTATTACCATCTGCAGAGGTTTTTCTAACTGAGTTTCATCTCTCTTAGTGTACGAGCCAAGCCTGTTACCCACCTATTATCCAAGTGGCACCAATGAACTAGAGCCGCCATCGGGTCATAGACCTGATAATGTGGACATGTTTATGATTCCGCCAACTGAAACAACAACTACGACAACTACAACAACCACAACAACTACAACAACAACTACGACAACGACACAGGCGCCCATAATAGACAAAGAGCCACTCCCACCATTGGGTCCGCCTACCACACCAAAGCCAATTGGGAAACTGCGCCCGCCGCCCATCCTCAATCAGCCCAGCGATCCCAGCTGCAAATTGCCCGTCAATCCCAATTATGACGTAGACTTTGTACAGGCTGGCTATCGCTTCTATTCGCTTAAGGATCAGCGTCTGGAATTCGGAACGCTGCCCGTTAAGCTACGCAAGCATTACGATATCAGTCTGTCCATACGGACCAGTTATCCAAATGGTCTGCTCTTCTATGCGGCTGGCCAGGATGATGACTTCATAGCGGTCTACATGTCAGATGGCCGCGTGTACCATCAGGTGAGCGTTGGCGCCACTGTATCGGCGAAGATTTCCAGCGAGGAGGAACTCCTGGATGGCAATTGGCACACAATTGAGTTTGTGCGCACCAATCGCAAGATCAGCCTTAGCATAGATGGCGTGGAGCAGGCAGGCTCTGTGGAGCTAAGCAATGAACGCGCCACCACGCCGCCAATCTTGTCGGTGATATTCCCCGTCTATGTGGGCGGCATTACCAAATATCTGGAAACGAATCTCACGCTTCAAACTGGATTTGGAGGCAACAGCACATCATATTACAATGGCTGCATCCGTGACATTAAGTTAAATGGCCTGGGACTGGAGACCGAGCCGGTTGTGCACCACGTGGTGCCTTGCTCGGAGGAAGTGGAACTTGGATACTACTTCCATCAGCCGAGCGGCTATGTTAAGCTCTTTGATCACTTCAGTGTCGGCAGTGATGTCAGCATCAACTTTGACTTCCGTCCACGAGATCCGAATGGCTTGCTGTTCTCAGTTCACGGCAAGAACTCGTACATGATCCTGGAGCTGGTCAATAATTCGCTTTTCTTCACCGTGAAGTCCGATGCCAAGAACACAATTGTCACCAACTACACGCTGCCAGACAATGCCAGCTTCTGTGACAGCAAGTGGCGCAATGTGCAGGCCATTAAATCCAAGTTTGTCATCACCATTGCTGTGGACTACATCAGCTCCAAGCCAGGTGTGGGCAGTGATGGTTCGGCGTACACTAAAACAGGTCGCCCATTGTTTATGGGCGGTCATCATGCGTTCGCCAAGGCACCGGGCATTAGGACCCGGAAGACCTTTAACGGATGCATCAAGAATATCCAGGTCAATAAGAAGGATGTGACCATAACGCCAAATCTAGTCTTTGGCGATATCTGGCAAGGTGTTTGCCCACAGAACTAAGACCCCGTTCAACGACACTCGACTTGATGATGGATAAACGATATGACTTACTGATATTTGTCAAGTTAGCCAACGTGGGGAGATGACAACATTTGGACTTCTGAAATGGATAACGAACGAACAAACCAAACGAACAATATCGACGGGCTGTCTAACGAACTGAAAGTTCTTTCAGACATGGACTTGCAGTATAGCAGACCGTCGTACATATATAGCTTAAATAAGTAAAATCTTGTGCCAATCCGTAATAGCCATATATTGTTTCATTTTTTTGTAATACTGAAAATAATCTCTTAACTTGCCTTCAATAAATAAATATTTTTGATCAATTTGAGCAAAATTATCGAAGTTCGTTTTCCTTAGTTATAAAAAAACTCATCTTTTTTATGATTATGTTATACATACATATTTATTCATGTTTTTTGATTAGTTCTTACACAAGTCTCATTAGGTAGAGAATTGGATGCACAAACTTAAGCATTCAGCAGAGCGATTCCATTCGGAATCCGGGAATGGAATTTATTGTCCCGCCCGCAGCGTATGCCTTCTAATAGTATTACATATTCAATGTTGTGTAAAGGACTTGTTTATATATTCTATACAATAATTATTTTGGTAAACATATATACATGAAGTGCACATATGTGTGTTTTCCATAAAATTGTGTTGCATTCATAGGAAGTGTGAAGTTTAGAGCAAGGAAATAATTTGCAAACAAAATAAAGTTATAAATATATATTGTAAATATTGGCTGGGTAATATATGTTATATGTATAGAGTGTGCTAGTGTGTGTTTTTATTAACATAATTGTAAAAAATCAATTAAAATTTTCTAAGTATTTTGCTTTCATGATTAATGCCTAACTTTTAAACAAATTCTTGAATTGAATGAGAAACTAATTTTCGTATTAACTAAAGATATACATATATATATATATATATATATATATATATGTCTACTCTATTTATATGTGTTTGTGTTTAGTTGTTGCTTTTCAATTAATTTTTATACCTTTGACTTTGTTTTATTTTATTTTATTTTTTGTTTTAATTTTTTACTGCTTAATCGCTAATCACTAAGATCACCCGAGAGAGAGATACAAACGCACGCGAACGCGACCGAAATTCCGCGATGAATTCGGTTTAAGGTACAACGAAATCACGATTTTTTTCTTTTAGTTTTAGTTTTGCTTTTGCTTTTTCAGTTATCAGTTATATGTTTGATTCACATTTTTATTGGGGACCCGGGGGCGGAAGTCCCGTATTTTTAGTTTATTATATATGTATTTTGCAGTTTTTAACGCGACGCGAACGAACGACCCGAATTTATATTATTATCACACGTTCCCCCTAACATTTGACTCTTTTTTTTTCAAAAGGAAATAAAATCGCAGAGCTGCGCCTAACGCCGAACTGCCGTTAATTAATACCTATTACTTAGATTTACTTTTCTTATTGAGTTGATTTGAGTTGTTTTAGTTTCTTTTCTTTTTTTTTTTCGATTTTTATATTTTCTTTTTTTTTTTTATTTTCCTTTTTTGGTTTTAGTTTTTTGATCCGCGACGATTTCAAAGACTTTAGTTTTCCGTTAAGTAGTACACTTTACACCTAATCGTTAAAAATTTGTTCTGTACATACATTATAAATTATAAGATAATGCGCACCAGAGGTAGCGTCGAAACAAGTCTATGCAAATTATAACAAAAGTCTAAGAAAACAAAAGAATATTTAAATATGCTCCTATACAACAAAAATTATATAATACTTTAAAAATTGAATCAGTCAATCAGTTGCTTAGTTTTGTTTTCAGTTTGTCTATCGTTTATATTATTTTTCGTACTTTTTCACATTTTCTAAGGATCGCACAAAATAAATATCATCTCGAACGGAATATTTAATCTCGTATGGTTATTAAAAAAAAAAAAAAAAGAACAACAAAAATCACCTAAATTGCATAGCATTTAAATATCAAGTCGTATACATTATAAGTAAATTTGTATCAGTAACAGTTGCACTCTTATTATTTATTAGTTTTTCTTTTTTGTAGTTTTCTCTTTTTAGCTGTTTATTTTGTAACGCGACGACGATTTACGAAACGATACGATTTACGAGCGAGCGAACGAACGAACGAACGAGCGACGATAATACGCGAACGCGAAACCGTTAGAACCCGAAACCCGATAACCGATACCCGAGAAGCGACGATTTGTTGTTTGTTTACAACAATTTTGCATTTGATTTTATAGTTAAAGTGTTGGGTCCACATGTGAAATTTATTCGGCTGAAGATGATTCATGTCTATGGTATTGAACGGAGTCTATGTACTTTATTTGTTATTATTATTACATCAGTCTTTGTTGATATCAAATATGTATTTTATATTTTGCTGAAATTTCTCTTTAATATTTAAATTTTACAATTAACCCAACGCCTTTTTCAGTTAGTTATCATTTACGATAGTTGCTTTGATTTACGTTATCCAGTTATTTAATTATATTATTATAGTTAACGCGACACGAACCGCAATATCATTTTATAGCTTACGTTGAAATTAAAATTATTAATAATTAGCGATAAGTAAACACAGTATATAAGCATATTCAACTGGTTATTATTGTTGAAGATGTTGATTGAAAATGTGTGTTTTATGTTTTATCGAATAATCTATATATATAGCACTGGTTCCTAATCGTCGGAACACAAATGTATCTAAATTTACTTAGTTGAATGAATATTATGATGGAATTTGAAATAGAAACAGACTGACAAATCATATCCAGATACAACAGAATTCTAGACTAGGGTCATCTAACTTTTGTTACCTATAAAGTGATATAGTATATAGTTTGTATATACCTGTTTGGATTAAATGTGTATATATATCTATATATGTTATATGTGATTATATATGTGTAGATTGTATATGTATTGTATCAGAGCTTGCATTTTATGTTTAAGTTTTGTTTTCGGATTGTGTTGTAGACTTTATAAGTTGAAATTCCAAATATTAAATATAATTGAATTATTCGAACTGCATCGAAAAAGCTTAATTAAACATTTGCAGCTAACTGTGCTAGTGTAAGTTAAGACGATGACACTCTTACTCGCATACATAAACATAATTGTCTAGTTAATAAGTTGATTATGGGTGTGGTATGTTTTTTGTTTTTTGTTTTTTTTTTTTTTTTTTCTTTTTGTTTCTTTGATGCCGAATCGTCTTAAATGTTGTACATTGTTATCAAACGCTCGGCCAGAGTTGGCGGGAATTGCTCAACAAATCGACGCCAGTTGTCATCTCCTACTTGAGTCTTGAAGCCATGTAGTATCTATTGAATTAAACTTAAGTTAGTAACAAATTGTCAATCAAGTAGTTCAGACAAGATTCTCATACCTTTTGTATCATCTGATGCAGATCCTGTGGCGGATTAACCCATGATGCAATTGCATCGCAGAAGAATATAAAGTCAGGCACAACGCCAGCCGGATTCACGGTTATCATGTGGCACATGCCACGGAAGGCCGAGTCCTTTTCGTCATTATCTCGTATGTGACGCAACGATGTGCACCTGTTTAGGTTATAGAATGCAGCGATATGAGAAGAGTATCAAATCAGTTAGCTGAGCATGCCACAGGCAAACACTCAAATGGAAGCAAAATGGTAAAAAAAATCGAAAGAAATATAGAAGGAACAGCACAAAAGAAATTTATATTACAAAAGATCAGAAAAATTGACTGAAAATTGAATATTCTGTTGTGTGTTCTGAATTTTTTTAAAAGCACAATTTAAAAATGTAGTTAGGAAAAGTAAATACAATAAGTATAAGATATATAATGATAAGAGTAAGGATGAGAAACTATATTTGATAAATGTGTTACACACCACTGTCGTACAAATTCGGGCAAATAAGGAGCCACTTCAACTGGGCACACATAACCTAGACGACCGATTGTTATTGCTAAAAGAACAGAAAAATATAAATAAATCAACTGAATAAATTATATTACATTTATTGTTTGGTGTCGCATGTTCTTAATTGATTGATTCAAGTCGCGTCTCAATTAATTACATACAACAATAACTTTGAAACATTCACATTGACAAATCGACAATACAATGAAGTATGTGCTTTGTATGTTTTTATTTAATTTTTTTCCAAATTGTTATTATTATGATTTCTTTTCTTTTCTTTCTCTTTGGTTTTTGCAGTTGGCGACAATGTGTCACATGCAACGTTAAATGATACCATAAACAAATGTTTAGATAGCACACATACTTATGTTCAGACACAGATATACATACATACAAATATTTCGCATATACAACTTATATATATATATATATATGTATGCATACACATTCATATATATGTATATATAAATATACACTGAACACATTCCTTAACATTCACTCACCTGTATTCTCCAGCAGCGTTTTGGGCGTATTCGGTCGGTTAATGATTACGAAGAGATCAGTCAGTACAAGATGTATGTACTGCTTGGTTTCCTCGCCTAAATAATATAAACAATTCATATGAAACCCATTCATAAAAATCTGTTTATAAATAGAAAGTTTTTCTTTCTTTGTTGTTATAATAGACTTACCCAATTTCATGCATATTTCGCCGATAGCCCATGTTGCATTGTTGCACACCGAAATAAAATCAGGATTTAGATTTTGACCCAATATGGGAAAGAATTCAGCCATAAACGGATGCACATGTGGGAAACAGGCCTTGGTCAAATCACCGAGCAGTGCAAATGAAGATTGTCGCACCTGCACAAAGATCAACAGCATGAATTCAACAATGCAAATAAGCTAAGTTAATTAAAGGAAATCACCTCCGGCAGAACGTCCTGCATACATTGATAAAGCAAATGCATTATATTACTGTTGGCTACCAGCGTCTCAATGTGTCGATCCAAACCCTCTGCCAGACCTGAGAGCAAGTCCAGCGCCACAATCATACGCTCCTTGTCGGGATGATCGAATGTTTGATTTTGTTTGCAAATCTGCAAAATAGAAATATGTATCCATGTTCAAATATCCGTGTGATCATCACCTACCATTTCCTGATTAATTGTTTGCTCAATCAGCGATATACATCTTCTATAGACAGGGTCACAATAGGGCAGGAAACCCGACTGCAGCGCAGTTGCAATGCTGGACAGGCATTCGAGCAATGGGAATAGATCTTTGTCGTCGTCTTTTAGCAAATTCCATTTGTCAATTAGTGGCGGCATTAGTATATCAATATATTGTGGCTTGTTCAAATGATGACCAACAGAGTCAGCCAACGTGCCCACGGCATCGTACAAGATCAACAGATTCTTGTGCTGATATTTGGAGAAGGCGAAAACCAGAGTTTTCAATATGTATTCCAAATAGGGCACCAGTTCGGTGCACGCCTCCTCTTCAAGCGTAGCAAATGCCGAGCAGGCAGCCTCTTGTACACGCTTGTTGGAATCCAGTATGCGTTTGAGCAGCTCCTCCATCAATGGCTTTAGGTATTGATCATGTGGTTGATTGACCACCCAGTTGGCATAGCGAGACAGAGTCCAACAGGTAATAGAGCGCACAAGCGCCTTCTTGTCAGACAAGCAGCTAATCAGATATGGTATCAATTCGGGCAAATGTTGTATCATGCCTTGCATGCAGCCCTCAGCTATGGCACCCAGGGCAAGCACTCCGCTCTCCTTGACGACCCACTCTTGATGAAACAGCGTGTCCTTCAGTATGGGTAGTACAATGGGTAGACACTCCTCACGAAATACGTTCGCCAAGACATCCAGAGCAGCTGCACTGCATTTGCGCAAATTCCATTCAGATAGCGAGCTATCATCGTCTAAGCCATCATCGAATTCATCCTCATCATCCTCGCCGCCTGCTGCCTGATTGACCTCGCCACTCTTGATGGTGTGTGTGCGTGATTTGTGAAAACGAGGACGTATATCTTCTTCGCGATCCGGCTCCATATCATCTTCCTCTACATTACCCTTAAGCAATATGATATCGATCTCCGAGTATCTCATGCCTCGCACCAAAATAGGCGCAAGTTGAGGCAAATACGGCGCCAGCACATCCTTACAAATACTTTGTTCCGCTAACGACAACCAAAACTCTGACGCTTCCAGTGCAACGCCCTCATCAGTGTCTTGTGTACGCAGCAGCATGTACTAAGCAAACATAATAAAGAAAAAACAAAGTAATATGAATTGTGCAACATTGAATTAACGTTTGCTATATACATTAAATACATACCTCTATTATCTGCGACATGTGGGGCATTAGCCTGTCCATTCGCACTTCGAGCAGCATAACTAGACCATGGCAGACATTCTTGCGCACCTCATGATCCTCGTCTGACGACAGATTAAATAGATTCTCAATGAACGCATCAATGTGCATCATCAGCGCTTGAGATCGATTAATAATGAATTGATTGATGCAGGCAATTGCATGGGACCGTATCTTGGGGCTGTTGTGCTTAAAGTATTGCAAGAACTTGGGTATCATAACATTCAGTGGCCTATTTAGCACAGCCGAGTCTAAGATTTCAGCCGAATCCTCGCAGATCTTTTGCAGTGCACTGAATGCACCCTCGCACACATTGTAGTCTTGGCTATCAAGCATGTCACAGAGGGATGGCAACAGCTGGGGCCAATTCTGCAAGCCTCCATTACTGGCTATTGTGGTGATCAGAATGCCAACGGTAGCTCGTATCAGCGGTGATGCATCGCCCACAGATTGCAGGCATTCGTGTTTGATATACTCAACAATTTCTGGCTGCAAGTTGCTGCCGTGCATACGAATGTTGTTCTTTAGAATTAAGCCACTCAGTGAGCGTGTGGGTTCATCTTCCGTGTTTAGTTTCGTCAGCACATATATCAAATAATTGTTGAAGTCTGGATATCGGTTGAAGTCCTCCAGTTTCTAATGAAAAGAAATTAAGTTACTCGAACCATTATTGATTCGTGTGCTTGTATATATATATATATATGGACTGCTTACGATTTGGACTGCCATTTGAGTCGCAGTGTCCGGGGATTGAGATTCTTTTAAGATCGCAATGATCTGCTGAAGACCTTCTGGTTGCGGCTCCCACGTCATTTTGATGCCGTTAATGTAAGATGCTGTAGCGACGTGCACAATAATTAGATATACCGTCTAAATCAACCCCACCCATTCTAATCGAGTTGAACGCCCTCTTAAAGGGTAGTACGAGGAACTTTGTCCGAGGCCATCTCTCTACTCACACCTACAAGCACGCAAATGCATACATACACACACACAAGCAGTCACTCTTGCACGCACACATACTCAGTTATACAGACAGCGTGAAAAAACACACATAATGTAATAACTACTTAAGGCTTGTTAGCTGCCGCCATGTTCTTTGTAGTCTCTGAGCACTGCTAAGCTTTGCCAATTGATTAGCACTAATCCACCAATTAGAACTTACCTTCAATAGTGTTGGGTGTGAATTAAAACTAATTTATCTAGGTACACTTAATAAACCCCTTAATTTTCTCTTTTTCACTTTTCTGCCAGATGAAATTTTTTGTGGTGTTTAAGTGTGACCAACTTAGTGACCAAGCGCATTTAGGGTTACTTTTTCACCTACACCGATAATGAGTACTGTAAAATAGCGCTTATCTATTTAGAATGAAATGTTAAAGTAACGGTGACAGCTGCAATAGATAGTTGATAAATTTCAAGTATACTCTTCAAAGTTTGCCTTGAGTATTATAATATTTAAAATATATATATTTTTATGTATGTAATGTTCTGTAAAAAAAGACGCAGGATTTCTAAAGAAAATACTAGAAACACACTGTTAATAACATGATTATTGCCATGTTATTAACACTTTTCTGCGATGTTAACTAACACAATGTAATTGCTTAACATAATTTAATCACTATTTGTTTGGGTTTGGGGCCAGACAGACAAGCCAATAAATTTTAAACAAAGGACCACGTTTCAGGACATTCATCCCGAGGTCAACAAGCAGCAAACCCAAGCCAGACGATTAAGTGAAAGTTTTTCTGGTGCCAGTCGCATTTCAAGAGCAGCAGCGACCAGACATGAACAAGCGCAACAACGTGAGTGAATTGCAGTCAGACACAAAGCAATAATTGAGATACAATATATATATAAATTAACAATTATTACAGATACGGCTGCCGCCGGAGGTGAATCGACTGCTGTATGTGCGCAATTTGCCATATAAAATCACATCGGACGAAATGTATGATATTTTTGGCAAATTTGGTGCAATTCGTCAAATACGCGTGTAAGTAAATTGACTGGCAAAATAATTGAAGTAATTCAAGTAAATTACTTAATAACAATTGCATTTCCGCATTTGCATCAACAGTGGCAATACGCCGGAGACTCGCGGCACCGCGTTCGTTGTCTACGAAGACATTTTCGATGCCAAAAATGCATGCGACCATCTATCCGGCTTCAATGTGTGCAATCGCTACCTCGTCGTCCTCTACTACCAGTCCAACAAGGCCTTCAAGCGCGTGGACGTGGACAAGAAGCAAGAGGAGCTGAACAACATCAAGTCAAAGTACAATTTGAAGACGCCAGAAGCACCTTAATATCATAGGGAGTGTCATGCAGTAGTTGAAGATCGTAAATGGGTTCAATGAACTTTTTTCCAATTTTATACAATTTTACCAAATGCTCAAAAACTGCTTAACAACAACAAAATTTGCAAAACTATTTGTCGAAAGTTTTTAAATGTTTTTCTATCATTTTTAAATCAGACATAAAACATCATCATCATTCATCATCACGTATCATGCCGGTTTTTGAGAGCTCCGGGAAAACTATTCAGCTCGGAGCTCGCATCAGCTGGACAATCATAAAACACATTTTAAAACACATCTCATAAAAATAACAAGCAAGAAAAAGTAAAAACAAAAAAAAATTGAAAAACCGAAACAGAATGCAGTTTTCATTTTCATGTTTATTTTCGCACTTAACTAGCAGTTAAATATTAACCAACAATAACGTCTTCCATGTCAAATGGAATGTGGATACCCAGCCTCTCAGCTGGGCAGATTAACTTCGTCTGTGGCTCGAGTCTTTTCAGCAGCTGCGGCTGCCGCCGCTTTATACTGTTCATAGGTATTTTGTTGCTTCTCCAGCTCTCGCTGTTTGGCCAACTCTTGCAGCTCTTCTTTGGCTGCTTCGGCGATCTTTTGACGCAGTGCCTCGACCTTGCGACGTTTCTCGCATCTCTGCAACTCCTTTTGCCGAAATTTTTCTGTGATTTGCTTTGGACGCTTTGTTGGCTTCTGTGGTCTCTGTTCGTGCACCTTCTGATGGCGTATCAGAGCTGCTTCCTGGCGGAAATGTGTGCCACAGGTTGAACAGGCATACGGCTTTTCGCCCGTGTGTATCCACTCGTGCTGCTTGAGCGACTGCGAGTTGGCGAAGCGTCGTGCACAGAAGCGGCACTCGAAGTCCTTCACCTTCTCATGGACGCTCTTATAATGCCGCTTCATATTGCCCAAATTGTTGAAGCCCTGATTGCAGCCCGGACAGAAATGCATGCCCTCCTTCTGCACAAAATTGATGCGCGTTGGCGCATTGGAGGGCACTAGAACGGCGGGTATGGGATTCACCACAGTGCCTGCCAACTGCGAGATATCGACTCGCTCAACACGCCTCGGATCTCGTGGTATGGTAGCTACTGATTCTGCACAGACTTTCGAAAGCTGATCAGCTGCATTGGCATCGTCTTTGCCTTGAGATGGGGTGCATTTGTCTTCAGCTGTTGGACTGCTGAGTTCCACCTGGCGCTGCCGATACGTCTCGATGGCACGTTCTACACTCTTTTCATGAATCTTCAGATGCTTCGTTAGGCTCTCAGTGTACAAGAATTTCTTGCCGCAGACCTTGCACTCGCAACGCTTTTCACCTGTGTGGGTCATCTCGTGGATTTTGCATGCGTGCGATTTGCCAAAGGTCTTGCCGCAATATTGGCACGCATAGTTCCTGATCTTCTCGTGCACGATCTTAACATGGTTGTCCAGTGCCCGCTTTGTGTGTGTCGCATGGTCGCAGATCTCGCACTTGAACATCTTCTCTTGTGTGTGGGTGAGAATGTGCTTGCTCCACTCTTGCCGCGTGGTTTTGCCCACACCACAATAGGGACACACATAGTTCTTGATACCCGCGTGTCGCAGTAGATGGTTCTTTAGCGCGCTATTGATGTGAAAGCCCTTTCCACATATATTGCACGGATAGGGCAACTGCTGACCTGTGTGCTTGTACATGTGCTTCTTAAGGGCCACCGGACAACGGAACTGCATGCCACACTCCCTGCAGGGCTGTTCCGCTCTTCGCACATTCGCCCGCGATATATTGTGCACCTTCTTTAGGTGGATTGTGAGCAGGCGCATGCGTGGAAACAGCAGCTTGCAACCCTCCACGGTGCAGGGGATATCAGCTGCACTTTTTGTGTGGGCGTAGTCCACGTGAAGACGCAATGCAGCAGCTGTGGTGAAGCCCTTCTGACAATGCTCCACGTGACACTGGTAGGGCAAAAGTTCGTTATGGTGTTTCATGTGTTCATCGTAGTTGACTTGCTTTTTGAATTTCTGCTGGCAGACGTGGCAGGTGATAATGCGACGAAAATTCCGTTTGCCGGCAGGAATACGCCTTCTCTTTGCCTTGCAATCGGTCATCTTCTCAGATGCTGCTTCACTGCCCGCTTCGCTAATCTGATCGAGCAGGCGATGAGCTAGAGGTACATCATCCTCGCTGAGGCTACACTCGGATGAGCAGGCACTGATATTTTTTCGATCAGGTACATCTTCGGCATCCTTGTCGACGCTCTCTAGCATTTTAAATACTTCCTCTTCATTGTCGATCAAGTCCAATTTGTGGCTTAACGGATCGTATTCATTGCTTGCCTGCTCATCTTTGGCCAAGAGTTCATCCTCGTTACTGGCCAGCGGCAGCGGTTCGAATATATCAATTGGGCTCGCATTTACAATAAGTTTACAGGCCACCATTTCCTTAAATCGCTGCATCGAGGATACACATAGCTTCTGAAAGTCATGGAGGTCGTTTACTCTGGTATAACAGCTGGAACAGAGATTCCTTGGATAACCGTCTTGGGGATCCAACAGCAAGGATGTGCATACTGTGAAAGTCTTTGCAAGATCTGGCAATAAGAATAGGTCATACGCAGTACTATCGATATATTCCAGGCAAACACGGCATAATGAATGAACAGAGTACGGTGTGTTTATACTCATTCCAGAAAACAACAAATTCAAAGGCAACAACAATTTCCAATTTGATTTGCAAAGTATTCAAAGCGTTTGTAGTGATGTGCAAATACAAATATGAGTACCAACAACACAACAACAGTATCGATATATAGCGTTGGCTGTACATCGATTATTTATGCATATGAATATGAGTAGATGCTTGAGTAACCGATACTCGTACTCGTTCTAGTTGGCTGACGAGTATACCAATTTTTTTCGTGTCAATATTATTTTTTTTTTGTTGCTGGAATCAACCGAAAAGCCAAAACTTTGTGAACATTTACAAAAAAAAAAGCAACTATTTAATCAATCACGATGGACGTGGCGCGGACGTACTCCATACACACGCTGTGTCGCATTTGCCTGAATCTCCTGCAGAACGATGCTGCTTACGATTTGTATCTGGTGCCAGGCCTAGCCAAAAAGCTATGTATGTGCACCTCGCTGTCTGTGGAACAGAACGATGGCTTTCCGAAGAACCTATGCACCAATTGCTACACGCGGCTTAATGATATGCATGATTTTCAAAAACTATGTGCCGACTCGGTGCAAAAGTTTCAGGATATGGTCGCCAGCAACGCCTTCACTTGTCAGTCGAATTTTGATGTCCTAGATCCATGTGTTGCGAACGATTTACCCGAAGATGAAGACCACATTAACTTTGATCCGCTGTTGAACCACAAGATGGAGCTAATCGAAAACGAAGAGGATGTGTTCAAGATGCTCGAGGATGTTGACAAGGAGGCCGAAGAGGTGGAAAAGGAAGTTAAAGAGGATAAAAAAGAAATCAAGGAGCCCATCACAGTAAACATGTTCAACGAGGACTCGTCTTCCATTGAAAGCGGCAACGACAACGACCTGGACGTAGATTTTGAGCCAAACAGCAGCGACGACGACATTCCCTTAGCCCAGCGCATGCGAGGCAAAGCAAAGAGCACCAGAGCAACCAAGACTAAACCTAAAAGGAAAGTGCCTGGTGATGCCGAGGACGACAATGACTTCACTTCCTCCTCCAGCTCCGACGACGACTATGAAGATGATGGTGATTCCAACATGCAGGGCAGAAAGGAGAAGCCAAAACGCAAGCGCATTCCTGCTGCCGAAAGGCATCTGCATCGCATTATCGACTGTCACATTTGCCATCAGAAGTTCAAGAAGGCAATTCGCTACGAAGAGCATATGAAGTACCACAATGATCTATTGCCATTCCAGTGCAAGGTAGAGTCCTGCAAGAAAGGCTTCACCACCGCCAACGGACTGCGCATTCATGTGGATCACGCGCACACTGAGCTCTCCGAGGTGCATGCCTGCAGCGTCGAGGGCTGCGGCAAGACATTCCCACGCATTCGCCTGCTCACCTTCCACATGAAGAAGGCGCACAATATTTCCAAGTCGGCGGCTCCATTGCGTGACTTCCCCTGCACAGAGTGCAACACCGTTTTCCGTTGCCCGACGGCTCTAAAGAAGCATATGTACAAGCACACAGGCGAGGAGCTTCCATATCCGTGCAACATATGCGGCAAGCGCTTCGTGATCAACAGTGCACTCAGGGATCATTTAATGCGGCACGCGGGCATCAAGAACCATGTCTGCCCCTATTGCGGCGTGGGCAAGACCACACGCCAGGAATGGAATGCCCACATTTTGACGCATACCAAGGAGAAGAAGTTCAAATGCCGCCAGTGTGATCACGCCTCCCACAACAAACAGGCTCTGTCCAATCATGTCAAGGTGGTTCACATGAAGATCAAGAACTTCGCCTGCCAATACTGTGGCAAGACCTTTGGCAAGTCGCACGCCTGCAAAGTGCACGAACGAACGCACACGGGAGAGAAGTGCTGTGAGTGCAAAATCTGTGGCAAGATTTTCCTTTGCGAGAAGAGCCTAACCAAGCATTTGAAGACGCATGAGAAACGCGATTTGCCGCCAATGGAAACGAACCGTCCGCTCAACATTCCGCTGCCTGGCGTCCAATTGCCCGGCCATATACAGCCCGATGGAATGATGCCACCCAATGTGACAGACGATCTGCTGAAGGCGTGTGGCGGCGGGCCCGCAACAAGCACAGAAGGAGGAGCAGCTGCTGCCAAACCTAAAAACTCACGGCGAGTTCAGCGTGTGGACATATCTCAGTTGGCGGGCACCGCTGTCAATCCCATACCATCGGTGTCGGTGCCATCCTGGTCGCCCCAAGTCAACTTCACCAAGAAGGAGGGTCAGCACATATGTCCAGGCTGTGGTCGAGGCTTCAACAATATTGGCAATATGAAGCTTCACTACAAGATCATTCACGAGAAGGTCAAAGATTTTGCCTGTCGCTTCTGTCCCAAACGTTTCTCAAAGGCCCAAATCTTGCGGCATCACGAATGGATTCACACCGGCGAAAAGCCGTTCGAGTGCAAGATATGCGGCAAACACTTCCGGCAGGAGACGGCGCTGAAGAAGCATATTAAGACACACGACAAGCCTAACAGACGCGTATATCCGGAGAAGGAGCCGACTACACAGCCGCCCACCTTCCATAAGATTGAGCCCCGTGAGATTGACCGAGAGCCCAGGAACTATGATCAATACCAAGATCCAGCTGCTGAACGAGCTGCTGCTACGGCCGAACTGCTTGCTCATCAGATCGAGGAGAACGAGGCGAAGCGCAAGGCAGAAATCGAGAGGCGAAAAATCCAAGAGGCGGCCTGCGAGCAGCTGAACAAATTACAGAAGCAGCAGGAGATTGAGAAGGCTACCACATCCTACGACGGCTACTATGCACAAAAGGCTCAGGCCGAGGGTCTCACCGTGGATGCGCTCAAAATAGATCATGTGTAAATCGGAGCAGCAAGAGTGGGAGACACTTGCAAAAGCCAGCAATATTTTTACATATATGTAGCTATAGTTTTTTACAGCCCCTCAGTTTATAAGTACTTCAATGATCTATACCCTCGAATTGCTCCATAATTGCTTATTGTGACATGAGCACAGTAACTCAACGTATTCTACCACAATATTAATTTTACCATACATTTATAAATACTTCTGTATTTTTGTTGTCTATGTACTGCATAGCATCTATTGCTTAATTAGAATAATGAAATTCATATAACATATTTGGAACGTTTTTCATTTCATTCGTGTGCTTTCAGTGAATTTATATATATGTACATTCGTATGTATAGGGTATATTACTGCTTAATAACCCCATATTTACGTACTCCCTTATTTCTGCACTCACACATACATAAATTCAATAAGCTTTCATACATATGAACGGCAGTCAATTTTAGTGATGGGCTTTGTTGCAATACGTACACGAGTATTCGTTTTAGTACCCGATACTTAATACTACCGCTAGTCCATAGTTCGTATCTGGATTGTCAATGGAAGACAAACAGAAGATCAAGAAAAAATTGCACACTCACATGGATGAGGGCAACCAATCCACCATACATGCAATATGTCGCACTTGTCTGTCAACATTGCAACACCTTGAAGCCTACGATTTATTTGTAGTACCCGGCCTGGCTAAGAAGTTATGTGTGTGCACATCGCTCTCAGTGGAGCAACAAGATGGATTTCCTAAATGCATTTGTACGAATTGCTTTACCCGGCTAAATGATTTACATAATTTTCAGAAACAATGCGTCGACTCTGTTGCCAAGTTAAGCGATATGTTGGACAACAATCAGTTCCAGGCTATGCCTGTCGACAATATTGATGTAATCAATGTTGCCCAACAAGATAAGGACGTTGAGTTGCTACAAGATATTGACGTACCCATCGAAGATGAAGACCGTATTAACTTTGATCCACTGCTTAATACTAAAATAGAGAATATTGATAATGAGGACGATGTTTTTAAAATGATAAACAAGGTTGACAAAGAAGCAGAAGGATCACATCGGGAGCAGGACTTCTTTAATGAAAGTGAACTTATTAAGGATAATAATAATGTGGATATGGCAAATATCAGCGACTCTGACGATGGTATGCCTCTGTCACGTTTACGCAGCACTGCTCGTGTATTAGAAGCCCAGAAGGCAAATAAAAATATTCCTGCACATGAAAATAATTCATCTAGATTATCCAAACGGAAACTAAGTACCAAGCGTGCTCCTGCGGCTAAGCGGGAATTTCAGATCGATTGTCATATTTGTCACCAGCAATTCAAAAATGGAATTCGCTACGACGAGCACATGAAGCATCACAACGATCTTTTGCCCTACCAATGCACTGTGGAAACGTGCAAAAAGGGTTTTACGACTGCAGCAGGGCTTCGACATCATGTGGATCATGCTCACTTGGAACTGTGCGAACTGCACGCTTGCACTGTGGACGGATGCGACCAATCTTTTCCTCGAACGCGAATGCTCACGCATCATCTAAAAAAGGTTCACAACATATGCAAACCTGAGAACCCCGTTCATCCTTGCTCGGATTGTGATAAGGTTTTCCGTTGTCCAACGGCGCTTAAAAAACACATGTATAAACACACTGGCGAGGAGTTGCCCATTTCCTGTAACATTTGCAACAAACGTTTCCATATAAACAGCGAACTCAGAGATCATCTACTACGACATGCCGGCGTTAAGAATCACGTTTGTCCTTACTGTGGTGTGGGCAAGACAACTCGACAAGAGTGGAACAAGCACATATTGACGCACACCAAGGAAAAGCAGTTCCAGTGTCGCCAATGTGATCACTCCTCCCACAACAAACAGGCTCTAGCCAATCATGTCAATGTAGTTCACATGAAGATCAAGAACTTTGCCTGTCAGTATTGTGGCAAGACATTTGGCAAAATGCATGCCTGTAAGGTTCACGAGAGACTCCATACGGGTGAGAACTGCTGCGAGTGCAAGATATGTGGCAAAGTCTTTCTGTTTGAAAAGAGACTGACAAAGCATCTGCAGATCCATGAAAAGCGCGAAGTCAAACCAACCAATACCAGAACCCAAGTTGACGAGTCCGATCAAAATGCACTAAGCTTAAATCAAGAATCGACAGCACCGGCAAACGCGAAACCCATTGATGAATCTGCCGCTAAGCCGAAAAGTTCACATAGAGTGGAGCGTGTGGATATGTCCCAACTGGCGGGCACCTCAGTGAATCCAATTACATCCGTTTCTGTACCTTCCTGGTCGCCACAGGTAAACTTTATTAAAAAAGAGGGCCAGCACATTTGTCCAGGCTGTGGGCGTGGATTCAACCATATTGGCAATATGAAACTCCACTATAAGGTTGTTCATGACAAAATCAAGGACTTCGCCTGTCGCTTTTGTCCCAAGCGCTTTGGCAAAGCGCAATATCTGCGTCATCATGAATATACGCATACAGGTGAGAGACCGTATGGATGCAAGTTATGCGACAAGCATTTTAGCCACGGATCGTCACTGCGCAAGCACATGATTTCGCACAACAGACCTCCAAAAGTACCAAAGCCTCAAAAGGCCACGGCTCACAAAAGAGAACTTCAAAGGCCAAAAATCGAACTGAACAACCGACAACCAAAGAATTATGAGCAGTATCAGGATCCTGCAGCAGAACGGGCTGCAGCTACGGCGGAATTACTTGCTCAGCAGATCGAAGAGAGCGAAACCAAGCGAAGGGCAGAAGACAGAGTGCGAAAGATTCAAGAGGCTGCGTGCGAGCAGCTCCAGAAACTGCAAAGAGAACAGCTGGTCGAAAAAGTATCCTATGACAGTTTTCAAGTAGAAAGTTCTGATACTGGAATAACACACTCTTAGTGCAGATCAATTATAAAGCGATTTGTTGTTATTATAGATTGTAGTATTTGTTTTGCATATATGTACATATTCTAAGTAATTTTGCATTCACTGAGCGAGCGCATGAACATAGACTAAATATTACTTTGTAAAAATAAAATGTAAAAATTGCACAAGAAATGTTAATTATATGATAAAGTGTCTAATTTATTATGTACTGAGGAAAACATATGTACATATGTATTTATAAAATGATCTAAAATATTGAAAAGCAACTGCAATGTGCGGCTTTTCATATGAATGATGTTTGCGCATTAATAATGCAAAAAAATTGAATGTACAAATATAGTAAGCTATCGCATTTTTACCGAAAACGACCAACTCATGAGTACTTGTAACTAACTACTTATGTACATATATGTATATACATCGGTTAAACAAATTAGGGAACACCTCATGGAGTCATTTACATACATATGTACATATGTATGTATGTACATAAGTACTATACTTGGGTAAAAGCAGCTCATTGAGGTGAAACGGCTCACTCTGTCTTTTTTGTGAAGTGAGCCAACTCACCTATGTGGCTCACTTGCTGATAGCTGACACATTAAAAATTTGTTCTTAAGACTACAAAATTTTAATAAAAATATATTTTGCAGCTATATGTAAATACATATGTATTGTACATATATAAAAAATAAAAATACGAGTGAGCAAAATTGAGCTGGTCAATCAAAATGAGCTAGTAAACCAAAATGAGCTAGTGAATGAAAATGAGCTAGTAAGCCAAAATGAGCCATATTGAAGGAACAAGTTCAGTGACTCAGTTCAGTGAGCCATTCATTTTAGCTCACTCACTCATGAGCTACCGAAATCTGATAAATGCATCATTTTCCCATCGTCGTATTTATAAATTTGTAATCCTTTTGGAGATAAAATAAGAAAAAACAAAATGAATAAAGGAGGTGAGTCCTCCATATACTTGGTATGTCGCATATGCCTGAACTATTTGCGGAACGATCCAGCATACGACCTGTTTCTTGTACCTGGCTTGGCCAAGAAACTTTGTGTGTGTACTTCACTCTCAGTGGAACAACACGATGGTTTCCCAAGATGCCTTTGCTCCACTTGCCATACTCGGCTGAACGACCTACACGAATTTCAAAAGCTTTGCGTGGATTCTGTGCAAAAGTTTCAGGAAATGGTTTCGAACAATTACTTTGCTGCAGTTGACGATGTTGACAAGATGGTTGTAGTCAATGATGCTGAGGCGGCAGAGGAAATGGAGGAGGATCATTTAAGTTTCGATCCACTTCTAAATACAAAAATAGAGATTGTGGAGACTGATGTTCTTAAAATGCTTGACAATGTGGACGAAGAAGATGAGGAGTCTGAAAAGGAGCTATCTAGTGATGGTGATTTCGAGAATGATGACGATCCTGAATTTGAAGTAAACAGCAGTGACTCGAATGATGATCTACCGCTGTCCCGTTTGAAAACTATTACTAGAGCTTCAAATGCCAAAAACAACCTTGTGGTAAACGATAAAGATAACGATGAAGATAAAAATAAGGATTCCTCAGACTTTGAATGGGAAATGAATGATGACTTTGATAAAGAAGAACCTAACCCCAAATCAAGAAGAAAACGCGCTACAATACAAAAAGCAAAACAGGATGATTCAATTGATTGCCACATCTGTAATGAAAATTTCAAGGATACAAAGCTATATGAGGAACATATGAAGCATCATAACGATCTTCTGCCATTCCAATGCACTGTTGAAACTTGTAAGAAGGGATTCAGTACATCAGGTGGACTACGCTCTCACGTGGAACATGCTCATTCGGAATTTTCAGAAGTTCACGCCTGTTCTGTAGAGGGATGTGGCATGACATTCCCTCGATCTATTTCACTAACGAACCATTTGAAAAGGGTTCATAAAATTTATATTACATCTCGGACTAAGGATCATCCTTGTACGGTGTGTGAGAAAGTTTTCCGTTGTACATCAGCCCTTAAAAAACACATGTACAAGCATACTGGAGAGGAGAAGCCGATTTCCTGCAACATATGCAACAAACGTTTTCACATAAACAGCGAACTCAAGGATCATCTCCTTCGACATGCCGGTGTAAAGACTCACATTTGTCCGTATTGTGGTGTGGGTAGGACAACTCGTCAGGAGTGGAATAAGCACATATTGACACACACGAGGGAAAAACAGTTCAAGTGCGATCAATGCAAGTATTCAACACACAACAAACAGGCTCTGGCCAACCACGTTAAGGTTGTGCATATGAAAATTAAGAATTATATCTGTCAGTATTGCGGCAAGGCATTCGGCAAGTCTTATGCCCGGTATGTCCACGAGAGAAGCCACACTGGTGAAAATGTTTGTGAATGTAAGATCTGTGGTAAGATTCTACTTTTTGAAAAAAGCTTGACAAGGCATTTGAAGACTCATGAGAAGCGTGAGCAAAGCGCATCAGCGAAAACTGCGAAACGACGGGCAGCTGTTAATGCGAAACAGAAGCAGAATATGAATGGAGATGTGACAGATACAGAAATTGCTAAGCCAATAGCGACAGAGCAACCTAAGCAAAGAATCGGAGTCAAGCTAAAGCAGGTAGATATATCCGAGTTGGCCGGTACAGTCGTCAATCCGATTCCAACTGTTTCTGTGGCATCCCAGTCACCCCAAGTGGACTTCAATTTGAAAGAGGGCCAGTGCCTTTGCCCAGAATGTGGGCGCGTCTTTAATAATATGGGAAATATGAAGCTTCACTATAAGATAATACACTTGAAAGTGAAAGATTTCGCCTGTCGCTTCTGTCCTAAGCGCTTTTCAAAGTCACAAATCTTACGTAACCATGAATATATTCATACGGGCGAGAAGCCTTTTGAATGCACGATATGTGGCAAATACTTCCGTCAAATGGGGGTGATGATGACGCATAGAAGAAAAGTACACGAGAACCCGAAGCCTCCCAAAGAGCGCAAACCCAAATATGTTTCTAAAGAAAAAAGGCCGAGGATGAAGCTCAACAAGAAACCGCCCAAGATTCTTGATGAATATCAAGATCCTGCAGCGGAGCGGGAGGCAGCAAGCGCTGCACTGTTGGCCCAACAGAAAGAGGAGTATGAAGCTAAACAAAGAGCGGAGGAGGAGGCGCGCAAGATTCAAGAGGCAGCATGCGCACAACTTCACATGCTACAGAAGGAACAGCTTATTAGCAAGCTACCCAGCGAAAGCTTTCAAGTAAAAAAACCCGCAACAGGCATTAGTGTGGCCGACCTCAAAGAAGATTAGACCTAAATATAATATTTATGGTTACATACATATATGCTTGCATATAGTATGTATATCATATAATATGTAATAATAATTTTTATGTATTTTCGAATGCTTTTGAATTAATAAAGATTTAGAGGTAATATGCGTTTATTGAATAACTGAGTTTCTGTCTTATTTATTTTATGTATAGGTTGCAATAGTTTATTTAAAATTCTTTTAATATCTAAAGCAACTATCGAACCTGTATTAGAAACCAGAAAGCGATTATCATCAACGAATATTCGTGCAAGTAACCGATATAAAACGTATCGTTCTTTTTATGGACGCGTATACACAGTTTCTCTCATCGCACACAGCTACTGGCAAATTTTTCATAAAAGTTAAATATTTACCCGTAGAAAACGGAGTTAAACAAAATGGATGACGGGAGTGAATACTCCATACATTCGTTATGCCGCATTTGCTTGAACCATTTGCGAAACGATCCGGCATACGACCTGTTTCTTGTCCCTGGCTTGGCCAAGAAACTTTGTGTGTGTACTTCGCTTTCAGTAGAGGAGCACGATGGCTTCCCAAAAAACATCTGCGGTTCTTGTTACACCCAACTCAACGACTTGCACGGCTTCCAAAAACTTTGTGTGGACTCTGTGCAAAAGTTTCAGGAAATGCTTGCGAGCAAATACTTTGTACCCGTCATGAACGACGTTGACAAAATTGATCTGATGAATGTCACTGCCCCAGATGGAGATATGGACGACGATCGGACTAACTTTGATCCCCTTCTCAATACTAAAATAGAGGTCGTGGAGACTGAAGATGTTTTTAAAATGCTGGATGATGTGGACAAAGAAGTTGAGGAGGTTGAAAAGGAGCTATCTAGTGATGCTGAGTTCGAGAATGATGATGATCCGGAATTTGAAGTAAACAGCAGTGACTCAAATGACGCTCTACCCCTGTCCCGTTTGAAAACTGTTACTAGAGCATCAAAGGCCAAGAGCAAAAATGTGACCGAAGATAAAGATAAAGATTCCTCGGACTTTGAATGGGAAATGGATAATGACTTTGATAAAGAAGAACCCAAACCCAGATCAAGAAGAAAACGCGCTGCAAAACCAAAAGCAAAACAGGATGATGCCATTGATTGCCACATCTGTAATGAAAAGTTCAAGGACACCAATCTTTATGAGGAACATATGAAGCATCATAACGATCTTCTGCCATTCCAATGCACTGTTGAAACTTGTAAGAAGGGATTCAGTACATCAGGTGGATTACGCCTTCACATGGATCATGCTCATTCGGAACTTTCAGAAGTTCACGCCTGTTCTGTAGAGGGATGTGGCATGACATTCCCTCGACCTGTTTTACTTACGAACCATTTGAAAAGGGTTCATAAAATCATTACATCTCGGGCTAAGGATCATCCTTGTACGGTGTGCGAAAAAGTTTTCCGTTGTTCCACAGCCCTTAAAAAACACATGTACAAGCATACTGGAGAGGAGAAGCCGATTTCCTGCAACATATGCAACAAACGTTTTCACATAAACAGCGAACTCAAGGATCATCTCCTTCGACATGCCGGTGTAAAGAATCACGTTTGTCCTTATTGTGGTGTGGGTAAAACAACTCGTCAGGAGTGGAACAAGCACATATTGACACACACGAAGGAAAAACAGTTCCAATGCGATCAATGCGATCATTCATCACACAACAAACAGGCTCTGGCCAACCACATTAAGGTTGTGCATATGAAAATTAAGAATTATGCCTGTCAGTATTGCGGCAAGACATTCGGCAAGTCTTATGCCTGCAAAGTCCACGAGAGAATCCACACTCGCGAAAACTGCTCGCAGTGTAATATATGTGGAAAGGTATTACTCTTTGAGAGGAGCTTGACGAAACATTTGAAAACTCATGAGAAACGCGAGCTTCGCGCAACAGCTACAAAGGGACGCGGCAAAGATGGTGCAGAGGGCATCCAGGAGGCAACTGAACCTATGGAGATGAAGCTTATACCAGCAGAGCAACCTAAGCCGAAAAATGGAAACAGGTTAGAGCGGGTAGATATATCCGAGTTGGCCGGGACAGCCGTCAATCCCATTCCAACTGTTTCTGTGGCGTCTTGGTCACCCCAAGTGAACTTCACGAAAAAGGAAGGCCAGCACATATGTCCAGGATGTGGGCGTGGCTTTAACCACATTGGCAACATGAAGATTCACTTTAAAATTGTACACTTGAAGGTGAAAGATTTCGCCTGTCGCTTCTGTCCCAAGCGCTTTTCAAAAGCACAAATCTTACAGCATCACGAATGGACACATACCGGCGAAAAGCCTTTCCAATGCAAGTATTGCGGAAGACACTTCCGACAGGAGAAGGTGATGAAAATACATGCCAAAAGAGTGCATGAGAATCCGAAGAAACCTGAAAAAGAGGCTAAGCCTCCAAAAGAACCGAAGGCTCCAAAAGATCCTAATAGAGAAAAAAGACCTAAGATGAATCTCAACGAGAAACCGCCTAAAATCCTGGATGAATATCAAGATCCTGCAGCAGAACGGGCGGCAGCAAGGGCTGCACTGTTGGCCCAACAGAAAGAGGAGTATGTAGCTAAACAAAGAGCGGAGGAGGAGGCGCGCAAGATTCAAGAGGCAGCATGCGCACAACTTCACATGCTACAGAAGGAACAGCTTATTAACAAGCTACCCAGTGATAGCTTTCAAGTAAAAAAACCCGCAACAGGCATCAGTGTGGATGATCTTAAAGGAGAATAGGTTTAATAAATATGCATTGGAATGGGATCTTTCATTTTATTTTATAACATATGTGTTTTAACTTGTCCATATTATATAATTTATATTCCTTAAATATTTTGTTATAATAACGTACTATAAATTGGCGTAATTATTGAACAGTGTTCTCATATTATTGAATAAACAATATGCTGCTTTTGCTACAAAATAAGTTTAAATGGTTCTTTAAAAAAACGCATTTTATTACTTTTAATTAATATTTACATTTAAATGTTTAATATAGGTTAATAAATTAAATACGAATTTATGAAATAATATATTAAATATCCAATAACTATCGAAAGCATTTTTAAATCGAATTTGTTTCGATTTATATTTGCGAATACTTGTGCGAGTAACCGATATATCAAGTGCTCGTTCCTTTTATGGACGCGTATACATAGTTTTTCTCAGCGGACAGTGCTTGAAATTTTTATCAATTTTACAAACTATTCTGAAGAAAAAACGAAATAAGCAAAATGAATGAGGGGAGTGAATACTCCATACATTCGTTATGCCGCATTTGTTTGAATAATTTGCGGAACGATCCGGCATACGACCTGTTTCTTGTCCCTGGTCTGGCCAAGAAACTTTGTGTGTGTACTTCACTCTCGGTGGAACAGCACGATGGCTTCCCGAAAAACCTTTGCTCCACTTGCTATACCCGGCTGAACGACTTACACGAATTTCAAAAGCAATGTGTGGACTCTGCCCAAAAGTTTCAGGAAATGGTCGCTAACAATTACTTCACACCTGTTATTGCTGATATTAATCAAATAGACAATGTTGACATACTGCAAGTACCGCCCCCGGATGGAGAAATGGATGAAGATCGCATCAACTTTGATCCGCTTTTGAATACCAAAATAGAGATAATTGAAAATGAGGAGGATGTTTTTAAAATGCTAGAAGATGTCGACAAGGATGTGGAGGAAGTGGAGAAGGGGAAGGAGTCTTCAAGTGAAAGCGAAGCCGAAAATGATGATGATGATGTTGATTTTGAAGCAAATAGCAGCGAATCTGACGACGCCATGCCCTTATCCCGTTTACGAAGCAGTACTAGAGCAACCAAATCAAAGGCAAAGAAAAAAACTGACGATGATGATGATTCTTCAACCTCTGACTCTGACAATGATGACGATGAGGATGATGACGACGAAAAGCCCAAAACAAAACCAAAACGCAAACGCATTCCGGCCGCTGAGCGCCACCTTCACCGTCTAATTGATTGTCACATCTGTCACCAGAAATTCAAAAAGGCAATTCGCTATGAGGAGCACATGAAGCATCACAACGATCTTTTGCCGTTCCAGTGCACTGTGGAGACCTGCAAGAAGGGCTTCACTACGGCTGGTGGTCTGCGACTTCATATGGATCACGCCCATTCGGAATTCTCTGAAGTGCATGCCTGTACATTTGAGGGATGCGACAAGACATTCCCCCGATCCGTATTGCTCACGTTTCATATGAAGAAGGTGCACAAAGTGGCCAAGCCTGAAACACGCCATCATCCGTGCACTGAGTGTGAAAAGGTTTTCCGTTGTCCAACAGCACTGAAAAAGCATATGTATAAGCACACAGGCGAGGAGCTGCCTTTTGCATGTGAGATCTGTGGCAAACGCTTCCACATACACAGTGTGCTCAGGGATCATCTTTTGCGTCACGCCGGCGTGAAGAATCACGTTTGTCCCTACTGTGGCGTGGGCAAGACAACCCGTCAGGAATGGAACAAGCACATATTGACACACACTAGAGAGAAGCAGTTCCAGTGTCGCCAGTGCGATCATTCATCTCATAACAAACAGGCTTTGTCCAATCACGTCAAGGTGGTTCACATGAAGATTAAAAACTTTGCTTGTCAATACTGTGGCAAGACATTTGGCAAATCGCATGCCTGCAAGATCCATGAGAGACTCCACACGGGCGAGAATTGCTGCGAGTGCAAGATCTGCGGCAAGATTTTCCTGTTCGAGAAGAGATTAACAAAGCATTTGCAGATTCATGAGAAGCGTGAGATACCACCTCCATCAGCTGCTGGCAACCCGACCGTCGAAGGAGATGCACAAAACGCGCCGAATATGAACCAGGAAATGGCCGAGCCTGTGGACATAAAGCCCGTGCCAATAGTTCCACCTAAACCCAAAAATTCACATCGGGTTGAGCGTGTGGATATATCTCAGTTGGCTGGCACCTCTGTCAATCCCATTCCTTCGGTTTCTGTGCCATCCTGGTCGCCACAGGTAAACTTCACCAAGAAGGAGGGACAGCATATTTGCCCAGGATGTGGACGGGGCTTCAACCACATTGGCAACATGAAGCTTCATTACAAGATCATTCACGAGAAGGTGAAAGATTTCGCCTGTCGCTATTGTCCCAAGCGCTTTGCCAAGGCCCAGTACTTGCGCAATCACGAATATATACACACCGGCGAGAAGCCGTTCGAATGCAAGATATGTGGCAAGCATTTCCGTCAGGAACAGGTGTTGAAGACGCACTTGAAGGTGCATGATAAGCCACCGAAGCCCCCAAAGGCGAAGAAACCACCCAAGCCGTCTGTTAGCAAAGCAAAGGGATTGAAGGTCGAACTAAACAAGAGGCAACCAAAGATTTTTGAAGAGTTCCAGGATCCCGCAGCTGAACGTGCTGCCGCAACTGCAGCACTGCTCGCCCAGCAGATGGAGGAAAATGAGGCGAAGCGAAAGGCCGAGGAGGAAACACGTAAGATTCAAGAGGCCGCCTGCGAGCAGCTAAACAGACTGCAGAAACAAAGCGAAAAGGCCTCCTACGACACCTACTATGGACAGAAAGCAGAGGCTGAAGGGACTAGCATGGATTCCCTTAAGTTAGATCATGTGTAAATGTGGCAGCGGTAAGAAAAAAGTAATTTTGAGTATGTGAGCAATATTTGATATTTAGCTATAAAATCTTACAGCTGTCCCAGTCCCTGTCCACTTAAGAACTTCTATGAACTATGAGAATCCCTCGAATGGTTACATATACTATATGTATCACACTATTCTTATCTTAATCATTTCAATTACATATTAATTAATGAATTAATAGGTACGTGTGGTATGGCACACTTACTTTATTTATAGTTACAAATTATGGCTTAGCATTAGACTCACTAAATATTTTGGAAATCTAGAAGCTTTACGGAGCAAACGTCTTATGCGATCTAATCATAATCTTGAGAAAAATGGAATTTTGGACAGAGCCGCGCAACACCTAAAGGCGCTTTGAAGCATTAAGATATAATCTGAAGAGAGCACGCACTGGGTACGTTACTAAGAGTTAAGATTAATTAACGAACTTAGCCGTGCTGTATTGAATTCAAGAATATGTATGTATAAGAAAACAGAAAATCAAATAATACTTTAACATCTTTCAAGTTATTCAAGCACCACGAAAATGACATGATTATTATGATGATTGTTTAAGGAAATATACATTTACAGTGGGCAAAAAAAGTTTAAGTAAACTTCATAAATTAGTATTATTTCTATTAGAACTCTTTCAATAATGGGGAAATTGTTAAACTATGATTAGTTTACATTTAAAGCACTTATTTATTGGCGAGGGGAGTGAAAAAAAACTGTGTTCTTTTTTTTATTTTCTTTTTATGCGCCAAAAACCAAAATAAACGACGAAAAGCATGCCAAAAAAGTTTAAGTATGTTTCGCCTGTCCCGTTTACCGTTAGGTGTTGCTCGGAATTTACAACGGTAATCTTAATTTTTCCTTTACTTAACTTCAAATTCTTGAAATATTATGTAATGAAATTTCATTTGAGTCAGTTTTGTGTGCGTAAATGGGACATAATGGGTCGTGGCAAGCAAATACCATTAGAAACGCGACAATTAATTGAAAAGGTATACTTAGAGGGTAAAGGTGTATCCCAAATTCGCAGAAATCGACAGACTGATTGTCCGACCACCCACTAGTGTTCAATCAACATTAAAATCGTACGGGGAAACAGCTAGCCTTGAGGTTCAGCCCAGATCGGGTCGGTCTTCAAAATTAAGTGTCAGAGATAAGCGACAAATTCTCAGCACAGTAAGGAGCGATCCAAAAAAGTCGGCACCCAAAATACAGGAGGAACTATTTCCCACCTCTGGAGTTAGCGTTCATCCATAATCCGTGCGAAATGTGCTGCACAAGGAATGGTACAACGCACGAACCCCTCGAAGGAAACCGTTGATTTCTGAGGTCAATAAGAAATAGCGACTAGAATTCGCTCAAGAGTACCTAAACGAACCGAATTTTTTTTGGGGGTCAAAATTTAACATTTTTTGGTCGGATGGAGCTCAAAGTGTGGCGAAAATCAATTACTGCTTTCTACTATTTCGTTTTTTCTTTTTGGGGGTACTAATAGAAATAATACTAATTTATGCAGTTTACTTAAACTGCGTTGTACCATTCCTTGTGCAGCACATTTCGCACGGATTATGGATGAACGCTAACTCCAGAGGTGGGAAATAGTTCCTCCTGTATTTTGGGTGCCGACTTTTTTGGATCGCTCCTTACTGTGCTGAGAATTTGTCGCTTATCTCTGACACTTAATTTTGAAGACCGACCCGATCTGGGCTGAACCTCAAGGCTAGCTGTTTCCCCGTACGATTTTAATGTTGATTGAACACTAGTGGGTGGTCGGACAATCAGTCTGTCGATTTCTGCGAATTTGGGATACACCTTTACCCTCTAAGTATACCTTTTCAATTAATTGTCGCGTTTCTAATGGTATTTGCTTGCCACGACCCATTATGTCCCATTTACGCACACAAAACTGACTCAAATGAAATTTCATTACATAATATTTCAAGAATTTGAAGTTAAGTAAAGGAAAAATTAAGATTACCGTTGTAAATTCCGAGCAACACCTAACGGTAAACGGGACAGGCGAAACATACTTAAACTTTTTTGGCATGCTTTTCGTCGTTTATTTTGGTTTTTGGCGCATAAAAAGAAAATAAAAAAAAGAACACAGTTTTTTTTCACTCCCCTCGCCAATAAATAAGTGCTTTAAATGTAAACTAATCATAGTTTAACAATTTCCCCATTATTGAAAGAGTTCTAATAGAAATAATACTAATTTATGAAGTTTACTTAAACTTTTTTTGCCCACTGTATGCGTATATAATTAAAAGATCTTTTATTTTCGGGTATTACAACAATATTTGAATGGGGCATTGAGGAGAGTCGTTCACACAGTTATACATATATGTACATGTACATACATACATATATATGCATATAATAATAATATAATATATGCATATATGCAGAGGTGTGAGAGCCAGAGATGCGCACACTTGCAAAAGTATCGATATACTGTTTTGTCTCTATGAGTAACCGATTATTTGATTTTGAGTACTCATATATTTTTTAAAAGTATATTTTTTATTTTAATTTGATACTGATATCTAATTATTACTATTGGCATGTCGACACATCCTAGACACATTAAAACAATTTTTTGATAAGTCGCTTTGTTTTTGTCTGCTATCAATGTGCTAGAGACGACGACTTTTGATCTTTTAGCATATAGAGATTAGTTCTTATTTGCCGCTTTTAGCCAGTACTGACAGATATATAAAATAATCCTAAATTTATAACAGTATATATCAATTTAAAACGATTGACATCAAAGTATCTCCATAAAATTAAAAAAAATATAAAAATAAACGACTTAAAGATGTGTCCGCTGTTAATAACATTTGAACATAATGTTAAGTTAACAGACAACAGCAACTACATCCAAAAATTCTTTATCTGACGCGTTTTTTTTTCTCGACAGTTTTAAATTTACATTACATCCAAGATGAATGAGGGGAGTGAATACTCCATACAAACAATATGCCGCATCTGCTTGAATCATTTGCGAAACGATGCCGCCTACGATTTGTTTTTGGTCCCTGGTCTGGCCAAGAAACTATGCGTGTGCACATCTCTCTCAGTGGAACAGCACGATGGTTTCCCGATGAATCTGTGTACCAATTGCTACACCCGGCTAAACGACTTGCACGACTTTCAGAAGCTTTGCGTTGACTCCGTTCAAAGGTTTCAGGAAATGGTTGCCAATAATTTCTTCACACCAGTAGCGGCGCCAGCTAACCAAATCAACAACTTTGATGTGCTGAATGTTGCTACACAGGAGGGAGATTTGGTTGGTGAGGAGGAGGATCGCATTAACTATGATCCGTTGCTGAATCACAAAATGGAGATTATAGAGAATGAAGAGGATGTCTTCAAAATGCTCGAGCACGTTGACAAAGAGGCAGAGGAGGTTGAGAAGGAAGTCAAACAGGATGTGGAAGATCAGTCTGGTTCTCTCCAAATGTTCGGCGATGATTCTTTAATGGCAAGCAGCAACGACAACGACAATGACAATGACATAGAATTTGAGCCAAACAGCACGGATGGCGACGACGATATGCCCCTTGCCCAACGGCTGCGCGGTAATCCAAGGAACAATAACAAAGCTGGAGCAAAAAGAGCTTCCGACAGTGTAGAATTGGAAGATGACTACAGTTCGGGATCGGATGAGAATGGCTCTAAGTCGAGAGTTAAGCGTAAGCGAATACCAGCAGCTGAACGACATTTGCATCGCATCATTGACTGCCACATCTGCCATCAGAAGTTCAAGAAGGCAATTCGGTACGAGGAGCATATGAAGCATCACAATGACCTATTGCCGTTCCAGTGTAAAGTTGAATCGTGCAGGAAGGGCTTCACGACGGCCGGTGGACTGCGGCTGCACGTGGACCATGCGCATACAGAACTGTCCGAGGTGCACGCCTGTAGCATCGAGGGATGTGGCAAGACGTTTCCTCGCATTCGCCTGCTTACTTTCCACATGAAGAAGGTGCACAACATCTCGAAGGCATCAGCGCCACCCAGAGACTATCCCTGCACGGAGTGTGAAAAGGTCTTCCGTTGTCCAATGGCCCTGAAGAAGCATATGTATAAGCACGACGGCAAGGAGCTGCCTTTCCCTTGTAATATATGCGGCAAACGCTTCGTGATCAACAGCGCGCTCAAAGATCATCTAATGCGGCACGCAGGCATCAAGAACTATGTATGTCCCTACTGTGGCGTTGGCAAGACCACACGACAGGAGTGGAACACTCATATCCTAACGCACACCCAGGAGAAGAAGTTCAAGTGCCATATATGTGAGCATGCGTCGCATAACAAGCAAAGTCTGGCCAACCACATCAAAATTGTGCACGAGAAGATTAAGAACTATGCGTGCCAGTATTGTGGTAAGACCTTTGGCAAGTCGCACGCTTGCAAGATTCATGAGATGACGCACACGGGCGAAAAGCGTTGCGAGTGCAAGGTCTGCGGCAAGAAATTCCTTTACCCAAAGAGCCTCACCAAGCATTTGAAGACGCACGAGAAGCGTGTGCTACGCGCCATTGAAACGTATCGCCAGCGCCAGGTGGAACTGGGCGAAGTTCCAACAAATGGCGCTGAACCAACGGATATAGCGGCTGTTGCAGCCGTTGAGAGCCCCACGCCGACGGATGGAGCTGATGTGATCATTTCTCAAAATGCGGCCGATGAACTACTTAAAGTGTGCGCCGAATCGGTGGCAACAATACCCAAAGATCCGAGGCGAGTGCAGCGTGTGGATATTGCGCAATTAGCTGGAACTGCCGTCAATCCAATCCCGTCCGTGTCTGTGCCATCCTGGTCGCCCCAAGTCAACTTCACTAAGAAGGAAGGCAAGCATATTTGCCCCGGTTGCGGGCAAGGCTTCAACAACATCGGCAACATGAAACGGCACTACAAGATCATACACGAGAAGGTCAAGGATTTCGCATGTCGTTTCTGCCCCAAGCGCTTCGCAAAGGCGCAGACGTTACGTCATCACGAGTGGATACACACAGGCGAGAAGCCGTTCGAGTGCAAGACATGTGGCACACACTTCCGGCAGGAGACGGCGCTGAAGCGACATCAGAGAACGCACGAAAATCGCCCACCCGTCATCTCATCCAAGTTCTATGCCGCGCGCGAGGAGCTGGAAGAACAGGAGCGCACAAAGCGCGAGGCCAGACGAATGGCGGAGGCGAAACGCAAGGAAATTGCAGAGGCCGCTAAGGAGCAACTCTCGTCACTGCACAAAATTGAGGTCACCGACAAGAATCTGCACTCGTATGACGAGTATCAGGAGGCTGCCGCAGAGCGAGCAGCTGCTTCGGCTGAATTGCAGGCACAACAGTTTGAGGAGAATGAATTAAAGCGGCGGGCTGACATGGAACGGCTCAAAATACAAGAAGCTGCCTACGAGCAGCTGCAGAAGCTACAGAAGCAGCAAGAAATCGAAAAGGCGCAAAGCTCCTACGATGGCTACTATGCGCAAAAGGCCAGTGCCGATGGCACCAACCTGGAGGATCTGAAGCTAGACCACGTGTGAGACTAATCAGACATCATAAGATTTCGAAAATATTATCAAGTGTTTATGAAGGGTGTATGAGAGGATCCATGTAGAACTGCAAATATATGTATATGTTAAGCTCATTCGTTTTCAAAAAGCAATACTTTAAAATCCTTATAAGTAGAGATAGGTTTAGAAATAAGCTGATTTATATTATAGAATTTTACACTGCAAACATATAATATATACATTCATATGTATATAATATATATTGATTTATATACAGTTGGAATATCATTTTATTTTTACTCATTTTCCTTAAGTATAAATAGATTCTTGAGGCTATCCAATGTCATGTTATCTAGGTCCCAGTGTGTTGATAATGTGGATTTATCGTCGGCCGACTTAATGAGCTTCATGATATTTTCTTCGATTGTGCCATTTACAATGAAACGATGTACCGTTGTCGGTCTGTCAAGATAAATATAATAATTTAAAGTTAGCCTCAAAGGATTATATATTAGTTCTAACTCACTTCGTCTGGCCGAAGCGATGAACACGTCCAATAGCCTGCAGTTCTTCGCCTGGTGTCAGAATTGGTTCTACGAGAAACACATGCGTAGCCTCAATTAGATTGAGACCCTTGGAGCCTCTAGCTAAGGGCATTAGTAGACAAGTCACATTGCGATCAGCATCCTGTCAGGGCAATTAGTTATAAATTGGCCACAAGATTTGAGTGAGCTATGCATAAAATACAAACCTTAAACTCATCAATATCGCGATTTGAGAATTTGCTGCGATACTCGATAGCATTTTGGCTTAAAGCGCTGGCAATCTGATTCAATATTGTTGGCCACTGTGAGAATATCAAAATTTTTACTTGATCCTTGTCAGAGCATTCAGATTTGATCTTCAGCACTAGCTCAACAATATACGTAATTTTTGTAGAGAAATCGCCAATGACCACAGAACTGTTGGCACCCTTACGTACGGAATAGTAAAGCCTGAAAATAAAATCGACTTTAAAATATTTTTAGCACTTCAGACCTGAGCAACTCACTGTGGTGAATTCTGTCGACACAATGGACATTTTTTAATACTATCTCGACCCATTTGCTTCTTCATGCTGTCCAGACAATGTTGGCAGAGGAAATGGCCACAGGACAACATAACATACTATAAAGAAAATTGCATTAGATCTGAGCTTGAATGCTTTGAAAGATATAGCATTACGCGTTTATCATCCTGAGTTTGGCAGATGGGACAGGGCTTATCACCAGTGTCTTCCTTTAAATGTTTCAAGTACTTTAGACGTCCGGACAAGCGCGTAAAATTCAGTTGCGATTCTTGGATATTGTGTAAGTTGTATGCCGACTGTCCTTCCAATTGGTAGGGCAGCAGGCGAAAGTTAGATTGCTCTTCCGGGTCATTGGTGAGCAATATGCGCATCTTGCACATGTCCAGCTCATCGAACGCTTTGATCACATATTCCATTTCAATCCAGTATTTAATCTGCAATTTCACCAGACTCTGCATGGCATCCAGCAGCTCCAATTTATTCTTACATTCGGTTTTGAATTCGTTAAACTCGTTTCTGGAGCGCAAGAAGGCAAAGACAACTGCAAATATATTTACATTATATATCGAACCTGAATGGAACATTCATTATAATACCTTTTATAATAGTTATTTCTATGCTTGGATTCTCAGTGCCATCTGTTATAGTGCCCTCCTTGCCCAACTCTTTGGCAAACAGCAGACACTCAAACTGATTAACAATATCCCGAATTTTACATAAACGACAAAGCTGTTGCTTCTTTGGTTTCTCTGTCTTTTTTGGTTTGTCGTCGACTTTGTCGTCCTGTTAGGAGAGATTTAGCTATTATAGATTTTATATTCTTTTCAAAGACACTCACCAAGATGTCAACCAAGTGGCAATCGGAGACATCTCTAATGAAGTTGAGGGTTTCCTGATTTATGGCAACTCCCCGTTCCACAGCTCCACACGCCTGGGCCAAGATATTCTTGAGAAACTCAAATTCCATTAAAAGATTCTTGTGCAGCTTCATCAGTTTGCCGTGCCAGTTGTGTATGATGTAGAGCACGCCCGTCATGGAGTTCACATCCTGCAACTTATCATTGGAACAGTTTTTCTTGAAGAACTCATCTGCCATCTTATTCCACAGCGCATTGTGCAGCGATCCGCTTGAATTGATCAGCGTGGCGAATAGCTCAAGAGTATTGGTTTTATATTGTTGCTCCAGCTTATTTAGCCCCTCCAGCTGTGTCTCATAGGCATCTCGTGCTGCCTGCAGCACTGTTGACTTCTCCTCCAAATATTTACACTCCAATCCGTTCAGCTTCAAGCGATATGCCGAAAGTTCCTGGTCCGTCAATCGCTCTGTCTCCGGCGCCAACAGCGAAGCCTCCAGCAGATTATGCAATGCATGTATTTGGAGCAAGCTGTCCACACTGTAAAGATAAGATTCACAGTTACTAGCTCTCTTTTTCTCTCTCAATTCTCTGCTATTTACGATATGTTCTCCTCATTGTAGTCCTTAGCTAGCTTTAGCACCTGTTTATAGTTATTGATCGCAGTGCCGTACTGCTTGCGTATGAAATGGATGGCAGCGAGGCCATTGTAGGATGAGGCCCAAGTGCGCAGCTCCCGCTTGCATTGCATTTCGTTGGTCGACTTCAGATGCATTAAGAGATCTTGGGGATTTAAATAGTTGGTCGTGCTCACACTCTTGCTGAGCACCACTGGAATGGAGCAAGTTTTTCGAATACGCAGAAAAGGCTGCAGTATGATCCTCAGCAGTTTTGGTGATATAGAAGCCAAACAGGAGCTATTGTTATTGGGATTTTGTTTTGTGTGCTTGGCCACGGCTGCCAGGAAGAGTTCGGTGCATTTGACATGCTCCTCGCGGTAATACAGCGACTCCACGTTGCTCAACTCCAGCCGATGCACGAGCTCTGTTTGGGGTGGTATGCCCAGCTCGTGCTCCACTTTTGATTTGCATGTGCGCCACATGCTTTGCTGCAACAGCTTCAGAAGTGGCTCGACCTTATGGCTAAGCAGAAAGGAGTTAGAGATCGTTTGCCAGGCATCATTGGGCTGGCAAGCATCCTTGAAGCCAATGAATTTCAGCAACGGCGCCAGATCATCGATGCTGCGCTGTATGGGAGTACCAGTAACTGCCCAGCGATTGACTGCCGGCAGCTCACGCACCATTTCCGCCACCTGCGATGTGCTGCTCTCCACCATTTGGGCCTCGTCCAGGCAAACGCGCCACCAGTTGACCATAAGCAGCGGGGAACTGGGCCGCATGTAACGCTGCTCAAAACGCATCTCACGATCCGTTGTGTTGCGCGGCGTATGATGAATCTCGTGCGTTAAAATGGAATAATCAGTCAAAACAATGTCATACTGGGCCAACTGCATTGGGCTGATCCAGAGACCAGAGTGCAAGCCTGGATAGAGCAGCACCTTCACATTGGTGCTTATATGCTTGCTGATTTCATTGAACCATTGCGTTTTAATGGCATTCGGAGAAACAATGATTGTAGCTCCCGACTCAACCAGCTCGGAGGAGTTCGTTGTGGATTCTGTCCAGCAATTGGGGCACATGTAAATATCACTGGTGTCCAGTATGCATGTCTGATGCTGCCACAGTCGACAGCGGCTGCACTGCACCTTCACTTTATTGGGCTGACTGTGCGGGCAGATGCAATGGGTTTTATCTTTCATGCGCCTAAGCTTGAGCGGCACATTGTCCTCCAGATTTTCCAGAAAATTACGCCAGTAGATGTTGTTGATATCTGTTCTAGGATGCAGTAGCAGTGTAGCCAGCAGCTCAACTGTCTTGCCCAGACCCATCTCATCGGCCAGAATGCCACCCGGTGGCAAGGTTATGCTGGGCATTTCATCTTGGTGCGCATAGAACTGCAGGCAGTATTTGTGCTTGAATACTTGATGGTGATTGTTAACGGCCTGTAATGCAATATAATTGGCAGGAAATTGATTTGTCTCCCGTTCACGCGCTAACATCCAACTGACAGTACGTTCCTGGTATTTTCTCAGCTGGGATTTGAAATAGCTCGGCAAGCACAAGGGCAATGGCTCAGCATTTTGTTGTTGCTCCTGATGCTTGTAGTGTAAGGCATTGTAAAGCTGTGTCGTTACATAGCTCTTCAGTTCACGTTGGCGCTGGTGATGCTCTCTCGCCACCTCGAACTCCAGGGTGGGCGTGTAATTTCTGAATATAATTGGCAAAATCTCAGCTGCCAGCTCCATGTCGAATTTGTTCGCCGAATATGCAGTGGCTGATTCCCTCTGAAGGAGAGCAAGTGCCCAAACGCCATTTTCAGTTTTTAATGCTCTGAAGATTAGCTTTTTGGTGCGCACCTTTTCATCTGTTAAATTTGAAAGAATTTTTTATTGTATTTCAAAGGAAGTGAAATGAACTTACAGCTTGATATGATGGTAATTAAAGCATCTGCAAATTCAGCTAGGAATGTTTTTATATGCCATTGTCTTTTGCCATATTGGAACACCAAACTGGTATTAATATTTTCAGTGCTGTCTAAGTATTCATTTGCTAATTCACATAGCAAAACGGATGGTTCTTCCATTTAAATAAATTTATTAATTTTGCCCGGCTGCCATTAACCGCGTACAAGAGTTGTTTACAAACTATCGATACTTTGATCAAATAAATTCCTGCCAATCGATAAAAGGTATGTTCATAATTTGCCATTAAGGCTGTTCCTCCTGTACATATTCCACATTACTGAGAAACGAAATGTTATATTATAATTCAGTTATAATTCACAGATAAATACTTATTAAAAATAAGTTATATATTACAAATTTTACAATAATAATATATACGTCATTTTTATATTTATTCGAAGATGTCGATAAGTTAAGCTTTAATTTTAAGTTGACGCTTTTTAATTGTTTCTATTTTTCGTATACGGTCACATTGGCAAAAATAAAAATAATAACAAGCGCGTGCCTGCAAAAAAGTGAAGTTCTTTTGTAAACAAAGTGTTATTTGCTTGTAATCCATAGATGAACGCTGTAATTGCGCTATGCCACTTTTGCGAAGCGCATGGTCCCTGCGCCATCTTCTGTACGCAAACATTGCGTGACACCAAAATCGAAGACCTTCTGAATGTGGAACAGCCACAGCAGCAGCAGCAGGGCCAAAAGACTTGTTCCGCCTGCAATTACACACTGGGACGCAACAGCAATGCCATCTACAGCAAGGACACAGAGAGTGGCGCCACATTCGTGAGCACCAAAGTGCCAGCTCTGCCAGAAGTGGCCACCCTGGTCAAGCAGGCAGCTATGCGCAGTCTCTGCTGCGAGATAAACACCAACAGAGATGGCGACGGCGGTTTCGTCTTCTTTGGCGACTCATCTCGTGGTCACATTCTCAGTCACACATTTCGCATCAGCGATTTACAGTCTCGTGGCTATTACCAGCTGTTCTCAATTATAGTTCTGATGAAGGATAAGTATTTTCTGCTAAACACCAAGCCCTTTCTGGCGGAGCATTTGAAGAAAGTGTCGACGGAATTGCAGGCTGGAGCGCAGCGCACCAAGGCCGCAGAGGAGCTCAACTATTCGGTTAGACAGCGTCGCTTGTCGGGCGCACAGTTTCTAATGCCGACACCGCGTTCCCTTATCGAGCTGACTGGCGAGGAGCATGTGTTCGCCCAATTGCATTCACACTTTGCCTGGATTCTGCTGGCCGGATCGAGATTCCTCACCGAGCACGTCACCTTTGGCAATCTGCCTTGGTTGCCGCCACAGAGCAGCGGCCGACCGCCGGCACAGCGACTCACCTATAACAGCTCAACGCTGCCAATGATACAAATGTATGAGGAGAGCATCGATAACCCCGAACAGGATGAATTCTTCTCGCTACGACATATCAAGATGGTCGTACGTAAGGAAGACTTTCCTATCGTTTGCTACTGTGCCCTAACGGGCGTCAAGATCATCGTTCGTGGTGCACCGGATCGCACTTTCCAATTCATGGTGTGCCTCAAGAAACTGCTGCCCGAACCAATGCATAATCTAATGCGCATTGATGCACAGCATCAGCACTCGATCAGCTCGGAATACAAGATTATATCGGTGTCCAATGATATTGCTGTGCCCATAGCCAGCAGTTGCGTGCTCCGCATTGATTTCTTGGACAAGCACATCAATGGCAATGATATCGTCTCTGTCAAGTGGCCCGGAGAACTTCCTCGAAAATGTAAGTCCAATTGTTCTGATTAATTATGGATCTATAGCATATACTTTTCTATTTTGCAGATCCCGACCTCATGGTCAAGCTGTTGAAAGCTGTTCAAGCTGTCGAGGAGAAGACCTTCACCGAGCTGGTGCTCAACAAGCAGACAAAGGTGCTTATCGAGGAGTGGAAGAAGTGGGTAAACCCAAGATCCAAATGGATTCACATTGTTCAATTTTTCTCATCCTTGCAGCAAGGTTATTTGCCTGAATCATGCGAAGTCCGGGAGCGTGCAGGCCAAGCTGAAGAAGGTGCTTGGTGTGCAGCCGCAGGATCAGCCAATTCTCAATTATTGGAGCACACACTTGCACTAGACTGCTGGACTGCGACTAGCCTTAGATTTATAGAATTATTTTTTTTCACCTTTTGGAATAAAAATTCTTTATTGCCACAAAGAGCAAAGTTATTTTCCGCGATTGACAAATCAATATCTTAACCAAAAAGCGACGTCCACCGTTTTCACTGGCCACTTGGGCTTACTTCTTGTAACCGCAGCTTGAGCGACGACCACGAGCACGCTCGAACTTGCGTCCCTTGGATCGGACATAGGGGCGAGTGTGCGAGTGAGGCACACCAGGAGCCTTGCCAAAGTGCTTGCAGGCAGTGCGAGCGGTGCGCTTGCCCTGCAGCAAGAGCGTATTCTTGCCGGTGGGTGCACGCAGAGCCAACTGATCGAAAGTCAGAATCTCACCGCCAGCCTTCAGGATGCGCTCGCGAGCCGTCTGGGTAACATGCAGGGCGCACAGCGACAGCTTGGGCACCACCAACAGTCGGGCATCATCGGTCACGGTACCAACAACCACAACGGTCGACTCAGGCTGATTGGCGGCCTTGAAGAAGCGAGCAATACGCTGCAGCGACATTGGCGGCCTGTTAATTTTGCTCATAAACAATCGCTTCAAGATGATGCGGTTGAACTTCTTGTTTGTACGACGTTGCAGAAAACGGTACAGCTGTAAAATTAACGGAAATTGAGTTAGAGATATTATTTTCAGTTTTATGTTCAAATATTTACCTTGACGAGCAATCGCAGATAGACATCCTGAGATTTGGGTTCGGTTCTGCGAACCTTACGATCGTACTTGTGATTGATATCAATACCCTGCAAAATATTTAAATATTATTACCAACTGTTGAACTAGTCTGCAATAGGTCATGCTTTTCAATTAACAATCAATATTTTTCACAAACATTTAAGATGTTTACAAATTATTATTTGAGCTTATAAATTCTTGCGTCGTACCATTTCGGCGACCGGAAAAAGAAAGAGACGAGCAATGACAGTTAGCGATGGCTAAAATATCGGCATATCGAATACAGCAGTATTACTCGATACTTAAAAAAAATGCAATTTTTTTTGAGGGCAACATATCTTATTTATTATAAGACTCATTACGTTTAAGTTTTAGGCAGTTTTACGCTATGATTGGATGGCATTTAGCTCAAAAGCTAATTTTTAAAGTTATAAGATAATTTAGTAGAATTCTTATCGATTACGTAAAAACAATTTTTGACAGATACTCAGGGCTGCAATTCAATCCATAGTGGCAACGTTGTAAAATACCTCCTTTGCACAAAAATAATGGCAGCGGTATATTTACGTAAAGGGTTTTTACTTGCGCCTCAAAATGTAAGTGATTTTTACTATTCAAAATTAATAAGACCTTATATAAACCAATTGTTAACTCATAGCTTGCGGCCAACTTGCAAAGATGCTATGCCTCAGCGAAGCAGACAAAGGGCAAAACATTAGAAGCTGTTGGTAAATCTATTGCTGCGAAAGGGTAAATACTATTCTCATGTGATGATTAGATGTTAAATATTGCAATTGTTTACAGCTTCCTGCGTCCAAATAAACCATATTTACCCAAAACTGATGCAGCGAGTCGTATTCGTGCCGTGGCTGCTAATTTGCAGATGGCCAAAGACGGAGACCAGCGACAACTATCTAATTTAGAAGAAAAGTTCAAGTTTCTTGCGGCATGCTTCCAGGAACTGCAGCATGGTGTGCCGAATTCGCAGGTGCACGAGATGTCCACAGTTGCCGATGTTATTGCATTCTATGAGCAGCCGGTGGACACCACTGTGCCGCTGGATGCACTGAAGCGCATCGATTTACCAGAGAATTTGCACATACAATATGAATACTTACGCTTCCACCCAGACACTGATACCAAGTTCAATGGAAAAACAGCTTTTCCAAAGAGCTCCACTTTGGTAACAGGACTCAAATATCGAAACAAATATGAGGGACATGAGGCCAAGCGGTCATGGCCTTAGTTTACTCTGTTAATCCTATTCGCTGATTATAGTTAATAATAAAGTGTTACGCTCTACAAGTATTGAGAGATTGTCTCCGTCAGATCTGAGTTGAAAAGGGTTTCCAACGCCGACATAACCCTGCGATCCTTTAACAGTTCCATAAGCCGTTTATCTGCCCTCGCCATTTCTAATGTGGGATACATGAGCTCGTAGTTGACCTCCGTCACAGATGGCTTATTCATGACACTGAGAATCCTTTTTTGTAGCTCTATTTCTGGGTCGGGTGCATGAAGCTTGGCCAAGGCGTTCGCTTCGCCCAGCTCCAGCTTTAACTGTTGCTCCCGCTGCTCCTCCAAATACTTAATTACGCATTCATACTGAAGACCCGTCAACTGTCGGTTGTCCGCTAGCATTTCTAATAATTTTTGTACTGCATCTGGATGTCTGCTCTGGACCGGGTTAATTTGAGAGTTGTTAAGCGCGTCGCGTTGTTTTTTCGACCGGAAGTCGTTAATAATTAGTCCGATGGCATCATCAAGCGGCATATTCCGATGCTCGGCGGGTATTCCATATAATATGTTGACCGTAATGCTATTTAGAGCTTCGTGCTGTGGGGTCACCAGCACAGCGTAGAGGCAACCTCGAGCTGATATATTGCTCAGCACTTGGCTCAGCATAACGTCTTCGTTGGGAAAGAGCACATCTACCCGCATGCCCACCTTCCGCAAGCGATCCTCAATGTACTCTGCATATTTTCTGTAGTTGAGCAGGAGCAGCATGTTGGTTAGCAAATGAGGCAATTGGACATTTTATATATACTCACGTATTCTCGCGATTCACCACAATTATCTCACAATCGTTAATGGGCACAACGGCAGCAGCGGCAGCGGCGGACATAACAATCCCGCCCTGAACTGCCATTGGCACACCGGCTGGATTATGTGTCATTAGATTCATTTTCTTGACATTTGCATTGGCCGGCTTTGTTTTGATGCTCGCATTTCGCACAGTTAATGCCTTTGACTTAAAAGTTGATTTATTCAATGCTGCCGCACATTTATTGGCGATTTCTTCGCTTTCGAACTGCACAAAACCAAAATTCTTTTGCACTAACGATCCTAAAACCTTTCCATACGGGTGACAGATGCTCTCCAGTTCTTCTCGTGTACAAATGGGCAGATTTCCAATGAAAATGCGATTCTTTACTAAATTGGGATCTCGTGCTATGTTATAGCCGGTTGAGCTAGGGTCCCGATTAGTAGCCATTCTTTAATAAAGTGTAAATTTATTTTTATTTACATTCCCAATGCAACAACAGAAAAAAAATGGGCATTGGGATGATAAATACCGGGTATCGATAAGAATGTAAAGCCAATCAAAAAACTATCGATAATGAGTTGATATCAATTCAAGCGACACGGTCGTGGTCGTTATTATGAAAATGTTTTGAATTTGAAGCTTGAAATTTATTGCCGAGGAAACGTAACAAAAAAATTAAATAATTAGTTGCATTATATGTTATAGTATTTAGGCGTGTATCAAAAATCCATGAGAGTCATGTGGCAGATGTGCCTCATGTTCCAATTCAGGCTTCTTTTTCGGCACATAGGGATTATGCTCGGGATCCGCATTTAAGCTGAGTAATGATTAAGTGTCGTTAATAAATCAAATACAATAATAGTTAATATTTTCAATATACTTACTGATAAAAGCTGATGGCCTCCTCGCATTTCACATTGTACCACCAGTCGCAGGCGAACTCCTTCTGATTGAATATAGTGCCATTTGTGCAGAGGAACGAAGCACCCTGGTGTCCCTCCCGACCATCGTGGCACACGTGATAAGCCTGACATCCGGTCTCCACATTCGCATACATGCCCGGAACGGCGGGCACATTGTGGCAACTGAATTGCGTGTGCGGAACTTCATGGTAAATCGGATAATCAACGCCCGGCACTCCAGGTATCTTATTCAGATCCTGTTTATCTTCGTGGCGTCCATGATGCTCTGGTTGTGGCGGATTAAACAGGTGTCCGAATTTCTGTAGCAACATAAGTAAACATATCAAATGCTGTAAATTGCGTAACCCAAAGACTTGTGAGGTAACCGGTTCCTCTGTCTCCGAGTCTCTGAGTCTGCATTTTCAACTCCCCCCAATAGGCAGACCGCTCATTATTAGCAAACAATTAAACATGTGTGTTGCTGTTGTTATGAACATATATGTGTATCTGTCTGTGTGAGTTTCGTGTTCGTGTGTGCCTCAATTGCATGTTACAATTTTTGGGTCAAAAGTGAACGTCGACCACAACGTCGCGTGGTAAGACATAGCCACGCGTGCCACCTTTATGTGAGGCGGGAACTGTGCTGTTCCCTGATCTGGTTTTGCAGACTAATTGCAGCTCATCATTATGCTCTATCGATATTAATTATCGTCTCAGACAAACCTGCACTTCAATGGCCATCGCTAGGCCTGCCACAAGCAGCAGCAGCGACACTGCCAGCATCGTCTGTTGCTTCAACATCTTCGTCTTCTTTTTTTTTTAAAGATTTGATGATCAGGTTTTGTTTATTTGCAATGCTCGGATTGGTTCAACCGTTTGCGCTCAGCTTGAAAATCGCACTGAAGCTGAAGTGCAGTTTTTCCAAGCGTGGCATCCACTTGAACGGCGCCGTTGTCGCCGTCGTGTAAGCTTTCAAGGGTACTATGAACGATGTCTAACGGTAAGCATGCTTCGTGCTTAGTGTCTCGTGCCTCGTGGCTGGCCGATTCGTTAGACGCTCGGCTGTTCAACTTTCGATTTTTGGAAGCTGCTTTTCTAAGCTTTTTGCTTTGTTTTTTGTTTTGTGAATATTTGCTTCGCAATTGAACAAACAGATCGCACCGCCTAAATAGTACAGTAAAACTTTAGGTATAACGATGATAAGCATAAGTATCTTATGCATATGTAAGTAGTTATTGCTTGTGCAGGAAAGCATAATGCAATATGGTTTATTTTGCAAGCAAACATTTTTTTACGCTTAACAAATTTTCGTCTGACTTAAATACAAGAAATACTTAATTAATATGTTATGATTGAGTGTAATAATAATAAATGGAAAGTACATTCAACTTGGTTAAAATAATTGAACTGCGTGTAAACGCTTCGTAATTGGCATAGTTAAAATGAGCATTTAATACTCTATCAACTCAACCACAAACAAAGCTTTTTAATATTGTCACGAGTTCTCTATTGTTCTGTCTTAACTTCTAGGGCTTATAATTTATGCGCTTAGGGAAATACAAACGTACAAACTAATACAACTTTTGTCCTGCTGGATTCAAATCGAGCTTGTTAAGCAAATCGTCAAACTCACTAAAGAGCTGCAATCAAGAGTTAATGCCTTAAAGCTGATGATTCATAATGGTGTCATAAAGGTTGAGCTTACGTGAGTCTTGCCATAGCTATCCACATAGGTCTTACTCCCACCAGCAGTTTTCTTGAACGCAGGCAGCGGCGCTTGGCCATGCAACAGATTCACATTTTGATAGGACTGCGCCTTGGCCGATGCGCTGGATGCATGGCTCTTGCCCACGGTGGGCACCAGTTCCAGAAAATTGGGCACTGCACAAGCCACATAAATGTTAAGTGCAGCAAGGCGTAACAGAAAATAAAAAAAAAAAAAATAAAAATAAATAATTGCTTAGCTCACCTTTCTTGGGCTGGAATTTCACTTGATTGAGCAACGGATTATGCAGCTGCAGTTGACGGTAGCTGGGCAACGCGTGCTTGGGCGGCACTAACACATACTGATGGCCCACAGCCTGTGGATACAGATAGGTAGTCTCCACACTTGGCACCTGACGGTACTGATAGCGACCTTCTCGAGGCGTATAACGGCCATCGGAACTGAGCGCTATGTGGTAAACCGTGCGCATGGGCTTGTTATAGTATTGATAAACCTATTCATTAAATTAAATTAAATAATTAAATATTAGTAAATATTATGCTTCCGAAATTATATATATATTTAATTAATTGGGTTGATTACCTGTGGATTGCGCTGCTCTGGCACGATGCCATCTGGCACGGAAATGCCCTCCTTTTGCAAGCGGTTCAGAAACAGACGATCGGTTTCAAAGGCGGTGTCGGGTATCTTGCCACCCGCATGCGGCAGCACTTGCTCTCGATATATCTGACGTTTCTTTAATTGGTTTTTGTTTGATTATTTATGACTTCAGCTACATATGCATAGTGAGTCTGGTCTACACACCTTGTGGTTACGTTCCGCAGTTATTGACTCTTCGGCAAAGACAACTGCGCTCAAGCACAGCAGCACAATGATGAGACGCAAATGTGGTGATAACATATTGTTATTTATTTTTAAGTATTTAAATATATAGTTGTTTTTTTTTTTCTTATTTATTGCATGCAATTTAAAAATAATTCTCGCAGCTAAAGGTCAACTTGGAACTCTAGTTCTTGGCAAACGAGTGTCAGCAGCTTGGTACACAAATCCACATTTCAAACATTTTTATTCAAATTGCAATGCATTCACAGACACAGAGACACGCAGACACTCGTCTCAGAAGTCAGCTTAAGAATTTAGAAAAAATTGACAATCTCAATGTGCGAAGATCTTTCGGTTTGCGAGAGTTTAAGAGAACTGTGTTGTGGCCGCGTCGACGGTGCCAAACATAATGAATGCAAATGCACAAAGCGCGCTGATCTGTGGCGGGTGCCCACCACCGCCGCCAAACAACCAGCCAGGTGCCCTCTGCTGTTGTTGCTGCTGCTGCTGCTGCTGCTGTTACCTCTGCTGCCGATGACAATAACAACAACAAATTCAAGACTCAGTTGGCTGCTGGCATCACGTGGAAGCTTAGCACGACAATCATCATCATGATGATGATGTTGTTGCTGCCATAATCTGAAGATTGCCCAAAATACACGATAGTAAAAGTGATCTAGTCGGGTATGCTGGATGCGAGGATATCATAGATACAGATACAGATACAGAAACAGATACAGATACGGATGCAAATACAGATACAGATACAGATACAGATACAGGTACAGGTACATATACAGATACAGATACAGATACAGATACAGATACAGATACAGATACAGATACAGATACAGATACAGATACAGATACATATACAGATACAAATACAGATACAGATACAATTACAGATACAGATAGATTTACAGATACGGAGAGTTTTGTCTGCTCAACTCCTGTAATTCTCTTTATTTACCCTAGTAAAATTACAGGGTATCGCCGCTGCTGCTGCTGCATTTGCAAACGATCAGCAAACATTTCCTATGGCTTTTACATTTAAGCCCAAACACAAAATTAGTTGCCATTTAATATTTTGCGCTTAATTTGTTTAAGCCAAAGTGGCAAAAAAAAAAAAAAAAAATAATAATAATAAATAAATAAAGAAAGAAAAATATAAATAAAAACATAAAACAATATACATTTTTAGCAAAGTAATTAATTAATCTTGTTGTTTAACTGGGCAGATTGGCGTTGATGATGAACCGAGCAGTTAGGGTCGATTGGACGGGCTACTTCACTTGAAACTTTCAATATTTGGCTAGCAATATCTTTGTTATGCATAATCATAATTGGTTTATTTTTTTATTTTTTATTGCTGTTACATTTTTTTTTTTTTTTGGACTGAGCAAACGTTTTTTTATTTTCAATATATATTTTTTTCTTGTGCTCGTCTTTTGAAAGTGAATGTTTGTTATTGTTTTTGTTCGATTTTGTTGTTGATTGCGCTTCAGTTGAACAATTTTGTATAATGTTTTTAAATTTATTGATTGTTTTTGTTATTATTATAAATATTTGTATAACTTTTGTAGCTCTCGCAGCGGACACTCCAACTGGCTGCTGAAGGGTTCATCTTTGGAGACCTTGAAGCTGTTGTGAAAGTGAAATGTGAATTGTGATCTTAGAAGTTCGAATCACGTTTTTGATCTGTATTCATAACTAGCTATAGCTATAGCTATTGCTATATTCCCACGCAGCTTGCATTTAAAATTCCAATTGCATATGACAGCCCCTAGACAATCATACCAAGTGAGCCAGCCAAAGCCAGCTGAAGTGAAAGCTAAGAATGGCTCACAAAGACACCGAAACTGAAGACTCAACATTTGAAATGCCAGACACAAAGGCAACAGCAGCAACAGCAGCATAAGCATAAGCAACTCATGTAGTTTACAAGATAATTATCGCCGTTACACAATGGTTGTAAATGGTTTTACATTACCAATTATAAGAGCGGAAACCTAAACCACAATTCGGAGCAGCTTCTGGCATCTGGCTTCTATTGCAGCTGACCTTGGAGCCATCAAATGAAATCAAGATGCAACAATCAACGTGCACAGCATCCCATTGAAGATACGAAACGAGACGCTGATGACAATTAAAGATTAATTATTTTAAATCACCGTCGACCTTGGAATAACTACAACTACAACTTCAACTACAACTTCAACTTCAACTCCAACTAGCCCAGGCCGAGCATCGTTGTGGGCAGCTCTGAATTGGTAGCAAATCATCTTTGTTTCTGCACTCTCTCGAGTCACGCGCTAATTGGTTAGCAACTGCGGGTTTCCTGGAGCGTTTTTTCTCTCTGCAATCTATTACAAATTGGAAACGTTTCGGTTTCAAGGATTTACTAGTCAACATTCCCACGTCTACATCTAAAAAAAAAAAAAATAATAATAATAACAAAACCTTTCGAAAGTGTCGCAAAATCACAAAAGTGACAAGCCAATAACACGAAATGCTCTCCAGGCACAGCTCAATTGCTGAGAGTGGGTTACGAAGTAGCATTAGAGTGGCTTGGCAATGGCCTCCAGAGCGCATCGCGCAGCGCATTGACTCAAAGGTTACCCAAATTGGCCCACAATCAGGTTCAATTGCCTTTAAAGCCAATTGCCAATTGCCAATTGCTGCTATGACCGTCTCGAATTCAATTTGCAATCCGACATGCTCTGGGACCTACATAGATACAAAGATTGCGGTTGTATTTAATGCCAATTAACGCATGATTTAAAATTTTTAATAATTTCTTCAATTTTTTTATTTTTTATTGTGGGACACGTGCTGCAGCACTGATCAATTAAGTAAGGTTGTCAAAAATAAGTAAGAGAGCTCTAGAGAGAAGAGCTCGACTAGTAAATACCCTAAACTACAAGATGGACAGGTGACTTTTGCTGATGGGAATTGGAATAGGTAATCTAAGAGTATATAAAAATATAAATAGTACAAGATCATTATGATTAATTGAAATATGATTTGAACTTATACAAAATATTAATTAGATATATCTAATAAGTGCCAAGACCTACTACTGAAGCAACACTCATAGGAAAGTACTTGAGCAGGTCAATATCGATTCGGCATGCAATTCTGTTGAATTTAATATAAGCTTAAGGGTTTCAGCAGTGTCTGAAACTTCCTGTCACAAAAACAATATGCCCTATTGAGACTGTGACAGTTTCAGCTTTATTATATGTATATTCTACCCAAAGTTAAACAAATGTTATTTGTATCGTAATTAACTCCGTTTTATTTTTTTTCTATTGTTTTTGTTGTGGCTTGAAAACACTTTTCAAAAAATTAAACAATTATTTCGTTGACAAGTTGTTGTATATGTCTTTTCATACATACATGGCGTATATTGCTATATACAGTACGCTCAATTCCGAACTAATCTAGCTAAACAATTGACAGATTTAGCAAACTAATACAAAAGTAAACTCTTACTTCATTGTTAAGTCAACTTCGTTGTAGTTGTTGTTGGGGTTTTCTTTTCAGTGCACAATAAATGGTTTAAATGCAAAAGCTGCTTTTTAATTCGTTTTAATTTTTGCGATTTTTTTTTATACCCTGAACCCATTGAAAATGGGAATTCAGGGTATAATGGTTTTGTGAAAATGTATGTAACAGGCAGAAGGAGAAGTCGCAGACCCCATAAAGTATATATATTCTTGATCAGCATAAAAAAATAAGTTGATTGAGCCCTGTCCGTCTGTCCGTCCGTCCGTCCGTCCGTCCGTCCGTCCGTCCGTCCGTCCGTCCGTCCGTCCGTCCGTCCGTCCGTCCGTATGAACGTCGAGATTTCGGAAACTACAAAAGCTAGAGAGCTGAAATTTCACATGAACATGCGTATGTTAGCTACGCAGTACGAGTTTATTTTGTTTTTTCGATAACTCATCCCATTTCCAAATTATCGATAAAAAATCGAAAATTCGTTTACATTTTTTAGGTTTTTTGGACATAACTTCTACATTATTTCTGCTAGAGACTTCAAATTTGTTTATTTAGGTAGATATTATAGATACGCAGATTATGTAATTTACAGATTTTGGATGCCACGCCCCCTTCGCCCCCAATTTGAAAAAAACGCATTTCAAATACTAGAGACTTGCAATTTGGCATATACATAGATTTAGATACTCTTAATCTACTTTGAAAATTTCATAAAGATAGTCCATCTAGAAATGGAGTTATGAGCGTCGAAAGTTCAGCCCAACCCGCCTCCAAGCCACGACAGCAACTACGCGGTTAGCAGAGCGCGCGCTCATAAGTGCGTAAAGAAGAAGAGTATCACTTTTTTGCAGGGTTCAGGGGATCTCGTAGTCGAGCCGTCTCGACTAGAGCCATCTTACTTGTTTTAAATATTTAATAGTTAAATATATTTGTTTTTAAAGCTATATTTTATAAAATTCAAATGGTAAGCAAAAAATATAAAGTATGCATTAAGAATATCGTATAATTGAATATTATTCTCTGTTTTTCTAGGTTTTGTTTGGTTTTTATTTTTTCTAGCAATTCGAACTAAATAAGTTTGTATAAAAAAATATATAATTTGAGTAACAATGTATTTTTTTTTTTTTTTTGCTTGGATGGACTCCCTGATAAGCTCTGCAAAATATATATACAAAAATAAGTCTTCTTTTTTTTTTTAATGGCTTGCAGAGCTTCAAGTAGACCAAGAACCAAATCATATTGCTTATAAACTAAACATACTAAAAACAAATGTAAATGTTTGCAAATTTTGGTTTTTGTTTTTTCTTTTGTAATACTCTTTTAGAACAGAGAGGAGGCAAGCGAAATAGACGGACAAATGAAAAGGAAGAAAGTGCTATCAAAATCTTGTTTGCTCGTTACACTAAGATCAATAAAACTTTTCCTTGAGTTTTTAAGCTAGTTAACTTTATAGAATTGGTACTAAAATGTACTCAACAATTAATATACATTTATGTTTAAGCTAATATATTTTTTGTTTTTTCAATTTTCATATAATTGCATTTGCATGTGTACTAAAACGTGCTAAAACGGACAGTTTTGGTGCTGTATGTGTGCTAAATAGTTAGGCACTCGAATAGATATAGTTTAACTTAGGTGTACTATGATTTAGCAATGCGCTTCATCTTTCATGAAAAATGTACAAAGTGTGGGCGCAGTTACATATTTTTCTGTCTTTTTTTTTTTTTTCTTTGTATTTTACATCTAACAATAGTTAGATTTCTAGGAAATAAACAAGAGCTAATCCCGGCTGGCTCCTTCTATAAACTACACTAAAAAGTATATGTCTCATCAAATGTTATACAAATAGTGTATATAATAAATATACATATATATATGACATATACATATATATATGAATATATCCCATGGTATAGCACTGTTTGCATTACGATTCTCTTGTTGTTGCTGCCGTTTTTTTTTTTTTTTTTTTTCTTCTTATTTGTTTTGTGTTATGCACAGGAGATTATTTCCATATATTCTCATTTGCTCAATTTATTGGGCTTCCGTGGTCCCGCTGTACACCTTCATGATGTCCTGAATGGCTGAGAGCGAGCCAAAGATGAGGGCGGCAACACCGCACAGCATGATGACGATATTTTTCCACAGTATCCAATTGCCAGGACCAAATCCAGAATCCCAGTGCACGACAAGCTCAATGATGACCTAAGATAAGATGATTATTTATGTTGTTAGTTAGGCACACGTCAAGTTAAATATGTTTAGGCTACACTTACCGGAAAGATCAAGCCGAGTATGGAGAAGCAGAAGGCACCAATCAAGCCCATAAATGGCGCTATGGTTGGCACTGAAATGGCCAGCACTACAGCGGCGGTTACCAGAACAGTGCTGCAAGTATATATCAAAGATAATGAGTACACGAGAGTTTTGAAATATAAAATAGTTTAGCTTACCGCAGCACATAGTTAACAAATATCGGACGCTTGGTGCAGCGCTCCTTAATGCCATCCCAGACAATCTCTAGGCACACAAAGAACTGCAGTCCAAATGTGCAATAGACAGCCAGGGCAATCAATACCTTTACTGCCTGGGCGGGCCATTCCTCGATGGGGAGATTCAGTGTGATGCTCTCGCCGGTCGCGCTGCCATAGCGCAGATAGCCAAGGAAGCCGAGCAGCATATAGATCAGTGTCACACCGGACATGCCCTGGCTGAGCACACCGCAAATGCCAAGGAAGTTCTTTGGTGTCTTCATATTGTTCTCCAGCGGCATGACCACTCCAATAGCCTCCATGGCAAAGATGGTTATGGAGAAGAAGGCAGGCAGTGTAGACAGAGTAACTAGGGAACGTTCCTCAATTGGTGGCAGATCCTGGACCAGATAGTAGAATGTGATGCCCAAACCGAGACCCATGAAAACATTGGCAACCATCGAAACGGGTGCCAGGTACTTGAGATTGGGCACCCAGGCAATGAGGATCAATGGCACGAGCATTATGCAGATAATCACACGTGGCTCAATATCACGTCCCAGCCAATGAACTAGCACTTGCTCAAAGTTCTTGGCCACAATGACCGTGTAGACGGAACAGGTGCCAAAGTATGTCAGAAACAGGCCAAACAATATAGAAAACTTCGCCACGGGCGCAAAGCCACGCAGACTCTTTGGTCCCTTCTGGAATGCAGCTTCAGCGATTTCAGCAAATGTCATCTTGGTGCGACGTGTCTTGTAGTACAGCTTGTGACCGCATTTCACCTGCAGATAAACTATTAATAATCAAGTTCTACTAAGGTGCCGTAGAGGATTGTTTTGATACTAACCAGCACGTAACTGCAGTGCGTGCAGATAAAGGCAGTAAAGATGGTGGCAAAGATGCCCATTACCAAGCCCGAGTACATAAACGCGAATGGCATGCCCAAAATACCAGTTCCCAGTGAGGCCTTCAGCAAATGCGTCAAAGTTTCATTATCACTGAAATCAAAAGAGAGAGTGAGAGTTAGAGAAAGAGAGTTTTGATTGTCCTAATGTGGCTGGGGACTTACGTAGTGGGATGTTCATTTTCACGCATTGCAAACGGATCGAAATCATTGTTGGCCAAGGCCTGCTCGGCATCTGATTTGCGTGGCTGTATCTTGTATCTGCAGAAGAAAACCAAAGGTAACAATATTATTAGTAAAAGTCTGAGCTAGTTGGCCTCAACTTATATCAATGCCACCTCAGCTCCACATGAGTGGGTTCTAAGTCGCTCATTGTCATGCTTGTATCTGAACCGATCTGTACTCTGGTCACAACTAAAAGCCATCAACGTGTGCACCATTTTCTTTATATATGTTGTGTGTGACAGTCGTAAGTGAAATTCTTTGCTATGGAATTGCTGCATCTGCAATTATCGTCGACGCGTCTCACTCACTGTTTACAAGCTGTGCAAAACGCTAGAGAAACAACAACAGCAACAACTGCAACAACTGCTAGCCGAAATTGGACAGAAAATGCCAATTGTGATTGGCCAGTTGGTTGCTGTTGAACTCAGCCTGATTCCAAGTTGGCAGTGCATTGCATCAGCCACGGAACAACAATCAACTGAGCAGCCAGCCCAGCTACAGTAGCATAAAAATACCAAAGAAAATACTATTGCATACTTTTAGGCAGTGGAATATAATAAATCAAAAACTGGAAATCTCATAAATATATATTTTAAATGCTTTAATTATATATTATGAAATATAATCTATTTTAAAAAACAAACAAATAAATAAAAAGAATATATATAAATATTATCGCTGATTTTATTCTAGATATTTTTGTTATTATCTGCATGGGATTTTCTGCTTTGGCAACTTGAGCATATAATTAAAATACACTTAAATATATATCTAGTCATTTCCTTTAAAACCACAAAATCATTTCCTGTGGCATATGTCTGATAAGAACATAACAAACCATACATAAATAAATGTCTTTACTTTGGCTACGCATTAATCTATACACATATATGAATATATAAATATGTATAATTTTTATTGTTGTTTTTTAAAGCATTTTGATTATAAACTCATTATATTGTTTATTATCATTTGAAGTGCAAGGTTTGCTTACTAAAATACTATAAAAAGGTTATCTCGCCTGATTACAGTCAGATTTCAGTTTCAATTCTCCTCTTAGTATTTCCGAATTCCGAAAAATAATTTATTTTAATTTGTGCTTTACTAAAGCTCATGTCATTATAAGTAGGAAAATATATAAGCAATTTGTTATCAGTTAGGTGAAAACTCATTAATCTACTCATGTTCATCAATATTTATACTACGTTTCTCAATTGATACTACAAATAATATTTGCATTTGAAAAATAATGAATTAGCGTTGTCTTGATTGCAAAAACAAAAACAAAAAACTTGCATCGTCAAGAGTATGGAAAAATATTTGCAAGCTTTGCACTTTGACTAAAGAGCAAAATACGTAAACGAATTTCTGTTTATATTTAATTGTATATGTATAGAATTATGTATTTTTCCTATTCAGATTTAGAGCTGACCATTACACCTATATGATTAGGAAAATATGTGCACATGTCTAGACCTAGGTCTAGTTAGCAGCAACAGCGACTTAAATTCTCAACAATTGCTTGTAATTATAGGCGGCAGCTGGCTAGTTATTAACTACGATTAACAACCCTATATATGTATATATATGTGTACTTGTACAGTAGGTACATAATATCACATCATGGCTGAGTTAATTTTTGTGGCGTCTGGCAAATTGACGAGCCGTGTGACATTTGGCGGCATCATTGTACAGCAATTTGTCGGGCTAAACTTACATTTAATTGACTGACACGCAAAGCCAATTGTTGGCTGACTTAGTTAATGTATGTATATTAGATCTCTTCGTGCGAGAGTGACTTACTTGTTGGTTCCGTCACCGGGCAGGAACTGTTCCATTTCCTGTGGCGCAGGTTTCGCGCTGCCATCCTGCAATCAAACAACAATTTATTGAGTTTAACAATCAATTGGAAAACCGAAAATTCATCAATTACTTACTATAACGTTCACCATTTTGTTTGTTTTATTTGTCGGCTATATTCGCTCAGTACAAAGTCTGCAAGTAGAGAAAGAGTTTCGAAATTATTAGTTACAGTTGGAATGCGTAGGAATTAATAGAATTTGCCTGATTGAATCAGCAGACGTGGGTTTGATCAAATTTCAATCGGTCGAACAATGTCTTTAATTTGTTCACATTTTATGCGTTCAATTGCCTTTTAATTGATTCGTGGGCCGCCGCACATTTAATTTACGATTAAAAGGCATTTGATTCAATTTATTTAAATTTATTCCACATGCTTTTTATATATGCTCGTTTCGCAAATAAAATCAGATATATGGGATTCGTCTACGGTCTGTCTTGATGCCCATCTTCGTCTTGATTGGGGCTTCAGACACTTGAAACTGTGCAAATGAAATGGGCGTATACTGGGTTTGTCTTGATGTCCAGCTATCTGTCTTCAACAGACTTGAACAGACTTGAAATTGGAAATTAACATCCAAGGCGTGGTAAAGCTTCAAGATAGTTGTCTTGAAGGCATTGTAAATTAAGGAAAGAAGACAAACTGTATCCATAACAGCTTTAGAGCATCGAGATAGAAAGTAAATCTACTGAAATATAGTGAACGGGCATCTTGTAGTCGGCTGCGCTCGATTGCAATTCGTTTTCCTTTTTTGCTGCTGTAGAGATTTGCATTTAAATGTTTGTTTGGCTGGACAATTGGTTCGACGTATGACAACTTATATTCACTTAATTTCTTTATATGTCACTTAAATTCCATCTAATGAGTTCTATATTTAAACTTGCCTCGGGCGCTATCAATGAACTCTCGCGCTGTGCCCAATTCGGGCTGTTTGTCGAATATATTCGTTTAGCCCTGTCATTCTGATGATGAGAGTCGAAACGCAAACTTGTTTATCCGCCGCGGATCTATTATTAATATCTATGGTTAAATCTCTGGCAAAAATTGTATTTTGTTTTTAGCCATTTCACATGTGTTACATTTCACATTGTCGAGTGGTGAAATTGTCACAAGTTTTTGTGTGGGGGGCGGCACATTCGACTGTCACATGCGTCAATAGAAACAGCCTTGTACTTTGGCTTTGTGTCACAATTTGGCTTTCTAATTTCGCTGCTGCTGCTGGCAATTAACACTTTGCTGGCCTTGGCAAAAATTTAGTATATAGCTCAAACGAAGTGAGAACAGAAGGCAGGCAGAGCTCAGCTGTGGCTTAGAGAACTTCATATATCAAATATACACACGTGGGCATAGCTTAGCTTTGGGCTACGTCAAATTTCATATTGGATATACATAGGTATGTATAATATATCAAATGACAAGATGAATGTGCTTTTTTGGTCAATTTACATGAATATTCATGCGGCCGCGTAAACACATTTCAATGTTCAAGTTTCGTTTGTTTATTGACTTTATTTTCTGATCATTTTGAAGAAACGGTATTCAGCACATTTCTTAGCAAGGTTGAATGACCTTTTGCACTGGCAGACTGTCGAGTCGCAATTTCTTGACATCAATTATACTGCTCTCATATAGCCCAATAATTAATCAACATAACTGAAAATTGAAATCTGAGTTAATAACACTTCAACCTAATCTTAATCTTAATTGAATTATTGTGATCGTCGCAAGAATTATAGTGCTCTACCGGTAGATTCACAAGAGTTAAAAATTTACAAGTGCATTTATGATCCAAAGCCAATTGCCCACGTCACTAAATCACGTATATAAAACACTGATAAGTCTAGAGTCAGATAAGATATATTCTCTGCATTATCGTAACATATCAAGACCGGAACGTGCCGGCATGAATGAAATATATTGTATGTTTGCAGCAGAGTAGATTGGGGTGTTTTGGACGACATATCATATACGTATCTATGTATATATATTTATATGATCATCATGTATTTTACAAAACACACGAAAAAACCTTCACCCAGTGCGAATTGGCACAATTTATTTAGTTCGAGTTCGTATGCGATGCTCGATTTCGTTTATATTTAGTTGCATTCCCCGCATGCCCCATGACACATTTGTTTTCTATTTTGTAGTATATGAAAACCGGCTAGAACTGGTTTCGTTTAACCTTTAGATAACGGATCGAATTATATCAGTGCCAAAAAAAAGTATATACTATATGTAAGAATACCATAAAATAACATTGTGTTGCGTGCACATACAAAAAAAGACTCAATCATGACATAGGCAAAAGTGAACATTAAATATACATCTATCAAGATATGTTAGATGTAGCAAATTAATGCCCTTTCAAAGTTCATTCAGTGCTCTTATTGTCATTCCATTGGAATTTCTTAGGAATTGCCAAAAATAGAGACGATTCGATTTCATCATCTCAATTAATTTATTGTTCATGCTTCATTTTAGTATCTTTGGCATTGTGTGTGGGTTGGTTCGCTTGTCTAATTGAAGCTAGTTGTGTTTGAGGAAATGTCGTGTAGTCGAAGAACTAAAGATTACAATATCTACGAAGTGAACAAGTCACTTTTTGTATATATTGTATTTTGGCTAGCTAGGCTAGCCAATGATACATTCGGTAAAAGCTATTGACAAGACTAAAATAATAAATTCTTTTTGCAGCATCTCAAGCGCGACGACCTTGAAAATGAAATTTTGACAAAGACTGAACCAATTTAGCATATTGTATTGAAAAATATTCAAAACGAATACAACACAAAATGAAATAAGACAGCAAGCACCTAAGAGGCAGAACAGCACACAAAACCCAAACTGAATCACATCTGTTATGCACTGTAAGCAGACATTCCGAAAAGTCAGAGACTGAGACAGAGAGAGAGAGAGAGAGAGAGAGAGAGAGAGATAGAGTGAGAGAGAGATGGGGTAGAGAGTGAGAGTTAGTTTAGGACGACTGTTGCGCCTATGTGACGTCATGTCTCTCTTCGCAATTCAGCGCAGCATCCATCCTGTTGTGAGAGTTCGCTCTGCTCACTCTCTGAACAAAACAGCCAGGCCCCTAACCAAAATGAAAAAGCACGTGTTCAAATTTTAGAATCCAAATAAATATTTAGTCATGCAGTTCCAATGACGTCTATATATACATATATAATTCATCAACAATTTTGTAAACTATTTCACTGTTTCTTCTGATATCATAAAATTATCGTGAATTTGAATAGTTATTTACATTGATAAGATAAGAAAAAATTACGCGGAAATTACGAAGGTTTTTTTTTACGAATCACAAATCGTATAGTGGTGCACATATTTTGTAAATATATAAATAGATTTAAAATAATTATGTTTATATTTAGCTGCAAGGTGATGTGGGAGCGCGCAATGTTTCATAGAAATTTCATCAGCCAAAAATCTTGGTTCCCCCGCTCATTTGCTCTGGCTTATGTTGCATTTGTGTAAGCAGAAATGTTATTTTTATGAGCTCGAGTTTTTGAATAACAGTATTGTGTTTCCAAATTGTTTACAGTGAAAGTGGCTTCATAGTAGAGCAACAGCTAGTCCAATCGGATTGCGATTTACGTACGTCTAAGATCAGCAATAATATTTGACGTAGGCAATGGAATTTTATAGCTGCTGTTCAAATAATAATGTTATCATTTTCAGGTAGCTCTTAGTCTTATAGAGAATTTATATTATTGTTATTATTAATGTGGGCACGTGAGACGATCTTAAACTGCAATTACATGGCTTCATAATATACTTTTACATAGTAGATATAGTCAGATAATATAATAGATATATTTAGATAGACTGCATGCAAGTCACGCCGTCAACAATGTTAGGCAATCCATAGGTAATTACCATTTTGTAGATAAGTGCAGTAGTCCCGGACAAAACTATAAAAAATTGGAGGGCTTTCAAGTGTGTTGCATAAACTGATAAGATTGGTGTGTGGCCGGATTATTTAGTAGTTAATTTATAGAATAACTGTTAAATGCACATTCACAGACATAAATTGAAACATGGCTCGACGTCTGGAATGGTTCACTTATCATTGAGCGAGTGGTAACGTTGCCATTGCCACCTGAGCTACCAGAGTGTGGTTAATTTACGGTAATTGGCTGCATCTAAAAATAAATCAATTTGTCTTGAGGCCGCGCTTCTTCTATGCTCTACAACCACCAGCAACAAGAACTTGAGTCAAGTCAAGGCGATTCAAGTGTAAGGGCGTGTGCTACCAATTTGCACAAATTGACAGGCAAACAAGAAACCATATCGTCAAGAACAAACGTCAGTTCAGACTATAACAGCAAATGCTACAATAATAATAGTAAACAAGGAATCGAACGAACCCTTGTCGAAATGCTCTGAAAAATTGAGCTTTAATTGCATTAGATAGCCCCACAAATGGTCAAACTAGACAATGCAACTATAAACTAGATACTTGATCATTGATTCTTAGATTTCACTTTAGACAGTTCATCAATCAGTGATGGAGATTTTATATTAAAAATTTAAATATAATTTTCGCAATATATTTTTAAAATAAATTCAAATTCGAAGCGCTATTCTTAATGAATGTCTTAATCAACTCTGAAACACCTAAACAGACGTCATCGTCGCTTTTAAATCTAGTTCCTTAACTTTAATTATCATCTTCTATACAACAATCTATTTTAAGTCAATTTCTGGAGCAGCTTCAATAAAGCCAATGCCTAATTCCAGTTGTTAAACCTCATAAGCAACTATCACAATTAGCATAAAGATTTTGTTTTTATTTATAGTGATATTTGCATTTCGAAAACAGCCGATTGCTGCCCACGCAACAACAGTTGCTGCTAACGTTGACCCTGCATAAAGTTCTTGCCCTTATTTTTTCGCACGCTGACGTCACAACATTTTACTGCGCCTTTTCTGGCATTCGCTTTTTGCTACGGATATTCTTTTTAATGTTAATTATCGCAGCACACAAAAATCAATAGCTCCACGCGACATTGAAAACTGTTGGTACTATGCTTACTTAATGTCCAACCACTTTGTAGCTTTCAGAATGAAAATAGATAAGGTTGAGGTGTCTACTGAGCACCGCCTCTGCATTATTTGCCTTTTTATGGTCGATTCTAATTTTTGTTGTTTGTTCAATTTTACGAGCTTTTCATTACAATGCAATATCCTGAAGCTCCTCTGTACGTCAGCTCACATTAGTGTCAAAAGCTGTGTAGGTGTGTAGTTGTCTGATTGACGTTGTTTTGGCCTTTTAGGTGCATTAACTCTAGATACTATTCGGCTAAAGTATATTTCGCTTTCTCCCTTTAAATGCTCAATTACCATTGAATTACGTACTTAGGTTTTGGCATGGTACATCAACAATTTTAATGAAGCTCATGCACACACTAACAACACCATCAACATAAGCTCCAATATCTGCTATCGAGCAACAGAAAATAAAACAAATTTTCTGTAAAATTGAATGGTAAATTAGAAAGCGCGCGCTTAATTTGTGTGTTTGTCGTTAACTGTTACGTGATATACAATGGATTTCATTCATTGAAAATAAGTCGAATATGCTATGCAAATAGGAAGTGTGTGTTAAAGGTCAGGAAAAATGCCGCCACAACGTAATATGCAAGTTGAGAGAAGTACTTAAGGGCGAATAGGTGCAACGCTGGCAGCTAACCGTCAGCGCTGTCGCTGTCGCTGTCTACGTTGACGTCGACGTCGCTGCAATTTGCTTACGTTGCAGGCGCGTGTCCACGTTTAAATGGAATTTTCTTTTGACCTGTCAGAATTTGTATTGAATTTGCATGTATTAATATGTATGTATGTATCTTTGGGCTTTAAATGGTTTAAAAATACTGTATAACAATATTGTGCGCAGCACAATTGTTGAAATATAATTGACGTTAATCTTTTGTTGTTCAGACCAGGCCCCGTGAATATGTTGAATAATAATGCATTAACCAACAAATTGGTCATACAGAGTTTTTTGTTGTTTATTTTTCGGTCACATTTTGTGTGCCTGTCTGCGAGTTTCTTTCATCAGTGCATGCTTTTGTAATTTTGACATTTACTCATTAGTTTAGAAAGACTGTGTATTCTTAATTAGGCCATGCTAACGACTTTCTATCCCACTGCATAACGTAACGCAACGAAACGTAACGTAACGTAACGTGTGCGTTTGATCGGCAGCCCATCCAACAGTCTACTATTGCTATGCACTCGGTCTTCTATTTCTAGACACCCAAATTTGTGCCATGTGCTTGACACTTATTTTCTGCTTATGCACGACCACAAAAAAAAATTGTCTTGAGTCTGACATATACACGTAGACAAGTTGATATATTCATATATAAATACGCGCGTGTTTGTATGTACTTACTATGCTGATTATTGCGTTAAATGTTGCCTTCCTTTGATTAGCACTTACACTGTGAGTACAGGGTATAAATAGTTTTTTAATTTACACACTGATTAACGTGTTCTCTCTCGATTTGTAAACAATTTCTTGTAATTTTGCGGTTATGGAACAATAACTAATATTAGCTTGAACGATGTACACGTTCTTAAAAATGTTTAACAATTTTCGTACCGCTTGCAAAGCAATTACCACGCGGCACTACAGTCAAGCAGCGACTGACGCTACCTCAGCCGAACGTCGTTTTTAAACGAAGACCGTTGTGAGCGCGCCAAATACTGAGTACTCGTTGAAATGCTGACAACAGCCGGCATGTGGATTCATGAGCATTGCGCAGAAGCAACTGAACAAGAGAGAGCGAGAGAGACGAGTGATTGAGAGTTGCAAAACGTACACAAACGTCATTCTTTAGAGCTGCACTCTCTGTCTCTCACTCTCTCGCTCGCGCTCAGACGCTCGATAATCAAGCGATTCTTAGCCTTAACTAATTCTTAAACACAAGGTTTTATAATGGAACATCTATTTCTTTGGGTTAATAAAATGTAGTTGCTTTTGTACAGACTTCTTATATTCAGATTGATCTGTGTCGAATTGGCAGTGCATTTGACACAGCAAGTGACAAGGAATAAGCAAGAGAATAACATTTTGAGAAGTTGAACTGGTGCACTACCTACCCTCCTGATATAAGGTTCGGGTCATGAGAGCATTAGATGAGCGTCATGAAAAGGGCAAGGGCCCACAATCGCCTTGCCATTTGGCTGACGAAATCGTTTCAGGTGTTTCATAACCATTGCGAATACTTTTAAAGTTCTCACTCTCAACGGAAACATGAAACTTTCAAATAGAAGTGCTACAGCAATATGACACGCGACGGCGGCATCAAACTTAACTGATAAAGATAACAAGTCAATTGCGTCAGCAAAAACGTTTACTGTTATAATAATAATAATAATAATAATAATAATAATAATAATAATCGATGTATAGATATTTGTATAATATATAATTTATAACATATTCATATTAGATTCACTAAAATATTGTATAGATCAATTCAGTAACGTTAAAAACAATTCACTTATCGTAGCTATCTCATAAAGTGCAATGTCATGACGATTCGTATTTAATTTGTACATCCATCAGACATATGTAAATACATGACGTATCCATGTCATCATTCTAGGGATTTCCATTTTATTGATAAGCAAAACAATCAATTAGACGTGATGAAATTCGCATAAGTTTTAAATGCTGGTCATTGTTGAGTAAGTAAGATCCATGTGTGACGAACTTAACCGATATTTGATAGCGGCCAATAATGAGATAGTCGCTAATTGGAATTGGATTTAAATCATTAAAGAGTGCCGATGGGTTTGATTGATCAAAAAGGTTATTAAGCTATTTATAGATTTCAGCAATCAGTAGTACATTCAAATACCACGGAATTTTATAGAGATAAAAAATGAAAACGTAAAATAATTTAATTATTTAAGTTCGCTCAATAATTTCTGCGCAAACGATTTCTGATAATATATTCTAATGATAAATTACAATTAAAAGATGATAATTCCAATGATGCCTTATAATTAAAACTGCCTTAGTTAGTTGTTAAATAGCTCATTATGAAAATTAGCTTTCTTTGGTCTATTAAAATGTAAAACTTTATTCCAAAAATCAGCAATTCTTTTTGTATACAATCGTTATATGTTACGTTCAATATATATAATTTAAAATGTTTATGCATACAAATTATATGAAACCACTTTTCAATCCGTTTATAGCATTAAACGAAATACTTGATTAATAGTAAGAACAAAAAACTTTGCTTATAATACAATAGATTTCAAATCTGTTAGCATAAAATCATAATCCTTACTTGGGCTGGGATTCAAAGGAAATATAATAATAAAAACAAATTCATATATGTAAATTGCACAAGAAATTCTTACATAATGCTTTCGCATAGATATTAAGAGTCTGGTACATGTGTCTATGTATGTTAGATAAGTGTTTTATAGCCGTGTGAAGCACGTTGACTGTGTCTGTAGTTTCTATATGTTGTTTGCCAGTTTGGAACTGACCTTCAGTTACTATTGAGTTTCTGTTTGATCTATTGTAAATGTTAGTTAGAAGTGATGTTGATTGAGAGTAGTTTGTATTGCATATATATTATATAGTTCTGCTGCTGATGCTCTCTGTTGGTGTGTGGGTGTCTGTGTGTATGTTAGGTAAAAATTTCTTGCCAATGGACGTAAATACTTAATAAATATACATTTATATGGCAGTACATTGGGGTCTATCAAATATATTCCGTTGGTCTCTCCAGTCGATTAGAATTCTTATTTATTCCTTCCCACACACGCGCTATGCATCCGATTTTCATTGATTGTTAACTTATTTGAAGCCCCGCGCTCTAAGGCTTCAAATAAATGAATCGTCAGTGCTCTTCTGGTGGGGTGCGAAACTCCGAGATCCAATCGGTGACGCGCAATCGAAAGATTTCCGTTTTGGTCAGTATCCAGTCGCGATATTGATGCGGTATATACTCCACCAGCTTATCGGCAATGTCCGGATTCTTGAACATAATCATATAAATGATGAGTACATTGATCATGAAAAGCAACAGAAATGTCATCAGCGATGAAAATGCAACGCCTGATAGAGTTTTGATCCATCCGCTCCTCTTGCTGCTATTGGTGGACTTCTTCTTTTGATTGTTCTTTTGATTGGTTGTGGATTTGATGGGACCAGCATTAACTGGTTTGATTGTGAGCTCGTTTTCAGCTGCAGCTCCCGATTTCTTGGATTTTGACTTTTTATTCGCTTTGCCTGACTTTTTGGATGCCTCACTGCCATTGGCCTTTGTGCTCTGGTTGGATGTGGAGCTGGCGTCGCCATCGCCGGCCCCAGCCATTTGTGAAGAGTTCGCCTGCCGCATTTGGGCGGCTAAACGTTCACGTTCAATGAATTCGGACTTGTAGTTTGCACAAACGTTCACCTGCAAAATGTGAGCAAATTGTACATAAAAGGCCACTCAACTGAAGTGCCACTTGTCTTACAGTATTCTTGGCCGCTTGTTGGCAGTCCTTCAACGTTGAACAGCAGCCCACGATTTTCTGCCAGGCGGGCGTTAAGGGATTGCCCTTCAAGTCCAAATAGCGCAGGCGACGCAATCGACCAAAGCTCAAAGGTAAATGCTCCAGGCAATTGTCGTACAAGTCCAAGTGACGTAGATGCTCCAGCTGGCCAAAGTCTTCGGGCAGAATGCGAATTTGATTCTTGCTCAGATCCAGCTGTATTAGCCGCGTAAGTGTGGTAAAGTTGCGCTATGGTTCAGTAAAAATATGCTAGTTCAATAATTTGCTTATATATATTTATTATTATTTTTTTTTTTCAACAACGTACGCCGAGTGTAACCAGCCGATTACTGGAGAGATCCAGGAAGATAACCCGCTTGAACGAAGCCTGTGAAGGTAAAATATGAACTAAATATAAATTAAATTTTAAACAGGAAGTTCAACAACCAAAAAAGAAACCCCGGAAAACAACAGTAAAACACAATATTTGGCAACTTTCCCATGCCGCTACTCAGTGTCCGAGGGGTGGTAGCTGCGCTGCCAAATCACAAAAATCAACCCCCTGAAGCAAATTTGGCTGCACACACTTATATTTATGTATATGTATATATATATACACACACACACACACACATACATCTTATGCGGCGCTCTCAAGTGTAAATGCAATGCAGTCAACGTCAGCGTTAATTGCAAACCAGCCGGCAGCAGGCTGCCAGGCCACAACAACAACAACAACAAAAGCCGTATTCGACTCTGTGCGAGCGAGACAGGCAATAACTGGCTAGACTTTTGGCAGACCAGGCAGCGCTTTGTTTGCACTTGTCCGACAGCAAGCGCGTCAGAAGGGTAAGGACTCAGCTCAGTGCAGAAGATAATTAGCCATATATGTATAAATATACGTCGATATTATTGTAATTAATCGTGGCTCTGCCATAATTTACTCACAATTTCACGCACTGGTATTTCCGTCAGCTCGGATAGGCTTAGATCACAGTTTTCATCTTGGACCCGTTCCTTCACGTTCACTTTTACCTTATCGACGCCTTTTGGCATATTTGCTAGCTGTGTGCTATTTAAGTTTAATATTCGATTTCTAACAACTATGACACAATTTAGATTGCCAACTACTCCAAATGAAAATCAAAACACAGCTGCACTCGCCAAAAGCCGCTCAGAGACTGCCGGCGCATGGTACGAAGCGCACACGATGGCCATACTTTTTACGAGCTGCGCGACTCAATCATGACGTCACAAGTGTATGCAACAGTATATGTATTGCTCTGTACACCCTCTCAGAGAGCGATACACATACAAGCCCTACTCAATGCAATAAACACATGTTACATCCAGACCAGCGGTTCGACAGTCTGGCAACACCGAGAACCCACCACCTCGTTCGAACTTAAAATTCAATTTGATTTCTTAAGGACTTTACATTTATTTTGTAAATATTTCCATTTTTTCATTAAAATTTAACTGACTGACAGTTTAGTCCTCCTCTTCTTCGGCAGCAGCAGCACCACCACCCTGGTTCTTCTTCATGTTCTTCCTCTTGACACGTCCTGGACGGCCGCCACCGAAGGGCGACTTCAGGGAGAAGTCAATGTGCTTCTGCGAATCCAGACGCACAACGAACGATGGAATGTTGACCACCTGCTTGCGCACACTGTAATTAATACAAATATGAAGGTAATATTAATACAGGCAAGTGTGGGGTTATAACAGCTCTTGGGCTATAAAATTCGATCAAATTGTTCAGTGCAACTTACGATATGCAGCTTTGCATTAAGGTCTGTGTTTACCACTGGGTGGGTGATTAACAAACATGACCAAAAGACGTTGAGAGCCGGTACAAGCGCTGGTCTGTTCTTGGCTTGTTCGACTCCCAAGTGGTCTTACTGAACATTAATTTCTTAGCTTTTACAATAGTTGTCTGGCGTTAATTTACCGAATGTGACGCTGACGGATCAACACGCGTGCATGATGGATAGACTTGGCCAATCCAAGTTTGAACACCTGGGTCTGCAGACGACGCTCCAAGAAGTCCTCAATCTTCAAGCCGAGCACGTAATCGAGCTTCATGCGAGACTCATCCAAGACACCAATGCGCACCAAACGACGCAGCAGAGCGTTACCTAAACAAATAGTAGATTTGCATTAATTCATCCATTTAATTGAGTAACAAATGTTACTTAGTTTGTTTCAGTGTGTATTGGTTAACGTCAACGTGTTTTCAGACAAGAAGTGTCAGAATTAATTTATTTTAAATACAGTTCATCATGACATGGATAGCAGTAAGGTATTGTTGGCGAACTTACCTTGGAAAAGACGCTTCTCGTCCTTCTCTTCCAAAGTCAGCAGCTCACGGGCAGCCTTACGGATTTTGGCCAGGGCGTATTTGACACGCCACACTTCACGCTTGTTGCGCAGACCATATTCGCCAATGATCTTCAACTCCTGATCCAGACGCGCCTTTTCATAAGGGCGACGGGGAGTCACGTAGGTCTTCGAAAAGACCGAGGGTATGCGGCCGTTAACCATGATTCCAACAATTCAACCGATACTGTAAATTGAGAGGCTAGACATTAATCACACTGTATTACGTGCATCCGTGCGTATTTTTAATAATTTATAATAAAAAAGTATTTCTTGGTTATTAAGACAGTATCTCCGATTAATATTTCAAATAATAATAGCTAATATTTGCAATATTTTTGTAATTATTTAATAGACCACATTATCACGTACGTTCGGTTTGATGTTTCACGCTGAAAGAAAGAGACATTCAAAATTAGAGAGGAGACTCGACTGAAAAGAGCAAAGCAACGAGTGACTGCTGTTAATGTTAATGTTAATCTCTTACATGAGTAATGGAATTGCTGCAACTAAATAAAACAGTCTGGCAACACTTTTTTGGTGGGAATGGCAACTGAAAGGTACATTTTTCAATCGATAAATAAAAACGTTTCAAGATTAAAAATATCGTAAGCTTGTATATATTTAAATCTGCAGTTGGTGGAACGCATGTTCATTCGTGTTATTGTATGTATAAAATAAAGCGTAATGTCAGTTCTTTGCAGAGAGAACAACACTCAATTGCTTTATTGCTATTTCAAAGAATAAAGTACTTATGCACAATAATAAAAAATAGAATTCTATTTTATAGAGAAGTGCGCATATAAAGGTGTATTTCAGCTTTCCTTTTCCTTAACCCGCTTACACGAACGTGTGCCACGTAATTTCCCCTGGGCCCGGGAATATTGGGAAACAAATTAAATAGGTCAAGAGTTCCTTTGAAGATGACATCTTGCTGTCAATAAAGAATAATCAAATCGGTTTTATAAAGCAAATTCAGCATAGTACAAACCTGGTAAGGACATGTGTGGTTTACATTCGATATTTTGAAAATGGGTCCCGTGAAAATACTTAAAAATTTTGACGGATACGATTGAAGCAAAAACATACATGCATCGATCGTCTCATTCAGAATTGGAATGAGGCGATTGTTTACTGATCTAAAGACGTTCAGACCAACCTTTGAAAATCAGATCAGATCACATTTTGAAATATTTAAATTATGAATGAATTATGAAATGCCGCGAGGTACTTACAAAAATGTTATCGATGGGTTTCTTATAAATCATTACCACATGAAAATCAATTATGGTTTTATTACCTATGGTAACTGCTGTACAGCTGTTAAAGTACGAGAACGTTGGGTCCAAGGATTTACACTCGGCTTTGCGAAAAATTAAGACCCTTGCCTGGTAGCCCACCAAAATCGAAGAAAGAATAGCCAATAGCAAAATGCGCGAAATCATCGTTTCCCTTCACTTGATAGATTGCCACTGAATGAAGTAATAAAATGTAGAATGTGTTAAATCTGAATTTAATGGGAATATAATTGTTGTATTAATTTCGCTTTTGTCATTTTGTTTATTTTGTTTCGCGTATATGCTTTAATCCGTTCGAGTGACAAAGATTTTAAGTTCCGCTCGCCAAACTTTGGAGACGGAGAGTTTGATGTTGATCATATATTCTCCGTTTGGTAAAGGCAGGTCCATCATGGAGCCCCGCTCGTAGGTAAATCGGTTGATTATGATGTCGTGCTGTAGCACATAATACGAATGAGAATAATAGTTAGTTAATGAACTCAATGGAAACAAGTGTAACTCACGTCATAGGGACACGTGTGATTCAGGTTGGATACAGCCACGAAAGTCTTATGGAACGCTTGAAAGAATATGTAGGCCTTGGGATTGCGCATGTAGTAGCAGAAGTCCAGGCTCTGATTGAGCAGATAGGAGCGATAGCCGTTCGACTTCTTGAACAGTTCCAGATTGATATAGATATTGTCCACGGGACGCTTATGCAACACCGTGTGCATACTGAAGGCAGCCACGCCCCTGCGCCTCATTCGCAGCTCGCACTGCTGAAAGGTGCAGTAGGCGGTGTCGTAGCAGCGACAGACCACGTTGTTCAACTTGAAGTAAGTGCACCGCACGGTCACACAAGCGACGAGAATCATAATTACAATGAAACGCATATTGTGGCCAGTAAAAGAGTAAATGTTAAACTGACTGATTGAAATACCTGATTTATTTACGCTGACGACAAGCGTAGCGCCATTAAAAAACATTTAAACAAATATTAAAATTCATTTAGCAGCCATTAATGTCGAATTCAAATTTAATATGTAGGACATATACCCTATATCCATTTGTACATCAGACTGCTCTATAATTCTCTTGATTCATATGCCTTTGTGCACTGCAAATTTATTAAAATCTAAACTGAAGCTATATTGGCATAACATTTCGTTTTGGTTGAGTGGTTTTATATTTTAATATATGTATATACATATATGTATATGTTTGTATATGTTGATATGTACATATGTGTCAGTGTCATATGGAGAAATGAAGAGCGAAATCCGTTTAGAGTTTCCTTATTCTATTGAATTTTACTGTAATTGGCTGCTGCTGTTGCACTAGTATTAGTGAGCGGCCGAGAGCTTACATAGAATTGCTGTAGAAATATAATTCGGCTTGAGTTTCTGCTTTAATTGCACACTTCGTATTGCTGGCTTGAGTCAGAGGGGGAGAGCGATAGAGAGAGACAAAGATATCAATGCTGTAGCTGAACATAGTTCCGACTCTGGCCGAGTGTGAATGAGTTGGCTGCTGAGACCCTTCGTATAGGCTCGTTGTGAATTCGTTGCACAAAGAGAGCGCAACTAGAAATTGAACACGAAGTGAAAAAAAAAAAAATGAAAGAAGTCTGTTAAGAGTGTCTAACTGTATACGTCTACGTCACATCGATACATTTATCAATTAAAATAAATCATGAACTGATTAAATAGCTCAAATTGTCAAAGCTTCTATACATTGTATATATATATTTAAAAATAATAACGACCTATCTAAATAAAACATTGTTGGCCAAATAACTGATCAACGTGCTGATTTGATGGCCATGCACTTACAACTATATTCGATCAGCTTTTAGTTCTTATTGTTATTATTTCTATCTACGACTTTATAATAAAAATGATCATTAACGATTATTAAATTCTGCTGCATAATTCATATAATTTGATGTTTGGTTTGTAATTATGTAAAGTGTTAAATTGATATTATTGGCTCTCTTGGCTGCTCAGTGTTTGTACGCTGTGCGCAAAGTTTTGCAATAAATAATATATTGTGGTTCAAGTTTACATTTTGACTCAAAGCTAAAGTCAATTTTGTTGACCGCAAGCAAAGTTCTGAAGAGCTGCAAAGTATTCAGCTTGTGTGTGTGAGTGTGTGTGTGTGTGGCAGACAGCTATTTGCCACATGTGGCGCAAACAACAACTGATGCATTGCAGCTCGATTAGTTTTATTGCCACCCTGAGGCGATTGTTTCGTTGCTTTATATCACTTAGTGGCAAGTGGCAAGTGGCATGTGGCATGTGGCATGAGGCAAGTAGCACGTGGCAGCTTTTGCACTTGCCGCTGCCAAGAGCTTGCAACGAGCCAAAACTTTTAATTAGACAAATTATAAGTTTAGCCGGTCGCGCTCGTTAAAACTCGTCAGCCCAGGCTGCCGTCAAAAACTTAAATATTCATAATGTACATAAAATTCAGGATATTCATGATTTTCTGGCGAGCTCAATGTTTACCTGTGGCAGCTGCCAACTGCCGACTGCCAACTGGCAACTGACAAACTTTAGCCATTTGCGACAGCCGCTTGCCAGCCTTTGGGCACAATTATTAATGCTGATGGGCTGGTCGTTGATTGGCTCTTAACTGATTCTCTTGGCCTTTGGCTGGCATCTTGTTAATTGAGGCACTTTAAAGTGGCTGCTGCTTCTTCTTCTTGAACCACATGTGTTGGCAAAAGGTTTTCGGCTTCTTCAGCTTTTACTTTGGGTCGCATGTGTGCAACGTGTTGTATGTGTGATGTGCCATAAATTATGCTAGCAAATAGTATTTTATTTTATTTTTTTCATTGTTGCCTGCGCAAGCAACTGCCTGGCGACAGCTTTGGCGGCGCTTCAACCGGAAATACAATTTTAGTAATTTTCGTGAGTGACCAAAGGCAACCAGAGGAAATTGCCAAAAATAACCCAAGGCAAGCCAGGCAGCCGCAGCGTTGCTCAGCGTTGCGTGTTGCTCCTTCAGCTGACGCTTTGTATTTGTTTTTATTGGCGTGAAAAATGTAATAATGGATTTTCGGCCTTCATTGTCATGTGTGTGTGTCTTTGCCTTGGCCCAAGTTGATGAAGTTATGTACGTGTGCGTTTATGTGCTCTATTTGATGGTAGTTTATGCGTTTGGGCCAACTCCTGGTCATAGTGCTTTTTAACTGTCTTCACTGTCTACGCTAAGAAAAATGTTGCCTCTTTGCTGGAGCAGATTTAAATACGTCTGCCCTCAGACGGGTCTTGCTCAGCAAAGCCTCTATAATAGATATTTACTAGTTGGCAGCGCATCTGCAAGTCTGCCAACTGAAACACTTTGCCTTCCACTGTCTTCACTGTTGTCCCTGGCCTTTTGTCAAGTTCTGCGCGTGTGAAAATGTGCCTAAGGTCATGGACATTCGACTATATATGGGAGTGTGTGGCAAGGCCTACAAGCAATTTCGTTTATTGAAAGGCGTTCAGCATGTGGCAAGTGGTATGCATTGGTCTGCTTGCCCAGCATTATGTCTGACCATTGCCATTTTATTTTGGTTGCGCTCCATCTGTCCCCCGTCCCCGTCCATATAAACCGGATACTGTGCCATATTGCGCTTGGCATGGCATTCGGCATGTGCCTTGGGACTGCTGTTTTTATACCCTACATGAAACTTAAGTGCCTGAAAGACGGTACAACAATCTATGTAGGTCAACTGTTGTTAGCTGTAAGAGGATATCAACTTTATAGCGTTTATAAGCTAGAAATAGCTAAAGTTTCTCTTTTGTTCAGCGAATTAATTTTACGGTTGGTGAAACTTTAAAGACTTAAATAGCAAATATCTGCGTGCAGAGCAACTGCTAGTCGTGTACTCTCGGCAATTTCAATTTCAAACTTAATTCTTTTTATTATTTTCAGTTTTTCTAGTTTTATTTTTTACTTGTCAAAAGTCACTAAACAATTTTCGCGCTCGATTTTTGGCATCAAGCAAATGCTTTCAAGCGCTTTACATATTCAGTTTTGTTTAAGAGGCGGAGGGCGTGGCATGCGGGAGCAGTGCACTCAGACATAAAATCGAATTCATTGCCGTTGAGTGAATAGTTGCAGGGCGCGGAGCAGGAGGCAGGAGGAGGAATGGATCTGCTGCAGCCAGGATAACTGCAATTTTTGACTTGGCAAATATGTTTTTCTGTTTTTCTTTTTTTTTTATTATGGGTTCATTTCGTTTTTGTTGCCATCGATGATTGTTGTTTGCTGGGCGTTGTTGTTGTTTGCATGTGCCTGATGTTGATTGGATTAGAATGTTGCAGAGCAGCGCATAAATATTTATAAGTGTAAGCATGTTCGGGCAGCCTAAGCACAGCTTCATTGAGGTCCACTGATTGCTGGCCAAATAAATAAAGTTTTGGTTTTTTCTTTTTTCCGGTTGCCTCCTGCAGCCTGTTAGCTATATTAATTTGTTTGCTAGTGGTGCTGCCACTCCAAAGCGCCATTGTTATGCTCTGTAGCACTTGAATATGCCGGGCTGTTGTCCGGTCAGCTCGCCCGCCTGCTCGTGTGTTTGCTTGACTCTCACTCGTTCACGTGCAACATGCCGTGTCCTTTGGCCTTTGCCCATCATTATTGTGCGGGAAGGGAGCTTGGGTGGTAGAACAGCCTGCTGCTGCGTAAACAATTATTCGGTTGTCAGGTCCAACTAACTACGACTGGACAGCGGGCATATTGTGTCTCTGACACAGGCAGAAACTAAAAAACATCTCTTATTCCATTATTATTCCATGAGGGTGCTTGTGGGCGTGGGCGTGGCAACATTTATCGAACTTAACTGAGCTACTGAATTAGCTATGGCAACTGCATTTCTCAGCTCTATATGTTTGCATGTGTAGAGGGTAACTCATAGTCGGTCATCCCGCTTTTACAAGCACTTAGAGACACTGTGAGTGTGTGTGTGTGCGTGTGTGTAGACGTGTGCGTGTGTGAGTGCCTAGACTGCTCTAGGCTTAATTGAGTTAGTATTTCTCGCTTCGCTTTAATGTATACGTGTTGTTGATTAGCAATGCCAAAGCATATGCCAAAAATACTTTTATTTGCACAGTAAAATGTAATAAACATAAAAGCAAATTAAACATAACTATATTAAATATGAAAAAACAAAATTAATAAGCAGACAGGCAAGAGAGTGAGAGAGAGAGAGAGAGAGAGAGAGCAAGAGTGGCACTCGAGACGGGCAAATGTTGCCAATTTATATACATATATATGTATGTACATGACAGAGATGTGTTTATATATATATGACAAGCATATGAAGTACTTGACACAAGCAAACAAACATGACAGACACTAGAAATGTATTGAGGCATTGATAGTGACAGGGGCAGGGGCAGGGGCAGGGACTGTGACTATGTGTATTTGTGTTGTATTTAGGGAGGGCTTACTGTACAACTCTAGTTGGCGTTTAGTTGACAGTTGTGTGGGCGTGGCATGGGGCAAATGTTGATGCTGCTTGTGCTGCAGCAGTCACAATAAAGTAAAAGCACATTAGAAATTGATGAGACTTGACGTACAACAGAATTGAATTGTTGAATTGTTTTTCCGCTGCTTCAGGGGAGCGTATACATATTTCAGCTGAGAGCTGCCTCAAGTAAGTGGAGCCATTAGAATCGCAAATAGAGCAGTTCGAATCAATATGTAAGACTTTCATGCAGGGTATTCACTTGTTATCAATTAATAAATTAGCAATTCAAATATATTTCAATTTAATTACTATTAATTAAGATTTTATTTGAATATGAATCGGAATGTCAAAAAGATGTCAAACTATTCTAGAAGGATTTCTGACTGCAAATAAATTGCTGTTGAAGGTTCTTCCAAACATTTAATAAAATATATATCAATTTATACATATATATCTATGACAATTAAAGTCTGATTTAAAGTATCTAACTTGTACATGAAATTAAGTTTCTCAAAAGAGCTTCACTTGTTCACTTTTGGGTGGACAAATTACAAAACTTAATTACAAATATTTCGATTAAGATAAGAGGTCAACAGTTGCTATTAACTGGCTGTTAATTAAGTCAAGAGTTATTAACATTACTCAGCCTTGCCCCTACCCATTACAGGATATGCCAAAGGCTGAATTTTTCATTGGAATTCACCAATGGCGAAGGCAACTTGAATCGTGCAGGCTGCGTAACGCATTAAAATTCCCATTAGGCGACAAATTCAAGTGCAAAATGGCCGTCGTTAAAACTAATTAAACGAATTTAATTGCATTTAAAGAGGCACGTGCAAAGTGCAAGCGATTTTAATTGCCACACACACGCGAAGGATCTCTAATTAGTGCAAACAGAGAGTTAAACAAATACCAAACAATAATAAGAGAGAGAGAGAGAGAGAGAGAGAGAGGGAGAGTCAATGAGAGAGACAGCAGGAAAAAAGAAAAGGAAAGGAAGCGCACAGAAGTCACGCGGCGGCGAGTCAATAAAAAGTCGAAATGGCCATAAGAAATGCCCGCCAAAGGAACTGAAAACTGGCAACTGGCTACTGGGAAGTGGAAGTTGGCAACAGCAGTGGCAGCAGCAGCAGCACAGGACACATTCCGACTTAATGTGCGTTAAATGGTAAAGCCAAGGACATGCCCAGAAAGGAAAGCGTAGCCAACATTGTGAAATGGCTTTAAAAACGGAAATATGTAAACCAAAAGTTTTTGGTCAACAGAAGCAGCAACAGAAGCAGGAGTAGTGGAGGGAGAGGAGAGCAGAAAGGAAAGCAGGTGGGAGTAGAGTAGTGAGAGTGGGAGTGAGAGCTGCCAGCACGAGCCATTGTTGTGAAATTAAATTCCAACTAGCAGACACAGCACCAGGTAAGGTCGAAACGGGACGAAACAGCTTTTGTTATTTTTACACTTCATTGCCGTGGAATTTACTTTGTTGCCTCGGCTTTGTTTTCGACTTGGGATGCCGCAAGCGCAGTCCAAGCGTAAAGATAAAACTTGTGTCTCCTCCTTTTACAGTCACTTCCTACACGGCTGGGTCTTCTATTTCCACTTCTTCTTCAGCTGCTGCTGCTCTGCTTTCTCTGCTTCTTATTCTGTTGCTACCACAACTTTGGCTATTTGTTTGATGTGAGTGTGTGGGTGTGAGTATGCGTGCGGCAGTGTCACTGTGTGTGCGTATTATTGTCATAATATTGTCCAACCAATGAAAACTTTTTGCCACTGAACTGAAAGAAAGAAATGCGTTAAACTTTTAATAATACCCTGGTGAGGGGAAGTTTTCTATGGAAATATCTAGGGTGTGTTCGAAGAGATAGATATGACAAAGTATATAAAATATATCTGATAGATTAGCTAGTCTATGAGTAAAGAGACTATAGTTGAAACTTGCCTCTTCATATAAAAATAAATGAAAAGTTAATAAATTTATAGAAAATAGTAAACAAATATTAGAGTAGAAAGTGTATAAAAACATAAATATAAATATAAATAAATAAATAAAAAAAAATGGTTAGATAACAAATAGACAAATAAATTACAGAGTATCTTGACTGCTGTCAATCATTCTGAACTAGTCTTTGGTGTTTTATTTTGATGTCACCCAAAGGCCAAATTTTAATAATTTTTTACTGTCGAAACTAAATGACTCGCCCATCGATGGCAGAGGCGTGACAACGACTCGATAAGGTCGACGAAGTTTGTTGACTTTGTTTCGACAGCAAATGCCAAAGCTCAAGCTCAGGTAGCTCTGCCAGGCGTTAAGGGTGCTCGCTACGTTTACTCAACTTTCATTTTATTCTTTTTTTTTTTGTATTTTTATTGAATTTGCACCTTGACAAACATTTTAGCAGCTGCCTGAGAACGTTGACGATGACGATGACGACGACGACGACGATGATGATGATGAGGATGCGTCGTTATTGGGGGATATTCTGCTGTCTGCTGACTGCTGACTGCTGGCTGCTGGCATCGCCTCTTATTGTATTTATTTTGACAGCTACTGTGGCAGGCGCTTCGCATTAGGTTATTATCCTGCTTGCATATGCTGCGTTATTCATGTAGTTCGCATCTCGTTCGAAGTTTGCGAATTTCGTGCGGTGTTTGGGAGCTGTCGCAGCTGATTACTTTAAAGAGATTTATGCATGAGTTTGCTGTATTTATATCAATTTGTTTGCGTTTCATGTTTATTTTGGCGCGCGTGTCTTATGTACGCAGCCCGCGGCGTATGCGCAATGTTATTAAAGCGCAGGGCTTAAAGCAACTTTAAGTCGCAACTGACAAACTGAAAAACTGACAATTGCACTCGGATATCAAATTGACAAGTTTTTTGCTTCAACTATGCTAGTGTCTCTCTCTCTCTCTCTCTCTCTTTCTCTTTGTATGTTACAACGTAGCGTATACGTGATGTGGACAAATGTTGTCAGGCGCTGATTTTTTCTATAGCAGCATAGCTGCCTCTGTGTGTGTTGTAAGTATCGCAATGCAGACAGCAGCATTTTCATTTGAAATTTAATGCCAAGTTTGAAAGACGCTGGCGTGACTGGCATACACATGAGAGCAAGAACTGCTGCCTGCTGCCGCTGCTGCTGTTGGTCTTAGAGTCTTTTGCTGCCAGGCACATTAAAGCAGCTTGCACACACTTGCCCTCATCTCTCTCACTCACTCTCTTTTGCAGCTGCTCTAATTAAATAGCCTAGCTACGCGCGAATTTTGACAGCTTTAAGCGCATTAGTCTGACATAACATTTGCGTATAGCTAGCTGAGCGCCAACAAGGCGTCCGTCTGCTGTCTAAAATAGTTGCGACAAATGCCTGAAGAGCGCCTCGAGGCAACGTGGCAGCAGCAGGCGGCAAGCATCAAAATTCCCGCAACGTGTGTTGCATACCAAATGCGGGCGCAACTAACGAGACATGGGAAAAGATGAGCGGGAACGGGAACGATGGTCGAGCTAGCTACGTGCAGGCGTGTCTGTGCCTGCGACACCAATTGAGACACCAAGGAGAAAATTAAAAACACAAAACAAACTGAAGCAAAAAGAAAAGAAAAAAAAAAGAAATGAACATGAGCTGGACATGATTAGACTTGAGACAGGCTCTGGCTTGATGGAAGAGTTGAAAGCTAGCAACGAGCTCAGCTGTGCGCTGCGGCAGCATCAATCAAAACACTGCGAACGGACCCATAGCTGGCTGTCATCAATCTTTTGTGCCAAAGTGTGCAGCAGTGCGTATGCGTAATATGCGCATGACAGGCGAAGCGAGCTGCCGGCCAGCTATAAGAGGCGCTGGGGCGGCAGCTGAGGTGTTGGCCATGTAATTAATCAGCCGTGTATGCCAAAAACAATGACACTAATCGGTCGTAAATGGACGCACACATTCGGCTGATTAGATTAACGTCAATTTAATTGACGATTGCCTGAGCATAGCAGTAGCTAAATAAAGCCTCAAGGATGCGAATGAATCAACACACACACAGCTGGTTGATCAAATCTGTGCAGCAAACAGAAATGAATAGCAATTTCGAGCCAACAAATTAAAAGTGAAATGCAGGAAGTGAACTGAACATGTGTAGAGCGTGTGAACGGCAGCCGACAGGACATGCAATGACAAGGACATGCCCATGGACATGGGCTGCTGCAATGCAATGCAATGCCAATGGTAGAGACTAAAGGCAGACGAAACCTTTTTCTTTTTGCCAGCTGCAGGCAATGGCAAGACGTGTGACATCTATGGACAGGAAGTGTGAAGAATGCGGACAGTGTCCGGGCCGGGCAGGATACTTGAATAGACGAGAATTCCAGCGGGCACACAAACAATGCGGCCAATGTTAAGGAAGCTGGGTAATATTCATTACTTGCATGCAGCTAACCCAAAGCACAGCACAGCACAGTGCAGCAATGCACGCTGAATGGGACAGCTGCCAGCAGAAAATAATGTAGTCTACTTATGTGCGCAAGCGAACCGGCAAATGCAAAGACAACAAAGTTGACAGATACCATAGAATAATTGAGCCGATTGGGTGTATGTGCAAGACTCAAACAGTGAGAGAGCAGAGAAATTACCAAGCTCTGGAATCTATAGCAATTAGTTAGTGAACGAGTGTTGCTATTAAGGACTCTATTAAGTGATAAACTCTTACAGTGTGAGCAAAGAAAGACTGTCAAACTATGGGAGCTATAGCCAATTGTGGCTGGTTCGAGATCTAACATTTCCTAGTTCTACGAGAAGTATATACATAAATTACCTGAAAATTACCTTCATAGTACTTATAGAGTATTTTCAAGTGGTATACTCTCTCAGTTAAGTAATTTCCATCTCGTAGGCAAGCAGCAGAGAAGCTGTTGGCCAATGGAGTGAGTGAGAATTATGGCGAGTGTCACGAAAAAGATGCAAAGTTTAGCACACAGCTGCAATTTGGGGCATGTTGCATGTTTGTACGCTGTTATGGGGTAAATTTAATTTAGTGGAGCAGCAGCAGCAATAGCAGGAGTCCCAACAGCAGCAACGGCATTTTGATGTCGAAGCGCACGATTTAAGAGTTTGGCACGACAGCGTAGCGGACTTTTTAGTGCAACTGCCTCGAAATGTGGCAACTTTACGAACTCTGCACTCGAACGTAAATTGATTTAAGTGCATGTCACAGCGCACATACAGACATATATACGAGCAAGGCGGACGAGAGGAGTCGAGTTCTTTTTTGCCACAGTCCAACAGCCGGACGCTGCTTAAATCGTTTAACAAGCCCCGTTTGTTGCTGATAAAATTTGCTCGTAAAACGGTTTATGTTTTAGACTGGTCAAAGAGCGACGGCGAAAGGGAGATGCAGACCTCGAACTGTAACTGTATTTCGTTTGCTCGCAGCTGCACTCTAATCACATTTTGTTAGAACCGGAACCGGATACGTAATTGGTTTACTCGACTGCAGCGAGCTCGAGCGCTTAATGAAGTTGTTTCACAGCACAGCACAGGCGAGGGCGGCAGAGAGCGAGCGAGAGTGAGAGGTAGAGCGATTGAGTGGGTATTGGATTGGCGGCAAATGATTCGCAAATAGCTGCAACGCATATTTTCGCATACGTGTACTTCGAGTTGTTTAATGGAGCGTGAGTGCAAGAAAAAAGAGTCCCTGAGCAAACTTTCCTAAAACGTTGTTTATTACGGCCAAGTATTGTCCAATAAAGTTAGCTTTGGCTGGGTATCAGCAACTGACTAATGCTCTGGCAATATTCTTGGCAATCTTTGTTGAAGAGCAGAGAAGCGAAACACTCTACTTCTTTTATCTCTGCTATGGTTTTCCCTGCCTCTTGAGCTGGTCTAGTCATATGTTCTGTAGCCTTTAGCTGCCTCTGTAACTAATATATCAAGTTTACAGTCTCATCCCGAATATACTCCTATTACTTTTCTATATGCTCAACGTATTACAGCTGTGTGCGCAGAATGTAAAGCTTGTCTGGAGGCAGCCATAACACAGCCTTGACAATCCACGCAGCGAACGTAACTGCCACGAAAGTCCTTCCCCCTCAATACTACTTTTTTGTTCTTTGTTCTGCTGTCAGGGACTGCCTATACAAGCCAAATAACCCTATACAAGCAGCAAAAGAGAAAGAGACAGATAGAGAGAGAGAGAGAAAGAGAGAGTGAGAGTGAGAGGGAAAGTATACAATCCTAGCTAACATCCTGAACGCCTTTCGCTGCGTTTTTGTTTTCTACTTGGCCATAACTTGGGCCTTGTTGTTGTTGTTGTTGTTGATGTTGGCACTGCGAATGATTTAAAACTTTTCTTGTTATTTTCATCTTTAACAAGTTTTTGCCGGCACTGCATTTGCTACCACTATCAAAATGTAAGAGCCCCTCGATTGCCACTCAGGGCCACTATTTGAGCGTCTAAAGTTGTAGGCAACAAATTAATTTAATGTCAGACACAAAACTTGTCAGCTTGTGGCTTAGTATCTGGTTAGAGGTAAAGCCAATACGATTGGGTTACTCTAGAGTCCCAAACTCTCGCCTGTAAATGAACTGTCAATGACATAAATTCATTAAAGGCTTTAGCAAAGTTTTATGCATGCTCAAATTTAAGTATTATGCGGCAACAGTTTGATATGAGTTGCGAGAGTCCATAAAGTAGAGCTGCTCCATGGATGGCTCACATGAAAGAGTTTAGTTTTATGAGTGGCAAACACTAAAATATGGCCGGCAGCAGCAACAAGGCTTAATTGTTGGGATTTACGCTTAGCACGGCAGTGTTATGGGAGCATAAAAGATGAAAGAGAGGAGAAAGAGCACAAGTAGGTTAAGCAAGTAGGCAATATAACTCTGATAACCTTTTCTTTCGGATTGAGGAAAAATTAATTTAAGCAGCGAGTCAGCGCTCTCTGCCTTGGCATTTACTTTTCAATCTAGTCTTCCTTGTTCTCCGCTAAAGCTTCATTTAATTTATGGTACTCTCTGCATATGCTTTCTTGTTTTCTGTTCTCCTATTAACATTTACTTGCTTTAATATCTTCTGCTCGATTCACTGCACCCATCAAAATCATAAATTTCACGGTAAATGTCAATAGCCAATTGTGCACAAATTGAACTCGCTCCAGTTGAAAAAACGTCGCGTGACTCAGGCAAGGTCTGCCCACTGCCACACCTCCTCATCCCACCACACCCCCACACTCGTTTCAGTCTCGGTTTGGCAACTGGCAAGCGAAACAGAAGCAACTACTGACCGCACTCACATCGCCATTTACTGGCATTACAACCATTTGGCCAACACCTCACTCCTCTGGCCACCTTTTATACTTAATTGCACTTGTCGGCATTTGTTTTACACTGACCCCAAAAACCGGAAGAGCAGCCTCCCTGCTCGCAGCTCTCAGCTTACTGCTCCCTCAATTCACGGCACATTTTATGTTTTGCGAGTTGAGCAAGGCATAACATAAATTGCCCCGACTATGTCCAGCAGAGAAATAAAAATTGTACATTTTACACTTTGTAAATTTATACCCTCACTGTCTACATTAAAATATATATTCTTCAGTTTGCAGCTTGTGAAAATGGAAATGCGAGTGCATGGTAAAATATATTACTTGAGTGTTTTATTTTAATTTTTTATTTACTCTGTACGATCAACTGAGAATCAGTTTATCAGTCAGCCCACTATGCTAGAAGCGTAAAATATAAAGCGAAAGTTGTTGAGCATAAAAACCTGGGCTCTCCATTTAATATGTAGAGCTCGCAAATATGTGTTGAATGTTTTTGTATGTCTGCAAGTAAGTGTCTTGCACTCACACTTTGCGAAAAACTCTCAGAGATCCACCAATTGAATTCAGCAATGAGTTCGTTCGTGATCGGATCCCCCTGGCTTTTCTCACAGCATTTAATTTAGTTTTACGAAGCTAAAAGAACTTTGTGCATGTATTAGTATTTATGCGAGAGTTGCTGAGCGAAGCGCCAGCGTGCGAACGTCAATCGTATCGCTTCGGGAAATGAGCATCACACGAAGTGCTCAACGAGCTCAACGAACTGCTTAACTTGGGCCTTGTTGTTGTAGTCTTGCATGTATTAGTATTTATGCGAGAGTTGTCTTTGCTGAGCGAAGCGCCAGTGTGTGAACGTCAATCGTATTGCTTCGGGAAATGAGCATCACACGAAGTGCTCAACGAACTGCTTAACCTGGGCCTTGTTGTTGTTGTTGTGCATGTATTAGTATTTATGCGAGAGTTGTCTTTGCTGAGCGAAGCGCCAGTGTGCAAACGTCAATCGTATTGCTTCGGGAAATGAGCATCACACGAAGTGCTCAACGAGCTCAACGAACTGCTCAGCCGAAAACGAATACGTAAAGAACCGAAGGCTCATGCTGAGAGCGAGAGCAAGTCAGTCAGTCGGCTGTTCTTCGGTTGATCTTGTGAACAGAGCGTGAAATTTGTAATAAAATCTCTTCATGATGACTTTTTAAGACACAGAATTTTTCAAAATAAATCTTTTATTCCTAAAAAAATTGTTAAATGCATATTAAATAAATACCTTTGATAACAAAAAATCATAAAAGTTAGCGTTAAGCATTCAGTAGAACTCTCAGTCAACAGCACGTTTCATACAGTTTAGCGTATTCTCTAGTCGTGCAGTTCCGTACTGAAGCACATTGGCTGGTTATTTCTTTTTGTTTTATACGAATTCGTATTTATACGTCGTGAAAGTAAATCGTTTGTTGCCATATAAATTGTTCTGTTCTCTGGGCAACAATACGTTTGCGTTTTCATTTTCGTACTTGTTTTGCTGCATTGCGTGTTTGCCCGGTCGAATTTATAGCTGTCCATTTCCACGTTTGTTGAATTATTGTAAACGTAAATTGAAAATAGCAAAGCAAGAAACAAATAAATAAATATTGCAAGTGGCTGCCTCTGCAGTTGCTTCGCTTCGGTTGCCCCCAAACTTGTTTCTAAACGTTTGCTCCAACTCAACATGAAAACATTTGTGAGCAGATGAATCGTAAGTTAGTTGCTCTCGAGTTCTAGAAATTGCAATTCAAATAAGATTGAAGTTGGCTTTGTGGCTTGTGCTTTAAAGTCGACTTGCATATTTTATCAGCTAGTCCTCTGCCAAAGCACTCACTCTTCTCTATCTGTGGCATGGTTTCCTGCTATTCAAATAAAAATAAACAAATTTGGCAAAAAATCAATTCAAAAAGGACTCAGACATATTTTAAATATGCATGTCATGAGTGCGTATAAATATTGTATGGCCTGAACCTGAACCTGAACCTGGATCTGAATCTGAATCTGAACCCGAACATGGCCCATGGAAAATGGGATTAAAATCAAATTGAATACATCATCGGATGGCGAAACACTTAAAACTGACAAACAAATGTAAATATTTAATAGATAACTGCAAAGCATTTTATGTGGCAGGGTTGAGCTACGCTTGCCATTTCCATTAATTTGTTGGCTTTGATTTCGATGCTGTTGCCAACTGACTTTGGCAGCTTTAAATGGCTCAGCGCTTTTGATTGAGTTCGTTGGGCTCTTAACTGTTATAATATTCTTATTATGATGGTTCTTATGCCAATGTGTGCGTCTTCACATTTTGCGGGCTCAATTTCGTGTGAACGACGCAGTTCAGGTAATTTCCCGTGCTGTGAGCAACGGAAATTTTAGCAGCCATTTTGTCGCTGCCATTCCAAACGACATTTTATTTATGTGCGCTCATAATTCAACTGTAAATGTCGCGCTCACACACACATGCACTGAGACCGACACATTAGCCGCGACGTTGCCGCGACAGCCAAGTGCCGCTAGTTTCCGTTTCCGGCGTAAAGCTGCCAGCAAGCCTTGCAAAATTAACAACAATGGCGGTGATAAAGACGCCGTCGCATTGTGTGTATGTTGCTCTGGCACTTGTGTGTGTGTGTGTGTGTGTGTGTGTGCGTGCGTGTGCGTGTGCGTGTGTGGCTTTTGCGGCTTTAAGTAGCAAAATGTGCATGGCCCTCTGGCTGCCTGCGCTCCGTTCACTCCGCCAAGCATTTAATTGCTTATTTTCTTACACTTTTTAGCGTTGCCCTCGTCGCTAGTTTGCCAACATTTTACGGTGGCGTTTTTGTTGTACGTGCCCAGTGCATTTGGCTGACTTACGAGCGTATGTGGGAGTGTGTGTGTGTGTGTGTGTGTGTGGCATTGTGCTTAGGGGAGCGGTTAGCAGCCATCCGCAGCGGATTTATGTAGTCTTGGCGCACACTTTCGACCCGAGTTGGGCCAATTGAAATGTCACGTTGTGCAATGAATGCAAACGTAATGATGCGGTTAATGTTGTGCAAGCTACGGAAACGAAACCCATTTCAAATTACGTAATATATATACATTTAAAAAATATATATACATACGAAGTTATACACTCGAATACAGCATGAGAAAAGGAGCAGCATTTCTTAAATAGGTGGATATTAAAAATGATATTCCTTTTATATACATATATCTTTCGTATAAGTGCATAAATTTCTAATAATTTGTATTATTATAGTTGTGATTGTCTTTAACATTCTTATATATTTTCTTTATTATTATTTGGTTCTTTGGGATATATGAGTAAGAAAGTCTCATCAATCGTAACCAAAATGTAAAGAGCCGAAATCTCTAGCTCAGAGTAAGAGCCAATACCCTTAATGCGCCTTGCTTTACTCAACTCTAATTAAACTCGTATTCATTAAGTATTCAATGTATATTAAAAACTATTTCTAAACTTGATTCTGATCAAAATTATTTAATATTCTAAACTAAGTAAATTGTTTTTTCAATAATGTATGCTTTTATTTATGCTCATTAGGCAAAATAGGCATTTATTTCTAAAAACCACAAAAGCGCATTCATAATAGAAACAGTCATTAGCCGAGCAGCAAATAAAATCAAAAATTGAATTCAAATTTATGTTCATTTTTGCTTTTCAACTGTGAACAAAAAACTTTTGCATTTCGCATGCACGAACACACATGTATATAACATATACATATGTATATATTCATTTATGTATACATTTATGATATCAATTATTTTCAATGCCTGCACGGGCAAATCCGTAGTGAGTTTGGGTGTCTCGTTCGCTTAGCTGAAAATGTGCTATTGATGTTCGCTCATGTGAATTGAAAGCATTTCCAAATGTCAATGTTGCAACGCTTTATTTTATGGCGATGCACTTTTGCAAGTGCTGCAACTGTTTGACGCCGCATCTATATCCATTGAATTTATTGATATTTGCCTTTTTTTTGTTTTATCTCAGTTTCATTAATTCGCACGATTGCGCTCTATTTGAGTAGAGCATAATATTTTGATTAGTTTTTGCTTCAATCTCTATAGAGTTTACTGTACGAACTATGTCAACTGCATATCGAATATCGAGACTTGTTCAACGGCTATTTGCATCTTCACTTTCATTATGCTCTTACACGACTTGTGGCAATGAACTTTGGCCAATTCAGGCGAGTTCTTGCTGCTTTGATTCTCGTATCAATTGCATCTCAACTGCGCGCTAAGCTGTCAAACTAGTTCTCTGAACGAAACCGAAATGAAGCTGGTTTTGGGCGGGGGCTGTTGCGGTTGCGGCTCTCTGTGGTACGTGTTGCATGCCGCATGTGGAACGCAATATCATGGCAAACTTAAGAGCCGTTGCTAAAGAGCCAGAACAGACAACAGCTTAAGCTTGCGACAATTGCTTGGAGCTTAATGTAAGATATTCAGATATGCTCACAATATATAGTATCAAAATGTATACAAATATATTATATACTCTCGATATGGCTGCTGGGCAAATGCATATAAATGAGGATTGTAGATATATTTAGGCATGTGAGCATGTATTGGCATTCGGTAGGGCGTAGCTAAGCACAAGCAAAACAATCAAATGCCAGGCAAATGCTTAAAGTGAGCTTGCAAAGAGAAAATAGACACAGAAACTGTTCTGAGCACACACACACGCACACTCACACGCTAAGCATTATGCAGAAGCAGACAATAGATTGCCTTGGGTTTGGCATTCATTCATTTGCCTTGATGTCCTTTGCATGCATGCCTGCGGGGGCGTATACGTAACATGGTCGCTGCCTCCATTCCGGCTGGCAACTGGCAACTGGCTTTGTTCGACATGACAAAGACATGACAGCATACGCGGCATAGAAAAAATTGCGCTTTTTGTAATGCTTTTAATGCTCTGACTAAAATTTCGCTTGGATTGATTTATGACAAGCCATTGGACCGGGCAGTGTGTGAGTGTGAGTGTGAGTGTGTGGATGGCTCCATTGGATCCAAATCAATGGGCTGTCTTAAAGGTCGCTGTGAGGGCGGCTTTAGTGGCAATGTAATTGCGGCAAGTTATGAAAGCCAAGCACAAGCACAAATCCCTTGGGCATTCAGCTTTGCTCTCGGCCGTCAAATTGATTGAGATTGAGTTGCATTTGGTTCTGGACGCACACACAAACCGAAACATTTGCTCGCCTGTCACGGCCAACAATGGCAACTGGAATGGCGAGCTGTCGCTTGTCACTTAAACATTCATCAATTTCATTTAGTTTTGCATTTTCAATGTGGCAAGATCTATGGCCAAAACAATGCTGAACAAATGCTGAACGAAGGCTGCTCATGATTTGGTACCCTTCGCTGAGAATTTACTGCTCACTTCACGTTGAAATTGAAATACCTTTCGGTTAGTGAAATACCTCTTCATGCTATGCAAAACTCTGTTGAGTGTGGGTTATTCATTCATTTTGTTTTGTTTTGTGCTCTGTTCAACACTCATTTGCATAATGAAAACTTGCTAATAATGGCAACTACGTTGCTTCACACACACACACACACACTCAGCCTTTACAATCACACAGCAGCTGGCAACAACAAGTTTTGCATGGCTTAGACAAAGTTTTTGATTGAGTTTCGGCTATGTCGCCTAATACATGGCCGGCTCTGAAGCGATTTTCCAAAGGTGTTTTTCCTAAGCTTGCTTTCATCTCTCACTCATTATGTTTGCTTGGCTGTCGGCAAAGTTTTCGGCGCTCAATCTACGTCATAATTATCGCAGCACAACATTTGTTTTTGCATTTTCTTTCCTTACATTCACTTTGCTCTTTTGCCGCAGGACCTTTTTGTTCGTGTGCAAAGTTATTTGAAAATTTATGCAAATGACAAACTGGACGCCAAATTATGTCATCTCCAAATTCTTGCGACTAATTACACAAAAATTAATTTGCTGGTTGCCCAGCAAAATAACACGAGATCCCTAATATTTCGAAATGAAAATGTTGCTGCTTAATTTATGTTCGTTGACCAGCGAAATTTGCATTACAAATATGCAAATTAGTGAATCCCCGCATCAACATCTGCCACGCCCAGCTGCCCAGCTGCCTTTCAGGCTGTCAAACTTTACTTCTGATTTAAAATACAAAACACAGCTAGAAATTTTTGGTTTTTAACTTTCAATCTGCACAGCTTGGGGCTGCAACTGCCAAATGGCAGTCTGAGTTGGCAGCAAATGCTCCTATAAACTAGAGTGTTAATCTATCATGATCACATAAATTGTATAATGTAACATGAACTGAAAGCTAGACAAATAGAATATATAGAATAGAATTTGTTTATCAGATTATTTGATATTAGTTTGAATTCGCAAATCAAGCGCAAACAGCTAATGACATGTCAACAGTAGCCAAAAGTCATAATCATCTTTCCAATCAAACGATTTTGCTGGGTTTGTGAAAACCTCATTAAAAATTCATTTAAATACACTATAAGCTTAAGGGGGTATAGGCTTAATCATAGCTGATACGTAAATTTTATTTCTTTTTTTTTTTTAATGAGAGAAAAGAGTTATTTATGCCTAGTTAGTGTATCTCCTCTTCGAACATTCACATACTATATATTTCAATACATTTTATTTTTGCCTATTTATATAACTGAATTGGTTTTTGTGGCCGTATTACAGTTTTGATACAGTACTGGCAATGTTGTTTCCAATTGTTCTACTATTTCCGGCAATAGGGATTAGTTTGGCCAGTGAATCGCGGTTCACAAATATTGAGTGTAAGATGTTAGATCCATCCTACGCCATCTTTGAGCAATGTAAACTTAAAATTCTTGGCCGTGGTATAGTTGGCTTGAATGTACGTGTAACACTGAAGAAAGGCCCCTTCAATAATGCGAAGGTAAGTTCCTTGAGTTTGTTTTATTTCAAATCTATTTGACTCTAAAAATTCAAGGTCAATATGAGTCTTTGGCGGAAATTTAATGGCTATCATCCTTTCCTTGTGAATTCGACTTTTGATTTCTGCAAATTCATGGAGAAACCAACAAATAAATTGTCATTCGAAAAAGTGCTTATGGATTACTTATATAAAAACTCGAATTTTAATCACTCTTGTCCATATGACGTAAGTTTTTGAATTAAACAACAAAGAAATTTAATATTTGAATATTTTGTTAATTTCAGAATGATTTGATTGTGGAAAACTTGGTGTTCGACGATGACTATTTTAAGTTTCTCCCATGGCCAACAGGCCAATATAAGTTTCGCCTTATGGCTGGAACAAACAACGATTGGAAGACAGTTATCGATATACATTTCGTACTTAGTGATCATTGAATAAATACATTTTGATCCGTTAATAATGTAAATGAATGCAAATTTGAAAAAATATTTACATCAACTCATTGTCTAATCTAGTTATTTAGATCAACATCAACATTCAAATTTTCGTTAATTATGATTATACTTGCATTAGCGTTTCAGTCGAATAATATAATCGACTCGTATATTATATTGCTACCCATTAGAGTCTAAAGATGAGACGAATGTATGGAAATGGACGATTGTAGTAAACTATATATCAGATAATAATTATATTATATTATAATAAAGTATTTACCGAAAATTTAATGAAGAATCAAATTAACTTTAATGCCAGCAGAGTTCAATTTTGAATTTCCATTCACATAGTAAATTTTAATCAAAGTTTTCAACATTGATTCGTAAACTTAGTGCAGCACACGAAATTTGGTTCAATTTAGATTTGTGCAACGAGTTTAATTAGCGCAATAGAGACCGCAAAATGCGTTGCCTGATTGCATAGCTTGCATAATGTTCGATTCGATTTAGGTCGAGGCAGCCGCAAATTAGCATTTTCACCTAGTCTTTGACTAAATGTGTTTGAGAGCCCGTTTTTGCTGCCCATAAGTGTGGTCAGTCCTAATGCCTGTGCCAAATGGAATGTGAAGTTAGTCAATCGAGTGCATGAAATCCCTTTCAAATTTACTCATGTCTTTGAGAGTTCGTCATTCAGATCAGATTGTTAATTGTTGCGGATTATATTACTAGAGTGGATTATTAAAGTCAGCAACACAATTTTACTGAGCATCGAACAGTGACTAGATAAATGTAATTTTAATCTTGTCAGCATATTTTTCTTTCTTTTTTCTTTTGGTAAATCAAGCATAAACAAGCAATGAGCGTAATAATCTTTTAATGAACCTATTCTAGATGTCAATATACGTTTAATGTTATGAATTTTAGTCTTACTTAATTTTTGTTTTTTGTCATTAAATCTTTGTATGTTAAAATGACAATTGATCATGTCATACCCATTACCCAGATAAAATTACGAATCACTAATCATTTCTTGATCATTTCTGTGTTTGTTTACTTTGAGCATATAACAAAAAAAATTTTTTAAAAGTATATTTAATAGCTGAACTTCAAAGTATTATAGGGTATTTTCGCGCATTCCAGGCTTAAACAAATCAATGTGTTTATTGTATTTATTGTAGTTACATTAGAATTGTTCTATACAGTTTCGGATTCGAGTTCAGTCGGACATGTGGATCCAGTTTGCAATCTTCTTATTGGTCACAAAGACTTTGGCCGCAGATGTGACCCGTTTCACCAATGTCGAGTGTGTGATGTTGGTTCCATCGTATGCTAGCTTCGAACAATGTGAACTTAAAATACTTGGTCGTGGGATCATTGGCTTGAACATATATGCGAAACTGAAACAAGGACCCTTTAACAATGCAAAGGTAAGTGCATGGAGATGATTTTGAGTCAACCTAACCATTTATATTTCAGGTTAATATCAGTCTTTGGCGCTTGTTCAACGGATATCGTCCGTTTATTTTTAATACGACCTTTGATTTTTGTAAATTCATGGCAAGACAGGAACAGAAATTATCATATGAAAAAATTTTTATGGGATTTATGCTTGCGGCATCGAACATGAATCACACTTGCCCATATGAGGTAAGTCAAACAGTGTGTTAAAGTACAATTTTAGTTAATATTAATAAATAAACAGGGAACAAAATAATATTGGAGTATATTTTAGGAGGCTGTTATTGTGAAAAACATGGTATTTAAGGAGGAGTTCCTGAAGTTTTCCCCATTGCCAACTGGCCAGTATAAGTTTCAGCTTATGGCAGCAACCAACAGGGAGTGGAAAACTATTGTCAATGTGTACTTTTCATTTGCAGGTTAATAAAGATTGTAAAGATACTGAATCTTTGAGTGAATATCAAAACTAATTATGTGTTTTGTCATTTCTGAGATTACTCTGATTCACCAGCAACGATTTTAGTTAAAAAGCTTTCAAAAATACATTAGATCTATTTTGGTTAATTATCGCTTAGAAATATATATAATATTATAGTGACAGTCATAGGCTTAACACTCGAATGATTTTAATAGGTAATCCAATTATTATACCCTGAACCCATTGAAAATGGGAATTCAGGTTATAATCGTTTTGTGAAACAGGCAGAAGGAGACGTCGCTGACCTCATAAAGTATATATATTCTTGATCAGCACAACAAAAATAAGTTGATATAGCCTTGTCCGTCCTTCCGTCCGTCAATATTTCGAAAACTACAAATGCTAGAGAGCTGAAATTCCAAATGTAATATTCAGAAAGTTGGCGAATTTTAGGGCGCACAAAAGTAGGCAATAATTAAATAGTGATTAATTTCATGCTCATTTATATTGGCGTAAAAATCTCTCCAGTCAAAGCATTTAATTCAGCATATTTTATACCCATTGATGATTTGTAAATGTTATTATTTATGCAGAGAATATATCATATTGGTTGTCATGCATGCTAGAGATGCTCTTCGTAATTCAAATGTCTTGACCTTACAAAATATATTTATCAATAATTCATTGAAGACTACGCAGCTAGCCATACTCCGCCAATTGGAGCTTATGATTATTATCTATATTTTTAATCAGTTTTCAGAGTATTTTAGGCTATTTCCACGCACTATCGATTGAATTACGTAGAGCCCGCTCTGAAGTTTTTATTAAATTTCAAATTCGTTTCATTTGACTGAACTTATTCGATCAGTCGTTTTTACGTATCGCAACTTGTCGGACTATGTGGCTCCCATACGCAGTCCTTATTTTGGTCACGGATGCTCTAACTGCTGATGTGTCCCGGTTCACAAATATTGAGTGTGAAAGTTTGGACCCATCGCGTGTTACATTCGAGCAATGCGAGCTCAAGATACTCGGTCGTGGCATCGTCGGCTTGAACATACATTCGACATTGATTAACGAGCCCTGGAACAATGTGAAAGTATGTATTTTTCATATGTGAATACATTATTAAATACATTATTAAATTATGCAAAATGTTTTCTAGATTTCAATCAGTCTCTGGCGGAAATTTAATGGTTATCGTCCATTCATTGTTAATTCAACATTTGACCTGTGTAAATTCATGGCAAACCCGATCAAAAAAATGTCATATGCAAAAATATTTATGGGCTACATAAAGGATAACTCGAACGTGAATCACTCATGTCCCTATGAGGTAAGTTGTACGTGAAAAATTTGATAATTTTATTAAATTTAGCTCATTTAGAATGAAATAATTGTGCGCGATATGATTTTCAAAGAGGAATATATGAAGTTTGCCCCATTGCCACATGGCCAATATAAATTTCAATTCATGGCAGCCACCAACAACGAATGGAAAGCTATTATCAAAGCACATATTTTACATAATTCATAGTAAATAAATTGATTCACATATGCCTCATGTATCTCGACATTTGAGAGCATGTTTATGTTAACGAAAATATTCTTGGAATACATTAAAATATCAAAAATCTATCAAATAAATCTAAAAACTATATACCAATGATAATACATACACATAATATAATACATATTAAAAATTTAATACACACTTAATTGGCTTTCAGCTGCATGAGTTTTAGCTAATGTGAAAATAAAATAAAATTTGTTGTTTGTGTAAAGTAAAAGCATATTTCATAAATAATTCAAGTAGTTGAACAAACTTAATGAAAATCGATAAATGTACGGAAAAAATTGACTTAATAGGGCTCTTGTCATCGCTTAGGGCTCTGGGTCGTGTTTAATTTGATTTGCCGGCAACAAACCTTTTGTGTGTGCGTTGACAATGGCTGCACTCTACTGCAGGGCGTATGAAATTGAATTTCCCTCTGGGACACGGAGCATAACAGAATGCGCTTAAAGTGCCAATTGGCTCATCGATTTGCCATCAATGGCAACAGCTATGGGTCTCTCTTTTGTCTTCCGTCCCTCTCTCTCGCTCTCTTTGTCTTTTTTTTCTAAGGCTGATGCCATAAAACACGCGTTAAATTGCAATAACCAGCAAATCCAACCAACTTTTCCTGTCCATTCGCATCAACATTTTCAAAGATAAAGCGATACGTCAATTATCTGGCTGTCTGGCTGCCTGGCTGCCTGGCTCTGAGAAAAACAAAAACTACGGCAACAAAACGTTTCGACAATATTGAAACCTTGTCAACGGCAGTCGTAATGGTATCAGCTGACACTTTAAAACCCATCGCCATTTGAAAAATGTTTGATTTATGTCAACTTTATCGACTGTGAAGTGGACGCCCTATGATAGCAATCAGCCAAAAGGTGTTACGCTTACACAAAGTATTTAGCAGCAAAATTTACAGGTAATAATTATTTACCGGCATAGATAATATATATTATAACTAATATTATACTAATTTTCTTTAGAATTATTATTTTTGTAAAAATATCAGTATATATGTATATTTTTTAATTGTTATTTCAAAATTATCATTAATGATAAGCGTCGGTTTTTTAAATGCGTCTAAGTATTAAACATGATGACAATTAAAATGCCATTGGCTAACGACTAATGAATGCAATTAAATATGTATTTATAGAAATATTTAATTATCTCAATTCAGAAATCAAATAAAAGTATTCAAATCTTTAATGCCATTTTTATTTTGATTAAATTTCATTGGTTTAGGTTAACTTTATATTTTATTCATCATTTTTATTCACTCTCTGAATATTATCACTTTTTGGTCAACTGATAAATAAGTAACTCACACAAGAAAGTGGCAAATGCTAGCAGCAATGCAGTAGCCCAGCCCAGCCAAACATAAAACAAGTCATCCACTTTGAAGTCATGAAAGCCTTCATATGGATACGAATCGTTCAGATTGATTTCACCGAGCGCCATAAATTCTCGCAGCGACTGCTCTTTCCAGTACTTAAGGAGTCCCGTATCCTTAACTCGAATCATGAATATGTGCAAGGGTTCGGCATAAATGGAGTTCGGTTGCAATGGCATCGAAGCGAGTATTTTCGAGCGAAAGACGAGATCTGGCTGGAAGCACAGCACAGGCCGTCTGAATAGTTTCTGTTGTTGCTTGTAAAACTCCCAGATGACATCTGTCATAGAAAATGCTTTCGATCTGCTGAGACTCTTGCGCATCCCTTCAAAGTCCTTCACCTTCAGGAAAACGATCTTCGATTTAACAACTTGAAGGGGACTCGATTTGGACATCTGGTTCACATAGAAGTGCTCGTCCTCGGTAAAGTGAATATCGAGATTAGAGTCGCGTAGCTCTACAAAATTGGTGACCATTCGTTCCATGGGTCGCTTCGTCAGCAGCGTGTTCAAGTGGACGTTGACGAGTGCGCTCATTATGAGGCCCAACAGAAAGAGCTGAGACAGAGCTAGACGAGAGCTGTTCGTGGCATGGGCTTTGAGTCGACAGGGCAGGCCAATTATTCCCACGATGATGCGCTCATTGAAAAAGATGTTTGTCCAATCCATTTGGCGCTTCATCATTAGCCGGCCAAAGCAGGTGTCCAGCAGCACGAAGATGCAGTAGCTAGCCAGGAGTACTATCAACATGTTGCGACTAACTACCTTTAGGTAGACCTTGGCCGTAGCTAGCTCCTGGGCACAGGGAACTATGATGAACCACTCGGAAACTCCAAAGGGATACGTAAAGATGCCTTCAACGCTGGGCAGCTCGTAGCCGCACAGAGTCATGGGCATATCGAGTGTTCCATTCAGCGTCATATTCCTCAACTGAATCATGGATAGTTTTTCCTGAGTCTTCTGTTGTTCCTCCCACTGCAGTGATATGTTGTAGACGCGTGCGAACTCCATTAACATCATGGGCATGTAGCCTGTCAGGCGTCTTCTCTCAGTTTTCCAGTCCGTATAAGACAGCGAGACCGGCACCTTTTCATCGGGCAGGGTGCGAGCCGTGCGTTGATGATAGTTATATTGCCTGGCGAAGATCGGGCTGCTGTTCGATTGCAGCTGTTGCCAATGCTTCTCTGCATACGGCTGCAGCTGATAGGCTTTGCCTGTGGCCAATACCAATAGAACAACATGTGGAAATAGTCGTTCTCGAGCCGTCTTAGACACTTTGTGGAACTGTTGATCCGTTGCCTGCTGCAGCAAGAGCAGCAATCGCACATGCCGCATGTTTCTTAGATTGTTGGCCAGAGCCTGCCAAATTTCCATATCCATCTGCTCACTGCCAGTCAGACAGACTAGGGCAAACATTTCCGTGTTTTGACTTCCTTGCAAATAGAAATTAGCCTCGCTGCTGAGGCGCAGCATGGGCCATGTGGAAGCAGCTGCCAGTTGCTCCATTTGGCTGCACTGCATCTGGCGACTGTGGCGCAGCAGCAAAAGCGACTCGAAGCGCTGCTCTCTGTAGCTGCGTTGCACTATCTCATTTGGTGTGAAGGCCAGATTCGGAATACAGCCGAGCAGTAGCCACAGGACTCCAGTTACAACCAACGCTTGCCACATGCTGCAGCTGTCTGTTTCCATTTGACTGCACAATTTTGCCTAAATTGTGGTAGCTAGAGATAGCATCGCAGCTAATTAGTTAGCTCGATAGTTCGAAATGTCTATATGGAATATATCCTGCCATTAATGAATGCCGCGCACTTACGCTTACAGCTCTAATTGAGCTTTTGACAGCCATTTAATATTATAATTAAGACGATAAGATTAATTAAAAGCCCGAAAGTAGACTAAAATTGTTTTTATTGCTAATAATTTCTAGTCGTTGGGGTGCAAGATAAATATTTCAGTATGGCTTATAAATTGTAGAGAATGAGTACTGAAATTTAGCAAGTTTAAGCTTTTATATATTATTATATTGGGCAAAGTATGTAAAAGGAAAGTTGTCCGAGTGTCTGAGTGTTGTCATAAGATATAATTAATATAAGTTGATATATTGATCAAAGATTGTGCTACTTTAATTTACTTTCGGCGTGTGCTAATCTGTGTCTGCTGCTCACAATTTCTCTCAGAAACATTTATTTTCAGACTGCCTGTATAAGTTATTTATGAAATAAGCAAGGAGACATATCGAATCACTTCCAAGCAAAGAGATAACAGATCGTGTTGATTGGCGTCAACTTCCTTTTTACAGTTAGCAAACTCTCAAGCCTGGAGTTGGAATCAAAGCAGAGCAGATCAAACACAAATAGAAGTTCGAGGTGTGTGTGTGTGTGTGTGTGTGTCTTACCTACACGCAACGAACTTCCACTCACACATGTATAATGTTTCTCTCCCTTTACGAAGCGCTTAGAGCTCTGGTTGAGTATAAATGAAAGTCGCACAGCAATATAATATAATATAATTGAGTTTCAGTATTCAGTATGCAGCTCTTACGTTTCAATCTCAATTATTGATAGCTCTGTGCACATCATGGAATTATCTTTAGCAGCAGCATAAGCTACGTTATCATTATTATGATTGGCTTTGAGTAAGTGTTTAATGCAATCGGTATTTAAAAGAAAAAAATCATATTTTAATAGACAATTTCCTTAAAACAAAAGGAATTATTTATTTACATATTTTTTGTCATATTTTATTTCTAAATTAGATAACACAAATATTTTGTTTATTTTTATATCAAACTCTTCTCAGTTAACAAATTTCTTCAAATAAGAAATTTTAATAAATCTTTTATATTTACTTAATTTATATTTTTGTATAACAAACTCTTTTTTTTTCCAAATTTCTTGTACTAATAATTTTCATAAATTTAATACAAATATTTGTGTATTTAATGTTAAATCTTGGCCAAGCCTTAGATGCATTTCACTTCTATTAAAAATCTACAAAGCTGCAAATCCACTCATAAAATTGCCTTGATTTAATTTTGTCTGCTTTATCAGCTTAAAGCGGCTTAAATATTTGAAAGTATTTTGTTTTTTGCTGAACATAAACTCACAGTTTAATTTGCAAGCAATTGGGTATGGGCCATAACTCGACTCACATTTAAGAACTTTCTGAATATTTTAAGCTGTTAATCTGTGTTACATATTTAATTGCTCTCCGCTCTTCCATGGCATGTCAAACTTGTGTGTTTTCATCATGGGAAACTCAACGTGAAGTAAAACTTTTCAGCAACTTTATGGTCGCAGCGAAGACTTGTGAAATTTTTAGCATTTGCATTTGGTTTTTTCTCGCTTTTTTGGCTTTTACAGCTCTTTCAATTAGACAAGTGAATACCAAAGATAGCAGCACATATGCCGCACTCTTCAGTTTCCATTTACATTCACATTCACATTCACAATCACATTCACATTCATATTCATACTTATGTTCATTCCATTTCATACTTTAATACCATTTGAAGAGACTCACGCATTAATTTACACGTCAGTGCATATTTGATTTTATTTTATTTTCATTCACAGTTGTCATGGGAAATGCACGTCTACCAGTTTCTCGGAATATGCTAAATATATCCTCTGATCTGGCAAGTGTGAGGCATGCACAGCCACGAAGTGTAAATGCAACAGTTGTAGACATGATAAACATTTCAAAAGTGACTTCAGTTTGGTTCTGCTCGAACATGAAAGTAACTCAACCAGAAAATACCCTGTTCATAATAAAAATATTTCATATAAGATTCTGCTTATACAGCGTATGTCTGAGTCGAGCTGTGTTCTTTTTCCCACTTGTCTATTTGTTGTATTTGTATTTACATAGGACTTTCTGCGCACCGCGTTCACATGCATAAGATTGCAAAGAATTGTTGCGAGCATAATTTATGCCACGGCATACGGCAGCAGGGATGAAAAAAAAAAGAGACTACAGCTGGCTACGGCTGGCTGCTTGCCTATGTACGTATGTACGTACGTATGTATGTGTGTCCCGGCTGCTGTGCACTCTGGCGTATACGTAATGTAACATTAATTGTATTTATTTGCTTTGTTGATTGATTTTACCAGGGCCTCGCAGGCTGACAAAACCTGAAAGCCCGAAAGCCTACATTTTAATTTTATCCAAGCTCTTAAGGCTCCCTCCGCTCCCTGCCATTTGCTAGACAATTGCGTTTATCAAAGTCATTTTGTGTATCATTTGCGCATAGCCCACGGGCTGCCCCAATCCCCATGCTCACGCCCACGCCCACATAAATTAACGTAAGCTTAACGAAGCATGGATAAAATAACAGCAGCAGCAGCAGCAGCAGCAGCAACAGCAACATCGGAGGTTGACAATAAATTTATTGGTTTTTATCCACAGCTGTCTGGGCTGTGTGACGGTGCTTATCAAAAAGGGCTCGGGTTTGGAGCTCATCTGCACTTTAATGCGACACATGTGCTGTAAATATTAATGCTAAATGAATTTCATATATCTGGCTATATATGACTAAGGCTATTATCCTGCCGGACTAAATGGCTGACTGCATGCGCTGGCTGACTTGTGATCAAAGTACAGTGCGATTCTCATAAATTCAATTAAATGTAACTGTCTAGAGTGCTAAGTAAAGAAGGAGCATGGTATTAAAAGGATAAGTATAAATAGGATTTCTAGTAGGCTTAGAAGTTGTAGGCTAGTAGGCTTAGAAGTTGACGAACGATTGTCAATGGGAGTTAATGGAAACACAGAAATAGAAGAATGATGGGATGTATATATGATATAGCTATGTGATGATGGAATCGGAAACAGAGGCAAAGGCAAAGGCAAAGGCAAAGGCAAAGGCAGAGGCTGAGGCGAGGGTGAGGCTGAGGCTGAGGCTGATTCAGAAGGAATCGGACTTAGCATGAGCTCAGGAACACATTAAAATTGGGGAACGGAATGATTTTAGAACACACAAGAGTCTAAGATATAAAAGAGAAGAAAAAAAGGTTGCTGTCTGATCGCGAACGAACTCGTTGAAGAAGCGACGCAATCGGTTGCTCTCTGAAAATTTTGTCAAAGTGTGAGTGAAAGTCAGACATCGAGAGAGAGAGAGAGAGTTATTGACGAACTATGGTATACTATAAACTGTATTAGCATTATTGGTAGACTTTGAATAAAAGTAGAGGTGGAATTAGTAAATGAAAAATAATTATAATTATAATATTAATACAATAATAATAAAATCTACTCGTGAGATTATTTTTATTTTATTAGCTGAATAAATTCATATATTTTAACAAGAATATTTTCGGGCACGGCATCTTTAATGCCATTTTTATTTTGATTAAATTTAATTGGTTTTGTTGAACTTTATATTTTATTCATAATTTTTGTTCACTGCATTTCTCTGAATATGATCACTTTTTGGTCAACTGATAAATAAGTAACTCACACAAGAATGTGGCAAATGCTAGCAGCATTGCAGTAGCCCAGCCCAGCCAAACATAAAACAAGTCCTCCACTTTGAAGTAATGAAAGCCCTCATATGGATACGAATCGTTGAGATTGATTTCACCGAGCGCCATAAATTCTCGCAGCGACTGCTCTTTCCAGTACTTAAGGAGTCCCGTGTCCTTGACTCGAATCATGAATATATGCAGGGGTTCGGCATAGATGGAGTTCGGTTGCAATGGTATCGAAGCGAGTATTTTCGAGCGAAAGACGAGATCTGGCTGGAAGCACAGCACAGGCCGTCTGAATAGTTTCTGTTGTTCCTTGTAAAACTCCCAGGTGACATCTGTCATAGAAAATGCTTTCGATTTGCTGAGACTCTTGCGCATCCCTTCGAAGTCCTTCACCTGGAGGAACACGATCTTCGGTTTAACAATATGAAGGGGGCTCCTTTTCGACATCTGGTTCACATAGAAGTGCTCGTCCTCGGTAAAGTGAATATCGAGATTAGAGTCGCGTAGCTCTACAAAATTGGTGACCATTCGTTCCATGGGTCGCTTCGTCAGCAGCGTGTTCAAGTGGACGTTGACGAGTGCGCTCATTATGAGGCCCAACAGAAAGAGCTGAGACAGAGCTAGACGAGAGCTGTTCGTGGCATGGGCTTTGAGTCGACAGGGCAGGCCAATTATTCCCACGATGATGCGCTCATTGAAAAAGATGTTTGTCCAATCCACTTGGCGCTTCATCATTAGCCAGCCAAAGCAGGTGTCCAGCAGCACGAAGATGCAGTAGCTAGCCAGGAGAACTATCAACATGTTGCGACTAACAACCTTTAGGTAGACCTTGGCCGTAGCTAGCTCCTGGGCACAGGGAACTATGATGAACCATTCAGAAACTTCAAAGGGATACGTAAAGATGCCTTCAACGCTGGGCAGCTCGTAACCGCACAGAGTCATGGGCATATCGAGTGTTCCATTCAGCGTCATATTCCTCAACTGAATCATGGAGAATTTTTCCTGAGTCTTCAGTTGTTCCTCCCACTGCAATGATATGTTGTAGACGCGTGCGAACTCCATTAACATCATGGGCATGTAGCCTGTCAGGCGTCTTCTCTTAGTCTTCCAGTCCGTATAAGACAGCGAGGTGGGCACCTTTTCATCGGGCATGGTGCGAGCCGTGCGTTGATGATAGTTATATTGCCTGGCGAAGATCGGGCTGCTGTTCGATTGCAGCTGTTGCCAATGCTTCTCTGCATACGGCTGCAGCTGATAGGCTTTGCCTGTGGCCAATACCAAAAGAACAACATGTGGAAAGAGTCGTTCTCGAGCCGTCTTAGACAGTTTGTGGAACTGTTGATCCGTTGCCTGCTGCAGCAAGAGCAGCAATCGCACATGCCGCATGTTTCTTAGATTGTTGGCCAGAGCCTGCCAAATTTCCATATCCATCTGCTCACTGCAAGTCAGACAGACTAGGGCAAACATTTCCGTGTTTTGACTTCCTTGCAAATAGAAATTAGCCTCGCTGCTGAGGCGCAGCATGGGCCATGTGGAAGCAGCTGCCAGTTGCTCCATTTGGCTGCACTGCATCTGGCGACTGTGGCGCAGCAGCAAAAGCGACTCGAAGCGCTGCTCTCTGTAGCTGCGTTGCACTATCTCATTTGGTGTGAAGGCCAGATTCGGAATACAGCCGAGCAGTAGCCACAGGACTCCAGTTACAACCAACGCTTGCCACATGCTGCAGCTGTCTGTTTCCATTTGGCTGCAGCTTTGCTTAAATTGTGCTAGCTAGAGCTAATAATGTCTATATGGACTATATCCTGCCATTAATGAATGCCGCGCATTTACGCTTACAGCTCTAATTGAGCTTTTGACAGCAATTTAATATTATAATTAAGACGATTAACACTAAAAGCCCGAAAGTAGACTAAAATAAATTGTTTTTATTGCTAATAATTTCTAGTCGTTGGGGTGCAAGATAAATATTTCAGTATGGCTTATAAATTGTAGTGAATGAGTACTGAAATTTAGCAAGTTTAAGCTTTTATATTTTATATTATATTGGGCAAAGTATGTAAAAGGAAAGTTGTCCGGTAACCAGAGAAATTCTGCTGCTTATTGCTGAAAAGAGTAGCATACGCGCTAGATGGATGAGGTCTCGTCACCCTTTGGACAAGGCTGAATGGAATAGAGCACGAAGTAGGCTCCGTCGAGTGGTTGTGGAACACAAATGGTTTGATGATAAACTTTCCATTGCTATTGTCAGGCTACAATACTTCCCTCTTCAGTGGAAGCTCGGAATAATATCAATGTTCTGCATCCAGATACATATATAAAATCAAACAAATTCACACTGTATCGTTTATATATAACATAAACAAATTCAAGCTTTATCGATTATATATAAATTACACAAATTCAAACTCTGTCGTTCAGAAACTATCTTTTAATTTTTGTCTTGAACTGCCGCTCTTCGGCCTTTTTCAACGACTAAAGTATCGACGTATCGAAGCTAGCAAACCAGGGCTGCGATCCCTCGATAACTTACAGGGCTGTAAACAATAATTTGGGTTAGTGATGATACACAAGCCAGGAAAGCCGGAATGTGAACCTTCCTCCTACAGACCGATAACTCTCCTCCCTTCTATATCTATGGCAGACTCAGAAGCAGAAGCAGAGGCAAAATCTGTGACTGAGACCAGGCCAGAGCCTATGGCTGATTCAGAAGCAGAGCTGAGGCTGAGCCCTAAGTCAGAGACTGAATCAGACTCTGACGCTGCGACTGAGGAATCGGACTTTGCATGAGCTCAGGAACAATTTGAAATTGGGGAACGGAATGATTTTGGAACATATAAGAGAGAAGAAAAAAAGGGTGCTGTCTGATCGCGAACGAACTCGTTGAAGAAGCGACGCAATCGGTTGCTCTCTGAAAATTTGGACAAAGTGTGAGTGAAAGTCAGACATCGAGAGACAGAGAGAGAGAGAGAGAGAGTTGTTTACGAACTATGGTATACTGTAAAGTGTAGCAGCATTATTGGCAGACTTTGAATAAAATTAGAGGTGGAATTAATAAATGAAAAATAATTATAATTATATTAATAATAAGACAATAATAATAAAATCTACTCGTGGGATTATTTTTATTTTATTAGCTGATTTAAACAGAATATTTCAGGCACGCTCTTAGGCCCTACGCCGCAGCTCAACAGAAGAAGCCAAGTTGTTAATTGATTTGACTAAGGCTTTAAAGCTATAACAGCAGATTGAAAGCTTAACGCCTGCCATCTGGCAGGCATTTACCGACATGCCCACCCACACACACACACACACACCATTCACCCACCCACACACACAGAGTAACACATCCACACGTTGGCAGGACAATCGAGAAAGTTTGCCTGAGGTAAGCAAGAAAAAAAGTTTGCCAGCCACTTGGCAAGTGACTACATCGATGGGCTGTTGGCGCCGTTAAGTAAGGATGCTGAAGGACTCTTTCAGCTGGCGCCTTTCCTTTTTTTGACAATGTGTTCGGGCTAAGAAATGACAAAGCACGAAAGTTTTCTTAGGGGCACGCACTCTCGTTAGAGACCATGATTGAACGCATTTCGAGGCACGCATATCCTGTTGAGATTTTAAAGCTCGATTCGCATGCAGCGTGTATTAAACACGAAATGATTTTCTAGCGAACGGAAGAAACTTTTCATTTAAGCCGTTAAACTGTTTGGCTTGCCTCGTTTTTAATTAAAAAAGTGACCGGCCGGAAAAAGTTGGTAACAGGATTTTAGCGCATTTGCCAGACGACGCGACTGCCAGGCGAACTTTTTCACTATGCTTGTTTTTTTTTCATCTTTTTTTTCATTTAGCTCCAAAGTTGAAAGCGTGCTAGCTTTTGCCTCGTAGTTGATGGCATTAGTTGAAATTTAAGTGCAACAAATATTTGTGCATTGCGTTCGATTAGAATTTTCGACGCTCTGCATCCGCAGCGTAGTCAGAAATAGTATATCATTAGCCTTGCCTTGCCTGTCGTCTGTCGAAACTCATTTCATATTTTTGCTTTTGCCTGCTCCTATTTTTTGCTGTCTGCTCTTGTTGACACTCAACTGATGAAGCCCGCAAAGCTTTGGCATATTTCTCATGAATACTATTTGCACCCACCCAACCACACACACACACTCCTTCGTCACTTGCCACACCTTCGCACACACACTCAGATGTAGACTGTGGCTTTGAGTACGTTGAGTTATGCGTGAATATTCGTGAATATTTGTTGCGATTGAGCTGTCTGTACATGAGTGAAAAAGTTACTGTGACAGCATAGAACTCTTTAAATATTCTGTTATTTGGCTTATGTCGGGAATTTCGAAGGGATGGAAACATGTGCCTAATGCCATGCATGCAGAGATCCGCTTTGGACAGCTTTGATGTGGGTTAAATATCAAGAGCAAAACATGTTTATAAATTTATTAAAGTAACTTAAGTATAAGAAAAAAAAAATTATGAAATAAGATAATTTAATTGTCCACGAGTTAATTTCTAATTTATAAGATCAGTTTAGCTAAAGTGACACACTAATTGTTTATATGATTTATGATACGCATTACAGTACGGATCGTTAAAAAGTCTAGACTGCGAGCAAAACTTGTTTGAGAAGTGAATTATTTAAACAAACTTCTGACGCTCAATTGCAGAAAGACAATGCTTAAAAGTCGCTAAAAAGTCTTTGAAGACTTCGCTAAGAGCGCGGACAGGTGGCCAGCGACGACTCTCGCGCCCGAAAAACAAAACCAAAACAGAGAAACGCGGCAAGCGTCAAGCACGTGTAGTTGCTGCACGCTGATTGGTCAGCGGCTTTCGCTTTTTCGCCAGCACAGAGCATACTTGCTCTCTCGCGTGCGCTCTTCGGTTGACTAAGAGAGTGCGAGCGCCATAAGTGAACTGGTTTGACGGCACCCTGTATGGCATGCTGTGCTTGGTCGCTGGCTGGTGCCAAACGACGACGAAGCAACACGAAACGTTTGTCAGTTGTTGTTCGGCGTTCATTCAGTGCAGGCTAGGCGTATACGCAACGCATCAAGCCTAACGGTTAACGGGCAGCGCGAATTCGTAGCGCGTCGTCGAATATAACAAGAAAACAAAATCAACAAAAATAAGAAGTAAAGTAAAGAAGAAAAAAAAAAAACAAGAAACGAAATACCAAAATTGGCAAAATTTTTGCATACCGGTTCCCACACAAAAAACCGTTAAAATTTTAATTCAGTCAAGCGAGCGCTTCCTGTTGAGATCTTCAACAAAAAATTAATGTAAGGCGACAGCTTAACTAAAAAAAATTTGTATTCAAGTAACTTAATCTGAGAATGCCTGAATATGCGATTATCTAAGTAACTGAGTATGTGAATAAGTATCTAAGCCTTTTTGCATATCTGTGAATTTGTGTGTATCGTTCTTAGCAAATAACTAGTGTTAACTGTGATCTCAAGCCCTGTCGCTAAGTGCTCGGTCAGGTCGGGTCAAGTGCTTTTGCCAAAAAGCCAGACACGCCCCGTTTCACACGCCCCGGCGCAACAGTTAGCTCACATAAATTTGTATGCACAGACAAAATACTGACGAGCATTTATTAAATATTCATAAAAGTTGCCGTCGCTTAGCAAAAGAAACCAAAACAGAACTCTCTCAGAGCTGACAGAGGAAAAAACTCAAATAAAGTAGAGAACATAGCAACAAGTCGGCGCCATTTGGTCAACAACGTTGCCAACACTCTATTCATTTATTAACATTCGCTAAGAGTGGAAAAAAACAAAAACAAAAACAAAAGCAAAAGCAAAGCAGCGCGACGCTTCGGCTTCCCAGAATTGGCAGTTAATTTTTGAAAAAACCGTAAAAGAAATAAGAAAACCAAAAAATAAAACCGCAAAACCCACAGGAGAGACAGCAACAGCTGAAAGCGTGTAATACGAGTTGTTGTGCGTGTGTGTGTGTGTGTGTGTGTGCATGTGTGTGTGTGTAGCTTGTCATTAAAGAGGCATGTGGATGCAAAAGATCTCAAGCAACCCACGCAGAAAGCGCATAGAAATTGAAAGTTCCGCATAATTTGCAGCAAAAGAAAAAAGAGCTGAACTAAAGTGAAAAACTGATTACGCGACGCGTTCTAGATACTAAAGTGCACTTATATGTATATACATAACATAAATATATACATACATACATATATAATGTATACAGACTTGGCTGCAGATACAATCGAGTCGCTTTGTGTCGAATCGTGTGCCAAAACCGTTGTGTTTATTATTTTTATAAAATATGACAGCAAACAGTCAGAAAAAACAATTCGAATTGGGTCTCGCTATGTGAAACGCAACGAATGCATCCATAAGATACAGATACAAACACACACACACACACACACACACACACACGCACGCACACACACACTAGCTCACTGTGCCGTGTGTAGCTAATATAATCAACGCTAAAGTTGAGTGCAATGACAAAATTGCTGATAACTGACCAATCGCGCATCTCAATCATTAATTATGTTTCAGTTTCAGCTTTGTCTTCGTCTCTTGGCCTGAAATTTCATCTCGTTTCAGTTAATGAAACTTCTGTTTAAAGAGACTGAACAAAGAATGTTGATCTGCTGCAGCTGGAAAATGCTTAGACGTTCACGATTTATGCTAAATAGTTGTCTAGAATCGCATTAAGCTTTCAAGGTTATCTTGTAGATACTTTTTAGTTGAGCTCCATTACATACGTTCAGCTATGTAGAAAATTATACGTATGTATGTATATAAATTTTTGAAATTTCTGCTACGGCAGAAAGTCAAAAACTTTTATTTGGCAATCAGCTAAGATTTATGTTTGTGTGTTGTATTAGCCCAAAGTATTTCATATAGGTACACGTCTATAGATATTCTGTTGTTTGTTGTATCACGCCCTCTCTCTCGCTCTCTCTCTCCTTCTCTCTGTGTGTGCTTTGGCGCTATTTATAGGCGCGTAACACATACGCGTATAGCATGTATCTTATAGATACATTCTGGCTAGCTGCCTGGCTGCCTGGCTGCCTGGCAGGCAAAAACTTTTGCATCGACCTGCCTCAGCCTCAGCCTCTGCCTCTGCTTCTGCTTCTGCCTCTGCCTCTGTCTGTGTCGCTGCCATCGCATCCGACTGGTGCTGGTGCTGCCCGTCTGGGCCAGCCTGCTCATAAATATAAAGCCGAAGCGACATTGGCGAGACAGTGCGCCAAATGGACGTCTGCATTGCCTCACAGATCGACACAAAGGAATCCGGCCAAAAAAGGTTCTCTCCGTCTCTCTCTCTCACACTCGCGCTGTCTTTGTCTCTGTATCTGCAGATCTTGACAGCACTTGGCAATCGACTCTGCAACATGTTGCCGTTGCCTGTTAGCGTTTGCTTTGAAATCGAAAACAAAAATTGATGCCAGACGCAAAGGCAAAGGCAGAGGCAGCCTCAAAGATGGCTGAAAAGGCTAGGGAGTTAACGCAGCTGGCACAGCTGGTCAGATTTGCTGATTGTGGCCATCAAAGCGCATAATTGTTGTTTATGTGTTTATTTGCCAGCTCAAAATAGCATGTACAACAACAACAGCGGCAAGCGTTAGGCTTTCAAGTTTTCCGCATTATCCGAAAAATATTTTCCAAAAGCCAAGAAATGTGCGCAATTTTTGTTTCTTGCTAAAACGTCAAAAGAAAACAAAAGCCAGCCGTAAATATCATGAGCTACCCAAACCTGACGACCAGTTTCATTTTTATTTTGCTTATATTTTTATTTTTATTTGTATTTCAATTACTTTTATTTCTTTTGAGACTTGCATAACAAGCGCGGCATGCAGCTTGCGGCAAGTGCGCAGAAACATTTGCAGTTTTGCAGCTGACAAAAGCGCAGAGACCGTCGATCCGCTTGATTGCTGGCGTACGTAATTACAAGAAATCAAATATCAAGAAAAAAAAATACAAAAAATACAAAAAATTAAAAATAAAAGCAAAATACAAAAATGAAAAAAAAAAGAAAAAAAAAAAAAAAACTTGAAAAACTGCTAAACACAAATTGCAGCTGACTGCAGTTGTTGGACAGAGGGTGGGGTTGACTGAGGGGCGGGCAGTGTAGTGCAGCGCAGCGCAGCAAGAACCGGAAAGGAAGTGAGCGTGTAAGTTACCAAGACTTTGACTTCGGCTGCGACTGCGACTTGGAACCCAACCAGCCAAAAACCGGTTTTCAGTCGCTGACGCCAAGGGGAACCCGCACAGCCCGCACAGCCCGCGCGCGCCCAGCGCCTGCACGCTTCTTGGAAGCAGATCGTCAGCTATGCCAAGTCATTCACTTGCAGGCGATACGAGTTTTTCCATTGTGTGTGCCGTTGTTGGTGCAGCGCGCAGGCGCAGGCGCAGCTTTGTTGATAGTGCGGGCGAAGAACACGACGAAACGAAACGAAATGGAATGAAATAAAACGAAACGAAGCGAAGCACGAGACAAAGCGTAATACAAAAACTTGATAGTTGCCAGTGGCTAGGCGTGCATTCAAGAACAAAACTGAGCAACATGCTTATACACTGAGAGAAATGATAAGAGAAATGGGAAGTAGTTTCATTTAGTCGCCTCTAATCACAAGCAGGGAAAAGCTGCTGAAGCATTCGCAAGTCAGCTTGGCTGCTCTACGATTAGAATAATAATAATATAATAATACAAAGATGTTAGCTCTTTGGTGCCTCATGATCTTCAAGAGACATACCATTACATACAATATTATATATTATATATATTCTAAATGTATTTTATATGTCTGCATAAGCAAAGTTTACTTACTTCACTTTATATCATTAAACTTTATATATTCTCTTAAATCTTCTAATTTCATTCAATTTACAACGAAATTTTTCTCTGTGTACACATCAAAGTGCGTAGCAGAGAAGTGACTTAAGAAAGTTCTTGTTAGACAAAGGGAAACAACGATTGGGTTGGGTAATGCATACCGTTCTTTGGCTCTGTAATTCACTCCGTTCCACCTACTCCTCTCTCTCTCTCTGTGTCCCACTCTCCCTCTCCCTCTCTCTCACCCGCTCTCAGTCGGCGTGTGCAATGTGAGGCAGTTTTCTAGCAATATGCTTTTAGTATGCTTTGCAGCGCATGCGTCGAGTGCTTTGGCCCAGCTCGTGTCTAGCTGGAGGTACTTGAACCCTAGCATGGAACACACAAAATGGCGCTGGAGCAGCTACCTTTGGTCGCATATAGTAGGAGCTGAACATTTATGCATGATATATGAATGTGGGCGATGCCAGGCATTGAACTTTGCCCAAGCGTTGCTTTGTGGCAATACTAGACGAAAGACTAGACTCTAGAGTCGCGTAGAATAGAGCATTTGAGCTGTTGTTGTTGTTCAAGCTTTTGGTATTTCATTCGCATTAATCCCTGCAGCTGATAACGAATTGAGCTTCACTTAAGCAAAGCTGATTTATGTCTCGCCCCGAAAAGTGTCAACTGCTCGGCCCAGTGGCCTCCATTCCGGGTGTCAGCTGGCTGCAATGTGAACTCAATCGTTGCCCAAAATTGATAAGTTAAGGCCAGGCGTGGAGCAGAGGAAGAGGGAAAGAGAAAGAGAGAGTGAGAGAAACGCAGACAAAACAAACGACAAAGAGATATTCGAGAATTGCTGGCATAACTTTTGTTTTAACCTTTTAAATGCGACCGCCGTTGTCGGCAGGCAACACGAGACGCGAAGCTGGAGAATGAGTTGGAGACGGAGTCGCTCTACGTAACGCGAGTCACTGTTGGGGCTTTCTGGCTGCTGCCGTCGCTTTTGTTGTTGTTGTTGTTGTTGTTGTTGTTGTTGTTGTTGTACAAGCATAAACGTCCATGACCCTTTGGCCTGTCTCACAGCAAGAAACAGCACCAGAGACTGGGCTAGACACAGAGCGACAGAGATAGAGAGGGCGAGAGAAACACAACAGAAACAGAAACAAATACCAAAATAATAAAAAAATTGAAAAAGAGAAAAAATCACAGCTGTTGACATAAAGTTTCAGTTTGAGTTTTTGCTGAGTTCATTAAAAGCCACTGAGAGTCGGTGAAATATAATGTAGTGAACGATAGAAAAGAGGCGCATTGATTTGACAATTGGACAGGTTCGTCAATAAACAAGAGAGGGTGAGCGGGGGAGAGGGGGAGCGGAAGAGTGAGAGAGGGTTGCCATAGAGATGACACGACTAAGGGATGCAGAGCAACACGAGCTGCTTTTAGACAGTAAAATATATAAATAGAATGTATATATGTATATATTTATATAAATAAATATATTTATTGATGCTTTCAACGGTTCAACCACATGCCCTTTCCTGTTTGGCATCAGTCAAATTGAAAGCCGATTTCAATTAAAACGCAGACATTTCCTGCAGCGCCATATAAGAGCCACGTGCATGAAAAGACGTGCTCAACAAATAATAATAATAATGAATGATATTATTACTATTGTTATGTTTGCAAATGTTTTATTCTGTTAGACAATGCCAAGCGTTGTCAGCACGTGCGTGTAGGTGTCATCGCCTATAGAGCGCGACAGCCAGCGAGCGATAGATAAACAGTTAGAGAGTGAGTGAGAGAGCAGGCGAGGCTTGTGATTCAGTGGTAAATGAGCGTGATTCCAATAAACTCAACCTTTGATTTGCTGACTCAATAATAAAGTTCGAAAGTTGTTGAGTGAATCACTTGAATAGCCAAAGCGTAGACGAGAAGCCGAAGTGTTTAGGCGCATTTGATAACATGATATTAGCCAGCTAACTGGCTTATTGGCCTTTGTATATATTTCCAATTTTCTGTTGATTTTTGTACAACTTAAGTTTATTTTCTATTTCTCGTCTCTCTTCTTTTTTGCAGCACAAATTGGCGGTGAATGTGCTGATTTCATAATAAAACGCAAATAGCTAAAGAATCGCTTCTCGCTCAACGGCAACGATTTGAGCCACACTGACGCAATTCAATTTGCCAGCTACAGAGAGACGACCGCAAGCTCATAAATTGAGATTAAGCAAGCGTTCACTGGAGGCTGCGTAGTGCCAGAGTCAGCTGTAGTTCAAATACTGCAAGAGGGGAGCTCAAGAGGAAAAAGAAGAAGAAAAGAAAAACATAACAAATCAATCACTGAGCGTGCTCTCGACGCTCCACACAATTTGCATGAGCCAAAGCATTAGCCAGCAGCAGCAGCCGCACCAGCTCAGCCGCAGCCACAGCCAGAATCGCAGCCAAAGTGGGAGCCGCAGTCAGAGCCAAAGCCAGAGCCAGAGCCAAAGCCAGACCCAGAGTCAGGGGAAGCGTCGTTCGAGTGGCATTTTATGGCAATTGCGCCATCAGCTGCACAGGCGTAGCACAAGGAAAATGAAAACAATTTCATGATACTACAAGTGGTCCGAATCGGTGCTATTGAACTATCTGAGAATGCCATCGACGCCGTACGATCTGGTGCAGGATGATCAGGACCTGCGCGTGCCGCTTCATGCCGAGCAGGCGTTCTTCCATGGCATCACATTTCAGGCCAAGGTAAGTCGAAGATGTTGCAGCTTTCATCTTGAAGTTTAGTTTAGATTCATCTTTATATTTTCTAATATTCCAACATTTCAGTCAAAACTCACTTAAAATCTATTCAAGCTAACTCATGAATCATCTAACCACTTGTTCACATTTCAGTGACTAATCTCATATTTAGACAGCTATCATTATTTTATAGTCTTCTCGGTATGCGAAATGCTCATGCCGCATACTAATTCCCAAATGGTTCTGCAATACGCAAAGCAATTTCGTCGGCTTGTCTTTTAAGTTGTCTTGGCTGAAGGAAGAGGTGTGTCTACCCTCTTAAGCAATTGTGCCGAGTGTGTGCTGGAACAGCTCCATTTCTCTTTTATCGCCACAATATCCGTTTTGGCCACTTTGTAATTGGCACATCCCCATTGGCCATAGCCCGAAACGTATATTTACTTAAATTTACCAATTTCTGTATTCTTGTATTTTTATATTTTTCTTCTCTCTTGCAATCATGTTCATATCAAACGTTGCAAACGTGGCCAAACACACACACACACACACAATTATTTACAATTTTATAAATGCAATTATATACGTATATATCATTGCAATTGAATTGAGGCAGCTTTGTTGTTGAGGTTGTTGCTGACGGAAGCATTGGTTACACGAATATCCCCCTCTCCACATATATGTGTAAATTTATATGGGAAGTTTGAATACGCGGCTAACACAGCTGAAAGGGGTGTATTAGGGGTGAGCGTTTGTTGAACTTGAAATTGGTAAAACTCATTAGCCTGAAGGTCTTTATACTACATGGGAGCTGAGCTTGAAATATCTGTAGATATCTATAAATTCATTTTGAGTAGAAATATGTAAATCATATTCGCTTAAGCTTAGCCTCATCCTGTAACAGCTGACTTTATTAAATTTCAAATTGAACTTCTTTAAAGGTTACTTTTATTTATCTAATATTAATATACAAACTGAGCGAGCATGCTGCAGTCGCTTATGCCTGAGCTAGCACTCCGACTTGTTTTGTTTTGACTTTGCTTTTTAATTTTTTATTTATTTTTGAGCATTCAGCAAGTTAGTCAACTGTCACATGGCCAGACATGTTGTTGTTGTTGTTGTTGTTTGTGTTAAGAGGGGGAAAATGATAAACAAATTTCCATTTTGTGTATGTTTGTGTGCGTGTGTGTGCGTGTGTGTATGCGTTTACTCGCATTCAATTATTCAGCAACGCATGGCGAGCATTTGTTTAGTTCTTCTTTTCTTTTTGACTGTATTTTTATTATTATATATTTGTTGTTGTTGTTTATTATTTTTGTGCAATGTGTGGAAATTGTTTGCGTGCCAAGCTTATATTCTCTATATATAAGCGAGTGTGTGTGTGTGGGTGTGTGTGTGTGTATCTACCTAAGCACAGTTGGTATTTTTATTATACTTTGGTCAGTTGAAGCTTTTTGATTTCTATTTGATTTGATTAGCTCGCAATGACTGTTATGAGCGAAGCCAATGACCCTTGTTTGGACATATGTATATTTGGCTAGTTACTAGTTGGCCATGTTTCCCAGAGACTGCAGAAGCTCACGAATCGCTTCAGCTGGAGTGCATTGAGCTTTGACTTTGTCGACTCAATGGCATCTCTCTCTCTCTCTTTTTTTTGTTGATGCCACACTTTGTATGCAAAGCGCTTGACATTAGGCGGCAGCATTGAGACAGCCCAACTCTATGTGCAGACAAAAAAACATTGCACTTGGATTCATAGTTGTTGTTGCTGTTGTTGTAGTTGCAGTTGCAGTTGCAATTAAATGCACTCAGTTGCCAAGCCAAATTGCCGTGAAGCAGCGCTAAGACCCACGCTAACAACAAACAGCCAAACAATTTGCATTGCCATAGAGGCGGTGTTGGCGGCGGGGGCGTGGCATGTCTGCCACTGTAGCCCTCACGTATGTGCATAGGCTCTTTGTGTCGCCATCCACGTGTTGTTTGTTGTTGTTGTTGTTGTAGCACGTTGCTATTTGCATTTTCCATAAATGAAAAGCAAGCAAAACACAAAGTTTTGCACTTTTCCGATGCTCGCTTTGCTTTCTGCTGTATACCGTTAGTCCAGCTAGTATATATGTATATACTATACAAAGAGGCATATCTCGTATATGATATGCTTGGCTGGCTAACCCAAATAAGATACAAGTCGGGCAGATAACAGTTTAAAAGACTGCCTGCAGTGCATACAGCAGCTTGTTCTTTGCTTATTTCAGTATATATGTATGTGTGTATGTATGTATGTATGTATATTTTGTTGTTCAGCTGTGTCAGCCCAACTGATTCATCTGCGTCGCAGGCTCAAATAACGAGCGTGAGTCATGAGTGTTTGTGTTTGAGTGTGCGGCTGTGTGGCTGTCATTGAAGGCATTATTTATGAGAGGTATCGGACAGGACGCCACTTATAAATATATTTATGCCACAGCCTGCAAATCTCGCTCTCACACACTCATACACGCAAATCTCAATAGCGCCTGCCTCTAACTTTGCCTGCTCTGACTTTTGCTTGCTTAGATTAATTGAATTTCACGCTTTGATTTCGCGCCATACGAAAATTGGTTAGCTGCTGCCACTGCCGATGCTGCTGCTGCTGCTGCCTCCTTGTGGGCCACGCCGCATAAATCTTTCAAAAGGTGTATAAATTATTCGCTCTCACGCACTTGGTCTGGCGCCGTGTTTTTCTTTCGCACTTTTCTTTTTGTTTTTGTTACTTTTTGGTTTTCTGCCTGCTTGGCAACATGACGTATACTTAACTTTTGTTTCGTTGCGATTTCCTGCAAGTTGGCTCTATCAAAAATTTATTGAGCAAGCCCTCAAGTTCGATTCGATTTATGTTTCCGCACACAGTTTCCGTTATTTTGACGCGCTTTTCCACACTGAGCTCATCAATTATTGAAGTTGAGGTTCTGTCATAGATGTTTTCCCTGACTATGCTGCCTCAGTTCTCTTTCTCTTATGCGTGCGTGGGCAGCTAAATTTACAGCTTATTTCTATACCACTTACCCAAAATATCATTTAAATTTGACAATATTTTGACACAGAATGAAACATGCACTTCCCTTGATATATATATATTTGTATGTTGTATGTGCTTTACAACCTTAGCTGAATGCCTTCAGGCTTCGATCCGTAATCAATTTCCTGCAATTTCCATAAAAATTTTCGAATTTTATGCTGATGATATTTTGAATACAGACATGAACATAAATCCAATTGAATGATTTGCCACCCGCCGCCTAAAACAATTTGCCTCTTTTTTTTTTATTAGTTCTTCATCTTACAAAACTCTCGTTGTTATTTATGAAGCTTTCGGTTTATGTATTTAGGCATTATTATTGTCTGTTGCAAAATTAATTATTTGATATTAAGGTGAAGGTGAGAGGCATTTGATCCAATTCGCTGCAAAACGAAACGATGAACATCTCAAGACTATGAACATGAACAAGAATATACAATATTCTTTTTTTTATATATAGACTCATAAAAAATATGGCGCATAAAGAAAAATATTGAAAAACATAAAAACCGAGCACAGTGTCTGCGGTCCACGTGCTGCCTGTCTCCCTCTCTCTCACTCTCACTCCCTCTCCCTCTTCCTCACTGTGTGTGTGTGTGTAATTTTTCACATTTGTTGTGTTTACCCATTTACCATTTGGTGTATACGTACGCAAAATTATGAATTTTCATATGGTTTGGCGTCTGCGTCGGTGGCGTATACGCAATATTTCCGCTCTGCTGCTGTTGCTGCTGCTACTCCTGCTGCTGCTGCTGCTGCTTTTTGTTTTGTTTATCTAAGTGGCACATGCAGCTTCTGCGCGTTTGTTGTTCAGGCCAACAAGGGACAGAGCATCGGCCAAGAAAACCGCCTCTTCATATATCAATTTCAATTATCTGCTTTGGCTGCTGGTTTGAGTCGGTGCCAAAAACCCATTCTTGCTATATAAATTATTGGTTGAGCGTCGAAAAGGACAAAACCCGAAAAGGATTATGCGGCGTGCAATTGGGTCCTGCTGCTGGCTTTTATCAGCCACAACTGACACGGCCAGACGACCCAGCCAGCGCACAGGGCACGAGGAGGCGTGAAAAATGACTCATAAAATGCAAATAAAATCTCAAGTGTCCTCTTGGTGAGCGAGAGCGACAGACTCGACTGGGCTTTGTATATGTCACTGTCAGGATTGCTTTTCAGTTTTGGCTTGGCTTGGCTTTATTTTGTTGCGTCCCAAAAACTTGAAGACGCTTTAAAAATTTCATATTTGCCATTCCCGCAAGACAAGGCAAATCATTTCGTTTGGCATGCCGTGTTTCACGTGTTCGCTTAACCTTTTCCACAAAGTTCAATCTGCTCGTTAAGTCAGCGAGCTAAACATTTAGCAATTTTCCATACAGCTAGCTAACATTTTCCGGCAACAGTTTTCACTCATTGGCATTGCGCCATCATTTTGCGAATCTGTTTAGTTTTCGTCTGGTCAACATGGCAAAACTGAATACACTTTATGTGCAACAAATTTGGTTGCATCTATCCGCTGCACTATTAAAACAACAATGCCTCCTCTCCTCTTCCTCCTCCTGCTGCTGTAAACAAACACAACATACAGAATATTATTGTTTAAATATGAATCTTGCAATATATAGTATATCGGCCTCTGTCTATATTTTTAACGAACGCATTTCATTTTATCTCTGTTGTCTTTGCGCTCGGGCCACATAAAAAGTTCAATAAAAACAATAATAATAGCCTATAAAATATGTATATCTGTTTCGAATTGGCGCACATTATCCAGGATTATTCGCCCTGGCTCACGACTTGGCCTAGAGCATCTCATTTTCATATTGATTGCAAATTATTAGCTTAACATCGTTATGAGAGACAGAGTCTCTGTCTCTATCTCTGTTCAGGTGGCCATCCTTACAATGGCCCAGGAATAGTTATTCGAAACAAACAGAATTTTACTGCTACAGGCCACGCCCCTCTCAGTATCCCTGTTGTCAGTGATTTCTCATGTTTCGCCGAGCAGATGTCTGCGTGTTTAATGTGTGTCAAGTGCGTTTTTAGTGCTGGTCGTCAGCGTTTAAGTGCCCATTAGTGATCACATATAGATATCTGTGTATATATATATATGGGAGTTTGGGCTGGTTGTTCCATTCTGAGGCAACTGACTCACTCGATTGGCATTGCTCAATGGGGCATGAATGTGGCAAATGCTCTACTCTGCTCATTTGTTATCTACTTATTACACAATTTGCAGTCGCTGCTGTTGCTTTTGCTGCTGTTGTTGCCACACAAATTGGCTGGCCATTTCGCAATTGGAAGCAATCGCTTTTCACCTGGCGCAGCTGCAGCTCACATGTGCATTTCCAATGAGTCAGCCAAAAACGAGCCAAACCAGGCAGTCAGTGGCGCAGGCGCAATAAACCACAACGGTGGCTACGGTGGCTCTCACCCACTTTGGACTCTTTGGCTGCTCTTCCAGTTTGGCAAATGGGTAACGCACGCAAATTGTGTACTCGCTGCTGCTGCTGTTGGTGTCTAGCGAAGCGCAGCATTGCGGAAGTTGCAACGGCAGCTGCTGCACGTTTGCTCGTTCGTTTATATGTGGCACACCAACTCCCAACAGTCCCGACCCTTTGCTAGTCTGCCAGTTTGGCTGCCAATGGTCGCTGACAGCTGCCTTTGGCAATATTTGGGCTTGGCCCTGGCCAAATTGTCAATAAAATAGCACAGCACAGAAACAGCACCAATTTGGGCTAACCGAAGTGCACACACCCTTAATGGATTCTGCTGCTGACAGATGTTCAAAGTAGCTGAAAATTGAACAATTGATCGGAAGACATTTCGAAAACTTTGTTACTGATCAGATAAGTTAATGGGATACAAGTGTTCAATGACTACTTGATACTTTCAACAGGCCACACAGAAATTTGCCATGAGACTTGTATGAGTCTTAGCTGAAATGTAAGATTCAGTTTTGAGATATTCCAAGACCCACTTTAGCCAGTTCCTTTCCAGTTTCTAGTCTGAGATGATATCTAATTTTCAGTTGATTGTCCAAAAGGAGACGTTCTAAGACCTTTTATAGTCTGTGACTTGATGCATTCCAGTTAACATGATTTAGTAGTTGCTTAAGACTTATCCTAAGCTTTACATTCACAACTTTTTTCTATTCTATTCACATTTAATTCTAGGGCCTAGACACCATTTCATTTATGACTCTTTTATCCTTATAAAAATTTCAGCTTTCTTTTAACACTTTGCATAGCATTTGCTTCATTCCTTTGCAGCTGCCTTTTGCGACTTACCGCAGCGAATTACTATAAATAATCAAAACTTTTCTGTGCTACCTACTGCAGTTTATCTTCTCATGCCCTTTGTTTGAATATCAGATGAAAAGCATCAAGAAAAACCAAATCAATTGTTGCAGCAAATAAAACTAGCAATTTTTTTCAGTTTTTTTTTTTCTTTCTTTTGGATAATGACAAGAATCGATTGTCTGCAATCTTTTTATGCCAATTTTGTGCAGGCGCAAATCTTAAAGGGTAGCTGCAAAAATAGCTCGTTAACTGCTGCTCACGTTTCAGGCAAGAGATAGAAGAAAAAATTGAAAAAAAAAATAGATAAAAAAAAATAGTACAAATAAGAAGAAAAATTGAAAATTATCTGTGAGGCCGTCATCAAAGCGGCAAGCGCAGAGCTCCCAGTTTAATCAGCGACAGGCATTGAATGCAATTGAAGTCACTTAGCTATGCAATCTTTCACAGTAGTTGCAGTTGCAGTTGCTGTTGCTGCTGCTGCTGCTGCTGCTGTAGTTGCTGCAACTGCAACTGGCTGTCTTATGCATTTTTTTTTTGTTGCCTTGCTGTTTCTTATCGGAGCGCACGCTTTGTGGCATTTGCTTTGACTGTCAGCTACTGCAGCTAGCTGTTGTTGTTTCTGTTGTCGCTTGGCTGCCACTGTCAAGTGCAATTATGGGGCAGGCATTCACTGCAACTGCAACACGACCTTTGACACAGCCACCAGGCAGCAGCAGTTCGAACTGTGGCGCTCTTACAATTTAATTAACTATTAAATTTGATGCGTGCTGCTTTTGTGAAAGTCAACGTTTCTCTTCATATATGTATGTATGTATTGATTGACTGCATAAAGAAAAATGTTTTCTTATATCACATTGCCTGTTCGATGAACTCTGGCAACTATTAAACTGCTTTAAACAACTATACGCAAGTCGCAGCTGTGAGCATGATGGATTACTGCTATATGTGGGATGTGCTAGGATGCTGTGTATATATATATATTTTTTTTCCATAATTTATACACTCAAAGAGAGGCAGACAGCAAAATTAATTGGATTTGGCCAGGCCAAAAATATCAGGCAACATTCATGATGTCATTATTAGCCTTTATATGAATATGCTTGCATATATATATAGAATATATATATATAAAATATTGTGTATATACACGATATTGTATAGCTGTTTTGATGACAAACACAAGTCGTTTCGCATGTTTTCTTTTTCATATATTTTCAAATTAAAATTTCAACAACATTTTGGCTTTTAGCTACAAAATTTAAATTTAAAGAAGACGCTCGAATTGTTTTTCTTGGTAGCGTGGAATCTAATAAGCGCTTTGGCTGTCAATTATTTGGACATTAATTAAACACGCATTGCTGTTGTTGTTGTTGTTGTTGTTGCTGTGGTTTTTATTGACATTGCGCCGGGATTAGGCACATCTGGGTGACTTTGCTTGTTGCCTTGGCCCCTTGCCCCCTTCGACGGTATTCGCAATTGAATTTATTTGAACTTTTTACGTGGCCAACGAGCAAATGGGCCAACTAATTTGCATGCCGGAGGCCGCATGTGAAGTTAAAAGTTATTGGGCCATAAATAACGCCCGGCCAAATTCTAAACAAACATTTTTCCGACAGTCGAGAAGACTGTGAAAGTTTTCCACTTGATGCTGTCTGTCTGTCTCTCTGTCTGTCTGTGTGCCTTGGTTGTCTCTCTGTCTCTCTGTATCTCTGTCTGCCTTGCCTTTTAGTGCTTTGTGTGAAAATTAGCATAAAACGTTTGGCATTTTTTGCCATTTGCTGCTTGCTGCCAATCGTTAAAATGTTAAATGTACAGCAAAATATCGCATGCAGCAGACACAAAAAAAAAAAGTGTATCCAAAAAGACCTAAAACTCCGCTCATAAATGGCCCAATTTTCTTTGAGTTTTTTTTTTTTCATGTATATTGGCATGGTTGCTTTTTCTGCTCTCCCACTCTCAGCAGCGCCCACAAATGTGCGGCTCATATTGTGGTGGGGTGTGGTGTTGCTCTGTTGTGGGCGTGGTCATGGTCTATGCCCGCCTAATTGCTTAATTGAAAGCCAAAGGCAAATTAATAATGTTGTCGATTGGCGCCTAATTGTAAAATATCAAAAGGCAGCGACCCCCAACGATGCGGCGTATACGCAATGTGTTTTCATCTTTGCCTGTTTGCACTTTGACCTCTTGCCTTTTGTTGTTTAGTTTGCCTATTTTCTCTGAAAAATATAACAATTTCAATATTTGGCTAGCCAATCAGCTAAGCATCTTAAAGCATCTTCATGTAGGTAGACTAAGTTAGACAACCTTCAGCTCAATTCAGTTCAGTTGGGACGGCGTGTCCTTGGCCATTATTGTGTGTGTTCTGTGCTTCAATTTGATGCTGCGGTTTGCGCATATTTGTTGGTATCTATATTTACATTTTTGGCAAATTTTTAATTAAAACACATTTTGTCAGCTGTCGCTTAAATCTGAAACTCTGGCTCGCTAAGCTGCGCACCAAATGTTTTCACAGTTGCCCCACATAATTGGCTAATCATGTTGGCGGGCTGGCGGGTTGGCTGGCTGCTGTGGTGTGGGCTGGGTGGGCACTTGAAAATGATTATGCAAACACCCACTCAAAAAAAAAAACAAAAAAAAAAAAAAAACACACACACACACACAACCAAACACTCACAGTTTTCGACTGGGCGAAGGACTAGTAAGCAGCGCAACTGTGTGCTGGTCATGTTTTGGCCTCAGGTCCTCTTGTTTTGCCAGGTTTTTAGTGGGTTCTCAGTTGGCTAAATTAAAATTCTAACTTTAGCACTTGTAGAGCCCAAATAACACTAGCAATGCGCTCTCCTCCTCGCTCTCTTGCTCTACTGCTTTCGCTCGTTCGCTCTCTGGTTTTTTAATGAGCTAAGCGCACGGCCTTAGGCCAATCTTTCTTGGACTTAGTCAGGCCAAGTTGCTGCTAGCAGTTGAGCTACTCTCTATCTCTCTCTCTCTTTCTCTCTCTCTCTCTCTCTCCTTCTCTCTCTGGCTGGGTAGTTCATTGTTTGCCATTAGTTTGTCAAGCTGTCGCCTGCTTGGGATAATATCTTGGCAGTACACGCCCCCTCCTGCAGCGCCTCTCCTTCCACTCCACCCTTTTGCTAGCTGCTTATCTTTTGCTTTATTTGCCTGGCTTTTGTTTAGGAGCTCTGGCCAGTGCCTGAATGAAAATAATGAAGCACATTTAAATGGCACTTGCCAAGGCAGCATAATGAGTGCCAACAGCTTGGCATATGTATAGAGCACAGTGGTTAAAGCCACCCCACACCCACTCACACTCACACTCACACACAAACACACACACAAAAGGACAACTGTCGCCTTTGTGCGCCTTTTAATTATTCAAATTTATTTGTCAGCACAATGTGTGCCCAAGTCTTGAAGAGTGTGGCGCGTGGCATATGTGTGTAGCTGCAGCTGTTGCCGCTGCCATCGAAGTGGAGTGAAACCACAGCGAAACTTTTTAATGAGTTTCGATTCATTGCTCACGCAGTCGCACGCATCTCCCTACAGGACACTCAGGCACAGCTTGCAGCCAGCTGGGGAGCTGCAGAGCTACAGCAACAATGGGCACAACATGCCTGCCATTTATTAATTAAGTTTGCTTAAGCGTGCAGCCCGGCGGAAGTTGAAGGCACGCTGTTAGCTGTCTGTTTGCTCTGTCTAAGCAAAGGCAAATACGTTGCTCTGATCTCTATGCCAGGCCAAATAGAAAAAACTACGAGCTATTCATCCTTTCGGCCATACCTTTTGCCTGCGTGCCCCGGCACCTAGGCAACTTTTGCTTAACCTTCAGCAAAGTTTCTTGCACGTGGCTTTAATTGCTTTTGGACTGCTGCTTGTTGGCTATGGTCTGGTCTGGTCTCTGCTATCTGCGCCCTGGGGCGTGGCATTTCTTTGATTAAAATTGCTTTTGATTAGTTAAATGAGTTGAGTGCGGTTGAGAGAATTCCATTTGTAAAGTCAATAGGCGCCGTTGGTCACAAACCTATCGCTGCAGTCCATAAAAATGCCAAGCACACAAAACGAGCGAGACACACAGAGAGAGAGAGGATGAGGACAAACTTGGCCAAGAGGCCATTCGAAGATTTCGTACACGTTTTTGGTCTTCGAGACCCTCTGCCAAAACGTGTCAAGTGCATTGCAGTATGTGTGTGGAAATTGCACAGGAAGCACTCGAAATGAGGCAGGTCGTAGGCCAAAAGGACAAGACTCAAAGTGCTTGTAAGCCAAGTGCTTAAAACAGCAGAAGCTGCAGTGGCAGAAGCCAGGCCAAGGCTTGCCAATGCTGAAATATTGCGTATACGCCACGCTAGCTGCTTGGCTTTTTACTTTGCCCGCCACATACATAAATCACATTTGATGTCTTACAAATGAAATTTCTTAAAAAAGAAGAATTATTTCCGACGCAGCAAAAACTCACATTAAATTTTATTTAAATGACAACAACAACAACAAAATGTTCGTGGACCACAGCAGATGAACATGAAGGTGACATACGAAGGGGGCGTGCCTGTCGTGTCAACAGTCGCTCAATGGCACAAGACATAAATAAATAATAATAAACAGCAACGCGAAACTGAAGGATTTTCGCGACAGCAGAAGCAGCAGAAGCAGCAGCAGCAGCAGCAGCGGCAGCGGCAGCACTCGCATGAGCTTTACTTTATTTAGATTTTCCATATTCCAAAACATAATTTTCTGAACGTTTGCTTATGTTTATATATATACATATATGTGTTTTATATAAATACAAATAGACGCGTGTAGCTGGTGGCAAAAGGCGGTGCGTATTAGTTATGTCTGAGGTGACATGAAAATGTGTGTGGTGGAAGTGAAACGTTTCCGGGTGGGCTTAATATCGCATGTGGGGTTGGCAGCTGATGTGAGATTAGGGCAAGTCAGAGATGTTTGCGGATAAACTGAAACTTAAATTTAAATTCGTACAGAAAAGAGTCTTGAGTAGAAATAATGCCAAGGCTAGAAAGAGAATATTGCTGATCAGCTGAATGTTTTTATTTATTTATTTTATTTTATTATAATTATATTGTTGATAGATAACTTGAATAATAATTGATGTCAACATCGCTTTTCATTTAATACAAAATTCAAGCTTTATATAGATTGTACATTTTAATTGCTAAATTTCACAATAAACGTCAATATTTGCTTAGCTTTTATAATATTATTTCGTATAGATATTGCCTTATTCATGTGCCATGCCAATATCGAAATAAAAATAGCTATTATTTAATTAAGCACTCAAGCTGTTTGAAGTGTCTTTCAGCCGGGCAGCAATTAAGATAAATGTCAGTTTGGCACAAATGTAAAGTAACATTTTAATCAATTTTATCAATTAAACAAGTAAGAAGGCTCTAGTCGAGACGGCTCGACTACGAGATCCCCTGAACCCTGCAAAAAAGTGATACTCTTCTTCTTTACGCACTTATGAGCGCGCGCTCTGCTAACCGCTCATAACTCCATTTCTAGATGAACGATCGTCATGGAATTTTCAGAATAGATTAAGAGTATTAAAATGCATCTATATGGCAAATTGCAAGTCTCTAGTATTTGAAATGGTTTTTTTCAAATTGGGGGTGAAGGGGGCGTGGCATCCAAAATCTGTAAATTACATAAATTACATATCTATCTAAATAAATAATTTGAAGTTTCTAGCTGAAACAGTGTAGAAGTTATTCCCAAAAAACCTAAAAAATGTAAACGAATTTTCGATTTTTTATCGATAATTTGGAAATGGGATGACTTATCGAAAAAACAAAATAAACTCGTACTGCGTAACTAACATACGAGTGTTCATGTGAAATTTCAGCTCTCTAGCTTTTGTAGTTTCCGAAATCTCGACGTTCATACGGACGGACGGACGGACAGACGGACAGACGGACGGACGGACAGACGGACAGGGCTAGATCAACTTTTCTCGTCACCCTGATCAAGAATATATATACTTTGTGGGGTCTGCCATGCTTCCTTCTGCCTGTTACATACTTTTAACAAAACCATTATACCCTGATTTCCCATTTTCAATGGGCTCAGGGTATAAAAAGACTGAACACAAAATTTGTAAATGTTCGAGGCGAGATATAGACTGAGAGCATCAAGGGTGCGAGTAAGAGATAGACAATGAAAAGGACAAGCAAGGGCAGCGTTTCCCTGCTGCAGCATAGATTGACAAAATTTAATTAAAAAACTGCCAGCGTTAAGGGAAACTGGCATTTCAGTAGCTTTTAAGCAATTTAGTTCATGTTGCCGAACAATTGAATTAGTAGCAAAACTTTTTAGCTGCACTTTGAAAAGTGGAAGTGAAACGGAAGCCAAAACGAGAACCGAAACTGAAACCGAAACCCAAAACCGAAACTGAAATTGAAACACAGGAAATAATGAAATGTGCGCTAGAATTGGCGGTCAGTGTTGGTAAGTGCGATGCAATTTGCTGAGAATTTCGCATAAATAATTGAAAAATAATAATGAACAATTTGCGCTGTGACTCACAGCGTGCGGTATGTGCAATAAATAATTAATGATCGGTGGCAGCCGCAGCAATAAACATTCAACGAATCAACAAATCAGCAGCCAATCAGCTACAATAGCCAGTATAAACAATGCCAGCAATGCATGGCACAATTGCATTCATTGTGAATACGCCAATTCGTTTAGGCAAACACCTTGACATTGACTTTGCTTTGCCCCACACAAGTACGACCAGATTAGTGCAGCTAAAAAAGTGCGCATTGAATGGAAAACTTAATTGTTGAAATGTCCTTATTAGGCATAAATAAACACACACACACACACACGCACACACACACACACGCACACACACACACACGCACACACACACACACGCACACACACACACACACACGCCTCGCCACTGGCATAGTTATTGTGCGTGGCTGCCAATCAGCAAATTGCTTTAATTTTGTGCGAAAGTCGAGCGCAAGTTTTTTGTTATTAGCAAATGAGCGGCATTGTGTGGCAGCTGCAAGCTCACAAATTGCTATATAATGTGCGTGGCCTCGTTTGGGCTTTTCGATTTTTCTCCATTTTCCACAGTTGTGCCTTTGTGGCCGCTTACGATTTTCACTGCGCGAAAGTCGACAGCGCATGCACGCATCATCACTCATACGCCGCGTTGTCGCCGTCTGACATATGCAAGCATATTCTACTTTTTTTTTGTTCCTTCTGCTATTTGTCTAACTGTTGTGGGGCCACGCCCCTTTTGTTATTAAAATTTCAATGCCAGTGCGTTGCGTGTCATTAAGCGTGGCCCCAACTCTACGTATGCTTGACACTTTTTTTATGGCCCAAACAAATGTTGAGCTGTGTCCAACATTTCCGGCCATACGTGTCGCTGGGTGTGGCGTCTATCGATTGCCATTCAAAATATGAATGTAAGGGAAAACTTTTTCCATTTAATTAAAGAGCGTACATAATTCAACACATTATGAAATACTCTCGCCGACAATGAACTCTAAGAATGCCAGCGTCAACTTTTGTGTGCAAAACTTTTGATAAGCCGAAATGCTAAAAAATCGCTTTTCCAACGCTCTGACACAGACATATGAGCAAAGCTTTTCGCGCGCCCCATTGCTGAAGCACTTCAATGGGCCATTTGTATTGAGCCTGCAACTCCAGCAGCAACCTTAGCAGCTGTCAATTTTTCTTTTTGTTTTGATGAAATACCCGCTGTATTTTTTTCCATTTCTCTGAAGCAAGATAGCCCTCTCTCTCTCTCTCCCCCTGCCCTCGTAGTGGCTGTCAGCCATTTGTCATAGATTTTTTGGTTGCTCAAAACTTTCTTTCTTGCTCGCTGAGTTGTTTGGAGTCAATCACAATTAATTGCGCTTTGAGTGCAAATACATGCTTGGCATGCCAATATATGCTGGCCCATTAGAATGTAGCGGCGCACGCAGCATGCCACGTGGCTAGAGGCAAATCTGATTGCATATTGCTCATACGCAGCATGCGCCAGCCGTCGCTCACTTAACATATTCATGTGGGTAATCTGCATAGTTATGCCATGCATTTATAAGAGAGACAGAGAGAGAGAGAGAGAGAGAGAGAGAGAGAGAGAGAGAGAGAGAGAGAGAGAGAGAGAGAGAGAGAGAGAGAGTGTGTGTGTGTGGGTGAGCTGTGTTAACACGGCGATTGGTTTGGCATGCACGTGTCCTGTATGCATTATCCTGCAGCCAGCTTGGCAGCCTCAGCCACTGTTGCACACTTTGCCGCAGATGTGTGCCAATTGCCGATTGTAATTATATTTACTCTAGCTGCCAGCTGCAGTCTTCGTTCCATTTAAGCAGCAACCAGCAGAGCTGCCTGCCTGTCTAATCAGAAAAAAAGAGTGGAAAGAGTGAAGTTTGCTTTCGTTTTAGTCCAAATGAGTTTTGCACTTGTTCTTGCGGCTGGCAACTAGTTGAAATTGAATATAATTAGAGCTTAGCTTTTGCTAGTTGCTGCTCCTCCTCTTTCGGGTTCTTATCTCAAATTGCATGAAATTACTTCATCTACGGCGATGAGCTCTCACGTCTGTCACGCCGGATGCCGTCATTTAGGCTATGAGCCCGAGCTAAGCAGCAAATCGCTTGCATCGTCTGCTGGCAGCCACAAAACCGTTTGTCGCTGCATTCGACTGTTAAATGTGGCAAAATTTCACTAACGCCTTTAAGCGCAACAAAGTGAAATGCGGGCCTAGATAACCAGAGAGTGAGAGGGAGACTCTGAGCACAGATCAGCCAACAGTTGGCGACAGCAGTCGCTGCATCAAATCTCTGTTTGTCATGTTCAAAATGAGTGGATGGGGTGCAGGGGGAGTAGAGTAGAGGCTCAAGTCAGGCTAGGCAGACTAAAGGAAATTGGCATCAAGACGCACGCAGCTACAACAGATGCGGCCTATGCTGCTGCTGCCAATGGGCCTAACAACTTGTACATGGCCATATTTGAGTTTAGCAATTGCCAACATTTGGCGCTGGCTTTGATGACTTTGGCCCGACAGTCTCTCAGTTTGTATGTCTGTCTGTCTGTCTGTGCGGCGATCGAGTGCGTCTGTGTGTTCTCAGGCATCAATGGTCATTGCATTGGCTTTGACTCTGCGTCTTTTGGCCAAGCCTTGCATTTTTTTTTTTTGCTTTTGCCCTGCTGTGTTTTTTCATTAACCAGCGAACACTCGGCCAACTGAAACGGCGGCTATTTGCACTAGCTGACTAGCTGTTGTTTTTCTTCCTTCAGTTACTGCTGCTGTTGCTGCTGTCTCTTGGCCTGCCTGCTGAATTTATTGCACTGCATTTTCCCATTTACGTCACGCAGGTATTCGCAATCTTAACGCTTTAGTCAGCCAGCAGAGACACGAGAAAGCAAAGCATGGCCAATGTGTTGGAAAATGTCAAAATATATATATATATATAACAAAGCTGGATAATAATACTCTTCGTATAGCCAGTAAAGTCAACAAACTGCTTTAAAGCTGTCCATGACACTGGCTTAAGACTTGTGGAAAACTTTGCTTTAAATAGTTTTTCTATTGAATTTGTTTTGTTAAATTGACATGATATAAACTATTTAGTATAGCAGCTACTGCTGGGCTTTTGTTTGTCTTAAATCTCACTTTTACTTCGTTTTGATATTAGCTCACAATAGCTATTGATAAATGTTTATTGATTAAGCTGATATTCATAATTTTCTCATACTGAATTTCTATAACACACTTGACTAACTTCTCACACTTTCTTTCTCTTTGTAGGTAAGCTTAATGATTGACGTCAATTGTATACTTGTCCACTTTGGGGGTAAGTTAGGTACTAGAAAACACTGCTCAAACATAATTAAGTAGAGTTCATTAAACCCTCTGCCTGGCAACCCCCTTTGAGGGCAGAAAATAAAAAAAAAGAACCACAACAACAAAAATACAACAACCCCAATTAGAAGTGAACCCCATTGTAAATAAACTCAACCCCTACAAACGCAACCACAATATCGCTTCAATAGGCCGCAGCATATTAGGCGGCTCATTACTCAGGCCCGCAACGCCATAAATAAGTGTGACCAGATCGCAACAATAAAACAATAATAAAAAGCCACAAAATTCAATTGAAACGATTTTTAATTGAAGCCGTTTAAAAATGTTTAGCGCCCGCTTGTGATATTGAAGCTAGGTGATTTTTTAATCAATTTGTACCGAAATTAGCGACTCACATTACACGCACACACCACGCACAATGTGTGTGTGTGTGTGTGAATGAGATGGCGAGGAGCGCGGCTGCTGCAGCTGATTAAATTATTAAAGCCGCTAATTAAATGCTTCCGGTCGTTTAGTTTGCCGCGTTTGCCACGCAATTTATTTATTTTAATTGATGTTTGCTCTTTCTATTTATCTCTCTCTCTCTCGCGCGCGCACACACTCTTTCTGTGCCTTTAAAAAATTGCCAGCTTATTGTTGTTGCCGCTGCCGCTGCTGCTGATGCTGCTGCTGCTGATATCTAAATAATCGCCCTGTGCTAAATTAGACGCCACTTGTTTCGGGCCAACAACTTGTGCGCAGCGTCTCCTTTGCTTTGTGTATGACGGAGGTAGCACAAGGCCGTGGGCGTGGCAATGGGCGCCGTTTTCATTGTGCTTAGCAATACGTCCATTGTTTGCTTAAGTACTTCAATTGATTTTCTGCTTGTTTATTGTTGTTGGCTACTCAACTTTTATGCGCTTTGTCGCTTTTTGTATTGTTGCTGCGGGCAGTCCTTGTTCAGGACTCTTCAACTTCACTTGGCTGTAGTCCTTTGCCCAGCTTAAGGCCAGTCTGTTTATTGATTTTGACCCACACTCAGGCAGCTAATTTAATTGCTTTACGGCCAACTTTGACTGTCGTTGAGCATTGTGTCTCGAACAAGCCAAGCGCATTGTCCGAGCGAGCAGCGCTTTGATCTAATCATAAGCAACCGCCCACATAACCATTATGAGCAACACTTCGGAACCAAATGGAGCCCCCTGCCGTTGCATACCACATACCACATGCCACATGCCACATCATGTTGCTGCAGCTGCATTTGCATAATGCTTACAAATCTAAAAATTGGCTTCGTCTTAGGAAAAATATGGATGGAGAGTGAAATGTGGGTCAGAGCTGAACAGCAGCCGTGGCTGTTATGAACTTTTACTTTTCTTTAAGCTAAACTTTTTCAGTTTGATTTATAAATTGATATGGGCGTAATATGCTTTATAAATAGATAAATATATATATATGTAAAGAAATGAGTGGATGCATTGAACCTTGTCCAAGAGCTAATAAAACTTGACACCAACAATTGTGTTGGGCGCAGCTAATGAAGTCCGCAGACCGAAGACAGCCAGCGAAAGTTTCCAACAAAGAACAAACGAAGAATGCAACGCATACAATTAAAACCAACTCCAACTCTGTGTGTGTGTTACTTTTATGATTGCTTATCGCGAGAGGCGTTGGTATTCTTTCCTCTTGCTCGTATCGCTTATAACTATTATGTGAAGTCGTAATTGTTATGTACGTCTGCGTCCATAAGTGTGTCAGTTCGCATTGGAGTCTCACTTTCGTCAAGCCGGAAATGGCTTATTACGTGCTGTGCGGGGTTGGGTTTGTTTAACAAAGACTTTGGCAGTTGAAGTCAATCAAAGCGGCAAATTGCTGCAAAACCTGTTGCAGCCTATGCAAATGTGGCAAAGCTGAGGATTAAAGTGAAAGAGGGCGGAGTTCTGTCAATTTTATGAGCCCAAAGGTTTTAGTTTTATGGCTCACAAGACAATGCTGCTGCTGCTGCTGTTAGATAGTGGGAGATATCCAGAAACTTGACCAACTTTAACCAGTTTAGCACCTGGAAAATGTAGTTGTTGCAGCAAAAAGGCAACTCATGGAGGGCCAAAGCGCAAGATCCGCTCTGGTTCTGGCCAAGTTGATTTATTGCACTACTTAACAACATTTGTTGGCCAGTTAGTGTTGAGCCAAACGCTTTTTGCATTCTGCTCTCTGCTATTCAACTAAACTACAGCCAGCTACTACAACATCAAATTATTTTGTTCTCCACCTTCTTAGCTGGAAAATAATTGCAGTTGGGCGTAAATGCCAAAACATTTTCAACTGCAATTTGCTGGGGGGCGAAATGCAAACTGCGTTTTATGCTTAGGCCACATTTAATGAGCTAGCCAATTCGTTGATTTGTGTCTGCTGATTGTTCTTGCCCACTTACTGAAAGTCGAGCCGAGCTGAGCTGCTCAAATAATTGTTTTAAATTAAACGCAGTGCAAAACGCCTTAAGTTATGCACAGCGTACAAAGTCAGCTGCAAATGGCGGGCAAAACTTTTATGCGCTATCATTAAGTTGGCAGCTCAAATATAATAAAGGAAACAGAGCGAGGCGGAGGACGAGTGGGCGTGAAGGCGTGTGGCCGTGTGGCCGTGCAGATGGCAGGTGGCTGTTGTTGCTACTGCTGCTGCTGCTTCTTCAGCAGGAAGCCAACTTGCGCTGTTTCGCAACATAGCAAAAACAAGGCACCGGAAGGAAGTAAGGAAGCGCAGCACAAAACTAAACTCAAGATGAAAGCAAAACAAAGCAAAGGCAGTGGGCGTGGCAGTGGGATGGTTATGCTGGGGCGTGCTTGATTATCTGTGGCGGTTGCGTGTAGCAAGAATAGCGGCTGGGTTGCTGGTGGCAATGGAATTAACATTATTAGCGGAAATTCCTCTGCTGTAACTGGGAATGGAAATGTAGCTGGAGTCGGAGTGTTGGCGTTGGCGTAGGGATTGGGCTTGGATTGCTGGTGTTGGGTAGGCAGCTCGTGTCACTTTTAACTTTTACGCTGTTGATTTTCATTTGTTAAATGTTTTGCCGTTGTGCATTTTTATGACTCGGCGCATTAAAGCGGGAGCTTTATTAGGAGCCAACCGAATGGCAACTCACAATTTTTGCTTGCCATCAAAAGAGAAGATGTTGTTAAGCATTATTTATTTATTGCACTGACATAAAACGCATTCACTGCAAATGACAGCAATAAGCTAAATAATATTTAAGATTATGCGTGCCTGCTGCACATTCAATGCCACCGCAAAGTGTTCAATTTAATGTTTCAATAAACAACGACAAGCACAAAATTCACAGCTCTTATAAAATAATGATCTATTTTCGTTTATTTATGCTTGTGCTGCTTTTTTATGTATACGTTTTGCTTTTTGTTAATTAATTACCATGTGTTGTTTTTCTTCTTCTTGTTGTTGTTGTTGTTGTTGTTGTTGCTGTGCGACAAGCTTTAAGAGAATAAAGCGCTCTCGTTGCGTTTCACTGCGCTCTTTTGCTGTGAAGTTTAATGGCGCCGCCTGAAAGTATGCAACCAAAAATTGAAAACTCTTTTGCATGGGCAGCACTGGTTAGACTTTTGTTATGCGAATTTTGAAACGCAAAAAAAGTTGCAGCATAACGAATATTTTATACGCTTATCTAAATGCGAACGGGCTGCAGTCATATCTGCACTCAAACTGGCTACACAGGATCAAGCCTAATCCCGTTAGCACTTGAGCACATTTTCAATTTAATCGTATTATTTAAATTGAATTGTTTAACTCGTCTGATATGCTCGACACAGTTAAAGTACACTCAGTGTACTGGCCCACAATTTGTTGTCCTGCGGCAAAAGTGGCGCCAGCCAAGTAAAGGGTAAAAAAAAAGAAACCATAAAAACTGTATATATAGACATAAGTACATATATAAGTATGCTTGCATAAAAAATTATGTGTTGAACGCTGTTCAAAATCTGGGCAAACAAATGTTTAACATTGTTGCACAGCAGCCAAAGGCATGAACCAGACAGCGAGAGAGAGAGAGAGAGAGAGGGTATAAACGAAGGAAAACCCAGAATGAGGAGAATGCTTACATAAAGCTGAATGCTGGTTGCTGTTGCCCATTGGCCAAACCATTTGCCCTGCAGCGCCATTAGCCGTGACCAAAGCAGCAACAGCAGCAACAGAAATGGAAGCGGAAACTCTAACTGAAACCGAAACCAAATCTAAATCCTTTTTATGCAACGATTTTTCTTTTTATATAACAAAAAATTTCTCTTTTTTTGTATGTTTCGTAATACAAGAATTTTTTGAATTATTTTATTTTATTGTTTGTTTTCCTTGTGCTGGACGAGACTAAGCTGTTCTAATCTGTTTGCCGTTGCCCGGCGGGTTATCGTGTACCGCTGCCTAACTACCTAAAGCTTCCGCTTCGGCGTTGACTTGGCATTTAATTGCATTATGATATTAGTTCGGCTTTGGGCTGACTTTAAGCAACGCTAACTGGTTGGGCATTATAATTAATGCCGCCTGTAGCTTATCAAATATAAATATGTCCAGTTTTTTTCTCTGCTTTTCAACTGACGTCACAGCGCGGCAGACAGACAGCAGCCGTTTGGCAGTTTTTAGCTTTTTGAATGTTCACTTTTGTATATTTCTTTAAAAATGATTTCCATCAAAACGCTAAATGAACGCAAATAAACAAATAAACCAGAAATAGAATTTCCACTGAAAGAAATTTAGAGAGAAAACGAGCCAAGGGCCGCGCAATGAAAACGTGAGTTGTATTTTAAAACAAACAAAAGGTAGATCGCCAGTTGTATATATATATATATGTATACATGAATGTGTGTGTGCCGCTTCGGTCATCTGTAAAATCAATAAAAATAATGCGCCCACAAAATTGTCTTCGTGTCTATTTGCTGGCCGAGCGGGTCGTAAAAGGCCAGAGGCCCAACAATTTCAACATTTTGTTATTATTTAAATTATGAACTCGGCCCTGGGCATTTGGCTGAGGATTACGTTTGGGGGCTTGCGATGACTGTAAAAAATGCTTTCCTAATGCCAAAGTTAGCCATTTCTACTTCGGCTTTAATCAAAGCAAATGAATTTAAACGAAGCGACGCACAAAGTCCTGCAGCTATTTGCATAGCAGTCGCTGTAGTGAAACGTTTTTTAAGTGAAAAAAAGGATGCGAATGGCCGTAGATGGCGGAGCATCAAAAAGACGAGCACTAGAAATGTATAGCAACAGCGGGTGGGCGCTCTCTAAGGGATGGGCGTGACTGCCTGAAGAGGGAGAAAGGAGCTCTTCTTTTTTTTGAAGCTGAGTTGGTTTTTATTTGCGCGAGGATTTGTATAGCTGGAGAGGATAAGCGCTGTATCCGTTATCCTTTGTGTTTGCATGAATTTAATGCAATCTAAATATTTGTGGGAGACTCCTTTTCCGCTTTCGCAACTTCTTCATCTTTAAATGACTTGACACAGAGTATTTTCAACTAACAAGTGAATTCGTACGATATTTGATAATAAGTATACGAGTGTACATATTTATGATTTGCTTCAAGTTCTTGTGCTAAATCTTAGATTAAGCTTCAACTAAGTATTAATTAGATATAAATTCACATTATGCAAGATTACAATATCATTTAATTTCTGACATTGTCACTTGTCACTTACACAAGCCTTGCAGGGTATTTTGTCGCTGACACGCCAACGAAAGTAATTTTTTTGATGTTTTTTATAGCAGTTGCTTTTCATCTTGGCTGATGCGAAGTGTTGGGAACGCTTTATTTAAATGGATTCGGCTTGGATGGTTTGTGGCGAGAACAAGTAGAAGAACAAGTTGGGGGTTTTTAATGCAAACTAAATGCAAATTAATACATATTTAAAAACCTTTTGCTGCAAGCACTGTTTGCACAGCAACGGAAACGAGCCCCTGCTAAGCCAGCTACAGAGTTGGATTAAGCTTTAAAGGGATATCAATTTAAACATAAAAGAATTTAGAGACTTGTAGACTTGACTTCATTTGAATGAGCTAAGCCTTCGTTTGAGTTTTCTATGTACTACTATTTTCACACTTTTAATGAGTTCAGGGAATATGATGAAAGTAGAAATCGTTTGTTTATTTTTACCAGCCATTTTTCTAGCTCACATAAAAAGTAAATGATTAATGACACACATTTCTGTATTAATCTGGCTATAAATAAAGATTTCCATCAATTGTTTAATTTCGCTTTCCATGTTAATGAACTTATGTGTAAGAAAACATAATTTCCCCTGCATTATTTCTGACTAACCAACCGGTTGAACATATTTTGAAAGCATTTCATATTTGGCAATTGATTATTAATTCTGCCAATATGCCAAAATCTATTTCCTATGAATTTTCAATATTTGCTGTGCTATATTTAGCATGACATCTGGAATCAGGTAATATTGTAGAGCAGGTACGGGTAGGTAGGTGGGAGCTGTCTTGCTGTTAATGTGTTGATCATCTGTATACGGCGCACGCCGTCCCAGTTACGAGCAATCTATGTATATAATTAAAGACAGCATCAGCAATAAATACATTAACAGTGTGAGAAAATGCGCAGCAAAATGTAGCTGAATTTTGATATGTTGACAAGGATGCTGCAGGGGAGTAGCGAGAGAGAGAGAGAGAGAGAGAGAGAGAGAGAGAGAGCAGAAGCTCAACTATACTAAGCTGGACCATAAATATTTGCTTTTTATAGCCTGCTTTGGGGGCGTGGCTAACATTTTATGCACACTTTTATTGCTGGCAATTGAAGTGAGCTGCTGTCTCTTTCTTTCTAGCGTTGGCTTGTATTATGGCCATGTCACTTTCATTTAAATTGTTGTTCTCGCTGTAATAAAATGTTCAAATCTAGGTCCATATCTACGCATTCTTCGTCCTTGGCGATACGAATAATTTGCGCGTGAAAATTGCAATTTATTTTTCAATATAATTTCACTGCTCTCCCATTCTCATACTCACCCACTCTCTCTCTCTCTCTCTTTCTCTCTCCATAATTATCTCTCTTGATTTTGTTGTCGCTTTGTGCATGCATTTTGACCATAAATTTGTAGAGGCGGCCATTAAATGTTGGCCCACACGCTCTGCGGCAAGTGCAAGTGCAAAATCTTCAAGTGCCAGACACACAGACAGACCAGACAGGCCATAAAATGCAATGTGAATTGAAAATGAAATCCATGACGTCAATTTGTTAACAATTTTCGCTTGTGGCCCGCTCAGCTTGGGGCCAAAGGGCAGCGGCGCACTGAATATAGATCGCTTGCAGCAGGCATTGTTTCTATGCTTTAATTTTAGATTATTTGGCAAACTAAAAATAATTAATTGCACGCTGACTGTGTCGAGGCTATTTGGCAACTAGCTGCCAATCGACGCAAAAGTTGGTCAGATAGAAATATATATATTCATATATGTATAAATGTATATAATTCGTAAAGCTTGAAATGCACACAAGCTGCAAAATTTGCCTTAAGGCTTGTGTGTCTTTAATCCTAAGTAGTATGCCCTAGGGTGTAGTTAAAATGTTTTATTGCTGTATTACTTTTTCTTTTTTAACAAATATTTATGTTTTCATTCTCTTTGTAGTTCGTGGGCTGGGAGGAGGTGCCCCGCCCCAATACGAGAGCCGAAATTGTGCAGGCCATGCGACGCATACGGGTGAGTCAACACATACAACACACACACACACACACCCGTACATACACAAACAAATTGAAAACTAAGACCGAGTAACCAAATTTCAAGAGCCCGCATGCACAACTTTTGCCAATCAAAGAAACTTTCGGCGCCCTTTAAGTTCCTTTGCTTTATGCGTGCTGCCTAAAAGCAGGCAACACTTTTTTCCCAGGCTCGGCGCCTCTGTCACTGTCAATGTCATGTGCTTTGATTACAGCTACAAGCCGCAGTCGCTACAAGCGGCAAAAGCTAACGGCATAAAAAGCAAACGTGCCATGGCCAATGTAGCGTTCTTGTTTATCTGCTACGCCCTCACATGCCAAACACACCAGCCTCCAGAGCCTGAGACCTCGCCTTAGTTAGCTCGTGCGTGCGTTGGCTTAAATATACCAAGACAAGTGTATGTGTGTGTGTGTGTGCATTACAGACATACATTAGCCTTGTCTGACTCCAATTTAACAAGCGCTTGATATGGCGCTTGTTATTGTCATGTCTTGCCATTAGCTGCATGCGTCGAAGCCAGTCAAATGTTAATTGAAAAATTCGAGAATCAGCATAAGCCATCCCTCATACAGAATCCCCACAACAGTTTTGCAAATACGTGACATTTAAATTGTTCCTTTTTATATATCATTCTTTCAATCCCTAGTACGAGTGCAAAGTGCAAAATCTGAAGAAACGTAAAGTTACAATACAAATATCAGTAAACGGCGTTCGAGTTGTGGTCAAGAAACGTCGCCGAAAAGTAAGTGAAAAACCTCTACTCAATGCTCATCAATCATTAATGTATATGTCAAACTGTCAATTGATGTTTGTTGATGTTTTGTTTGTGTAGAAAAAGAATTGGACCAATGACCCCGAGGAAATCGAGTTGCTCAATCATCCCATCTACAGAATATTTTATGTGTCCCACGACAGCAGCGATCTCAAAATATTCAGCTATATAGCACGCGATGCCAGCACGGATACGTTCAAGTGTTCCGTATTCAAAAGTCACAAAAAGGTAACTTTATTTATTTCTCAATAAATGTAAATATAAATATTATTGAAATTTATCATAGAAAATGGCAATTCGAATTTACTTTGCCCATAAACTGCAAGTGCCGAATCACGAAAACTTTTTGGCTCTGCCAAAACATGAACATTTTATAAATTTAATAGTCGCTATGTTACTTACTCTGCTGCCCGTCTCCCACCTCATACGGCCCCACTCGCCTGGACCGCTCTGTCTGTTTGTTCTGTGTGTGTTTTCTAATTTTAAACACATTTGTACATGACATTTCGACTGTCCTGTTTTTGCAAAATTTGCTCTCATATGCACAAATTTGGCTGGCATCCAGCGACGTCGCATTGCGAGTGAACCTGAAACGCAAACAAGCGGCAAATAAACAAATACATAAGTGCGATTGCCCCAGCATGGCTGGCGGTCTTTAGATGTGCTCTTTGCGGTTGGCTGTTATGGACATAAAGAATTTCTTATAATCAGATCAAAGTAAGCTGCACAACTTTTGCTGAATACATAAATAAAAGTTATTAGCCATAAATAAATGCGAATTGGATTAGGCTTAGCTATAATTGAGCCTGACACGCTGCAATCGTTAGCATTCATCAGTGTCCAAACAAACCAAAAGATATATGGCATGATCTGAGACGCAACTATCCATCAGACTGACCGCCAGGCGTGGCGCTATATTTCCGCATGTGACAGAGAAAGAGACGCGTATGACGCGTATCGTGAATAGCTTTGTGGCAATCGCACTGACAGCGCCCCATCAAGTTTTGACCGCGATTTGGCAAATAAATAGATTGCTTTTACTTTGTAGCCGCCGCAGAAATGCATTTACTTTGATTTCAGCTGCGGTCAGCGATGCAATCAGTGTAAAGATTTTACGATATGTGCGCTACGCTTTGTCCTTCAACTTTGTGCTTCAGACAATGTCAAGTTTGTGTCGGCACTCGGCTGGCATTTCTAATTTCGACACAGTTTTCCAATTAACAAAGTTAAAAGCAGAAAAGACCAGAGGAATTCAGAGAAACGGCATGACACAGGCTGTCGAAATGTGTGACAAGTGACATATTAAATTAAGGCCGGTCCCGGAGGCAGGCCAGGGGTCGCTTCACACGTCGTTTGCGGCTAGGCACGGCACGTGTTAGGCATTGCGCATACGCTCCGTGCGTCAAGCCCGCAGATAGGTAGACAGGCGAGCGGTATAATGAACGACAATAAACAAGACAGGAATAGCAAAAGCGCACAAGCTGCAGCGCAATTGCACTTTGTATTATGGACCAGGATCGTCAAAATAAACATCAGACAAAGTGATGAAAACGCTTGATTTATGGCTAAGCAGCCGTAAGCTGCCAGCCAAAAGAATAGCCACGAAAAATTATAGATACAAGCACACACACACACACACACACACACACAAAATGTGAAAAGTTGCTATTGTTTACTTCCGCGAAACACAAAGCTGTGACGTCACACCCACAGCCAGCAGCGCCACAAGTTGCAAGCGATAATGCGAAAACGCTCATACGCCATGTCAGTCCGCCGACCAGCAGGTCGCCGCCAAAGACCAAAACAAACGCAGCATGTTGCTGCCCAAAAACAAACGGCCGTGTTAACAGCTGAGTCGGCACTCAGCGAAAGCTTTTTGCCAAAAAACAAAAAAAAAAAAAATACAAAGAAAAAAAAAAGAAAAAGGAAAAGCTCTGCGCGGCGACTACAGATCGGCATAGATCTCATTGCGGTCTGCCGCTCAGTTCGCTGATGCTTTGTCCAGTTCCCACTCGACGGTGCGCCGCTGCAGACGTCCATTATATGCCACAAAAGCAAACTGAATAAACTCGACACTGTGTAATTATGCAATATGCATGTGTTCGTGTGTGTGAGTGAGGGTCGTGTGTGTGTGAGTGAAAAGTGCAGTGAAGTGTAAAGAACAAAAAAAAAAATAAAGACTATAAACATTTATTGGTAAAGAAAAAATCATAATAATAATAATAAATAAATAAAAATTAATTTTCTGCCAGCTGGGAATTATTTATTTGATATTTATAAATATGCGAAAATGTCGCAAGAATTAATTAAATAAATTCAGGCAATGGCATGTCAGACGCGTTAAGCACAAATATTTTGCCAGACCATAGATCAAACCGGGCAACAACTAAAAGCAAAATCGACGATAAAAATTTGGGAAAATTCAACAAGCCACAAAAGTGTTTGTCATGGACTGATGCTGACGCCATCAAGTGGCTCAGTTAAGCAACATCACACGGCAACGACGACAACAAAAAACCGAAAAACCGAAAGAGGAAAATCAAACTGAAAATCAAATGAAAATTGTCAAGCAAAAACTGGAAAATTAATTGCAAGCAAAATTCATAAAACGTGCCGCCTTTTATATAAGTATATATGTATATTTATATATACTATATAGAGATAGACCTTAGCATTGTTAGGAATCTTATAGAATGTTGTTATAGTGCGTGCTAAAAGTACCTACACACAAATCCCAAAAGACCCACCAACTGACGCACTTAGCAGCTTGTTTATGCTTACCAGATCTTGGCTAGGGCCATAAAAATGCCGCAATACTCTCCATTATTAATAACGTTTTTCATGTTCATTTTAAATTTCCATTTCCATTTCCAATATTCATCCATCTGCAACTGCCCACGCTGTGGCAGTTAATGAGCCGCGCTCGCCACAGGTAGTCGAGAGAGCATAAATAAATAATATGATGGTCAATCAGGCGCACACACGTGACAGCCAGAAGTATTTATGATACGTTTTTATTTATAATTCTTAGCTGCTTAGCAAAAGCAAAGAAACGAAACAAAAATTGCCAGAGAAAAGGGGAAAACCAATATTGAATTGATCGAAGAAAATGTTATACATTCTTGAGCAAAGAGGCCAGCATAATAAGCAGATATTATTTATTATTGTAAATTAAATATAATTTGAAAGAAATACATTTACATTTACATTTACACACACACACACACACATTTAAACATGTAGACAGAAAATTTGCTTTTGCATTTGTAATTTGTTGCTTTTCGCGAAAAATGGCGGCCGCAATCGTTGAAATTTTCAATTATTCCGTTGATTTTTGCTCGCATTTACTTTTCTTTTCTTATATACACATATATTCTTTTATTTTCTTGCGAGATCTCTCTTATTAGTCTGGCTGCCTTTAAACCCGAAATAGATCCATTATTTTAATAGCCTGCTCTAAAGTATTTCGTAAATCGAACAAAAGCGCAAATAGGGGGCGGCTACTTGAAGCTATATTATAAATATATAAACGTGTGTGTTTTTATTTGTGTGTGGGAAGGCAGAGAGAAAGTTGGGGGGTAGGGAAAATGAAAATTTAAGTGCCATGACTAATGAAAAGTTAATTAGTAACAGTACCAAAAGGAAAATCACGGAAGACTGTACAACTGAAACCTGTAATAGCAACAGCAAGAAGAGCAGCAGCTGCGGCTATGGCCATGCCACAGTCACTGCCACTGCCACTGCCACAACTTATGGCCACAGTGCACATGCTGCAACTGCAGCAATAAAAATGTTGGCAAAAAACAAAAAAATAAAAAAATGCCAAGCGCCGCATTAAAAAGCTCGAGCTGCGTTAGGGAAGCGAGCTCCAAAGGGCATGCGGCGCAGATTTACTGTTAAAATTTTCCCTTATGACAGGCAAACAAACACAGAAGGAATAAGAAAACAAATAAGCGCACAGCTTGTTGCCTTTGCAGCAGAAGAAGAAATGGAAATTCAAAATCAAATAAATACATGAATACAAAAAAAAAGCGTTGAACGTTGCTTGCGCCATAAATCTTAAAGTAGTTTTCCACGAAGCCAAATCAACTGCAAAATTTCTATTTATTTTAGTTTTCATTGTTGGCGCCGCTGTAACAAAAGCCCCAAAAAAAAAAAGCCATTCGAATAGAGCAATTGAGAATTTCAAATTCACCTGTGCTCTATTTTGATTTATTTTTTTATAGTTTCTGTTGATGTGATTTATTATTTAGATGTTTGCTGCGTCAGCACAATGGGTACGGATTGACTTGTGTGTGTGCAGTCAAGTGAATGGACAGGCAGTTAAATAGACAGACTGATAGCCAAACAAACGAACAGACTTACAGGTGGACTGACGAACGAACATCAATCGACACCTTTGCCAGTTCGTTAGACAAATTTGCCGGCACACGCAGCGTATGCGCAATGTTTGCGCTCAGCGTGCGTGCTAAGGGCAAACAGAGTGATATGATTTCAACAGTTGGTTTACTTTATAATTAACTTGCAAACTATATATTTTTAGCAGACCCCACCTAAGTGCCACAGCGTTTTGTAATTTGTTTTGTGTACTGCGTATTGGCGAAACTAATTCTGTCTGCGCCTGTCAGAATAATTCAATTTGATGTTAATGTTTCTTGTTAATGTCTCGTTAAAGTTGTTACTGCTTGTTGGCATTTTTGTTATTGTTGCTATTGTTGTTGTTGTTGCTGTCCTGCAAAGTGCTCAATTTGTGGTCAACAAATGCTCGAAATGATGGACATGCAAAATGAGTAGTCTCTTGGCAACAGCAGCCATAGTTCGCAATATATTAAAGCAAAAATTCCCATTAAATGATTGATGGCAAAATCAAAGTTGTTAGCTGCTACGCAGTTCAATCAAATCGACTCAGAAGAAAGTTAATGTAGAACTTGGCTAGAAGAGAAACTCTTTCGATGCGTAATCAAGACTATTTTTAGCTTAAGACCTTCGAGCTGTTGTCTCCGTGCCAGTCAAAATGCAGCCAAACACATTAGCTGGCGACGAGAGTGGATTCCAAGAAATGGGAATTCACTTTAGGCTTCAGCGCGCTGACAATGATTAACCCAAACAAAATCCAAATAGACTGACAGTCAGGAATCGAACTGCAAGCTGGCAGAAAAACAAATACAAATACAAATTCAAATGTAAATGCAATTGCAATTGTATATATATATATACATATATGTATATATACACTGTGCGAAATGAGCAACCAGTGAAAAGTGTATTGAAAATAAATAACTAAAAGTATTCAACTACAAATATAGGCAAAAACAATTGAGAGCTCTGCGGGCAATCGACGAAAATAATTGAAAATAAATACTATATAACCCATATTGATATCTTGTGCAAAACAATATAAAATCGAAGGGCGAACAAAACAAAAGAAAACAAAAACAAAAGCAAAAACAAAACTTTCGCACTGTAGGTGCGAAAAATGGCAATGTGTGTGAATAACCTGGCCCAAGGACCAATAACCAACCGCGTCGTCTGCAGGCAGCTAAGCAATTATGAAATTAATAGCCTCTTAATTGGCGCCGATAATAAGTATTATTGAAAACAAATATTGAACAGCATTGAACCTAGCCGTAGCAGTGCGAAAAGTGTGCGTTTGCGAGAAAACTCAAACGAAAGTTGTGTGAAAAGTCCAACGAAAGTGTCGACAAGCAGTTGGCCAAGTTATTTTCGCCTTTGCGTGAGCACTAGAAGACCTTGCCATTCTTCGGTAAACTTTAGCGGATCAGTGAACGCATGCACGGCTGGCCATGAAGCACGAGAAGAGTTTAGCCATGGCCGCTAATGGTACGCCTCCGCTGAAGCGCGACAAACAGCGACAGCAGCTGGTGGACTCGGCCAATCCACGCAGTCCCATAACCAAGGCCTTTGACTTCCTGCCCTGGTCACGCAGCCGTAGCCGCAAGGCGGAACCGGAACCAAGCACAGCAGCTGGTGAGAAGCCCGCCGAAGTGCACTACCATCGCAACATCTTTCGCAGCGGCGGCGGCCTTATACGCGACATGCTCGTGGGCGACAAGGACAAGCTGCAGAAGGATAAGCCGCCACAATCTCCCCTCTCGGAGGCCAAGAAGGCGCAGCGCAAACAGAAGCAGCTGTCGCGTAACAAAAGCCTGGACATTCGAGAGCTAATTGGCTGCGTGGACAGCGAGCTGGTGCCGCGAACAAATGCCCTCAGCTCGCCACAGCCACAGCGTTTCCTTGACGACACCTACATAGACAGCAAGCCGCGGCACATACTCTTCAACGACGATGAGAATACGGTGTATCTCATAAAGAAGGAGCAGCCAGTGGCCAAGGCGCATAAGTCGACGCCCACGCACACTGCCCGAGACTGCAATGGCGGCGATGTGCTGAAGGCACGACTCAAGTTCAAGCGGTTGCCAAGCGACCATTACGCGGCCTCTCCAGAGGCGCTGCGTCGCGCCCAGCAGCTCTATCAGCGCTCTGAGCAGCGTCATCAGCTGCAGCGTCGCAAAAGTCTCAGCGACTCGCATTACGAGCAACAGAGCAGCTCCAGCCTGAGCAGCGGCGGCAGTGGCGTACAAGGAGCTGCCGTTGGCACTGCGAGCAGCATTATGCTGGAGCGACCCAAGACGGATAAGCCACGCAAGAAGCTCTCCTTTCGCGAGCCCATCGAGGCGGGCCTCTCGCCCGTGGTCATGGCCATGTCAGCGGCCATGTTGAGTGAGCAGCGGCAGGAGCGGCAGAGGCGTCGCAGCTCGCCACTGGAACGCACCAACACTCAACAACTGGGGCATGGCCTGAACTGTGATAGTGTATGCAATAATCGCATAAAGGATGCCATTCACAGCGGCCATGCAGCCAGTGATCCGGAGGTGGGTACGCCGAGTCACACGGCGTATGCGTAATTTGCTTTGTTGCGTCGCAGCTGGCGTTGTCAGCAGCCTGGCTGGCTGCTTGACTGCGTTAATTGCTAGCTGTGCTGCTTAATATTAATTGCTGTTAACCCTCTCAGCCAACACATGTACACATATGCATACAAATGTACAATATTATAGTCGTGTTACACTCGCTGATTGCGTGTCTTTGTCTTTGTCTTTTGCAGTCTCAGGCCATGCGCATTGTGCGCACCGTCGGACAAGCCTTTGAAGTGTGCCACAAATTTAATCTTCATAAGAATTCCCTGGAGCCCAATGACGAACGCTCCGATGTCTCATCGTCGGAGCTGCTGGATGTGGAGCAAATCAGCGAGCAGCAGCTCAGCGAAGATGGAGGCGTTCTAACCAGCGAGACGCCAAAGAAAGGTAAATGCTAATAGCATATATATGCCTCTCTCTCTCTCTCTCGCTCTCTCTGTCTGTCACTCTCTGACTGCGTTTCAGTGTGTGTATGCCACATGCAATTTTCTGAAAAGATAAACCGTCTGATGAACCCCTTCCCTTCACACTGGGTCGTTGTACGTTGTACAGACTGTGGGCCAATAAATAAATGAAAAGCTGCCGCTGTCGACGCCATCGGCTGCTTCCTGGGGCGCTGCGTCGACTGCAATGCGATGCTCGCTATACGCTGCTCAATGCTGGCCACTTGTGGGCGGCCCTGGGCCACACAGACCCACACATCCACACAGAAAACACCCTGGACAGTAGCAGTAGCAGCTGATTGCATTAGTTTTGCAATTCAGTTTGGCATTTCAATGCAAATTTCTGGTGCTCTTTAATTTTGAATTCCATTCAATGCGAGTCACAAATTTGCATTTAAATTGCATTTCGCCAGCAGTAGAGGGACAAACGATTTTCCGGCACAAAAATTGTTGACATTTAAAAATGGCATATTTCTGAATTTAACAGAAATTATTAAACAATTAAAAGCAAACGTTAATGGGCCCATAAAATTATTTAATATTTTCATTAGCGAAACTGAAAACCCAAACAGGTATATATATATGCTCGCATATATAAATATATAATATAATAAATATGTATTGATAAATTGAGCTGCCAGCAAAGTGCTGGGCGTTAGGTAATTTCCACGTTTTTCTTACATTTTCAATCAACTCAAAGCGGCTTTTCACATTCTTCCCTGCCACTTGACGTCATCAAGCTAAATATATGAAAGGGGCAAAGAAATATTTCAATTCTGTTCGCGATATTTGGCATTAAGACGACACAATAACAAAAAAAAAAAGAACATTCTCAGAAATAGCTACAGAATGTTGTCGAGTAGCTTAAATAGCTCAGGGTAGGTTGGCTGGCTGATGCTGGCGTTAACAGGTAACAGGAAAGACAAAACCGAAACTTTGTCGCCAGGTTACTTGCAACACACACAAATCACGTGGCTGCCGCAAATGCAGCAAGAGCAGAAGCCATGTCTGTGTGGAGGCGTTCATTTAGTATTTTGGCATGTCTTTTGCTCTAGTCGTGTGCCAAAAATAATTTATTTACTTTTGTATTCTATATCTATGAATGTTATGTGAATCAAGCCATATCTCTCTCCCACTCTCTCTCACTCGCTCGCTCTCACAGTCTTGTAATTTTGTTAATATTCATATATTTGGTCGCGTCTGTTTGGCTTCTACTAATACATACACATATATCTGCTGATGTGTGTGTGTGTGTATTTTATCTTGACTGCTGTCTTGTGCACAACAGATGCTGCCTTTGTGTGTCTTTGTTGAGAGATTGAACAATGATAATAGAGAGACAGTTGTCGGGGCAGTTAAGCAAGTTGAATGTCTTACAAGGCTCTACAGACACACTGATACTAAGCAGGGCATTGTTCAAGCACAGGCTTTAAAGTACTATATGCTTAATGCTTGAGGAGACTTAAGTAAGTTACAGCCATAAAGCTGAGGCTTTTCCTTAAGTATTTATCAAATTTTGATTGCCTTAAGTTAAGGAAGTAATTCACTTATATAAGTTATTCATAGATAAATATCATGAAATTTCTATCTAGCAACATTTGCAAAATATTATCAAATAATATTTATATGTTTGAGCAACTTTTGCAGCTGGTGACTAAAATCCATATAATTGAATGGGATGTGCAGCTTTTTAGAAATATTTTTTTCCCGTAAGCTAAATAGGTCATTTGGATTGTAAAAACCATGAATCACTTACTGAAAATATCTGTCAAACATGTGTCTTTCTTCTTTTTTTAGTTTAATTATTCCATTTAGCACATTAGATTTGCATCTAGTTCGTGTCCTTGCCGGAAATTGCGAAAGTTCAGTGAGGCAATTTGTGTGAGGGGCATAAATTAGTTATATGAACAATTAAACACGCCAAATTAATTTACATACTGTGGGGAAATGTGTAAGGCCAGTTCAAGTGAAACAGTTTGCAGTTATTAACATGTGCTCAGGTGCGAAGGCAACACGAAATTACCAAAATATTTCATACGATCCCCAAATAGAGATTAACGATTGGCCACGATTTGCCAGCGCCAATCACTTTTTTCATTAAACACGCGCAACTACTATGAGAACCTAAGCACAGCAAATGATTTGCAAAATTTTCTGCTTAACGAAAATCGTTGAAATATTTTGCGCACAAATCAAATATCGCAGCGAAATAAAAATGCAAAATAAACAAAACAATGAGCTTAGCAGGACCCTCGAAGTGGAGAATGCCAGCTATTTGTGGAATATGTTGTGATAATTATATTATTATTTATTGTATACGTAGCATAATCAAAACAAATATTGAAATCAAGCTGCTGTAATTAAGTGGAAATTAAGCGTTAGCCTGGCCAACAAGCAGCAGGTGTGCTACTCTAGCTACTGAATGAATTCGAATATGAGTTCGTATGGGTGTGAGTGTGATTGTGAGTGTGTGTGTGTGTGTGCGTGTGTGTGCAGTGACCTTGACAAATGGTTGGGCTTGCTCGGTCAATTTACACGCTCCATTTGCTCGAACATGTAGCGCCTTCTGTCAGCTGCCCACTAATTCTGTGCACATTTCCGATTATTTATAGAGCACTTGGGCATAACGCCCGATTTTAACCACACGCAGTCGCAGCCGCAGCCGCAGCCGCAACGGCCGAACCACTTGGAGCTGCTGCCAACGCAGTCGAGTCTACGCAAATCGACCAGCCTGCTGGTAAGTGAAATGAAATACCTTATGCCAACTATCTCTATCTATATATATATATATATATATATATATCGAAGACCCAAGTCCAGCATACTTATTAAATACTTATCAGCAAATTAAATAAAATAATGGCCCCATTGCCAATTAAAATACCATAAATGCAAAAAATAGAATCCATTAGAGTATTTCGTTTAGGTCATTCCTATAAATTTGTATTCGCATTCGTTGTTTACTTAGGCGAGACAAAAGTGTAAACAAGAAAGTAACATTAAAATCGAATTCATTTTATGCGATTTCTACGCTTATGAAAGCCTCGTGACTATGTAAAAATATTTTAAATAAATAAAAAATATTTTTTTTAAATCCCAAAGTTAAACAAAATGCAAGCAAATATTTTAAGAAGCTGTAAAAATTTGTTTTTTATGATTATTAGCTTTAAAAAATATTTCGTTATAGAAAACAACAAAAATTTTGAAATATTTCTTGGAAAAAATAAAATTTGTCTAGATTTAGATATTAAATATCTAATTTTTCTCAATGTTTATAATTTCTTCAACAAGCAGTGCGATGTGGATGAGAAATCATCTGCTTCGCCCTCATCGCCGCGCACTGAGATAAGCCAGCTAAAGGATCAGCTGGAAGCGCAGGCGCAGCAGACTCGTCAGGCACTTGGACAATTGATGTTGGTGCGCGAACAGCTCATCTCGGAAACTAATGCGCGCATCGAGGCACAGGTGAGTGACAAGAGAAGAACAAAATATAAAATAAAACTTACCCAACGCTCCCTCTTTATCTTATTTTCCTCTCTTTCTCTCTTTATTTCATTCTGTCTCTTTCAGGCGCGCACGCAACAGCTGCTGCAACAGAATCGCGAGCTGCTCGAGCATTTGGCATCGCTGGGCGCTTACAACGAGCAGCAGACGCCTGGACTGACCTCTGCGAACATTGGCATGGCCCCACAGGTGAGTCCATCCATTCGCATACATACATACATAGAGCTATATCTATATTTATGTGCATAAGTATTGTGATCCCTGAACGTGCCGAGTTAACTTGAGAGTTTATGTTCATTTGCCCCAGTTGCCTGCCGTAAACAAACTGCGCTTTAATTTATGCCTTCATAATTTTGTTGCTTTCATTATTCAAAAAATAAGAAAATATATGAAAGAAAAATAAATAAAAAATTTAGGTGCTCGGCGAGCCCTATGCATGTTTATTTTACTTTGCTGCCCGATCCGCCCCCACCCAATTTGCGTTTTCTTTTGCACGTTTCATTGTTTGTTTGTTGTTCGTTTGCTGTTCTTGTTGTTCATTGATTAAGTTAAGCTGCAGAGTTAATGACTTGAGATACCCTTTCCAACAGCAGCAGTCACAGCTGCAGCTGCTGCTCCAGGCCACCAGCAACAACAACAATTTGGCCACCATCAATCAGCAGATCAACAATCTGGGCAACATCAATCAGCAATTGACCTCGCTGAGTCACCAGCTCAGCGGTCTTAATCAGCAGAGCCAAAATCTACAGAATCTGCAGAGTCTGCAGCAGACACCGGCCACGCCAACGGCGCAGCAACAGGCTCAACTGACGCCCCCAACGCCACCGCTGACGTCTAGTGGAGCCAGTGGCAGCAGTTCATTTCCCTCGATGAGCCAGCTGCAGAGCATTAGCAATCAGCTGCAGCAGCAGCAGCAACAGCAGCAGCAGGATGCACTTTCCAAGGATCTGTTTCAGGTGAACCAGGAGCTGTTGAATCGCCTGCAGGCAATGAATCTTAATGCGAATGCCACGCAACAGACGCAGACTCCATCGGCCTCGCCGCACAATTCCTTCTTCTTCGTGAATCCGCTGTCCTGCACACCAGCCACGCCCAACAATAATGCATCGGGCGGATTCAATTTTTTGGCCTCGGCGAGCGGAATGAACACAGGCACGTTGACACCATCGCCGTTGGGAACGTTGACACGCAATTCATTTACCGGCAGCTCCATGCTGAACGAGGAGCTGCGTCTGAGCATAGAGCAGAATCTGAATAACCTGGAGGAGCAGCTGAAGGTGGCAGTGTCGAATGGCAATTTGGCTGGTTTGGCTTGCGGCGGATCCTCAAGCACCAGAGACACGAGTCGTAGCTCATCCACATTGGACTCGCCATCGTCGCCTCGCCAGCGCAGCTGTAATAATAATATCAGCCCTAGCAGCAGCAACGGCAACAACAACAACAATAACAACGGCAATGGCGGCAACAATAACAATTCGAGAGAAACCCGCTTTAATACCGTGTTGCTGCGTGTAACAGACGAGGCGGGTCATCAGCGCAAGCTATCGGCCACGCCCAGCTTTATAACGCGCAGCACCAGCGAGAAGGTGCCCAATCGCAGCCAAATGATGAGCCAAGTGCAGCGCACCGCCTGGGCCAGGCACACCACCAAGTGAGCGAGAAGCCAACCAACATTAAGAGTGGACCAGCTCTTAAGTACAGATAGTCAAATTAATTTTAGTTGCATGAGAGTGTGTGAATGAGTATGAAAATGAGTAAGAGTATGAGTATGAACATGAGTATGAGTATGAGTATGAGTAACAGTATTAAATAATAGAGCTCAACTTGTTTATTAGTTTGCATTTTAAGTTGTTCGAAATTCTAGTCCTGCAAGGTCTTTTTCAAAACATAAACTGAAGAGAAGAAGATTCTACAACTGCAGCATATCATAAAATAAATAAATAAATATTTAATAAATATATATATAAATTTACATATACATATATAAATTAACTATGAAAGTATTTGCTCTCCCTTTAAAGTGTCAAAGTAAATAGCATTGCTAAGCACTGGAAAATTATTTTAGTTTAAATCTATTTAGTGAACTGTTGTTATGTAAATGTTATGTTTATGTAAAACTCTTCCACAAATGTTTGCTCAACAAATTCGACAAAGCTCAATAATTGTAAACATTATATGAACAAATTTCGTAAACAAACAGAAAGTTAATTTGATTGCAGCAAATATTCAATGTATAATATACAATTTTATTTATTAACTAAACTTTAAGTTACAAACAAAACAATACAGGCAAACAACAAGCAACAGCAATAAAATATAAAAAGCATACAAAACAATTAATTTCTATATGATAAAAAATCCAATATATAATCAATATATTATCATTATATTCATTAATAATTGTCACTTTTCGCAGCGTTGGACAATTTCACTAATGAGTTTTACATCGGCAGCAAGCGAAAAAACATTGCATACTTACGAGCACAGCGAATAAAAACGTGCTGCATACTTTTAAGCGCATTTGTATTACGCATACGACACGTTGGATAATGAACGGTCCAACAGGCAGTGCATAAATTTAGAGTGATAAATGAAAAACGATGGCAAACAGAGAGTGCACCAAAAAGAAAACGCACAGCAAAAAAACAAGTGTCGCCGTTTTTCACTTTTCTTTCTTAGCCTTCTCCCGTCTCACACTCTCGCTCCCCTCTCGTTAAGTCTTCGGTGTTGGTGGACAGCAATTTGCGCACATAACTCATTTGCATAAATTTCCACACTGACTTTTTGTTTATGCCCGACTCATTTTCACAGCTCTCGTCGACGGCGAAAGTGGCCCGCTGGTTTCAACAGCTGCCGTGGCACACCGCCTCGCTGTCCCGCCCCGAGAGCGGCTTCGTCTCAGGCGATTCGCGCTCTGAGAAGTATCAGGAGGATCACTTCTATGGCGGCATGGTAAAGGAAACGGATGATTTATGCGATGAATTTCTGCTCGTCGAGGGCAGCAGCACCATTTGGACTAAGTTGAGCGCCAAAAAACGTCGTAAATTGCTTGGCATGCGTTTGGGCAAAGTGACAACATTTTAACTTCAGCTCCCTGCCAGCCGTAATGTGTGCGTTTATTAGCTGTTAAGTGCGCTTTTTTAAGCATAGCCCTAGGCAATTGAGCTTTTATCAAGCCAAGTAGCTAGTTACTTATATATACATACTTACTTAGGCTAGCGATAGTATGAAAATCAATAGACTAAATGACCAAATTTACCCAAAACGAACGACATGCTCATTGAAATGCCATGGACATACACAAATACATACGCACACGTACAATCACTTACACGCTCACATACACACTCGAAAAGATAAGATCAAAGCAAGGCACACGTAGTAAATAGGCGTAGACGTAAGTCAATTAGCGAGCATAAGGCTTAAGCTCAATGTGTATTTAAGTATTAATAAACTAAGTAAGAGTATTTGGCATGTAAGACACTAACACACACACACACCCACACACACTCAAACAAGCACAGGTAAGCGGGCAGGCAATTCAGGCAGTCGAGCTACAGCGGACAAAGCGGACGCATTTATCAAACGCCTGCTTGGCACCGAAACAAAACGAAACAAGAACGAAACGAAACATCATAAAAGCACCGCAATTGCTGCTTAACTTGGCCAACTTTTCATGTTTGAGAAAAACTGGTTATTAAGCTAAGCAAACAGAACATGCAAAAAGCGCAAAAGGAAGCTCCGAGTGGCAAAATGGGAAAATGTAGAGAGCCATACACAGCGTACCGCTGCTGCAGCAGCTGTCTGCCGGATTTTACTGGTGGAAGCTGAATGGTTAAGTAAATAAGCCAAGTTAACAACAAGGACACCACAGCCAAACACAACATACATGAACACCCACACACCCACACACCTACACACTTTGGCTCACACGAGTAGCAACGGCAGCTCAAATGTTTGCTATTCATACATTTTTCAGCATGAAGCATTTTTATGCATAAATCGATTTTACTTTTATGCGGCTCTCGTTTTGTGTGCGAGCGATTTTTGGGCAGCACTCTATAAATTTACGCCGTCGAGCTATGCGGCGTCTACGTGATTACCGCAGCTGGAGTGGATTTAAACGGACAGGCGGAAAACCGGAGTAGTTACATGGATCAAAACAGCTTAAAGATTGAGTGCAAAGTAACACGATTTGAATTGCACTCGACACTTTGACGGTTTGGGAAGTTTTTTTTAAATAAGTTAGCATTCATTTAAATATATAGGATATAAAGAAGGCGCATTCAGCAGCGAATTCACGTCTGATCGGGCAAAAATATAAAGAATTCACTGCTAAATGCACCTACGGCTATATTAAGAGACGATTTCCCTAACGATTTAAAGTTATCTTTTATTGAAAAAATTTGGAAATTTTTTGACGAGATTTTAAATGTTTTAGTTAATTTATGCAACAATTTTTGAGACTGAGACTTAAATTTGTACTAAGCATAAATAGAAAACGCATACACAAACACAAACATACACACACACATACATTGAGAAAAAAAATGTTTTTTTTATGTACAAGCGAATCATTCTAAGCGCATTTTGCAAAACTATCTAATAATAGATTAATTCCATTTTATGTTTTTAAGTTCTGCCACAGAATAAAGTGAGTAATAAAAATTAAACGCACATGCGGTTTTTAATTTGTTGCTGCTGCTGCAATTGCTGTTGCTGTTGCACACTTTGCTGTTCAATTAATTTAACGTGCTGTGCATGTAATGGAGCCAAGCGTTGCATATCAGCTGAACGCAGCAGCTGAGGGGGGTAGCAGGCAGCAGGCAACAGGACATGGGACTTGGCACAGCAAGTGGGCTTGGCTGGCAGCTGGCAGCTAACAAGCGCACTCATGCGCTTGGCCAGTGGGCGGCGCGTGGGCGTTTATATCGTATATTGAAAATTAGAAAACCCACCCAAGGCGACTTATGTGTGCGGTCATAATTACGAACGACGACATTTGTGGGCGTACGGGGGCGGTGCGGGGCGTTGCTCTGACTAAAAGCAAAAGAAGCGCACTAATGGAGCGCATGAAAATGAAAAATGAAAAGCGCGACATGCGATATTTTCACTTTTTACTTTTGTAATATTTTTTTTTTTTTTTTTTTTTTTTGACACTTTTTGGGGCACAGGCAGCAGACATAATTATACAAAGCTAAAAGCCATGTAAATATGTAGGCAGCGCTACGACCCTGAAAACAGGAAGTCCACAAACACACACACACACACACACACACACACACGCACACGCATAGAGTGAGCGAACAACAAACATGAAGAACATGTGAACTATGTGACAGCAACAAGAAACAGTTGAAAGTGCCGCGTGTCCTGTTGTGTCCTGTGCTTCTGCCAACGTCATTCACATTCGCACATTCACATTCACATTCACATTTATTGCGTGGCTTCAACGCCAACGTCGACGCGTTTAATTCACATTTTATTTTCGCTGTTGCTGCGGCTGTCGACTGGGCGCGTAATTGTTGCTTCCTTCGGCCAGGACAGGGATATAGTACGTTCGCGTTGGCGCTGCACAGCGGACGTGTGCGCGGCACTCAGTGAATTCGCCAAAGCAGCTATAACCATGCAAAATGAGTCGACGGACAATGTGGAGCCATCGATGGCCAACGCAGCGCTGGATTCGGCCGACTCCATGCGCAGCACACCAGCCGCTGAGCCACGTCGTCCCAAGCCTGGCATACTCCGTTTGGACATCAGCAAACCACGACGTTCATCAGGTGGTTCTGTAGACTTTCGTTGCGTGAGTGGTGCTGGTGGGAGCGGTGTGGGCAGCAGCACCAACGTCACGGGCGCCAACAGTGAGGTAAGTGAACATGATTTACTGTACGCCTGGGAGTGCTTACGATTTGGCCAGAACACGTGCAGCCCCAACAGACCAGTCAAAAGCTGTAAGCAACAACGACATCGAGTCAAGCGCAGACATTTATATATGGCTAAAAAAAAGATAGAGTCTAAAAAATTGATCCCCGAATATCCGTTTGACCACAACTATTGAAATTTGACCTTGTTAACAAAATCGTTTATGAGCTCATATATAAAGCAAATGTGGCTAATTGAAGCTATGCACACTTTATGATAGCCATTGTTAGCCACTTTAAGAGTGGCGTATAAAGTATATAACTTAATTACAAGAGCATGGCAAGCGAGACTTGGCCACGCCTTGTCACGCATTCATTATGACTTAATAGGTAAAGTGAAATCTCAGTAAGCCGGACATTGGAAATACTTGTTACATAGTTTATGCTCGAAATTAAAAACAAGTCTACAAATACGCACAAAAATTATACAATCTGAGCAAACACTAAAAACCATTATACATTCTCCATACAATGGCGGGGGAGGCAGGGGATGCAGTCTCCATGGCATTTCTGACTGGCAGTAGCTTTGAGGGCTCCTGGAACGATTCGGTGCGTATGATGGATGGCTTTGGCAGCTATCGCTATCCGGATGGCAGCGAGTATCGGGGTAGATTTTCACATGGCAAATTCCATGGCTTTGGCAACTTGAAGCTGGCCGCACCCTATCGCTTCACGATCAAGGGCGAATTCAAGAATGGCAAACTGATCAACGTTGAGGATATGTGGTTCAGTGATGGGTTGCACGTGAAGGGCAGCTTTCAGAACGATCAGTTCGTGAGCGATGAATGGGACTATCTGACACCAAACGATCGTCGCTATCAAGCGGAACGCTTCTACGGCCAGCAACCAGTGGGTCCCACTGCCTATCTGACAAAGACTTTGCCACCACGGCATGTGCCGCGAAAGTGCTTTGACGCTGAGGAGGGATTCTTCAATGCCTCATCTGGCTGGCTATTCGACAGGCTGCCGCCATTCACAAAGGCCGTTTACCTATCCTGTCCGCGTGAGAAGGAGTGGATAGTGCGGCATTGCCGTGGCGAGCGCTTTCTGAACATTGTAGAGCCACTGCCTAGCTTTTGCAGGAATATAATCAAGAACAATTTAGAGACTGAGACTGGTGAATTGAATGAAATTACCATCTATGCACCCAACCAGATGACCGATCGTCATCGCTACTTCCCCAAACTGTGTCACGAGAAGGCGCCGGTTGATACAGATCGGCCACGTTATCAGCGCCCTCCATTCCAGCTGGCAAATGCCACTGAGCTCTGCCTAGAAGATCGGCTCGCAAAGGAGCAGGTCAAAGCGGACGAGTATGAAGAAATGTGGATAAAGAGTCGTCGGACGGACAAAATGCCTCCAATGCCAAGGGATCGTGCATGGACTAGCAGCTCATCTCCCAGAGGCGGCGACTCTGGCGTCTCCTGCACTATCTCCAAGAGCTTGTCGGAAAAGAGTTTGAAAACGAATGTGAAAAGATTTTACGACCTGACAATGTCATCGATGGGCAAGAAAGAAGCAGAAGGCTTGTATGTGGTCCAATCGAACATGGATCGTCCGGGGAACTTCTTGGACACGGATAGATCAATTTTTGAACTTTAATATCGAGTATATTTCAATGAAGCTTTTTTCATGTAAATTCAAGTAAAGGACAATCAGGACTTTTACAAAAAAATTTATAAATAAATAAATGTTGGCCCTGAAGTAATAAGTGAAGATTAGTTTCAATTATGCATTTTATAAGAACAAATACAGATATCAATTTTGTCTTTTATTAATCATTCGAAATAAAAATAATAATCAAATGATGCTCTACGTATTATAATTATAAAAAATATTACATGGAACACGAATTCAACTTTTCATATATATAATAGAAGCATCTACGGGCCAGCTACAATTCGATTTGAAAATTCAACTCAAGTTAGTTATTTAAAAAAAAATAAATTATAGTTGGCTTTCCTCTTTGCATTAGTTCTTTGACACATTATTTTGTAAAACAATATAAAAACAACAATAACACGAATGTTATGCGCTGATCAGAAAATATCGATAACTTGAATATTTCATTTACATTGCACAAATGGATAAACTAACGTCGAGGTCAACAAAAACATCAGGCGTTCTGACGGGCTCCAAATTCTATGGCAATTGCGATGAGCTCGGCATGCAGAACTACGGTCTCTATATCTACCCAGATGGCACCAAGTATTTGGGACAATTCCACAACAATCGCTTTCACGGCAATGGAACTATCCAGCTGCCACATCCATATTGTATATACTTCTCCGTGCTGCATCAGCATGGAAAGCTGTTGCACATATTCCGAATAAGCTTCAGTGATATGCTGCAGGTGCAGTTCAAAATAACCGATCACGGGCTTAGCTTCAAGGACTGGAACTATTGCACTGCAGAGGATCGTCGATTCAATACGGAGCGCTTATTGGATATGGATGTTGCTGAGTCGGGTTCGGCGAACGGCGCAGAGAACCAGAAGCCGCTGCATCGCAACATGTTCGATTTGGGATTTGGCGAGCTGAACGAAATGGGCATGTTGAAAGATATACCAGCACATTTATCTGAGCAACCGAACATCTATGTTGGCTGCCGCACGGTGCGCCGCTGGATACGCGAAAATTGCCGTCATGGACCACTTATGGGTATGCAACTCAAACCGAAAGTGCTGGCCAAGTTTGCACGCCAGATCATTCGAAATAATTTAGAGAGCGCCGATGAGCTCATTTCCCATCCGGTCGAATCATTGGTCAGAGCTGGAGGACGCAAGTACAGGGTATGCCGACGGTCTAAGAGTGCGGATAGTACTAGTTCGGGCAAGGATATACGCTTGCACCTGGCCTTCACCAGCATGAGTTGCAGCTCCCTTATGGATCATACAGTGAAGCATGAACCGCAATACAGGCGCATGTCCAAGAGAAACTATCCCATTCGACGCTCGAAAACGGAGGAAAACGTTTGCCGCTTAAACTAATCATTGTTAGGAATTGTATATTGATATTTATTCATATGTTGTACACGGCTAACCCAAATTCCATAGTGTCCATGCTCAACATCTTTTCAGGTCAAAGCCATACATATATGCCAAATATATTGCATTGCCTCGGGCGTATCCCATGTTTGGGCGTTAGATTTATGGCGGGCACCTCAAAACTGCAATCGAACATGGGAAACCACTTAAAATATACACACAAGTATTTCTATATGTGCCTTGTGGGTGTGGCATTTGGGTCAACGTGTCTCCACTCATTTACACTGGCCGAAGACATTTGCAAATGCCGTTGCAGCTGTCACAGCGGCTAATGAACCCATAAAAACCCACCAAATTATGCTACACGTGCGACATGATTTCCAGTTATAGCGGGACGAAGCATAAAGGGATTGGCTCTCAGTCGTGGGGGGGAGGGGGCCGTGTCTGCTTTGGCACGCACAGATAAATTTGAACGTTAATTAAAAGGCCGTGGCAGGCGGAACTTCATTTAATTAAAAGGAAAGTCGAAAAAGTCTAAGGATAGTGAAATCTGGTAAAAAGCGCTTTCGCTTTTGCTTTCGCTAAATAACATGAAAGCGAGAGCGAAACACGGCAAACGACTAAAAGTTATATGAAAACATATTTCAATAGTGGGCGCGTCCTATGCTCATCTCTTTGTATGAGTGTGCATGTGTGTGTGTGCATGTGTGTGTGTGTGTGTGTGCTTGCGTGTGTGTTTGTTGCTATTGTAATTGGCGATTTTCTTTATCAACCCTTGCATGTTTGATTTTCATTTACATGCCAGGCCAGTCGGCTAGCCTGGCCAAGAATACAACGTGACTCAATCCTAGCACACACACATACATTCACGTATTCGCACACACACACACACACATGCATACCGAGCTTTGTCGACCATCTAAATGAACATTCGATGTCCTGGCTGGTTGCCTGGCTCCTTGGTTTGGCCAACTGGTTACGCCTGGCGTTGTTATCACATGCCGCTGGCGATTTTAACGCTCATTCGTCTTCGTTTCAACTGGGCGAGGAAGTCAACGAGTGGTCAGCTCGAGCACCGTGCGCCAAGCACTGAGCGCCGAGCGCCCTCACCTTATTCCTACCTCAATACCGATGCACGTGTCTATGTAAATTCCTTGTGTGTCTGTGTGTGTGCGTTTTGGGCACGTTTTGGCTTTGATAAGTCTGTCGTACATGGGTAGGGTTCGGTTTGGTTCTTTGCGCTTCATTCATATTCATTCATTATTAGAAAAAAATTTCGCTAGCTCGCTCGCTCTTCAACCTGACTTGGCAATATGTATGAGTGTGTCGCGTTGTCCTTTTGATGTCCTGTTTGTGCGGCTTTGCTGGTTTGACCAGTTCGCTAAGCCGTTCAGTCTGCGCTTAAGGCTGCTCCAAAGCGTTACGACGGCACAACTAGCAAATATTCATATACAACATTTCTAGCAACGAAATTGAAAAGAGCAAATCTTGAAGATTAAACACTTTAGTACTTAGTTATAATAACAAACAAAGTGAAGACCCCAAGTATTTTAAATGTGCCTTGTATAAGTAAAGAAAAATATATACAATATATATATATATATTCGCGTTATTTAATTGTGAATGTTTTTGGCCGCATTTGCTAAGCAAAGCGTGGGAGTTTAATTAAAATTGAACAATTCGTAGAACAACTCGGGCGTTACTTCTCCACATCAATTATCCGTGACGTGGGCACCGCCATGCGATTGGGATAAGGGCGGCTGGCAAATGCAGAGCAGCGCTGATGAGCGCCGAGAATATTATAAAGGACAACGAGGCAGACGGTGAGTTCAAATCAAAGTAAATTCCGTGAACTTGTTGAAAGTTTGAGTTAAGTAAATGAAAGGCTCTTCACCCCTAGAACTGCATCGCAGGACGATAACAGATCTTATGAACTGAACGGTAGGCAACGAGACGAGAGCTCGCCACTAATAGGCCCACTTAATTGTAATTACTTCCCACAATTTTCGCCTATTTTCGGCTTGCACAGATTTCCACGCACAAAACCAAAGCACAGACGTCGAGAGCAATCATCAGCAGGACTCGCCCTACGACCAGCAGCAGCAGCAGCAGCAGCAAAATGGCACCGTTGATGCTGATGATGATGAGGAGGACTACTCGATTTCCGTATCGGCGATAATGCAAAGACGTGCCAGTGTGCGTGGCTACAGAGGCAAACGTGGCAGTCGCAATTCGCGCCGAGCATCGAGTCCCATGGATCACGTGCTGGATAGTGTGGAGCGGCGGCGCTCCAGTGTTTATACCACAAGCTCAGGCAAGGCTCAGACCAATAGCTGCTTTCAAAGATTTCGCTTAACTTACTGCTCTCCAGTGGCTAATCAGTGTATATATATATATATATATGTGTGTGTGCGAGTGTGTTTAGATGGCGTGAGGCAGTTGTAGTTATTTCAGCAGCTACGTGCGCCCATTTAGTGGCACGTGGGCAACGCGGCGTATGTGTAATGTTTAAATTGCTTTTGCCTTCCTTTGCAGAGGAGGGCACCAATCAGGAGTCCACGCAGGAGCAAATCTTTGAGAATATACGCCTACACAAGGAGGTCATACAGTCGGTCAAGCTACAGCCATGGCCCATACGCAAGAAGCTCAAGCTGGTGCGCCAGGTAGGCTGAGATCGAGTTTCGCCCTGCCAAACTAGGCCAAAGCTGGGCGCGTCGCAATTCACGCCTTAGCCTTAGGCATAGCCTCAGCGGGCCATTAAATTCACAGCAAATATTTCGATTTCATGTGTCAATCTTTTCTCGCCCTCTCGTTCATGTTTTCCATGTATTTTTTATTTCTTTCTTTTCTGTTCTTGGTTGTTTTATTTTTTTTTTTTTATATTCTTTCTATTTTACCTGGCATTTTTAATGATGTTGACAGGCAAAAACGTATGTGGCACGCCACGAGGGCGCGCTGCAGGAGCGCTTTGCCATGTCACGCAGCACGAGAGATTTGTGGGCGAGGTTTAAAATTTTAATGGCAGCGGTAAGTAAAATCTTTCAGCACTCACACATGCATATGCAATGCCTGCAATTATGGCTTGGCTGGACTTGAGCAAACACTTTGCTTCAACGGAAATGCAAGCCCCAATCTCAGTCCAAACAAGTGTCCCGCATATATTTATGCTTTACACACAATTTATGGACCAGATATAAATCAAGAGCTCCATAATTCACGAAAACTTGTCGACATATTCAGCAAGCGGATTTTTTGTACACATGGAAACCAATTAAAATACCAATTCGACAAAACTCGAGTCGAGTTCAAGGCATCCACAGCTTTTCATGAACGCTCTCTCTCTCACTCTATAACCATATATCTATCTGCAGCGCTGGCGGCACTGGAAAAGGGAGACCGCCAGCTTCCTTACAGTGCTCATACCCTGGGAGCTGCGCATCAAGGAAATCGAATCGCATTTCGGCTCCGGCGTCGCATCCTACTTTACATTCCTGCGCTGGCTCATGTGGGTCAACATTATGATTGCCATACCGCTCGTTGCCTTTGTCATTGGACCGGAGGTGAGTCCATGCTCCCAACTGACTGTTGTCATGGGATATTCATATATTGTCTCTATACATGTTTTCGTGGCACAGTACTTTGCCACCAAGCACGATGAGGCGGATCCACGCAAACGCATGTCCGAGCCAGAATACAAAGTGGCTGGGAATCTGTTTACATTTTGGGAATTCGAGGGCTATCTGAAGTATTCCCCCATGTTTTATGGGTAAGTGCGTTGAGCAGGATTTTAAATGAAACACGTTTATTAAGAAATTGTCGTTTTACTGATGGCCCGCTTCCTGTTTCTAGTTATTACTCGAGCACTTCCGGCATCAGCGCATCCGGCTACAAGTTACCTTTGGCTTATTTCCTAACTGCCGTCCTGGTCTACATCTACAGCTTTGTGGCCACGTTGCGCAAGTGAGTATGGGACCGGGCGGGGACACTTCATTAAATCTTTGGACATCGAAGCCACAAAAGCAAACCGAATGCCAAAAGTGGTCGTTAATTAATTAAACCGAACATCGCGCTGATTAAATAATACAAATCTTGTCTCTAGGCGTGTCCAGCACAAGAAAGAGCCAAAACTTTTTCGTTTCGCCCATCGGCCAAAACTTGGCCATTATGATTTACGCACGCACGCAGTCAGACACGAGACGATGGGGCTGCATGGGTGTCCGATTGGCTGGGGCTGGGGAGCGTCTGCGCTTGTTTCGTTTAATGGCTTTGTCGGCATTATGTTGATTTCGTAATTGAACAAAGTAGCAATGTCAACAGCGTGGATGCCGACACTGACCTTGCCACTTACCACTTACCGCTTACCAGTTACCACTTCCCACATGCCACATGCCACTTGTACTGGTTGGCTGGCAGGCAGCTTGCCACATGTTGGTGGCACGTGCGCGGCATGCGTGAATCGTACTCATATTTATGTGGCATTAGTCTCTGTCTGGGATTTGTGCGCCAATTATGTTTTGCTGGCAGCTAACAGAGAAAAGTTTTCGCTTCTTTATCTGCATTGACAGGATGGCTGAGAACTCGCGCAATTCGAAACTTTCCTCGAAGGATGATGAATGCGTGTTCTCCTGGAAGCTGTTCACCGGCTGGGACTTTATGATTGGTAAGTAGCATGCCCCTCGAGTACCATTATTACGGCAGCTTAACACACCAACACAGGGCACGCCGAGACGGCGCATAATCGCATCGCATCCGTTGTGGTTGGCTTCAAGGAGGCGCTGCTCGAGGAAGCTGAAAAGAAAAAGGATAATCGCAAGTAAGTTGAAAGGAAATCAGCGTCAATTGCAGTTTATAATTGAAGTCTTACGCTCGCAGCTGGCGCGTTATCCTGCAAAGGATACTGGTGAACATTTTGGTCATGGGCTTACTGGGATTATCAGGTGCCACGGTCGTATTGCTGGTGAATCAGTAAGTCCACCGTCTTCGCCTGCCAATGCACTTAATTATATCTGACTATTTCATACAACAGCTCCGAGGATTTGGCCAAGCACGACAATTGGCTTAGTCGCAATGCGGTAAACGTGACGATGACGTTGCTCTCCTTCTTCCTGCCAATGATTTTCGAAGCATTGGGCTTGTTCGAGAACTGGCATCCCAGGCAACAATTGCGTCTGCAGTTGGCACGGTAAGCGACCAGAAAAATTCTTTAATACTATGTTATCAACTTATCTCTGTTCCTCTCTTCTGTTGCACGCCGCAGCATCATGATATTGAACATGTTGAATCTGTATTCGCTCATGTTCTCATTCATCTACAAGATTAACAGCAAGGAGAGGCCATTGCAATTGCTGAAGCAGGAGAACGAGACCAACACACAGGAGCTGCACAGTCTGATGAGCTCCATTGCGGCACTCCGTGCGATGACTACGACGACACCCGTCTACAGCGACAGCACCTCAGATGGATCGTTTGATGACTTAACAACGACTGGAACGCCCTGGGGCGCCGATGGCACCACAGATGCGCTCTACTCCAGCACAGCTCTGGGTGCTGTGTTGGCATCCGCTGTGCAGAGGCTCAAGTGCTATAACATAACTATAAAATGCTCAAAACCCAGACATCTGTGGATTAACTCGAAAAACATAACAACTACATTGCTGTTACTCAATATGTCAACGACAGCAATTTTGCCATCGACGACACCTAGCACTACGGAAGCAACAACAACCACTTGGTCAACTCTGCCACCAACAACAACCACAACAGAAGCGACTACAATACCAACTACACTTCCTTGGACTACTTTACCAACAACAACCACTGAGGCGACAACACCAACAACGACATCAACAACAACAACATCAACAACATCAACTACAACAACGCCATCAACAACAACAACAAGCACCACTCAAACTACGACAACTGCAACAACAACAACAACAACGACCACCGAATCGCCTTTCACTACTGATGAGGAGCCAGCCTATGATTATGGTAGTGATGAGCCACAACTCGACTCCTCAACCACTACAACAACACCGGCTCCAGGCAATGACAGCTACTTCAACTACGTAGATTATTTCGAAGGCGCCGAACTCTCCGATCAAAGCGACGACTATCAGTCAACCACCGAGGAATCGGATGATCCGCTAGCGCAGGTGCTAGCTCAAGTGGATGAGCTGCCAGCTAATACACGGAAAAGAAGAGCTGTGCCGGAGCCACCTGTTTGGCATGCGAGCAGATACAGTCGAAGATATCGTAATGACACGAGAGCGCATTCTGGTATTACGACAGAGCCCTCAACAACGGCCAGCACTCCAACTCCAAGCAGATCCACATACGCTCCACCATACAGACCGCCGAAAAGAGTTCTGAGCGAAGAGGAATGGAATCGTCTGTTGAATCAGGTGCGTGGAGGACGCAGCAGAGCAACGACGACCACAGAGAGGCCAACCACATCGACAACTAAAACAACCTCAACAACAACAACGACAACAACCAGAAAGCCAACAACGACAACCAGAAAGCGAACAACCACCACAGAGGAGCCCACTACAACAACCGATAGATACGGCACAGAAGCGAGTACCGATGCCAGTAGTAGTTATAGCCCCACCAGCACCACCGAAGAATTTGAGTACACAGATCATAATGGGGCCACCATCACGCCCTTTTTCATAGACGCTGATGATATAGCCGATGTGGGAAGCACCGTTTACTATGATGATGACGAGGATCTGGAATATTGTATGTTAACCGTGTGCCCAAAGGCTGGCGAAGACATCTTTGGAGGCAGCACCACACCCGATGGATTGGACACCACGCTGAGTGGCGAACTCAATCATCCCACGACAGTGAAGAAGACACAGCTGGAATTAAAAATAATACGATTGAAGGAAGTTGAGCTGGCGCTCAAACAAATCCAAATGAATCTGACGACCATGTGCTGGGAGACCTCCCTCGGTCAGGAGCTGTCAAAGGTCATCGTCTTCGATGGGGTAAGTAGAGGGGCGTGGGGTGGAGCGGCTACTTAACAACAGCCCCGAACCAACCACAGCTTAAGCACAAATTTATCATCATCAGTAGCAGCTATCAATTTCCTTTGCGCCAGTCAAATGCTTCAGTTCCGGCACCGGACTCAGGCAGATGATAAGCAGCTGCCATTTGGCACATATCAAAGAGCTATTTAAACCTAAAATATGATCGAACTTTAAGATAAAAACAACAACAGCACAAACTACAGATACGCGACGCCCAAGCGTGAAATCCCGTTTAGCCAAATTGTGCGGAAAACAATTTTTAAAAAAATTTGTTTTCCGCTTTTCATGCACAAAAATCAAATTTTGGCTGCGTGTGGAGCAACGGTGAAAAGCTACAAAAGGAGAAGGAGAATAGACAGAAAGAGAAAAGAAAATGAGAGAGGGAGAGAGAAAGAGAGAGAAATACATAGAGATAAAAATAAAAATACGTTAGAAGGCTGTTCTTCATACGTCTCGACTAAAAGATACTCTCTGGACTGAATAAGAATATTTCATTCATCTTCATTTATTGAGTGCAAATATTTAAAGAAGTTTCATAAGAGTGAAATATATATTTAAGATTTAGCAGCTAACTAAAGTTTGACAGCCAGGCTATCCGTTACCATATTCCATATACACAATAGAGCATTGGGCACAGGGCAAGAAAAGTATTTTATCATACTAATCGCTCTCGGGAGTCTTTTAGCCACCAGACACAGCTGGCATCCGCCGTCTGGCCAAAATTTATATCAATACCCATTTGCATAAGAAACATTTTTGAACTTTTGGCATCGATTTCTCAAGTTTTTCCTTTGTTGAATGAGTGTCGATTGGCCAAGGATTTGATTTTGAACTTCAAGGCTAATCGCCAACAAATTCATGGGATCTACGGCCAACTTTTCAGGGTCAATCGGTCTTCACTTTGGGCCTACTTTTTGGCTGTTGCTGTAAAAAGCTTAGGAAAGAGCAACAAACGAAAAAAAAAAGGACACACGATTTTGATTATGAACAGATTATGGTTGTTGTTGTTGTCAACTCGACATGGCGGACGTAATCTCTATTAAACGATTTGGGCATATAAATTAAACAATTTACGAGGCTTCAGTTAAGCGCATTTATGCCTTATGCATAACAAAATTTTCAGCTCTGCCTTCGTTAAGGACAAATTGGGTTTTGTGCTTGGGCTTAGGGACAGGGGCTTTGTGGTTGATGGTTAGGGGTTTGGGGCTTGGGGGTTGGGCCATGTGCGGTTTAATGGCAGGGAGTTGAACACGTGTTCGTGCATGAATTTTGGCTGGGAAATGAATGGGTTTACGGTCAGATAGTTTGGGGCAAGCAAATCGGCTATAATCATGCAGCAACCAGAACACAGGACACAGGCAAGACAATGCACAGCGAGTGCTACGTGTGGCGTGTTTTAAGCAGGGGCCAGTAGTTCATTGCAACATGCTCTCAACCCACTAATCCTCTTCACCAGCTTATGTCCATTGTGGCGCCATTGTGCATCGACTTCTTGCGCGCCCTCTTTGTGCGATATGTCAATCAAAACTGGTGTTGGGACATGGAGAAAACATTTCCACAGGTAAGAGATAACACAGCCCATCAGCGCCCACTATGCAACTCTCAACTCTCCATCGGCTGACTAATGGCTGCGCTTTGTTTTTGTGGCGTCTGACATGCAGTATGGCGACTTTAAGATAGCCGAGAACATCCTGACGTTGATTAATAACCAGGGCCAAGTGTGGATGGGCATATTCTTCTCGCCGGGGCTGGTGCTCATCAACCTTGTCAAGCTGATGATTATGATGTACTTCAGGTCATGGATAGTGCTCACATGCAATGTGCCCCACGAGGTGGTATTCAAGTGAGTGTCTCAATGACCAGAGCTTAGCCTTCATCGATTGCTCCACTTAATCAATCGATACTTGCAGAGCGTCCAAGTCCAACAATTTCTATTTATCGCTGCTGCTGACCATGCTGTTCCTCTGCGTGCTGCCTGTGGGCTATGCTATTGTCTGGTTGCGTCCTTCCTGGCACTGTGGCCCATTTTCGGAATACAATCGCATTGCCGAGTTCATTACGAATACCACACGCAACGCCCTACCAAAGTGAGTAGCAATTCAAGCAAACAGCTGTCCAGTCTGGGATTTACTGGATTTCTCTCTTTCACAGACAGCTCCACGAGCCACTCGACTACCTGACATCGTCCAGCACTGTCATACCTTTGCTACTTCTGCTCATACTCATCATTTACTATCTTATCTCGCTGACGGGCGCGCTCCGCGAGGCCAATCAAGATCTGCGCACTCAGCTGCAGAAGGAGCGAGAGGAAGAGCGCAAGAAGATTTTTAAAGTACCCGAGGTTAAGCAGGCGGAACCAACGGCCACCACGCTGACAAATCGCTGGCGCAAGGTACTCGAGGCATCCTCTCCCGTGACGCCCACACAACCGCCAGATTTCGACACTGAGGAGTACAAGAATCAGGCCAGAAAAGGTAAGGTGAAACATTGAGAATTCCGTAAAACATTATACAAGCCTCCCTTGCACCTCTCCAGAGCTCATCTCACGCATCATGAAGAAGGCGCTGCGCAAGGGCTCGGCCACCTCGGACGAGGACTCCTTTAAGCGACACGATGATGATGACACGGACACTGAGCACCAAGACTCGCTGCCACACGATGAAGAGCCCAAGGAGAAGCGCTTTGGACTGTCACGCCTGCAACAGATACGGCGCACTCGGAAGCCGTCGCTTGTGGACATCGTGCAGATTGCCAAGCAGGAGCGGGCCCGTTCCGGTTCCATTGCGGCAGCCAATGCGGCACAGGGCGGTGGTGATGGCAACAGTCCTGGCACAGGCATTGACGGTGGTGGTGGCGATGGCGGTGACCACTTTCCCGTTAAAGAGCCGCATCCCAAGAGCCGCTTCAAAGTCGAGAAACATGAGAAGAAGGAAAGGGAAAGCTTTAGGGATAAAAGGGACAAGCACAAACAGCCGCCACACAACGAATCGACGGCACCCAAGCCCAGCGAACATGATGCGGAGACAAACACTCGCGTTGTCAACGAGCGACGCATTAGTTTACTGCGTCGCAAGCGAGATAAGGAGGAGCACCAAAAGCCAACAACGCCGGAACCGGAATCACAACCACCTTCAGTAATGGCATCGGATCAAGCCGCACCCGAAAGTCAAAGCCAGTTTCGCATTGTTGACGAGAAGAAGCCAGTGGAGTTCGAGGACGAGGAGCATGAAAAACCGTTCAAGGAATTGCCAACGCCTCCCAAAGAGGGTGGGCATCTGGAAAGCCTTGGCCTGGGCAAGTTCAAGTTCCGCAAACACAGATCGAAGGCAAACATCGTGGCTGCCAAACCCGAGCCAGAGGTCTTCAAGTTTGATGAGCAGAGTCTGGAGAAGAGCAAGTCAGGTGAAATACCACAAGTGCCTAGTTCCGAGCACCTGAACAGCGAGCAGGCCAGTGGCAGTGAGTCGCATGCGCTGCCCTCGCCCACGCCCAGCCAGATGCACAGTCAGCGCCAGATGAACTCTGAAAAGTTGGCATCGCTATCACGTCAGGGGCGCAAGAAAATTGGCTCTTTGTTGGCCTTAGTACGCGAGGCGGTCAACATCAAGAAGGACGATGTGGAGCAAGGTTCCGATGAGTCACCAGGTCCAACCACGCCCACATATTTGGCCTATACGCCGCCACCACCGCCATCGCTTTTGTCGAGCAATTCGAGTGCCACGGCATTGGAAATGCCACCCACACCAGAGCCGGGCTCACCGACGCCCAGCGCTCCGCTCCACTTTGGCAGCAGCACATCTTCGACAGCAAGTCATCCAACTGTGAAAATACCAGTAGCAGCCTCTGCCTCAAGTTCGACACCCACTTTGGCCACCATGGACGATCTGGAAGAGCTGGATATGCCCGGTCCTATAACATTTCCCAAACGCAGTGCTTCCCAGCGGCGACGTGCCATGAGAGAGGACTCCCAAAGTTCCATCTGGTCTGATAATATACCAACTATTACCATCAGCACCACTGGCAGCGATGAGTGCATCGTGGACCAACAGGATCCAGCAGCAGCAGCTGCTGCTACAGCAGCCACACCACCTGCCGCTGTAAATGGATTACCGGAACACAGCAATTCAGCTGGCCCAACGGTCAACATCATTAAGATCAACATAGAGGACGGCGACGAGCATTGACACTAAAGCAAGAACTCTTTAGCATTTTGTCTTCTCCACTAATAAAATTGATTTAGTCTATTCGCAATTCAGCTTAAACTTGTTATAAACAACTTGTTAGCAAAACTCTAACTGTCTATCCAAATACCATATATTGAATAAAATAGTTTGCTTTCCTTGAATTGAGCTAAATATTCTATTTCTTAAATAAAATTCGACAAATTAGTATAAATAAATTGATTAGAATATGCAATCCAAGGCAAGTTCTCAATTTAATATAAGCGCCATGTGTCTCATAGCAATCAGCTTTTGAGTATGATTGACAATAGCTAAGACACAAACCCCTTTAGTGGCAGTGGGACGAAATATTCGCAGTTTGAAAGTCAAATATACAAAAGAGTACATTTTTAATATAAACATATTAAATATTTATAAAATTAATTAAATGAATATGTTGAATAAAATTAACGCACACTTTGATTATACGTTTTTTTTTTTAATTTTTGCACTCAATTATCAACGAATAAATTTCATTATTCTATTATATTTATAATTTTTATAATTTTTGACTTTCAAACAATCTAATCTTATATAAGTTTATTGTCTGACATATTATTCAGCCTAGATCGACTTTCATTCAGTAACATTTAATTATGATTCTCCCTTGAACTTTGCAATAATTTTTAGAAATTTATTTAGTCAATGAAACTGAAAGTGGTTTTTGCTTCTTTTTTGTACAACGAACTCTTATCAGTTGGACAGCGATAACCTGTTAGCTCTGTAAGCAACTACTTAGGTCCAAAAGTAGAACGGAGAGCACAGCCGCCGATAGTGCTGGGCATTATACGCACGAGGATCTCAATTAGCCGCAGATATATGCAGTGCCTCATAACTGGATAGCAAATATTTGCGGAGACAAACAGAACTCTATAATTGTGTTGGAAATTTAAAACCCAACAAGAGAAGAAGAAGCGCTTTACAATTAAACATCAATTCATAAGTCTGCAAAACACTCCGCTCGCTCTCCAATTTCAACTACATAGTTGCCCGGCTAAGCTAAGCCCAGCCAGCAAAGCGAAGCTCGTCGAGTGCCCATGCGCCAGAGCAACAACAACGATCGTGCGGCAGCTACTCACAGATACACAGACAAAGTCACTAGCAGAGACACAGGCACAGGCACAGACACAAATGCAGATACGAGCAGAGCAGAGCGGAGCAGAGCATAGAGTTTCACTCAACGAGAGCCGCTGAGCGGTTGTGCCGCATTCCTCAAGAGTCAGTTGAGCATTGGACGTCCTCGTTAGCGGTTGCCTGTGGTGTTCTGTGCGGAGTAAGTGCGACAGCGTTTGGCTGCTGAAGTGGTGATCGGTGGTGCTCAATGGTGCTCTGTGTGCGGAGGAGTCTTTGCTTTTCCTCTGGAGCTCTTCCGATTTTTATACGATTTTTTATTTCGGCTGCCTCGCGCTCTGTGTGTTGTGTGTGTCTTTTTTTTTTTCGTTGTTTGCTTGGGCCGCCGCAGACAGCGACAAAAAAGAAAACCTCGAGATAAAAAAGTATCTTGTAGTACTTTGATGCATGTATTCAAGTGTGTGTTTGTGTGTGTGAGTGTGGCAGACGGTGTATGACGAACTGTTTACTCAAAAGGTTCTTGCCTTCGGTATAGTGATACAATTACAACAACTGAATAAGACAAGAGAATAAAAAAAAAAAAAAAGAAACCTCGATAAATTGTACTTTATAATGAAACAAAGCAACTACGAAAATTGTACAATTTCCGAGTCAGCGGAAAAGTGAGAAGTCGTGTGCAAAGTACAAAAAAGCCAAAATGAAAAAAACTCGAAATGAAAGCAAATGCGATGACAAATGCAACTAAACACATGTGAATGCAACTGCATGAGATTTTCCATGCGAGAAAAACCAAGAAACTATTTTTATAAATCAAACAGCAAATGCTTTGGAAAACCCTCAAAAATATCATCAACCAAATGCAGCATGTGCTAGAAGCAAACCAACAACAACAACAACAACAAATAGTATCTACAACAAAAAAAAAGCCATAAATAAACACAGTGTTTAATGTTGTGCTGCTGCCCTGTGCATCGCCAAAGATACAAACAACAAAATCAAAAAAAAAAAAAAAAAAAAAAAAAAAAAAAAAAAAGAGTAAACCAAAAAAAACCAAGTTTCGTAAAAGTATCTGACTCAAGTGTGTGTGCAGTTTCTTTTGAGTGAAATCGTGTTGCTTTTCCTCTACCTGAGAACGGCTGTGCGTGTGTGTGTGAGTGTGCGTGAGCGTATGTGTTGAAGCAGTTGATAAAAACAAACGCTTCAATAAAGATAAATACCAAAAGGTGCAAACAAAAACGACAAACTCACAACAACATCGTCTGCTATGTTGCTCAGTGCCTCTACTATTCACATAGTGTGAGCTCAGTCATCGTCTCTGGCTCTGTCTCACTCTCAGTCTCAATCAGAATCTGAATTCAGTTCATGCCAGCAGCACATATCGCACTAGTTCGTAGCCCCAAATTCTTATCGCAAAAGGAACTCGTGCTCATAGGCGCGTATCGCAACAGGCGCGCACCAGCTCAACAATTGAAATCTGAATGGAGCGGATGTTCGTTCGTTTCAGTATTAATAATATCTCTATATGAGAACAACAAGAACAATACATATGTAGAAGTGTTTTTTTTTATTTGAGTCTTGGCCTCAGCTGAACTCATTCCCAAAGGGTTCCACACACACACACACACACACACAGACTCACACACACAGACTCACAGACTTAGCTTGACATCGGAGAAGAGTGTATCAACTGTTGCCCCGGCGACAGTCTTCAAGATGTTCTTGTTCTTTGGATTCAGTTTCGAAATGAAACAATTTTTTGTTCTTCAAAAATAAAACCAAATGTGAAACTAAACTGATAAGCCCGCAACCACATGTCTATAAGCTTCAACATTGACTTCTTCCACACTCTCTGAGCTATAAATAAAACTTAAAATTATAAATTTTGTGCAAACAAACATTTGCGCTCTCGTCTCAGAGTATTACGAAATTCTGAAAAAAAAAAGAATGTATATATATATAGGCTATGGGAGTTTAGCCAAGCAAAGAGTGTATATTAATTCCTGGAATATTTATATATTCATACAACTTTATATTCACATATATATAATCTGCAGTCTACACTCTATTCAGTATCATTATCTTACTCAGGTTCCGCTTACGACCCACTATAACTGGAAATTTCTTGTAAATTCCCTTTTCTTTTGCCATATATGCAATTTCATAATATTCTGCAGTCTACAGCAAGCTCTCATAGATTTTACCTATTCAATTCCAAAAATGACAAAGTCTTACCATAAGTATTTAATGATATCATCTCGGATCTTTACTTAGTAAATAGACTCAATTTACTGTGCATATTTGCTAATTAGCGGCAAACACAAAAAGCTACTTAGGCATGCGAGATGAGATGAGCTCTCTTTAAATGAATCTAACCTTGGCTAAACATAAGATAAATGCATCCCAAGATTCCTTTAACAAGTTCTTAAATAGCCTGCACATTTTCTTAAGTAATTGCAAAGTATTTTTTTTTTTTCGCTTTTTTCCATTATTTTGTTATCCAGATATGTATCTAGATACATGTGTTTGGTGTGCATGGGCGGAGTAAGCGTAGATGAAATCATCGTCTGGAATAATTTCAAGTTTCATTTAGAGGCTAGAGCAACTACAAAATTGCGGTGGGGTGGTGCTGCTGCTCTCGAGTGGGGTTGTGGTGGGGTGAGCACTGAATATACACACACAGATATAGTCGGAAACACAAAATTTTTGTGCCCAATGCTTGAGTTCATTTCCATAAGTGTGTGTGTGTGTGTTTATTTATGTATGTCTTTGCTGTTAAATTTGTTGTTATTTGAAATTTACATTTGCAGTTTTTTTTTTTTTTTTTGGATTTGTTTTGTTTTGTTTACACTGAGATGACTGAGGGAATGGGAGCTAGTGCGGTTGGCCGGGACAGACAGATCGTGCAACTTATTGACTGACCGGACAGCAAAGTTTGTTTTTATGAGGCAGCATCGGGACCGGCGAATGAACTAATTAAAACCGAGCAACAACAAAGCAACAGAAATGATTTTTTCATTTAGTTCACACAATATGTGCAACAGATGTTTTTTCTCTTTTTTTTTACCGAAAATTATAGAGCCGTGAAACATACATTTAAATAGAGAGGCATTAGCTAATCGACGTATTTATATATATTTATATCTCTGGTGCATTTTACAGCGAGTGAAACCGCTCAAGAACCAGCCACCATCTCCTTGAGCCACTGATGCCCCTAAACTCAAGTGCAATTATGCTCTAAACTGTGACAGTGAACAAGAACTACAAAATCATTACACCTACCCAAATTATTGAAACCACTCGAATAAGTGTTCAGTAACCTATTGAAATTACGAGTTACAATTAGTACGTAAAGCAAGTCCAACCCCAGTTCGCGAACCCAGAGCCCACGATGAAGCGCAACAGGCGGAGTCTCAACGAAGGCTCCACCGCAGCGCGTCTCCTGCTCGCCGGAGCGCTCCTCTGCTGCTGCGCGGCAACCGCATTTGGTGGACAGCGCCAGCCCATTAACTCTGCCGGCGGACACGAGCTGCGCGGCACCACATTCATGCCAGCGCTGGAGTGCTACGATCCGTATGGCCGACCCCAGGTAAGAGCATTGCATGCGGGTAGTGGGTGAAGCTAACGCTCTCTATATAAATCATAGTCAAATTGCTTACTGTCCGGCAATTGAATTAAGAGTGAGAATGGGCACGCGCTTCTTCGGCTGGGGTCAATAGAGCTGCTGGGCAGCAATTTATATGTAGACATACAAACTAATTGAACGAACAATGAAGACAATTTAGTTGAGCACAAATTGTCGCATATCTCTCTTTCTTTTAATGTATATATGGGTGGGAATCATTATGAAATTGAGTATGGAATCAAAATTTAAAGAGATACGCTGAGTGTTGAGTCTCTGATGAATAACCTACCTAGACTTCATAACAATTCTTTATATTCATATAAAAAACTTCTCTTTTCACTCCAATTTAGAAATGCTTGCCTGAGTTCATCAATGCTGCTTATCAATTGCAAATCGAAGCGACAAATACCTGCGGTGAGCAGGGCGATAATCACTTCTGCATGCAGACAATGAATCCGAATCTGAAAAACTGTGCAGTCTGCAGGTAAGCGAGATATTTTAAACTTTGCAATTGAAATTCTTAAATGAACCAATTTAGATATGAAGATCATAAGCCTGCATTCCTGACGGACTTGCACGATCCACAGAATCCCACCTGGTGGCAATCGGAGACCATGCTGGAGGGCATTCAGCATCCTAATCATGTGAACTTGACGCTGCATTTGCGTAAGTCTACTAGCAAGTGAGAAATTCAACTTCCAGTTTAAATTTCCATTTCTGTTTCTAGGCAAATCCTATGACATAACCTATGTGCGTATTCTCTTCCGTTCGCCGCGTCCCGAGTCCTTTACGATTTACAAGCGCACCACAGAGAACGGCCCCTGGACACCCTACCAGTTCTACAGTGCCATCTGTCGGGATACCTACGGCCTGCCCGACTCGCGTGCCATTCGCAAGGGCGAAGGCGAGGCCCACGCCCTCTGCACCAGCGAGTACAGCGACATATCACCGCTGCGCGACGGTGAAATTGCCTTCTCCACGCTCGAGGGTCGTCCCAGTGGCATCAATTTCGAGCGCAGCCAGGAACTGCAGGAGTGGGTGACAGCCACTGACATTCGCATCACACTGGATCGCCTGAACACCTTTGGCGACGAACTCTTCGGCGATCCTCAAGTGCTGAAGTCCTACTTCTATGCCATCAGCGATATTGCCGTGGGTGCACGCTGCAAGTGCAATGGACACGCCAGCAAGTGCGTGGCCAGCACTGGAATGCATGGCGAGCGCACACTTGTCTGTGAGTGTCGCCACAACACGGATGGACCCGACTGCGATCGTTGCTTGCCGCTCTACAATGACGTCAAATGGAAGAGGGCAACCTCAACGGAAGTGAACGAGTGCAAAGGTAGGGAAGCAGCATGTGTTAAAACTGGTTACAGTGCGGCACAGTGGGCCAATGTTGATGGTAACTAAGGCCGAAAATGTTAGATAAAGCAGACTTAACAGCTCAGTTCGAGTATCAATAACTTTCATCCCACTGTGCTTGAGTTCCTATATAAGGACAAACAGCTTTGCCGTTAGTTGCCACGTTAGTTGCGCTTCGAACTTCTGCTCAGATTGTCAGTCATGTTGAAGCTGTGCTTGAAACTTGTCTGCCTGGTGGCAGCTGCTACAGCCCACGGCTGGGCCCATGACCATGCCCTAGAAACAAATCTCATAGATAGCAGCTCTGCCGCGCATTGGTATCTCATCAACTGTAAAGCATTTGGCAGCATTTTAAATCAAGATTCATTTCAACAGCATTTTCTTAAAATTTTCTTACAGCTTGCAACTGCAACAACTTTGCGGACAAATGCTACTTCGATGCCAATCTGTTCAATCTGACGGGCCATGGTGGCCATTGTCTGGACTGCCGCGACAATCGTGATGGACCCAACTGCGAGCGCTGCAAGGAGAACTTCTATATGCGCGACAATGCCTACTGCATCAACTGTGGCTGCGATCCCGTCGGCTCCCGGTCGCTGCAGTGCAACAGCCAAGGCAAGTGCCAATGCAAGCCCGGCGTGACGGGCGACAAGTGCGATCGCTGTGCCAACAACTATTTCCAATTCGGCCCCCATGGCTGCCAGCCTTGTGGCTGCGATTCGCATGGTTCCCACGACAATACGCCAGCTTGTGATGCCGAGACCGGCATTTGCTTCTGCAAGGAGAACGTCGAGGGCAGACGCTGCAATGAGTAAGTAGCAGATCACACAGTTTACTTGTCCAATATCTCATATTATTATTCCACAGGTGCAAACCGGGCTTCTTTAATCTGGATAAGAACAACCGCTTTGGCTGCACACCCTGCTTCTGCTATGGCCACACCTCCGAGTGCCAGACTGCGCCTGGCTACTCCATTGTCTCGGTCACCTCCAACTTCAACAAGCACAAGGAACGCTGGACCGCAATCGATCTGAATCGCCGTGATGTGGACATCAAATACAATCAGTATAGCCGCAGCATTGGCACCACAGCTCAGGGCAACGAATATGTCTACTTCCAGGCACCCGATCGCTTCCTGGGCGATCAGCGCGCTTCCTACAATCGCGATCTTAAGTTCAAGCTGCAGCTGGTGGGTCAAGTGGGACCCAGCAGCAGCCCCAGTGACGTTATCTTGGAGGGCGCAGGCAGTAAAATCTCATTGCCCATCTTTGCTCAAGGCAACGGCATACCGGACCAGGGTGTTCGAGAGTACACGTTCCGGCTGCATGAGCATCACGACTACCAGTGGCAGCCCAGCCAATCGGCGCGTGGCTTCCTCTCGATATTATCCAACCTGACGGCCATTAAAATCCGCGCCACCTATTCCGTGCAAGGCGAGGCCAATCTTGACGATGTGGAGCTGCAGACAGCGCATAGAGGCGCAGCCGGGCAGCCAGCCACCTGGATTGAGCAGTGCACCTGTCCTGAGGGCTACCTGGGCCAATTCTGTGAGTCGTGTGCGCCCCGCTATCGCCACAGTCCAGCACGTGGTGGACCTTTCATGCCATGCATACCATGTGACTGCCATGGCCATGCGGACATCTGTGACTCGGAGACGGGCAGCTGCATCTGCCAGCACAACACCCAGGGTGATAACTGCGATCAGTGCGCCAAGGGCTTCTATGGCAACGCCTTGGGCGGCACACAGAACGACTGCAAGCGCTGTCCCTGCCCCAACGATGGCGCCTGCATGCAAATCAACGGTGATACGGTCATCTGCACAGAGTGCCCCGTGGGCTACTTTGGCTCCCGCTGCGAGCAGTGCAGCGATGGCTTCTATGGAGATCCAACTGGTCTGCTGGGCGAGGTGCGCACCTGCAAGAGCTGCGACTGTAACGGCAATGTCGATCCCAATGCTGTGGGCAACTGCAATCGCACCACCGGCGAGTGCTTGAAGTGTATCCACAATACAGCTGGGGAGAACTGTGATCAGTGCTTGCCCGGACACTTTGGTGATCCGCTGGCGCTGCCCCATGGCAAGTGCGATCGCTGCAGCTGCTATGCCGCCGGCACCGAACAGGACGAACAGAGCATCTCGCGCTGCGATCAAGTCACGGGCCAGTGCCAGTGCAAACCGAATGTGATTGGACGCGACTGTGGCGAGTGTCAGCCTGGCTACTTCAATATAGGTTCAGGCAATGGCTGCGAGAACTGTCTGTGCGATCCCGTGGGTAGCTACAACTCCACCTGTGACAGGTATACGGGTCAGTGCCACTGCAAGCCGGGCGTGGTGGGCTTGCGCTGCGATCAGTGCGAAAACTTCTTCTTTGGCTTCTCCGTGGACGGCTGCAAGCCATGTGAGTGCGACGAGAGCGGCTCCAAGGGCTTCCAGTGCGACCAGAATGGCCAATGTCCATGTAACGACAATGTGGAGGGACGTCGCTGCGATCGCTGCAAGGAAAACAAATACGATCGCCAGCGCGGCTGTGTTGCCTGTCCAGATTGCTATAATCTCGTGCAAGAGGCAGCCGATCTGCATCGCACCAAGCTGGCCAATTTGAGCTCAACGCTGGATGAGATCGCCCGAACGCCAGTGACAAACGATGAGGAGTTCGAGGGCAAGCTGAAGGCCGTGCAGGAGAAGGTGGCCATATTGGCGCAGGATGCGCGCTCCGGCTCTAGCGACGGCGGTCAAACCTATGTTGAGGTCATTAACGATCTGCACAAGCGACTGGACAGTATGCGTGGTCATTTAGTGAGCGCCGATGCACTGCAGCAGGATGCCAATGCGGAAATCGAGAAGGCACGCAGCAATTACACACAGTTACGCCTGATTATCGATGATGCCAAGAGGGAGCTGCAGGACGCATTGGATCTGCTCAATGATGAGGGCGCTCAGGCCTTGGCCAATGCCAAGACCAAATCTGAGGAGCTCGGCGAACACTCTAAGCAAATAGCGGACATTTCTCGCGAGGCACGCGCTCTTGCCGATCGCCTCGAGTCGGAGGCGAAGTACGATCTGACGAATGCCAAGAATGCCATGGATGCTGTAGAGAAGGCCAATCAGCTGGCCAAGAACGCCATCGATCTGCAACAAAAGGTTCGCGTCGAACTGCGCTCCGAAGTGCGTCTCGAGCTGGATCAGGTGAAGCAGTCACTTGGCACAGTTGCCCAAACCTCCAAGGAAGCACTGCGCAAGGCCAACGAGGTGTACGACGCGGCTCTCACGCTGCTCAACGACGTGAACGGTCAAACCCAGCCCAACATTGATATCAACCTGCTGAAGAAGGAGGCAGTGGCTGCCAACGAGAATGCAGACAATCTGCTCAAGGAAATCAGCGAAATGTCCAACAACAATGGCGAGGTATTCTCTAACTTTGAAGTTGAGCGAGATTTCTCCCAAGTCTTGCTGGAACGGTAAGTCATGGCCATGGTAAGCTATTGAGAAATTTCACTTAACAAATTTATTACACAGCGCCGATGCCCAGAAGAAGGATGACATTGAGCTATTGAGTCGCGCCAAGGCAGCCTTCGAACGGGCCAACAAGGCGGTAGAGCAGGGCGACAGTACACTCAAGGAGGCCAATAAAACATACAACACCCTTGCTGGCTTCCAGTCTGATGTGCAGAAGTCATCTGAAAAGGCTACCCTGGCATTGGAAAAGGTACCAAGCATTATGATGGAAATTGAGAACGCAGACAATCTAATAAAGCAGGCTGGCAATGCTCTGCATGGTGCCAATAAGAACGCCAATGAGGCCAAGAACAATGCACAAGAGGCCCAGGAAAAGTATGCCGAGCAAGCCTCAAAGGTAAGCGTGAACCCTTAGTCTTATATAGCTTCTACTTATTGGATAACTACAGGATGCTGAGCTAATACGTCGCAGTGCCAATGAGACAAAGGTCGCTGCCCGCAAGCTGCGCGACGAGGCTGATGAGCTGAACCATCGCGTGACGCTGACGCAGAGAGACATCTCACAGCTGGAAGAGAATTCCACCGAAGATGATAATCTAGTGGACGATGCCAAGCGCAAGGTGGGTCAGGCCAAGGCGGACATGCAGGACGCACAAAAGCAAATTGAAAAGGCCAATGGCGAGCTGTCAGCAATCAAGGATGAGTTAGAGAACTTGAAAGATATCAATACATCGGATTTGGACAAATTGGGTAAGCCAACAACAACTGACAATCTCAAAAGAGAATTGCAATGATAATCATATTTCCGCCATGTTTTATCAGAGAATCGGCTCAGTGAGGTGGAAGGGGATATCAATCGCGTGAATCTAACTGGGCGCATTGAGAAGTATCGGGAACAGCGGAATATACAAAAGAAATTAATCGACAAATATGAAGCAGATTTGAAGGAATTATCCGACGAGGTGGATAATATACGTTTAATATCTGAAGCGCTGCCAAGTGGTTGCTTTAGACGCAATCGTCTAGAGCCCTAGACATATAGACCCTAACTAAGAGCACTACCAACTACCAACTACTTCAATTAACATCTAAGTACGAGGCGAAGGAAGATGAACAAATACGGAATTAGCCGTAACCGTAGCCGTTGAATGAAATTATGTAATTTTAGTCTTTTAGCTGAAATATTTTGTTTAGTGAAAGAAAGAAACAAGCGAACCAACGAGAAACAGAAAATGCGAAACGTTTAGCTTTACAAAGCATCGTTCGATTTATTATTATCGTTATAACATGATGCCAATATTGAAACAAATTTTTAAACTGCCAATTGTGCTTTCGATTCAAGCCAGCCATGGACGACTGTATTATACTATATATTGAAAACTGTGCCGTGTACCAAAACTTTCAATCCATATTGCATTTCTATATCTTCTCCCCCTTGTGTGGCTATGCCATATTGCAATCTACTCTATATATACATTTATATATTTTAAAATACATTTGTCATTTATGTTTAATGTGCCAATTACAATATTTTCTACTGTGCTTAAGTCGCCTTATGAATTTCACCTTAAAATAAAAATTTTCCAACGTTGTAATTTTTTGTATAAAGTACGAGACTGATATTATTTATCATTTATATTACGCAACAGCAAATAGAAATTGCCGCTCAAACGAAATACCTGACACGGAGTCGTAAAAACGATTAAGTATGATATATAAATTCGATTCCATATACTCACCTGCACTAGCAGTTTATTGGATAACTTCGAAAAGCCGCCGACACTTAGCTTAAAGGTACGCATTGAAAAAAGCAGCATAAGTCTTATGATGAGCTTGAAGTCCTTGGACTCGTTGTACCAAGCGCAGTTATACCACTCGTAAAATAACAGTTCACTCTAAAATAATATATATAACAATCGGAGCATTGGAATTCCTCAAGAAATACCTGTGTCTCAACCTTTTGCGCATTGACATTATATAAACTGATTTCGAAAGTAATTGTCAGCAAGTAAACCAAAATCGAGATCATCTTAAAATAGTCAACTTCCTGATATGTAAATTTTAAAATGAATCAATCTATGCATAGTTGGGTCTTATACATACCATAATCGTATAAAGCAGCATGCATAACAAAAGTGTGCTCACCCCACATTGTACTAGAATTATAGACTTGAAAAGATTCTCAACCTGGGCATGATGTCTGCAGTTGAATGCCATTAAAGCTTACACATAGTTTGAATCAAGTTAAGACCTTTACCTGGAGAGACGTGCAAAAAGCTTGGCACAGCAACGCAAATAGGAAACTCTCGATGATTTGGGTACCACTTCATCATTTGTCGAATTTTTAACCAAATACCGCAGTGTCTCAAATAGACAAGCCTCGTGATTGGTGAGCACAACGAAGAGACTGTTGAAGCCAAAGACAGCTAAGCAAATATAAAATATAGACAAGTAAAGAGAAGTACATAACCAAAGTCAACTCTTACTGAAAAAACACCAAACGGGTCCAGATTGTTGCACAAAAAATCGCACAGGGAAAGAGGGGAACTCATGATTGCCCACCTGCATAAAGGGCATTTTGCAAGGATAGGCTATAAAAGTATTTATAGATATATTACTCGATTTTTCTTTTTCTAAAAAAAACTCACTCCCCGTCATTTCACAAGCATCCTGCACAAAATAGCAATCGTATATATATAGCAAATACGGTCGCATACAATAAAAAATTACTGGCAATGAGACTATTTTGAAGAAGAACATAACCTGTTTATCAATACTCTTCCAGCTGTCTCTTATCTTTGTGCCCAATGCCTTGCACAAGGCTTGCTTGTCCGTTAAAACTTAGAAAGAAATTCATTAATGCATGTAATAAGCAAACAAAATTTCGTAATACTTACCCACCTCAAGCAGACCCAAGTTTTTTAATACATCACACGTTTCTGAGATGCGTACTAGATCCACACAGGCTTCGAGATGACTATGAAAGTATGCAACCTTGACTATATTCATAGATATTTGAAAGCAAAGTACCACAGGCTGAAAATAATTAACAATAATTGTTGAATAATCTAGTTTTCCAGCAGGAGACCAACCTCCACATTGGCTTCAAATGACACCATAAAATTGTCCACAACAAAACTAACGAGGCCGTAGATAATGTTCAGATTTGTCAAATATGCCAAGATTCGTAAGCTAAAAAAAGAATTTTCATAAATTAAGTTTAAGTTTCTTCAATTATTAGTAATACTAACAATCTACAATGTCGGGAGCTGCGTTTCCTAGGCGCTATATTTATGCCCAATCCATAGCTACAGTACTCCACCCAAGTTATGCCCTGCTTTGGCAATTTATCAATTTTGTCTAGTTCCTGATCCAATAAGTTCTGCATTCTGCACGTAAATATTTTGACTGTGAACAGTAATCTATTCATAACTACCTTTTATAGCAATTTTTTCTGTGGGAGGTTCTTTGCCAATTAGTTTTAAATTATATGCTTGGTTGGTTATTTAACTAGGCAAATTACTTTATTTGTATTGAACATTGTGCACTCTTGTTGCAAAAAAAAACAGAGAGCCTTAATAAGGGTTTCATTAAAAATTAAGGGTATATTAGGAACAATAATTGATTTTTGGCAAACAACATATATTGAATTACTCCTTCCAGGAACTTGACTAAACTCAGCTAAGACAATAAATAAATAAAAGGAAAAATTTTGTAATTTTCTATAATAAGCTAATTTTATTACTATAAGCTATAAATTGATTTCCCTTCAGCGTATGCAAATATTCAAATTTTAACTGTTTTGCGCGGCATAGGTCTTCTACTTAAGTTGGCAGCGCTATCAGCTGTTCAAGGCTGCAGAGTGCAACAGATGGGCAGCACAGTCGTAATGTAAATCGCATATTGTTTGTTTACTTGGTTTGAATCAGTTTGCAATCGAGTTGAAATTAAGAACAAGTGGCTAAAGGCTACGCCTTAATGACCAAAATGAGCCCATCCAAACAGGAACTGCTACAGCCGGTGAAGACAACGAATCCCATTGTCTATTTCGATATTAGCATTGGCGAGGAATGCGGTAAGCGAAGCGTGCAGCTCGCAATCGATGCTTGACCTACTTAAACGTTATCGTATGTATATTTGCAATTCTCGCTTTTTTGCGCAGCGGGACGCATGATAATTGAACTGCGCAAGGATGTTGTGCCAAAGACAGCGGAAAATTTCCGAGCCCTTTGCACGGGCGAACGTGGCATCGGGCAGCTGGGCGAGCGGCTACACTACAAGGGCACACGCTTCCATACGATCAAGAGAGTATTTGCGGTACAAGGTGGAGATGTGGTGAACAACGATGGCACCAGCGGTGAGAGCATCTATGGTCCACTGTTTGAGGATGAGAACTTTGAGCTGACGGTGAGTAAAATGAAGTGTACAAATGATTCGGTGACAACTAATCTCGTCATGACTGCAGCACAATGAGGAGGGCGTGGTCAGCATGGCCAATTATGGCACGCCAAATACAAACAACTCACAATTCTTCATCACAGCCGTTGGCTGTGAAAATCTCAACGGGATCAATGTGGTTGTGGGCCGAGTATTGCGCGGCCTGGGTATCGTTGCTGAAATGGAACAGAACTGCAACGACGAGGGCCAACCAACAACAGACATAAGAATATCAGACTGTGGAGAACTGGCTCCTGGCGAAGACTGGGCCATTGAATGCAATGATGAGACATCAGACAAGTTACCGCCCTATCCACAGGATTGGACGGGCAAATTCAAGAAGCCAACGGTAAGCTCTCAATTATGCAATCGCGATTCATCGTAATCATTTTAAATTGCTCTCTGTATTAGTGCGACACAGCTGTCAGCCTGCTCACGGGCATGCGGCAGTCGGGTAATCATTTTTTTCAACTGGGTCGCTACCATGAAGCACGAGCCAAATACCGCAAGGCAAATCGTTATTATACGATGCTGCGCCGCAACTTTGACTGGCAGGAGCTAAAGAGGAGTCAAGACGATTCGGAACTGAGAAGATTGGATGCCTTTTCCGTGGTGAATAATATCAACATGGCTGCTGTGGAGCTTAAACTGGGCAACTATCAGTATGCCAAATATGAGTGCTCTGAGGCCATACGCTTGGATCCCAACTGCAGCAAAGCGTTCTATAGACGAGGACAAGCGCAACGTGCATTGCGTAACTACGAGGAGGCCATAAAAGATCTGAAACATGCACACGCCTTGTTACCAGAGAATAAACAAATCTTGAATGAACTAAACAGCGCCAAGCAGCTCCTGGCCGAATACAATAAACAGCAACGAAATGCGCTCAAGAATCTGTTTAACTAGTTAAGATTGTTTATATGTATGTATATGTGTGTCATAAAACATCACACCTGACTAAATGCTAAGCTGAAATATTTGCTCTTTTTACTGTAGAATGTCGCAGTTTAATGTTGACAGAAAGAAGAATACAAATACTTTGTAATTAAATGTTTTTATTATTATACAAAATATTGCAAGTTGTTGTTTAATGTTCCCAAGGGTTAAACATTAAACGGCTCACTTTTGGAGCTTTAAATATGACAAAACTAATTGCGATCAGTGTTAAATATTTATGTATATATTATGTAATTATATCGAACTTAAAACACATTTGTTCATACACAATAATGCTTGTTCAACTCTCAACTGAATGATAGTGCTTTATAATGCTGCTTATATCCTAACAACTAAATTTGATTACATATCAAAATGATGAGCTTAAACCTGCACTAATCTTAAACATATGTATGATTCCTCTATACTTAAAGATTTGTCACAATGTCCTGCTCGCTGCGATGCAAATTGCTCGGCCCAGCGCCCATAGAGTAGCTCTTCATATTGATTTCCATGTTGGTCAGAGCGCTGGAGACATGATACAAGTTCTCTGAGAGTATAGCATACACTTCGAACAACTCCGAGTCCGATTTGGACACAATGAAGGCTTCTGTTGGTCAAATAAATGTGTTACAATTGATTTTCATAATCATTCTGTTCGAAATCAAACCTGTGCGATCCTTCATAATGCTACGGGCATACGCATTCAGTATGATCGACATCTCATCGAACTTGATGCGACTATCCAAATTACCATAGCTAAATATGGTCAGACTCTGATCGCCAGCACTCAGTGTGGACACACGACGATACTGTCGTACGTGAGAAATGGCGCTCGACCAACGCTGAAGATCAATGTGCTCGTGTAGAGACGCCTCAAACTCCTCCTGCGTCATAGGCAAGCTGGGCGAGGGCGTGGGCGTATGCTCACCCTCCGTTGAGGTGGATGATTCGAGGCAATCCAGCTCAGCTTCGCTGGCACAACGAACCAAAGCATCTCGCACCAGGGCATAGAGATCCGATATGTCGTGCATCTATAGAAAAAGCTCAATTTAGCGAGATATACATTTTTCCTAACAACTCTACTTACGTCTTCATTAACGCGAAAATGATTAACCACATTCGAGGATATTTTATGATTCGATTCAATAAGCAAAAGTAGCTGAAACATGAGCTTATATAAAGAGCGTCCCAAGTCCAGAACAACTTCCGTGGAGGCGGGATCGAAGGGCATGCAGGCAACACTAGAACTACTAGGAAGCTCCAAGCCAGAGGCAGCCACATCGGATTCATTAAATAGAGACAGTTTGCAAGACGTTTTCACTGCATCCAAGCACTGCAATAGAGAATACCAAATCAAAAGAGATACTATATATAGAGAAGTAAGAGTACTTACCTCCAATACCTGATCCTTCCGATCGAAGAACGTCTCTAGATGCTCCTGCACTTCCAGCACATTGAATCTTAAAGTTTCAAACAGCTTCGGCGTGGTGGCCAGCTTTTCACTGCACCAAACACGCGGCGGATCGGCGCGTGCACTTAATAAATCCGTAAAGAGAGATATGCGATTTCCCAACTGCGAACCGATGCCAGTGAAGAACTTCTTGGCCTCCTTGGAAATACTAATTGTCTTGAATGTCAGCTCCTTGACCAGCCTGTATAGCTGCTGCAGCAGCTCTGAAGTGTGTGCCGAGGGTTGGTTAACCAGCATCGACTGCAGTTGACGGCGCCAGTTCTCCTCCGCCTCATCTCTCACGGCGGCGCCAAAGCGAATGATGCCCTGCATATGCGGCGAAGCATTGCAAGGTGTTATGTCTCCCAAGTCCCCAGCACTTGATCCGCTGGTATCACTGCGGGACACCGAATTACGACGGCGTCGCTCCCGCAAGCTCAGCGATGAAGGCGGTGCGCCGCCTATAAAAGACTTCAAGAAGGATTGACGGTGATCGTCGTCCAGCGGCGACTCTGACTCAGCTTCTTCATCGGATGAATCGTCTGCAGTCTGGCGCTTGCGCTTGCTCAGAATTGGTGTCTTATCGCTAAAGCTATCCTCCAGCGCTGACGAATGGCCGCCCTTAGAGGAACCGCCCATACCGCTGCCGAGGTTCAGCAGATCTTCATCACCCTCAAAGAGCTGATGGCGACGTACGCCCCAATTGAAGTTATCCGTAGATTCACCGGCAATGCTGTCCTCATACTCCAGGAAATCGAAGTCCTTGAACACGGTAAAATCGGGCTGACCATCGTCGCGACGCGAACCGCTGCTCAGATCGCCCTGCGGTCCTGATGTCTCCTCCGTAGATGATGCGGCCGATGATTGCCGTTCCATGAGATCCGAGGATTGGCTAAAGATGACCTGAATAATAGCAAATTAACACTGGATTAGTATGCAATTAAATAAGAGAGAACATGCAGTATAAACACTCAAGAAGTTATATGCATCAAATATTAAATAAGAACAAGAGTGGAAAGCTTACGCTTTGTCTGGTCGCAATCGATCCTGTTAGTAGCGATGTGCTCAGAGACTGAACGTATTAAAACAAAGAAAAACAAAACGAACAGTTTGAAACAAAACAGAGACACATGCAACAAGTTAAGAGTGCGAATGAAATACAAAAATCAAAATAAGAATAAAACAGAACTAGCGATGCCCAAAAGAGATGTTCGAAACTGAGAACAAGCCTTTAGCATGTGTACGGAATGTGTGGAATGAAACGGATGAGCGATGCAAGTACAAGTGAAATGAAACGAGCCAAAACAAATTACGTAAACAAAGACAAAGCTACACGTGGCATTTAGAAACATGTTCTTTTACCTTTGAGCAAATAGAGTTTATAAAATCGTCCTATAATTAGGTTTGGTTCGGGTTGTTAATGATGATATAATGGCGTGTTAGTTTTGGTTTGATATTGGATATTGGTTTATATCAAGATTGATTTGTAATTTTGTTTTTTGTTTTTTTCGTTACATGAAAGAAAAAGAATCAGAAATAAATAATTTGGTAGAGATGATGGCCATATTAGAAAGCAAGAGCTGAAAAAGCTAGCGCTAGGGGAGCTCAAAGCATGCACCTGGCTATTGTACAAGCTGGAAACCCCTTTTCGAACCCCTCGTGGCAAGAAACTTACCGATGGCGACTTGGGCAAGCCAACACGCTGTCCACATGTGGTCAACAGATTGACCAGGCACTCGCGCACCCGACACTGCGACATCCATGGCCGCTTCCAACCGCTGAGCGGCACGGTATCCGCCGGCGACAGACTGGCACTGCGCCTAGGTGAGTTGGGTGTGCCAACAACGCTGCCAATGCCAATCCCGTGCTGCTGCTGCTGCTGATGCTGCTGGGCAGCGACAGCAGAGGCACCAATGGCAGCCACATTGCTTTGGGCGCGCTGTTGCTGTAGCTGTGCACTGGCCTGCTGTGCAGGCGCAACTGTCACAGTGGTTGCATTGGTCAGTGTGGAGTTAAGCGACGAGCTTCCCGTAGCAGATGCAGTCGAGCCTGATGCGGGCTCCTCGGATTTGAGCAATATGCGACGTCCAATCAATGGAGTTTGTGATACATCGAAAGTGAACTCCATGGTGCGGCCGGCCAGTTCCTTTTTACAGAACATATCCGAGTCCGGATATGCGCCATAGAAGGAGAACGATAAGCCGGCGCTGCTGCCATCGCTGGGCGGCACCACCTGCAGCGATGAGCTGCGTGTAACAATGAGTTTAAGAATCTTCAGTGAATCCTTCCAGTTCACAGTCTGCAAGATAATAATATGGTTAGAAAAATTATCAAATTATGTCTATGATAAACTCACCTCCAAATATTTGCCAATGGCACGCAGCAAATCCGCATTAATATTTTGTGCCTGTGGCGCCGATAGATCTACATAGTGCAGCATGCAGTGAATGACATTGAGGACCGGCACCTGCACCTGTTGCGGCCCTTTCTCCAGTACCTCGATGAGGAATGCCAGCATGTGGAGGCCCATGTGAGCGTAGGTGTCATGCAAATACTTGACCACACACTTGGTCCACTGGAATGATTCCTTGCAGAACGTTTTGCGACTGTACAAGGTCATCACAGTTCCCAGATTCTCCAACTTGGCGCCCAGCTCTGTGGACACGTGTGCAATATTCTCAGCGCTGCGTATGCAAATCTCATTGGCATCCTCATAATGGAGCAGCATATACGGCAGCAGGGCAATCACGTTCATGGGAAAAGCGCAGCTCTGTGTGGGATCACAGACGGGCAGGCTAAGCAGAGGCGCGAACTGGGACAGCAGTGTGATTGTAGGCTCATAGGTGGCACTGTGAGTGCAGCCCTGAAGGAACAGAAGCCGAAGTTTAAAAGCTACTCTTACTGTGAATATTAACTGTTACTCACCTTCAAGAGCAGTGCATGCACACCTGGATAAGCAGTCCATTTCAGCTGCTGCTGCAGCTTTTCCACTTTGTCCCGCGCATCGGGTCGATCCAGCGGCAGGCGATGCAGTACGCGGGTTAGCAGACGCAGCGCCAACAAAAACTCGTGCTCATAATCCGATTCGAGCAGTGAAACCGATAGCCAGAATAGCTGCGCCAATATTGTCATCTTATCATCCTGCGTGGCGGTATCGCCCAGCATCTTCAGACTCTGTGCGCTACGTGAGCGCGACAGGGCAGAGCCAGCGCCAACGCCAACGCCGCCCACGCCAAACTTACAGACAACACTGCGCTCCAACTCAATGCCTGAGGCACGATTCCGCAACTCCGTCTGCTTGTCGCAGGGCGAGTTGTTGGCCTTGCGGCCACAATAAGATACCGAATAGCTGGTGCTGCGCCCATGACTGGGTATGGAGTAGTTGGAGGACTGCGGTGTCATACCTGATGGCGACTTCTTGCCAGGCAGTATGGAGTTCGGACCACCATCCTTATTGTTCAAATTGGGCGTGCTCTTGAAAATATCCTTCATTACGTCCAGCGGTCGGAAATCTGAGTCCAGACTGTCAACGGCAGCCTCCAGCGTCAGCAACAATTCGGTCACATAGCCCTGCATGTCCTCGCCCTGCTCAGCTACTGTCTCCACGAGACGGGACAGTATGTCCGAGAGCATGCGTGAATTAATGGGCACATTGAGAGCCCGAAAGATTTGAAGACAACGCCCAGCGTAATGACGTAAGGAACAAGATAATCCCAGCTGTAAAGCAGTTTGCGCCCATCGCTCGGCAATGCGCGCCTGTGGATAGCTATCGGCGAATACCTTGACCATGTGCTTCAGGAAACAGCTCAGCTGCTCCGCTGACTTTACCGTCCATACTTTCGCTGTGATATCCTCGTAGTTCCACAGCTGCTGGCAGGTGTCCTGGGCAAGGAACTTAAGCAAACTTTTAATAACATGCGCTATGGGCATACTGGGACCTGGTTGAGGAGGTGCATGCTCATCCGCATGTATTAACGGCACCTCCGAGTTTTCCGTATTATTCGGATTGATTTGCATTGCAGCAGGCGTACCAGTCAGAGCAGCCGGCGTGCCACTTGCTCCTGCACCCTGCACTGGAGGCGGCTGCTGCAGATTCTGAGGCGTCTGCGTCAGCGTCTGCTGGTTGGTCGAGTGCGCTGCAATGATCGTTGAGCTCGAGAGATTATGCTGCAGCGCATAGGCAGCTGCCTGCGGGCTTACGTTCAGCAGATAGCTATCGAATTGCTGGTGCATCTCCGTAAAGTTATTGTCAATCACGGGCAGAGCTGGCACAGTCAGCCCCAAATCCAGTTTGCTCGTCTCACTGTTGAGCAGAATTCGCGCTACAGTCAGATGATCGTTGTGCTCAGCCAGGACAATCAACAAATTCACACAGAGCTGCTTGCAATGCTCTCTCACAATGACGCGAGTATGATCCAGACCCAAGAACAATATGTGCAGCATCAGTGGCAAATGTAGCGTCCAATCGATGCCAGGAATGCCATCCACCACAATGTCTGTAAGCAACATGACCGCCACATTGCAGCTGCAAAGGAAGAGAATAAGAGATTATTATAGAGATAAAACGCTCATTGGTCAATGATAATGGCTTAATTTAAAAATATTTTTTATATTAAAAGAAACCTAAAATAGCTTCTCTCTTGCCTCTCTGGCTTTTCTTTTTTCTTTTTAACTATATCATTATCTAAAATTCTCTTGTATTAGTGAGAATTTTCATTTTCAACGCATTTTTCCTAATGCCCGAACACATTATTTGTTAGATTATAGTTTGTTTACATCGCAAATGACTTTTGTTAATTACTAAATCATGCCAAGGGGCTTTCCCTAGAAAGTGGGTCAGTAAACTATATAAACTCCAGTTCATTTGCAACCACTTTCATTCAGAATGAAGGAGTTGATAATATTTTTGCTTTTTACTGTAGCTCTAGAAAGCAGTACGGCTTTTAGGCCCGCTGTGGAGGCAATATACCCTGACTTAAGGCTTGACGTGGAGTCAGAACTGGAGCCGTATATTGAGCTGGAGCCTCAAAACATCATCACGAATGGCTATATAGCACCAGAGGGCAAAGCTCCGTATATTGTGGGTCTGTCCTTCAGAAGAGGCAACGCCGGTGCATGGTGCGGTGGCTCTATAATTGGAAATACTTGGGTTCTAACCGCTTCACATTGCTCAAAGGGTTTTAACTCTGTGACCATTTATTACGGCTCGAATCGACGTGCCCAGGGTACGCTTGTACACACTGTTAATGCGGACAACATCATTAACCATCCCACTGACGATATTGCATTGATACGCACCCCACACGTTGCCTTCACCGATCGCATTAACCTGGTGAAGCTACCCGGTGCGAATAAATCTGGTGAAACCTATGTCAATCAACGGACTACGGCCTGTGGCTGGGGAAAGACCGCCTCAAATAATCAACCCGATCAACTGCAATGCGTCGATGCGACCGTTATATCGAATAATCAGTGTGCCAGAGTCTATGGCGCGCGCACAGTCCACAGTCAAATTCTCTGCATAAGCACTCCAGGCGGCAGATCCATTTGCTCTGGTGACTCTGGCGGACCTCTTGTCACACAGGCCGATTCAATTTTGATTGGTGTCAGCCAATTTGTTTCCTCAAGGGGCTGCACAGCTGGACATCCCGCTGGATTCACTCGTGTTACAGGCTATCTGCCATGGATACGCCAGAACACGGACATTTCATACTAAATTCTACTTAACTATTTACAAGCATAATCGAAATTGAAGAATCTATAAATGATGAAATAAAAAACACAATTTTTCACAGCAATCAATTTGCATTTTTACTGTGGGCTCATTTAAAACTAATATATATATTTTATATAAAACAGTGATTATTGCTAAATATAGTAAAATATCAATTTCGAAACTGGCAATGACATTTGATCTCTACAAGATATATGCAAAGAGGTATATATCGTGTTATACAATGAGAATTTGTATATATATATGCGTGGTAATAATATGTAAAGTAATCCTTTAAGGGGTTTCTTATCAATATAAGTGAAACTAAAAAATATCCAATTACTATAACTCTATGCAAAGAAACTAGGAGTAACAACTAGCCTAAGCAATCTTATAAATGACTTATTTACATATCTAATGTCATTATTCATTGGCTCATTGGCGTAAGTCGCTCTGCAATTAGTTGTTCCTCTTATCCTAGTTTACATTACAAGCGCTGATAAAAAATCAATCAAGCTGTGGCTCCGCACTATATAAGCTGACTGCAGCAGCAAATCCCAGTCACTTCAGAATGAAAGCTTTACTAATTATATTGCCTTTGGGCTTTGTCTTGGCTTGCGCGAATGGAAACACGAACACAACATCCTCTCCTGATGAGCATGATCCCGAGAATATCATTACCAATGGATATGCAGTTGCCAATGGCAAAATACCCTACATTGTCAGCCTGATATTGGGAACAGATGACAGCAGTAACATTTTATATTGCGGTGGCACAATCATTGCCAGCAATTGGATCCTGACTGCTGCCCATTGCTTAGTCACAGACTATGCGGATATTCACTATGGCTCCAATCAGCGGGACAACGGACAATTTAAGCACAGAGTGAGGAACAACAACTTCATTCGTCATCATCTCTGGCTCAACGCCAACGGCAATGACATTGGCCTGATACGCACTCCCAGAGTCAGATTCACATCCAGAGTAAATAAGATCAGGCTGCCCAGATCTACTCAATGGACAGACGATAGCTTAGAAAACCAGTGGGCGACTACCTGCGGTTGGGGCATACAGGCCAATGGCCAAATGACTAACAAGCTGCAGTGCATCGAACTACAGCTCATGAGCAACGCCGAGTGCTCCCAAAGTTATGGCACTCTACCGAATGGCGCATTGTGTGCAAGATCGACAAACGGCAAATCTACTTGTGGCGGCGACTCTGGCGGTCCCTTGGTTACCAACTCTGATCGCACCTTGGTTGGAATAGCATCATTTTACTCTGGAGCTGGCTGCATGTATGGTGACCCAGCTGGTTTCACGCGAATTACTGCCCACTTGGACTGGATACGTAAAAGCTCTGGAGTTGCTTAATAACAAGCTAAACAATCTTATCTTATTACATAGAAAAACTAATAAAGGTGGATTCTTTATAAACATATTCAATAGATATGCCTTAAGACTTTAGTAATGCTCCGTTATCTGTTATTTCAATAGCTTATTTCATAGCATATACATCATCATCAGATAATTCGAAATCGAATGACTAAGTTCCTCAATCGCCTATATAAGATCGGAGCTGCTAAAGATTCAGTCACATTCCACTCCAGCCAGTATGAAAGTTCTCTTGCTACTGCTTTTATTGGCCTTTGCCACTGCTTCGGCAAAAGACAATGAGACCACGATAAACATCTTGCCAGACGATCTTCCTTTCGGTGTTTTTATTACCAATGGCTACCCAGCCACCGAGGGCAAAGCTCCCTACATAGTCAGTCTGCTAATAAGAACTGACAACAGTAATCGCGTAGCAATTGGAGGTGGCACCATCATCGGCAACACCTGGGTTCTGACTGCCGCTCATTGCCTAACCACAGACTATGTGGACATTCATTATGTCCACTTGGCGAGGCAATGGCCTATATCATCACAGTGTTCGGAAGGAGAACTTTATTCGCCACCATCTCTGGCCCGATACCAATGGCAATGACATCGGCCTGATACGCACCCCGCACGTTGACTTTACGCCAACGGTGAACAAGGTTAATCTACCCAGTTTCAGCCAACAAAACGAACTCTTTGAGAACTGGTGGACAGTAACTTGTGGTTGGGGAGGACAGGCCAATGGTCAATTGGCTGACTGGCTGCAGTGCGTCGATCTTCAAATCATGAGCAACAATGAGTGCTCAAAGAGCTATGGCAGTCTACCAAACGGCATACTGTGTGTTGCAACACCTGATGGAAAATCCACCTGTGGTGGTGACTCTGGTGGCCCATTGGTCACACACGATAATCCCATTCTAGTGGGCGTAACCTCTTTTGGTTCGGCAGAAGGCTGCATGATCGGCAAGCCAGCAGGATTTACCCGTGTGACCGCTCACTTGGACTGGATACGTGAGCACTCTGGAATTGCCTACTAAAAAGAATTGTCTTTCCTTTTGCCTACTACTATTGTCATTAAATAAAAACGAATTGCAATTTAATCCAAATATACTCAAATCAAAAGTTTATACTGCCAGCCATAGGAGCCAAATACTAATTTAAATAATTAATATGTTTGGCCATTAATACTCCATCATTATCTTCTATTTCAACAGTCGCTTTCTATCACCATTGATAGTTCTCAGATAGTTCTTAATGAAGAGCGTAATTAGTTCCTGAAATCTACTATATAAAGATCGCAACAGCAAACGCTTCATTCACTTTCTTATTAAGCATGCAAGTTCTCCTGGTACTATATCCATTGGCCTTTGCCTTTGCCTTTGCATCTGCAGAAGGCAATCAGACCGACGCCTCACCGGACGAGCATGAACCAGACAATATCATTACCAATGGCTACCCAGCCTACGAGGGCAAAGCTCCTTACATCGTCAGTCTGCTGATAAGAACTGATAATAGCAATAGCATTGCAATAGGCGGCGGCACCATCATCGGCCACAATTGGGTTCTGACTGCTGCTCATTGCTTAACCACAGACTATGTGGACATCCATTATGGCTCCAATTGGCGAGGCAATGGCCAATATTACCACAGGGTGCGAAACAACAACTTTATTCGTCACCATCTCTGGCCCAATACCAACGGCAATGACATTGGCTTGATACGCACCCCTCATGTGGACTTTACTTCCAGGGTCAACAAGGTTAATTTGCCCACGTTCAATCAACAGAATGAGCGCTTTGAGAACTGGTGGACAGTTGCTTGTGGTTGGGGAGGACAGGCCAACGGGCAATTGGCTGACTGGTTGCAGTGCGTCGATCTTCAAATCATGAGCAACAACGAGTGCTCTAGGAGCTATGGCAATCTGCCAAATGGCATATTGTGTGTGAAAACACCTGGTGGAAAATCCACCTGTGGTGGTGACTCCGGTGGCCCATTGGTCACACACGACAACCCTATTTTGGTGGGTATAACATCATTCGGTTCAGCGGAAGGCTGCACGGTCGGCAAACCAGCTGGATTTACCCGTGTGACCGCGCACTTGGACTGGATACGTAAGAACTCTGGTATCGCTTACTACTAAACAATACAATTTATCGAACGATGTACAAATTCAATAAAAATGCATTATATAAAATGAAGAACCTGCTGACCATTAATGTCAGGGGAGCTATAGCTTCGAAACAAATCGGAAATCCAGTTGGCCTTATCAAAAAGCATTACTTGTATTACTTACCGATGGAATCCGCTTATAGGTAAACTGACATCTGGTAAAAACTCGGTGAGTGGTGCAAAGTAACCGCCATATTCGGGCATCGGCAGCGGATGAGGATGTGGATTTGCCGGCGCCTCTGCTGTATTACGTAACTCCACATTCTCCTCCTGACGCAGCTCTGGATCGTTGATTAATATATCCTCGGGTCGCGGCAATATGGATGGACCTGAGGCAGCACGTATTTTATCAGCACCACGAGGCGGACGACTGCCTCCGGTAATGGGTGTAACTGCAGCGGCAGCAGCTGCTGCGGCTGCCTGTGTATAGGCGCGTATGCCGCTGTCCGATTTGCAGGTGCTAAAAATTCCAAGAAGAAATAATTAATTTTAAGCTTTTCTCGTAATTTAGGTAGGTATAACCAACCCAATTTTAATGGGGTCCTCGCCGCTATGTCGCTTGGTGTGTATGGTGCCCTTCTCCACGGTCAGGTCCTGTGTGCGTGAGTCATTAATGCCACCAACAGGTTGTCCTGGTAAACAAAGAGTAAAGTGTTAGAGCAATTGATATATTGAGATTTCAACAGTGACTTACCATCAGCGCTATGACTAGAAGCCTTTCGCATGCTGGTCAGCCTATAGAAAGGCGGTGTTTCAGTGCGCTCGATAAGACAGTTGAGTGTCTCCACTGTCTGCAGCTCAGCCATCAGTTCATCAAGCAAACGATCCGGACAGCTGCGTGCCAAATACAAGGCAACGCGCTTAGCCTGAAAATACATAAATTAGTTGCTTAAAACGTGGCCAAAATGCATGCAACTTACATAAGGTAACAACTCGGTGGGTGCCATGCCGCTCATAATGACCAAATAGCGCAGGATAACCTTTAGATTATTGGGCCAGAACTGACATAATGTGCCCCACAGCTCCTCAATATCGCGCGGATGAGCATCCGAAAACTATTGATACACAAGACAATAAAGATAGAGAGAGAGAGGGAGTTAGAGAGAGATAGGGAGTTAAGCAGTGCATTAATATATATGTTACATTCACTCACCTTGGCGGTTATATAAAATAAATTATTCAAAATCATTTCTGTTGCCTCCGTTGAGCCGGTGCCCTCACGACGACCGCGAGTGCCCGAGTCGGGAAAATACTGTAAATAAAGCATAAGTACATAAATATATATATGCATGACAAATATTAGGAGTTGCCTACCATAATATAGGAAAGGGGCGTCGCCGGTGGCACACTCGTTGCAACCAGTTCCATGTTCTGCAGCCAGGGCAGCAGACACTGCAGCAGCAAAGCGCGCACGTCCTCGCGTGCGCTCTGAAAGCGATGAGTTATTTCTGCGAATATAACAGATGAAATCAAATGCTATTTGCTGATGTCTTACAAGTGGCAGGTTGTAACTCACCCGAAAATATGGACATGGTTAGCTCGGGTCGCAAGTGTGCCAGCTGCTTGGAGAGGAAGCGTTGCGAACGACAGTAAGCAGTACTCAGCAGTTCATCCAGCGTGCCAACTTTATCATCTTCTGGAAATGAACAAAAGGGAAAAGTAAAAGTTTAGTGAAAGTCGAACATCGACTCATCATACATATCATATATACGTAAAAAGGTAACCCGACCACAAGTTTTACTGCCGGCCATTTTGTGGTTGTGGCGCAGCTAAGGGCTCGGCAACAACTGAATGCATCCGGCGAGGGCTCTTCATAGCCAACTGCGATGCTTCATATTTCCAGTTGGGCATAAGCTCAAAGCCGGCACTGGAATGCCTCGAACCCTCTGTTTATGTTTACTCCAACCTGTGTCAGCTCACAGCAGACAACAACTGAATGCCACAAATACAATTACAAACGCGTGTTGACAACAATAGCTGCACCGCTCGCTGCTCTGTCTCTTAGCCAAGCAATTTGATGGCAGCCCACTTGTTGGGCCGGCTATAACCAGTAGTGACCTTGTCACCTGTTGATTTTATGAATGAAATGGCGACATTTGGCAGTGCGCCGACTCCAAGCAGGAGGCGAAAAGCTTTCCGGCTTATTTTTGGCGCCTTCCAATGACGGCGAAACGCACCAAATTGCTTATAAAGTCGCCGTGGCCATTGTCTCGCCTTAGTTGCGCGCGTATTGTCATGCAGGCTACATGTCCTGCCAGCAAATTGTCTGAGCCGAGAAACGCCGTCGGCATAATTCTTCGGGCCTCAATGAACAATTAATAGACCAATAAATAGCGCACGAAAAGAGCAAAACAAAAAAAAAATAAATTAAAAAAAAAAAAAACCTATAAAAGAACTTTAAAGCCAAACGGAAAGTTTGACAAACTTTTATTAAAAATCAAAAAGTTTTCCTTGAGCACTTGTCCGATTTCAGAGCGTGTGAAAAAGTTCCTCGAACAAAATCAAATTAAGAAAAAAAAATTATATACAAAATAAAAGTAAAAATCAAACGTAAAAAAGTCAAAACAATTAGAAAAAAAAAGAACTTTGATGTAATAATTTTGTTGTTGATAATTGCGTGGCACTGGCTTAATATGTACTTCCTAAAACTTGAAATGAATATGTATTTCATATTTGACGAAGCCTGCAATAAGCAAAAACAAAAAACAAAACAAAAATAGTCTTAAAATATTTTTTTCTTTTTGAGAAAGTAACTTAGAAACTCTAACTTAAAAACTTTTTAAGCAAAAATATTTTTACATTCAACTACCAGTAGACAGTTTTTTTTTTTTTTTTTTTTTTTTTTTTTGCTTTGTTATGAAATTTGAAGTGATTTGAACTTTATATGAAGTATATTATAGTATAACTAGCATAGGACATAGCTCATTGCAAAAGGTTCGCAATTGGATAGCGAATACAGTAAAAGCATTCATTTTTAACTGCAAAATATCAACTATATCGAATACTCATAGGGAAATTAATGGTTTACTTTTTATATCTTTAATGTAAAAAAAAAGTATATTTTTTCACATTGTAGAAAGCTAATATCAAAACTATTACAGGGTATTTAATCTTCCAACATTCAAACTCACATTCATATTGCCTATTATTTTCAAGTTTTCTATGCAATGCAGAAAAGTTTGTAACTAGAAATTACATGGATGCTGTGGGCGCAATAGTTCATTATTAGAAGCTCTCAGCAACTTGAATTTTTTTTTTCAAGTTCAACTGAAAAGTGCTTCTTATTAGACTTGCATCTGTTTTGGTTCGGCTGTGCCATAGTAAAGGGAAATGAAATGCTAACGAAAACTAGCAATAGCTTTAGCATAATAGCATAACTCTTGAATGAATACGAAATGCAGTAAAGACGCAGCATTTAAGAGGGGAAAAAATTGTGTGACTAATACAGAATTGACTTTACAGCGAAAGCAGCTGAAACGCAATTATGGCTAATCCTTATGAGACAGCAGTGTCAAACATAAGCCAGGACATATCAACAACATCTACAACAAATGGAACGCTGCTGGACTTTGCGACAGATGACGACAGAAATATCAGCAGCGATATGGACTTTATGTCCGTTGAGGATGAGGAAATGCTGCGAATTGCATACCTTATTGGCGATATTGTGAATAGATATTACGTGCCCATCATCTGCTGTACGGGCAGCATTGGCAACATACTCTCCGTCTTTGTCTTCTTCATGACCAAACTACGTAAATTATCATCGAGCTTCTATTTGGCCGCTTTGGCCATCAGCGATACCTGTTTCCTGTGCGGCCTATTCATGCAGTGGCTCAATTTTCTCAACGTGAACATCTACAATAAGAATTATTTCTGTCAGTTCTTCACATTCTTCAGCTATTTGGCCAGCTTCTGTTCGGTGTGGTTTGTGGTTGCCTTCACTGTGGAGCGTTTCATTGCCGTCATGTATCCATTAAAGCGTCAAATTATGTGCACCGTACGACGTGCCAAAATCGTGCTCTTTGGCCTCACGCTCGCCGGCTGTGTGCACTGTGTGCCGTATATACTAATTGCCAAGCCCGTCTACAGTCCGAAATTGAATGAGACCATATGCGATCTGAACACCTCCTATAATGTGAGTAAAACGTTTATGCTACGACTATTTCTATTTACCACACACTGCCTAAGATTGTTAGTTGTCTGAAGTACGCATCCAATTCACACATTCATTCATTCGCACAGTCACGCATTCACACATTCATACATTCATATCCATATCAAACATGAAAAGCCTTTCTATTGCATATTTGTAATTCCTGAACTGGTCTCTGAACGCTTTAAGTGGGTTGCCATTGGCAACTGGCAGCGACTAGTGCCAAGAATGTTGCAAGTGAACGACCAACAAAAGGTTGTTACAAGAGCACAGACTACGGCACATCCTCGTCATAAATTCTCTGAATTCACCATATGCGCGGAGCACATATTCAAAATGCTTGACTTTGTTTGTTGTTTGTTATGCTGCGCCCAGTCTATAGAATTTATACGATTTCGCACATAGCTCATAAATCAAAGTGAACAACAAAAAATTGAAAAAATATAAAAATGAAGAAACACTTCATGCATGGTTCAACTTAATTAATGTGATTATCATTGACATATTGAAATTTAAAGAGTCTACTTCTAAGACTTCTTCATTTACTGCTGAAATTTATATCAAATATTATATTTGAATATTTTCATCAAATATATGACATAGTTCGCACTCGAAAAGCTACCCTTTGTTCAATATTCCGTGTGGTTCACAGGATTAAAGAATCAATTCCAGCAGCTGCTTCAGCAAATAAACGAGTTTCACTTATCAGAAATAAAACCCTTCTTTCTCAGCTGTCTTTTTACTGATGCTGAAAGGCTCTTATCTCGCAACATCGAAGCGTCAGCTTCAGCACAAAAATCTCTTTGACCGTTGAACACCGAATGTCTGGCGCTTAATTTAATAGATGCGCACTTGAGTAGGCATCAAACTAAAGCTCAAATCTTAAAGTTGGAAAGAAATTGAAGAGGCACCACATGTTAAGCCTAAAGCCAAATGCGTCAAATATCTGTGGCCGGAAAAGTGGAAAAAACCACAAAAAAAGGCAAAGAAAACAATAACAATAACATTTCGTAAACGTTACCAATTAATCAAACGAACAGTTTACTTAGACAACTGCTGAGTGAGTTAGGCACAAATTGACAATTTATTAAGAGGGACAACAAATTAGAGACACAAATGTAGCGCACAGCGCAGCAGCATGACATCAAATGTCAAAGGACTAGAACCAAACCTCAACTAACTTGGCTACGAATATGATATACCTTGCATAAGCCAAACTAACGCTAAAGTCTTTATCATTAAAAAATATTATTCTTTATTCTCAGATTATTATCTTAAACCACGTCATACTATTACATCTTTAGCTCATCCTTAACACACACACATGCTCCACTCATCTACCCTCTACAGGGTATACAAATGTGTTGTACAAAAAACCGCAACTAAAACTAAGGCAAACAATTTCTTTTTTTAACCACAACGCAAAAGAGGAAAGTCAAACAATTGCTGCACAAGGCAGAGCCCTTGGATATAGGTGTGTCCGATTGACGAACACGCGCACCAAAAAAACTTCACCTCCTCACACACACCCCCCAAAGGGGTGGAAGTACGGAAAGGTGCTCACCCAATAAAAGAAGTTCCCTAGGTGATTCGTTAAATCTCAAATTTCTATTTGCGAAATACATTTTATATGTATATTGGATATTGTGTAAGACCTCCCAATGGGCATGATGTCGACGCTGAAATTCGATGCTAATTTCCAGACAGTGCAAGTCAAACAAGCCGCACAACATGTCTACCTTCAAAAACAGAAGAAAAAAAAAATATATGGAAAAAAAAGAAAAAAGGAAGCAGGAACAGCGATCGCAGCTATTAGCCAAATTGGTCGCTGCCACAACTGAGCCGTAAAGTTGCCAACAAAGCCGCGCCCATCAAAATGATAAAGCGGCCCAAAATTGGCGAATTGTCAAGAACAATATATGTGTATATATGCATATTCATTTCAGACATTCAAATCCAATCAGTAACGAGAAAAGAAAAATGAAAATAAAAGCACAAACATTGGCACTTGCTGCTGCCATCGCAGGCGAACGTGTCGAATGAGTGATGTGGACATATCTTTGTCCTTTTGAATGCTTCGCTTGGCTACGTTATTGAAAACTTGGTAGATCGATGGCTGAACATAGATTTGTGGTCGGGCGTACATAAATTCAAAAATAATGTTAAGCGACAACAACATTTTTTCACTTTTTTGTTTGGCATGGTCTGTGAACGCGTTAAAAGAAGCAGCTGTTGCTGCTGCTGCTGCTGCTACTACTGCCACTACTCCTGCTGCTGTTTCTTAAGTTACTTATTCGCTGAATCTGCCCAAATTACACAGAAATGTCAGCCATTTGCCGGTCAGAGGACAAGTGAAGGCCAGGCTTACTTACAAGTATATAAATTAAATTAGAAATAATTGTTAGTAAATACATTAGAATGTATAAATAGTCAGCATTAGCAGATGGCCGCACGAAATATGTTCCAGAGCGAAATAGAAGAAGCTCTAATTTGGCATACAGACATATTTGAATATCGCGTGGGTCGTTAAAGCACTTTATAGAGTCCAAAAATATGAAGTTTTTAGCTAGAAAAGACATCTCTCATATTATTACTTTCAATTGTAAATCTTTGTTTCATGGAATTTCGTATAATAGCATAACTAAATTTAAAACGCAAAAAATTTTCTTTTGCATTTTTTGTTCAAATCAATGAATTAATTGCTATTTTGTCTAGCCTATTAATTAAGCGCGCCTTAGGCGGCTTTTATATACGCATTTATGCACATCAAAAGCAAAATTATGTTACCTTAATCATAGCAATAATTTGCTGAAGCCTGACAAATAAGTATATGTTGTATATACTATATAGTTAAGCCCACAGCCTTAAACACAATCAAGCAGCTACAAGCTCACGGCTAACACTCATATGACTTCGTTTATAACAAACCAAGATTAAAATTGCATCTTGTCACTGATTGTTGACAATTTCCAGCAGCAGCTAGTCAGCTACACAATATCTTTGATGGAATAAATATGTAAGCCATATGTATACGGAAAATAAATCAAATTGAAAGTTCTGCCTTAGCCCATCCAAAGACAAATCACTCAATGTTGCAGCTGAATAGCCAGTCAGTCTATAATCGTAATTGGAAAATTGGCACAAAAACTTGTAAAAGGATATTGCAAAGGTCTTTACAGCACATGCCACAACAGCAGCAGCAACAGCAGCAATAACAACTACAACACTAATAATTGATTGAAAATTGAAGAGTTATTATGCTTTTGATCCATTCGACACGTTTACCAAGCCAAAAGGCATTTGCTAAATTTTTCCTAAAAATTGAAAAAGGTTCAGGCAAATCTCTTTAATTGATTGCATTTCTGACCGTATCGTTCGCTCCCCATCCACCTCTATAAATAGCTTAATGTTACATACATAATTACAAAGGCACAAAGGAATCTATTCATATTATTTTACATTGGTTCATTACAGCAGTTTGGCAAGCCGATTAAATTACCCAACACGCAATTTCCTTGCAACTAACTTGCTCATTAATTACATCTCCACATCTGAATGTTAATTGCGTTCAATTGTTAAAGTGTTTATTAAATAGCAATGTGGCATTTTTGCGGCTGGTTAACAATTTAATTCAGATAACTGCAACAGCAGATATGATCAATTTTAATTGATTCAATTAATTTGCCGTATTTTTTATTTGTTTTTTATTATATTACATTTCGACTTGAAAATGAACAGAGAAACAATCCAATTGAAGTGCAAACAATTAAAATTTTCCGTGAATGAGCTTTTGAGCTGTTTGAAGAGGTATTAAAAATAAATTGCAAATTAAAAGGGACGAAGTTGATTAAGAGCACAGATCAAAAAGTTAAAAATAGAGGAATTCGTTCAAGAATAACTTGAACTTCCGCCCGTTCGAATAATAAATGAATAAATATTTAAATATCAAACCTCTGTTGACCTTATATAAGATTTCTGATACATGCCAGAAAATCAATTAAAAATTTTACCAAAAAGCCACAAATCCTTCTGAAAGTTGTTTAATCAGCTTTAACATTGTTAACTTTGCTCTACAATATTTTCATCCATTATAAAACCAAAAACGATATTTGAAAAAGAAATAAAAATAGAAAAACTCTATCTAGTTTTCATGTTGTTTGCTGCAGTTTTTAATTGTTTTAAGGCCAATGCAATTCGATTTGCCAGCACAGTTGAACTACAGCAAAATTACGCATACGCCTTGGCAGTCCACGCCACAATTCCAATTGGATTAAATACCACAAATACACACTCACACACCCACACACACATGCACACAAGTGGCACACATTTTTTCTAAATAAATTTGGATTTTATTACAGGAGCAACTGGCTCTATTCAACTACTGGGACTCGATTGTTGTATATGCGGTGCCCTTTACAACCATCACCGTGCTGAACACCTGCACGGGCTGCACCGTTTGGAAATTTGCGACTGTTCGACGCACACTCACAATGCATAAGATGTGAGTTGGCATTGTTGCATTTGATATTTATGATATATGATTGCATTTTCGCAGAAATACAGTCCCCTTATATAATAGATATAATGTATAAGTATAAAAGTCCAATTTTCAATCTAATCAAGTATGTTTTCCTTTTGTGCTGCAGGAAGCCTCAGATGACAAATATCCCAGCAAATGCAACATCTACTTATCGCACTGCAGCATCATTGAAACGTCAAAAGTCAACGGGCACACACCCAAGCGGACAGCACAGTGTATCACGGCATACAGAGCAACAGCAGCAGCAACAGCAACATCAACGACTGGAAGTCAGAAACCAACATCATTGCGAGATAACACAGAAACCAGGTGGGTAATAGCACATTGGGTTGCATTTAGTTGACAAGACTACACATAAGCTGCTTACTTGTAACGAACTCCAAGGCAGCACAAACACACAAACACATGCCTGCACATCTGCACTCAACTTGTTGGCAAACTTTATGAACTTTGTCACACACAAATTTCCCACAGTTAGCAACGCTTGATGAGTAGTGTGAAAATGTAAACTACTTAAGAGTTGCATTGCGACATGGTGGGCAAAAAGTTTGTGTTAAATAAATGCCAACTTATTTACGCATATTATCATCACCCATATAAGTACTAATATGAACTTTTGGCTTTATGTTGCAGGACGCCGCAAGGTGCAGAACTCATCTCAATTAAAGGTAACCAAAATGCTGCTAGTCGTCTCCACGGTTTTTGTCTGCCTCAATTTGCCGAGCTGCTTGCTGCGCATCGAGACCTATTGGGAGGTGAGTTTAGTATTTAGCACCGGGCAAAACCGGGTAATAATCGCCAACAGACCTGCCAAAACAAAAGCTCAAAGCTATCAAAGCATAGCCGCATGTGGTCAAACCTTGTTAATATGCAAACTTCGAAAATTTCACAAAGATTCTTTAATTACGCATACGCTGCGTGTGCCGCTCAGATCAAAAATCATCACTAGACGTGGGCGTAACATTCGTTAGACTTAATTAAAGTTGATCAAGCATGTTGATAGATGGACAAAGCGTGATATATAAACGTATATAAAAGCACGCCAGCTGCTGCCATTGAATGAAGGCAGTTTTATGATTGCAACAGCAGCAGCAGCAGCAGCAACTAAAATAGCTAAGTAATTGTGTGCTTTAAGTAAAAACAGCCTACACAATGGCGTTATGCTAAAACATTATTGGGTTCAAGACCAGAACAAATATATTTAATGTTGTAAAGCTAAATTCAAATATTAAAGTCTAACGACACATTAAAATATAATAACATTATTAATGCATTAATCATAATACAAACTTTAACATAACTACAGGATTCAAATTCTACAACAATCATATAATTAGCACTTATGTAGGGATACATTTCATATTTCATGACAGTAAAAATAATGTCACATATACGCAAAAACTGCCGAATTAATTAGCTCAAGTCTGCTAGGAAAAAGTTTATGAACTTATTTTTGAGTAGCTATTGAAAATGCAAATTCTGGGTATATCTATTTTATGAAAGAGTATGTAACGAGCTGAGACAGACATTGTTTGGCCCATCATAGCTATGACATTTCAACCCTGCCCAAGCGAGTCTTTTGAAAGTTTTATAAAATGTTTACATATTTTATACACACATGTTCAGGGTATCTCCCAGTCGCGTACTCAACGACTCGCGGTTGTTTCAACTTGCTAAATATTTTATACTTAAAAGGAATCCTAAAAAAAATACGTTCAGTTGATTAAATGTCAGCTACGCGTCGAGTCTATACAACTGACATGCTTGAACGTTGTCAAACGAAAGGATTTACGCAGTGTAGGGCGAAGCGAAGTGCTTGGAATATAGCTATGCCTGGCTCTGCCTTTGCCATATAATTAAGCTTTAATTAGTTTGTGTACTTTTGACACCCTTGACTCGTAAAAATTTTTTTTTTTTTAAATAATGAATTCTTGGTGACACTTTGCAACATTTAATTACATAAATACCGTTTTAATGAATTATCATATATTATCCACTGTATATTTATACTTGTTCTGCGTGTAAAGGATTGTTCAATGATATTTATATTTAATTCCTACTGCTCAAATCAATCTTGGCAATACGCATGAGTAAATTCAGAGACTGTGAAAATTGTTATTTCACGAAACGTGTCGAAATGCGTGAAGAGAAACAGAAACAGTAGCTTTTCATTTTTCATGTATGTACGTTTCCCCTTGCCATCGACAGACGATTGAATCAATGAATTGCAAATTGTTTCAGCACACAAGACAAGTATTGAATATTGATTGCGACAGCAAATTAATTGAGCGAAAGGGCTTTCCAGCAACTACGCAACCAACTGAAAATGTGGAAATAAGCTCAACAGGTTACCAGACCATATTGGAGCATGCAATTTGAGTCGATCTTCCACAGCAGCATTAATTAAAAAGTTATGGCATAAATAGTTCAAAGAGCAGCTTTAACTTAAGCATATTACGAAGAGCAGCTTCAATTATATTTAATTATATATTCACAGAGAAGATTTTAAACAAATTTACCATCCTTTTTCTACCTGCCAGACGCAAACGGACAAGACACAAAATTCAACAATCGTTTTGCAGTACATTTTCAATGCTTTTTTCATTACGAATTTTGGCATAAATTTCGTGCTTTATTGCGTGAGTGGACAAAATTTTCGGTAAGTACTTCCAGCACACGAACTTAAGTACTTTAAAAAAGAGCCTATTGCGTTTAAATATAACATGTCTAAAAATATATACATGTACATATGAGGAGTACATGTATGTTAAAAAATAATAACATATGCTTTGTTTATTTTATGGTTTCGTTATTTGAATTTTGCACAGACGATAAGTCTCCAAAGCTCTCAACCATAATTATCTCATTTCTCTTGCAATATATTACAGCAAAGCGGTGCTCAGCATTTTCCGCCGCGTCTCATCGGCTCAGCGCGAGGGCATCACTCAAGTGACAGGTAGGTGCACCTGAAGGTACAAGCAACCACAATATTTAAACAATTGCTCGAGCGTCGCGCATAAGTAAATTCAAAGAAATGAACATTTTATTGCTGGAACATGAAAATAAATGCAAAAGAACAAATGAAAATCTCCACGGGGATGCAGCCAGCCGTTTCAAATTCTGACAGCTCCATTATTTTCAGAAAACCAACGTATTTTATGTGATGCAGACGATGTTGGAAAGGGAAAAGGAAAATCTAAACATAAATAGACATACGTTGATGTATAAGGAATTTAACTCAATTGAAAACGTTTAGAAAATGCAATTCCATTGAGTAACTCTATAAATTTTAAGTAATACAGCTAATGGAATAGAAATTGGTAATAATCATAGTAAGGGGAATAGAAAAAATAGTAGTAGAAGTTGTATTAACTAACATAGTAGTAGAACTAAACAGACGAGTAGTACTAATTCAAAGTGTAGTGGAAATGAAGATAAATAGTAGTAGTAGTAGTAGTAGTCGTAGTAAAAGTTGTGATACTAGTAATAGTAAACATAACAAGAGTATTAGTACTTAATGACATCATTATCATCAGGATTATCACATCTATAACAAGTATCATTATCATCAACTTCAACTCTACCAAGATAAAGCATAATACGACAATAATTATGTTGTGAACAGAGAGACGAATAAGCGCACATGACTAACCCAACTCAAACTGTCGCTTTGATTAAGAATACATACATATATATAATTGTATTATGATGACCCCCTACTGCTAGTTAGATGTATTTGCACACAAATAATATGCGCTGATTATCCCGCTTTCCTGGAAAAAGTCGAAATATAGTGTACGAACTCCAAGAAGCAACTGCCCTCTACTACGCAGTAGAGCAAAAGCGAAATTTTATGCTAATGCAGAAAAGAAACTTTAGCTGATGCGAAAAAAATGGGGTGGAACTTTAAAGCAAGTCAACTAAAATGCCATAGAGAGACTCCTTTCAAAATGATAAATTATTAAGGAAGAACAAAAAGATTAGCATATAAAATCGAGAACGTTTCAAAGGTCAATAATGTCTGATTCACTTCTAAGCTTTTGAAAATAAAACAAAAGATAATAAAACAAGTAAGAAGGCTCTAGTCGAGACGGCTCGACTACGAGATCCCCTGAACCCTGCAAAAAAGTGATACTCTTCTTCTTTACGCACTTAGATGCGCGCGCTCTGCTAACTGCGCAGTTGCTGCCGTGGCTTGGAGGCGGGTTGGGCTGAACTTTGGACGCTCATAACTCCATTTTTAGATGGACTATCTTTATGAAATTTTCAAAGTAGATTAAGAATATCTAAATCTATCTATATGCCAAATTGCAAGTCTCTAGTATTTGAAATGCGTTTTTTTTTAATTAGGGGCGAAGGGGGCGTGGCATCCAAAATCTGTAAATTACATAATCTGCGTATACATAATATCTATCTAAATAAAAAAATTTGGAGTCTCTAGCTGAAACAGTGTAGAAGTTATGCCCAAAAAACCAAAAAAATGTAAACGAATTTTCGATTTTTTATCGATAATTTGGAAATGTGATGAGTTATCGAAAAAACAAAACAAACTCGTACTGCGTAGCTAACATACGAGTATTCATGTAAAATTTCAGCTCTTTAGCTTTTGTAGTTTCCGAAATCTCGACGTTCATACAGACGGACAGACGGACAGACGGACGGACGGACGGACGGACGGACGGACGGACGGACGGACGGACGGACGGACGGACAGACGGACAGGGCTAGATCAACTTATTTTTCGATGCTGATCAAGAATATATATACTTTATGGGGTCTGCGACTTCTCCTTCTGCCTGTTACATACATTTTCACAAAACTATTATACCCTGAATTCCCATTTTCAATGGGTTCAGGGTATAAAAAGCCAACAATGATGAGGGTCAAGTTCATGCAATTATAAATGCATATCCAAAATCCATCCAGAAATATATTCGAGTCAATTTTTAAAGACTTATACATATGTGTAACTAACGTAAGCCCCGTAAATTCAATTTGCTTTTTTCAATTTACTTGCACATTATTTATTTATGCTCGAATTCGAGGCCATAATAAATTACCGCTCTAAGGCGTAATAATAAAGACAACTTCAAGGATTATTACATTAAAATTGTATATTTTAAGCTGGTTAAATCAGAAAATTAAAACAAGTAAATCAAATGGCGTCTTAAACATTTGTGGCTAAATACAAAAACATTTAAGTCCAAATGAAATGAAATCAAATGTCAATGCTGACAAACAAAGTGGGACAAAAACTGCTGAGAGAGATAGACAGAGAGAGTCAAGCAGACAAACCAAGGTTAAAAGGATCAAAACAGTCAAAAGGTTTTTGTGTGTTTCACACAAATATTGACAGCTTCGTTCACTTGCCAGAGCAGTAGCAATAGCAGAGCAGGTGGAACAACAGTTGGAAATCTAATTAGCGTTTTCACTGTCGCCCGGCCAACGGAAATTTTTTTTTAAATCTTGCTTCAGCTGGTTTTATTTGCAGACACACACACCCACATGCATATTTTACACTTGTGTGCGCTCGTCGTAGCTTAAGGACTTCAGCCTCGCTGCTGCTACTGCAATAAAGCTTTATTGTGCAGACTCGTTTTTTTGCATACGTCAATATCAAGTGTTTAAACAGTAACCCACTGTGCTGTGAGTAAATATCGCACTGCAGAATTAAGCACATACTGACAGCTACGTGCTAGCACTTTGCAATTATAAAACAAATATTGATTTAAAATTTGCAAACTGATTTAGCCAAGCCAAAGGCACGACACAGCACCATAGCAAAATTTGATTAATTGAAAGCTGATTAAATAGGTGCAGCAATGTCAGCTTAATGGGTTTCCCAGGTGGTGAAGATGCCTTAGAGTCACTGTTTTAATGAGAGTCAATTTGGGCATTTGATTTCTAAGAACCGCCGAGTCTATAAGTATAAGTATTTTTAGTTCATTCTCATTCAAGTATCTTAGGGATTAGGGATCGGAATTTAATGTAATGAGCTTTGCTTACACACCATCGAAGCGTTATGCACGACTTCCCTGGCGCTAGTTAATTAAAAAACTTACTAACTGATTTAACGCTTATCCTTAAAGGCATTAGTATAGAAACAGCTACAAGAAATTAAGACTATCCGGCCATCATACTAATTGCATCGAGCCCATACAATATCGACTAGTTTTCCCATTTCGCAGCTTTTCAATTTGCTTTGGCACAAAGAAACGTGTTCCAGCCAATTTAATGAGTGTTTGCCGTACGGCAAAATTTCAACCATGCGGCTGTAGTTAATCACGACTTTGATTGGCCAAAAGCATTCGTTATAGTTTCAATCACTGACACACACAAACACACACGCACACACAGGCGGACCGCGCTCTTTTGTTAAATGCGCATAGCTCATACGGCATGTGTAATACGTGTGCTGCATAAAATACGCGAAACTCCTGCATGGAAAACAGGGCTTGCTCATTATGGTTTTTTGTACCCTGAACTCATTGATAATGGCCCAACAGGGTATATTATTTTTGTTAAAGTAAGCGAAAAATTCAAGAAATAAACATAGTGTGTCGTTACAGAGTCTCGTATTTAATATTTTTTTATATTTTAATTATATTTTGGAAGATTGTTTACCTCCCAACCTCCCCACTTTAAACGACTTTCAAGGTATCGGCAAGTCGTGTTTGAACCTTCTCTACTTGTTATGTGTTGGGACTGCTCACTGAATATTGCCAAAGCCTTGGGAGCAGAGAGTGATACGCAGATGCTGGTAGCAATATGACTGAATGCCAAGTCAATCAGTGCAACACCCCCTTGAGGCACGGCCGCTTGACTTAGCCATGAAACCTGATAATAAAAAAAATAAAAAAAAGCAGAACGAAAACGTGCAGATATATGTCTTATACATATACACACAAATATATATATATAGCTTTAGCTGTGCTTATAAATTAAGCCTAGGCGACTCGCGGTCGTGACTGCTGTGACGCACATTTCACATTTCACTTGGGCCGCTTATTCAAATGCTTTCTCTTTGACTTTTATGTGATGGCCAACAATTTGGACTCCTTTGTTATGCAACTATATAATTTATATATAAATCAGAGAGAACGGCAAAAATAGTGAAGCGGACACTCAAATGTCAGCATCATCATTAATCTTACATAAATATATTTTTGTATATAGTATACATGCAGAGTGAAAGGCTTTGAAAGGCCAAGCGTGAAGTTGATTTATGCATTCCGATTTATGATATCAGCCTCTGTGAGGCTTCTCTTTTCAAGACTTTCAAATCCCAGACAATTTATAATTGGCTTTATAATAAATTAATTAAAATTAAGCAAAAGAAAAAAAACGCACCGTCAGGTTCAGGGTCTCTCCTATTCCCTTTCTTTCATTCATCATATAAAAATTATTTGTTGGTGACAATTTTCATTTTATGTGGAGCATTTGTTTTTGACATCAGAGGCATGAGCATTAAATTCTTTGCATAAGAAATTGTATTTATAAAAACAAAATATGGAAAATGTATATGTGCACGTATGTATTAATAATATATTATACATATACATATATATATATGTATAATTTGTATGCATATATATATATTTATAATCAAACAATAACACGCCCAGGCCAACAATTTCCACCAGTTGCTTGCCAAAATACTGAATTGGTGTGTGTATGTGGGTGTGTATGTATGTGTATGTGGGTGTATAGGTATGTGTATGTGTGCTCTTACGTTATTTAGCATATGTGCGTTGGCTAGCGTGTGCATGATTGATTGGCAGAGATTGTCTAGAAATTCAATATGCCAAAAAATAAAATAAAAACAACAAACAACCAAAAAAAAAAAAAAAAACATTAAACAATTTAGTTGACAGCCAATCAAATTTTTGTTGTAATTTTTAACTTCAATAAAAATTGATGAGCGCATAAATACGTCAAAGCATAAAATGATGGTCAAATTCATGAGCGCACAGATGTATGCTATACTTTTTCATAGACTTGAAGTTTTTCTGAAGCTAAATAAAAAAGAAAAAAAAAAAAGAATTGCAACGTGACTTCTGCGCTGAGCTGATAACAGCAAATCCTTCGTAAAAGGTCTCTGTAGCCAAAACAAATTCTAAAAAAAAAAATTATAGCCTGTTTTTGAGCTAATGCAAATACAAATCCAAATTGAAATTAAGGCAAGTAAATAACGACGACCGAGACAGTAAATTAAAAGTGCTGAGAAAAAGGTTAAAACTTGGGTCCATGTTCAGCACAAAGTGTGCATAGAAGCAAGCAAAAGAAATAGACAGAAAGTTAATTGAATAATAACGAATTTTATATTTAAATAAATATAAACGAAATCTTGACTTGGGACTTGGACTTGGACTTGGGAAAATCTTCATATTCTCATTAACAAGACTTGTCAAATGTTGAAATTCTTTTCGAGAACTCGTTTTATTAAAATATTTGTGCTTGAAGGCAGCATAATTAGAAAGTTTATAATTCAGCTCAGCCAGCTACATGTGGCACACGCAATCACCTCTAAACACACCCATATGCAAACACAGACACACTCACATATATCTGTATGTTATATATATTACGTCTATCAAGTTTTTGTTTACTGCGCTTGAGTGGCAACAGCAGAGTTCTCCATTTAATGAGATTTTCCCCTCACAGCACTCGCATTTAGAAGCGCCGAGATTTCTCGCACTATTTTCAACTGTTTTACACACGTTTTTCACTTGGTTTTTCTTTCGCTTTGTCTTTGACAGTTTCCGAGTATTGCCGCAACACGGGCACATCGACTAGGCGACGCATGATGACGCAGCATTGCTGGAACGAAATGCACGAGCTGCATCCACTTAGATAAACTAATGAAACTAAAGAATTACAAACAAAAAAAAGAGACGGGAATACCCTACGAAACAAAACAAGAAGTAAGCATGCGGCTAGCAGTCAGAATAAATGAAAAAATAAAAGAATAAACAATTTGTTAAGGCAACGAAACAATTTCAATTTAGTCAGACAAATTAAGTTTCAATAAAAACCTGATATGCCCGAGCATTCAACGAAATTTAAATAACAAACAAATCTAATATTGTATTTCTTTAAGCTAAAACTGTTTCTGATGTTCAAGTCAACGAAGTCTTAAAAAAAAAATATAAAAAAGTAATTTTAATGAAAAGCTTAAAAAAAAAATTTTAACTAAATAGTGACAGATCCTGTGAAAGCCAAATGCAAACATATAAATGTGTGTCTGTATGTGTGCAATGGAAACTAACATATTGGCTAGTTTCAGAAACAATATTACCAAATTAATTATTAATAATAAAAATTATTCCTAAATTTAGTACTTCAGTGTAATCGCGCTTGTTGAATTGTTTTAATTGAATGCAAAAACCACATGTATTGAATTAAATGTTGCACTCGAACCTTCATAAATGTGCAAAAAAAAATAAATATATAAATAAATAAATAAAGCTTGGCGTTTAATTGACACATTCAATTATTAGCTGTACACCAACTATTGCAAGATTATAATAATAAATATTCATTTTGTTCACAAAATTCGTTGTTTCAATTATTGTCATAGTTTCAAGCTGCCTAACGATGTTCAAACGAATTATCAAACGGAAAACTGAATTATATTGTTAATGGTTTTTGGTTTCCGACACGGCAATCAATATATATGTATGCATATAACATGTTACATTGACCATACTCTCAGTTAACTAAACAATTTGGCCGAATGTTTCACCATAGCTATAACGAAAGCTAAGTGGCTTAACGCTTGGAAATAAAAAAAAAAAAAAAGGTCAATCAAAGAGGCTGGATATGGCTTAAAAGCCACGACCCCTACTAAATGCCAAACTTTAAAGAACCAGCCGAAAAAATGAGAAAAAAAAAGCAGCAACAACACAACAAGCAACAACATCTACAGGCATCATATAAATGTATATACATTTTGTAATTTCTGCCAGAACGAATCGAGGATTATGTGAAACGAATACAAAATGGCAAGCGAAAGTCACGCGCGGACCATGTTTACGAATTGCTAATTGCCGTGACGAATGAACGTTCCAAGCGCCCTAAATCTGCGCTGGCCTTTACACATTTCAATGAAAATCCATTTTATTAATGCGTTTTTTCTTTGTTGATTTAACATACCCTGTAAACATTAACTAAAAAAAAAATAACAAATACAGTGGGTCGAATGATTAGATAACCATTAAAATGATATTTTAATTATTAAAATAATTTATATTATTAATAATAATGATAAATTATGCAATCGATAAAGAGACAGAAAGTTTAGTGACCAATTTAACTCAGCTAATACTTAGCATCGCTATTAATGATAGCTTATATAATCGAGACAAGCCGATATTTCAATTGACGTTACGTATACGTACTATTAATGTTTTATGTAACCCATTAAAGGTATGTTAGTGTATTCATGCTTAACGTTACGTAGCAAACATTACGTATACTCTCTACTAAGGGAGGAACAGAGATTGCATTCCAAGTATACGCTGATTTCAATTTATCCATGCTCCTGGTAAGTTTTTTTTAAGAAATATTAAGTAAACTCATTCTTAATCAGCAGAGAGCCCATAAATAAGCACACAACCTTGCTTCCAGTTCTCATGCTCATCAATAATTTCAATGAGTAAGTTCACGTTGGCCACTTTACACAGTTTGTGGCTTAAAAATGATATTCGCGCTTTTCCATATAAGACACACGCCCCGAAGAAATTGTGGCAACCGTGATGACTTGCTAACGAATTTTTTTCCATTTTTTTTTTTTTTTCAATTTTTTTCTTGGCAGAACGGTAACATTAATGGCCCAGCGAGCAGTTTGTGCATAACAAATTGCCATAAAATTATACTGGGTTTTGAAATTCCCTTGCGCTTGCACACGAAATTAAATTCAATTCAATCAAATTGACGCTGTTAAGCACACGTACACATACACAGCAAGTGAAGCAAATAATTTTATGTGGGCTCAACATTCAGCAGCATTATATAATGAAATGGGATATCTCAAACGTTGCCAACATAAGCAACAACACAAAGAACAACAACAACTACTACATATGTAATATTAATAACAACAACAACAACAGAAATGTGTTTTACATCAGTTGCAAATTCATATTATAAACTGTGGCCACACACAAATGAAAAATAACTGAACTAAAATCGAATGATTAGTAATGAAAATTCTATAACAGAAATACTAATTCACAAGTTGTGCAAATTGTTCAACTGAAAAGGAAGCAGAGAAAATATAACGTAAAGAAGCTTGAATACCCTTTGTTAGAGAAATATTATAGAAATTAAAGGAAATTATTTATATATATTATTTATATTGCCTGCAATTTGAAGCATCGTCGAAAACTGAGTAATTTAATAATATATGTAATTTATTTTCCATAGATATAGACCCTAATCTATTGCCACCTAAAATAGATTACTCTAAGTTCAATTGCTGCTTTCAGCAGACCATTTCACACTTGATTAAATGTAGTTTAGACCTTGCTCTACTTTCAGTTTATTACAAATTCTCAAAAATAATAAATGTTGAGAACAAATTATAAAATATGCTTCAATTATTAAGAAGTGCAAATATGTACTGTCAAAAATAGCTTGGCCATGAAATATACATTTTTTTTACTACACAGATTTCTACTTTTGGCCAAGTTAAGTCAACAATTTATCAATTCGCTGAGAATCGTTGGCATTTTGTAAGTTTAAGTATCCGTTGATTTACAATTTTCAACAGCTAAGAACAAAATGTTATGGCAAAAGCACTTATATTCAATTGCAGTGAAACTTTATGAAGACGGACAGCAAAGCAGGTGGCTTTTCTACTGTAGATAGTTCATACCTTTCTCGTTCTCGCTGTGCAAGTTGCCCACGGTGCTGCCAAAGAAGCGTTTGTCCAGTATCTGCAGCAGCTGCAACGCGGTTGCATGCACCTCCACTCGGGGACAGCCCGTCATCAGCAACGTTACGGTGATAACTGACGTATAATGGTCGCATGGATACTCTCTGCAAAAGAGAACAAGATAAACAGAGGGAGAGTGTGAGAAAGAGTATGAGAAAGAGGCTGATGGAGAGGCAGCAAAACACAAACACGTTGTGGTTAATGGATTTTATGCACTTCAAGAATTTTACTTAAGGTATTAAAAGTTCGAGCTTAAGTAAAAAGTTAACTCTGCTGCGGTTTGGTGGTTTTACTAAGCACCTGTCTTTAACCTTAGCTAACGAGCTGGAGCTGCCTATAAGTTGATAAAAAGGACAGACAGCCAAATTAACAGTTTGCCCAATTAAAATTCAATCACAAAACCCAAACCAAGCCCACGCACGCACACGCAGAAGGCTTTAATGCTTACTGAAACGGGACAAACACCTGTCGATAGAAAGAGGATGAGATAGACTGAGAAAGACTGAGAAAGAAAGAGCGATAGCCATTATCTGCGGCTGGGACTCTGCCAAAGATGTACCCTATGCAAATTTTCTGAAAATCAATTCTCAATTTGCATACGAAATTGTAAGCGCAGAAAAGTATGCTACGGATTTCGCTCAATTCATATTGAACAGCTTTACAACTTTGAGGTTTACTACATTTTCTGTTGCTGTTAATAAATTATTACTAAAGCAAATCTATGCGAAAATTTTATGAATGAGTAAATGAGTTGAGTGACAAAAGCAATTTAAAAATCCAAATTATATTTGAATGGCAAATTAATCTAAAGACTGTGTCAAAATATGATCTTGAATGAAATTCCATTTTCATCTTGTTCAAGTTAATTTCTACAAATTAGAAAACCATTTAAAATGAAGTCTATGACTTTCTGTTTGCAACACATTTCACATTGTTTATGCAACAGTTTGTCCATTTATTATATTCAATTACAATTGGCCTTGCAAATTGACTATGTCTGTTGGCATTTTTCAGCTAATTGGAAATGATTTTGCACTAAATAAGTTTTAAGGGCCATTCTGGCATGGCCTTTGGCAAAAAAAAACTATGTATGTCCATCCACACTGCATGCATCCATCCACACTGAAAAAAGCGACTTTCTGTTAGTAGACTTTCATATTGAACTTGCCATAGGGTACACAGTGTATGTGTGTGTGTGTGACACATTTTGTGTGCTCAACTGTTATACAAACAGTTTGTGCTATTGTATGATAAACGCAACCATAGACAATTTTGGCATTGAAACGATTTGAAGTTTGGAAAATTAAAAGCCATTGTAAATCAAAAATTTAACCATTTGTAAACTACAAAATGCAGCGAAGCATTAAGATGGAAATTTATAAATTCTGTATAGGGGCAAGCAGCACGCAAACGATCCACAAACAGCAGCTGCTTCCAGATATAGCGCTCTTTGGCACGCCAACAAGAAATATCATAAAAATAACAAACAAACAAAAAAACAGCAACAAATTTGCGACATGCACCATGTGGCATGTGCCACAAATATGCAAAGCAAATCACACACAAAAGTGTTCAGAGCAAAAATAAATATAAATTGTTTGCCTCGTTGAAGGTTAAATGGTCCAATAAAGTGGCTGCAATAAGACCCGTTTTTAGTTCTAAATGCATTTCATTAGTTGACAGGGGAATTAATTGTTCTTACCAAAAAATTAAGGTTACTAAACAGCCAAAAGCAATTTCCATGAAATCTTTTCAAGTACGAAATAAAATTTAATAAAGCCTCGCCAAGAGTAAATACTTCAGCGAAAATTGTTTGCGATGAGAAAAACGCTTTAATAAGTTGTGATATATATATAGAATTATATATACATATATATGTACAAATTTTGGCGGTAAAAGACGCAAATTATTGCGAGCCTGAGAGACTGTTTATCACCTGACTGGAATGCAATAAAGCACAAAAGGAGTGTAAGCACACACACACACACAGACAGAGAGAGGCAGTTAAGTACACACTCAGACACCCTCAGTCTAGCGCTCCAATGGGCATAAATGGTAGACATGAAGATATATACATCAATGCACAATACCTAGCAAAGTACTATATTGTTTGTTGCTTGTCAATGAAGGCTGTAAATTTAAAGCAGCAGCAGTCATGGCCGCCAGACACGTGATGCGCCACTTAAGCCACAACACACGCACCCCCACACACACACAAACACTGGGGTATATAGCAGGATATGAGGAAAATGAGATTATTTGTAAATAGATCACGTTCTTGATGGGGAGAGGGAAGGCATACGAAGTCGTTTTGGTGCGCGACTAATGCGTTAACATTTTAAATTGACGAGTGATTAACTTACTTGGCACTGAAGATTGAGGCCAAAGCCAAGAAGCAAGCATCTGCCTCACGTGGCGTAGATGTATAACATCGATCGATTACCCATTCAAGCAGTTGTCCCATATCCGGATTTGATTCCAACAACAACACAACCGTATCGCGTGCCAATTGATAAATCTAAACAACAAACAATATAGCCTGATATATAGCTGACATAAACGAAGCTATTGTTTTTCTGCACTCACCTTCTCTTCCTTGGAGGTAAGCAACAAATCCAGCCACTTATAGATGATGCCATCGTCTTGCAAAAGGGGCGTATAGAAGATGTGACCGCAACAGAGCAAAGCGGACATGGCCTGCATAAGAGATACAAGAAATATTCACTTAAAGTCATATAAAGGGAGCAGCGATAGCTGCAGCAACAACAACAACTACTTGCCTGTAATGCGCTAAATTGCAGTTTCTCCTCCTCGATGGTTTGGCCAATCTGTGAACTGATGCTTAGAGGCTTGGAGAAGCTGCCACACCATGTGGCAAATAAATTGAATAGATTACGCTTCAAGTCACGCGATAGTAAAGTGGCGCACGCTTCCACTGTGTCAAATAGTTGCAATAGTCATAAAATATAATTTAGATTCAACTCGAAGGAAACCTACATGAAAAGTTCTTAATCATTTTTCGTATGAAATTGCAAAAGTGCGCCTTGACTTCACGTATGCTGAGATTATCCTTGTCCGTCTCGGCCATCAGGTAAACCATGGCGCCCTCAATGTACTCCACAAATGTGGGATGCAGCGACATCGTGTCACGTTCCAGCACACAAGAGCTAAAAGTTGGAAAGGAATCAACGAAATTTATGTATACATTTGTGTCTTAGGGATTTTCACAGCTTACCTCACGCCAAAGGTGCCATTTTCAGCTATCTTCTCCAGCACACGCACCACCTGCAGACGCAATGCATCGCGACGACGACGGCGTCGCATATTCTCCTGCTTTCGATCGACGGCCTCACGTATATAGACCACCAACTCCTCCATGAGATCCCTATTAAATAGAGATTGAGTATCTCGTCGAGTCACAGATTTAAACTTTGTACTTACTTGAGCGCATCGTGATTTATCATGCCCAACGCATTCACAGCCGCATCCCGCACATCAATGACCTCGCAGCGCAGCAGGGGCACGACCAGTTTATACAGTGCCTGCGGCGAGGCGCTGCCCATTGCTGATTTGTCGCTCCGATCTGCGTTTAGGGAATCTGGCGATGAGCTATAAAATAAAATGTACGGTCGTAACATTTTAGTGTCCCGTTTTAATGTTTAAAGAACTTTTTCCGCAACTCCTGACTGTGAGCCCGCTGGCCCCTAAGCTCTACCATCCACTATTGACAAAGGCTCTGCTCTGTTGGCAGACAAATTCGTAATTCTATTTATATTTATAACTGGGCATCCCATTACCCAGCAATTTCATTGAAATTAACATTATAAATATTAAATTTGCACATTTCAATTAAAAAGTAACATTTCTGCTCAGCAAAAAAATAAATAAATTAATAAATAAATATGTTGGCAGTAAATCAAATTTGTATACATATATATACCCAAATATATATGTTTATATATGTATATATATTTATGCGCCACATATCATATTCTGTCTGTGAGTCAAGGCACACGTGGCGTGGGTGAGTACACATCAGCTAGCAATATATAAAATAAATAAACTTGATTTTTTTTTTGCACAATTTTTTAGCATACCAAAAAGAGGCATTAAAAGGAGACGGCACACGTCCGACAAACGAATTTATTGCACAAATCAAATGGCAAACAAAATAACAAAACAGTGTGGCCGAGAGTATCAGACTTGAAAATACCCTGTAAACAGCTACGAGTTGCTATAAAACTTTGTTAACAAATTGTTGGAAACAAGATAGACAGACAGGCAGAAAGGAATGCAGTGAGATAAATAATATTAAATAAAATACATTATTAAATCTGCATCATAAAATGTTAGAAGTAATATCGATAAATTCATATACCCTACACCTATATATTGTTTGCAGGGTATTAGTCTCAAAGTGTGGTCAAATTGAAAACACTCAAATACACGGGCAAAATGAAATATTTAATATTTTAAGCTTATATTCATTTGCAAGCAACTACAAAGCTTCAAAACGGTTTTTTTTTTGCAAAACTACAACAAAAAACTGTTCATATATCATATATCACTCTACAAATATTTGTGTCAATAAATAAAAGCACATTAAATTAAGGAATTATGAATATCACATTAAATAGTAAAAACTTCTTAAACTTTGATATTTTTGACAAGTAAAGGTAAGTTTAACAAACTAAAATACATTTGTAAGCAACTACGTACGACATAAGCACTTAAGCATTAAGTTGCATATCACAAACACACACACACAAACGCACACAGAGTCACACACACACACACACAGAGACACACAGCACACACATTGAAGCAGTTATGGCTATAAAAGCCACATTAAAAGTAATCGGAGCAGACTTATGCATATTAATTATAATTTTCTTGTTTGCTTTTTGTTTTTAGGGATGTATGGATGTCTTGGGATATTTGTGGGTATTTGGGTTGTCGTTTTTTTTGTTTAATTTAATGTTTTTTTTTTGTTTTATTTTGTGTTTGATTTGCTTTACCCAAGTCGTTTCTGGCGCGCTTCTTTGCGTCCGTAGGAGAGCGGCAGAGTGAAACGTGTCACAATTCCCTCGGGCCCAAATACATTTGACGGTATATTGTCCAAGGAATCGGATAGCGAACGTGAGTCCGATTGATCTTGTAAACTATAAATTACAATCCATATATAGTGATAAAACATAGATATATAAGTTCTTAGATAGAAAGTAAACAAACAAGATGGTGTATATTTGTGAATATATGATCTTTGACCAATAACGAAACACTTTCTCTCAAACTGATTTTGATGTAGACATATAGACATGGACTATGAACTGTGTACGTATAATCACATTCCCCAACTACCAACTAACATTTAACAATAGTTATGAGCTCTGTGTGTGTGTGTGTGTGTTTGCTGTGATGAATTTATAAGATCTTTCAAAAGAATAGTCCTCGATTTATTAAAAATAAATAAATAAAAGAAAAAAAAGTCAATTAGCTTTACGAAGCACTTATTCAACTGTAAATAAATATAGCTTAAAGTTTAAAATATACAAAAAAAAAGACTAACTTAAGCAATCTTTAATATTTATTTGAAAATCAAAGTAGCAACGATATGAGACATATTAAATTATTAATTTACTGGCCGGCCTACTAATAATAATTAGAGCTTTTTCCATTGCATATTGAAGGTGTTTTCCTCATTTACATATTCAGAAACAGCCCTCGCACCTGCTATATTGAAGACAAATTCCTGATACAATTTGCAATTTGCATTTCAAACAAAACAAACAAATAGATGGGGGTGTGCGTGTGTTTGTTTATTTGTATTAGATGCAACATGGCTACAATTAAAATTACAAAAGTTACAAAGACAAATATGCAAATAATCATACAAGACTTTAATAAAAAGAGCAAATGACACCGAACTACAGGAAACGACAAACAACATACAGCAAGCAGATAGAAAACAACAACAAAGGACAATATTTGATTTGGTTGCAGACGTTTCTCAACTCAGAATTTTGATTGATATTATGCAAATACGTAAATCGCCACAGAATTCCAATTTAATTTAATACATATTTAAAGCAATTTCAAGTCAATTCGTTGAAATTTGCATTATTATGATGGCGCCCAGACGTGAATCGGTATGGGTGTGTGTGTTGGTGTATGTGAAACGTGAATAAATAATTGCAGACAGGCGCATCGAATGCAACTTAGTTGAAAACAAATAAATAAAGCGAAATGACAACAAAATTAGGATGAATTTGCATCGAATTGGGACAGGCACACGTGCGCTGGTTATAGTCGAATGCTAAATGTTAAACAAACATGGGACAAATGAAAATGTATTATTCGAATTACGATTGAACCCACTCAAAATTTATTTTTAGATGCACTGAACAATGTTGGTTGGCAATGTCTATGAACATTGGCAAACTTACCTCAAGCTCAGATCTGGCGAGGCACAGCGCACGGCTACGCTTGGGATTTGTGGCACCAGGCGCATGGCACAGGCCACTTGATTACGCCATATACGCATGTACAAATCCTTTTGACTCTCGGTGGGCATTTTCTTTGTGGGCGCCGAACCGCGCAGTAGAGACGCACGATTATCACTAACGGGACTGCAATTGGGAGAGCACATAGATGGTAAGTTAGTCGAAGAACTCTTGTCTCCTCCAGCTTTAACTTACGTGGGATCTATGACACTATAGAGTGCATTGAGACGTGCATAGCAAATGGGCCAGGCCTGTGCCACCGCTGAGGGGCATTGCTTCAGCACACGCTGGCGCTCCAACAGGCCGAACAGACAGCTCGCCCACGGATCAAAGGGCGGCTGCGACGAGCTGGCAGTTGCAGCGGCTGCTGCAGCTGCAGAGCTTGTCTGGGAGAGATTCAGCGTTGATGTCGAGGACTTCGAGTTGTCTAAAATAAGCAAATACTTTCAATATCCACACATTTTAATTGATTAGCCAGCCAGCTTACCATCTGTGAGTCCGGCCAGCCAAACGCCACCGCTGCGTTCCGCTATCCAAATCAGATCAATGCAATTGGCATTCAGTACGGCCGTCTTCTCTGCCTGCGGCAACATTGGCAGACATTTCTCCACAACTTGCGGACAGAAGCGATCCATGACATCGATCAGAGGTGGTTCCGTTTCGGGAATGCCTAATGCACGCATTAGGTTCTTCACCTCTTTAAGTATATAGACTGCCACCTTGCGCAAATAGAATCGATAATTGCAGAGCACCACCAAGGCAAAGCCTTCGACAAAGTGCAGCGTTGTAATCAAGGGTATTTCATTCTTTTTGCCCACATCGCTGGCCGCCATATTGAGCACCGTGTGCTGCGTAATGCTGGACATGCCACTCGAGGTGGTGATGCTCGAGGCAGCGCTGCTGGCTGTGTTTAGATGCTGCTGCTTGGATTGCTGACTGCTGGTAGTATCCTTGCCAGCGGCCGTCGGTGCTGTGGCCGCAGCAGCCACAGGTGTGGCCTGTGCAGCAGATGTGCCCATTGTGGCCGTTGTGCCGCCAACTTTTGGCTGTGCCTGATTATTGGTAACACCGGTGGCGCCTGTGCTGGGTACGCTGCTACTGCCGCTGCTGTTGTTGCCGGTGGCTGCAGCGCCGTTGACATTAATCGCGCAGCGCCAAATGGTTAGGAGAACAAACAAGATGCGCGTACAGTTCTCCAACAATTGCGGATAGGTGTCGGTGACATCGCGCACCAGAAACTGTGTGTAACCGTGCACGACATCCTGACGCCAATCCGGAAAGTCTTTGACCAGCGTCTGCAGCGATTGATACGTCAGTATGCGCAGCTCCTCATCCATGTGAACGGTTAAGCGTGACAGCAAGTCGACCAGCTCTTGGGTCATTGTGTCGGGTATTAAACGTGGCACAGCAGCAACACACGTCCGAAAGAGATCAATGCGCGGCTTTCGCTCTCCAGAGAGCATCTCGTCGGGCTCCTTGTTCTGATTCTGTGTATTCGTCATCATCAATGGCCGTCCACAATGTACATCCAGGGCACGTAAGATGTCCACAAATACACGGCGTACGTGCGGAAAGTATGTGGACATTCCAATGCTACGTGCCGTCTCATCTGTTAACATCTTGTTGATGTAAGTCTTCTTCACACGCAACGTGTTACCCGAGGGCAGCGCCGGCACAGTGCGCGGCATTGGCGGCTCGCCGTCCTTTTGCTGCAGTGAGTCGGCAACCACAAGAAATGCACGTAAGCCGATGCTCATGCGTTCCGGATTGAGTATTACTTTAATGGAGCGACCCACGCCGAGTAAATCGTAGACAATCTCCCGCATGGCAAAGTCCAAACGCTCCTGAGCAATAAACTGAATGATCTTTACAAAGATATTCAGCGGTGTATCACGCGGCACAACGCCCTTGGAGCCCCTGAAAAAGAAAAACTGTTAGTAAAAGTCATTTCAATAATGTCAAAGGCAATTTACTTGGGGAACAAGGAATTGACAATGCTCTGCAACCGTGAATGCGTAGCCGAGTTGGATTCACACTTTATCCTGATCATGTAAACCCACAAGAGGCGAAAGAGCGACTCGAGGGCAACACGACTCATTTTAGCATCACGATTCTTCAGATTGCTCAAGCACATGGCCAGAAAGTAGTGCCAATTGGTCAGAAAGAAAGTCTTCTGCGAAACGCAGAGAAGGCAAGTGACGAGCGGAAATAACGCTAGACGATGCTTTGACTTGGTCGATGCATCCAGCGTCTGCACATATAATAACTCCACAAAGTTCTTAACGCACGGCACATTCACCTCATTTTTGACGGCCTGAAAGAGGCAGAGATTAATATAAATTTCAATGTAAATATCAAAAGATATTCTTACCGCTGCAACGGGCACTAGAATCTCCACAAAGAGTCCAGCCAGTGCATGTTTGATATCCTTGTCCTTTACCTCCAAAAAATATTGAGCACATTCGTGCATGAATTGAAACGAGGCCTCAAACTCCTCGATGGGCACCATTTTGACGCGAAAGAACTTCATGCCCATCAGCAGGCTAATGATGCTCTGCGTCGTTGTCGGCGATGCGTCTTTGCCGCGCAACTCCTTCAGCTCGAACATGAAACGTTTCCGCACCGAAGCAAATCGACTCTGGGCCAGCACGCCAATGACCTCCGAGTAGAGATCCGCAATCATGTGTATATTATGTGCATTGGGATTGTTTTGTAGACCGTCCTTATACTTAAAGTGCTTAAAGGCCAGATTCTCGATGCTGCGCACGAGATCCTCATGGCCCGGATGAAACGGCAGCTGCTTGAGTATCTCAATCAGAGCCAAACAAAATATAAACTCAACAGCCGCCTCGCGACGCTGCAGCTGAAAGTCCAGATCCACGGTGGTCTTGTTCACAGCCTGAACACTGCTGCCCGATACCGGTTTCTTCAGGTCATTCTTGATCTCCATATCGGACAGCTGGCGACGATGCCAGGCAAGCAGCGTGTGCAGCAACGAGGGCAAACAATGCTCGGCCACAGAGCCCAGTGCGGAGAGCAGCTGATCAAATTGCGAATCCTCTCCGCGCTGCAGCAACTTCGATAGATTCTTATCGGCGCTCTCCAGCATGACCAGCTCGATTTTCTTTTCCGCCTGCGCTGTGAAGTCACTGAATAAATTGCGCATGACTATCTCGCCGGGTCGTGGAGCTGCTGCCAGCTCTACGCTGGCCACACTGGCCGCCAAAGCATGCATCTCGGCCTGCGTGTAACTGGGCAGCACGTTGATAATGTTGCTGCGCGAATGTGCGCCCCAAGGCAGCAGCGACTGACGTTGCGGTATGATCAAAGGCGGCAAAGCAGCAGGAGGTGAGGCGTAACTCTGCCGGTTGGCGCTATAGCTGATGGTGGTTGTGGCTTGAACAGCACCGGATTGTTCCTGATTAGTCACCGACTGTTGTTGCTGCTGTTGCTGTTGCTGGTGTGGGTAAAGCTGTTGATGCTGTTGTTGTTGCTGCTGCTGTTGCTGTTGCTGCTGCTGTGGCTGTGGCTGTGACTCATACTCTATGCTGTAAGGGTATTCCTCGCCAAGTATTTGATAATTTATGGGCGATGTGGTGCCACTGCCATTGGCAGACGCTGATGCGGATACTGATGATGCTGATGCGGCTGCGGCTGCGACTGCGGCTGGACCATTAAGCCCAATGCGACCAGACTTGGGCGTTGAGGTATATTCACTGGAGTTTATGGAATGACGTTGAGCGGGCGACACGTTGGCCTCCAATTGTGCCTCGTTATCAACGTTATCGCCACCAGCGTGATAAAGATCTTCATGGTAAACACTACGCTGTGGGCTTTTTGTGGGCGTGGTATTAACAGCTGTTCCTGTTGCTGCTGCTGCTGCTGCAGCTGTTGTTGTTGTTGCTGCAACTGTTGCTGTTGTCGCATTGGGACTGCCGCCAGCTGGTGAGCCAAGGGCCGCTGCACCACCAACAACTGTGGCGGCCTCGCTCACGTGTTGCTCATTTGGGTTTTGATTTGTGCCTTTGGGAGAAGCAAATAGAAAAAAAAAGAGTCATAAAACAATATCAGCAATAAATGGATTTTCACTCTTATCAATACGCAGAAATGGAGCTCAATATAAAAATGTGTCTATAAATGATTCATTTACTGTGCCGGCACTACAAGCTACCCTTTTAGCAAACAACAACAAAGCCCATGAGTATTCATGTATATACCAAATTTGTTTACTTAACAATTATGATTTTTTTTTACCCAAAATATGTACATATATATAGTTTTTTTTTTTTTTTTTTTTTGGTATGTCGTTAACACGCGCCTAGCAAATCATATCTGCAAATAGAAAATATTATTATCTCATCATCAGCATAATGTTTTTTCTTTTCTGTTTTTTTTTTTTTGTGGGTGTGTTGTAACTGTGAGCCTCAACAGGTTGCATAGAAGTGAAATACCCTATAGACTTGTTTTGTCGCTCGCTAGTTCCTTATCGTTAAAAGTCCATTTTCTCATGTGTGTTCAGTTGTTCAGTTGTTGTGTTAGCTTGTATCTTAATTAGAAAATGTTAACGATGCATGGAACATAAATTCATTATCGGCATATCGCATGTCTAGCAAAAGTATATACATATAAAGAGATATATATATTGGCAACAGTTGAGACTCTGATTCGATACGATACGATTCGATTCATTTGTTTTTTTTTTTTTTTTTATATATTTTATTTTGATGACGACATCGCTCAATTTTTCAATCAATGCGAAGCTAAAGTCTAAATAACGCAAGTTCCTGCTCATTCAGCATTTTAGTAAATATTATTAGTAAACACACTCTCTTTATCGCTATCTTTATCGCGGCGCCATCGAACAAAACACGTCAAAGAACAAACACCTTTTCATATCAATTCAAGCGTAAAGCCAATTTCACCATTTTTATATATAACAAACATACATATCTATATATGTATGTATGTGGCTACATATATACATATATATAAAACATTGTCTGGATTATTCCGAGTACCACAAGACTTGTCATCTACGTAGATCATGAGCATTTCAATTTCCAGTGAACTTCATGTTTGTTATTAAATATTCAGTCATTTATTCAAGGAATTGAAATGGTATTGAAGACATCAATCCAAGCGACAATTGAATAAAATATCAGACGGCAATCATTAAGATCATAATAAAGAATGTAGACCTCTTATTTATAAGACCATTCCTATTCTACACAGTAGATACTTGAATAATAATAATAGCAAAACAAGATTATAAAATTGTTAACTATGTGCGAATTAAACAATAATGATTATTATCAATAAACCTCATAAAATTCATTATCAATTTCGCCTTCAATGAGTCCAATAAATTTCTTATAATATTTAACCAATTTCGTGCCACTGACAAAGCCTTAAATTTATATTTAAATCACGTATTGCGGCTATCTAGATCAATAGCTTTGAATGTATTAAATGAAATCCTAGTCACAGTTTCAAGTTCAATTCGAGCATTTTGTTGTTGGCCTTAAGCTGTCATTAAGGCCACAGCAGTGGCAGGAACGAGCAAGCCTTTCTATTACTACCTCCAGCTGAAAGTAATATAAATAATAAACGGTAAATGGTAGACGGTAGAAAGGAAAACGTTTGATGGGAATGCGGCAGGCATTACCCAATGCCAACACATGACCGTCAGCTTTTCCACAGGACTCGAAGGACTCACACGACACTTAGAGGTCACAGTCAAAGTTCAGGGCAAAGGTTTCACTGTCACTGAATAATTGATCAACTTTATAAAGGACTACGTTCGTCGATATACTATATATAAACATATGTATATGCATAATATATATGCATGTTTATGTTTGCATTGAAGACGACTGCGCCGACTGCCAGGAAAATTGCGCAAAGTTTACGAAATCAAATGAAAATTCAATTTTCTTCTCTTTCCAAATTCAATACAATTTTGCTTTTATATTTGTTGCTCGTTATCTAAACATGCTCGCAACATCTGAGCGAGAGCTATGGGAAAACAAGATAAGAATGTGCCGATTGAGCAGAAATGACAATACACAAGTTACCCTGTAATATAGATATGAGAAACGGAAAGATAGTTGATCTTAACTATTGGCAGAGTGAGACATTAATAATTATTATGTGGAGTTCAATATAAAATAGAGAGAAATACTAAGGGAAACAGCTCTAATATACCCCATTCACTGCGTTTTTAATAGGTATACAAATGCGCAGAAAATATGGAAAATTGCGTTAAAAATATCAAACCCAAACCGACAGCAAAGACAGATTCTCCCCATTTGTTTGTGTATATTATTAATAACATATTAACACGCTCGCATCGCATCAAAACCAAAAAGAAAAAAGAAGAAGAAGCCTGCTATAAGCGAAAGTAAAGCAAACGAATGGAAACAAACTGAAATTCTTGTTTTAAATGCGCCATGGATGTGTCATTTAACAAAACTACAACAAAAACAACAACCAACGGCAACTTGGCAAAGACATGCGACCGAACACGAATCTCTCCTCTCCTGATCTCTTGTTGCCCCAGCACCATTTAGCCAATGTCTCCGATTCTCTCATCCAATTTCAGTGGGCCAAAAGTTGAAGAACTGCAGCGCCGGCAAAACGAAACATGTTTCAGCAGCTTCTACTTTTTATTTTATTTCAAATGCGCAATTTTTTTGAAAACAAATTTGAAAAATCAGCAAAAAGAACAAAAATGTTTCAAGTAATTTGTGTAAATTATAAATACCAAGTAAAAACAAGTCTAAAGACTGAGTATGATGCACATGAAGACTTTGTTTTTGTTTACATGTTTGCTATATATATTTAAATAAGTGAATTAATATATTTTCGTATTGACAAAAGTCTCTCTCATTTTTTTTTTTTTTTTTTTGCATTTCATTTAAAGTATCTTCTAGTCGAGTCAATCCTCGACGCAACCCTTTGCTACTTGTTTTCGTACAATTTCGAGAATTATTGCGGCTAAATATTTATGATTTGTGTAGGATTCTTAATAGTTTATCAGACAATTGCACGAATTAAAAACATTTATTTAACAAAAAGTTGAATTTACTGCAAAAAAAAAAAAAAAAAACTTCGAAGGAAAGGCAATGAAAAAACAATAAACATTTTCTTAGAATTAATTTGAATTTTTTTATTGATTTTCTGTTAGACAAAATGTTGAACCATTTAGAGAGCTCAGCCAGGCGAAAATGGGCCATCAGAAGCCATAAAATAATAAAAATAGCAAGAGCTTTTCTCAACATTTTTAATATACAAATGTGTGTGTGGATGTGAATATATATCTATACAATTTTCTTCTTTTTGCCACCCACACAGATAATATTTAATTGTCAATCTGTTTGACAGATATTTATGATAAATGTTTTGTAAGAGAGTAAAGTCTATTTGTTACCTTTTAGTTTTTTTGGTGTCCATTGAAAGTTCCATAACATGAAACTGGCGCATAAATTTGTAAAGTAATCACAGCTAGGAAAATGATGCTCAGGCAGTTTTTCCAACGTTTAAACACGACAACAACAGCAACAATAATAATAATAAATAACAGGAGAGAATTATCTGAATACAAAGCGAAAATAATTGGCACAATAATATTTCTTCTTGTGGGTGTGTCTCTCTCGCTCTGTGTGTGTGTGTGTGTAGGTAGATATAAAAGAGGCAGGTGATTAAATAAACGTTGTCATTTGTAAGTACACGTAATTAGAGACACGTGAGCTTTGTTGCTCTATCTAAACACAAATTGTATTTATGAATAGTAATTAATTTTGCGTCGTTTTGTTTTTCCTTCTCTGGCAGGATTATTTGTTGTAATCGTTGTTCTTGTTGTTGTTGTTGTTGCTTTTGGTGCTTCTATTGCTATTGTTACTGTTGATAAGAACAGACCATACAGCTCATAAATGTGTCACCACAAAGCGAACGAATTTAAAGACTTGTGGGCCGAGATTAGATCGTATATAAAACGAAAATAACAACCAAATACAAAGCGCAACAACAAATTCAGCTGCTCGTTAGGTTTTAGACGTCACTCATATAACGATAAATATAAATATTACCGATTATTTGTAATTTAACAGCTTTTTTCGAAATTCAGCGTGATGTATGTATTTATAATGCTTTTTATGCTAATAAGCCAGTTTAAAGGCGTCTCAAAAAAATGAGCTCAGCGTTTTGAATTTGAAATCGACACACGACGCTTATAACAACAATAACAACAACAACATCATGAAGAACATTAGCAAGAAGAACAAAATCCCAAAACATCAACAACAATAACACAAAATTCGGTTGTCAAATTACAATTTCGAGTCAATTTAACGCATTTATTTATATATTTGCGCGATCATTTATATATTTATAGGTGTATGTAGCACATATATCTTCACGTTCACATCGCACACAAAACACAATTTCTGTCGGCTAAAACAAAAACACAATTTATATATTTATATATACATATGCACATGTGTGTGTGTGTGTGTGTACATTCACACATATATAAATCTCAATACGCAAACGTCGAAAACGTAAAATACTAAATGCGAGGCGAACTCTGGCGACGACTAATTTCGACTGCGGCGAAAACGCGCGCGGCTCACAGCCCAAAAAAAAGTTTCAAGCAGCGCCAGAATCAGCAGCAGCGAAAGGCAGCGACGTCAACAACAAATACGAGCAATAAGTAATGCAAAAAAAATACAAAAAAAAACAAATAAAATAAAAAGCAAACGTTAAGCAAAAACAAAAAAGGCAGAGCGTAAATCGCGCGAGTTATGCCATCAGCATCACTTCTCACAGCGTCAGCTGACACCATACCATTAGCTGCATTTCCAAGAACTACAGTCGACACTAAAGGCTTACAATCTTCCTTAATGTAAAAAAACTCTTGAGCCATAAGTATCATAAGAATAACGGACACTTATTGCTAACTCAAGAGCAGACCCAATATTGTAAACAATAATATTTGTCACAGCTACATAATATAAACAAGCATCGCAGCCTCCACTAGCTATCAAAGGCTATTTGACACTTTTTGGTCACAGCCCAGCTGCATAATATAAACACACTTTAGTAATAAGACGCAGCTCCAATATTGTAAACATAAACAATTATCGCAGCCTCCGCTGCCTAGCATAAGAGTATTTCACCATGATTGTAAACAAAAAGAAATATATAAAAACCCCTTAGAATTGAATAAGTCGCTCAGTAGTATTCTATGCCTCAAATAAAGAACATGTATTAATCTAAAAAAGAAGTACATAATTGGCGCAGCCGGTAATCGGAGTAACACGAAAAATAAAGTTTTGTGAAATCTTGTAAAAGTGAACAAAATAAAAAAAATTGAGTGTTACAATAGTAAATACAGATAAATAATTGCGGAAACTTCGGACATATAAATCCAAGCAACGAAACAATTAAAAGCTGTATTAAAAATATAAAGTACAGATAAATAATTGTGGAAACTTCGGACATAAATATCCAAGATAACGAAACAATTAATAAAAACTGTACAGCGAAAAAAAAATAGATAAAGAAAATAAAAAATAATCAAAAATGGCAAATCAACAAATCAGTGAAGTGCAGCAGTGCATCCAACTGCTCACAAATGTAATACTTTCTCGAGAAGCTGATGTCAGAAACCCAATCACAAATCAAAGGAACTGCATTGAGAAGGAGACGAGGTACTTGCCGATATTCAATGGACAGGAGGGAACTCTACACGGATTCGTGGCCGCAGTGGACCAGATAATGGAGGAATACGAGGACAACAGCCAGGTGTTCACTGTCATATTTAACACCAAGATTCAAGGTCAGGCTAGAACTATACTTAGTATTAATCCACCAACAAATTGGACGGAGTGCAAAAATCGTTTGAGACATCATTATAGACCAAGAATAGATCAGATGGGATTAACTAGGAAGATCAATAACCTGAGAGTAACAAGCGTAAGAGATCTTGATATTAAAATAAGAACACTTGTTGAAGAAATTACTGATTTTTCGGTCTTTGAAAATAATAGTAGACTTGTTGATATTCTAAGTGGATTATTAATTCAAAGAGTTAAAGAATTAGCATGTGGTCCGATGGCAATTGCCTTAATGAATAAAACAACTTTATCAGATGTAAGAAATGAACTTTCTAATTTTGCTGGTCTAAATTTTGGAAATTTAAATCAAAAATTATTATTAAAAAAAGACAATAATTATTCATCGAATTACAATAACAGACAATTCAACGAACAAAATAACCAAAACTTAAGACAAGACACAGACAACAGAAATTTAAACGAAAATAAGCAAGCAAATACTAATTACCAAAGACAAAACATACAACAACAAAGTCTGAACGTAAGACAAAACCAAAATTTTAACAGACAACAACAAAGCCAAAACATGAGACAAACAAGTCAGAATACTCGCCAAAATCAGAATAATCAGCAACCACAACCAGAAGCAATGAGTGTAGACAATATAAATGAGGAAATTAATAATGATCAGATCATGAAAATAAGCAGGAAGAGTTTTTTACCAATTAGCCTCGGACAAAAGAAAAGTTTTCATTAAAGGAACTATTGAGGGAGATACCTTTCTAATCTTAGTAGATACTGGATCTACTATAAGTATACTAAACACCAAAAATATACATGAATCAAAGTATAAAATAATTGAGAAATTTTCAAAAACCATTTACACTATTAATGGCAGTATTAAAAGTGACAGCTATTTAGTAAAAACAAAAGTACCGAGTGAATTTAAATATGCAGAGGGCGCAAGAATAAGATGGGTGGCTATGTCCCTGGAAAGATCATATGACTTTCTATTGGGCATGGACTTCATCCAAGCAAATTTTGAAAATATTGATTTTAAAAACAAAATGGTTAAGCTTTGCAATGGAGTCGAAATTCCGTTCCTTTCCAAATTATCAGAAGATGTTTGTGTAATGGAAGTAGGTGAAATTGATGACTTTAAGCTAGAAGAGCTCAATACTGAAGAAGTTCAGATAATAAAAAATCTTACGAAAAAATATGAAAAGTTATATTTTAAAGAAGGGGATCAGTTAACTAATACTAAAACAATAGTGCATAATATTAAAACCATAACAGATCAGCCCATAAATTCAAAACTCTATAGGGTTTCTCCAAAATATGAAGATGAAGTAAGGAAGCAAATAATTGAAATGGAAAAAAGTGGAATAATAAGAAAAAGTAAAAGCAAATATAGCTCTCCTATATGTGTTATTAAGAAAAAAATGGACAATTCAGGAATTCAAAAATATCGTATCTGTGTAGACTATAGGCGGCTAAACCAAGTAACCGTTCCAGATAAGTATCCAATACCTATTATGGACGCTGTATTAGATAAACTTGGAAAAGCCCAATATTTTTCTACCCTTGATTTAGCGAAAGGTTATCACCAAATACTAATGGCAGAAGAAGATATTGAAAAAACTGCTTTCATAACACCAATGGGATTATATGAATATGTTAGAATGCCATTCGGGTTAAAAAATGCTCCAGCTACATTCCAACGTTTAATGAATGATATTTTGAGGGATTATATAAACAAAATTTGTTTAGTATATCTTGATGATATTCTAATATTTTCAACAACACTCGAAGAACACAAGATTGCTTTAGAAAAAATTTTTAAAGTACTTAGAAATCATAATTTGAAAATACAACCAGATAAATGCTCATTTATGAAGAAACATACAGAATATTTGGGACATATTCTTACAAAAGAAGGGTTCAAACCAAATCCAAAAAAATAGAAGCAATAAAAGAAATTCCATTACCAAAAACTGAAAAACAATTAAAAGGATTTTTAGGTATGACAGGATTTTATAGAAAATTTATCAAAGACTATTCCAAAATAGCTTACCCAATGATAAGATATTTACAAAAAGGTGTATCAATTAATACAAATGATCCACAATTTATAGATGCATTTGAAAATCTTAAAGCGCTCATAAGTTCACATCCAATATTAAAATATCCAGAATTTGACAAACCATTTACAATTACTACAGATGCCAGTGATTTCGCCATAGGTGCAGTTTTATCTCAACAAGGACAACCAATTGCTTATGTTTCGAGAACACTTAATAAACATGAGAAAAATTATAGCACAATTGATAAAGAATTTTTGTCTATTATACATGCAGTAAATTATTTTAAACACTATTTGATTGGAAATAAATTTCAAATTATAACCGATCATGCCCCTATAAAATACTTAAATTCAAAATACAAAGGAAAAGAAATGACAGCTAGACATCAAAGATGGATTTTAAAACTACAGGAGTTTGATTATGATATTATATACTTAAAAGGTAAAGACAATAAAGTAGCAGATTTTTTGAGCAGACAGGAAGCAGCACAGTTAATTAATGCACAAAATAACGAAGAATCAAATTTTGATTTAACAAATACACAGCATTCAGCAGATGAAGAAGAATTAATTCATTATTATATAAAAGATGACATTGTTAATAAATATAAAACTCAGATAATAATTACCTATTCAGCAACAGATAATATTAATATACACAATGGAAGAAAAATAATTGAAGTAAACCCAGCAGACACAGAAAATGAAATTGAAATAAAACTACAAAATAATATAGAGAAAGGAACAGTAGGAATTTTTTCAGAAGTACCAGACTCAGAATATCATAAAATACAATGTATATTAATTAAAATTTTTTCTCACTGTGAAAATATAAAATTTTTCAAATGTACAAAACGAGCTCAAGAAATTTCAACGGAGGAAGAATTACATAAACAAATTTCAATTTACCATTCAAAAGATTCATTACACAGTGGTATAAATGAAACGTTCAATTCACTAAAAGACAAAATCTATTTTCCAAAATTAAGGGAACATATTCAGTTAATAATAGCAAATTGCAGAAAGTGTAAAGAGATTAAGTATGATAGAAAACCGATTAAACCAAAATTTCAACTTACAGAAACACCAAATAGTAAAAATCAAATTATACACTTAGATATATTTCATATAAAACACAAGTCTTTTGTTACAATCATAGATAAACTTACAAAATTTGCAGTTGCTTATAACATTACGGATAGAAATTGGCGAACAAAGATGCAAATTATGATAGAACATTTTGCAAAATTTAATAAACCACAGAAAATAATAATGGATAATGAATTTAGATCAGAACATATAATACAGTTTTTAAACAAGGAAGATATTGAAATACATTATACAAAACCAAATTCCCATACAGGAAATGCTGATATTGAAAGATTACATTCCACATTAATTGAAATAATAACAGGAATAGATAATAATGAACTTTCCATTGAATCTAAAATTCAATTAGCAATAATAGCGTACAACAAACGTTATCATTCAACAATAAAATGTACACCGAATCATGCTAAAGATACAGAAGATGCAAATAAATTGAAAATGACTATTGAGGAATGTAAAAAAATGACTATAAACAAAATAAATAATACAAGGGAAGAATACAAAGAACAAAGACAGGAAGGTCCAATTAAAAATTATAAAAGAGTCAGACATAAGGATGAGCCTTATTTTAGATATGCAGAGTTAGAAAACATTCATCCAAGTAACATTAAAAGACCGTTAAATCAGGAAATTAACAAACCTAATGAATAATAATAAAAAAAAATTTTTTTTGTTGATAGCAGATATGATAAAGATTTTTTTTCTCTTTTACTTATTTCCCAGATGTTAATCATGCTAGCCATCATTATAATCAGGCCTAATACAGTACAAGCAAGATTGCAAATGGAACCGATATTAGTTAGTGCAGGATATGCACCCATACAGATTCAGGAAACCGAAATAGTAAACGAAACAATAATTATACTACACATTATTAATATTGACCCACTTAATGATATTTTAAAACAAATAGAAACAAACATAAGAACAACCGAAATTGCACATAAAGAGGATTTATTAAGAGAAATTAAATTAATTAAGGCCAAGATTAAATCCATTACACCTTTTAGCAGAAATAAAAGGGGACTTATAAATATAGCAGGTACAGCATACAAATGGCTATTCGGACTGATGGACGATGAAGATAGGACAGATATCTTAAAACACCTTGATATAACCGACCAAAATAACCATAACATCATAAACAACATGAACCAACAAATAATCATAAATTCACATTTTAACGACACAATACATAGTTTAGCAGAAACGATTAAGCATGACCGAAGAATCATTAATGAAACACTGACAAATATAAATAACCAAAATAAAGAAATCATAATGAAAATCTTATATAATGATCAAATGCAGAAATTAAAAAATATCGAATACAAAGTAAATTATATTCAGGAGAATATTGCCTCTGCAAAGAATAATATAATTTTACCAGAAATTTTATCAGAAGAAGAAATAAACAAATTTGACATTGATTTTTATAAATTAAAATTAATTCGTATGGGTATTTTGAAATATAAAAATAATTGCATAATAATAGCAATAAAAATTCCAAAAAATTATATAAATGTAGATGTTAAGTTACTTATGCCAATGCCAAACACAGAGTATATCCAAATTGATCAAGAAAATTTATTAATTATAGAAGTTAACAATAAAATATTGGAATATAAACCAAATACAATTTTAAAGGAACTTAAATCAAGTAAAAGTTGCACTCTTACCAACAGCTGTAAATTTATATTTAATAATATCACTAGTATTGAAAAGATAGATGATGACACAATAATAATAAAAAATGCCAGAAAAGAAAAGTTATATCAAAATTGCGACAAAAGAAATATTACATTAAATGGAAATAATCTCATACAATTTGGAAATTGCAAAATACAAATTTTAAAAGAAACATTTTCCAATGAAAAAATAGAATTTTACGACAAATTTTTTTATCCCACAGAACTATTAAATCAAACTTACAAAAACACTATTAATTTTGATCATTTAACAATAAAAAATTTTGAAAATTTAAAAGAAATCTCAGAACTAAAATATGAAAGAAAAGTAACAAATGGCATTATATTAATACTTTTAATCATTTTTATATGTTTTATTATTTATGTATACATAAGATCCAAAAGGCAAAATATTAATATTAATTTGGAAAGAATTCAGGAGAATTCAGACTCTAAGAGGGGAGGAGTTATGCCATCAGCATCACTTCTCACAGCGTCAGCTGACACCATACCATTAGCTGCATTTCCAAGAACTACAGTCGACACTAAAGGCTTACAATCTTCCTTAATGTAAAAAAACTCTTGAGCCATAAGTATCATAAGAATAACGGACACTTATTGCTAACTCAAGAGCAGACCCAATATTGTAAACAATAATATTTGTCACAGCTACATAATATAAACAAGCATCGCAGCCTCCACTAGCTATCAAAGGCTATTTGACACTTTTTGGTCACAGCCCAGCTGCATAATATAAACACACTTTAGTAATAAGACGCAGCTCCAATATTGTAAACATAAACAATTATCGCAGCCTCCGCTGCCTAGCATAAGAGTATTTCACCATGATTGTAAACAAAAAGAAATATATAAAAACCCCTTAGAATTGAATAAGTCGCTCAGTAGTATTCTATGCCTCAAATAAAGAACATGTATTAATCTAAAAAAGAAGTACATAATTCGCGCGCTCGCAAATTGAAAGCACAAAATCAAAACAAACGATAATTGTATATTTAAAATTATGATTAAACACAAGAGACAGAAAGAGATAATGGTTGAGAGAGGGAGAGAGAAGTAGAGAGAGCAGCAAGTGTGCCAAAGAGCGTGTAAGTGTGAAACAGCTGTTGAGAGCGGCGAATTGGAAAAAGCCGCACAGCAATAAAAAGTAACAACTCAATCAGCTGAGCAAGTGGCGTCGACAGCGACGCCAACTGCGACAGCGAAAGCGTTGGCAATTGTAAAACACAATGATTGGCATTATTTATAGTTGTTATTGTTGTTGCTTATTCTGTGCTTTTTGTTCTTGTTTGTTTTCACTAATATTTCGGATATTAACATAAATTAGATAAAAACAAAACAACATTGCAATTAGCTCAGAACAAGGTAGTTCGTAGCTTGTTGTGGCACTTAGCACACACAAACACATACAAATAGTTCCGTAATTTTGTAGTACATCGCGTATGCGTAATCGCATACAAATGCACAATTGAAGGCTAGAAAATAAAAAGGCGTCACGGCTTACATTGTATAACCCGTTCTCTCGACTTTTGCGCCCCAAAACTATTGTTTATTACATAAATCATCTTGAAATGTATTTGTATTTATGTTTTGTTTGCATTTGCGTTTGCGTTTGAGTGCGCATATTTCTAAATAAATATTTGCAATTTTTTGTTTGTTTTCAATTTGTTTTCAATTTACTTTGTTGTTGTCATATTTCGCAAAGCTTTGCTAATCATGCAAACTGTACAATTTTTGTAACAATAAACAGCCAACTTGATTATTAACTGTGGAAGCCATAAGAAAAAGAGAAACAAAATACAAATGCACAAAAAGGAAAAAGGTTCGGGAATTAGCACATTATTTCGTATATGACTCCCTCTCTTTTTCTCTTTCTCTCTAACTCTCCGCTCTCTTATAAGTGTTAGTTAACGGGTTTTATTGCAAATTACATCACGCCCACGCCATATAAATTGCCAAAAGCAAAAACAAAATGCAAAAAACACACGCGATGACGAACACGCGACCGGAACGCGCCTTTACACTCGAAACAGTTTTTAAAACAACAAAGAGAGAAAAAAAAAAAACAGGGAAGAACCAGAGCAAGGTAGAGAGAACGCACTGCAACTTGACACTTGGCGCGTTGGTAAACAAATGAGCTTTGAAGCCTCAGGACAGCGAAAGCGACGTCGACGACGACGACGACGACTGCGACGAATACAACTGAAACACAGACGGAGACTGAGCTAGAATCGCACAACTTATGCAATTGGCACAGGTGCCGCACTCAGAGCTCACTCGACATTTGACTTTTGGCGAACAGCGGCGAAAATTCTGCCTTTACTATTTTTTGTTTTCTTCTTCAAATTTTGCACCACTAGCAGCTGAGAACATCCGTTGGACAAGTGCCAGAGGTTGTGACCAAACTGACTGACGTTCTTGCTTATTGTGAATGTCATTATCAAGGTTTGCTTTCGGCGTCCACTGTCTGTTTGTGAATGAAATGCCATCCCAGCGATTGAGAGGAGAGCGACCAGACACGCACACGCACACACACACACACAGAGGGGCAAACACACACGCACACACTCATATTAAATTTACGACTAGGTCTAGGTCAATGCAGTGCCGAAATACGCGTGTATTGGTGATCAGCTCTCCTCCTGCTCTCAGCAATCAATATAGATACATATGTATGTAAGCGTGTTAGTGCGAGCGAAGGAGAGGAAACCATTCGCTCATATCCAACTGTAAGTGACAACGGTAAATAACAGCCCCCGATGTCAAAGCTCAATAAAGAGCAGAGCCATAAATGATGGCAGGCAGAGTCAGAGAACAATGGACACACCAATACACTGAAAGAGGTACATACATATATGCAAATGGATTGGCTGTTCGGGCATAGGCATTATTTGTATACAGAGAGCAGAGCAGACGCAATCAAAGTGAATCATCACTTAGCAAATGAGGAAATAAACAGACAGAGCCAAAAGCGCCGACGCAGAGTACTAAAAAACAAGGTGCAAGATGTGCCAGGTGGTAATGCACACGCATACACTCGCATACATACACACACATGCACAAAATAGATAAAAATGCACACTTGATATGTGGGCGTAAACAATTAGCAGCGACGTCAGCGGCAATTAAACAAATGAGTGTAAGAGTAAAAAAAAGGGGCTGAGCTCAGGCAAAGCTAACTGAGTCGCACCAAAATAGAACTCACCTGCAAGGAATGGACGCGTGCTGACGCCATCCAGAAATGCATCCAGCTCCGTTAATTGATCCATGCCTGCTTTTCAGAGCCCCAAAACACTTGCGTACACAGTTTGTAATACTCTAAGTGGCTGCCATCTTTGTTTTCTCGATGTTCATACAGTTCTGCTCGCACGTCCGTGCTGCGGCGACGGCGAGCAACGACACTAGCACTTGGCAGTAAAATAAACACAATTAAATGCAGTTATTGGGGTGTTGCAAATAAATTTCGAGAATTTGTCTAAACGAAAAATGTACAAGACGTGAGTGGTAAGAAGAAGCAGATACAGTAGTCAGCAGGCACAGCTGTTTTTTTGTTTAGCATGTAGCGTTGCCACCTAACGACACGGCGCGCGACGGTGATTCAAATGTGCAGTGACGTCACAAAGTGTGGCTAGTGTAAATCAACTGAGTGCTGATAGATTTTTGTGTAAGTAACATTTAAGAAGATAGTGTGATTAATATTTATTTCATTTTTTAATAACTTATTCAGCTGCCACTAGTTTGTTTAACTTGTGTTATAAGTATTTTGTTTTTGCATTATTTGTGCCCTGACAGCCCTGGTAAACAGCTGATTCTCACTTTTTGTTTTGCACGCTTTGCTGCGTTATCTATATTTATCGGCGAGTCGGTGTTGATTTAATTTAAAACCCGTAAATACCTGTGTACTTATCAGCTTTATTGACTATCAATGTTGTATTAATAGCTGTGAACGCTGCACCAACAATGGCTGCGTTGCCTCTTGCCGTACATCCGTTAACCAGCGACCCGACCGCCGCCTGGAATGAGATCAGCAAAAGCCAGCGGGTCATCAAGGTTGTTATGAAGCCACCAACGACAACGGTGGCTCCCAATAAGGCACGCGTAGTCTGCATGTCGGATACCCATTCACTGACGCCTTACATAAAATTCGATATACCTGATGGTGATATATTCATACATGCCGGTGACTTCACCAAGTGTGGACAGCTGCAAGAGGTTGTGGAGTTCAACAATTGGATCGGAGCATTGCCACACAGGCATAAAATCGTGATTGCGGGCAATCATGAGCTCAGCTTCGATCGCACCTTTACGCATCCCTTCCAGAACAACGGGCAGACGCATGCCGACCGGTACGAATGAAACTGCCATAAATTAAACTATTTTCATAACTATAGTCTCTCCCCTTCAGCTCCAAGCACACAGGCATGAGCATTTTAGATGACTTGCCCACATTGGGCAATGATAAGCAGAGCATGGAGAGCGCTGTAAAGACGCCCAATATACGAGAGGCCTTAACCAATTGCACGTATCTGGAGGATGAGCTACTTGAGCTGTGGGGCGTGCGTATCTATGGCTCGCCCTGGCAGCCAGAGTTTTGTCGCTGGGCATTTAATGTGCCGCGAGGCGCTGCCTGTCTGGAGAAATGGAATCAAATACCTGTTGGAGTTGATATTCTAGTCACCCATACGCCGCCCGTCGGCCATGGAGATCTCTGTTGTTCCGGCGTGCGCGCTGGCTGCGTGGAGCTGCTGACCACAGTGCAGCAACGTGTGAAGCCCAAATACCATGTATTTGGCCATGTGCACGAGGGATATGGCATAACGAGCGATGGCAGGATCATCTATGTGAATGCCTCCACGTGCGACATCAACTATTTGCCCAACAATGCGCCCATTGTGTTCGATGTGACGCTGCCACCCGGCGTGCGCAAGGATTAAGCCGATTTCTATTTATTTAATTTACACTTAAGCTGCCATTTCAACAACGAAGAGGAATTTATTTTACACTGCACTACAAATTATTTTAAGTTTATCAAATAACAGAACCACGACACCACCTAAGTAATACTCATTAAATATTCTAGTTGCAGCGCTGGTCTTAGTAAATTTTCAAACCAACGGCTGATCACGAAAGAAACCACAGTTCAGCTATTATAAAGTTCCATCCCTATTGCCTTCGGGTGTCCTGCACTGCTTTGTCAAGTTTCAAACCAAACTGTTGATCGGAAATGCAACTCTTCGCAGTTCCAGTCACTGCAGATATCAAATGTCCTGCATATTGCAACACTAACTTAGTCAAGTTTTAAACCGACTATTGATATCGATTGCAAATCTGCAGCGAATAAAGAGCTTTCTGCGATTAAATATCCTGCGATTTGCAACTCTAGAGAAGTTTCGAACTAAATGACCTATTCCAGTGCGATCGCAAATGCAACTCTGCGGCAAACTCGGCATCTTTTGACAGTTCGCTTTTGCGCCATTCGTTCTAACGGCATCCATCCAGCGCCATCATTGCCGCCATTTTGTTCTGCAACGTGACCATCGAAAGAAATTCAATTTGAATTTCTTGCGAGCTGTTCGCGAAAAGTTTTGACTTTTAACTGTGTTTTGCTTATATTAATTAACTGTAATTTGGCATACAAAAACTATGGTGAGCGAGCTAAATAAATGATTGATTGGTCCTTCCACACTCCACACACAAATTGATTTGAAAATTCTGTTAAAGCGCGAAGTCATTTCTATACAAATTGGGCAATGCGGCACGCAAATCGGCAACGCATGCTGGGAGCTTTATCTGCTGGAGCACGGCATCAATCTGGATGGTAGCCGCAAAACGGATGCGCAGCAGGTGGAGAGTGGCCGTGCCTCCAGTGTGGGCCAAGGCAGCTCCGACAATGATGCACATACCTTCTTCATGGAGGCAGGCAATGGAAAGCAGGTGCCACGATCTATCTTTGTCGACTTGGAGCCGTCGGTGATCGATAGTGTACGCACGGGCGTCACCCGGCACCTGTACCATCCGGAACAGCTAATCTCCGGCAAGGAGGATGCAGCCAATAACTTTGCCCGTGGACGCTATTCGATTGGCAAGGATGTGCTGGATCGGGTGACAAGTCGGCTGCAAAAGATTGTGGAGCAATGCGATGGGCTGCAGGGCTTCCTCATCTTCAACTCGATGGGCGGTGGTACTGGCTCCGGCTTCACCTCTCTGCTGATGGAGTCGCTGTCCAACGACTTCAGTAAGAAGTGCAAACTCAACTTTGGAGTCTATCCCTCGCCAAAGGTCTCCACAGCTGTGGTGGAGCCATATAATGCACTGCTAACGACACACTCGACCATGGAGCACGCGGACTGCGTCTTCATGGTGGACAACGAGGCCATCTACGACATCTGCAAAAGCAAACTGGGCGTGGACAGGCCAGCGTACAACAATCTGAATCGCCTAATTGCCCAAATAGTTAGCTCGACGACTGCCTCGCTACGTTTCAGTGGCTCCATGAATGTGGATCTGAATGAGTTCCAGACGAATCTCGTGCCGTTTCCACGTATACACTTCCCCCTGGTAGCATATGCCCCGCTCATGTCCGCCGATCGGGCTGCCCACGAGCAGCATGCGATCACCACGCTAACGAATGCCTGCTTCGAGTCCTCCAACATGATGGTCAAGTGTGATCCTCGAGCTGGCAAGTTTATGGCCTGCTGCATGCTCTTCCGCGGCGATGTGGTGCCCAAGGATGTGAACGCTGCGATCTCGGCAATCAAATCAAAGCGGCATATCCAATTCGTTGACTGGTGTCCCACGGGCTTCAAGATCGGCATCAACTACGAGAAGCCGGCCTTTGTCCAGGATGGCGATCTGGCTCCAACCTCTCGCGCCTGCTGCATGCTCTCCAACACGACGGCCATCAGTGTGGCCTTTTCCAATCTGGCTTACAAATACGATCTGATGTTCAAGAAGCGTGCCTTCGTCCATTGGTATGTGGGCGAGGGCATGGAGGAGGGCGAATTCAACGAGGCTCGAGAGGATATTGCGGTGCTCGAACGGGACTTCAACGAAGTGGGCTTGAACAACGATGAGGAGGACGACGAGGAATATGCCGAATTCTAAGAATCCTTTCATTATCCGAAATACGCATTCTATTAAACTCAATCGAAGCTCAGCCGTCTCAATAGATCTATACATAATCCATTCCGTTTTAAATTGTATACAAAAATCTAGATAAGTATTATTATATAGTATATTATCATGAACTGGTTTCCCGGGTAATAAATAATAATAATATTGAATATTAAAATATTCCCGCTCGTGGGATATTTGGGGACCCGTTTAATATAATATAATAATAAACCAAAAAACTTGTTCTTTTCAGTTTCTTTTAAACTTTTTTTTATTTTTTCTTGTTTGTTGGATGTTGTTGTTTTTTTTTTTAGTTTTGTTTGTTTTAAACGTCTAGCTGCTAAATTTTCTTTTCAATTGTATTTTTTTTTTATTTATTTACTTATTTACTTAGATTTACTAAAAATTTTTAGTTTATTTTTTTCTTTTCGTTTTGAACTTGCAAAGCATTTTTTCTCATCAAAACTTATTTTAAGGAAACATCAAAAATTTTCTTGTTGCACAGTATAAAATTACAATTTGTGTGTGTGTGTGAGTGTGTATGTGTGTGTACGTGTGTATCTTTTTTTTTTTAACTATATAATCTATACAACTAATTTTCTCTCTAAGAGCTGATAATCTTTTACAAAATGCGAATTGTTTAAAGAAAAACAAAATTGTTTAACAAATAGAAAAATGTTTGTTTGTTTGTTTTGAAGGCAATTAAGTGTGCAATTGTTGTTATATACTTTATGCTACTTTATATAATTACATAATGACGCTTTCTTGTTGCTGTTTATCTCATAGTTAATAGTTAATAGTTAATAAAAAATATATTTATATATATAACGATGAATAAATGGCAAAAAGATGCTTTCAAATAAATTTCTATTGATTATTTGCAATCGGGTTTGTTACTGTTGTGTTTGTTATTCTTCTTAATCTTCTTCTTCTTGTTATGATTGTTGTTTCAGTTGTTGTTGTTGTTGATGTTGCCGTTGCAGTTAACGCTTAATATGGAACATTTGAGAAGAGATACGAGACACTCTCGCCATTGTGTGTTCGTCTAACAGCCTCAGCAAACATCATGGACACATCAATGCACTGCAAAAGAGAGAGAGAGTGAATGAAAGAGTGAGAGAGATGTATAGTTATAATAACTCACCTGAATTTTGGGACAATCACGCATATGCCCATCCTGTGGTATGGTATTGGTCACCACCACCGCCTCGAAGCAGGCATTGTTAATGCGCGAAATCGCCGGACCCGAAAAAATGCCATGCGTCAATATGGCATAAACCTGGACAAATTAAAGAATAATAACAAAATTTAAAGAAAACACTAGCTAAAACTCCAGCTAGTTAACCTACCTTAGTGGCACCCGCCTCCACTAGACGATCGGCTGCATGCACTATAGTGCCGCATGTATCGGCCATATCGTCCACCAATATGGCAATCTTATCCTTAACATCACCCACAAGCACCATCGAGGCGACCTCGTTGGCCTTCTTGCGCTCCTTGTGTATCAGCGCGAATTCCACATTCAAGCGATCCGCTATCGAGGTAACACTGTAAGTAAATCATATATGAATAAGTATATATTTATAGAGAGAAATTGGGAACGATGGTGGAGGGATTCTTACCGCTTGGCGCCGCCTGCATCTGGCGATACAATGATCGAATTTTTCCATTCGGGAATGTTCTCTTTGATCCATTTGAGTACCGCCGGCTCGGCATAGAGATTATCAACTGGTATATCGAAGAAACCCTATAAAAAAATTATAAAAAAAAAAACAGTAAAATATATGTATATTCATATAGCAACTGAGCACAATTCTGTCAACGCATTTGCTTCATAGCAATTGTTTTGTATTCACAGCTCATTTGTATTCCCAAAAATAAAAAAACATTTCGTTCTATTATCTGGCTATAAACTTCTGCATAAACAGGAGCGAAAACACAAACGAAAACGATGTCGAATTTACGCATTTTAACAACCGAAGAGCATCAGGAGCTGGACAAGTGGCTGGTTGCCAAGAAGATCGTATTGAATCATCGCACCAGACGCGATCTATCCGATGTGGTCAACATGGCACTGCTCTTCAAGAATATCGTTGGCAAGATGGTCAACATGAAGCACTACACATCTCACGGTCAATTGGCATTGAAGGTACTCAACTGGGAGACATTCAGTCTGAATGTGCTACGTAAAACGAATCTGATCCTGATGCGCCCCGCACTGGAGCTGCTCGCCTCGGGCGACATGAATGCCATACGCTCGTTGCTCTTTCATCTGATGCGCACCGAACGGGATGGCATACAGTGCATCTCACGTCGAGCATCTCCAGTCAAGGGTCAGCAGCAATCAATGATCGATGCTGCATCACAATGTCAGGAGACTACAGCACAATTGGGTCAGACAAAATCACATTCCCAGATCTCTACACAAACGATGGCCGAGGCTCCGCCGTCGCAGCCACACGAAAACTCCAATGATGCTCACATGCTACGGACTCCCACACAGTCGCAGATGGATCTGCAGGCGGTGGCTGATAATGCTCAATTGGTGCACAATCTGAGAGTCTCTTCTGCCAACTATGAGGAGCAGCTGCGCATCAACGAGAAGAAGGAGATGTACATAGTGTCGCTCAGCCAGAAAATACAATATCTGGAGAAAATCTTACTCGAGAAGGAGAAACGCATAAATCAGCTGCTCGATCATCTGTCCAAACTCTCCGTGCGCATTATCTCCATGCAGACATCGATCGCGGACGAACCGCTTCCAGCCAAAACAACTATTTAGCCAACAATTGAGGAACGGACGAACATTTATGAGACACTCATTGCTCATATACACACTCACAACAAACATCCACATCTATATTTCTATACGGTATATACTATATTTTTTGCAACTTTTAGTGTTTTTTATGTAAATTCATTTTTCTTGGCATTTTCCCATTGGATAGAAAACAACAAAAAATAAAACGAAATTGTTGTATTTTGGCCCTCTCACCGTCCATAAGGATTTTTTTTTTATTATTATTAGTAATAATTTGCTTTGAGACTCACCTGAATCTGTGAGGCGTGTAGATCCATGGTTATAATGTGATCCGCACCGGCCACTGATAGCATATTAGCGACCAGCTTCGCCGAGATGGGCGCACGGCTCTGTGCATGGGCCAGCGTAGAAAATATGGAAGAGATTCATGTATATCATTAGCGTAGATAGTAAATGGACTTAAATATTAAGTTTATTATATATATATATATAGCTTATTATGAGAGTTAACCATGTGTACAAAAAACATATATGTACATATAAATCAGATCAGATAGTCAAATATGTATATGTATATACACAAAAAGATGTGTAACGTTCCAATGGATACAATAAAAAACAAAAACTAAAACGAAGACTTTCGACAAACACAAAGGACAACAATGATCAATTGAGAGCGAGAGAGACAGAGCGAGATTGAGCGAGAGAGAGAGAGAGAGAGAGAGAGGTGTAGGTGAGCAGATCATCAATGAGAGTGCGCACCAGAGACAATAAATTGTGCAAATTTTTATATATTATATATAGAAATTTCTGAGTAAAAAGAAACTATCATGCAAACTCTATAAATATATATATAATAATATTAGTCAAAACTTGTTCAATGCAAAAACTGCAAAAAATATATATAAATTGAAAAATAAAACTGCTTTAAAAATATATAAATATACAAAAATTTGTATAAGCTCTTGTTTTTTTTTTTTTTTTTTTTTTTTTTTTTTGTTTATAAATTTAAGATTAAATATATATATGTATTTGTCGCTGGTAGCTAGTTAAAGGTAAAAAGTAAAGCTTAGACCCGCTGGCATAACTACTCACAGTATATTGTCTGGATGAAAACTCCTAAGCACATTTATTAAACAGATATTCGTTTTATTTTGTATTTGGTAATTTGTTTATTGGTTTGTTTTTGGCTCATAAAAGTTGTTTGATATATATATATAAAAAAAAGAAATCAAATGAAAGTAGAGAAAAAAGAAAAAGAAACGAAAAGTTGTTTGAGTGAATTATTCTAGTCAAAGTTGTATTTATTTTTTTTTACAAATTTAAGAAAGGAAAAAATATAACATAAAAAATAAAAGAAAAGAAAAACTTGAAACAAAACAGAATGCTGGGAAAGGGAGATATATATATATATACTTAATTTGTGTTGTTTTGGACTGTGCAAGAATTGGGTGCTGGATCAGTTAGTTAATATTACTAAATATCAAAGTTGTGTGTTATTAGAACTCTTAGGGTGTGGCAAAAGAACGAATAACTTAAAGAACATTTATAGAAGAACATTTAATCTATGGAGCTATAATAAAAACAATTTTCTGGGAAGTTCTATTGAAGCTATAGTTGAGTGACTTTCATTATGGAAATTAATTGCATAGAAAGTGAAGTATATTCTATAAATCTTATGTCGATAGATAAGAGAAATATCATTTATAGAGTTTAATAGAAATTAAAGTCAAGTATACTCTTCAGATCACATGTAGATAGATAAGAGAAATACAATTTATAGAGTTTAATTGAAATTGTTTTAGAGAGCTCATATAGATAGGTCAAACACTATATTGAATCGAATTAATGCTTTCTAAATATTAACTTCTGCTAGCTATACTTTACAGATCCCTATATTTACTATACTATATTACAATATAGATTCCATGACAATAATCAGAGCATCAGACGATGTCAAGAAACACATTTTGAGTTCATATTGAAGCACTTTTCCTATAGATTAAGCATCTCGACTCGCTGACGAAAATAAGTGGAAAAATTACAGGAAAAATATATATATATATGTATATATATTTATTTATATGCACAATTGTTGTTAATCTGACCGGGTTCAAGCGCACAACAAAAAGATACAGATACAGATACAGATACTGAGAGATAGAACGCTGCACTACGAAAGACCCCCAATCTAGTTGACGTCAAATTAAATAAATGACGTTACTAATGGGTTATCAATAAATAAGTAAAAACTATTTTCGTAAACAAATCAGGGAAAACTGTTCAATCAGTGCAACACGAGACAGAGTAGGAATATTCAAGCTGATCAAGAATATTATTATATTAAAATTTTGGGGTCAATAATGACATCTGCTGCGTCTGTCTTACATACACTCTAAAAATATTACAATAATTCCCTGTTTATTCATTTTCAATGGATTGTGGGCAGACTCTAGCTGGTTGCTAGGCAGACTCGGGTCTTATCGCTTTTAAGATTGTATTGAACTCGGTATTAAATATTCAATATTTAAAATTTCAACTGAAAAACAATGTTGGGTTAAGCATACAAATACAAAGTGCTAAGAGGTGCAATAACAAATATATATATATAATAGATAAAGGTAATATATAGTATGATATAATATACTATAACGACGACACAAAAACGACAAATTAACGAGCAGACGGCAAAACGAGAATTTATAGTATAAGCATAAATAATATAAATATTGTGTTAATATAAGTATTAATATTTTTGTTGCAATGAAGCGGCGCCGCTTGAAAACGAAACAAACTGAAAATTATTCAAAAATTTCAATTTGTACCAAAAGAATTTTGAGCAGAAAAATGTGGAAATTTTCTTCTTATTAGCATTAGCCAATTGTATATTTAAAAAATTTAAATAAATATATATAAATTGCTAAATCATATAATTTGAAAAGCGCTTTTCCTTGCAGTTTTTCCTGAGTTTTTCGAATGTTTTTAAATCCTTTTTTAGTTAGTTCATGCAGCACGTGTATTAAACATATAGGACAAAAGCTAAAATATTGTAAAACCTTTTTATTGTTTGTAGAATTTTGTTGTTGAATATATATAAATATTTCTAGTTATTAAAGCAGTTTCGAATTGAACTTCTACCAAAAGATTATTAAAATTTTTTTTAAATTTTTTCATTTTGTAAATTGCCCAGAGCCCAGCGAGGTGAGAGATTATTATTGCAAGTTTTGTTTTGAGTTCTTGAATGAGCTGAAGATGAGGAAATTTTTAGTTTTGCCCGACGAAAAAGAAAACAAATTGAAATATTGGTTGTTGATATCTTGAAAATGAGAATGTGAGTTCAAGTTGTTGTTGAAGGTTTTAAATACCCTAAATTTCCAATCGTAGTTTTTCTTGGCAAGCTTTGATTTGTTTTCATCTTTCTCCTCAACGCCCGGCAACTAGTGTCGATATAGTTTTATAGATATATCGCGAGATACACAGAGAGTGTGTGTGTGTGTGAGAGAGAGAGAGAGAGAGAGAGAGGGAGGGAGGGAAGGTAAAGAGAGAGGGAAGTAAGGAGAGCGCGAAGTAGACACCAAAAGTTGTTGAAAACAGCGGCATAAACATAATTAATTGAAGAAGAAAAAAAAGTCAAATATTTATATATATATATAAGTAAGTAAAATTGTACAATATTTATATGCTATATATATAGATCTATAAAATACAAAAAGGAAAACGTTTCCACATTTTTAACGAGTTTCTTTTAACAGCTTCGCTTCCTTGCAACGAATTTGTTGTTGTTGTTGTTGTTTTGGGAGTAGGGAAAAACAATAAAACTCAAACTTTAATTACAAAATGCAAAAAAATAAAGAAGAAGAGAAATACACACATAGATTAACATTATATAGTTATTTATATATATATACTATAATATATATATATATATATAGATAACATATATCTGGTTATAGTTTGAGTTATTAACATGAGACAGTTTAATGCTTTACTGCCTTTACTTTATATATTTGTTGCTATAAAGATCCAAACTAGTTTTGCATTTTATTTAGCTTATATATTGTGTGTGTGTGTTTGTGTATATAAATTTAAGAATTATGTAAAGTTATATAGATATTGTACTATATTGACCGAAAGTGAACTGTTATGCCTATGGGGCAAACCTACCTTATCTTTTTTGTCTTGGCGGGCATATGGAAAGCAAGGAATCACAGCTGTAACACGAGATGCTGATGCAATTTTGCATGCATTGATCATGATCAGCAACTCCATTAAATTATCATTGATCTCCCCGGAACCGGATTGCACAATGTAAACATCTTCGCCACGCACCGATTCGCCAATTTCCACACTGTAATTCAAGAAACATGCATATATGTCATTAGTTAAGTTTATATAATCAATCGAATATCATATTCATAGTGTATATAAAGTGTCGTCTTTGCCGAGTTAGCTAACATAAACAGTAAAGTCTCGACATTTTCTCAATAATAGAATTTGCTGACACTTGTCTGCAAATTGACCTAGGAATCAACAATATATATAGACAGATTCGCATTACTTTGTATACTCTTTCAGCTTGTTTAATAAGAGTAAACAGCCTATCAGTTTTGAACTATCAACTTGGAATTGGATTTTATATATTATAATAAAAGTGCAAAGCAAATTGTTAATACTGAAACATATTATTGAAGGAACTAGGAGTATATTTTCTATATTTTAATTACTATATTTTAATTGACAAGTTAATTATTATTGTCCAATTCTGTAGAATGTTTATAGTCATAGATAAACCCATCAAGTTGGCGTAGAAAAGTCTATATCTTGCACATTTTTAAAAGCACATTGACAAAGTGTTGCTGTTGTTACAATGTTGACCTTATCAACAGACAAAGCTCGCTTCATCCCTGATAAATTGAAAAAATATTGATTTCTCTTTTTGTAATTATTATACCCTAAGCACATTGAAAATTGCAATATGAGGTATATTAGTTTGCTTTATTCAAAGTTTAAACATAACTTCTTGTCAAACCTAAACAAAAACCAAGCTCTTATAAGATTACAGAGCCGTGACCAATATTATAAACAAATATTAAATGGAAAGCTTACTTCTAAATCGTATTTCATATATACATCATATATCATTTGATACATAAGTATACATGTTGTTTATATTAATATATTATTTGTATACTTTTAAGTAAAATTCTACTGTATTATCATTTTACTTAAAGACAGCTAAGCTTATATCATATATATATATATATATATAATTATTTTATACCTTATCACAAAAAGTTCATATGAAAACATTTCCTTGCTTAGTTTTTGGCTCATTTTTTACAGCTTTCGCTTACTTTCCTTAACCTTTCTCTTTTATTGTATTGTTTACGTTTTGATTTTCTGTTCCTACTTCTGCTCTCTACTCACACTCGCACACACACACACACACACACACACACATTTTGGTCATTGCCATTGTTGTTTGCATTGAAGGTTAATTGAATTACGTATAGAACTGCGCCCAGAATATCGAACGCCTTCGCCCAGTCCATCGATTGAGACATTTTTGGACATATTTTGTGTTGCCCTGCTCTACATACATATATATAATTAATGTGTGTGTGTTCGTTGGGCATTAGCGCCAATGTTCGACCCAATCGTTTGGATCAGGAATTACGACTACAGTCACACCTCTCTCTATCTCTCTCTTTCTTTCTCTCTCAGCTGTCTTTTGTTATGGCTGTGTTGTACGGCATATTACGCATACGCCGCATTGTTCGCTCAACTTTTGCCAAAATGCATTTTATTAGCAGCCAATGCTAATGCTAATGCTAATGCTGGTGCAGTTGCAGTTGACGTTGCATGAAATGAATGCATTTTTTCAGCATTTTGTTTTTTGCATCTTAGAAGGAAAACACTTTCGCCTCTGGCATTGCTCGAATGCCAAACGCTGCCGCTGCCGCTGCTGCTGCTGCTGCTGCTGTTGCTGCTGCTGCTTTGGCTGCTTGGCTATAGTTCTAGCGGCCAACTCTTGGGATCTCTATGCTGGCACTGGGCCAAGTATTAACCGTCTTGCTCTGCAGCTGTCAGAGGGTAGACCGTTGTCTAGCACCAGCACCGGCACCGGCAGCAGCAACAGCAGCTGTTTCCTTTGTTTTGCCTTTTTTATGCATGTATATTTTTAACTAGCTGTTTGACTTTTAATTTTGTCAGACAACTGACAAGCCTCTGCATGTGTGTGTGCGTGTGTGTTAGTGATAGTATAATCTACAAGTATTGTCGCTCGACTTGGCTCACTTAATTCCTGTTAGCTCATAAACATATACATACATATAAATATAGATGCTCGCTTTAAAGTCATATCTTGGCATCTAAATCGGTTTAGCTTTCAACTGCTTATCACCTAACCAGACGTAGCCCTTGCTCCCATTCGTCTCGCATTACGAATAGCACGCAAATTTCTTATCGATCAAACTTTTCAATTTGTACTTGTAATCGACCTAATAGTCTTGGTTTAGCTGCGTGTTTTGACCTTTAGAATTGATGGCCACTTGGTTGGCTATTGAAAAATTGCATTGGTGGCGGGTTTTGGGTTGCCTTTGGCAAGGTCATTTGTGGCTAAGCCTTAAATTAGTTATGAATAATAGTTACCCACAAAAAACTATAATAACATAATAAAAAAATTGTCGCTCTAAATATTTTCCATTAAATTAATGGAAATTTTGTAACTCTTTCAAACACTTATCGAGAATATTAATTTTCCATGACGTCACCCGAGCGCCCTACAAGCTCTATTATTGACTATATGTCCCCCTAGTAACAATAACAAATTTTTAGCGCCAATCAACACATAAGACACGCTTCAATCAAGTCATAGTGCAAGAGAAATAATAACAGTAACAACAGAAACAGCAATAACAACAGCAAGCAAAACAGAAGAATAACATTGCGAGTAATCTAATTGTGAAAATATTAGTTACGTTACACTGTTGCTGTTGTTGTCAGCAGCACTCAGCGCTCAGCGAGAACAAACCAGAAAGAGCCACAACATGCCGACAAGTGCGCAGCACAAATAACAACAGCAACAAAAACAACATAAATTAGCACAACCACCGTGTTGTTGTGTCTGCGCTTGCAGCACACACGTGGAGGCCGCCTCATCACTGAGAGAGACAGAGAGAGAAAGAGAGAGAGAGGGCAAAAAGAGAGTGAGAGAGTGCAGAGGCAATCGCGTGAGCGAAAAGCAGCATTAACATGTGGGGGCGTCGTTGACGTCGACGTCGACGTATCCAAAGTCATCGGCTGACTTATGAGTGACTCTCTTCGGTGCTCTCTGTCAGGCTCGCTCAGTTGGCGGCGAAAAAACGTGACAGTGTCGTGTTGTGGTTTGGTTTGCTTTCGCTGTCTGTGCCGTGCCTCTGCCTGCCTGCCTTCCGTTGCTTCTGTTTTGGAGTTTACCTTTGTGTGAGTTGCGTGGCGTTGCGTCCGTGTGCGAGAGCATAACATAATACATGCATAAACGTGTGTCTGCGTATGCACTACTTACACACTCGCACACATACATCTGTATGTATGGAATACTCACGCTCATTTGGCTAGCGCGTATCATGTCAAAAAGCTTAGCGCGCATTATTTATATTATAACCTCTAATTTTTCTTTCTTTTCTCACTCACTTCTTTTGGCTGCCCTCTTCTTTTTCGTTTTTTTTTCCGCCTTACACTCTAATTGTTTGCTAATTTCCTTTGTATCATTTTCAACGTTTATTTAATTCTATTAAAATTCTTTTAGGCCGCTTTGCATGTGTCGCGTTTCAGTGTGTTCGTGTTGATAAGGCGCCCAGAGACACTTTATTATTATTATTTGTTGTTGTTGGAGTAGCAGCTGACTTGCTCGCTTGTGATTGTATGAGAGTGTGTGCGTGCTTGTGTCTGTGTATGTGAGTAAAGCAAAGCTGAAGCTGAGGCTGCGCCGCAGCAGTGACCAAAGCAAAAGCACATGTACTAATTAAATATAAGTAAAATAATGTTGTATAAAATGGTATCCATATTTTATTATTGTTTAAATTTTACGGACGACATTTGCACGCGACATTGGCTTCGATGTACCCAAAGCGCGTTCCTCTTGTCTGAGTATTTAAGTATGCATGTGTGTGTGAATGTGTGTATGCGTGAACCTCATGCACACACAAACACGCACACATACATGCATATAGAAAGGCAAGCACACGGCAAGCAACCAATGACTACGGTGTACAGTCCACTTGTTAAATCAATAAAAATAAAAAGCACACAAAATGAACTGTATTAAGAACGAAAACCATTAAAAGAAATTTACAAAATAAAATGCTGTAATTTACTAAACTGCAGCCTGGACAGTGACGGAGCGAGGGACGCGGACCAGCACCTGCTGTCTCGCTAACACAGTCAGGAGAAACGCATGGCCAAACGCTTGACAACCTTTGGTGAATGTCAAGGAGCTGAAGCTGTCCACATGGACACACACAATTTTTTTTTTCTTTTTCAATTTTTATCAATTTATTTCCAAGCACTTATCACACGCATTTAACGGGGTCACATTTCACATAATTTGTTATTATTGTTGTTGTTCTTGTTGCTCTTGTTTTATTTAGTAAACGGCTGGCGCACGCGATTCGATTTTGTTGTGTACATGAGTATATATAGTTGTATGTGTGTGTGTGTGTGTGTGCGTGTCTGTGTACTCACCATGTTTCCAAATTGCTAAACTTCTTGGTGACCACTTTGCCCAGGTCGATGCCAAGGCGATCGACAATACGCTGCGCCAAATCCGGATGCGAGGTGCCCGAAAACACTTTAATGTTTGGCATTCTGGAGTGTATTAGATTTAAACAACCAGCCTGTTTCTCCAAATTGTCTCGGATCAAACTTCTAGCGCGTATCGGATTAGCAGAACGTACTGGCATCACACAATCTACGAGTACAAGTTTTTATTATAAAAATTTTTTTGCAAAAGCAGCGGCAGCGACGTCGCCGCATTCGCTCTGCCTCTGCTGTCACCCGTATATGTGTGTACGTGAGCATAGCGAAATTGAGCGAGGAGAGCGTAAAGAGTGAACGAAACGCTTGTAATAGAGCGTAATGAGCGTAAATGTAAGCAGACGATGGCAGCGGCAGCTTCAGCAGCGCAGCAATGCTTTCATTGGCGCTCTCTCACACTCGCGCGTCAATATTCATTCATACATCTGTCGTAAGCAGCGAAAAGCTTGTCTGTATACATATCTCATGCAACAGTATGTGCAAATGAGTGTGTGTGTGTGTGCGTGTGTGTGTGTGAGAGAGAGGGAGAGAGAGAGAGAGAGTGGAAGAGTACGAGGCTCAACAAAGCCACCCCAAGCGGCAGCCATGTGATTATTTTGACATATTGCTGTCGCAACCTGTGTGAGCGAGCGAATGTTGTGTGTTGTGGCCAAGGCAAATATTGATGAAGATTATTTCATTTAGCAGTCAAAGTTGCTCGAAAGCAACTCATATTTAATACTCAATTAAGTAAAAGAGAGCAATTCGTTAATATACAATATTTATGATGTTTTACTCAAATAATGTAAATAAATACAGTCTGGCAACATTGTTAGCTCTCCTGGCGTCAGACTGCTTAAACACATTCATGAAAAAGCTCTCACGTAGCCTGATAAAGCCTTGCACTGCGTTCTCTGCTCTCTTTAAAGAGTGCGAATCTATGAGAATGCACCGAAAACAAAATAGTCTGGCATGCAAACAGGCGCGTGCCGTAAAGCTTTTATCACGACACAAACCGAACAGCTGTTTGTGTGAATGGCTGGGAGGGGGTTTTCATTGGGGTTCGACAATGGCCGTGAATACCTATTTAACCTTGCACGCAATACGCACCATTGTGATCAGATTTTAAATTGTTTGTATCTGGCATCATGACAAAATGCTTGAAAAGTCTCCAAATGACGTTGAACGCGACGCGCGCAATTTGCCGCTATTTGGCAGGTGCTAACGGTAATACGCGACTGAGAAACGAATTGCAAATTAATAAAGCAAAGAGCGCGACCGTAGAAAATAGCACAGCTTTGTACAATAATATATATATTTTTTTTTTGTGATTTATAAGTATATTTATTAGAACTATAACAGTAGATTAGCCGTTGAGAACAACAGAATCAAGCGCAACGCCGCCAGCAGCGAGTGAGCAATGGGAACTACTGAGCGCGTACATGGCGTATGCGTTTCGTACACACACACACACTCATGCACACATGCATACATCTGCTCACACACATACTACCTAATAGAAGCAGAGCAATGCTGAAGCCAGAAGCTTTCACCGCAGCAATGACTATTGTTTCACTCTCTCGCTCTCGCTCTCTTTGTCTCTTCCTTCTGATTATTGCACAGCTGTTTAGCTGCACTTGCAAGGGCTACACGAAATGCATTTACATGCATTGCTTTTTTTATTTAAGCTGGCCGAAGCTAATGATCCCAACTAAAGCTATTTATTTTGTGGGGGCTCGTCTTCGCAGCTTTGTTGCTTTACAGTACAACTGTACTTGTGTATACTTGGACTACGCAGAGATTTGTCAAATTGTTTTCGTATCTAAATTTAAATGAACTAAAGCCAATGCTAAAATGCCAGGCTAAAATATTTTTACAAAAGGAAGGCGCTGACGTAGTCTGTACGGGCATGTATGTATGTATATATGTATGTATGTATGTATATGTATGTATTGTTGACGCAAATGCAAATGGCGTCGCTGCATTCATACAAAAAATGAGGCGGGCTGGGGTAATCAACCACGTGTCAGCTTCTTAAATGCTGACAACGCACGTTTTCTATGCCATTAGAACTAGATAAAGCATAATAAAAACACACAGACACACACACATACACATACATACATACATATACACACATTCAAATACGTAAACACGTTTCGGCAATAGAATTCAACTTACTTGAAACATGTGCGGAAACAAATCGGTTCGTAAATAACTAAGTACACAAACAAATTAGGCGTTGAAACAATTATTTTTGTTGGTTTCTGATTTCTTACTCACGTTTCACTTATTCTGCGTTAATTCTTTTGTTTGACACTTTTGAATGCAGCCGCTTCAATGAAAATGCAAAAGCTGAATGATTTCATTGGCAGCGAAGTCATGAAGTTTGACTGCCAAGCGAAAGAGAGCGGGAAGAAACCAGCAGAGAATCGAAGACGGAGAGTCGGTATCGTAGTGAGCGAGAGAGAGCGACTGAGAGAGAGACAAATCAAACAAGTCAAAGAGTAAGCGCGCCGGCAAGTCTTAATGTTTTCCTTTTTTATTGTGTTTTGTATATTTTTTTGTTTTAATGGAGCTTGGTGCCGACGAACGTCTGCGCAAAAGAAAACAAACGAAACACGTGCCCAGCGAACAAGCGCAGCACTAAACTGAAACAGAAACAGAAACCGTCTCAGATGTCGTTGAGCTAGAATGTTCACATTGACCAATTGATAAGAAGTTAGTTAGAAGCGAGTGTCTAGAAATATAAATAAATGTAAAAAAAAAAAATTAGAGCAGACAGAGTCTAGACGTATCGAATGACCTTAACAATTTTCGCTGGCTTGATTTTAAACAGCTCAATACATCTTGTTCTGCAGCTTTTGGCCCCACGCATACACGTTTTTTTTTTTTTCTTTGGTTTTATTGTTTTGCTTGTAAAACGTGCAGGAAAAAAAATAGTGTTGAGTTTCGCATAATTGAAGAGCTGTAGTATATTATTTTGACTGCTGTTGCCAAGCTGACAAGAACCCTATTGTAAGCTAGACACGCGTTTGTTATTTATAAGAGACAAAAACGAGTTTTGAATTGCCATCGAAATGAATCGGTTGCCAAGGCGTAATAGAAGTCTCTACCTGAGGTCAAATCAAGTTCGTTTTGAGGGATCAAGGCGAAACCTTGAAAATGGCTGTGGAAAAATACGCTGGCTAGCAGAGTGATACGTATTCATCAGATATCTATATATAGGTCAAATCTAACTTAGTGATATTCATTTACAGTTACATTAACATAAAGATAACATAAGATAATCTCAAAGCTGATCTCATCTTGGCGCTTAGATTTCAAATTTATATATCAATGTAATCCAGCACTGTTCTCAAGCGGTTAACTGTTAAACAGTAACCGTTTAACAGAATAACTCCTCCCATTAACAGAGTCGATTACGTGGTTACGCATACTTACAATTTTATGTATTTATTCAGTTATGGAGCGTGTGTCACACTTGCCAGCAGCTGACTGCCAATGTTTATCGATAGTCTAGCAGCCCTGGCTTACGTGCACAGTTTGTTGAGAAAAGTGTCAGTTTAATATAATTGAAATACTGAAGCGTTTCATATTGTTTTTGTATGCTGCCGCCACTTAGCTGCAACATATATGTCTATATATATATCATAAAATTGTACCCAACGGCAACGAACTGCGAGTTATTTACGCAACAACAAAACGATAACAACAACAACATCACAACTAAACAACAATCAACAATCCGTCGAGAACTCTGCTGCAATCGGCAGTAAATTACAGCGGCAGCTAAACAACAACAACAAAAATCCCCAACAACAAAATCTACAATCATGGCGAACATGGCCGTATCACGTATCAAGCGCGAATTTAAAGAAGTTATGCGCAGCGAGGAGGTGAGTGGGCCGAACAGAATATATACCGATATATACATATACATATATAAACGCATGTTTATATATATATTTATATATATATATACATACATATATGATGGGAAGTCAAGGACTTTGGCTTACATACGGATATTTTTCTGTTTTTGGCGCGCGCCTGGCAAAACAATCAAATTGCATAATTCCATTAACATTATTAATCGATTTATGCTAATATCGTATATCTAAATCTAAATCCCCCATGATTCGTAGATCGTTCAGTGCTCGATCAAAATAGAGCTGGTCAATGATAGCTGGACAGAGCTGCGCGGCGAAATCGCCGGACCGCCAGACACGCCCTATGAGGGCGGCAAATTCGTGCTGGAAATTAAAGTACCAGAAACATACCCATTCAATCCACCAAAGGTGAGTGTTCAGTGTATATACTTACATATATGTATATGATTATAATATATATGAGTATACAATTGTTGGCATATAAACACACGGGAGTTGCTTACAGGTTCGTTTTATAACACGCATTTGGCATCCGAACATCTCATCAGTCACTGGGGCCATTTGCCTGGACATATTGAAGGACAATTGGGCTGCTGCGATGACATTGCGTACGGTATTATTGTCGCTGCAGGCGCTGCTGGCTGCCGCCGAGCCCGATGATCCACAGGATGCCGTTGTCGCATATCAATTCAAGGATAAACACGATCTATTCGTACTAACTGCCCGACACTGGACCAATGCCTATGCCGGTGGTCCGAACACGTTTCCCGATTGTGATTCAAAGATACAGCGCCTCAAGGACATGGGCATTGATGAGCATGATGCACGCGCTGTATTATCCAAAGAGAATTGGAATTTGGAGAAGGCGACCGAGTGTCTATTCAGTTAGCTTTGCGGCGAAATGAACAAACACAACCATAGCAAAAGCAAAAGCAAAATCAACAGCAGCAGCAACAACAAATACAAAAGCGACACTAACAACATCATCAACAGCAACAACAATATATTTAACAACAGCAGCAAAACACCAACAGCAACAAGTTAAACAGAAGGCAGAAGAAGCAGCAGTAGCAAATTCAATAAGAGCATTCATTTCAATCAATTCTCGTTTATTAATCGAAATCGAAAAACCAAACAATTACAATGCAAAATTTTAAGTACTCTGTTGGAAAACCAAAAGTCGAACAACTTTAAGTAATTCGCATATAATTCGAGCGCACACACACAACTACAAACATACACACACACACACGCAAAGAATCTTTCACACACAAACACGAGATATATATTTATTGAAATTTTTAATTTTTGTTTTGTTAGTTTCCAAATCGATTTACTGTGTAAAAAAAAAAAAAAAAAGAAAAAAGAAAAGCAAAAAAAAAAAATGGAAAAGCTCGCGGGCCATTTCCGCTTCTCACTTGCGATCGATTCGCATTTTCCTGCGAGTTTTCCACCACCAAAAAATAATGAAATGAAACTGAAATAAAAGTGAGTACCAGATGGCCCAACAGTTTTTCCTTTTGTCAACTTATTTATAAATCAATTTATTTGTTTGAAATGCTTTAAAGATTGTGTTGCATTTCCTGCTACAGGTTGAGCCTAGGGCACAGCCCGCCCACGACATTTGATTATATATATTTTGTACGTTAGAAATAGAGCCAGGGGTTCCGTTTGCGCAGCCGCATTTATTGTTAAGCGAAGACAACAACAACAATAACAACAGAAACAAATACCAATCAAGAAAAAGTTCATGAATTAATTGAAACTACAATATGCATATAACATATAAAGAAATTACTTGCAAACACACATTTCAAATTAATAATCATAATACAACAATTTGTAATCTTTAACCCGGTTTTATTTATGTCGCGAGCCGACGAAAGCGAAAAGAAAATTAATTTTAATGCTAAAAACAAAAAATGATCTATAATAAAATCTTTGTAAATTGCGTTAAGTTAATAAAATAAACAACTATTAAGAAATGCATTGCACGGTGTCTATTTTAATTAGTTGCTTCAGCGAACAAAATTCAAATTCAAGTACTAAAACATTTTGCCAATTTCGACTATATATTTACGTTATCTTTGCATAGATTTATAATGTTTTATGAATCATATTTGATTTATGCACTACGAATCTATTGTCTACTTGTGAAATTTTGTCGCTCTTGTTGCATATTGTAAAACGCTTTGACTAAACAAACATTTGTCTCTACAATTCCTACAGCTAATATTGTCTACATTTTATTTGCCCTTCAATTTAGGAGTACGTCTACTTGTGCTTTTGCTTGGATAACTGGCCAGTGCCCGGGACACCGCCTATGTTGCTCACTGTGGCGCCCAGGCCCGTGTGAACACTTTGGTTACTGAGGCTGTTGCCCGAGGAGCCAGCTCCGCCAGCTCCACTGGCAGCGGTGCCCACATTGCAGGCACTTCCACTTGGTATATTGTGGTTGCTGTGACGCTGCTTGAGCATCTCCTTCCACTCGCTCTCCAGTCGCATATAAGTGCCGCCCAGTGGCTGGGCATTGTGCGTCAGATTTTGATCGGGCCCCGTCTTCTTGCTCACGTAGCTGGCCACCTGCTTCATGATCTTCTCCTCAAAGTCACGCTGATGGTCCTGATTGCTGCGCGCCGACAGCTCGCCTGACCAGAAGCGCCCAGAGACAGCAGCAGGCCTAAGCGAGAGATGATTAATAATAAAGAGCTGAATCTGGATAACTCTACTTACCGCTTTCGTTTCTTCTTGCCGCGCGCTTTGCGCGGCGGTGGCCGATGATCCGACTCGCAGCCATCGCTGCTTGAGGTGTACTCATCATCGAGCAGCGCATTGCGATTGCGCAGACGCGGCAGGCGCGTGTCTTCGGAACTGGTCGAGTTGTTGTCCGACTCGGAGCTGGTCTCATTCTCGTAACGGCAGCGTCGACTCACGCGATGATTGGTCACTGCGAGAAAGATATTGAACTCAATGATCAAAGGGATTCTTATGGAATTAGAAGAAATAACCATAACCCACTGTCCATGCAGAGCTGCGGCAACAGACCCTGGCGGCAACGTTGTGGCGTCAACGAGATGCCCAACCAATTGGGACTGATCTCACCAGCAGCGGCCAGCTCTTGTACATGTAACGGTGGCTGCTCACTTAGCGCATAGTTCTCACCCACCAGCTGGGCAATGGCCAGGATTGCACGCTCCCGATCTGTGTCCACAAGCACGCTGTGCTCGCGGAACTGGCAGCCCTGCAAGAAAGGATAAAGCTCATTAAAGAGAAATAATCAATGATTAATAGCTTATGTCATTCTTTACATTTGGACCTGGTAACGTTTCGTAGCGGAATGCCTGCTGCTTGCAGCAGGCGTAGCGTCCAGTTGGTCCGGCAATGCGTCCCTCGGCGTCGGGACCTAGAAAGCTCGGCGGTTCGGGATGATAGCGACACCAGGTCATTTGATAGACCGGGAAATGTGCCTCGCAAGTGCAGCAATACAAATAGTGGCAATGGCCCCACAGCTTCCAGTACACTTTGCGCCACGACTTGAGGTCCTTGAACAGCTGCATCACGTACACATTGAGATCCCAGTTGGTGTCGCGCACATGGTTGCTGACCAGCTGGCCCCAGCGATTGAGACGTATGTTGCTGGGCAAGCAGTTAACGTGGGACTTCATCGTGTTGGTCACACAGCGGCAGCAGCGTACGCATCGAAACAGACCAGAAATGCTATAGAAATGTCCACGCAGCACCTCCGGATCGGGTTCGCATAGGCTTTGCACCAGCTTCGTCCAGAGTCTGGGCGTAACACGTTCTTTCTTATCGCGCACCATCTCCAGCTCTAGGTTGGTGAACATAGCAGCCAAACGGGTGACCAAGGCGTCATTGAGGCACGACAGATTCGTCGAAGTGCGTACCACCTCGCTGAGATGGGCATGACAGAAGGCCAGGCACTCCAGCAGTAGTGGCTCCATCTGCAGAAAGCTGGCCGAGACCAGAATGGGCACCACGTTGTTGCCATCCAGCTGGGGACCCGAGGGGCTGCATTGACCAGGTGCCGGTAACTCCTGGCTTTGGGCACTGTACTTGATCCAGCGCATTAACCAATCGAAGATCTGTATGTCACAGTGAACCGATATGTCCATCTCGTCAAGGCGCTGCCCGGCCGTAACATCTGCAAAATAACCCATTTTGCTGACTAGTAGACCCTGCGGGCAGGTGAAGTCGCGCGAGGTGTTCTTCACCTCGTCGCACACGTGGATGACGACTTCTGATCTGAAAGGGGATGTAGGATTAAGTGATGCAATTGCTCTTGTACTTATTAATATTCATGCACTCACTCCTTCTTGTCCTGGCGCGAATGCTTACTGTCCTTGACCAGCAACAAGGACTTGCGTCGTGTGGCTGTGCTGCAAGATGCTTTGCCACTGGGCTCCTTGACAGACGCGCGCACCACGCTATTGCCACCGTGAATCTCGGTCGCTGGGGTATCCCTGGGCGAGTGAACGTTGGGCGAGCTCGAGCTGGGCGTCGTTAATGTATTCGAACTTGTTGTGGTTTCCGACTTGACCAACTGCAATGGCTGTGATACCTGCACTTTTGTCGCCTTGCCCCGCCCGCTGTTGGGGGCCATGGTGACAGGCAAAGGCATTGGACAGATGAAGGACAGCACCGAGTCCAACACACCCTCGTTGATGACATAGTCCAGTTGCTCACGGAGTTTCGGATGCAGGCCACGCTCGGTGTGAATGTGTCCAGAGCGCATTGTGGACCTGGCATCCGGCAGCAGGAGGCTTGTACGACTGCTATCGTCCCGGCTGCTACTGGTGCTGCCGTTGGTTAGACTGCTGCTGCTCGTGTGACGTTGACGGCGCTTCAGGCCCAGCAATTCGTTAACTAATTCGTTTTCGGCCAAACTATTAAAATCGAATTCATCTTTTTTTGAATTTCGCTTAGCGAAGACACCAGCTTGACTTTCGGCGGGCGGCACGGGCTCCCGATTATATGGTTTGCCTTCAACTTTTGTTATCATATCGTTTACGTGACAGGAAAGTTTGAGAAAATCGAGAAAATCATTTAAACTGATTTGAAAATCGGAACCGTTTGCGCTGCCATTGCTGTTGCCCGCTTGCTGTTGTTGATCCTCCGAATTTGAGTTGGATGCTGCAGCAGCAGCGCCTTCCTCATCAATATTGCTTGACTTTTCCATTTGATGATGACCCAATTTTGATTTGAAAATTGCGAACTAAATAAATTCACAGTTTTTCCGTTACTTTGGTAACCGCGATGTATCTTTGTGTTGCCATTCACATTTGACCAACTTTTTTCGATAAGCGCCGACACATACAACCCTGTACGTGCAATTCACACAAAAGATGTAATTTTGACAGCTGCTCTTTTCTGTTCTTTTCCGGTAACAACGTTCGCTATGGTGGGTGTCCGAATGTCAAAACTGAAATAAATACTTTATTTAGAAATGCAATCACTGCACTAAAACCACAAATATGTGATACTAAGTGTGCACAAATATGTGCCTCGCTCAAGCGCAGTGAAATTTCATTCAGTCCAGCCATAGAAATGGCGCAAAAACTTGATTGTTTATGTGTATAGAGCCGCAAAACTAATATGTGTATTCCAAAAAACTTTTCACTTTAAACTATAGGGTCGCGTCAGAACCAAGACAGTGAAGAAGGCCGCCAAGGTCATCATCGAGAAGTACTACACACGCTTGACGTTGGATTTCCACACCAACAAGCGTATCTGCGAGGAGGTTGCTATCATTCCCACCAAGCCCCTCCGCAACAAGATTGCCGGGTAAGTAGTGTACTTGGAAGCAACTGTAAATGGGATCGCAATACTAATTGGTGCCTCTCTCTGCATCCACACAGCTATGTTACCCATTTGATGGGCCGTCTGCGTCACTCCCAGGTGCGTGGAATTTCCATTAAACTGCAGGAGGAGGAGCGCGAGCGTCGTGACAACTACGTGCCCGCTGTTTCGGCTCTGGAGCAAGACATCATTGAGGTCGATGCCGATACCAAGGAGATGTTGAAGCTGTTGGACTTCCACAACATTCGTGGCCTGCAGCTCACCCAGCCCAACAACAACAACTTCGGACGTCGCAATTAGGTTTAGATCGGAAGATGGTGATCCTTTGAAGATGCCTGTGTTTTATAAAAGAAAAAAGATTGCATTGGAGCACAATAAACATCAAGTGTGTGAAATGCAAACATAAATCAATAACTGTGTTGTCTTTGGATTACAAATAAGCAAATGCATTTGGTTGGTTTATTTTCATTTTAATGAAAAATACTGTGTAGACATGCACATACATATATATAAATATGTATACATTTGATCCATAAATAAATGGGGTTATTCTTTATACAATGATACGGCGATATATAAAAGATATTCTCTACGAGTGCACATATGTAAATCTAAGCGTGTACACAAATATGTATATATATAAATATATATATATATTGATATAAATATATGTATAGGGGGTATATGAAGAGTTGTATATGTTGCTTATGCATTGTCAGTTGATTGCTCCAGGTTGGGTCTGCGCACCGGATTACGCAAGACCAGCTCCGAATCCTCCGAGATGATGGGTAGTGCATGGACCCAATGGTAATTGATCAAATGGCTGATGCTGTCGAATATGCGATCTTTGGTACGCACCACACCCTCTGGGTCGATAAGCAACAGATGCTTTGGTGTCTTCCCCTCTAATCCTGTCAACACATATTGTCCCCGTTTGCCTTGCGACTCGCGCACCAGGAAGTCGCCATCCTGCTGCAGCAGGCGCTCAGCAATGGGACGCGAGATGGCCGCATGGAACCAGATTTCGGCAGTGAGCGGACATTGTGGCCCATCGAAGACGTCGCGTATGGAATTTGTGGCCACGCCCGCCGCAATGGAAGCTGCCTGCAGCGGATCGAAATGTCCAAGTGAGAGTTTGTTGGTGGTTTGATCGGGGGGCGGGGAGTTAAGATCGATAAGATTGCTACTCAAGCGATCGCGCGGCTTCTTCAAATTCAACTGGGCGACGCGAGGAGCATGCGGATGAAGCGGTATTTGTGCCTGTGCCAGCGGCTGTTGCTGTATTGGTTCTTCGCAAGGCAGATCCGGCGGTAACTTGTTAGGTAAGTCATTGTAATACTCTTTAACATTTTCTTTACAGCTGAGATTAATGTTATCGGTGGAAGCTGCACCTGCGCCTGCTCCAGCGCCCGCACAATTCTGTCTGCTCAGGGCATTGAAGCGCAGTACAAACGCCTTGCCAATGGTCACAATTAGATCCTCGCTCTGTCCGCCAGCACATTCCAGCACATAGCAGGCACGCCACTCGTCGCCCTCCCGCTTGGCAATGTAGGCCAGGAAGTCGAGCGTGTCATTGTCACCACCGGAAGCAAACGAAATTCGAGGCATATTGTGGCTGGCAATCACTTCGCCCGTTTCCACATTGCTCAACGTTAATGCACGACTGGATACGTTAATTATGATGTTTGTGCCCGCATGCTCCATGCTGGGACGATCCGAGATGAAGTTGTGTAGCTTTTTGTCCAAACGTCGTTTGCTCACAGACTTCAGGCCAGCTGCTTCGCATACTCGATTAATGCATTCACTGAAATTGTATGCCATTAGCAGCTTGCACATATTGTTGATTGAAGTTTAATTTCTTCATTTTTCTTGTTTGTTCACCTACCGTGCCAGCAGAGTTCGCGTTTCAAAGTCCAGCGATTTCATGGAGGTTTTGACCTCAACGCACCCAGTATAGCGAACATTGAATGTTACGCCCTTTTCCAATATAACATCATCGGGATAGATGCAGCCATCGCTGGTGGTATTTTGACCTGTACCACCGTTGCCGGCATCACCGCCATTCCGTGGCATTTCGTTTCTGTATGCGTATTTTGTATGTGCGTCCTGTGCGTCCTTTGTTTGTAGAGTTGTATTGAGCCGTTCGGAATAAGTTCGATCGAATGACTCACTTAACTAAATGAACGAATTCTAGTTCTGGGAGGGCGTTCATTTGGCTCGATAGCAGCTGTTAGTTAACATAATCCTTAAGATTAAAACTTCATTGAAAACGCATTTTATAAGGTTTGTTTCATGCGGGAGCAAAGCAGATACTACAATGTATGACTAATAACTTATAATAATAATTGAATGGCTGTAAATTATACTTATAAAAAATTCCTCACATTTAACAGTTTAGCTACCAGTGTGCCCAAGTAAGATTGATACATTTATCGTACATTCGTCTGTCTATTTACCATTTATCGGCCAACCTCTACAACAAACAGCTGCTATAAGCAACTTCTTGGCTTAGCTTGTTGCTAGTTAAAAAGCTTGTGGCACAATAAAGCTTCAATGTGAAGCTTATATCTTATTTAACTGTCGTTCATACAACAACGTTTGTTCGGACGCTAAATCGTGCGTGTCGGGTTTCGGTGTTTTCAAGCGGGGCATATACATACACAGAAATTGTTTTCAGAGCCGCAACGCCGTCATCTGAATCTAACAAAAGTAAATTAAAATCGGCTTATATTATATTTTAAAAGCGATTATATTGTTTTTAACTATATATTAACTATTGAGTGATACTTCTTGCGATTCTTGTGCCACAATTTACATTTCTTAAAGACGAATAATAAATTGGTTAAAGTCTATGTAAAAAAAAACACTTATTAAAACTACGTTTTGGCCTCAAAGATTTAAATTAACAATCGATAAAGCACCAAAGGCAACATAATAAACTCGACGGGCAGACACCCCCGCGCCGGAGTTGTAACTGCAGCTAAACACCCCCACACCAATCAACCTCAAATCTGTGCAGCGGTTACGCCAACGCATCAGCAGCCGTGCAATTGGAATCTGATTGGAGCGTTCATACGGCGTCTAACCATAAAACCCATATATAAATAAAATCAGTGTACTTGCAGTTTATTATTGTTGTGGTAAGTTTATTTCGGTTTTGCGCTTTTTGCCATTTTATCAAACTTTCTGCTACTAGTTTCTTTTGGCTGTGTGAATATTTATTTATGTGTATGTGTGCGTGCGGCTATTGCCGTTTTGGATGCGGCTCAGTGAGCATAAAACCATTTTTACGTCATTTGCAGGTTGAAATAATTTTTATAACAGTCCCATGCACACATACACGCATACACTTACACCCATGGACCCGACATACACACATATCGCAACATAGCCGAAACTGTGTGCGTGAGTCATTTGCATGAGACATTTGTAGCCGTAAGGCCTGCGTCATAACGGTAGCCCCATAAAATCTTGAATCTTTCACACACACACTTATAGGAAAACACTTGTATTTAAGCCATAGCTGGAAACACAATTATGTTTTTACGCAGTTTTTGTAGTTGGTGATCTCATAGGTTTGTTAGGTGGCTTCCGCTATTTGCTGCACTGAGCACTTCAAACTTGGCCGCCCAACGGTCCAGACATCTAATGTGGCCTTAATTCACGCCTTTGCTGTTTGTATCAGCAGCCGATTCGCTCCTAATATGGCGCCAGACTAGAGCAAGCTCAAATTAAAGCAAATGACGTTGACCCTCAAACAACAACAATTTTTGCCGGTAAACATCTATCGGTATAGCTATCGATAACACCCACACGACCACGGCCTTGTCTGCCTTTTTGTTTTACCTAAATGCTGTTTAAAGTAATTATTGTTAATGTCATAAATGGGAGTGCCGGTTTAGAAAGTGTGCTTAATGACTCTAACCTTTGGTTTAGATTTAATTTTTTTTTATTATAATAACCTTAAAGGAGAGCGCGACGAACTCTTGCTCCCATTTCACGCCCTGCTTTAATGATACTGTAACAGTAACTACAGAGCCGAATAAATAGAAAGTGTCATCACAGCATAGCGCTGCTCTGTAACAGAGCTGTTAAATTCTTTTAGAAAAGGCAATAGACTGTATAGACGAAAGTATGTATAATTGTATGTAAATAAAAATATCTACAGTGGTGCGAATGGCGTAATTTTTCGAATTTCTTTGGCCACCGATATATTTATGGTTTTATTATTTGCTTGGCTGATTTTATGCGTAATTTTATTTAATCTTTTTTTCGCAAAAACAAATGTGGTCTTGCAGCTGTTCCATCAAGCAAGGTTTTACGTTGTTAGAATTACTTTCAGAAAGAATTAAAACAATGTATAAAACTATTATTATTATCATTTAACTGCCGTTTTTATTGTTTTCCAAGTGGCTATAAACTTATGCACTCGCATGTACACATTATCAATGTATTTAAATGTATATATGTATATTTATATGTAGGCTTATAAAACTAATTTAGTCGCTCTAGAAACTATAACACGCCGATTCGCAATACTAAATTCGCTGTGGTTTGTTGACCCACCACCTCCGCCTTTGCCTTCACATCAGCTGCTCAAAGTCTGTTATATAATACTGGGCGCGCCTGTAGACCTCCGCTCGTACCACGTTGCCGCCGTAGCCAATGAAATTGTTTGCCGGTGGCACAGCCTCCAAATCGGTGGCACCATCTCCAATCATTGTGATGATTGTATCTGCCGGCTGCTTCTTGCGAATCATGCTAATTGCCTCCGCCTTGCCGCCAGAGTGAGATGTGGGCTGTGTGACATCGAAGCTGTCGTAGGCGCCCTTGTAATCGAATAGCATTTTGTTGGCGAACATGTGGTTCAGTGGAATGCCCAGCTCGGCGGCCACAGGGGCGATCAGGCAATCAAAGCCGCCAGATATGAGATACACCTGTTTGCCATCCGCCTTCAACTGAGCTACAAATCGCTTCACGTTCCGACTGAGCGTGCTGGGTCGCTGCTTGATGAATTCGGCTACCTGGTGCTGGCTCGGGCGTATGATGTTCAGACGAATCTTGAGTGCGTCCTGGAAGGTCATGCTGCCGCCCATTGCTTCTTTGGTTACACGGGCCACTTCGCTGCCCTTACCGCAAAATTCGGCTAGCTCGTCGATGCCCTCCTCACAGATGACAGTCGAGTCGACGTCGAAGCAAACGATGTCTGATTGCTTTATTATCTTGGCTGCCTGCTGCGGCTGTTTTGGCTGCGTAGCGGCAACAGTACTTTTACCGTTGGCCAGCGCCGCATTTAGTTGCTGGGCGAGCAGTGTGGCCGTTGCTGCTGCTGTGGTGCCTGCACAGCCGTTGGTTGTCGCACTTGGACGTACCATGCTTAACACTGAGCTGCTCATTTTTCGTATGAATATAACGTTGATTCTATAAATTACGTAAAGGTTGTTGCGTGGTTGCGCTACGTTACGATTCTGCGTCTTTCACACGCTTCTCAAAATTTTCCGTTGTAAATCGTGCTTGTGTTTGTGTATATTTATATACATATACATACACATGTATTTTTTCTCTATTTTGCACACGCGCGTTTCTGCTCAGCTGTTTTTTGTTTCTTTTTTTTCAGTCGTCAGCTTGACATAGCGCGTTGTTTGGTTTTAAGTTGTGTATTTATAAATTGTACTTGATCGTTGCGATCTATACGCGATGACTGGCCTCTTACAACTGATTTTCCAATAGTCCGTGTTCGCGCCTTTATAAGAAAACTTGAACAAACAAATACAAGTGCAGCGTCGTTTTAGTTTGCTGCTCTCTCGTTCTCTCTCGCAGCTAACAGACGAATTGTCGCGACGCTGACCAGCCTGTCTGTGTGCTTCTGTGTGTGTGGTGTGTGTGAATGCATGCAACTGTGTGGCGATCATACGATAACTGCCAATTACAACTCAGCTGGTTTGCTTGTATGCGTGAGTGTAAAATGTTTTGCTGTTACACTGTTAAAATGTTCGTGGATAAACAGCTGCCGTAGATATTGGTTCTGTGCCGACTATCAGTTCACCTACTTTGTACATACATATTTAATACATATTATGTATGTTCTAAATTCGCTTCGTTCCAAGGCGTGAGCCAACCTTTGTTCAGGCGCGCGTGAGCGAGACGGACTAAGTATGTTTGTTTGTCTTTATCACAATCTTAATAGACGTTGAAAAAAGTGTCACTTGCTGCTCGAGTGCTTTCTGAAACCGGATTGAGCCAGTTTTGCGACCTATTGATGTCTGGCGTTCGTCCTTATCATAAGCGGACCAATAAAACAGTGCTGATTAGAGTTTAGGAGATCGGATGCCGAATTTGAGCTATTGAAAACCTTGAGCTCAGGAGTTATTTTCGGTTTTTTTTTTTGAGAACCGGAATTGTGTTGTCTTATCAGTTCATAGGTTTCTACTATAGAAAACATTATACAGCGTATTTTGTGGTCAAGTTGATGGCTGATTCAACATACATATAGAAACGACTTTTTTTTTTTTTTTTTTTTTAATCATTCATTGATGAGAAGCAAAAGTGCATATAATATATACATTTGTTTATTAATTCATATTAAACTAAATATTGAGGGCTGATGCAATAAAGTTTTACGTTACATGTTACGTAAAAAAACGTATAATGCCGATGATCGGTGACTATACTCTTTGCAGTTTATTTTTCTCTCTCCCTCTGCCACTCTCATTTTACGCCGTCCGCTTTGTCCAGCAGATAAAACTATCATAAGGCGCGTGCAAAGCAAACAACAGTAAGTAATGAAAATGGGATTGCATTCGGTGTGGTTAAATGCAGTTGTTGGTGTACTTTTTTCTGTTGTTTTGAGGAATAACAAGTTGTTTTGATCATTGTTCAGGTCGGTTGCGAAGCGTGCTGTAAACAACAACAACCCGAGACCGCAAATATATTTCATTGCCAGCGATTATGCACTTTGTATGCAGTTGCTGGGATCGATAACGATAAATCCCATTGCGTGCACATCGAAAGATCAAAAAAGCTAACGACTTCAATTGAACATAGTAGTTAAAAATTAAGTTTTAATTGCCAGCCCATCGTTGGTCCTAGTTGCCTTGGACAACAAAACACCTGTCCGAAATTCAACAGCACCGGTTGCTGGGCGTCATACTTTTCCCTTACCTTGGCAACTTGCTTTACATTTATCGATTGACCTTGTTGCTGCATAAATTTGACCCAAGTCTATTGCTTTTGGCTAGCTAAATTTCTGTCGTGTCAGAACTAAACTAGGCTCTATAATGGCCTATGCACATACATATGTACTTACTTACATACACATATGTTTGTATATATGCACATACATATGTACGTGTATACATTGAATACAATTTATTTTGATAGGACTTTAGCCAGGCACGCGTGTGTGACTAAGGTTCGATAATAGAATACGCCTATACATACATACATATGTACTTGTATATATGTATGTGTATGTATGTAAATAATTGATGCACGTTGACGTCGTTTTATTTAATTGTAATCGAGAAGTTGTATATGTATGTAATCATATTACAATATAATACACGCCCACAACAAACAAATTTAGTATAGCAAGGGGATTAAGGGGTTTACTGTAGCCGGTGAGGCACCGGCGCAAGCCAGCCTCAGGCGAGGGCTTGGTTTTTTCCTCCAGTCAGCGGCTAATCAGCTGCTAGACGAAAATAAAACAAAATAATTAAGCGGCGAGACATAAGGCCGTGTAACTGCTATATTTAATTTCATCACAGGGCGTGCAAATATTAATTGCACAAGCAAAACATTTTTATTTGTGATCTGTCTGACTGGTTGTAATTGATTTGTTTTCGATTAAACAAAAATGCAAGTTGTCAAGCGTTTTGTTTCCAACTGCATTTATTGCTGATTAACGGTTCACTAGTAGTCGCTGTGATCGCCTATATTTATGCATAATACTCTCTCACTTACACTCATTCACATGTGCCGTTCACACGCGATTTTCACTCCTTTGCCTGCTCTCATGCTTGCACACGAAAGCACACATACACAGACTTTCTTGACACATTTACAAAAGCGCACACATGTCTGTATGTTTGGATGTACATACATACATATGTACGATTGTGTGTAAGACGGATGAGCTTAAAAGGGGAGCAACAAGAAGTGCTGCCTGTTACCCGCGCTCGCTCCTTCTGAGTCTTGTTGCATTGTTCTTGGGTTTGTTTTTGTTTTTGTTCTAGATCATGCGCTTTGGCTTATGAACAGTTATTATGGAAAGCACTTTGTGGAGAAAGAGAGAGGGAGATAGGCAACGTGTAGCAACGTCAACAGTTTGCTGTTGGGCAAATAAACAACAAGAACGTCAACTTGCAAGGCAATCCCCTCTCTGCTGGGGGGCTATACTGTACAGTGTAAACACGTCATTTGTGCGGTGTTGCTGTTTCTGTTTCTGTTGCTATCGCATTTTGACATTCGAGCTGCGCTGTGCAGTGACGCCGACTGCAGCGGTGACGCTGACTGCAATTGCAGCCTGTTGTTTTAAGTTTGTGGCTGACAAACCTACTCAAATAGTACCAGCGTCAAAAAGGTTTGCATGCGCTCGAAATGATTGTCCCGCCCCCTCAACTCAATTGTAATTACAAAAGCGCTTATCGCTCTCATTCTGTCGGCATCAGTTCGTTGCACTTTTGCACACAAATTATCCATAAAGGAGTTTTGTAACCGCATTGTGTTCCACTTTCCCATGCTCCTCCGCCCACAGACATTAGTTTAATGACACCGATAACGTCGTATGTATACGCATATTGCACGGTTACAGTTATCGGCCTGCGTGTAGGCAGACTAAGGTAGCGCTGCCTAAGACTTATTTATGCTTATTTATGGCAATTGGGCTGTCAGCACACCTAGACGTGTATTTCCTAACTACTGAATTAGCTATGTAGTTGAATGGCATGTGTTGTGGTGATTCCCACGCGAGGTCGCACCCAAAATTAGATGCGCCAACAATAGCATCAACAACAACAACCACCAACATAATAGTTGATAATCAAATTGGAACGCGCCTTTTTGCAATGCTCTATTTAATTGGCAATCTCAATTGCATTTTCAGTTGATCCATTCGCTCATCGGAGGTCGCAATTATGGTGGAATTCCGTTTCGATATTAAACCGCTGTTTCCGCAGCCAATTATCAAAGTGGCATCGAATCTACTGCCGCACACCTTTCGAGGGGATCGGCGTCAGTGCTTGTGAGTATTGAAACTGTACGCGGGCGGTATACCCAATTCGATCTATAAGTCAATTAACCGTTACGCTTTCCACACTCACGCCCACAGAGATGCCACCTCAAAGATGTCCGAGATAATTGATCGATTAGGTCAGTTGTCGGCCACATCGCAGGGCTTGAGCAAGCCAGTAACAACGGCTCAACGCCTGCGTATGTCAGAGAACCAGACCATATATTTGTTGGCGGACACTGAAGCAGGCCACAAGTAAGTCAACTTATTCACTTTTATCATTATCTATATGGAACTATATTGTCTTCCCTTTGCATAGCGGCGCTGTCATTGGCCTGCTTAAGGTAGGTACTAAAGATCTCTACTTGTTCGATGAGAAGGGTCAGACTCGCAAGATGGAGCAGTCGCCCTCAATCCTGGACTTTTACGTGCACGAGTCACGTCAGCGTGCTGGATTGGGCAAGCGTCTGTTCGAGACCATGTTGCGAGAGGAGCAGTGGACACCAGTGAAGTGCTCCATAGATAGGCCGTCCGAGAAGTTGCTCGCATTTCTGAGCAAGCACTACGGCCTGGTACGCACCATACCGCAGGCGAATAATTTCGTACTCTACGAGGGCTTCTTTGGCGATGGGGCTAGTCAGAATGGCTCACGGAATGGACATGCCGAGTCGCCGGAGCGCACCAAGAATGGGCTGCACATTACAAACAGGTGAGTTAAATGGGGGCGGTGCTGGGCCAAGCAGGGCAGGGCAGTGGGCTAATTGAGGCATTGCGCCTTGCAGGAAACATTTCCGTTGGCTTTGTTGCCCATTTCTTGGCCAACAACATTTGCATATCGCACGCAAACATCCGACTCAGCAACTCGGCCAATTGTTTGTGTGCCGGTTTCCTTAGCAAGCCTCTGCGATAAAATTGATCGCCTGCGGAAAAGTGTTTATCGATAAATAAGCATTACAAAACAATTGTATGCAATCTATTAATGGTGGCTTGTTGCTTGCGCTTTCACTAAACAAAGCTATTTATATATATGTACATATATACATTTAAGCCTGCTTTTATCTGTATTTATCTTATTTATATGTTTATAATACGCTTCGCACAACTTGATACAGTCAGAATTCATATTAACTGAAAATAAATAGAAAAAAATATAAATATAAATAAATAATTGTATATATTGCAAAAAATTAGGCTTGAGACATTAGAGAAATTTATTAAGTTTTATAAAAATAAATTTTTGCATTAAGCATTGAAAATAATCATGCAATACAAGGTCAAGTTTACCTTTCTTTCATTATTAATTTTTATACGAGTTTATCACGAGATTTTTATTAATTTATATTTATATGAGTTGAGCACGATATGTGGCTGTCAAGTTGAGCGAATCATATTTAAAGTAATTAACTATAATTGTAATAATATGCATATCTATGTAATTAAGTAACTGTACTAAATATTAATTATTTTCAATTCACATGTTGCGCCTGATACTAACGTTAATCAACAACAACAACAACTACAACATCAACAACAAACAAATAAACTACAACCAAATACATCAATCAATCCATCCATCCATACATCAATCAAGTCCTAACACACAACTCTTTGGGGCCACTTATTTGGGCGACGATACCACGAAGCAAAAGCGTTTCGGTAGGCGTGGCAGCGAGTCGCAGCAACACCATCAGCAGCAACACCAGCAGCAGCAGCAGGCGGCACTGCTGCAGCAAATAACACAGATCTCACCCAATGGACGCTACGGCGCACCGCGACCCACATGCAGCATGGCCGAGGTACTCAAATATTAAAACACTTTTATCACCTTTCAAGTTTCACAGTTATGAGTGGGCCTCTGAATGTGTCCAAGGGACATTTTATTGCAATTGTTTCTATTTCAAGTAGTTTTGAATGGTTTTCTATTCCAAAGATTGAAAATCATTTCGATCGTAGCAGGCCTTTGTTGTTTGATTTCTGTTTGCTTCTGGCTCGAAATGTTCTTTGTTAGTTAATATTTCTACTTCACACGATTCACAACGAATTCTTGTTTTAATTTCTGAACAAATCAAAAAAATTATTTCGATTTGCGTCATTTTTAAAAAAATAAAATCAGAAAAACAACGATAAAAAAAAATATTTTGTACTCGCGTAATTTTTGTGTGCCATTTATCGTGCGAATTTTATAATTGAATTGAAATTGAAACTGAAATTGTAAAGGATTTGATATGGATCAAAAACGTGGAAATGCTCGCCAAGGCGCCTCCAGGACCAGCGTTGCCGTAAGTTGCAATTGCAAAAGTGTTTCGAGTGTGTTGCATCCAGTTCTATTTTGACTTACAGTCGCGACATGCTGCCGGCATGCCGGCCAATGCGGGAAATGTCGCACGCAAATACGGCAGCGAGGTCAGCCTGACGCCCAGCCAGGCCAAGCAGAATGTGGAAAATGTAAGCTGCTGCTGCAACAATCTAAACTGATTTGCAGTTAATTTAAAGATAAACCCCTAATAATAGCCACGCAAGAGCCCTTTGGATGCATTGAGCCGCATGAATTATCGGCAGGACCCGTTCCAGCGTCGTTCAGGCTTACAGGATGTGGACGATTCGTTCTTGGCCGCAAATGCCTTTGCACGTCCAGCACGCTTACGTCATTCGGGCCTAGAAGGAACTAATATGCCTGTTGCCGGCACTCCTCAGCCGGCTGCCAATGCTGCTGTTGCGCCCATACGTGTCGCCTCTGGCCAAGAGCCGCCGCAGCAACAGATGCAATATCAGCAGCAACAGCCGCCTCAAATGCAGCAGCCACAGCAGCAGCTGCAGCAGCAGGCTGGCCAGATACCACAGCAGTCTGTCGCCAACATGGCTCCGGCACAAGTCCAAATGCAACAGCAGCAGCAGCAACCGGCTGCGCAGGTACAGCAGCAGCAGCAGCAGCCTATGGCACCAGCGGCAGTTGTATCCGCACAGCAGCCGCAACAGTCGATGCCGCAACAGCAGAATCAGCAGGCGCCTCAATATGTGCAGCCGCCGGCAGCTGGTCAACCCACTCGTCACGATCCTTATACAGGCGGACGAGCCCATGGCCAACATCAGCAGCAGCAAGATGTGCAGCAACAGCAAATGGGTCAGCAGGATGCCAAGGGACAAGGTCAAGCCCAAGCACAGATGCAGCAGCAGCAGCAGCAGCAGCCAATGCAACAGCAACAGCAGCCACCGGCGCAGATGTCGCCGCGCAAATACCAACAAATGCAACAGCAGCAGCAGCAACAGGGCTACGTAAATTAACATTTCATCGAACCTGTTCGAATAGGAACTGATAAACGACCTATATTCCCACAGGCATCGCAGGCGGCAAACGCTGTGCCGCCGGCAGCTGAGATGTGCACCACGTGCCCCAATTGCCAGACAACCATTTACCTGGTGCGCACACCTGAGCTGGGCCATGGCGATGCTGGCTTGCCAATGCAATAATATGAGCAAAGACAGCGACAACCCACAAAAAAAAAATACAAATTCTATATATACGAAGTCTAAAAATCGAAAATGGAAAAACGAATTCTTGTGTGATCTTTGGCATACGAAATTCAATTTGAAGAAATTTAAGTAAATCCCTCAGCTCTCAATTTTAGATGCGTGCATCCAAATTTGAAGTTTACCAAATGCCAAAATGAAACAAGCACAAACTGTAAAAGCGCAGCTAGCAAGGACACAAAACATACATATATAATCATTATTTATATGTATGCACTATTCATGTGTGTATGATATACATATATTCATATATATACATAGCAATACCAAATTCCCTGTTCACCTTTTTCGACCAAAACCTGCCCAAGTCGAAAGATGAAGAACTACTCTTTTCTGCTAGACCAGCTGAAACTTCCATGCTCTGACTCGAAATTTCATTGTAAATAAACTGCAGATTTTATTTCATACGATTTCTGGAAATTATTTTGGGGTTGGCCATTTTACTTGTTTGTGGGTCAACCCCTAAACGAATCAGTTATTTTGGCTGCGTGCCAAGGGGCTGTTTTATAAGGGCGACTCGTGCAGAAAATAAAACTTCGCTTGACATTCGTGCTAGATTCAAGATTCAGGGCGTTAGCTGCAGGGGTGAGGCAGGGGTATCCACTAAAACTATATAATAGAAAAGTCTTCCGTTTGCCTTTATTTAAACGCGTGTATGTATGAGTGGCTATTTATAAAGAAATTCTTTCTGAGCTAAATGAATTTAGTTTAATCGAGCTATTTAATTTGCATTTGGTTTTGGTTTTGATTTTTTTTTTGGTTTGGTTAAATAATAAAATACTACCCCTAATGTTAGCGTATACTAATGTGACCTAGTTCTCGTAAGTGTTTGTCTTTTAATATATTTTGTTCTCATCTCGTATTCGTGCAGATAATTCATGCTGGCAGCGCTAGTTCCGGCAAGGGCGGCGGTGGAGGCAGCGCAGAGTCTAACAGGTAAAGCCGATTGCCGCATCTTTCCAATATTTCTTAACTAACACATGTCGAGTACTATATGTTTTAACGTTTTGGTTTGATATATGTTTCATTTTTGGTTTCATTTAATTTTCTTTTGTTGTCTTTCAGAATCAAATAATTACGCATACGCACCAGTGGCTGCATTACATACAAAACAATATAATATTAACTAAGCAATTGTACAAAGCTCTTAATTGTTTATAGAAAATTATTTATAATTTCGCCTTATCATATAGTTAATAATAACGAAGAGGAAAGGAGGCTGCACTCGCCGCACACCCATCACCAAGACACATATCACACACTCACATCGGTTCGATCGCTCGACCGTTACACACAAAATACCTGATAATTGTGATTACATTTATGTAACTTTTTTATTTTAACTCTTTCAATTTTCGGATTAATTTTTTTATACTTAATTTATTTTCATTTGTCGTGCAATAAAATCAACTAGAATTCAAATTTGATTTATTTTATGTAGTATGTTATTTAACAGCCTCTGTTAACTTTTCCAACAGAGGCAACGAGATTGCAGAAATTGCCGCACAATTGCAATTGCAGCATTTGCAGACGGTCGAAAATCTTGGCGAATACGAATTGGAGCAGGAACCAGAGCCAGAGCCAGAGCCGGAACCTGAACCAGAGCCTGAGCCAGAGGAGGTGATCACTCCACCAACGCCACTTCCCAAGAGTAAAACCCAAACTCCACCCACGGTGCGCTCGCCAGAGGTGGCCGAGAGCATTATTGGGGATAATCGTAAGCCACCAGCTTTTCAACTGAGCAAGCAACACACTGGCATGAAGAATCGCTCTTTTGGCGTGGGTATGGCCGTTATGCCTAGCGGCAAGATGGAATTCAATCAAGAGGAGCGCGAAGATTTTGGCATTGTGAAGATCAATCGTCCGCTGGGCAATGAGATCACTTCACCCATTCAGGACAACACAGATGCAATGTCCACGGTGTCGTCAACTGGCGGCTTGACCGATCAGGGATATAACGATTTAAAATTCTATCACAATAAATTGTGGTAAACTCGTCTACACCAAATATCAGCATAGATTTGCGAGCAATATTTGCTAATATATTTACAACTTTTGTACGTGTCATAAAAACATAAAATATGCATACCAATGAATCAGCAAATAGCATTTAAGACATAATTATTAACAAATCCTAGAGGCAGACACAAACGGTTCCTTCGTCTTTTAGTTCACTTTTGTTGATCGCTTGTAATGTTCTTTAGTTCTCTGTTAATTAGTTCATTTGTTACACCCTCGCACTCAACAGCGCAGTTAGATGTTAGCCCAGCAACAATTACAGTTTGTAGTTCAATTTAGTTAACAGCAGTCACATACTTAACATATACTATTAGTAAATACTTTTGATAATCACAAACTGTGCGTATCTTCCATTGCAGCAAACGCGATTATTACGAGCAGATATATAGCGACTATATGCTATAAGTGCCCCTAACATACTTAAGATATCAATTTTCTTGAACCAGTTAAAATGTACTCTGTAACATCTAGTTAAGTAAATGCAATAATAGTCCAAAATAAATAAAGTAAACTTTCAAGTTCTATTTGTACGCCAAGCTACATGCCGCTTGGGCTTTTCGCATTTAATCTGTTATACAAACACACACACAAATATACAATTGAAATGGAAATCATCTCACGGCGACGTGCCCAGATGAGGTGCTTTAAATTGTTAAAGTAGAGCTATCGTTGGTGATGCAGCCTATCTAGAGAGAAGTGGGGGTCTTCGCCTTGCCTTACATATAGATAAAGTTGAATCTGAAATGACGATTTAAAATATGTTAAACAACTAGATGAATGAATGGATTCTTCTCAATATGACTCACCTGCACAACGCTTGCGGCAGAGATGATATAATGGGTCCATAGCCTTGTGAATTGTCGTACAGCTCGAAGAGGGGCGCCGCAACAAGCTTATAATTTTTGGGCACAGCAAAAAGTGCTAAATTACAGAAAACGATAGAGACAGAATTTATGTATGTAGCAGAGAGCATTAGATATAACAAGGGTTGTAAATCACATGATTATTGCAATAACTAATTAATTACAATTGGTTATACAAAACAATTTACAGATTCGCTGCCGTATTTAAGTATGATATATAAAAGTTTGCATTGTTTTTTTTTTGTTTTTTTTTTTTTTTTTTTGTTTGTGGTAGTTTTTCTTGTTTTTGTTTGTTTTTACATTCATTTATAGTTCGTTAAGCTAATTAACTAGTCTGCGTTATTAATGCACAAAATAAATCATATAATTTAATACAGATGGATTTTATATTATTTTGTGCATCAAACGAAGCCTAATAGATATGAACATAATTTCGATTACCATTAAAAGCAACATACATTATACAAGGTGCGTGTGTTGCACAAAGGATGATGTCAAGGAAGTACTATAAACACAGAGTTATTAAATTGTTACATAAACGAGTGCTTAAAAATTATTTAAGGAGCGACTATCGACTGCCTGCCTAGTCCAGTTGCATTTGTCATGCACGCAAATCAGCACAACACGCGAGATTTGCGCGCATTAACAGACGACAACCGGCAAATTTTACAATACGCTTCTCAAGTAATCTATTCGCTGCCTGCCCGATTACAATTGAACGGCTCAACACATAACAATGAAAAAGAGTAAACAAATTAGGTAGATAGAGTAACGTGTGTAGGATTGCGCTCTCTGGTTTACAGAAATGTCGACATATTTACAAAATTAATACAACATGAACAATCAAAGAATTTTGGGATATGCGCAAAATATGCCAACAACTCCTAGAGAGCAACAAATACAATTTGAAGTAAAAGTTTTTGTACAAAATGGTTTTGAACTAGAACCGACGAACTAATTAAAATTTTAAGCGCCTCAGGGCCATTATGCGATCTGTTTCTGATTCTTTTCATTTCTTTTTGTTTTGGACTCTTGAGAGTAGAGCGTTGAGGATTAGCTCTATGCTTGGTTGGGCAGATGCCAGATGCGTGAGATTACACAACACAACACGGCGCTATTTTGGAACAGCTCAGGGTACATCGTAACTGGCGTTCCTGTCCGTATCTAAACAGCATTGAAAAGATATGACATGAGGTTTGTTAGCGTATCGGTTTGGCAAAAACTTTGTACAAGGTTATATGTAATATATATATATATATTATTTATAAAGGTACTTTTCTTTTTTTTTTTTTTGCCATCATTAATACATACGCTTTGCACAATACTTTTGACTAACGCGTTGGATATTTACCCTTTTCATGTAGCTGCACCAGGAATAGTCGCTTGTGCTCCTTTGGTTTGGTTATGTGTGGTGGAATGTATGGATATTGTGGTGGCTCGAAATTCGGGCGCCACCAATTGCCAATTGTGTCCTCAACAATCCAATCTTGCTTAACACCATCTTGACGGCCCAGCGTCTACAAAATATATATTATATAATAATATATTATTTTATTATTATTATTTTTAATATACAACATACCTCAGAAAGCAATCGTTTAAGACCTTCAACCTCATCCTCACCCGCATTCAGCTCTCCGCCTGGTAGTTTGAAAAATGTGGTGCCGAGCTGCAGCAAGAGTACATGTGGTAAACCATGTTCGTGCACTAAGAGCACACCTTCTACAGAGCGTCGCATGCCAATCCGATCGAACTCTTCGCGCATACGTTGAAAACGTGACGGCACAGATGGATCTTTCTCAAAGAGCGGCTCCTTGGTGCCGAATGTGTAATTGGTTAAGGGGTACCTAAGGGTTGAATATTGCAAGAGTTATTTTTTCGTGTATATAACCGTGTATAATTACTACTCACAGATTGATTGTACGATTTATGGTTAATGCTTGATTTGGCGCATATTTTTGTGTACCATTGTTGCTGATGCTGGTATCTGCTTGCCCTTGGCTTCCGCGCCGGGGCCAGCCGGAGCCCGATTTGTTTGAGACTTGCGAGGACGCCATCTTGTTATACACACCACAGAATGCCGCAATGGCAATAGAAAAATCTACAACTTCGGCGCCAAATTCCAATTAGTTACCCTTAAAAATATTTTGCACGCTAGCGCACGTTGAACAGGGTTTGAACTATTTCGTTTCTTTTTTAACACTTTTAGGTTTATCTGTGTTATTTTCTAATTTTTAATTCTGCTTTTTGATTGCAAAAAATATTCACACCGGCGGAGAATGCAGAATATATAAAGCACGTGTACACACTATTTTTTCTAATATGCGCAGGCAATGTGTACACTGTTTGACAGCGAATGGCCTATTTTTAAACTATCTGGCAGCACCAAATATACACATTACAAGTGTTTGGTCACTCTGGATACATTTACATTAGTTTTTTGTTTATGTTGGGAAGTCGTCGGAAAATTCGGCTGTTTTGTGTGTGTGCCGCAATGAAAAGCTGCTAAAAAGCTAAATATAAAAATCAGCGCAGCGCGCGGCCGTCTGTCGGTGCATTGTTTTCTAAGTGCAGTCAGTAGGCAGCAGCAATTGATGAGGAAAAATTATGTGAAGCAGAAACGCAGTTTTTGTTTGTGTGTATGTGTATGTATAATGTGTGCTTCTGTATGTGTATTGTACAATGAAACTGGAAAACCATTATTATTAATGAAAACGCATGAAATGTGTAAGTGTAACAATAAAAATACGAGATATAGATGCGCTCCCTTTGAACTTTTATCATTTACATGATTTCTTTTCATTGCACGTTCCCCCCTTCTTTCTCAGACAACTACAGTGACAACGACCAACTCCACCTACTTGTTTGTGTTGTAGGGGTGAAGGGTGTTTGACTGCTGTGTCTGTTTGGGTGTGTGTGTGTGCTAGTGCGTGCACGATAAGACTTGTATTTGCGGGCAATATATAATTTAATATATATGCAGAGTAAATGTCAAAGAAGGCGACGCGTAATATGCACACACATTAATAACAGAAAAAGGTCAAAAGTTAAGCTGAAAGCAGGACCAAGACGCGGTAATGTTGTAAGTCAGCGGCAGTAATAAGAGAACGAGAGCGAGAGAGAGAGAGCGCTCTCTGTTAGTTAGTGTGAGTGCACACGATTAGAACAAAGAGAAGAGCGAAGAGCACGAAAAACCCGTCAAAGAATCAGTAGCAGCAGTAGAGGAGGGCAAAACAAAAGACTGCTAAAAACTAATAAACAAACAACATCAAATAATAACAACTCTAAAATAAACACAAACCGAAAATGTCGGCCGCGGAGCTTGAGACTGAAAGTTCTGCACAGGAGCAGCAACCGAAACAACAACAACAACAGCAACAACAAAACGAACACATAAGCAACAATAACAGCACTGCCAATGATGCTGAAGCCAATACATTTGGCATAGACCTAGAAGAAACCATTGAGACTATGACATCAAGCAACAACTACAGCATTAATATGGAGCAACAACAGCTGCAGCTTAATAATATGCAGCAGCATGCGCAAATGCAACAGCAACAGCAACAGCATGCACAACATTCACAGCAGGAGCAAGAACAACAGCTAGAGCAACAAGGCGATATGGGGTTGGGGATGACACTGATGCAATCATCGCCACCACCACACAGCTATCGGCACTCACGCGCCTATCGCCACTTCAAGAACCCGCCACAGCCGCACATGTGCATACGCACCACGACTGAAACTGGCGAGGAGTTGTTTATCAATGTGCTGAGCTGGACACGTATTGTAATACCACAGGAGCCCAGTGATCCCATACCTCTGTATGGAGGCATGCGCGTAAGTAGAACTTCAAAACAGAACCGTCACTAACTCTTATAATTGTATTTTTATTTTTTTTTTGCTAAAATAGGTGCCGCCTGGTAGCCCGCGCAGTCCACCCATCGTGTTCGCCGTTATGGCTAATCCTGAAGTGCTCAAAGACTCGGGACGTCATAGCAAGGATCCTGAGGAACGACGTGCTATGGTGGAACTAATGTGCGACTTTGTGGAGGCTATGAATCCCGGCGTGAAACTAGTCAGGTATGTATGCTTAGTCTGTTCCATTTGTGGACTCAAAATAAAAATAATTTATTACAGAAACGCCGTCATACTCAAGGATCGTGACATTTCAGGCGAGCTTAAGGACGTGTGGAATGCTGTGCAGGCGCAGCGGGATCGTGAGCGTGAGGAGCAAATGTTACAGCAGCGCCAACAGCAGCACTATCAAAACATCACTACGCAACAAATGTTTCCGAAATCACCCGATGCGATGCGTGCTGGCAGCGCGGCGCAGTCAAATGCGTCCGACATCGGCTTGCCGCCAGCATATAATGCCGATATTATGACGGCTGAGCATGGTAATGGTATTACATTGGCCGTTTTTGCCCAGCAACTGGATAACAAGGTAGCCAGTGAGCAATTGGATGAGCAGCAGCAGCAGCAAGAACATGTGGGCAGCAATGAGACAACGCCTGGCGATTCTTGCGGTGATCAAACGGATGCGGGTGTCATTGTTAATGGCAACAATGGCTCATCGTCTGTTTCAGAGAATCTATCAACGCCAGAGCAAGCGACACATGAGCCAGAGAGCAAATCAGTTAATACGACTACCAGCAATGGCAGTAGTACTCCAACAAATGCGACAACAGCTCCAACGCCCAACGCTGCTGCTGTTCAGCCCACAGCCATACCTACGCCCACGTCTCCTGCAGCAACAGTTACGCCCACTCCAGCAGCGCCAGTAAAGAAGGAGAAGCTTGGCGGTTTCTTGCCCAACGGTTGCATTTTCCCGCGTTTCAAGAATAACAAGCACAAGGATAAGGATGGCAATCACAAGGAGAGCAAGAGCAAAGAGAAAACGCTGCTTAATGCGCTGAAGAAGAGCAAGGAGAAGAAGGTAGCGCCTAGCGAGCAAGCGCCCAGTGACAAAACAGCCACGGACAATGGCACCACACAGTACGAGAAGAACTGCATCAATAATCTCGAGTGCGAGGTGCAGAAGCTCGACTTGAATAGCAGCAACAACGACAACAACATGTTCATCAAGCTGAAAGTGGCGCCCAGTGCAACATCGGCAGCGGCCGCTGTGGCCAAGTAGTTAAGTATAAAAGATAACATCAAGTGTCGTAAGTAGGAAGAGTAAATAGGCACGATAGGAGTAATGAGTAGAGAGAGAACTACCTTTCGGGTAGCACTTGCACTTCACTAGCACCTAGACGTATTTAGAGTCGTGGACGTTTAATATATACAAGATTTACATAAATACATACATACATATACATATATATGTATACAAAATACGTTTATATATGAATATATATACAATATATACAGTTGTATCAGTCAATTTTTGAAAGCAAATCGACAGACTCTCAATGTAATAATATCTGAAAGAAGAAAAATATAATGTGCCATGCTCCATTCATACTCAAATACATACTTACATGTGTGTATACTGCCCAATTGTCTGGGCTTGTCATCCATAGTTTCTCCAGAATTCTTCCCCGGCATACGTAACGATTAACAAATATAAAAATCAAATATTTATATAGTTCAATATTTGTATGTTTCGCATACAGTTTGCCTTATATACAAACCAAATGAGAGAAAAACAGAAATTAAAAGCGAGGAAGTAAAATAGAGAACTTAATTATTAGATCATCAAACCAATCAATGGCAATCGTAAAAAGAAACTCATGCGCCAAATTATCATCAGAAATATGTAGGAAAAAAAAAATAAACACAGCACCGGACATTGCACGAAATCCCCTATCATCTACTAGTAATTAGACTAGCGAGGGTATATTGATCGAATAGAAATACCCTGCTGAACAAGTATTACGCATTCATTTTTCCTGTACCACTCTGCTCAAATGATCTCCAAGTTTTATTTTGTTCGGTTCTTTGAAGTTTCGACTCATGTGAACGACATCGCAGGCTCTATAAAGTACCTTTTGATAACCTTGTATTAACACTACTTTTCATATGAGATGCTATATTGTTTTCTATTGCGAAATGCTTTATTTTACCTTAATTCAATTTTCAATTACTACTATTAATAAGTACTCAGTAATCAAAGAACAGTTCCCAAATTACTTGAGTAATGCAATTCAAATGACCTGAGAAAGTTAAAGTACTCATATGATCAAATCTAATCTAATCTACATTGTTGTTGTATTGTTTATTTTATATTTGTTTTTCTATTCATGTGTCGTTCGCACTAAACGAGCCAAACTTCAAGAACTCTCGATATTTTTATATTTATATGTAAACCACAAGAATGCAGTGAACATTTAATAGAACTTAGTGTGCAAAAACGAAAACTCAATATTGGACTGAACAAAGCTGCCATATATAAATCGCATGCATATGTACACACATATATATAATATCATATTTATATATATATATATATATATATATATGTATTTATATACACTATGCATATGGGCGAGTATACGAGTACATACGTATGTGTGAATTTGTAATGTTTGCTTTTCATTTAAAACGAAAATTCAATTGTGATTCATTTGAAAATCAAATTTTTGTTTTTAACATCGAAAACTATTTTCAACATAATTACTAAACAAATATATATTTAGTATACTGAAAATCGAATAAACAAATCATTTAACTTTGGCTAGCCGAAGTTTTAATACTCTTGCAAAATGAAGCCTAGCGGAAGCTATTTATAACACTTGAACTTTAAACTAAATTTAAACTATGTCTAACAACTAATAATATTTTGCAACTAACTGCTTAATATTTTGCAAGAGTAATCAATAGTTTGATTTCCTTTTTAAAATATTTTATGCAAAGCCCAAAAGCATGCTACGAAAACACTCTGAGTCTCAGTTGCGAGATTTCTTTGGTTTTGTTTGTCTCTCTAAGATGCATATCTATCGCCAGCCTCCTGTGCCATAAGAAAATGGCATTGCATACATAGAAAAGGAAAACAAATATATTTCAAATCAAAAATACGTTTTTTTTATAATTACATTACAAAATTATGTTTGTAACTTGAAGTGAAATTAATAAAAAACTAAAGCATTGATTAATCAATTAATTAACTAAATAATTTAATTAAATTAAAGGTTAGTTTTAGCTGGTTGTCAAACAAACAACAGAACGAAAACGAAAAAAATTAAGTTAAAAATAAATATTGATTCGAATGCTTATAAAAAAAATTAATTTAAGTTCAAGAAAGCAATAATTTTATTGAAAAGCAGCGAAAAAAAAGATAAAAAAGAATAAAATTTGAAAAAAAAAACAAAATGTAAATGTAAAGAACGTATAACAACAAAAAAAAAAAGCAACTAAAGTGTTAAGATTAACAACAAATAAAATTATACAAGTGGACGGGTTAAAACAACAATTTAAACAAACAAAACGAAACAAAAAAGAAAAACAACCAAACCACATTTTATATATATGTATATGTAACAATAAAAGCAAAAAACAGAACGTATTTGAGAAATGTAATAGCTGCTGGATTTATTTAATATATCATTGAATAAATATCTAGAGTTAGGCTATTTGCTATGTTTGTAGAACTACGTCAAGGAGCGCTCTATTCGTCCTTGTTGTTGACAGCGCGCAGGCGTTCGAGCTCCTCGCGTTCCGCCTTGTTGCGCAAGAGCGGCACGTTGTAGTCGAAGGCGTAGAAGAAGCCCTTCGGCTCGCCCGTCTCCTCTGGTCCGGGCACATAGGGCTTCTCGTCATGCACGTACTCGCGGGTCTCCGCCTCGCTGGGCTGGTAGGCGCCCTCGCCCGTCTGGTATTCGGCAGCATAAGGATCGGGATTGTGGCCAGCAGCAGCGGCCAGCTCACCCCACAGTCTGAAGTGCTCCTCTTCGGCCTTCAGCACGGCGGGTGTCTTGGTGGCTGGCAGCTTCAAATGCGCGGGACGATTATCCTCGACATGGAAGCCCGTTTTGTCGGCATAGTATTTGGCCACGAAATCGCGACCATGAGGCTGCACATACTTGTAGGAGCCAGTGACGGTGCCAACCTCATCGCGTTTCTCGTTCTTGCCCTGATTCCAGTCCTTGTAGCCGTACACATACTGTCCCAGACCATCCTGGCCATGATACTGATGCGCGTCGTAGTGCTCCTCCACATAGTCCTCGGGATGCTCAATCACACGACCCATATACACGAACTCTCCCTTCTCGTTGCGTGCCTCGGGCAGTGGATTTTCTCCTGTCTTAGGGGCATATTCGATCTCATTTACGCCGCGCAGTTGAGCGCTGTTCAGATACTGTTGCGCCTCCTCTGGCGTGATATTAATCTTAAATATGTTCTCGGCGCTGGCACAGCTCACCTATAAAAAGAAACCCGAAAATTAAGAATTAATGAGTTATAAAATGTGCCACGCTTCACAGCTTCTTGATGAACTTCAATCTTGATAATGACGATGATGATGATAATGACGAAGATGATGTCATTTGGTCAACTTCCTCGAAGCGTGTAACACAATTTGCACATCAATAAGTTATACGTATGGCAAATGGTCGTCATTCACATATGTATTTGCACATTTGACATTTTTACAACCCGGATTTCTAATTGAATAGATCCATAGATGTCGCATTATATATCCAAAGCTCATAACTTGTTGCCAATTCATATGCATAAAGAACAAACACGAACTCGATTCATATTTTGGGCTACTAACCAGCAAAAAGGTGGCTAATATGAAGCACTTCATTGCGAAACTTGATTATCACTTGCTATATAAATATATATATATATCGTATATATAGTTTATAGTTGATTGTTTAATAAACACTGTTCTGGATGCTGTTGCTTGAACTGTTGTCGATCTACTAATAACTAAATAACTTTAGCGCAACGCTTTTATACTAACTCTGCTTCGCAGTTTGTTGTTTTTCGTTTTTTTTTTTTTTTTTAATATATTTTGTTGTTTTGCATAAAATTAACAAATGAACGTTGAATGAAGATGTGCTCGTCGCTTCTGTCCGGTTTCTTACTCAGCATCAGCATCAGCATCAACAGCATCTCAGCTCAACAACAATTTGAAGTTCATCTTAGCTGAAAATTCACACTTCTCACGCGTTGCTTTTGCTGTTTCTGTTGCTACTTTGCTCGCATCATTAATTGTATGTATGCGAGCATCCAAATGCTCAATTAGTTATTAAATAATATTTATTTTACCTTTTTTTTTTATTACTATTATCTTTCTCTTTTGGTTATTGTTGCCGTTGTTGTTGTAGTTATAGAATATTTGTTTTGTAAGCGCACCCGCAAGTGTCTGTCGTAGTTTAAGTGGCATTTTGGTTAGCTCGTCGGCTGTCAGTTATCGCATTGATCTCGGAGTGATACCCTGTATCGAATTTGGCATAGGGTAGTATTTGAGACTATTTGAACTTGTTTCGAGAAGATTCTGCAATGCGGTAAGTAGCTTTTGAATCGCATCACAGGTTTTCAAATAATAATATAAAAGTGTATTAATATACAAAGATGAGCTGAACAAGATTAAAAAATATTATTATTGGAAGTGCTTCGAGAACTGGGAGAAACAAGTGTCTAATATTTAAAGGGCATTCTTTTGAAGAGTCAAAATAAATAGATGAATATAAATAAATAAAGAATTTTAAATTTAGAAAATTCTCGAAATACCTTCAGGAATATATATTGTGTTATTCTTAAATATTGCAAATGATATATATATATTTTTTTATTATATATATCATACTTCATCATAAATATTAAACAAGTATGGCAGAACGAGTTCTTTAAATTTGCATCATTGGGGTTTGCACGCAACAATATCTGACTTAAGCACACGTTAATAAATGTTGCTTATAAATTTTATGGTATACAAATTGGAGATTAAGATATTTACTTCAAAGTATCTCGTGGTTACAATTGGTTCATTCTAACATTTTCTGAGCAAATAATATTATAAATTTGGCGCATAATCATATCAAATAATCTTACTTAGTAACAAGCAGCCAAAACCTGTTCAGCTTTTAAGGAAATATCAATTGGGTATGAAACAGCTTTTTGGTCATTGGGTATACGCGTGGCCAACCATTGTAAAATTTGTGTTTGATGTGCGCTGGTAATGATTTATATTGTATTAAATAATTTTCGAATACTTCCATCAATTTTTTTTTTTCATTTTAATTAATGCAAAATGTACAGCTACAGCTAGCTCTTGGGGTTCGGGTTTCCTGTAGAAACGCTCAGCGGAAGCTCAGGCAGACGAGCACTTGACTTGTCTCTGCTACAGATGAGCATACTATATGTATGTGCGCATAATTAATCATATATTCTTTCAAATGCGCTATCAAATGTCAATTCGAGTGGGCAATTCAAGCAATGAGACCTACTTGACAGTAATTCCGCAAGTTTGTAGCCTAAGTCTTTTGATTTAAATACTTTGTTATTTTGGGATTTGTAAGTCGTGCAAGGGCTCAGCTTTGAGCTGTCCACAGTAAACTGCGCAGTTTCTCAATTACATTTACAATTACAATTACAGAAATGATATTGCTATTTAAATAATAGGTAAGAAGCACGCCTCGAGCGATCATTTCAAGTTGACCGTTAAAACAAATTTCAATTTCCTACCCAGACAGCGAGCCTCTACGTAAGTTATACCAAAACAAATATCAATATTATATATATGTGTATGGTTTGTATATATTTCTTTATGCAACTTATAAACCATTAATAATATTCAAAACTTATTTTTAACTTTTGTTACTTTTTATCGCTTTTCACAGACGCAAATGGCGTTTTTTTTTGGCTTTTATATTCTGTTGACTGAATTTCATTATACAAACGATATACAAATCAAAAAATAAACTATGGACGATTTAATTATGAATGATCGACTAGCATATACCCTGAATACAATGAATCTACTGCTGGCAGATTGGCTGCTTCAATGAAGTTTTGAGGCTTCGTTTGAATTCAATATTTAATTAGCTGCTGCATTTGTTTTTCATTATATCAAACAGATAGGTCGATGAACAGATGAACTGTACATATGTATTTTATTTGATCAGCTATGACTACATTTGTTTGCTACATAAATATCCTCTAAAGCATTATACCCAACAGAAGCCATTGTCAATGGCGTCAGGGCATGCAAGAAGGTTCCAAATATTGAATGAATCAGCAACAGGTTAACACACATTTAGTTCTTGGCAACAAAATGAGCAATAAACTAGTCAAAGTTAATTTATGCTACTTAGTCTTATTTCGTGATTTCTTACATAAATAGTAGTAAACAATTTCTGGAATTTAAGTTGAGTATGCTTAGATCTATTCACATATAAACAAATATGTGAAGTCCACAATTCATTGAATCACTTCTGAAACATTGCCGTTTTCTTTCCAGAAATTCTGTAAATAAGTTTGTTGTTTCTTATTTATTTGTTTGCCGATGATGCAAAAGTCTAAATAAAAACGCAGACCTAATTTCGAAAAGCCGGTTTACGCTTTGCAACTGTCGCTCATATTTAAATATAATATTTTATTATAATAATGCCGCTTTATTGAATTCCTGATGAGAAATGAACTTCAATACAGCCGAGTTCATTTATAAATGTTTTGCACCTGTAAACGAAATATTACGTATACGCAAATGGCAAATAGATGTATTAATGTGTAACAAGATATGAACAAATAGCTCGAAACTTCAATGCAAATAACTAACTCAAACAACCAAGCCAAGCCAAAGCGCACTGAGAGCGCCGAGAGCCGGGTGAGCAACTGAAAAAAAATGAAATAAACAAAGTTGGCCAGGTGCCCGCCAAGTAAACACACTCGCAGCGCCCAGCCAAATGACTCCAAAGCAAACAGCGCTCAATCACACACAGGGCTCGAAGCCGACGAAGAAGCAGTTGAAATAAGTGCGAAAGCTAAAGTAAAGTCAAAACCAGTGCAATACCAAGCGACTGGCCGATCGGAGCTGTCCGCAGTCAGGTTTACCAACAAATAAAGGAAAATAAACCACTTCAAGATGCAGATCAAGGCAGCGCAGATGCTGCCGCTGCTGTTGCTTATGCTGCTTTCGCTGGCAGCGCTGCAAGCGGCTGTGGTGCCCCTCGAGCTGGACGAGTCGAGCAATTCCATTGGAATGGATGCGCAGGAGATTGGCTATCTGGAGCTGAAGCCGAATGGCACATTGATCTTGCAGCATCCACCGAATCAGAGTGGCGGCGATGTACAGAATTTCCTGCTATTACGCAGCGTGTTGCAAGCACTGAAGCTACACTCAGAGCAGGAGCATCCCAAGCTGAACATCAAGATGTATGGCGATGGTGTGGAGCACAAGTTTCCGCCGCTGCTCGAGAGGATAATACAACGCATTCAAACCTTTTTCTCCATCTATCGCCATACGGACTCTAGTTATCCCATACGCAAAGATGAGGTAACCACTGTGGCACCCCAAATTCTGGCCAGCACGGTGAAAACAACAACGAAGTCACAGACAACAACAACAACAAAAACGACAAGAACAACCAATAGAACAACTACAACCACAGTCGCGCCTAAAAAGGATGTTTGGATAACTGTGGGCGAGGATGAGTGATTGACATGGATATATAAATATATTTATATATACATACATGTAAGATTTATTATATTTATTTATTTTTCTGTATTTATATATTTTGTCAATAAATGACACAGCTCCACGACTATCGTTGTAACTGTAACGTGAGAGAGGCGCCCACACTTCGACCATAGCTCATGGCTGGGCACGTCTCTAAGCGCATTTAGTATGCGTCGCGCGTACTGCATGGAGCGCGATTTATGTTTAGCTCTACGTATGTGTGTGTCTGTGTGTGTGTGGATGTGTGTATAAGTGTATAATATGTGCAATATTTTTATGTTCAGCGGGAATTACGGGTACGCGTTTGGCCCATCTTGTCCAGTTGCACAATTACAAACGATATACATATTTATAGAGATGTATATATATATATATAATTATAAATTGTTATGCATAGACAATATTTAGTATTTAGGGTGGGGCTGACCTTAGCTAGTTCTGCCTGTGTTTAAAAATTAATAATATAGAATATGAATAGATAAGTTTGCATAGTTATATGAACGTTTACATTTAAACGTGTGTAAAGCTTACCTTCCGCTCGCATCTTTCTTAAAATTTTATAAGCAAAGTTAATGATCATTACAAATATTAAGAATATTATTGCTTAAATTATTATCAAAATCATATTTGTTATACTGATCTGCCTCATTATCATCAGACAGCATATTTTCATAAATACAATCATTATCGTAATCATGGATAATATTCTTTTATCATAATAATTTCCATGATAATTCTTATCATCATCAAAAGTATCATTATATTCTTATAATAGTTGATTTCTTGTATAAAATAATTATTTTTAATTTAATAATTATATTAGTATCAAATGCCAAAGCAGAATATTGCTCCCCTTCTCCACCTCTTGCTCCCCCTCTGCGTGCACAGCTGACCAGCACAAATTTTGGAAAACGACTGAGCTCCTCTGCTGCAGTTGCCGCATTTTATAGCTGATACGAGTTCACTCAAAATAGAGTAAATGCTGCTGCTCCCGAATAGTTTCTGCATCCACTCAAAATTTTTACTCTAACGAATACAGAAACTGATTTCGAGAGTACTGATAACTGATAAAGAGTATGCCGTTGATAAGAGGTGGGAGAAGCTATCATAAATGAAAAGGCACACATACATGCAGACACCGCCTACGGGACCTGTACAACAGTAAATACACTATTTGATCGTATGTGTATGATCGTATATATTTGCAATATGCCATACTCATAATGATTCTCTTTTCATTTATGCAAGTTTGTTGCCTCAGTCTTTTGTTCATTGGCTCTTCCTTACAATTGCAATGGGTAATGAAACTCTCTTAATATTTTACATTTTACATTCACTTTTTTTTATTGTTCTGTTTTACATTTTTCAATTGTTATGGTAATGAATATGAATGAATGAATGAATGATGATGATGATTATGAACGTGTTCTCGATGATGTAGCTATGAATGAACGTATATGCATTTCTATATTTGTTTCCATATATATTTTATTTTATTTGTATTATACTTTTGTTGTTGTTGCCATTTATTAATTGTTTGAAAGTCGGAAATTGTTTCGCTGTGACTGTGTTAGTAACTAAATGTATTAACCCACGGCCTGGCCCAAAGCCTAGGCACGGAACAGATCGAGTTGTAGAATACCAAAGTTGCCCATATAGAATATGTGTGGATGAGTGTGTGTGTCTGTATGTGTGTGTGTGATGTGATTTAATGCGATGTGAATTGATCTCATGGCTGCGGCTACTTAAGCTGCTGCTCCTGCTCCTGCTGCTGCTCCTGCTGCTGCCGTCTGCTCAGCGGCAGCTGGCTGAGCCTCGGGCTGTGCCTCCAATAGCGGCTGGGGCTCAGCGGGTATGGCAGCGGCAAGGGGGATGGGTGCTGCTTTGAGGGCCGGTAAATCTTCTTTGACTAAATGTGGAGTAAATTGAAAACAAATATTGTATACATTATGAGGTAAGAAATCATTTTATGTTTAAATTTTTATTCAAGTTTGCTACTTACGTTCTTCCTTGATGAGCTCCTTGATGGTCTCCTTGAGGGGCTCCTTGATGGCCTCTTTGACGAGTTCCTGATTGGTCTCTTTGATTAGCTCCTTTAAGCTGCCCTCGTCGGACTTCAGAATGGCTGGTGTAATCTCCTCGTTACTGGCCTCCTTGCGAGCCTCGATACTGGGCTCCTGGCTGGCCTCTTTTCTGGCCTCCTGGATGGCTTCCTTTCTGGCTTCAGGTTGGGCTTCCTTCTTGATCTCTTGGATGGGCTCTGGAATAATATCTTTCTCGGCCTCCTTGGGGGCTTCCTTAATGGTAGGCTCGGTGAGACCCTTTCTGGTTTCCTGAAGCGCCTCCTTCAGAGTTGACTTGATCTCTTCGCTTGGCTGCTCCTGTTTGATGGCATTGCTCTCCTCCAGCTGACGTGCCGCAATCTCTGCCTTCAATTCGCTGGCCTCGACGGCTGCAGGAATGACGGTCTGTGCCAGCTGTTCCAATGGCTGTTCCGATTGCTCTGGCTGCTTCTGCTCCTTAAGCAGTGGCTGAGCCTCAGGCAGCTCGGGCGCTGCTTTCTCCTCTGTGGCCTGAATGGGTGCCTCATCGGTTTGAATGCTGCGTGCGCGAATAGCTGAAATGGGCCACGAGTAGACTGGGGCATGCACCACATCGACCACGGGCGTGTGATACACCTGCGGCAGACTGTAGAAGTGACGCGCCTCGGCGGCAGCCAGCAATGGTTGGGTATTGGCCGGAGTTTCAATCAATTCGATCTTTTCGCTCTTCAGCTTCTGCAACTCTTCGTTTTTGTTGCCCGGGCTGGGGAAGAAACCAGGGAAGAATCCAGCGCCGGCGGCAGCTGCTGATTCAGCAGCCTCCCCCAACTGTCCGCTCACGATCTCAACGCCCTGCTGCACCTGCTGTTGGATTTGATTAACATTCGGGAAGCCCTCTGTCTGCCTGCTCTCCTGGGCTGGGTTGCGGCTGCTGGCACGGCCAGTGGACACGGCATCGCCTAGAGTGGGCACCACAGAGGCTGCAGCTCCAGCTGGCACATAGACAATGGTCTCCTCATGATGGGGTCCCGACACGCGCGCCAATGGGGACAGGCCGTGCACGTAGCGCAGCGCTGGCTCCAGATGCACCTGCGCCTGAGGCGTCACAATGACAATATGCTGGGCCGGCTCCACGACTGGCTGCAGTGGCTTCGCCTGACTGCCCACTGCCAGCAGGCAGAACAGCGCAAAGATGAACATTATGCTAAGAGGGGGAGGGAAGAGTAAAGACTTTAGCTACAGTTGTCTATGCCATGGCATTAGCTTGGTTGTTGCTGCTGCTGCTGCTAAACTGGTATTGGCCTCGCTAGCTATTTATAGTTGGCCAACCAAAGTCCATTCTAAATTTAAACATTATAATTGCATGTATGTGCCACAGGATGCGAACTATTAACCGGTTTGCGGTTTGATTGGCTCTTGGAAAAGCTCTGAAGCAGCCAATTCTGGTGTACACATAAAGTGCCCAATGTGCTCTCTGGCTGCAATCCAGCAATCCCCAGCCATCCAGCTGCAATTGCCAGACCAAGTTCTTGGCCAACTCTTTTGATTGCAGCTCGGCTAATAACTGGTTTTTCGCTTTTCTGATCATATCTCCTCCGCGGGGCATCAAATTCCCCCCAAGTCTTATTACTTGAGCATATTCTATTTAAAGCCAACCCACCGTCTCTTCTTCCCTATCATTCGCGTGGCAATTGTAGCAACTGCAGCGTTTAGAGCTTGAAAATGTTTTTAATAGTTCAGAGGTTTCTGTAAGCGCTTGCTTTTCTCCCTCTTTAGCTTGGCCTGATAGTGAAGGGAAAAATATTGCAACTACTAATTGTTCTGGAAACTTAATTTGTGCATGGCTCGAGGAAAGAATGTCGCTTAAAAAGTAAACTAAAACTGAGCAAACTTATTGAAACTGACCCAAGGCATGTTTAGTGGAGGAATTTGCAGAAGTTTTTCCCTCTCTCTCTCTCTCTCTCTCTCTCTCTTTTTCGCTTCCTTTATACTGAATGCGCTACCACAATTATATTTAAATTTAGCCTTTGACTTGGTCGAGCTAATAAATCTAGTTTATATTAAGGGACAAACAGTTAATTCTCGTATGATTTTTCTTGCTTTTAAACTATTTTGCTGTAGTTTCTCATAAGCTTAAATGTATACAGTGTATGTGAGGCTAAATTGTCAATCTTATGTGTGATGATATGACGCATTATCAATACGTTAAGAAGAAATATGCAAAAACATAGAATCACTAGAGTCGGAAGCTATTTTATTTTCGTACAGGTTTTATTCTACAATCAGTGAATTTATAAAAATACATAAATTAAATCAAGCTTTTGATATTAGCTATTTTATATTAGAATGAATAGCATAGAATTATCTTGATTATATATTTAACGAAATTTGTCATTTATTTAAAACAATTATTAAACATTTAGCAAACCTTAATGTATTAATTTTTGGGTAATTCATTGAATAGATAATATCTAGTAGATATTGAAATTTGACCTTAAAGTCTATGAAATGTTTTATAAGACAATTTTATATAAACAAACTTTAGAAAAATTGAGGAAAGGTACATTTTTAAAATAAATATACAGTAGACTAAGCTGACATCATAATTCATTTAAAAGAATTATTTCTAAAAGTAAAATAAAAATATTAGTTTAGGCTAGGCAAATTCTTCTTCTATTACTCAATTTCTACTATCAACTAAATAAAAAATGATATACATAAATAATACATATCAAATGTATTTATTCTTATACTAACTAATATTCCACAAATTAGTTCATTTCATTTAAATTAGTAACATTTTGATATCATTATCAAATTTATTAGCACTAAGGAAATAAAATAGTATATCTTTAGAAACTTGCAAAAATAAAAATAATTTTCTCTGCTCGACAATTGTTTATGAATTAACATACATATATTTTCTGCAAATGAATCATTTTTGATGCCTTCAAGAGAGAGATATCTATCTACTCTATCTCTAAGATAGACTCGTTTAGTCGTTTAGTCAGCTTAACGACAAACATATAAAGAAATGCCCTCGTAAAGAGATTTTAACAACAAACTAAAGTCTAATTTTCGCTTTCCTATTTTACGCGTAGTCGCGCCTACTGAACTTAATTCATTGGACATGGACTTTCTAAACGAGCTTAGGGCACGAACTTGACATTAAACCACATTAGAGATAAAAGCAAGAAAAAACAGCACAAAATTAGAGAACTTACCTGATGGCAACTGCCGCTTCTGTATGAGATTTTTGGTTCTTGGCGAACAGCTCACTTTAATCCGGCACAAAAAACGGTTAACTTGGATGGAAAATGGAAACACAAACGATGCTGTTTTGAGACTTGGCACAAATGTTGTCTGTGGTTTGGAGTTGGTGGTTGTGGCTGAGTGGCTCAGTCTTGACACGCCGACCACTTCAAGGAAACTGGTGGCCAATGCTGGCTGCCATGGGCCTTTTATAATGTGCTCGCTGCCTAACTGACCTAGCGCAAGAACAAAGAGCTCCAACTAGTAGATGGCAGCGAAGAAGAAGAAGAAGAAGAAGGAGAAGCAGAAGAAGTAGCAAGCTGAAGCCCAAGCTGAAAAACAAGCTGCAACATTTGCAGCTTCCCGCAGGAATAGTACGAGGGAGGTGTAGAAGGGACAGGGGTGCAGAGAGTGGCATAGCCAAGATAGCCAAAAGGAGCACACGCAAAGCAGGCGGCAAATGACCAAAGTTGGCTAAGCAAAAGCGACAACAACAGCAACAACAACGTCAATAGCAACAAGTAAGAGTGCTCTAAACGGCAATACTGGACTAGAAGATACCCTGTTAAAAATGAATGCAATTTGAGTCAGTTTGTCCTGAACTGCAGATAATATTTGTCTACTTTTAGCAACTATTCAGATTTGTACTCTATCTATTGTAAATCTATGAAAATCAGACAGGCATAACAATTCCGATGAGGAATATATATGCAATATGCCATCAGCCACGCCCCTTTGCCAGTTACATACAATCGGAAAAAGAACATTCAATCCAGTTCTCAAACATTTTCAATGGCTTGTTGAGCATAACAACAATAACAAGCACTCATGCCACATACTCACACTCACACTCACATTCGCAGTTCGCACTCACTATTCGTACTCGTTTTGCACTTGCACACAGAAGAGGGTTTTCTGGTTTGCAGCCAGCAGCCAGCAGCCACCAGGTTCTGGCCATGGCAGATGGTCAACGTAGATGTTGTTGTACGTGCTGCATGTCGCTACGATTTGGTCTTGGTCTTGCGTCTTGGTCTGCGCTTTTGGTCAAGCTGAGTTTGTTAAACCTGCATTGTAATAGAAGTCAAGCGCTGCAAGCGCATTGACAGCCACTCACGACGACCATCATGGGAGCTTTGGCCATGGCCATGGCCAAGGCAATGGCAATGGCAATGGCTAGAAACTGGGAAACTGGTTCAGGTGCAAATTGAATACATTGTGCAGCGCATTTAACTTGACTGCCACTCGCCCATCCTCGCCTCACCCCCTGGGCCTCACCTGGCCCATTGGCTAGATTTATTTTTATGCTGCCTGCACCGCCTGCTGGCGGAAAAGATTAATCAAGATATGCGCTTGCCAGCTCGTACTTATATCTTATATCAACTCCTTCTCTGGCTCAGCTCCCTTATATAAATATCTTCTTTTCCTATTCCTTTTCTTTGTTGCTCTTTGTAAAATTTATTTCGTTTTAAAATATAATCACAGCTTGCTTGGTCTATTAGATATGCATCGCTCGCATTGCATCGCATCGCATCGCATAGCATAGCAGCTGTAGCCCCTGCTGGCAGGCAACAGAAAAGAGAGAATTTAGCCAAAGTGTTGGCCAAGATCAAAGGTTCAATGGCCGAGCGAATTTGATACGCAAATCTTGTTCTCTTTTATTTTTATTTTTTATTGGCAATTTTGATGTACATAGAAAATTTCATGTTTCATGCTCAGTGGCGAGAGGCTGCTCTTCGGTGTGCCTCTACTCGTAATGCAGGCGTCGCTTGGGCGCTGCTCGTACGATTAGCTTTTGGGCCTGCTACTCCCTGGATCGGGCTGCGTACTCCTCGGCAATGGCCACACGCCACTTCTCGACGAGCGCATCGGCGCGCTGTGGTGAGTCGCGCACTCGTGGAAAACTGGCCACGGCCAGTGGGGCATCGCTGTAGTCGTAATCGTCGCCCGATTGGGAATTGGGAGTCTTGATGACGAGCTGATTGCGTGACGGCAGCGTTATGCTAAATGCAGCCGCCTCCTCGGGCGTAACGCCAGCAATGGCCGTGGCTTTGGGTGAGGCCACAGCCAGGCCATTGCGTCCCGAGAGCGCCACGGCATTGGGCTTGGAGGAGGCAACGCCGCCCTCGCCGGCAATGGAGAGGCCTAAATAAGCAATTAGCATAGAGATTAGTTAAACCTAACCTTAATAAGCTAAACTTGGCCAGACTTACCCACGGGCTTGGCTTCAGCCACAGCCGCATCCTTCTTGGGCGCTATGACGGCCACACTATCGTTCACATCCTCGTAGGGATCATCGTTGGAAGGTGGCAGAATGTCATCGGGCGTCAATTGCTGTTCGGTCACCTCCTCGTGTTTGTGATCATCGATCTTCTGGTCCGCTGGATTGTTGGCCTCCAGGCCCAGATTCGAGGGCTGCTTTTGCGGTGTGACACCAAACAGCTCCGGCTGCAGCAGCACACTGAAGTCCTTGATTTGTCCGTTCTGCTGCAGCAGAGCCAAAGCTGTCGCCGCTTGACCCAGCTCTAGCAGACTGTTGGCATAGATCTTGTTGTCCTCTTCGCTGAAGGCGCCCTTCCGCTTGGCTAGCTCCTGTATGGCCACCAGGCGGGCGGCTGCCTCCTGAATTCGATTAAAATTGCTGCCACTGGCCGAGATGGAAGAGCTGGGGCTGTCACTGGTCACAGCCGAGATGCTGGCTGCCGAAATGCTGATGGTATCGTCTGCCTCCTTGGGAACGCCGCGCAACAGCTGCGGCTGCTGCCGCTGCAAAATGCTGCTGCGAATGCTGCCGTCTTGCTGCGGATGCAGCAGCAACACCTGACCACTCAAGCCACCATAGTAGGGCAGCTGCTCCTCGTAGATCCGCGGACCGAATCTGGAGTCAGCCGATCTGTGTCTAAATTTCATAGAGTTCGTTAAAGTGCTATAGAAGTGGAGTGCGGCTGTTGCCTATACAATTGTGTGAGTGTGGGGGATAAAGCGTGGATAAGGGTAAGCAATGGAGCAACAATTTCTACGGATGATGGGCAAGCGACGACTACTCTGGAGGTAGAAAGCCAAATAGTTTACTACAACTTTATTTACAATTAAAAGAGAGAGAGACAGAGTGGAATAGGGAGAGATGAAACAAATCTTAAGATAGGAACATATGGAGCGCTACACTAGACTACTTAGCTGGAGACAGACATGTCTCCAGTGGATCAGACTCCGCTTCAGTTAAACAAATCGATCTCCAGATCGGCCGCTGCATGTGCTTTACCACCCACGCCTGCAATGGCCACCGACTCCGGATTGAAGTACACATTGGTGGGCACGCCCTTCTTCAGCAGCGCCTTGGAGATGGGCGTAGAGATGGCGGTGCCTCCGTTGCCAACCACAGCCTTGGAGTGAGGCTCTAGTATAAGTGCCGCCTGCTTGCGTCCCTGTATGGCCTGCGCCTGTTCGGGATGGTAGGGCAGGAAGTAGTTGCCAAATGGTATCTGGGGAAAATTCTTTGAGCTGGTGCTGGTGCGTCCAGTGGCTTCCACTTTGACAGGTGGTGAGCGCAATTTGCCGCTGCCTTTGCGTAGCTTGGCAGCTGTTACCTTCTTCGTCTGTTGCTTGAGAGACCGAGAACTGCTAGACAATATATGCTTGCCCGGCACGGCGATAATCTCCTCGATCACATAGTCGGAATTGATGCGGCTAACGGCGGCGCGTAGACGAGCATCACTTTTTAGATCACCTGCTGATGTTTGTGTCTTCGCTTGCAGCTTTTGCAGTGTTTCAATGGTGTCATCTTCTGCTTCTTCTTCAGCTTTGTCAACTTGGGTATCGTCTGGGGTTGTTGGCTTAGCTGTGCTGGTTGTTGTACTAGGCGCTGTTGTGGTTGCTATGCCCACAGATGGCGCCACATAAGCCAACGGCAAACTGTAAGCAGCGTAATATGGTGAGTTTAACAGCAACAGATTGCCATATATGGTGGATTTCAAAGCGCCATATGGCGTTAAAGCTGCGAACTGTGTTGAACTTGTTGTTTCCGCTGCTTTGTCTGCTGTAAGTTTCTCTGGCTGCGGTTGTGTGGCTGCTTGAAAGGCACCATAAGGTTTCAGGACATTGTCCATAACTGGAGCTGTAATAGACTTCTGTGCAGCTGACTGAGTCACAGAGGGCGCCGCATAATTCACCAGCGGCTGCAGTCGACTGCGCACCGGCCACGTCTCAAGGCTCGTGGTCTGCCAGTACGTGTTCGCACTGGATTAGATGTTGGTTAGGATATTCGAAGTGAGGAAATGAGTTTTCATAGGAAGAGTAAGAGAGTTGAGGATAGCCATTAGTCTCATAATATATACATATATACAGCTCAAATTTGGGTTCAGTCTAGAAGATTTCGTTACAATTTAGTGCATGCAAAGGCTTTAAGTGTTTGTGTGTTGTTAGTGGGCGTGGCAACTATTTACATTTGATTACATATGAAAGCAATGCACAAATTACAAATACAAACATTTATTACCAATACTTAGGCGCTATACAAAAATACTAACAGTCATTAGGTTTAAAATCGAACATAGCTAAACGGCAGCCATAAATTCTAACTATCTGTCAGCCCTGTCAATCGGTAAGTGTAATTAAACTAATTCGAAAACCAGGGCTGACAGCAGATTTCAGTTAATTAATTGGGCAGCTGTAATTTAGGCTTCAAATTCCTGTATTTCCTCCTCATCGTCGTCCGTCATGCCCGTTGGTGGTGCATAGTAGACGGTAGGCCCTGTGGCCACAACTTTGCCTTCGCGTGGAAAGCTTTTTGCATCCACATCTGTGCGCTTGAGGGCATCCTTCAGGTCCACCTCAGCAGGTATGGAAATAACCTTTGCGCCGGGCCCAGCAATGGTTAAGCTGCGTGGGTGAGTCAGGGCATAGCCACCAGGGCCCACAATTGCGGTGCCACCACTACCCGCCGTAGCCACGCCTCCCGGTCCCGCAATCGCAATACCGCCCTTGCGCACCTTCAGGCGTTGAATGATGATGCCGCCCTCTCGCAGAGCCTGCTTCTGAGTGCCCTGATGAGCGGTGGCCACTGTACCGATGGTGTCCATTAGGTGGTGCGTTTTGTGATGAAAGAGATGCTTCTCTGCCGCAGCACTGGTATCCTGCTCGGCAGCCGTATTCTCCATTTGCTCGAGGGAATCTATGTCGCCATCGCCGCCACCTTCCTGCTCATCGTCCCACTTGTAATCATCCTGGCTATCCTCCATCAAGTCGGCATTTTGTACAGCTCCACTCTGCACCACAACCGGCTGTACTGCATTTGTTCCTGTTACCGCAACGGGCTGGCGGAAGGGCATTTTGAAAATATTCTGAAAGGCGTTTTTGATAGCTGTCGAGGTGTGATTCTGCATCTCGGCCAGATTGACACTGGGCACCCGGAAAACATTCAAGCGATTGCGATTGGGCAGCAGTCCGCCTGTAGGCGGCAATGTGGTCTGCTGAGCAACATTACTGTGGCCTGGACCAGAGTTCACTTTGAGACTGGATGAGCTGGTAAGTACTTGAGGATTCTGATCAGCATCCTTGCTGCTGCCACGCAATGGCTTGGAGGTGCTGCCAACTAATCCGTTAATCCGTTTACGATTGCCATTTGCATCTGGTGTGACGATGGCGGGCATGCGAGATGGGGCAGACTGTGGCTGTGGCTGAGATTGTGCCTGTGGCTGGGACTGAGACTGAGACTGATGCTGTGGCTTATGCATTAGCTTCTCACGCGAATCGAAACGCGATTCTTTGCTGGAGCTGGGCCCTTTGGTGGTGGTGGTTGTGTTGGTGCTAAACACTGTTGGCTTGCCACGCTTGGCCGTGCCATCGTCATTCAAGGCCAGCTCGCGGGGCAAAAAGAACAAATGGTATTTGGGCGTTGTCTTGCCCTGCTTCTGATTCTTCTCGTGCAGCATGGCCTTCGCCTTGCCATAGAAGCTGTCCACATCGCCAATTATCTTGTAGCCCTTGACACGATACTCGTGCGGAGCGTGCTCTCGCAAATACTGTTCCTTATTCAGCTTGTACAGATGCACAGGTATGACGAAGTGGGCGGGCAGCTGCTGTGCCTCCTGCGCTGAGCTTGGCTGTGGTAAGTACACCTGATTGGGTCGGAAATAGAGAGTCTCGTGTTGTTTTTCTTGCTGTTGCTGTTGTTGTTTCTCTTTAGATGCATCCACGACGTTCCTCGTTAGCTTGACAGCTCGTATAGAGGGCTCCAGCAGCGTTTGCCCATTGCTGCCAGAGAAGTGATGCTGCTGCGCGTGGAAGGGATGCTGGGCGGGTTTGGGGAAGAGATACTGACTCGAGTCGAGTATGGGCGGCAGCTTTGGCTGATCGGGCTTCTTCTTCACATAACCAAAGGCCTCGTTCACCTTGGCAATCTGGTCGAGAATGCGCTTCGCCTCGTCCGCTTTGTCGGACGTGGGCGGCCCCACATTCGGATCAAACTCCTCGGGAAATTTGATCAGCCTTTGCCTTTGTATTCTGCAAACGAAAGTTAGGTTTGTTGTTGGTCTCATCGTATTGGCATGATTAGTAAACTAATGCGATTAGCAGGTGTTATCTACGGATATATGAGTGGCTTAGTCACACAATTTTTTGTTTGTTTTAGTCACAATACAAAGACAGCTACTACTAGGAGCATTAGGAAGACACAGTCACAGCTCAAGGCAAGGCAAGGCGGGGCAAGGCAAGGATTAATATAAATCTCTAAAACAATTCAAGCTACTTACTCGACGGCATCCAAAGCTTGTCCCGCAGCCCAGGAGACAAGCAAAAGTGTTGAGAACTGCAAGAAAAAGAAGATAGTTATTATTGAGAGGTTGGATTGAAGTATTGCAAACTTAAGACAGTGAAATAGATACAAGAGTATAAAATATATAAATGTATATACCTTAAATATTCTGTAACTGATTTACTATTAATTAACTAAGCTACTAATGACCTTTATAGCTACGAGAGTAGTCTAACCAATATCTCAATTTTAAATTTATACTTATATATTTATAGCTGCTATATATACAAAATTCTTATGACTATGCCTGTGCCAGCTGTCAAGGTCTAAGAATGCGGTCAAGCACTTCATTTCATTTAATTTCATTTCTCCAGCATCTTTCGCTAAGCTTCAGCTGAAAAGTGAGAGCCAAGCCCATTTGGTCAAACTATTTTCACAGCTTTTCGCTGCTCAAGAACCGTACCCCAATGAGTAGAACCATTGCCAAATATTTGCTTGCTCGCTTCTTTTGCAAAATCAATATTGACGCAACAGCATCCACCCAGACAGCCATACAGCCAGCAAGCAACCGAGCTGAACCAACCAGCTGGGCCGTTAGCTTGTCAACGAGCACGGCAACTTCATCTATCAAAAGCCGCAATGTCACTGAGCTTGGCGTGTGTCATTGACCCAGCTACAGATATTCCGCCTAAGCGCGTTCTTGTTCTTCTTTGTTACCAAAAAAAAAAAAAAAAAAAACGTGCTCTGGACCAACTGGGAAGACTTTGTGTATTCTGTATTTGCAAGCAGTGCCTGCATTTAGCCACGGCTTCGCGCCAAGATTTATTTATGCTTGCTTTCTTCTGGTTCTTGTTTATTTATTATACAGATTGTTTGGCGGAATCGTTTGTTCTGGGCGTGTTCCAAAACTGGGTTAATGTTGCCCAACACACACAAAGAAAATATTTCGAAATGCAAATCATTTAGTATTAGCTCTCAAGTTACCAACTTAATTAGAAGCAACAGTTGCTGCTGCTGCAGCTGAAACAAGTCTTGCAAATTAAGATTATTTGGTGTCACTGAGAGCCCGTCCCTTAAAGTTCCATTGATTTATGTTGTGCAATCGATGGCAAGAGATAACTTTATAGCTCTAATTTATGGCTCTCACTCCATAAAGTAGAGAGTTGGGCACTACAAAGTAACTCTTTTATAGTTCTTTCAGCTCTCGCCAATTAATGCTCGAGAACTTTATTTCACTCTGTCATTTGTCATGGCCTCCTACGCACATGCCTAGCCTACGTTTATAGCATATTGATTTTTCTTTATATACAGATATATATATATACATATGTATGAGTGAGCGAGGTATGCAGAAATAATTAAAATATATATGCTTTTGGGCTTTTCATAAGGTTTATCAAGCATGCCTTTTAGCTGTTGTTGTCTCCATAAGATATGCGAGTCGAACGCTGACGCATTTCTACTTTTTTTGGGCGTGTTCTCTGCTTCTTTTTGTATATTTATTGAATAGAAAATGAATAATGCAGTGCGTAATACGTAAGCTATAAGAAGTGTGTGCCATGAAGACGTGCTGATTAATTTTCACTTTTCATTCAAGAGATTTATATATGCAGGTCATAGATCATGGAATATATTTAATATTTGAGCAATTTATAAATATTTTATTAATATATTTTATATAATTTTGAATTATATCTTTAAGTAAATTTTGAATGTTAACATTTGCTTTTTACAATATTTAATAATCATAAAATGTTCATTTTATTTGTTTCATTTTAGAAAATTTAATATGTATATAAATTAATTTAAAAAGAAAATTTTGAAAGAAGATTTTGAGAATAATTTATATATACATATATATTTGTTTAATTAATACATTTAATTTTCACTGCAAATATTCATAAAATAAATTTTATTAATAGTTTTTAATTCCTTATTATAATAATATATTATTATTCCTTAGAGTAATATTCTTTTTTATTATATAATTTTTTTTATCAGCCTTCGTTCAGAGATTTGCATAAATCATATTCTATACATATATTCAATTTAACACAATTCTTCTAAAAAGCCTTTTCAGCTCAGACCTTTTTTATTTTCAGTTAGCTAATTGATTTTCTGATGAGCTGCTGAGCCAGATATTTGCATATGGGCCAACAGAAAATCAGACTGATTTCACAGCTAACTCAACTTGGTAGCAAAAAGAATCTTGGCGAAAAGAATCAGCCAGTGAAAGTTGAGAGTCGAGTATAAACGCAAATTAAATACGAAAAAAAAAAAAACAGAAAGACTTAAAGCACGAACTTGTGCCGGTTAATGACTTCAACACCGCTAATAAATGATTAATTGCGGTCACACACAGCACAGAAGCAGGAGGAAAAAGTTAAACTAGTTTTTACATTCTAAGCTTACATTTAGTAAGCGGAATTCTTAATTTTTTTTTTTTTTTTTGGTTTGGGCTAAAATTACTTACCACAATGAGACGCATTTTTGCGCTTAAAAATTGTCGAAATTTTTTGTTTTTTTTTTTTGTTGTTTGTTGCTCGATGTCAACGCCGGTGCAGCAGGCTGGCCTTGAGTTATATCCTTGAACTGCGAACAGAGACAAAAGGCACTGTGTTATCAAGCGTAGAATCGAGCTTTAGGCAGGCACATCAAAAACACATTCACACACATACGCACACAGAGAAACACGCACACTTAAGCTAAATGCCAATCCTGTTAAGTTCTTTGTTTTTTTTTTTTTTTTGTTAAATAAATTTTTTTAAACGTTTCTTTTGGCTGCTTCAAGGAGCACACGCACTTGGCTTCAAGCATTCGTTCTTGAGCTTGTAAAAAACTACACTTGACGCACCTTTTAGAACTCAAGCAGGCAACGACTGAAGATGAACTGAATCGTGCCAGGGCACAGCTTGGCTGTTTTATAACATTTTCATTAGCCATGCAAAGCGAGCAGCAAAGAAATGTTTTCAACCTGACCATGGCCAGCCGAAAGGGAGAGCGAGGTAGTCAGACAGAGAGAGAAAGAGAGAGAGAGAGAGAGAGAGAGAGAGCGCGCTTGAGCCAGTGAGTGAAAGAGCGTATGAGCTTAAGAGAAACTCACTTAAAAAGGGGGCACGTACGCAAATGCCTTGGCTGCTTCTTATCAATGGGCGGGCATCTGTTGCTCTTTGCCTGTGTGTGTCAAAGCCACCCAAAACATTGACATTCACAGCTCGGGATCATGATTAAGATCATGTTTTCTGTTAGATGAGCATAACTAAGGCACGTTTTTTGCACAGTTTTTATGTGTGTGAACCGCTGACATCGCCGACAGCATAGCATAACACCAAGTGCTACTGTTCATTCGACATTTCGACATTGATTAATTAATTGGCTTGATTGAGTGAGCAGCATCATCAACATCACCATCGGCGCACTTACAGCTCAACTGGGCAGAACAAAACGAAAGACTTAAGACACGAACGTGTGTGGGTAGACAACGTATAAAAGCTTAGCAATGCCAATTGGCTTGACGAATGCTGATTGAAACATGAAATAAGCCTAACAGCAAAGAAGAAAACAAAGTAAAAGAAAATAAAAGACTTAAGACACGAACTCAATTATGGTGAACTGAATGAACTATTCCGCGAATTGTCAATATGTTAAAATTCTTATTTAAATTGAATATGCATTGAATGTGGAACATGTTTAGAAAGTTTGCCTTTGCATTGTTCTGAACTGTTTCTAAATATCCGATTGCGCCCTTAATCCATACACATTCTCATCAAGTTACCACCAGTACAAACGACAGCTTTATATATATACATATTCATATACATTTCTAGAGTTCCATCAAGTTTGCAGCTTAAGCAGCTTAGTTTCGAACTAACCATCTCTCAGTCTACTGCTTTACTCTGGAGTCCTTTCGATGGCACGTCTTTAGTACTATTTTTAGCGCATCTCATATGTGCAAATGTTGTTATATTGCAGTCACTTACAGTTATTTCAGCAGTGACATATTAAAACAATCGATACGATTGGATCGAAGATTTATGGTTTCAGCTAGGAGTGCAGCAGCGCATACACAATGAATGCTCAAGAAACCCAAAGCACACACAGTTTGAGTGGCATTAACTGAAAGTCGACAAATCAATGCAGCTGAAGCAGCTAAAACAGTTAAAGCAGCAGCAGCAGCAGCAACAACAACAATAATAATATGATAGGCCTGGCATGCGCCAAAGAGTTCAACTATATGCAATAACCTTGAAACCTATTTATATATATATACTTATATGCATACATATACATAAGCACATACAACTGGCAGCAGTAGCGGAACTGGGCCTGGCTTTGGCTGGACAGTTAAGTGTGACCTTCGCTGGGTGCATCAAGCAAGGAATCAAGAATCGCACAGACTCCAGCGCAGAAAACCGTTGTTTAAGCCACATAACTGGATCTCTCCCTCTCTCTCTTTCTCTCTCCCTCTCCCTCACTCAGTGGCATTGTGTTCTGGGCTCTATAATAAAATAGTTAATGCAGGGCATTACTGAATGCAATTATGCCAGCACAATTATGCAGCCGCAGCGTAGCCCCAGCTCAGTTCCCAGGCCAAGACCAAAATAGTCTCTATTCTCTTCTGCTGCAGCTGAGAACTTGACTCTAAAAAAGTTTTCAATTCGTGTCAAAGTTGTTTTTTATTTCGCTGTACTTAAACCGAAAATCCAGTCTAATAGAAAGTTGTCCAGACGCTTCTCTTCTACACGAAAACTTCTTTACTACAAAATTAATAGTCAAAACAAAACATTTTATGGTCATAGTGAAACTTAGCCATGAAAACTCTAAAAAAAAGGTTACCACAATCATATGAATAATTTTGCTAAAAAAAAAAAAAAACCATAAACTTATTATTTATTAGGCAAAATTTTTAACGTTTTGTTGCTTTTAATTTTTGTATTATTTTTTATGTCCGAAACTCATTGAAAATGGGTTAAAGGGTATATTGTTTTGGATAAACTATATGTAACGGGCAGATGGAGGCGTGACTAAAGGTATAGAGTATGATGGAAATGAGAATGAGGATTAGGTTGAGGCTGAGACTTAACAATCAAGGATCAGGGCAGACAGCCTGTCAATCGTTGTTTTATCTTCTTAGCAGTCAACTAGAGACTTGAAATACAACTCGTCACGTACTAAGTCTAAAAGGTCAGGTCACATTCTTTAGGGTATCTCTTGGCACTCTTACTTATTTATTTTTTTATTATTATTTATTTAATTTTGTTTTCGTTTTTCTTTTCTTTTCTTTTTTGTTGTTGTTGTTGTTTTGAGTACTTTGCACTGTTTTCTTATTTAGGCCACGCGGCTGTCGCCAAGGCTTGCGTTCAATTCAAATTATTTGGCAAGTCGAGCACGAAGCCCATTTCAAATTTTTAACGCGCGCGCATTCCCTCCACATAAGAAATACCCAACAAAAATAAATAAATAAAATGAAATAAATATATAATAAAAAGACCAAACAAAAGCTCAACTCTATTTGGTTGACAAATTCGGTAATTGTTTAACGGTTTGTATTTTGGGTGTTCAGCAGCAACAACAACAATTACTAACTGTTCCGCAAATCAATTAGGCATTATAAAATACATAAATCGTTCGGTTTATGGCCTCAAAGCACGCGCCACATATATTCACATTTGTATAAATTAGATTTATGCAGTAGTTGCTCCCAAATATCCATTGAATAAATATTTTAAATGTTTGGGAAAATCCGAAGCATAGAAGACATTTTTGAACTTATTATGCACAGATCTTTGAGGGAATAAAGTAAGCGTAAGTAAGTGGTATTTTATTATTATAAATAATTGATATCCATTGAAAGTTTGTTTTAATTAAAATCTTATTAGGAAAATACTTGTGAAATTCGTGGTCTAAAATCTATTTATATGTTTATCATTCCTCTTTCTCTTTCTTAACATATTTGTCTTTCATTTTCTAAATGTGTATCTATTTCTTTCAATCTCTCCATGCATGTATGTCTTCCTATTTTCTCTCTCATCTCTCTCAGATATTCTCTTTGTTTCTTCTAACTCCCTTTTTCTGTCCATCTATTTATGCCTCTCTTTGCCTCTCTCTCTCTCTTTCTTTCTCGCTCTCGCTATGCATATCCATATGCTAAATTGTCCTATAACAAATAAATCCCCCTTTGATGTTTGTCGATTGTGATCCAAGCCAACTACTTGGAATTACCTTCAGTTGGCTTAACATGCTATTTGCAAAACTAACTATATTCAAGTATATTACTTTAGTTAAGTTGCCAATGCACGTAGTGCCACCACTGGCTTCGTTCGAGCAGGGAAGTCTTAATGGTTGACATAAACTCAAGTTCAGGAAATAGTCGAACTGCATTTGATTTTATTTGTCTTGGGACTATATACACACCAACACCCACACACACACACATACATTGATCAATAACTATGCAAGTTGTTGGCTGTTTGTTCCGTTGGCTTGGCCAAATTGCCGCCCATGACCACGAATCCAATGCCAGGGCCCGCCTTGTAGCTCAGCTCGTGATAGCCCGCATCATCGTAATACGAATATTTGCCTAGCACAATGCCAGACTCATCCGTGTGCTGGCTGTGCGACATGTGTTGAGTGCTAAAATCAATATTCTGTGGCTGCCGAGGAGTTGTTGGAGGTGCCATTGGTGCTGGAGTTGCTGCTGCTGCAGGCTGTAGCCAGCCCCACTTGACATTCCGGGATAACGATTGAGGACTGGCATATGGCCATTGTTGGGATTGCTGTTGTTGCTGCTGTTGCTGTTGCTGTTGCTGTTGCTGGTTTGGTATCTCGTAGTTGGGCGACAGATCATTTGTTTGCACAGCAACGTCCGTGTTGTAAGAGTAGCTCTGGCCATTCAACTCCATGTAAACCTGTGCGCCCTGCACCAGGCACAGCCAGCTGCTCAGGCAGAGCAAAGGCAGCAAATGCAACAATCGGCGGCTCATTCTAAAGACTGAAAGTGAAGGCAACTGAGTGCGTCTTTATATGCAACCCACTGCAACCACAGTCTGCAACCACTTGACATAGACACGCACAAATGTATTATGTATTTAGCATAAATAGTGTTACAGTTACAGTTACGGCTGAAACCACGCGCAACCGCAGTTGACATCGTTTCAGTTACTTATCTTAGTTGCGAGCACTTACTTAACTAACAACTATCAGCTATGCAACTACAACTAGTCATTGCCTTCTAGTGCTCCCTGGAGGCGGCGATCTCGGCCATCTCGTCCTGGCGCAGAGCCTCCGATGGTGACAGTGTGATGCGCCCGCCCAGTGGCAAAATGTCAATGTTCTGGACGTGGGCTCGCACACTTTGTCCTGGTGGCAGACCCACATACCATTTGCCCACATTCCTAATGATCGTGGAGTCACGATGTCGCTGCACCCACTCACGATCTCGATCGATTTCCAGTATGCGATGATTGGTGGTCACCAGCGGAGGCAGCGAACCACCCACATCATCATCATTCAGATTGTAGTTGTCATCCGGTCCACTGGCTGCACTGCCTGAGCCTATACCTGTTGCAATGCCCTCAGCAGATGCTGAGCCACCTAATCCTCCACCTCCCCCTCCTCCAGCTCCACTAAATCTATTGCGGTTTCTCGATCCACTTGCATTGAGGCTGGGGCCTCTATTTCTACTGCCTGATGAGCTGCTCTCTCTGTATCCACCCCCTCCTCCACCAGCTCCACCTCTACCTCCTCCACCAGCTCCAGCTCCAGCTACACCTCTACCTCCTCCGCCTCCACCTCGTTCTCTACTTCCTCCCCCTCCATTATATCTGCCCCCACCTCCAGCTCCTCCACCATCATATCTGCCGCCTCCGCCTCCTCCTCCTCCGCCTCCACTCCCACTGCCTCCATCATATCTGGTGCTGCCTCTTTGCGCACCGCCAGCCGCATAGCCTCTTCGATCAGACTTCACTCCATCTGCAGTTGCGGATCCACTGGAGCTGCTGCTCAATTCAATGTCATCGCCAGCATTATCTAATCCATTTCCAGTTACTCTTACATCTATGGTTTCTCCAGGCTTTAAATAACCTGTGTCAGTTCCACTGCCACCAGTTCGACCTCTACCTCCACCGCCTCCACTTGGACCACTGCCTCCACCTGTGCCCGAACCACCAACACCGCTAGCCCCACTGCCACTACTGCCAACACCACTGCCCCCACTGGCGCTACCTCCGCCCAGTTTTCCACCCGCTCCCCGACCAAAATCATTTGCCAATCGGAAATCCGTATCGCTCAATCGAAAGTCAGCTACAGATGGATTTATGTGAGTTCCAGGTCCCACTCTATTTTTCACTACTCGATAGCCAATGCCCGCCCCCGCAATATACTCCACAGTGCGCTGCACACCCTTGTCGTCGAGGAACGAGTAGGTGCCCCGCACCAGTCCATCAGGGGCGCGACTCTCGGCACGTCGATGATCCGGACCAGCTGCGATTAGTTTGTAGGTGCCCGCAGGACCTCGCTGCACGGACATCTTGCCTCGGGTCTTGGGATGTGCCTTGTACAGTGGACTGGAGTAGCTTACACTAACGGGATTATCGGGCACAGCATTTGAAATCTCAAAGCCCGTGCCAGCGCCAGCAGCATAACGCACGCTGTGCCGCTCGCCCACATCATCCAGATAGGAATAGAGACCTGAATGGACATTAATAAAACGGTTTATGAGCTACTCTTCCACAGCTACCTGAACCGACCTCTTATTCTATTGTTGGCATCGTTCTCCTCGCTCCGAGATTGATCCGGTGTGCGGTAGCTGAAGCTGTATGAGGGATCGTCATAGGGATCGGCGAGGGGATCATCTGGACTGCCACGTGGAAGTACCGGATACTGAGCCAAGTCCATTTTACGATGTATTTTCGGTCCATTCACGCGAAAGCTGTGAAAAATTTGACATTCAATTAGCTGCTGAGCTATGATTAGCTAATTGCACTGGGAAACAAGATGCCAGATTGGGTAACCACCGGGCTGACTGCTAAAATCGCTCGCCTGCTCCCATAAGCAATAACAATTCTGTATGCTATCTGATAATCGTGGCAATCACATTGATGACGTCTGCTATTACCACATGCCCAGTCGGGCATTCTCTATCAATTTCCATTCTACCTTTTATCTTGCGGCTGTGCATCTTAATGAATTTTCCGATTGCCATGTTTCACTAGCAATTTGTTAACAGCCTTTTGCGTATACTCTTTCAGCAAGTGAGTACATTGGCTTTATGAGCAAGCAAATACTCAGATAAGGCATGGCAAACCGGAAAAGTCTCTATCTCCCACAGTTTTGGATTTGCGGTTGACCTCCACTATAGAGAACAGTTTAAATTAAAAAACAACAAACTCTATATACCCTACTAATTCAAAAGCTTGGCGAGTATCAGGCAGTCGGCTAATGGTAGTTCTCTTTGTAATTTTCATTTGTTTGTTTTCCCAACTACCGGAGATTGCCACAAAACAGTTAAAAATTGTATCGAACAGAGGCAACAACAAACGTTTGGGCAACCGAAGCAGCAACAGTTGAACGTTTTTTACTGTTTGTACTTCCCCTGGCCACCATCTCAGAGCCCATCTCAAATGTTTTTAGAACCGACTTTGAGTGTGAAACCCTCCGCTGGCCCCTTGGCACGCTTCAGTGGCGCTACGCCCGCTCGCACCTGTCGTATTGCTGATATACGAGACCGAACAGATAACTTAACCTGGCTACCACACTTTAATTTAGCCAAGTGCTAGCCACCTCCTACTTCTTCTTCTTCTCCTTCATCTTCTTGTTTATGTGTTCGGCTTACTCACCCACGTGGTCCGGCTGTATAGACGGTCTCTTCGATCTGTCCGCTCGCTGGACTACGCGAACCATAACGACCTCGCACGATGTTGTCTGGAGTGCCAGAGGCGCTGTGATAGTAGCCGCCAATGTCATCATTTGCATGTCTATCCAAAACAGTAATTGCGTGTGTTGCCCATGCGTGGTAGGCCAGAAAGAGAGAGACACAAAGACACAGAGGGAGAGAGAGATAGGTAGAATAGTACACAGTAAACAGTTAGTCAGCGTATACGTATTGTTGCCATTGCAAAATGGCATTAAAAGAGGTGTTAAAGTTAGCAAAAGGAGCCAGAGCGTGATATGAACTTTACCTGCGCTAGAGGTGTAAAAAACTATAGACTAAATGATTGTTGATGATGATGTGTATAAGAACGGAAAGATATATAATATAAGATAAGGCATAAGTTAGTTTTACAATCAATTTTATATATTCTTTAAGCACGTTAAAGAACTGAGTTTCAGCTTTCTATGAAATTAAAGTGGAATATACTATTAAATAATAATTATTTTATCCATCGTTTCTATTGACGAGGGGAGAAACTGACAGTTGAATAAATATAGTAATCAATATAGCTGCAAGCTAATTTGCCCTTTTCATTTTGTTCTGATTCCCTAATTTCATCTAACAATTAATCTGTCGCTCTAAGCAATGACATATTTTCCCAAAACGCCTAATCGAGGCATGCGAGAGTAGTCAGAAAAGTTTGGTAATTTACATAAAAAGTTTATGAATAATAATAAATATGATATATTATAGTTATAATAATAATAAGAATATTTATAATAATATATATTCACATTTTGTGTATCAATCTATCAATTAATATTTTTGTATTTAGTAAATTTTTCAGACTTTCTTCATATATTTCAATAAATCATAATATAAATAATTTGCTCAATTTATTAAAATAAATTAAATTATATTTTTTTCTTTTTATACTTTGTTCCCAAAGGGAAAAAAGTATATTGGTTTTGTGCAATGTCCGTCTTGCTGTCCGTCCGTCTGTCCGTCTGTCCGTCTGTCCGTCTGTCCGTCTGTCCGTATGAACGCAATATTTTTCGGCGCTATTAGAGCTAGAGACTTGAAATTTTAAACATATACTCATATATGCTCCCGAATTATAAAGTGTAAAAATTTTCCCGATCCGCCCACTAGGGGCGTGGCAAATCGGAAAACTCTTCCGCCCATAGTTAAGTTATCATACTAGATGATGAGCTAGAGAGTTGCAATTTGAAATGTATACTCGGGGTGACAACCCAAGTTCAAAAAGCTATGGCGGATATATCTACGCCCATTGGGGGCGTGGCAAATCGGGAAATACGTATCTTCTACACCGTTAAAGCTAGAACGCTGAAATTTTGCATGTGAGTTAATGTTATGATTCTAAGAAGATCGATCAAAAAGTTATATGTCTACGCCCATTGGGGGCGTGGCAAATCGGACCTGAATATATAGTGATTTTTCAAATTGTGCTATATTTTGAACACTATTGACACTAGAGACTTGAAATTTTGCATGTATACTCGGGTTGACAACCCAAGACTAATAAGCTATGGTAGATATATCTACGCCCACAGGGGGCGTGGCAAACCGCAAAAGTTTATATCTCCTACAGTTTTAGAGCTAGAAGCTTGAAAATTGGATGGCTGAGTTACTAATGTTCTCCTCTATCGATGCCCCAAAAATAATTTTTCAGCCTCTTTGGGGGCGTGGCATATCGAAAAATACCCTGTAATTTTCGCATTTTTGGAATGTAAGCAACCAAACTTTGCAGTCATGTTAGCCTCGGCCTTTTCTAAGAACTGGCAAAAAATTATGCATCTACGCCCACTGGGGGCGTGGCAAATCGGCAAAGAAGTTTGTTGTGGCCAACTGCATAATTCATGCATATAATAGCTTAGTAGCAATTGCTAAGATGGCAAAAAGCATTTTAACATAAATTTAATAATATTAATAAATTTAAAAAAATAAAATTGATAAGTTTTTGATTAATAAATAAAAAGTTTCCAGCGGGATTCGAACCTAGGTCTTTTGAAAACAACATGTAATCGTTAGCTAAACCTAAATCAATTCACAGCTGATCAGCTGACCAGCTGATCAGCAGCTTGTGACGAAACAAAACAATACAATCGCAATTCTTGCAATATGTATACACTTTTGGATGTGTATACACTTACACATAAATACATATATGCATGCATAGAAAAACTGCTTGCCACACAGCGTGGCAAATCGGAAAAATTGTTTTAGTTTTTGCTTAAATGCAAAATTCATATGCGTATGTTTATAAATTATCATCAATTGGCAGCAAGCATTTTATAATAAATATACAAATAAAAAAAAATAAAAAATAAATAATTTTTGAAAAAAAGGTTTCTGCGGGATTCGAACCCACGCACCTAAGTATAGCTTGCATAGTGCTTACCACCAGCGCCACTGCCCTGATATGCACTCCTTTAACTAAAACCAAATAAGATATTGTAATGCATTGCTAGAGCGCCTTTTGACAAAACTAAAATAACGATCGAAAAATTCCCAATTCAGTCACAATTCGTAGAATATTCTGGCATGCAAACTTTTGTATGTATACTTAGAAAATTGTGTATACTCGTATAGTGTGTACATGTGTAAATCTGTATGTATGTGTAGGAAAAACGTTTGTTGCTTGCCATGTACGTTTTCTAATTGCCGAAATATTTCGTTAATTAAATGTTTATTAAATAAATAAGATGCACCTATGGGAACAAAGTATATCGCAGTTAGTGGCGCCTAACTGCAACGTTCTTACTTGTTAATATTTATTTTTTGAAAATAATAAATATTTTTATAGAGTTTTAAAGTATATTTGAAAATTAAATTTGATTTTGATATTAGTATAACAAATTATATATTTTTAAATATCAGTTGAATATTTTCAATAATTATATATATTTTTTTAAATTTGAAAATATTTTATATATCAAATAAATTATCTAATAATTAGTTGACTATTTATACAGCATATTTAGCACACTTTAAATCGTTTTCATTAGCTAAAGTTCGTTTCTTATGTCCTTCACATTCTCTCATCTTCCATCATCATCAATCAAATTCATTAGTTAACACTTGATAAAGTTTTAAGAAATTTACAATTAAAGTTTTATTTATTCTAATATTTTTCTAATTAATTGTAAAATTCAAGTCACAAAATTTATAAACATTTTGGGCTATACCGAAATTGAAACGATCCATCGGCATTGATGGTATTATATTCGATTTCAGCTAAGACAGGATCACCGAAATGGCCAAATGCAGCACATAAAAGCCAAAGCAGGCGCAACATTTCCATAAATTTTGCAATTGAAATGGCTTGCAGCTGGGCTAAACAACTTTAAACGCCAATTAGACGCGCATCCTGCAAACACACACGCGCACACACAGAGAGACACTGGTACAGGTAGCTAGCTGTATAATGGAAGCACGAAAGGCAGCGACAAGAACCACACGACGGCTGGCGACTGAATGCGCCAGAGCGTTAGATCTTTGTATTTAAATACGATTCTCAGGCGAGGCAACCAACGGTGGCCAGCGATTCAGCTAAGCTCAGCTCGGCAGCAGCAGTAGCAGCAGCAGCTGCCACTTGTCTCACCTGACCACCCACCCACAAAAGTGGCAAGCCACGAAGATGAAAACAACATTTGTGTGCAAATTGCGTTACAAGACAAACAGCCAGCGATGGGAGAGGAGAGAAGCAGCGCGAAGAGCAGGGTGAGCAAAGACATGGCAGGTGAGAGAATTTGTTCTAATGATGGACATGCAAGTGGATTGTTCTGCTAGCTGCAAGCTGCAAAGCTGCTCGCTGCATGCCTGTTGCTTGGCTAACAATGTTTCCTATGCGCCTTGTTCAGTAAATTGCAGAACAGGAGAGAATTGGCAACAACAAAGAACGAATAGTCGTGTGCAGCTGTCTCTCTGTCTGTCTGTCAATTAGTTCGACTGCTGTTGCTGTGTCGTGCTTTGGCTTCCTGCTCGTTGACAATTTCTTCTGTTGCACGTGATCTATGCCACAAGCATTTCCTGTGCATTGAACCTGCCGCTGGCTGAGCGGGCAATTTGCAGTTAGACCACGCCCACTCAGGCAGCCTCCATCATCTTTGGCCATTATAAATTTGCAGCGCTACGGAGTCTAGGTCAGTGTCTTAGCTGCAATTTTCTTTTCGTCTTGCTGCAATTAAAGGCAATTACACCTTGGCCAGGGCAGGAAGAGTCTAGCCGCGCTGTAGTTCAAACACTTGCACAGTGGAATCACTGGTAGAAATATTTGAAATTGATAGAACTCTAATGCACAGTGCAAGAATTCAAATTGATATTATCGCTTATACATTTTTGGGGAAATAATTCCTATGCAAAGTGATCCACTGTGCGGCTATAGTCACAATTTCCGCCTAGGATGTGCCTAAACAGAAAAAAAAAAAAATGGTTATCCAACCTTTTTTAATGAGTCCAATTAGCGAGTGCCGAAGCTAAAACTAGTTATTGGCCATTGTTCTCTGTCTTACAAAGAGCAGCAGCAAAATATGTCAAACATTTTGATTAGAACTTTGGGCAGAGGGCGCTGTTAGAACGAAAGACTTAAGACACAAACTTGCCATCTTGGTTCGCTGCTCATGATTTACTGACCCGCAAGCTGTCCAAATGTGTGTGTTATGACTGCCGCCTATGAAGTCATATCTTGATTAGAGTTTAGTACGAATTCCGTTTACTCTAGTTGAATATGCTAATTTTTAGTATGCGGAAGAGTTTTGGCTCCATCTATTGGCCAATTGTGCAGTCAAATGGAGCCGCAATGGAGGCAACAATGTGGAATTGGAGTTGAATATGAACAGTTGCCTGCTGAAACAATGGAAATGAAACAAACGACGACACTGACGACGACGACGCCTTTGTACGCTGCTAAGGACAAGTTGTTGACTGAATGAATGAAACATTTGGAGGCAATTGCACGCATGGGAAATGTGCAACCAGTTGCAACTGTTGTTGTTGTTGTTGTTGTTGTTGCAGTTATTGCCATTGAACCACATACCCATAGAGCAAAACTGGAAATTCATATGCGTTTTCACTGCCAATAACAGTAGCAACAGCTGCAGCAGCAGCACTTGAGAGGAAGGCCATCAGCCAGCAATCCTGCAATTTATTGGGAAAGTGAAAACGCTTTCGTTTTCATTTGAAAATTTTGCCAGCCAGCCAGTCAATAGACAGTGAGTGGCCGAGGCGTTCAGTTCGATTAAAGCGCATCAATCAAAGCAGCATGAAAATTACACAACTTCTGCATATGTTAGGCGTTATAGCATCCATTACATCGTTGGAGTACATGATACGCTATCAGGCGAAGAAGAAGCGCTGCTTGAACCCGCCACGCACGGCCAGGCGAGTGGAGTCAGTGATCAGGGACTGCCAAGAAGAGGTCAAGAATAAGCTGGTGACAGGTAAGTCTTTAAATTGAGTGGACTGTCTTTGAGTGATACGAAACGCACTTCACCAGAGGCCTACGAGATACTCAAGGAGCAGGTATCCCAGGTGCAGCCACCGCTCCATACGGACGATGACAGTGTGGAGTTTATTGAGTCGATAGACTGGCCGCCCGTCCACAGCGAAATAGAGTTACAGCATAGCTCCCAAGAGGCACCACCCAATGCCAGCCGATACGAGTATATTGTCTACGATGAGCCCGAGCCCCGACGTCGCATGGCGCGGCTCGTGCGCAGCATCAAGCGCCTGGACGTCGCCAGCGCGGGCATTTATCATCCCACGCTGGTGCCACTCGAAGATAAACGCATAGCGGGCGTAAGTACTTCGGATTCGTCTTTTCATTGACTCCCAACAGATTTTTGCATTACGGCAATTAAGTTCAATGGCAGAACAGACGAAGTGCAACAAACGCTGCTTGCCATTGATTTGCCGTGTGCAATTAAAAGCATGTAAGAATTTGGCAAACGGGTATAGCCAACAAAGTAATGCACTGCAGAGAAGGGGTGTAAATGAAGTAAGTTGGGAGTTGAAAATGAGCTTAGGAGTCTAGACTAAATTTAAATGAGAATAATCTTGCAGAGTGTAGCTAAGAGAAATCGCCTGCAATGTATATGAAGGCAAAACATTTTCTTCATTCCCAGATTAAATTTTCAATTCTCCAACACCAATATACCCTCCTTCTCATTATGAACAGTGTATAAAAGTCAGGGCTACTACTGAAGCTAGACAATTGAAAGAAAAGCGCAGTTGCAGCCGTTGACGTTGCAACTTTTTGTTCTCACACCGCATGCTAAATTTGATGGCTGAAAATTGGATTTTATGTTTGCATTTAATACACATTAGCTGCTTTTTATGCATCAGCAAATTGAATGCGGCTTACGAATAAATTTCTGATTGTCTTTGCCTTTTTTATTGTAATTTTCTCTCAGTGTCTGCTGCACTGCGTGTATGCGAGGAACAACGCCATTGACAAGAATGGCTGGCCGACGCTGGACGGACTGGTTAGCTTTTACTCGGAAGGTGTGCATGAGCACGGTTTTTTTATGGCCACATTGCGATCCGTTAATCTCTGTCTGCGGGCCATGACCAATAAATATCACGTGAGTCGACGCGATCTGCCGCGGAAAGGCGAAAGCTGCGATTTGGCATTCGATGTATTTGACTGCATATCGGATCAGATAACAGGATATTGCCTGGATCAACATGGCAGATATTAAATGAGCATTCAATTAAATAGCATTACTAAATGTTGATTTTTTTAAAAAGCCTTCTTAAGTCAACATGAAAATTATTTAATTTCCGTTAGGTTAATTTATTGTATTTTGTTGAAAGCAAATGAATTATTATAAAAGAAGTACGTATCTAGACAAATGTTAACCGTGCCTTGATGTGCCATAACAGGAAATGTGCATATATTCAAACATAATTATTAATATAAATTATAATTAATAATTATATTACAATTATTTATTGTTTCATTAGCAATGTTTTTTTAACTTTAAATTTGTCATCAATTTGCTACTGCCATCTATTGTATATTGCTGACAACAGCAACTTTTGTTATTATATACGAACGTTGGATGGCGCCACTATCACACCTATGCATATGTTTGCACTCTGTTAATCTACCATAAGAAGACTAACACATGGACGGTTCGGTTTTCTCTATGTATGTAGTAACCATATATTAATATGGGAACTTTGATTACATTAGCTCAGCGTTAATCTAATTTGATTGAAATGACAGCTTCCAAATAAATGATAAGCGTCATCTATGTTTCATGTTCGCAGCTTTTTTTATTTTTATTTTAAAGCTGTTTACGGGAGCGTACATTCGTACTTTTCTAATTTTTAATTGTGTTAAAATTAGAAAAATGCATTCACTTTAATACCACTTAAATTTCTCTATTTCTAATTATTTATTTTCATAGATATTCAATATGCTGCAATAGAAGTAGATCTCATTAACAATTAAAAAATAAATAGGGTGGCCGTTTTTCTAGTATTAAATTAAAACTTTTATGTGGTATATTCGGATTAGCGGCATACGGTCACATAAGGCCGCGAGTTGGAACGCGAGTTGTTTGGAGCTGGAGCGTACGGAAAAGTAATAATTATAATTTATAAAAAAGTGAAAATATATAGTGCCACATAGAAAAAATAGCATTGTTAAAATTGTGTTGCTATTCCATTAAAATTAGGTACTATAACCACATTTCAATTTCGATTCAAATCAGGCCATGTTCCAATTGAGGTCAAATTCGTGGAATAACTGTGAAGCTTCAGCTACTTTAATATCTACAATTTTGCTGCATGCCTGTTAAAACAGTGAATTGGAATGGAAAAAATATCTAGTTCCAAGTGCAATGTTACAGCTTTAATAGCATAATAATTTTCCTTGGCCCTCAATATAGAAGGCTTATATAATGCAAGTGGGCGTTTGTTTAATGCGCGTGCGCTTTCTTTAAATCTTGAAAAGTGAAATTTCTCAATTGCTTCTACTGCCGGCCAATATATGTACGTCACATGTTTTCGTAAAAGTCGTCTGTGAATATTGCAATGATGACGCAATTCTGCGTTAGTCAAGTCTCTCAGTGCCGCGTGTGCTTTTTGTGCCAGTGAATCACCATGCTTAAAGCATTTTTACTCGTGCTTGTTGCTACTGCTGCTCTTGCTGTTATTGTTCTTGTTGCTTCCCTCTCGTTTTGCGAAAAGAGCGGCCGCATAGTCCATACTTTTTTTGTATTCAGTATGTATTTTCTTGTTGGAGATGCGCAGCAATGCCACGGACTGCCATTGGCTGTCACTGTAAATAATAGCAACAGGTAGCGTGATCAGTCACGACGAAGTCACCGACTCAGCTCTCGTTGCTATTGCTCAATGAACGCACGCGGTCTTCAAAATTACAAATGCTAGCAGCTCTATGTGTGTGTGTGTGTCGGAGTCGTCCTCATTTACCTGAAGTTGTTTTGCATGTGCGATTGAAGTCTCCAATTCTCTTTCAAGTTTGGGGGCTCGTCTAGTCTCCACTTGCGACTGCAGCTGCAATTGGTCTGACCAAGTGGTTTGTGTCTCGGCTAACTGGCATATTTTGCCCATTTCCAATAAAAGCAGCTGGCAGAATGCGCGTTTGAACTTGAAATTTTTATTGATTAGCAAGTTAGGCACACACATGCATACATACCTACACACCTTTATAGCTTAATCAATTTTGAATTATGTACCTTCATAATTTTAACATGAATTGCTAGCGCCCAGTCATACCTCCACTCTCTTCCATTCTTTGCTTAGGCGGCCCATTTCAAAAGGTGACGAACATTATCGAATTTAGAGCGGACTTTGAAATGATTGTAAACAAAATCTTTTGCTACAAATGGAACCTAGACATATACATACATACTTATATAGATATGTCTTTCTTGTAGATATGTGATAAGGGCAAGTACGATAAGTGATTGTTATCACTGTGCGCTTGGCCCCTTTTACATACACAGATAAACATAAATATATTTGAATATATGTACAAATATATATGTGTATACGTATGTGTATACGTCTACATCTACATCTAGCTTATTTGGTTTTTGCGCTGTCATGTGCCTTTTTATCGCTGATTTTGTTTTTCTAACGTTTCGTTCCAACGTACACCAAGCAACAACAAAATTCGATTTCTACAAAAATGTTTCGAGTGTTGTTTTCTACTCTCTTCGCTGCATACAGTTCGGGGTCTGGGTAATCTTTCGGGTGCTCTGCGCCGCTACGTTTAGTCGACGCGTAGCACTCAGCACGAACAAACCGTTTGGCAGCGTATCTCTCAGATACGACGTGACGAGTAAATATCTAAATATTCTGTTCGTTTTTCATTCCAAAAGCATATTTTTCGTCTGTTACGCATAATTAAGGAGCTCAATACAACAGTTAATTATTAAATAATAGAAGTGTCACGGCAATTTCCTATCGGAAATGTAGCATTCAATTGTCGTTCAAGCATCTATAAATATATATTCATATACATATGTATATAATTTTAATTAGCAGTAAATATACATATGTGTGTTGTTACGCTATCATTATAAAATATATGACAGTATTCTATATAGCTGACTCTCACGCGAGTTTTTTTGCACTTATGTAATCGGTTTTCGTAACCGAAGCGTCGGCGTTGACGTCGACGTCGACGTTGTTTGTGGGACAGAAAAATATAATTGCAAAGAAAACGAAATCGAAAAAGTTTGTGTGTGAAAAATAAAGCAAAATAGGCAAACAGATAAATAACGGCATACAAACTTAAGCAAACACTCACTCACACATTGTCAAACTAAGGCTAGAAAGAGATGCAGCTATTCGTTGGCGAACTAATTACATTTGATTTCATTTACCTTGTTTTGCTGCACTTTCAAATACCTCTTGAGCGATTATGTGAGCGTTTGGTGACCGCTACATTGAACCGGTTTACACGCACACAGAGATTTGCAGTGCACTATGCTTAACCCACATAATGTGTGTGTGTGTCTGTGTGTGTGTGTGTGGTAATCGCTGACAAATTCGAGTGGCTGATCAATGATCTCGGTAGAAACATGACCAGACACCAAGCTCGAGCTTAAAGTCAAAGCAAACCACGCGTCGCTGATAAGCGCATGTGACCTGACTTTCGTGCCTTGTCTTCTATTGCCACGACTATCGCACGCGCCTTGGCAGGCTTATCAGGTTTCAAAAAAGAATTTCATTTATTAATTAAAACATTTGCAAATGCGAGTGCAGAAAACGTTTTCAATTTGACTCATTTTCGCCTAACTGGCTTTAGATAACGTCTGGGGGGCTGGTTGATATTGTTAATCTTATCCTTATTTCGTTTCAACCAGGCCAGACAAATAAAGCAAATGATATACGATTGTTGCTTCACGAAATAATCAAAGTCAGGCTGACAATTGCGCAGCACATAAAAAAAACTGAATAAAAAAACCCAAAAAAAAAAAAAACAAAAAAAAAAATCCAAACGAAACAAGCAAAAAATAATAAATATATACACCTATGTATATGTTTATATATATAATACATATGTACAACATTTCACCACAGTGCAGATGACTTGTTTTTGGCTATCTATCAAAAAGGCGAAAGCAAAGCGAACGAACGAACAAGCAACCCACGTCTTCCCATTGAAACGTCATCGGCAGCTAACAGTGGGTCACGTGTCTGGCCGAGAGAACGAGCAAGACAGAGACAGAAATAGAGAGTTATAGCTATAGCTATAACCCTGGTCTGTCCAACAGTCTAGACTTTTATCACATACATGCACATACGCATGTATTTGCATTAATCATAGACTTCGTTAACTTGTTTTCTCTTTCATAATCACCATTAGTTGGCAACAAGTTTGCGCCTTTCTTGCGTCAAATGACGTCAAAGCCAAACATATATTTTGGCATTATATATATATAGATTTGTCACTTGTTTTACGGCGAACTGTGCATTATCTTATCAGGCTTACAAAAGACGTCTACTGTCTGCCGCCTGCCTGCCTGCCTTGACTGCATAGCACTTGTCCAAACACAACAACAACAATAACAATAACAACAACTGCAGCAACAAGTCTTATATTAGCTATTTGTCAACAAACAAGCTCTCAGTAAAGCCTAATTGAAAGCTGTTGCTGTAATTGCCTTATCAATAGTGCGAGTGTCTATTGCGGTCTATTGCGTGTGACAGCCTATTAATATGCTCTCAATTATTATTTCTATTTCCATTTGCAGTTATATTTTATAAAGCCACAAAATGCATAGAGCACACACGGCCTTTAGTCTGGCGTTATCGCCCATGGCGCATAAAAACTTTGCCACATGGCTGCTTAACAGCAAGAGCAGCCAGAAGGTAAGTGAATAAATGTATTATCAAATATATGTATATAAATCTAATCATTTGATTATTCAATAGCTGATCAAGGCCAGCGCAGCATCTGCTGTTCGCACCTACAATTCAGCGGCTGCGGAACCGTTTGCCAATGGCAGCACCGCATCCTATGTGGAGGAGATGTACAACGCCTGGCTGCGTGATCCCAGCTCTGTGCACACTGTAAGTGGGAAGTTAATTTTAGAAAGCATGGCAGTTCAATAGCCTTGGACCGTAAATTAAACATGTTTCTTTGTTTAAGTAAATAAAAATCGAGGCAGTTGTGATTGAAAGAATCGAATATCGTCAAAGTTAGATTTGTATAAGCTAAAAGTTAATCATGATTTAGCTAATAGGTCTATTTATAATACTTACTTCTTAATTTGATCTGTTATATATTATATGCAGATGAAAGCCCGATAAATTAAAAAGTAAGGCGAAATTCGCTTATAGAAAGTCATTTGTCCACTTACTCAAGCGTAAACTCATTCGATAAACAGCTCATATATTGTGAATTTAAAGAGAAACATGTTTTTTTTATAACTCAGCTCAGGTTATTGAACGCCTACCTGTATGCATTTCCATATATACTTTGATTATACCATTTGTATTTTATTTCCCATTGCAGTCCTGGGATGCTTATTTCCGTAGCAACTCGTATGTGAGCCCGCCCAATTTGGCTCCCGTGCAGGCAAACACGTTGCCATTGACGGCCTTTAATTTCGGAGGCGCTGTCAGCGCTGCGCCCGACTCCAAGACCATCGATGACCATTTGGCCGTTCAGGCCATTATTAGAAGCTACCAGGTATGATTGTGCTGGATCCACAGTACAACAGCTGCTACCCCTATAATAGAGTTGAACAGTTGAGATTGCAGAGCAAAGCGTATCTATTTGTTGGCGCTTTTCGTTTCCTTTTGTTTCGTGTACATTTTGCTGTTCTATTATGATTTTCATTTAGGTTTCTATTTAATGTTTATGTTTATGGTTTTTATTAGAGCTGCCCGCCCTACGATCAGTTTTCTGTGTTTCATCAAAAGCAGAGTCACACATACACACTCACACACACCCGCATACAAGTAGTTTGAGAATTTTTATGTTACTCCCCCAACCCATGGCAATGCCCTATATATACCCTTCCATTATGCGATTATTGTTTACACATCCAGTAGATTTCTTCTTTTGTATGTGTAATTAGTTTGTTTGGAAAGTTGGAGCACATCAAGAGTTGGGCATCAAAACTAGTTTCATCTCAGTTATAACATATCTACGTACATGATTAGTTGATAATTAGGAGTTAAACTTTTATGTTCTTCTTTGTCATTGATTTAGCACAGTTATTACAGCTTGCTCAGATCTCTGATATGGTATTCACTTGGCTTTATTTCCTTCCTATGCACCACATTTGATTTCCCTTAAACATATATTTTTCCTTATATTGATGGGTAGTTAGTTGAATACAGAACAACAATATAACCTATTAAACTCTACATATCTGTGTATAATCAAATTATAAATATATCTATGTGTATGAATATATGCATATGTATATATACTATATACTATATATATATAGTCACGTGGTCATTTGGCATCTGATCTGGATCCGCTTGGAATTTTAACACGCGAAAAAACCGTTTGCAAGGATGGTCTTGCACGTCGTGCTAATGAGGATGTGCTCAGGCAGCACTCTGGTTTTTTGTTTGGTAAATTCTTTTTTGCAAAAATCTATACAACAAATATTTAAGAAAAAAAAAAAACAATCTATAATATAGACACCCATTCCACGCCCTCAGTTGCACCCATCCAATACCATTTACACACACAACATGCTTTGAAGCCTACTTAACCCATTCGTTAATATACTTAAATATTACATGAAATTCGGAGTTGATGAAAAAAGGCACCTAGGCAGGGCATAGTGACTCTTTTACCTTAATCATAGATCTTAAATTAAGCCAGTTGTGTCTCTCTTTCTATATATAGTCGAAATACGTTCTTCTTAAGTGTAAGTGTATGTAACAACGTCGGTGTGTTGGCTTTTTATTCTCGCAGTTATCTTTATCTATATATCTATCTGTTGTCCTAGTGCACTTCATAGAGTTTCGTTACTCACTTCGCTTTTAAACGTTATATAATCGAAGTCTTTCAAAACCAAACCTAACTAAGAACCAAAACATTTCTTGCTATGCTTTAAATATGCTTTCTTTGTTTTCTGTCAGCAATTCAATTTGTTTATGTTTTCTTTTTTCGCTTTAATTTGTTTATGCTATATATAATTTATTAATTTTTCTTATATTTTTTTTTTCATTTCATTTACTTCTAACTGCTTTCTAACCCGCCCAACAAAAAAAATATCAAAAATGCTATATATATATAAACGATATATAAAAACTGCAATCGAACGCAATTCGTCAATTCGAAAAAAAAAAATCAAAACAAAACATAACAAACGTTAAAACAAATTCAAAATTCTTTCTCTCTCTTGTATTATGTGTGTATTGTGCAAATTAAACAACTACGACACACACGCAAACTTAAATAATACCCTGTAAACACACACAATCAAATTGTAAACTGACACACGTTAGATTCGAGGACATAATATTGCTCACCTTGATCCACTCGAAATTAATACACCAGATTTACCTGGCAACAGCTCGACGAAAACCATTTACGCTAATTTCAGTTTTGGTAAGTAAGGCTTAGAGGCTTAATAAAAAATAGAAAAATCAAAAACAGAAACAAATGAAAAACAGGTGGAACGCGTCCTTAATACGCCAACTCCGCCCACAACAACAACCCACACACACACAACACACAACAGATAAAAATTAAAAACAAAGAAAACAAATCATTGTCCTTTTGGTTTCTTAACTTGTGTTTTGTTCCTCTTACTTTTCGTACTATATATATATGTATATAAAACCTGCCAATACAACGTTGTCTTGTGTACCATAGTAAATCCCCTTTCATTTTGTACTTTTCATGCACACAATCAAATTGAAAAAAAAAAAAAAAAAAAAACAACAAAAATCAAATCAAAAAACAAAACTCCTCGATTTCTAGAACCAAGTAAATATCCGCTATAAATTAAATATATATATTTATTATTATATATTGCTCAAAGTAAATTCTCATAAATTATTTTCATTATTATCATGCAAACTATTTTTTTTTTTTCCTCTTATGTTCCATCTTAAGTTTTCCAATTAGATTGCATGTTGTCAATTGTTTATTGCTATTGTTGTTAGTTAAAATCGTGATAGAAAGTGAACAAGTTATGTAATCAAATGAAGCAAAACCAAATTCCAATATAAATTTTGTTCAAAGTGTATTAAGTCTTGCATGCCTTGGTGTTATTCAGATACATACAGACATATATATGTGTATATAATCATAAGAACAAAGAACAAGCCGAGAACTTAATAAATATGTAAATACTTACATATAGAACAGATCAGCATGCATCTGTAAATAATATATATATATATATAGAACCACAATTTACAGACTATACAATCATTACACTCCGAATTTCAAAAAATGCCTACAAAAACTAATCAGCATCATTTAAAGAAAGTGACTTATTCAAGCACACTTACTAATAGTTTTATCCTCTATAAAAATCAATCCCAAATCCAACCCAAAAAAAAAAAAACAGGCGAGCAGGATATGGAACGTCAATTCAAGTTGCCAAGCACTACCTTCATTGGTGGCGATGAGGCCTCTTTGCCACTGAAGTAAGTTGAATCAATAAAAACTACTTTATATTCAGTTACTTTCACTCTCATCTTCTTTTTCAGGGAAATTCTGAATCGTCTGGAGAATGTTTATTGCAATAAAATCGGTGTTGAATTCATGTTCATCAATTCCTTGGAGCAGTGCAACTGGATTCGCAAGCGCTTTGAGACGCCGGGCGTCCTCAACTTCTCGCCAGAGGAGAAGCGTTTGATTTTGGCCCGTTTGACACGTGCGACCGGCTTCGAAGCCTTTCTGGCTAAGAAGTACTCGTCGGAGAAGCGCTTCGGCTTGGAAGGCTGTGAGATTATGATTCCAGCCCTGAAGGAAATCATTGATGTGTCCACAGAGCTGGGCGTCGAGTCTGTCATTATGGGCATGCCACATCGTGGACGTCTCAATACGTTGGCAAACGTCTGCCGCAAGCCCCTGAATCAAATCTTTACTCAGTTCGCTGGACTGGAAGCTGCTGATGATGTAAGTGTTGAAGAGAAAGTAATATTTAGTAGCAAGTCATCACATTTCCCCTTCGTTCCAGGGCTCCGGTGATGTGAAGTATCATTTGGGTACATATATTGAGCGTTTGAATCGTGTTACAAACAAGAACATTCGCCTGGCTGTTGTGGCCAATCCATCCCATTTGGAGGCCGTTGATCCTGTTGTGCAGGGCAAGACACGCGCCGAGCAATTCTATCGCGGTGATCAGGAGGGCAAGAAGGTTATGTCCATTCTCATTCACGGTGATGCTGCCTTCTGCGGCCAGGGCGTTGTCTATGAGACGATGCACTTGTCGGATCTGCCTGACTACACGACGCACGGTACTATCCACGTGGTAGCGAACAATCAAATTGGCTTTACCACAGATCCACGTTTCTCACGCTCATCGCCCTACTGTACGGATGTTGCTCGTGTCGTCAACGCACCCATTTTCCACGTAAATGCTGACGATCCGGAGGCGGTGATGCATGTGTGCAAGGTGGCTGCTGAATGGCGGGCTACGTTCCACAAGGATTGTGTTATTGATTTGGTTGGCTATCGTCGCAACGGTCATAACGAGATCGATGAGCCGATGTTCACGCAGCCCCTTATGTACCAAAAGATTCGCAAGCACAAGAATTGCTTGGATCTGTATGCTGATAAACTGATTGCCGAAGGCACTGTTACCGCTGAGGAGGTAAAATCTGTGGCCGCCAAGTACGAGAACATTTGCGAAGAAGCCTTTGCTCTGGCCAAGACCGAGACGCACGTGAAGTACAAGGATTGGTTGGACTCGCCCTGGTCTGGCTTCTTCGAGGGCAAGGACCCACTGAAGGTGGCGCCTACCGGCGTCAAGGAGGAGACTCTGATTCATATTGGCAATCGTTTCTCTTCGCCTCCACCCAATGCAGCTGAATTTGTTATTCACAAGTGAGTTAACTGCACAAACTAATTCTTATATCAAATAATTATTATGTTTAATCGTTTTTCAGGGGTCTTATGCGTGTTTTGGCTGCTCGCAAGGCGATGGTTGATGAGAAGGTTGCCGATTGGGCTTTGGGCGAGGCCATGGCCTTTGGTTCGCTGCTGAAGGAGGGCATCCATGTGCGTCTCTCCGGTCAGGATGTGGAGCGTGGCACTTTCTCGCATCGTCACCATGTGCTGCACCACCAGCTGGTTGACAAGGCCACCTACAATTCGCTACAGCACATGTACCCAGATCAGGCGCCTTACTCCGTATCGAACAGCTCGCTTTCTGAGTACGCTGTGTTGGGCTTCGAGCACGGTTACTCTATGACCAATCCCAATGCCTTGGTGTTGTGGGAGGCTCAGTTCGGTGATTTCTGCAATACCGCTCAATCCATCATCGATCAGTTCATCTCCAGCGGTCAGTCGAAATGGGTGCGCCAATCAGGCTTGGTTATGCTGTTGCCCCATGGAATGGAGGGAATGGGCCCTGAGCATTCGTCGTGCCGTGTCGAGCGTTTCTTGCAGATGAGCTCTGACGATCCCGATTATTTCCCACCCGAGTCCGATGAGTTTGCCATCAGACAATTGCACGACATCAACTGGATAGTGGCCAACTGCACAACGCCAGCGAATTTGTTCCACATCTTGCGTCGTCAAATCGCCTTGCCCTTCCGCAAGCCTTTGATTCTGTGCACACCCAAGTCGCTGCTGCGTCACCCGGAGGCCAAGAGCCCCTTCAGCGAAATGAGCGAGGGTAGCGAGTTCCAGCGTATCATACCCGACCGTGGACCCGCCGGTGACAATGCCAGCAATGTTAAGAAGGTTGTCTTCTGCACGGGTCGGGTCTACTACGACCTCACTAAAACGCGTGCCGAGAAGCAATTGGAGAAGGACATCGCTATCGTGCGTGTGGAGCAGGTATGTCTTTGACTTATTTTCTATATGTAATAAAATTCCACTAAATAGAGTTTTCGCATAACAGATATCGCCCTTCCCCTTCGACCTGATCAAGGAGCAAGCCAATCTGTATAAGAACGCGGAGCTTGTCTGGGCACAGGAGGAGCACAAGAATCAAGGCTGCTGGACATATGTACAGCCACGTTTCCTAACCGCTCTTAACCACAGCCGTGATATCAGGTGCGTATTTAGCTTTAAGCCACCATCCTATCTACACAGAGAAACACAGAAATCCGCCCCATATGCCACAACAAGTTGCACTCTCTTTACTCTTTCTCTGTTTTACTCTTACTCTGTATCTTATATTTCTCTCTGTGGATTTGAACGCTGATTTCTGCAGTCTTTCTATTTCTTCCGTTGATTTTCTGTGGTTTCAATTAATTTAATTTAAATCTACTGCACTCAATGCACTCTGGTTACTTTATTATTTATTGTCACTCTCTTGAAGTGTTCTGAGGCAGTCTCTCTTTTGGTATTCTTTGAATTTGATTTGGTTCTCTCTTAATTTTAAAACAATTTCCAGCTGTTGCCTTAATATCACATTTGTTTTTAACATTCCTCATACTCATCGCATTCAGCACTGTCAACGCTTAAGCTAATCTTTTTTTCCAGCTTTTACTAATTTTCTTTTATGTATCGTAGCGTGTTCGGAGTATATCAATTTTTACCTCTTAGCTGCGATCCTTCTTTTACTCTCTTCCTCTTTCTCTATCTCTCTCTATCTTCGAGCAGACCAAGTCTTAGATCTCTCAACAAAACACAATTCCACACACACACACACACACTCTCATAGTCAACAGACTGTTACAAAAGTGACTCACGTGTGAACTAGCTTTTATTGCTTTTATTGAACCAACCAGACACAACACACAAACACGCACATGCACACACTTTTATACACCGATACATACACATACATATATCGTATCATATATTTTATAATTTGCATGGCTTATTTAATTGTTAATTTCTTGATTTTTGATCTCGAAGTATTATTATTATTTAGTGTATCGTTTATCTTATTTAACTGATGATGTTACTTAAGATCAAGAGTGTTCTATTTTGTTCCTTGATTTCCTTATATATCCCTTCCGTTTGTTTGAGTACCAATTGGCAAAGCAATTATACGTAATATTCAATGTAAAAAAAAAACAAAAAACAAAATCAAAAACCAAAAAACTTGTCCTCTCTTTCTCTCTCTCTCTTTCTCTCTCTGTGTATGTGTTATTGTTACAGCCAAAGCGATGAACAATCCACCTTCTCCAATTCAACTTCTACTACTACCACTGATAATACTAATCAAGAATTCGATACCGATTCCGATTCTAACTCCGACAAAAAATCGAAACCCTGGCTAAGTCGCATGTTCGCCAGCGATAAAAGTGATACCGTTACAACGGAATCGAGCAGCGTTGCGGGCGAGTTTAATGCCGCCAAGCATTTCGATTTAAAGAACGTACGACACGATTTCAATAGGCCTGCAGGCATTGCGGCCGCCCCCGGCGTTCGCAAAGCAAAAACCGGACGTAAAATTAGGTGAGAGGGCAGAGATATCTCGTAATACTACTGCATACTCGATGCGCGTCAATTGAACTACTTAACCTGCCTAACTATAACTATCTACGATATCTATCTATCTATCTACTACAACTATATAACTATATCTATCTGCAAAATATAACAACCAACAATTTGAACAACTCCAAATTTTAACTAAATACCCTCGTTTTGAAATTTTTGGAGTATCTGCATTTTGTTTTTAATACACAACCCTTCCCCCCATTTGCGTTTGTTTCTTTTTGTTCTCGTTTGCCGTTTCTCATCCAAGCGCAATTTGGCATGTCTATTAATATGCCAACGGCATTCATACCCACTCTTATACTCTTTTGCTCTTATACTACTTTCATTCTGTACTACTAATCAACTCCACACAAACTCTATAAATACTTACTATCTTCTCTTTATGTTTCTTTTTTACGTTTACTTCTGTTCTTAGCACGCGCATTTTTGTATGTTTTTTTATTTACTGATATTACGTACCCCAAACAAAGCCTAAGCCTGAGTCTAACTGATCCATAAATGTTTGTTTGTATGTTTGTTCAATGTTTGTCTTATAACCGGAGCAAACAAACATACACAAATCTACCTACATATACATCACAATATACGAGATCTATATGTCTATACAGATATAGTTTTAGACAGATCGGCATAGATAACTATTCAGAAATGCAAAGACTGAACTTCATTCAAGCTAAAGTTTCGTATAATTCAAATTCCATTTGTTATAGATTTACCTCATAGGTTCCACATTTTCAGGCATTATCTCTTAATCAATGTGATTTATATCTCTATTTGAAATAAATGGTTTGGGGTTGTGTTATTGTCAATATGTCATTTCTTTTGTGGGCTGGTGATCCACTGATTTGAACTACGCTCCATTACTTTTGTTATACCATTATTTATAATACTTTGCGCTGGCTTAACAAACTCATATTCTCATGGCCTTATAACTGAACTATCATATATCAATATATGAAAGATCATAAGTCTAATGCATGTTCTAGTCTAACCAAATCAAATTTAGTCAAACTGTTATGTGTACTCACTGACTGATGTCTATATTGAATGTGATTTACTATATATATTTATGACCCTGACAATTCACAGCTATGCTGGACGTGCCTGTGGCGCCTCAACTGCAACTGGATCGAAGGCCCAGCATATTCGGGAGTTGAACGCCCTGCTCAACGATGCGATTTCGACTTAAGAGGAACATGCATGCAAACACTTTTGGAATGTGGATCAAGCTGGATGATTAACTAAAGATGAAGTGAAAATGAATATTAAGTATGTTTATATATTTTGTAATAGAAACAAACGTCTTTGATACGATTTTTTCTGACGACGAAATTGTTGAGTGCATATTGTGTGAAAGTAATGAAATTTTAAATATTAGTTTAGCCAAATTGTTGAAAGTGAGCAAGCAACAAACAAACAACAACAACTAGAACACAACATGTTTAAAGCCTAGCAATTAAAACAAAATCCAACTCAAAATCCACACACTAAACAAAAAGAAAAACAAAATCTTTGAAGTGAAGAATTCAAATTCTAGTAGTTAAAATACACAGTCACACACACACATCTATTCTATACATATATAGAAGAAGAGAAAGCAAATACATTTTCAAAATGAATGTAATTTTATTTTATTTTTATGCTTAATTATTTATTTTATTGTATTATATATTAATTAACTATCTCAAAAAAAAAAAGAAGAAAGAAAGAAAAGAAAAAATCTATGAAGAAGAGAAGAGAGAAATTTCTAAGTGTTTTTGTTTGCCTTTTGCTTAAGTTATACAATTTTGTTTTTTAATAAACGTAAAGAACATATATACTATATATATATATGTATTATGTATATATACATATATGTTAGTTGACTCATACGAGCGGCGGATCAACAATGTTTATCAGGGAATATTTTGAATCAGTTACTAAGTATATGAAGTGTATCAAAGTATGTAATTGGGGAATGCTTTAAGTAATTTTACTGTCACAATTTTTGAATATACTTAGTATTAAATGAAAAGTGCGATACATATACATACTTGAAAATACCTATATAAATATATACATATATTTTTTGTTGGGCTTACCTGCCCGCCGGCACCATTTTTGCGGCACTTGTGCTATAATTGATTAATCGATTTAGTACTCATATTGCATGACATATTGCACCATTTTGTAGCACCAATATTTGATATTGAACGTAGAGTGATAATAAGAAGAAACAACTTTAAAACTATTTTACTCGCAAGGGCGAATATATAAGAGAGTATATGTGTGTGTCGAACGAACGAAATCAGCTCTTCTACTCAATAAACCTTTTAATATTTCTAATCTAAAAAAATAAAAAAGAAACAAAACAAAGCCCCTACTTTGCACCAGCGATATAACTTGCTAAAAGTCTAAAATATCGTAAGTAGCATGTTAACATTAAAAATTTACTAACAGTTTAAAAAAAATAAAGAGAGTATATGTGTAAAGCGGATGAAGAATAAAGAATATATATACAATTAAGCATAAATAAATGACTTTGACTGGGACTTACAATGCTGTAAATATAGAGGAATTACGCAGCTAAATAAAAATTATGTGATAAGAAACAAACTGGAATGTTTTATCTAGAAGCCTCGAGCTAAATAATTTATAAATGCTCTACGAATTAATGTGACTTACACTAGTAATTATACTAAAAAGTTTCCAGGCTTTTATAGATGCCATGGGGAGACGGGACTAGACGAGAAATTTGTCAAGCTCTGCTCTGTGGCAGTATCAGTTGCACTCTCAAAAAGACTTCTACTCATAGCTCGCAAATAACTGTTAACCGTTTGAACTTTCACACTCTGTACACGAGATCAGCCGAACTAAATCATACTCTCTCGCTCTTGTTCTCAGCAACAGCCTTCGGTTCTTTTCGTATTGACATTCGGTTGAGCGCTTGGCGCTCGTGCCACACGAATCGTTATGCTCTTTTCCCGAACACCGTTTAGGGAGCGATACGATTGATGCTCGTACAACGAAGTTCAGTAAGTGAGCTGAGAACTCATGGCAGTCTACGAATTCTCGCTCACGTCTGAATCACGAAGACAACCCTTGCATGCATACCAATACATACACAAAGACTTTACTTCACAGCAAAAATCCCGAACGAACTCGTTGAAGAGCCGACGCAATCGGTTGCGCTCTGAGTTTTTCTCAAAAGGGAGTATTTGTACTTAAGAAACGCACACTTAAATATACTAATACATATTATACTATCTACTCTTTCGGCTCTGACAATGTTAAGTTTTATTGTAAAACCTCTTTTACTTGCCATTTTTCCCCTTAAGAGATTTGTCAGCTTCTTTTATATTTGTCTGACTTTCTTCCGAAGAAATCTTATATAGGCCTATCATTAACTGCTTATAATCCTTGTCTTTATCAAAACTTATATTTATACATATATGTATGTATATTGCTCATACGCCTAGTCACGCCCTTTACCTTATAGCGCAAAGAGTTATACTAGCACTGCATTTAAGGCTGGCAGCTTAAAATCAGCCTCAACCTTCTTAGCCAAGTTTCTTGTCATATCGAACAAGTTTTACAGCTTATCAATTATCTCGCCTAGATTTTCCATAGGAAGTGAAGCACGTAGCATTTTCCAGTTTCGATTTTCACTGTCATTCTACATTCGCAGTCTATTTGTATTCTCTGTGCGCCGCACTTTCACATCAACTGGAGGCTCTGCTATGATCGGCTTCTTCGTCGTCGTCGTCATCGTCTTCTTCCTGTCTGACAACTTGGACAACTCAAATTGGGCAAGTAAAACGCTCACTTTTGGCCAATTTTCGCACAGGTGGGCAGCAACGAACAACTGGCCTATGGACACACACACACATACATATATAGTTTCTGTAGACAACCATTAAAGCAATTCCATTGAACATCTTCGAGCGTTTTACTTTACTTTCTAATGTCCGGCGCAGCATTTCTTGTTTTGTGCTGATCGAGCCCCTTGGGCGATAAAAAGGCGAGAGTGCGTTTTTGGTAATAACATGTCTTGAATTCTTTATTGATTACAATATTTTTTTTTTTTTTTTTTTTGCCAAAAAATGGGAACAGCTGGCATGATTAGTTTACCGTTTCAGTGCTTGGCAATGTAAGAATGAACTTAGCCTGATAGCTTTAGCTGTGCACTATACAGCCTATGAGACGCACATTTAATTCGCTCACACATTCCATTCTCCAAATATCAGAGAGCAAACTCCAGTTGTGGCACCTTAAACACCCTGTGCTAAGCAATTACATATGCGCATAATGCATATTCCTTTTTAGGTACGAAGCAACAACAGAAAACATCGTCGGAAAGCTCTTGAGAAGAATTAACTCTTTACGAAGTCATTGCTTTAGCGCACTCGCTCATCCCATTGTCACTGCGTTATTTGTAAGTAGTCTTCGTTAAGCAATTGTTTTCGCGCCCCTTTTCTTTATGCACACAATTGCTTCCCACTAAGCTGCTGGACTATACGCGCCGTCGCAGCTGAGAACTTCGCCTGTAAGCTTTAGCGAAGTGACACACTAATTGGCTGCTGGCCAAGCTTTTCAATGCCCATTTCTTTATTGTAGCGTGCCTTCGTGCGCTCTGACCTCGTCGGCAGCAAAGCTTCAGCAGGCAACTTCGTATCGTCGCGACGTCTGCCGTTGGCAGCATGCGCCGCTTCAGCTTTAGGTCTTGCTCACTTTTCAGTCTGTTTGTGCCCGCGAACGCGATCGTAAGAAAGCAAATAAAGCAGAAAAACGGGTCGCATTCGCACTGGTATTCCGAATCCGATTCGATTCGCCTACGTTTTACGGTTTCGGTTTACTATTGTTATCGAAATCAATTGGAATTGTGCAACAGCCTCAATGATTGATCGAATGTGCTACGTTGCCCATTAAAACAAAAGTAAAAGTGTGCACGCCACAAGATGTGGCAAGTGCTGAACAACACTGCGAAAGTGTATAAAAATTCGCATTGAAAAGCTTTTGTTGCTTTCATCTCTGATGCATAATGCGCGCTCAATTTGTATATGAAAGAAGTCGCATAATACAAATAGTATATTTATATAACAAAGCAATACAAAAGCAGTGAAGTGTTAGATTATTCATATTATAAATCAATAACCGTTAAGGAAAAGCCGTCAAAATGTAAGTGCATCGATAAGAGTTTAATTTTGATGACACACTAAATATTTTATATTAAAAGTTGAGAGTAAAGAGCATTCTGATTCGCCTGTATTTGTAGAACTCTTGAGCTGATAAAAAGTTGCTCTTATCATGTAGCTAGCTTCCACAGAAGCACTCACATATATATACATATACATGGATATATCTTAGCTTCCTCTGATATCGAATATCATTGAAAATTCTCTGATTCATGCAATTTGTATTTGTTGTTCAGTTTTGCTCTGCTTTAATCTTAAGCCATAAGCCAGCCACTCTCACACACATATACATATACATACATACACAGAAAATTGATTTATTTGTTTGTTTGTTTTTCTGATTTTTTTTACGCCCCTCTTTGCCAATTTACGTACTTTAGAAAGCTGCTAAAGACAAATAAAGGTTGAAACTTCAGCGAGATACGTTGAAAGTTTTGCCCGCCAGCTAAGATTCGATGTCGAATTCGAAGTCAAACTACACGCAATAGATCACTTAAGATCTGACATAAATCTTTGCCGTTGACTCTTCTCTATTCAATTGTTTGTTTATTTCTGCTTCTATGTATATTCAGTTGATATTTGCTTAACAATGTGTCAGTCGCATTCATTCAACGCTTCCCAGTTGCCTATATCTTTATGGTTATTGTCTTAAGTAGCTTGAAAGTTCACTTGCAACAGTTGCAATTGCATTTTGCAATTGCACTGTGCAACAGCAATGTGTATTGCAAGTATACAAGAGAATATGCATCAATGAGAAGCGAATAGCAAGTCGATGCTAGAAAGGTAGATCGAAGAGAGATGAGAGTGGGAGTACTTAACAGTAAGGTGCTCAGAATGAGAACAAAAGAGGTAAAGAGTAGGAAATATCACTTTAGAGAGATAAAGAGTAGACCTTCTGTAATATTTTCATAAATCCCAACCCTGAATGCTTTCAGGGTTAAATATTGAAATAAAATTCTATCCAGCAAGCAAAAGTGAGCGCAATGGCAGCTAGAAAAAAATAATGATTAATCATACAAAACTATACAAATATCGAATTTCAATCAATCAAAATGTTAATTGCAATTGAGCCCATGAGAATCGCATAGAAGAGAGCAAAGCAAATAACAAAAAAAAAGTAAACAAGTTTGCTAATTGGGAAAATATTTCTAAGCAGAAATTTTATTTATCAGACATCTCTCTCCCTGATCGTGTAGCACAGTGTTGCTTGCGTATTTAACAATTTCTTCCTGTCTCGTTTAAAAGAAAAAAAGTCAAGCTGAGCAATATGGCAAACATGGGTAAGTGTACGTCGTGTGTGCACATAATCCATAAAGGCAAATAGTAAGACGTAAACTGGCCTCCACTTGGATGTTGTTTGTTTGTTAATGTCAATGTAATTCTGTAATAAAAACATTTGCCAAGTTTCCGTCGCTCGTTGCTGCTAACAAGTGATCATAATAATATAATAATATAGTTACGCAGGCAAATGATATAGTATGGACTAACACACACACACACGATATCAGCCAAGACTTCACTTTCCATTTTCATTTGCAATGAAAGTCTCTTGGGAATGAGCACAAACCTAATTTGTTCACAGCTTCTTTTCTTCTTTTTGTTTTTGTTTTTATTTTAATAATTATTTAGCTCAAGATTTGCATAACTAATAATAACCATTGAAAAGGCATGAATAACAGGGTATATTGAATGCTGGCAGAACGAGACGTGAACGATGTCATGAACTATATATATATGATTGATTAATTAATCATTATAGCTAGCTAAGCGGTTCGTCCGCTCCTCTTGTCTGTAGAAATCATGTAGAGAGTCTAAGAACTAGAAATCAGAAATGTCAGAGGCATGTCTACGATTTTTTGTTTTCAAATCTACATCAATCCTTAGCTTATCATTCTCAATTTTCTCGAATGGTGCAACTACAGGGTATCTTTTAGCCTTACAACGGCGACAAGAGCAACGTTTAATTATTGTAACTAGATTTCTTGCAGCATTATTGTTGCCATATAATTTGGCTATGCTGTGGGCGTCACATATTCGTATAATTTTATTGTATCCACCTCTATGTATCTCATAGATGCAAAATAATCTAATTGTGGGCGCGCTGACACTTTTGGTTGACTGACTCAACGTTCAATTTAAGCTCAAATTAGCTTTATGCTAACGATACACTGGCCAAAAATGCTGTACTGACATTTCCTAGAAATCTTTAGAATATTTTGGCTTAACTATAAGTACACAAAAAATATGTCTAGAATATTGTGAAACATGCCAAAGCGAAATAACAAAAGTGACACGTTTTTGTATAACAAAGTAAAGATTAATATGAAAAAAAAAGCCAATGGGCATACAATTATTTTAGTTATATATGTATGTATATGACAAGTTGTAGAAGAGATTGTTATAGGCATTGTGCTAAGTAAAGAGTAAAATCTTAAAAGTAAAACTCTAAGAGAAAACATACAAGAGATCTATAAATGTACATAAGAAGAAATACATTTAATTTATACAGATTCTCTATCATATACTAACCAAAGATTTCTGAAGACTTTCATTTCCTTCTATCATCTATATACAACAGAATTTTTTGACTGCAAATTTCTTATAGTTCTTTTAAAGGAAATACCCTGAATTTCTTTGCGATTCATTAGATATCTAAGACTTCGTACTTATTTTATACTGCTTTCAGTACGGAAATACTTTATGTTACTTTGTTTTGAGTTTTACAGCCGATTCAGTTGCAAAGCTCAACCAAACCGCATTACACTTAAGCTTTTTCCCAGTTTATGATCGAAAATTCCCCAAATTCTGCATTTTAAGCAGTTCTTTTGGTGAGTGTAGAGGCTGACCTGTTTTTTCCTCGATCAACTTTAGTTTGTTTTATTTGACTGGGCATTCCTGCGGCTGTGACTCATGATCATGATCATCATGATCGTGGTGCCGAAGAAAGCGAATCAAGTGCTGCATGCTGGGCTGGACAAACTGTTTGCAAACCGGTCAGTTACAGTGGCTCACAGAAATGTTTAGCCATGCCATGCCACGCACGTGGCAGCTGTTTTTCCCGCTCTCGAATTTTAATTTCGGACTCGTAAGCTCGCAAATTATAGTAGTTGCTCATGTATTGGTCGCACCAGACAATGAACTTTGCTTTCGCATCAGCAATTTTTTACTAAGTGCATTATCTACATTAAAATGTATATATATACATATATGTGTTTCAACACGTAATTGCCCTGACTTTTAACTAGTTTTTGACATTTTACGTCTCGCTAAGTCAGCAACTAAAACCAATCAGCTGATTAACTGTTTAGTGCTCATTTGTGCTTCGAATGAGTGATCAATTCTGATAATAAATTATGATTAATTTTGCAATAGATCTCTGTTGCGTATATGAATGAATCTGCTGCAATCTGCGTATATTAACTGATCAAGTCACTGCTGAGACAGATCACTTAGCAATTCTATACTTCGATCCATATCTATCAGTGATATTGATACTGATCAATATCGTATACTGTAACTGACCTGATCTGAGCAGATCTGATATGGATCGTGTCTCGTGATCGATTCTCTAACTGATCTCTGATTGATATGACCAATAAAATGTAACTTATTTTCCTTTGAAGGATCATGAGCAAATCTTTCACTGATCAGTGACCAATTACCTTCGGCTACTGATCATTCGTAAATCATTCAAATGTTCAGCGATCAATTGGCCTGTCTGATCCAGTGATCAATCTTAGCTTTCATCACGTCTCTCTCTCCCTCTTTTTCTGTTATTCTAATTAAGTTGTCAGCCTCAATGATCATCAGGTGTTATTTTTATTCCTTTTCGCAGTACTCAATTTATTTATGTTTACTTTTTGTGAAATTCCACATCGAAGTTGATTTTTTCTCTGTGCTCATTGTTATGCATTTGGCATTTGTTTTTGGGCCAGTCGTGCGACAATGATTTCACATTGAATAAACGTATATATACTATGGTATTCTATATAGTTCAATGTTGTACAATTTGGCAGCTCTGAAACGATGTCAACTCGTGGGCGACTCAACTGAGGTAGCCATTCGAGCCACTCAACTGGCCCAGAGAGTTCATTCAACGTGAGCTAGTCACAAGATGAGCTCACCCCACATAAATGGACACATATGCCGACTAATCTATAGTGTACCTCGGTAGAGACAGGTATTATAAACTTTATAATCTAAATGTGTGCGGAAAACCCAAAGCTCAAGGCTGAACCTATAAATAGATAAGAATAGAGGTTTCTAGGGAAGGAAATACTATAGAGCGGCATATATGTACGTGTCTCTGAGTGTCTCCCTACTCCTAATTTGACTCTTCGAATTATTTGAGTAGATAATTCTTTTTATTCCGAATTGCACTCTAAGTAATATCGGTCAAACATTTCGATTTACTTTACACCGAATTTCAGCATCTTTCTAAATGATATATATCGATCAAATAAATCCATGAGATCCACTCCGAAATATAGAATTATGACATCGAAATATTAGCCCGACTTTTGTCCTTCTTTGAACTATACGCCGAATTCCATCACTGCGAATCATAAAATTTATATAGTTTATAATTTATGTGCTCCACGCGCTTATTAGCTGATTTTCTATCAACTTTCTTCAGCTTCGTCTTCGTCTTCGTCTTCGTCGTCGTCTTCCTTTTGCGATTTGCTTTCAGTTAACTGATTAATCACGAATCATTGACCGTTGATCGCGTCAAGTACGTGGCACACAGTCTCTCGCTTCGAATTGGATACAAATCACGTTTGAATTAGGTAGAGCCCCTGACCCTTACCTCTCCCTCTCCCACGTCAAGCACTCCATCAGCGCCAAGGTCGAGCGCTTAGAACTGAGCCACAGGTGAAAATTAGCCATATCAAATTTAAGATTCTCAGTTTTCTGCTTTCATATTTCAATTTTTACTGAGATACCCTAAGCTGAGAGTAGATTGTGTATATTGTTTTCTTTGAGACCAGAAATGTTTAATAATTGTTGAGGAAAAACGGACGTATTTATTTAATTTGTATTTAGCTAATATAAAGTCAGTAAAATGATGTTTCAGTCGTGCATACCCTGCGCTAATAATGCGCTTACTTGTTGCATGCGACATTTGGAAAGTTGTCTTTCTTAACTGCTGCAGCTGAAAGCTCGGATATATATTTCAGCTGCTCCGTTGGGCAGATCTGAAAGACTCTAAAATTAGACGCCAAATGGAGATTGTGCACTTAATTAACTAGACCAATTAAAAAAAAAAAACCAATTAGAAATAATGTTTTAAAAAGAAATAAGATGCAATAGCTGGAGTCATCATAAAAAAAAGCCAAAGAAAAACTTTTCCTATATGTGATTAATTTATAAAAATATATCTTAAATTATCTATAAACTAAATAATATCTAAAAAGCATATCTAGAAGTAATCATAGATAATGTTTAACACTTACATATACAGATATACATAAATCAAGTCAAGTTTTAAAGACCTTTATTTTCTGTTTTGATAAGAGAAAAATTCACATCGCATTTCGTAAGTACGAAAACAAATGCTGGCAATAATTAAAGCTCCAGTTGAATGTTGTTTTTTCTGCTCCTCTCTTGCTGGAAATGATGAATTGGCTGTGCTCTGCGTGTGTCAGTCGAATAAGCGGATGGGCGTGCAGGGCGTGGCACTGTGGTGGCGCAGAAATGCAAATTAGCGAAGAGGCGTGGCTGCGAGAGGGAAACGGCGGCTGGCGACGAGTGTGCAACAAGTGTGTGTGGCAAATGCAATGCTAGCCGTACTTGTTATTTCTTGCCACATGCTGTGCCCCACATGCCACGCCCGTCTGCCGCCTCTTTGGCCATGTTCGGCTGCAGCAAAAAGTCTATTTGAATTGAAAATGAAAATGAAAACCAGGTTTGCAGGTCGCTGTCGCTGTTTGAAGCTTTGCGAAATGTTCGCACAGTTTTTTTTTCGTTTTTTTTTTTCATGTTTTATTTGGCATTGTCTACGCTTTTTGATGGGCCTAGTTTGATGCTCGACGCGTCTGTTAAACGCATTCCAATATTTCGGCCACCATAATAGCTTTAACAGTTCGGCATGGTCACCCTAAATTATGCGCTCTTGTGCTGCGTCTCGCTCGCACACAAGAAAACACACAAAAAGCAAAAGCAATAAACGTTATATTGCTTTTGCGTTTGCGTTGTGTTTTTGTTTTTTGTGTCGTTTGCTTTGTGCAGCTGTCCGTTGAACTTGGCAAGAACTTGCAAGTCGAACGGGTATTCGATTTTTTGTTGTATATATTTTTGTTATTTGTTTTTGTCGGGTCTTTAGCGCGCTCTTCAGCGTGAGGGTATATTTGGCTGTGTGTGTGTGTGTGTGTCTTTTTTGGTGTTTGTCTTTCGTCACAAAACAATACCAAAACTTGTTTCCGTGCGCGTCTCTAATGGGATTTACGACAATTGCTCAGACACATTCCACAGAGGTGTGGAGCTGGAGATGGCAACAGCTTCAAATCAATTAGAGTGCCCAGCGACTTAATTAAAATTTGTTAAGTTAATTAAAACGATGATGCCTACAAAGCAAATGCCAATGAACGCAACACCAGCAATTGCCACAAAGAACAAGCGCTGTTTAAGCAGCACTGCAACTTACCAGTTGTCAGTTGCAAGTTGCATCCGCCATGTGGGCAGATGGAAAGGTGGGGTTGGAGGAGGTGGTGTCGCATACTTGCGGAGAAATGTTGCGCAGCCAGCGAGCCAGAGAGCATACATAAGTATAAGAATCAGAACAAAATGCAACTAATGCACAGAGGAATGCACAACGACGCAGGCGTAGACGTCGCGACGTCGCAGTGCTGCTCACAGCGAAGTTGGTCGTGCTCTCTTTGCACTGAAGTGGGCTCCGCTCTGCTTGCGTCGCTGCTCAGCTACACAACAGCAGCGGCAGTGGCAGAGGCAGTGGCAGAGGCAGAGGCAGAGGCAGCAACAGCAGCTTCGCTAGTCAGTTTGTTTTCAGTCGCCGTTCGGGACGGTCGTCTTTTTTCCTCTATCTGAGAGGTTGTTTCGCCGTGTTCGCTGTCGAGAGCTGCGCGCGCATATTAAACTGTTCATTTGTGTTTAATGTTTGTCTTCGCTATTGAATATGATGTGCAATAATCGATGTAATCAAAATTTGGCACATACGGTCTATGTGTGTGTATGTAAGGTGAAATGAAAGTGGCTGGCAAAAGTGAAACGCCCACAAAATCCAATCGAGCCAAGAATCTAGCCAAACCACTTGGTCACAAAAGCCCACACATATAAAAATAGTTACAACAACAACAACACCAACAGCTTCTGCACTAAAAATTTCACCAAGAACAGGCTGTGTGTGTTTCTGTGTTTGTGTGTGTGTGTGTGCCAAGCCTGCCAATTTGAGCGCCTGCAAAGTGTTTTTTTTTTTTCTTCAGCTGCGCTATATGTTTTGTCTTCTTTCTGCCTAGTTGTGGATTATATATGGCAGCTTCTTGTGCTGCTGTTTCTTCTTCCGCAGCTTGTACAGCTGTGGCCTGGCTTAATGGTAATTAAATGAAATGAGACTTTTGCATTTTGGTGTTATCTTTTTTCTTTCTTGCTATTCTTTAACTGTAAACTGCTTAGCTGTGACTTTTTTTGTTGTCGTCTTCTTGTGCGTTTGGCCTCTGATAGTGACCTCTGCCTGGCCTATGGCTAACGCTGGCCGTGTTGTGCCTACAGCTCAGCTGAGCTTAGCGTTCATCTAACTGTTAGGCGGCAGTGGGATAGGCAGAGACAGAGGCAGAGTCAGAGGCAGCGACAGCGCAGCTACCGTTGTGCTAGCAGCAAAAGAGAGACAACAAAAAAGAACCAAAAGTATGATTTGTCGACTTCTGAATACGCTTACTTTAGAATTAATATGAAGCTATATATATTATATTATATCCTAGATATAATATTTATGTGAATGCTAGAAAGGACATTAATTTTATGAAGATTGATTAAAATACTTCGACGATCAGAAATTCTTTTGAATAGAGTAATTGTTATATACATTCATATACTAAGATACTCGCATTTAAATATTTGAAGCTATAAATATATTATGCTTAAAGTAAAATATTTCCTAATGCGTAACATATTCGCTGACAAATTAAAAATACTCTAACTATGATGTTTTCTTTACAAGCAACATTAAGTTCAGTTTGCCAATGCTGCACGCTAATTACACGCCTCTGTGCCTTATGCGGTCTCTTAGACTGCCTTCAGCGCCCACCACGCCCCCTGCTCAACAGCCGCTCCTCTAACTAGCTTTTGTTGCGGTTCTTTCTAAGTCTGTGCGAGAGTTGGCAAAATGCTTGGAATGCAGTTAACTATATAATATATATGTACATACATATGTATATGCAAACACACACATGTGCACAGTAAATAGATGCCAAAACTTCAACTACAGATAGAATTCATTGGTATTAGCCCAAAGCGTATCTGGTTACAAACTGCAAATGTGACTAATTAGTTTATAGATGTATACACCAAATACACATACACTTGTATATCGATATATAATGTGTGTCCACAGTAAAAAAAAACCTACATGAGTAATCCTCCACAGCTTTATCAGTTTGTTTAGCTATTATACATTTTTCCTATATATGAATATATTTATATGTACACATTACATGTGTTGATGTTTATAAATTTGGAATGCGGTTTTGCGCAAGAAACCTATTAAACTCTTGTGTCCTTCAATCTAAACCCAACGAACTTTGAAATTACATAAGCTAGACTTGTAAAATTTGGTATATTTGGAGATTTATTATACATATGAAACTATTAAGTGTAACACGATATCATGGTAACATATACTGTTTCATTGTACTGAGAGAATATAAGAGCTGGAGGTATGCAATTCGGTCAGCATATATTTATAAAGTTTTGCATACAAAATATATTGACTATACCAAATTATAAGATATAGAAAGTTTGATTGAACTCAGCGTCCATAAGAGTTATAGTGACTAAATTCACTAACCCGTACTTAAATGCCATATAACCTATTAGATACAAAAGATAGTTGCATATAACTAGCTTTAGACTCTATATAAATGTTGTCTTTGAAGCACATTTCTATATTTAAGACGAACTTTAATTTTGTTAATTGAATTCGCTTGAAGCAAGGCGAAATAGCATACATAAGTCGGATGAATATATAGTGAAAACAGACACCAATAATACACACACAAAGAGACATACTTCACCAATTCCAAATCGCACAAAGGGAGCCGCAGACAAACAGACCAACGAGACTTATGGAGAGCCGAACAGATGTATACAATAAACGAGCAGATGTCATGCGAATGCAAATAGGAACAAGCCCCCTGAGTGAAGGCAATCATGAAAACTATCGACCGTTCAGCCAGTCGCCCTTAACTTTTGATATTTGTTTACGCTAATTCAATGTGGTGTAAATCATACGCCGTGTTGACCAGCCCCAATGCGCGGCATTGAGTGTTTAGGGTTGAATTTCCGTCCACACCATTTTTAGGGGTTGCCAGCGGCCAGCAGAGTCAAGTTTTTTAGTTAGTCGATTGTTGGGTGGTTGTTGGTTGCATTCACCGTGGATCGGTTGTCGGGGCAACCAACGTAACCAAAAACAAATGCAAGTTTCGTTGAATACATTAGACAACAACAAATTTTCAGTCGAAGGTCCTGGTTGGGCAGTGAGTGAAGTGTGACGTAAAGTGTAATTGAACAACGGTTAAAATATGTTAAATAAATTATAGAGAATTTAATACAAATTCTATGTAAATTGGCAGTGAGTTAGAATACATGCTACTATACAAAGTTTTTATCAGCTAGACTAACTAATAAATCATCATTTCATATATAACATGAAATATAAAAGTAATATATATATAAACAAGTTGACAGCGAATGTTAATGTTACACTGTTAACTATTAAATTATATTATGAACGTTTCAATATATGAAGCTGTCATATTACAGTGTAATCAATTATTTTCTAAAGACTTCATGTACTCCATATTCTAAATTGTATACAAAGAAGTATTGCAAATCATTCCGCTTCGAGGATTTTCATACAGTGACTTAATATTGTCTGATAATATAACATTGTTAGCAAACCTATTCATCCATAAAAGAAACTGATAAAAATGTGCATGTTTTTAATCCATTTCTAATAATTTTCCAAACTTGATCTGCCTCTCTGCCTTCTGTATTACTAGGAAAAGAAATTATGTTCATATTCAACCATTTCATTGGCTTTTTAAATGCATTTACACTATATCTTGAGCGAGACAGTTCATTAGCTAGCCGCCGTATTAGTCAAATAAGCCAAAAGAAAGAAGAATAAAATACAAAACAAAAGGCCGTAAAGAAAAAGAAAAGTAAACTTTCACAATTTTTAATGAGTATTTCTTCCAGGCAAACTGAAGAGTTTCAGATTTGTCTCAGCAGCTTCTTTGCATTAATATCAATAAATTGCGCCTGGTTTAAATTATTGAAAGTTCCATTTATAAATTTAATTCTTTCTATAGCTATTTGTTTTATCATGTTGAATAATTCATACTTATCTCGGCGGTTTTTCCGCATTCATTCGGTTGCACAAAACGCGCTTATCTAGCCATTGATTGTTTCATTAGCCAATGCGTGCCTAATCGTCCATTCTTGGACTTCATCTTCTTCTTCTTCTTCTGCTTGGCATGATGAACAATAATGGTATCAGTCATTGGCTGGCCAGACATTAGGCTGCAGCTTGGCATTTGCATTCAGCTCATTCACTCAACTATTTTCGTTTGTTTATCTTTATCTTTATCACATTTTTTTTTTTATAACTTTTGTCACTTTCACCTAGCCCAGCCTAACCTTAACTTTTGAATTGGTCAAATGCAGCTAACTGTAAAAATCTCACTTAAATTATGATCAGGCTTTTTGTTGCTGTCGTTATAATGCACATCCGTCTCATCTGCATCTCTCTATGGGCGCTGCATCTTGACGAAAAGTCATTTGCATTACGTACGAGACACGCAAATATATAAAAACTATATAAAAAGTAGCTTAAAAGTTAGAGAGCTTGATCAACAGATACCCTGTAAACTATAGGTATTGCATAAAGTGAAATATTTATGCTGTAAAGTTGATAAACAAAAAAATCTATCTGTTGCATACTCACTCTCAGCTTGAACAGTGCTTTCCTTTTGCATATGCAATAATTACAGGGTATACATCGATTGTCACAGCTGCAGGTGCAGCACTCCATATATAGAGAGTGAGTCTCTTTGATATTTCTGACAGACTTTTGTTTTCATTCACATATTTTATTTGTATATGTTAGTTTTGTTTTTTATTTTTATGCATTTTACTTAAACTTTTGCATTGTTTACATTTTCCATTTTGGTTTATCGCTTAACTTTTTAATATGCAAAGCATTTGTTGCCTCTTTTACTTCTCTCTCTCTCACTCACATACTCTTATTCAAAGTGGGCTTTATTGTGCGCTGCTGGCCACGCCAAAAAGCTGTTTACCTGGCCTTAGTTTGCAACAGGTGACAGCCGCTGACATTGGCTGATCGAGCGTTCCAATAAGGCAACGACTAACGCATAAAAATATTCATTTAAATGCGTTGCGACTGTTTCGAGTTGAGAGCTAATTGAATTCTCCGATTGATTTCGCATGCTAATTTGGAATAAATATTTATAGACAAGAGATTAGGATTTGGAATTTATTCAAGAGATCTCAGATAAGAGAGCATCACACATTTAATTGATATTTATAGGTGTATATAGAAGAAGGCATGGGAAAATGAGCTTTAAACTGTTTTAATGCTTGTTCATGAAGCGCATAATGAATGTAGAGTTTATCTCTAATGAAATTAGAGAGAGAGAGAGAAGTTTAAACTACAATTTTTTTTTTTTAAATCATGATCGAGCATTATGCATCATTATCAATTATTTGCACTTAATGATGTTAATGAAGTTTTTAATGAATATTTATTTATTTACGCTTATGAAATTTGATGACAAAAAGATTTTAAGGCCATATTGCTAAAAGCCACAAATGAAGGCAGTCAAATGAATATACATGTTTTTATATATTGTATATAAATTAATATCTATTCATTGGAAAAATTAAATATATATATACAAGAGGAATATAAACATATATGAATTCATATATCTATACATTTGACGGCTTTTCTATATGGCTAATAAGCGTTTGCGTAATCAACAATTTTAGCTTCTTATTTACATTGCAATTGTCTGAACGAGTGTGTCTGTGTGTGTTTGTGTGTAGCTGACTCTTATTTAATATTTTGTTTAAATACCATTTGCCATAGCGTTAAATTATTTTTGTTATTCGCAACGCGTTCGTCGCCACTGCTGACAAGCAGCTGATGGAGTCGTTCGAGCAAGAGGGCTAACAGGGTACTAGAAGAAAAAGAAGAAGAAGAAGAAGACGACGACATAGACAACTATGGCAGCCAGCAAAAGCGGCTTAAAAAACTATTTTACAGTGAAGCAAAGAAATTTGTTGTACGCTTTTTATGTAATCGCTCATTATAATTGACAATTGTGCGCGAGTGTGTGTGCGTGTGTGTGTGTGACAAAAACGTGAGCTCCGGCAGGTGGGCGATTGGCCGGGTAGGTGTGGGGCTGGCAAGCTGCCGAACAACGTGTGCGGCTTGGCAGTTGGGCAAGCATTTTATTATATACATAAATCTTTCTTTTTTTATATTTCTTTTCCTTAACTGTGCGCAAGTTTTGATAAGATCGAAGTGCCAAAAAACCATATCACGCATACGCAATGCTGCATGCATGTGTGCGTGTGTAAATGTAGTGTGTGTGTGTGTGCAACTAAAACCCACTTGGTGTGGCATAAGCTAAGCTGCAGCTAAACAATTGCGTGTACGTCACGTTGCTCGTTTCAAAAGACGCTGGCAATATTTTAGCAATGGAAATGTAGCTTGAAGCATTGATTGATGGGTCAGAGTTCAAGAGACGAAAGTATATATTTTATAAATAAAATCAAAATAAATTAGTTGAGCTCAAGCAATATCTTCTTAACTGCGCCTGAGATGTGCTTGACTGACAGCCTGAGCTTAGTCTTAGCTCATCAGCGGATTAGAACCAGAATCAGTGACGTTATTTTTAATCAGCTTATATGCTATTGTTTAGGACTTTGCAGCTCTTTCATCTTAAACGCTTTATTCTATAGATTTCAGATGCTAATATATGGGAAATGTTTAGTATACTTAACATCTAATCTTGTATCAAGCATGACTCTAAAACCTATTATGTTAAAAGATATAGGAAATAATCCTACATAAATTGTAGTTAAATTTTATTTCTTTTTTTAAGAACCTTAAGAACTGCTATATAGGAAATTTATTTCATTTTTTTCTATATTATCAAATGACCTTGTCTGATAAAGAATGTGGCTGCATTGCAAACAGCTCGCTAACAATTTCGATAAAGCTTGATTCTATACTATAGAATCTATATATAGTGTATCTACCTATGCATATTTTCTATATCAGTTCTGATAAAAGAATTGTATTTACGATTCATAATGAAATATAATCGATATGTGATTGTTGGGCTAATAATATAGCTAGAGCTATATATCTATATATCCATTTTGCTTTTCGCTCTTTGCTTTATTTGCACATTCTTTTGGGCGCATTCCCCTTAGCAATTCGTTGGCATATCTAATCTGGCTTATACTCTTAACAATTTCTTATTATTATTATTATTTACGTTATAACCTGAATTGCATTATCTTTTGTTTATCAATATTTATGGCCCGTTTGTCTTCAATTCACTTTGATTTAACGAGCTGCTGTGTGTTTAATCCCAACTTGTTTTGCTGTTTGTTGTTGCTTAAGTGGCTCATTTCCTGTGGCGCATGTTTCATTTAGGCCAGCATCGCTTAGCTGTTGCTGTTGCTCTTGCTGTGTGTGCATAAAGCATGCCACTGTGAATGCCACGCCTCCTTTACAGCGCTACCCCTCCCCGCAGCTAATTTGCATACGCGTCAAGAGTTTTTGGCCACTCAATTTGGAGATATTTCAACAATTTCCATGCGCTTTCTCCACCTGTTGCTGTCTCGTTTACTTATCACATCTCTCACTCTCTCTTTCTTGCTCTTTGTCTTGCAGGCCTCGAGGCGACGGCAGCTTCCATTTGAATTGGCCATCGGCCGCTGGCCAAGACAGACGTCGCCGGCGCACGCTTAATCGTAGCAATGCAGTTGTCAGCGGACGCCATGGCGACCTCATCTGGTTCGAATATGGATGCGGCTGCAGCGCGCAGCGAATGCAATGGAAATGCAGCGACAACAACAAATCATTCGCCGCGTAAAGAAAAGACAATACTCGGTTGGCTGGTGAAAAGTGCAAGTGTGAACGATAAAGCTAACGCTAACGATAACGATAAAAGCAATAATAATAACGATAATAACGATAACAATAGTCGAGAGACCAGCAGCAACAACAACAACAATAATTGCAATTGTGAATCGCGCGCGTTTCGCGAATTTCGCGGCGTTCAAACTCTGCGTTTGCTCTGGAGCAAGCGCATCCACAGCGCCAGCGTCGAGGCAGCAGAGTCTCACAGCCAACGCCAGGGGCTGGGCACACTGCGTAAGCTCAATAAGTCTGTTAGCTGTTTGGTGAATGCGTTCAATAACGCGCGCGACTGGCCCAGCCTAACAAACGCGCACGAAACGCGCGCAAAACGCGCGGCCAGCCTACATAATTTGCAGGAGACGCCGTCGGAGCAGCAACAGCAGCTGCAACTGCAATTGCAACTGCAACGGGAAAAGGACAATTTCTACAAGTACAAAAACGCCGAACAGGCAAAAATGCAAAGCAAACTGCGACGCAGCAGCGACGCTAACGGTAACACGAACGCGAACGCGAACACGAACACGACTTTTGTCGCTGTCAAAGCGGGCAAAGCGGCGGGCGAACGTCTGCAGTGGCCCAAGCGCGAGGACGTCATGGCCAAGTGCAGCCAATCTGATAATCAGCATGAGCAAGCCACCGGCTGTGCGCGAGCGGGAGAGCGAATGTGTGCGAGCGAACAGGTGAATCTTATCAGCGAGCAGTCAGCAGCAACGGCAGCAACAGAGGCGGCTGTGGTGAATTCAGTTCGCATTAGTCTGAGCGCGGCGAGCGGCCACAGCGGCAGCAGTGAATCGCTGCAAACGGTAAATTCTACAAGTTCACTCACTTCGATTGCGACCTCGGGAATAACTGTGACGTCACAGACGGGTGGGAATCGCAGTGCGGGCACTCGCCGCAAATACAGCTTCAAAACCCATGCAGGCAAATCTTTCCATCAGCATCACACACCACGACGCATGTCCGGCCACAGTCACAGTCATCAAGGGGGCGCAGCTGGTGGTGAGTTCAGCGGCAGCGGGGGCGTGGTGCGACAGCTGACACAGCAATTCAATGAGATAATACAGAAGGATGCGCGTCTGCTGGAGCAGGTGAAGCGCAAGAATGGCGTGTGGCTATCGCGTGGCTCGCATGTTTACAAGATTGTGGAGCGTTCAGCTATGCAACAGCAGCTGGAACGGGCCGAGCAATCGCACTCGAACTCTCCATCGCCATCGCCATCGCCGTCGCAATCGCAGCGCAGCTCCATGGTGCAACGAAACATTAAGAAATTCGAGAAACTGGAGAAGCCACTGGTGCCGCAAAAGTCCCAACAGCTGCTGCGCAAGCACCAGGAACTGATGAGCCAAAGACCCAGCACACTGAGCCTCAGCAAACAGATGCGGAACAAACGCAATCGCATTCAACAACAGCTGATACTGGAGCTGGAGCAGCAGCAGCTAAAACTGGAAGTGGTCAAAGAGGAGGTGAAGACACCCGTCGAGCCGAATGCCAGCATGGATGAGGGTGTGCAATCAGATCTAGACGAAGCTACCAAGCCAAAGCCCACTGTAGAAGAGTCGCATACCGAAGAGCTGGAAGATGTGGAGGCGGAAGAGCGGCAGAAGCAGCGCAAGCAGAAATATGCGACGATCTATGAGAAGCTGCGCCTGCTGCCTTTCATGAAGAGCGGTAAGAAAGCCGCCACGCCCATGAATACGCCTACCAAAATTGCAAATGAAAAAGAGACGAAATCAGAGCAGCAGCAGGAGCAGCAGCAGCATCAGGAGCAGCAGCAAGAGCAACAGCTAGAGCAACAGCCGGAACAGCAGCTGGAGCAGGAGCAACCTCAGGTCTCGCCCTGCGTGGAAGCAGATGCAAAGATTTTGGCTGCACTTAAGTTGCTGGATCAGAAGCTAAAAATACTCGGCGAGCCGGAAAAGACAACGGATGGGGAGCTGGTGATTGCGGCCAACGATGACTTCGAGCAGCGTCTGCTGCCCAACAACTCCTTCATCTATCAGGCCGCCAATAAGCAGGTGTCCAACAATCAGCTGCTGCTCAACCAGGCGGTGAATGTGACGCTGGTAAATGCCATCGAGGGTGAGCAAATGATTATGGAGCAGAAGCAGCTGGCCAAGGAGGAGGAGCGGCTGTCGAAGGAGGAGCAGCGGGAGGAGCAGCTGGAACTGGAGCCTATGTATGAGCCCATTACGCCCTCAACGGAGATCAAGACTGAGCCACAGGCGTCGAGCCTGTACAAGATATCAAACCAAATGGACAAGGAAAAGGAGGCATCGATGCCTATGGAGGACATCTATCAGACGGTAGAAGAGGCAACAACAACAACAACCATAATAACAACAACAACGGCAGTAGGAGTGGGAGATGGAACAGTAGCAGCTGCAGCCAAGTGCAAGTGGCTGGAGGGTTATGAATCCATAGCGGGATCTTCGGGAAACAGCGATGACTATGAAGCTTTTGCCGCTCCAGCAACGCCCACTACCCCAATCTCATCAAGCACCGGCACACTTGGGCGCAATACGCGCGATGAGCTGCCAGAGCTGCCCAAACCAAAGCGAGTGTTGCCCAAATCTCCATGCGTTCTGCGGCCTGCGCCGACCAAGCCTTCAAAGCCAAGTCGACTGGCGGGCAGCGCTTGTGCCGCGCCAGTCTCAACGGACGAGGATGATGAGAACATCTACGACACCATCAAAGGCTGCTATGAATCGCTGGCGCTGAAGCGCAGCAAGACGGACGCCATTTCAATCAGCTCCAATTGCTACGAGAGCATCTCCAATTATCGTAAGAGCAAGAGCTCAGCTGGAGCCAGTGAGAGCGCTGGACCGGGAGCCACAGCATCCGGTGTGCAGTTGTCGAGCAGTGGCTCAACGCTCACGCTCTCCTCCGATCATCGCACGAATAGCTTATATGAATCCTCACTAGCCACAGGCATGATCTATACCAGCGGCTGTCGCTCTTCGCTAGCTAGCAGTAGCGCTGGCAGCGGTGCTGGCAGCGGCGTTGGCAGCGCAGCGGGCAGCAGCGGCGCAGGCAAGCAGTGTGACAAACGATCCTCCATTGCTGGCTCCAGTGATAACAGCGATGCCTGGGTGGATATATCCGATGGTGAGGCAGATCCAGCAGCTGCTACGGCAACGTCCACAGCCATCGGCGAGGCGCAGTTCGTTGTGTAAGTAAGAAGGGGTGAAAGAGGTAGAATGAGAGCGAGAGGGATAGCGAGAGCGAGGACGGAACAGAGGGCGATAGGAAGTGGGGAGGTATTGATAACGAATTCTGCGTAGATTGCTGATTAGTTTGTTTGGGTTGGGTTTATCTTATCGGCGACTGCGGCCCGGTTGACGCCAAACGGTGCAGCGAGCAGTAGAACGAGGGTTGCCTAAAGATTGCACACAGACGGAAATATCATAACAAATCTATGTAGAAATATACTAAATATATAAAAAAGAGATTGGGTCAAGGCAACTGCTTGCCAAGCATTTCTAATAGGGTTAATGGGTTATTCTTCGGAAATGTATTAATATTATTGAAGAGTTATTGAACGATTAATAGGAATAGTTTCAAGTTGTAGGTCAACTTAATCTTGAATAGACAATGAACTTAGATCAACCCCTTGATTGTCTACCTTTTCACTTGTGTAGCTTTTGCACTATTTATTCCGTTTTTGCTTTCTATATAGTATACATAATGGAGGCGATAAGATAGAAATCGGCAACGATTAGCGATTTCTATATATACTAAATTTTGCTGGTGTGTCACTTGGTATTTGTTTAGTTCAGAAGCAAAATGCGTAGTTTGTTTATAAATGCCTTGGAATTACTAAATTATATTTAGAGTTGACTGTGAATCAGTTGAGGATTATCCGAAACGTCATCATATAAAAGTTGACGCTTGCTAAGATAACTCTCTCTCTCTCTCTCTCTCTCCCTCTCTATCTCTGTCTCTCTTTCTATCGCTGCCTCTATATATGTAAATATATTTCTGACTCATTTAAAGTTTTTCATTCTGGAATGCAGTTTTTACTTTTCGCAAATAGTTTATTCACTTTCTTATTATGACCAACTGCTATCGTTGTCGATTTCTTTGCTTATCTATAACTCTCTTGGTCACCTTCTGTCTCTTACTTTTTGTCTCTCTCTCTCTCTCTCTCTGCTTTTCTTTTTACAGGGTATTTCCACATTTAAATCACTCTTCTTCTTCACTTGCGTCTGCATTCTCTCAACAATTTAACTTCGCTTTAGCACCATTTAAGAAATACTTACGACAATTATTATGTCATTTGTTCAATTATTAGGAAACCCAATCAGACAACGAACAGACAACAATTTCTTAACAATTAACAATTTGTCGAGTCACAGCGTTCAAGTTTTGTTTGTAGCTCAGTATTATTTACATTTCGCCTCCAGATCTTAACTGAGTAAATGAAATACTCCTTGGGTATTGCAACAGAGTAACAAATGCAGTTTATTTATTGACGGGCATCCCCACCCACATTAATTGGTTGACCCACAATTCCCACTGTTATCAGGCAGATAAGATTGGTCGACTTGACTTGGGCAACTTTGTAGGGTATCTAACAATCTGAGAACTTCAAGCGCAGCCGAACCCATTCTATAAACAGTTGAAGGTGAGGCGCCCAACACTGAAGTAGTTTCTCACTCTCTAACTTGCCATCTCAATTGATCGATCACTATGAAGTATTATTAATAACTATCAGATATATATTTACTAATTAAGTGTTCCATATTTATTAATATTTTCTATTATTATTTTCAGCGTTCGGGAACGTTTCAAGCAGCATCGCGTTCGCAGTCCCGATTGGTCGAAACGCATCCGAGACAAAAGACTGCAACAAAATAAGGCCAAAAGCTGCATAGAGGGTAAGAGAAGTAAAAACCATAGCAAAAACAATATTTGTATTAGATAAGAGAGCGCTAGCAAAGCTAAATGTATGCCATTTTCCCAGAGTTTTCGTGATATGCATATATTATCTGTCGACAACATCTTTTGATACCCTATAACAAAGGAAAGTAGGTTAATATATGTACATATGTGCCATATGAAATATGCTATATTAAAGATTTACAAATTGCATAATAATAATAATTAATAATCTCCAGAGATATCGACCTATTGTTTACAGGGTATCTCTTATTCGTTCACTCTTTAATATACAAACTCTTTCTTCTTGCTGTTTTGCTCTGCTATTTAAATACAAAGAACGTTGTTCCGTTTAGTCTATTTATTATTAGCCTTATTCTTCTTTGTTGCTTTATTTCAATTATAAAGTATTTTCCTTGTTTTAACAAAATTATTTCCTATATAAAAACGCGCAGCAGAGATACAAATTGAAAGCTTTCAAAGTGTTGAAGTAACAGAAGCTTTTAAGTCAAACTTGCAAGCGCCGCTTTTATGCAAGTGATGGGTTGTGTCTTGGCTAAGCTTGCGCTCCACATAGCATCCACATTATACATTTTGCTCGCGCAATCAACTTGACACTTAAATTGGCTTAATTATACTTATTATAAATGTGGCTTTGGCTCCGTCAGCGACAATTCATTTTGTTGATAAATGTGCCGTAATGATGCTCAAGTCAAGGTAGTTAAAAGTATGGCCTTAGGTGTTGCGAACAAGAAGAAAATGAAATGTTAAAACGTAAACAATGCCAAATGAAATGAAAACTAATATGTCGGTAAACAAAACTTACAGTTAATTATACCCAATGCAAATGAGAGTAAAGCCCAACAGCAAAAACACAGACAGACACATGCACATACAGTCCCTCACTCACTCACTCACACATGCGCGCGCATACATATCAAGTGAGTAAGCACTGTGCGCACATTTCTCACACTAGCAACAAAAATTGGAAGTGGAATTGGAATTGCAATTGGCGCCTGGCTATGCGCGGCTGCATCGTGCGACAGGTTCCACACAAGGCAACAACAAGTTGTGAGCGCGCGCGCGCGCGTAAACAATGGCCATAAACTGGACGGTTGAACTTATTGCTGTGCAATTTTCATTCCACAGCTGCCAGCAACAACAACAGACCCCACAGCCACTGCTGTCTGTTTCTGTCTCACACAGACATAAGCACACCCCATTGGCTGCGCTCGCTCTTTGACTCGTAGCACTCTCAGTCGGAGTCGCAGTCTCAGTGAGTCTCTCTCCTAGCTGCCCAGTCTCGGCGCGTCAGTTTCCATGTTCGGTTCGCTTTGCGGACGCTGCCTGTCGAAAAGTCGCCCAACCAGTGGAATTTCTGTGTGTTTAGTGTGAAAAAAAACGATGCAATATATTTTCAATGATAATTATAATTAATTTTTGTTAGTTTCGGGTGTTGTTATGCGTACTCGCGCGCAACTCCAGTGAAAAGTGAAAAAGAAAAGCGAATATAAGAAAAATGCATGCGGTGCATGCAAAATTAATAAACGACCCGAACGTCAGACGTTAGCGTTGAATGCGCAGCGAGCAGCGAAGCGGGCAGCGCAGCTAGATACGAATTATTGCACGCTGTTATTGTTGTTGTTGTTGTGATGTACTTTTATGCAAAGGCATCGAGACGTCACGAACTAAAACCGAAACTGAATTCGTTCGTCTGCCCCGTTTGCCCTACACCCGCAAACAAGCGTCAACTGAGAGCTTAATGTTTTACCGTTATTGTTGTTGTTGTTGTAGCCTCTGCTGCTGCTTTGAGAGATGACGAAATTGTTAAGCGAAAACCAGTCTAGAAATACTATAAAGCGCACAACCTTGAAGACGTTAAAAGTAGTTGAAAAAAATAAAAATAAAAACACGGCGAACAGCTTAAGGAACTCAAAGTGAAAAAAAGACTGCAATGACGGAGCGAAATTGAAGTACATAGCGAAATAGTAAATAGTTGAATAGGTAAAAAGCAAAGCGTGCGAAATTGCAAAATCAAACGTAATCCATATGCAATAAAGATGTGCATTCAAAAGAGGAGCATACGAAGCAAAAAGAAAATATCCCATAAATAAAGATAAAACAAAAGCTTTTGCAATATGGCCGCCACTACGCCAGCCGACAGAAAAAGTTCAGTGAACGCGGACAGAGCAGCCCACAGCGCAGCGCAGCGACGCAGCTAATTGGGAAGTCAAATGCAACAGGCCCAACTGCTAACAGTTAAATGCCCAAAGCAAACAACTGTAAAATGTTAAATGCGTTGCAATTAGAGTCTGGGGCGAAATTAGTTGGAAAACACTCAGCAGGCAATGCGACGACTTTTAATTCTCAGCCTCAACTTTTACACAGGGCACGTTCGCTTTTTTTTCCAACACGCGATTAAAGTAGACAAAAAATGAAAAGCGAAAGTGTCGAGGAAAGACAAAAGAGAAAAAACTACGCCCAATTGACAGACACGCAATTGCGGAAAAGCCGCTATGAAAAATGATTGTTTTTTTTGTTGTTAAATCTCCGGCGTGAGCTGTTAAATCAAACTTGTTTTCATCTTCGACAATGACATCGTTTGGCTTTTAATCAGTTTGACCTCAATGCGTCCATCGATCAATCAATAGAAGCGTTTCTGCTGCATTGAAAATTGGCAATAATTAAAAAAATGTTATTTTTGTGAAGCAGAGAACGTGATAAAGCAAGAGAGGGGGAGAAAGAGATAGACAGACAGCGTAGCAAGTGAACCGCTTGGCTTGCACTTTGCGAAGGCTAAGAATTGTTTACTTTTCTTGTAATTATAGACAATCTCAACAGATTTACAGTAATTGCATGCATATATCTGTATCTGTTGTCTGTCTAGACTCTTTGTTTAAACGTTGTGCGTGGCCCACACGCAAAACTTCAATAATTGGCCAAAAAGTAACCAAAGAGAACGAATTTGCTCACACTTCCGCTTCACGCAATACACTGAGCAAGACAACTGGGCTAGAAGTGTTGTTAAATAGTGTAAGCTTTGATATAGTTTTGCTCATGTGGCGAACAATTCTATTATTAAATTGAGTAAATGTTTATGTTTTAGTTTAGCAAAAAGAACGAAGCAGCCGAAAGCAACCAACTGTGTAATACTCGTTCACGGTCCAAAAATCTGCTCAAATTTCATTATATTGTGATTTGCAATGACCAAAAGGTAAAATAACCTAATGGGCTTATATAGAGAGAAGGTCAACAGCTATGCAAATGGAAAATTTCACAGATAGAGAATAGATGGATGTAGAATATGCTATAAAAAGAATTTAAATATATCAAAAATATATATGTAAATTTATAAGCAATAAAGAAGATATTTCATTAATTTTTTTTAAAATGAAGTTAAGCTCTTGCTTTAATAGTTTATTTAATTATTAATTATTAACAGTTGCAATGCCTGACTTATTCATTATTTAATTATTTTCCATATAAACTTCTTATATTAACCAATTATATATAATTTTGAGCTTGCTTTCGATGTCGACATTCTATATAAAGTTTTTTTTAATAAGTTTTCTTATTTATTTATGAATTATTTGCCCAGTAGACTTCATACGTAATCTAAATATACAAAAATATGTGTATATATATTCAGCTCGTTTTCGATGCCGACAATCCAGTTTTTAAGCCCACTTCTCCCTTTTCAATTCTCATAAAAAGAATAAGATATATTATAAACGGCATTTCACAGAAATTGGCTTATGAAATTGGCCTTTGGCGCACAATTCTGAGCAACTGACGGCAACTGGCAACAAAAGCCAAACGAGCTGCGTCCCACGCATCAGCTGCAACAACAACAACAACAACAACAAACAACAAGTGTCGCTTTGTCCAGCCAACAAGCCACACAAAATGATCATGTTTCATTAAAGCCCACTCTCGCTCTCCCTCTCTTTCGCTCTCCCCATCTCTATATCCACATCCATGTTTTTGAGCAGCTTTTAGCATCCAGCTGCCGCCATCTAGCTGGCCATATATGAAACTCTATTTTATTATCTTGCTGTCGAACCGGTTCGCTTCGCTGCGTATACGTAATATTCGAGTGTGTTTTGCGTTTTGTGTGTCGCTGCTCTGGTTTTTTATCTAGTCTAACGCTTTTTTGGGTGCCCAATTGTACCTGCTGTTTCTGTTTGTCTTTCTTTCATTGTTGTATATGCATTGAAGCGTATATTTCTTTTTTTGTTTCATTATAATTTGCGCTATTTTGCATGCCTCCAAATCACGCATACGCTGTGTTGTTTCAATGCGTTTAAATGGAGCTGGTCACAAAATACTATTGTGACACTTGAAAAATTTGCTTAATTAGCGTAGAGCCAAGCTCAACGAGGGCAGTTCAATAAAATTGTGCTAAAACTTTCAGCAATATGCATATCAATTATATATGTATAAACAATTGTTGCTTAAGCCCAGCTGCTGCTAATTAGCATATTTTATTCGAACTGCGCACACAAAGGCAGAAAGCAAAACTTTTGTCATGTGTTAGGGTTCTATTCGAGCATTCGAAATGAAAGTTAAACAGCTAAAGCTGTTTCAAGTGTGATAAACGTATGATAAATAACCAAATTCTTTGGCAAGTTGGCCATGAACTGCTTTTGGTGAAGTAGAACTTTTAGATGAAAGGTTTTTATTATCATATTGCCTAGTTTCATGGTAATTTATATAATGAAAGAGTATAGTCTTGGATATATTTGTTATCTTTAGTTATTAGTAAAGTAATTAAGTACTAAATCAACTTCAGTGACAACCCTCGCAACGCACTCTGTGTAAACTTCCCTTTGCCTTAATGCAGCTATAAAAGGGCAATAAAATTGTCTTTCCGCACGCATTTAATTGCTTTCAATTGAGAGCGTGCAGCTGCCAAAGAGAGTTCAAGAGTTCAGCTGCAACAGCACGAGCAACAACAACAACAACAGCGAAGATTGAATTAATTCTTGGTATTCATTTAGTGCAGTAGTCGATAGGAGAGCAAACGCATCGAGTGTCTAGAATATGCTGCGATGGCAACGCGCCCCAATCACAGTCAACGGCTCAGCTGCACGAGCAGCCTGAGCACAAACAGCAATCGCAGTAGCCACGCCCCCGCGCAAAATAACGCCTCAGGCGAACAGCAGCAACCGCAGCAGCAGCAGCAGCTTGTCACATTGCCACGCAAGCGTCGGCCGCGCGCTGCTGGCGAGGTGAGCATCACCTGCCCAACGAGCTGTGTTTACCTGAATGCCGAGCCTAGCTCCAAATCTGAGCCAGAGCCGGAGCCCATCTATCAGAATGAGGCAGCCGCAATCAGTCAGCAGCAGCAGCAGCAACAGCAGCAACAGCAGCAACGTCGGCTGCCACTGCATCAGACTGTGCTGCGTGTGCGCCACGTGGAGCCAGGCGATGGCAGTCGAGAGAGCGAGCTGGTCAGCAGCTTTGTAGGTTCGTTTGGAAAGCAGTCGAGAGCAGAAGAGTTTACCTGAATCGATTGAGAATCGACTATAAACTAACTCCCTTTTTCACGCTTCTTATTCACTTCACAGATGACTCGGATCACTATTACGAGACGCTGTCGCCGCTGGGCAACAAGCGGCACTCGACGCAGCTGCTGCCTGGGCAGCATCACAAGCGGCATCAGGAGCGCAGCAAGCAGCAGTCGGCGTCGGCACTTGCGCTAGGCCAACATCAGATCTACTCGGATGATTACGATTCGTTTGAGACAGACAGCGACGAGCCTACGGAGCCTGAACAGCGCCTGCAGCATGTAAGATTCCTTTGACTCCTTCGTGTACAGCTCAAAGCTAATCCAATTTCATTTGCAGCACAATGACAGCGGTGTCGATATTCGGAATCATCGGTTGCCATTGCCGCCGGCGCCACAGAATCAAGTGTATGCCATCGTGCGCAAATTCAAGGATTTCATCTCGAGCAAGAAGTCGCACAAGGGCAGCCAGCAGAAGATCTACGAGAACAGTGGAACACAGTTCTATGTGGAGTGCCGCAAGCGGGAGCAGAGTGAACCAGCCGGCTCGTTGAGCAGCTCCGAGCGCAATCTGGTGGCCAGTCAAAGTCAACAGGATTCACAACAGCAACAGCAGCAGGAGCAGCAATCATCGTCTGCTAGCCTGCTGAGACCCAAACAGAAGAATGGCAAGAGTCTGAGATCGAGGCTACGCAAGAGTCTGGTGGGCGCTTCCTTCGATACGAAGCAGTTGGCGGCGCTGACGCCAACGCGTAGCACATTCTACATTGAGGATCCAGTAACGCCACAGCAGCAGGAGCATCATGGCTCTGGCGAGTTGGATTCGGGCTTCTCGGAAAAGGCATCTTCGGGCGATATACCTGTTTTGCCGTCAACCCCCAGCGCTGAATCGCAAAAGTTCTCCACGGTCGCGCGGAAAACCAAAAAGGAGGCCAAGGCTATGCGGCGTCGCACCACCATTGGCGTGCGTCCCCATGATCCGCCGCCACCACCGCCGCCTTCAGTGGAGCTGCGCAACAGCAGCAATAGAACGCAGCTGGAGCCACACTCACCCACCTCTTGGTATGCCGAATGCGGCGTCTTCAAACAGTCAACAGCAACCTTAACCCCAACGCCACAGGGAACTGATGAGCCAACCACACCCACACCAAACACTCCTGGCCCAGGCAGCAGCTCATGGTATACCGAGTCAGGTTTGTATCAGACCAGCGGCATCTCCGTGGCCAGCTCGAGCGGCAGCTCCGGTGTCTCCACGGGCAACGAGGCGGGTCTGGGCGATGAGCTGCAGCCACACAGCTTGTTCTTCAATGAGCCACTCTATCAGGTGTACAGCGCAGCCAAACTGGAGGTAAGTAAACCAATATTGCAATTAAAATAGTCCCGCGTTAATTTTGATTCTTTTCAGTCCATTACACGTGATCTGGAGGCGCATGAGAGTTCAACGGATGGCTATGAAGAGATTGGACAGCATGCGCATGCCAAAACACAGCCGGCGCAACAGACCCAAAAGACGCGACCTAGCGCCTTGCAGCTGGTAGAGCCCAAGAATGGGCCATCGCGCACACTGTGGAGCGAAGTACCAGAGGTCATCCATTCCGGCATTCTGCGTAAGCATCTGAACTTAACTATCTGTCAATTTCGATTTCTGAATATATATTTCATTGCTTGCAGCTACGTTGACTCCGCGAGAGCGTGGCCTGCAAGAGGCCAAGTTCGAGATCATGACTTCGGAGGCGAGTTATTTGAAGTCGCTCAATCTGCTGCGTCGTCACTTTATGAACAATAGCGCCTTCTGCGATAGCTCCGTGCTAAGCACTAAGGATCGCAAGGCGCTGTTCTCCTATATTGTGCCCGTGCACGAATGCTCGGAGCGCCTGCTTACGGAGCTGGAATGCTGCTGGCAGAACAATATCATGTTGGTGGGACTGAGTCGTTGCATCTATGAGATTGCCGAGCGGCATTTCCATGTGTACATCACATTCTGTGAGCATCAGGGACGCATGGATCGCACACTGCGTCGCTTGAAGGAGGCGAAGAATGGAGCTTTCCAGCAGCATCTGGAAAAACTGGAGGCCAGTCCCAGTTGCTGTGGACTCAATCTGCATTCGTTCCTCATGCTGCCCATGCAGCGCATCACGCGTCTTCCACTGCTCATCGATGCAGTGTTTAGCAAGGAGTCACCCCACAATACCGAGGAATACGAGGGCTGGAAACTAGCCCTGGCACTCGTCCAGAAGATCGTCGCCCAGTGCAACGAGGCAGCCAATCGCTGTGAGCAAGCCTACGAATTGGAACGCATCTCCAAGCAATTGGAGTTCCCCAGTCAAATACGCGCTCTGGCCATTGCGCCGGTGGGCGTGCCCAAGCAGGGCGCCAAGCCGCGCTTTCTGGTCAAACGAGGTGAGTTGACTCACCTTGTATGGCGCGGAGATGATGCGAAACTGACGTTTGGCAAGCGATTCACCAAATCAAGCATATATGCGTTCCTCTTCTCCGATCTGCTGGTGCTCTGCAAACGCAAGGGCGAGTCCAACTTTTCAGTGTTCGATTACTGTCCAAGGAGCATGTTGACCCTAACAGCGGGCGACAATCTGCCCCAGCTGCCTACCAAAGACATTAAGGATCCCACTAGCAAAAATCTCATGCTGATGACGCTGCTGGAGAACAGTGAGCGCAAGACAGTTGAACTTGTAAGTTCACTCACTTTACTTAACCAATTGAATACCAACTTATCCGAATTTCCCTATCCAGGTGCTGTCGTGCCCATCAGTGTCTGATCAGCAACGCTGGCTGGAGGCCATGCGTCCACCGGAGGCGGAAACGCCTGGTGAGAAACTGTACGAGTCGTGGGACTGTCCGCAGGTTATTGCCAAGCACAGCTACGAATCTGATGAGCCAGATGTGCTACAGCTGGAGCTGGGTGACGTGGTTAATGTCTCACGCAAGCTGCCGGATGGTAAGTGTGATCCGCTAATAATTGCTTACAGAATTTTATATTTATGCTCACATTATCCTATTTCTTCTTTAGGTTGGTATCAGGGTGAACGGATTCGGGACGGAGCTGTCGGCTGGTTTCCCGGCAGCTATACCGAGGAGCTAAACTCATCCCATGTTCGCGCACGCAATTTGAAGCAGAGACATCGCCTACTCACCTTTACCGCCACCTATTTGGAGGCACAGAAGGGCAAATGATTCTCGACGCCATCTCCAATTACGGCTACAATCAAATGAGCCGAGTATTCAAATCAAATAGTCCATCAATACAATTTATAAGTACACTATATATATATATATATATATATATATACCGATTTAGAAAATGTGATAATTAATTAATTGTTTACAAGGCAAGCAAAGAAATCATAAACATTTACTGCCCAATAAATTTTGTGCATTAGTTATAAACAATGCAAATGAAATATGTATGTATGTACGCATGTTAGTTATGTTAATGTAAAATTATATATCATTATGTATATATATAAATATATATGCATGTTACAAAATAAAATCAATGAAAAATTCAAATGAGAATTTTTATTTAAGCCTAAAAGCAGGCAACAACTTTCAGACAATCATACGATTTCGTTTCTTTCAAGAATCTGATATTATCTGTTAAGATTTTCAATACTTACCTTTTTTCAGACTTTTCTTTTAAATAAAATACACGTATAAATTTTTTTTTTATAATTTGTTATTTCTTCCAAAAATATTGATACAAACTTATTCATTGCTTACGTATACAAATGTGTTTACAATTAATTCCCAAATGATAACCGATGTCCCCCACACTTAATTTCAGTATAAACATATTTATACGTCTATGGTATGGAGGTATAATATAATTAAATCAATTAATAGATTATTGCTGTCATAAATTATTAAATCTAATACAAACACTACACGAAGCTCGAGCACAAGATACAGTATTCGGTCGGTCTATCGATCGATCGATCGATTGGTCGATAACAGACTGGAGTGCTACTAAATCGTGAACATATAATCACGCTAACTAAATCTAGATCAAATAATTTACAATACTTCTTCATGTGACTGCGATGAGTGGACTCCCTAAATTAAAACGGTGAATGGTGTATAAAGTTATAAATGTTATTAAAAGTTCTTTACCCTATGATCGATGATCAGTGTGTGTGTGTGTGTTTCTATATTGTATGAGTGTTTCATTGTGTTTGTTTGTTATGTTAAGCTGCCATAACTAAGAACCTAACTAAACGTAACCTGCCTTTACTACACGCTATATCATTCATATAAATATATATCACAAAGTCAATGAAAAGAAAATTCGCTGGAGTATTTGCATGTTTCGTTTTGGATGATGCGTGAAATGATGTTCCTTGATGATGGATGCCTGGTATACTAAATATGTTTTGGCAATGATTGGCCTGGCTTCGACGCGTTTGTCATCTAAAGCTGATGCCGCATTTACGGCTGATCTTCGGCGTGTGTATGTAGGCAATGGAGAGCAAAAGCGGTACATCGTTCTCCGAGAGCTGTAGCGGCGTTGTTATATCCCCTAGCCGGCAGTGATCTGTTTCCAGCAGAAGAGCGGCAAGAGTTTCAGATTGCATATAAATCTCCTGCAGCTTGGATTCCAGAAAGGACAGGCACTGTAAAAGAAAACCTATTAGTTTAATCTGCGAAAAGTCTGAACTGATATGCACTTACTTCATAAGCGGGTATGCCGCCTGCGTGCATGGCCTGCACAGCTTCTAGCATACTGGAAACCAGCTGTGACATGCCCACCGGCGAGCTCTGGCCGCCAGCATACGGAAACTGCTGTGCCTGAGACGAGATTAGACGCACATCCCACCTGTCCATGTCCGCTACAATGGCTATATTCTCTGCTGGCTGTGAGATGAGCGAGGCGGAACGTGCGGCCAGCGCCAGATCCTCGCGTAGATTCATTTCCCACTTACAGGGCGCAGCACAGGTGCCTTGCAGCACCATATCAGAGACATAGTGATCATTCACGCTCAGCATCAGCGATGGGATGAAGCCAGCACGCAACTTATCGCCCGGCGGCTCATCCTCCTGTGGCAGCTCCTTGATGCCCGGCACGGGCAGCTCCAGCATTTGCTGGGATTCGTTGACAGCCGCACACTTAGCAGCCACGGAGGAAACGGAGCTGCGCTGAGAGGGCACACGCTTGGGTTGTGCTCGTCTCGTATAGCTGGGCGTACTTGGAGGCTGCGGCATCGATTTCAGCGTATCTATCGAGGCAGCCGAGTTCACAGGCTGCAGAGCAGCAGAGCTATTATTGCTGCTCTCATTGAAGCAGTGCACTTCATCCGTTTCGAACTCCAGCTCGGTGGCATTGGAGGGCGTCTGATAGGTGCCCCCGCTATTGCACAATACGCAACGGTCGCTGCCCACAGCTGTGGTAGAAACCGTCGAGCTGCTGCTGGCTGCCAGTTCCGCTTGATGTTGCTGCTGTTGTTTCTGCAGTTGTTGCTCTTGTTGCTGCTGCAGAGTCACCGTGCTGTCGCTGGACTTCAACGACTCATTGGCCTCCAGCTTGCTGGCCTTATCCATGAGCAGATCATAGTTGGACATGACCAGATTCTTGCTCTTCATGTAGTTGGTCACAATCTGCGGATATGTCGCGAAGTTGAACTGTATGCCCGAATTCTTCTTGTTGGCCATAGAGGCGTTATGGGTGTGCTGATGCTGGGCGCACAGCATTGCTGGCTTCGCATCATCCGTGAGATCCTCGTTGCTCTTTTTCAGATTGATCAGCGGCTCGTTGTCACCTAGGACAAAGACAACACCGTTGCCATTGTCCGTTGAGGTCTGGCGGACAATGCCGTGATCCCGTTCAATGAGTTTCTGGGAGAGATCAAAGTGGATTTGTTCCTCGAGACTGACATTCTCCTTGATTGGCTCAATGCCCCATGTCATGCGGTCGCTCTTGCCCATGCTATTCTGTGTGATTAGATACGAGAGCGACAAATGCGAGACCCGTTTATCCTGGCCAAGTAACTCATCCGGATTATTGCCAGCGGGCGATATATCACTCTTCACGGAGTAACTGCTGCAGCGGCGCTCCAGCTTATGGTTTACCATCTTCACGCCCTGCTGCAGATCGCTCAAACTGAGTCCCTCCTTAACACCACCTGTGGGCACAATGTTCCAAAAGAAGTTCTTCTTGCCGGGCAACACGGGATTTTGATCCATTTCTGATGCTACTGTTGGTGTTGTTGGTGCTCGGCTCTCATCAAATTCTAGAGCTTCGATGGCGCCATCATCAATGCTGCCGCCTGTGCCAACAGAGCCGCCATTCGAGTCCTCCTCCATGCAGAGCTCAACGTTCTCTGGCGTCGTCACCGTCAGACGTATGCGTCCATCCTTGCCAGTGCGCAGATACTGTTGAGCCTGGCGGGCGTGCAGGGTCTTCTTTTCGATACCCGTGTCCATGTGGAAGTTGCCAATGCGCAGTTCCTGCTGCACAAAGTGCGAGTCGCGAAATGCCAGCACATTGGGAATCTCATTTTTCTTCAGAGTACCAATAAACTTGGTATCCTCCTGTTGCAGTCCATCCAGCTCCTCATCCTCGCCGTTGTTCAGTTCGTCCTGCTGCTCCAAATCGGCATCGTCCACAATGGCATTCAGATTCTGCTTGCAGGTGCTAGTGCGAGTGAGACCAGGACCAGATCCAGCCGCACGTCTGCGCAATATGGGCGGACTCTTGTATCGCTCCTGATTGGTCTGTCTAATGACCAGCTCATTGATGAGCTGCTTGTTAAAGTCTTCCCGTTTGGCTGCACGCCGCACCTCGCTGCAGCGTATGAAATAGGTGAGCACATTCAGCAGCTTCTCTACCCACATCTTCTCCGAGCCATAGATGATGGTGCGCGCCATCTTGGGCGGCACACCAATGGCGCCATACAGATCACCAAGTTGCGCCCACAACGCATTGTACGGATGCTTCTGCGAGACCTGCAACAGCTTCGCCCTTTGCTCAATGGCCGCTGCGGAGGCGGAGGCACTAGAGCGACGCGAGCTGGAGCTATTGAAGGCGGACACAGTGGCCACCCAACCCAAATGATAGGTGAGTATGCCCGTCAGCATGGTGCTAATGAAGCTGCAAAAAAGGGAGAGAGAGAGTGATTCTTGAGAATCAATTGAAACTGACTAAAAAGGTGGAGTTTCTTACAAATTAGAGTCCTTGGTGTCGGCAAAGGAGAGCAGATCGCAGAGCTCCTTAATGAATCTCTCTGCTACAGTCTTTGAGTATTTGCTGCCGCTGGTCGTAATGCTCAACCAGACAGGCGTCTTGATGCGCGGCGCAGTAAACAGATCGCTAAACCACTGTTGCGTGTCTTGCCACGCCTGGAACATGATCTGCAAAGACAAATATTTCGTTATTTATTGTATAATGCAACAATTCTGTGATTTGTAGCTCACCTGCAGAAAGTTCTTGTGATTGATGTAGGCGTGTTCCGTGCTGGCCCTCAACCGGCTCAGCATCGACTCCAGCAGTGCAATGTGTTCGCTGCAGAAGAGCTCCATCTCCTCCTCGAATGATTCGCTCATCGTAATGCAAACAGCCAGACCAAGCCTGGGTCTTCGCTTGAGATTCGCCTGCCGACGGCCCATCTCTGGATTGCTGCGCGACTCGTTCGCACAGTAGCTCGCGCGCCTAAACTGAGGCGGAGCCATGCCGCCGCCCTCACTGCCGCCAGTGACATTGCCAACTCCCGCTGGACTGCCTCCATTTGTCTGACCAGTGGCCGTAGCATAGTTGTCGCTGAAGAAGCCGATGAAGTCGTTCTTGGAATGCTCGTTCTCGAAGGAGGTGCGCAGATTGCGTGAGATTCGGCGCTGCAGGCAGCCATCGCTGGCAAACTCATCCAGATGGGGTGAGCTGGCATAGATGGCCCAGTCATCGAGGCTGAGTTTGCGCATCGCATCCGACGGATCGGAGAGGACGCTACCAAAGCTACTACGCGTGGAATACTGATACGACCACTGATCACCACTGGAATAGGGGCCACCGGTGCCGCTGCCACTGGCACTGGCCGAGTAGCCCGAGTCGGTGGCATTGCTGTACGTGGAGGAGAAGCGTGGTCCGCTGTCCGCAATCGACAACGATTGCTGATCGGGTGCGGGCACGTCCAGCGGCGGTGTCAGACTCATATGCCTGCCCACGCTAACGCTGAACGGCATGGAGAATGAGTTCATAGAAAGGCCATCCATGGAGCCGTGCTCGCTGCAAATGGAGCTTCGCGGCGTCAGGCTGCTCATTGAGACCGTGGAATAAGGCGACTGACCACCCGCCCCGGCACCACCTGCCACACTATTCGCCGAGGGCGTCAAATACACCTGGGAGCAGAGTATTCTAGCTGGCTGCGGCAGCCAGTGCACCTTGAGCGCTGTGCCACAGAAAGACATGGCCAGCGAGCCAAAGACCATCTCGCCAATGGGCGTAATATCCGCACCAGTCGGACGATTGTGCTACAAGACAAGAAACAAAGAGGGAGAGAGAGAGAGTTAATTATACAGAAAAAAGATTCAGTTTAGTGCTTTGCTCACCTTGTAGCCATACTCGGGACACACTTCGATCAGATTGCTGCCGTTGCTGCTGCTGGAATGTGCTTTGGCCTGGATCTTGCAATTCTGCAGCGATGTTTTGTCATTCTTGAGGAATTTGCCAACACTGCGACTGCTGCAATGGTTGGACTCCTTCAGCGTAACTTTCTGCAGTGCATGCGAGTCGAAGAGCAGACGCCTGCCTTGACTGTCGTCCTCCTTGTACAACAGCACGCGCACTTGGCTACCATCGAAGGGGAATTGGCTGTAAAGCAGAGAAAGAGAAAACAGAGAATCAGTTTATATGTAGGACAGTCAAAGAGCAAAGAAGCTGGGGAAGAACTCTCACGTTTGGATGGAATGACGGCATCATTCGTAAGTTAAGTTAATAAAGCTAACAATAAAATAATTTATCTAAATCTTAATATATGATACTATTTTAATATGAAAAGAGATTTAGAAGTATTAGATAAGTAAAATAATTGTCATTGAACGATGACTGCCATACCCTGGGACTAGCTCTTAATGGATATGCGATATGCGATCACGACCAACAAATACTCAGCTATGCAAGATCTCTCTCATATATATTACTACTAAAAAAAAAAATACCCTGCAATTACCTTAGAGTAAGCTTTCACATCCGCATATTGCAACTTAGCTTTCAAGTTCATTTTCCGATTTTTGCATATAAACAATATATAAACATATCATTTATATAACTATTAACATTTAGCTAATAATCATTTAACATAAAACTGATATTTCCTTTGAAGTCACTGCTAAATTTAGTAATCATATCAGGGAATTCCAATTGAATAGCTCAATCTCGCAAAGTACTAATAACTTGTACATTTCTATTGATCTTGCGATGAGCTCAAGTGCTCAACTGCTCATGTGATTTGATATCTGATGATCGAAATGTGATCCGTGACTCAGATATCTTTTTAACAGGCAGCAATTGCGCATCTCCAACAGAGCGGGGACACAGGGACAAAGCACTGAATTACAAAGTCTCTCTCTCCTCCGACTGTCTATATCTATTTCTCGCGCTTCGTTTCTCTTGCGATCTATCTCTCTCTCTCTCTCTCGCGAATTGCTGACGACTTTCATATAATGCGCACATCTTAGTGCTATTTTATTGTCGAGTGGGTCATTTGGGTAAATGTTGTCTGCTCTATAAATTGAATCGCTCGGCACGTGACGATTCGTCATGATAAAATGAAAATCTGTCCGAATTGGCGATTGCTTCGAAGACTTTTCGCTTTTTATGTTATAATTTTTTTTTTGTTCTGTTTTCATTTCTTTCAATTTGATTTTGCTGATTGGGGGCAAAAGTTTTTACGATACTACCGAATAGCAACACGGTAATATCTGGGCCAGTATGTTGTTCATTGTGACTATTTGCAATTAGTGTTAATGGAAATCTAAATTATGCTTGACAGTACGCCTGGCCTGGCCTGGCCTGCGACTTTTCCATTAGGCATTTCGTCACATTCACTTAAATTTGAGACGTCGCAGATTTGAGCTGAATTATTTTTAGTGGGGTTTATAAATGGCTCGTCTAACAATAAGTAGCGCTAAATTGAAACTGCGCCAACTGCCTAAATTAGCTATAATTAACAAATTTTTCTTTATTTGCTTTATGACTGCTTGTGGTAGAGTTGCCGTTGGAGGCCGCGGGCGAGTGCCGGCGGTGCGGGTAAGCGGGGCCACCTGTTTTATTGCTTCATTTTGTTTTATGCCACCGCGATAAGACGGGGGAAATTTGTTGTGTACACATACATAGATTAGTTAGTGGGCCCGACTGGATCACGAGTGTGCCCCCGTCTTACGGTCTAACTGTATGAGAGCGCGCGCGTGTGTGCGTGTGTGCGTATGCGTGGGTTGTCGTGTGCTTATGTGTCCACAATTTGGTCGGCCCGTTTGTACTTAAAGACGTAGTAATCTTCTAATAGGAATCCAGCTGGACTCTAGTCAAAGTCTTGTTGCAGACATACCCATAGTGAAACGGCGCCGTATGAATGCGCATCGAATCGATATGAATCGATATGTGTATGTTGTTCAGACGTCACCAAACACTGAGCCTAATTGCATACACTGGTGCAAAAATTAACAAGTAAATAAAAAAACAAACACTAAAATATCAAGACGTTATGGAAAAACAATCTTAATGGTCGCGATGCGAGACGACAAATGAAGTTCAAGGCGCTACGAATCGTAAACAGTGAATGGGGAAACTGTCTACTAGGGGATCGGAATCCGAATCCGAATCGGAATCGGAATCGGAATCGTAACAGCAATCGGATCGCATCGGATCGTCCCGGTGTCGACTAAATAAACGACGATAAACAGAACGAGTCTGTATATGAACGGCAGGCAGTACGAACAAGTACTCGCATGATCGATACATATATATACACTCTTATATCTAATATATATATGTTATATATATATATATGCATATATATAGTTATATGCAGATAGGCAACGATTTGAGCTGGGGCTGCGGCTGGGGCAGGCGGCATCAATTGTGGAGCGCAAGCAGCTCACATGATTCCCGTCCAGCTGCGCGAGCATCACATGCATGGGCCCCTCCGATAGATATACGTATTTATATATCTTGTCTTGGGAGTGTCAAGACGATGTGATGTGTTAATATATTGTGTTTTGAAAATATTTAACAGTCGAGACAATTCATGATGGATTTGCCTAGAGCCGGCAGCAACTGATGGCGCCAAAGTTCACCAAGTTTGAGTTTGTGCAAAAAATAATGCTCAACCTTTGCACCTGCTTGGGGTCTACGTGAGCTGTGAGCGATGGAGCTGCCAGCAAACTATCACCTGTCACCCTGTCAGTTCGTCAGCTGGCGCGTCGATCAGCCAAGCAAGACAAAATGAAATACAACAACAACAGCAAAAAGAGATCAATGAGCACATACATACGTATATAATTATCGAACGATCGCTAAATTTTTCGACTTATCAGCAGGGTCTACGCACTTTCGTCGGTCGTGTGTGTGTGTGTGCGTGTGTGTATGCGATTTACTTTTTTAACGTCCAATTGGCTTTTATTTATTTATAATAAATGCTTAGTTGGATAGCTTGGATTATATTTGATAGCGTAATTGATTATATTTATATACATATATATCTAATAAATTCTTTATCAGTGCAAGTCCATAAAAAGTCAGCTATACATTAGATAAAAGTTCCACTGCAACAAATATAACAAAAGAATTCCAAGTTTGCTATAAACTGTATAAACTATAAATATTAATGGAAATTTTTAATATGACATCAAATCTAATGCAATATATAAATACATATATATTATTGAGATGTTCATATATATTTAGAAATGTATTTCATTCTATATTGTCTATAAATAATGATATACTGATTGTGGATCATAAAGATTGCTTGGAAATTTTCGTCACAGCTCGAAATCTAATTATAAATTTAGCTATAATAAAGCTCTTTATATATCATCAGATTTATAGCGAGCGTAGCCTAATTATTATCTGCCATGTACTCCAGTTGCTCCGAAATTTTTCGATTATTTTTGCAGAATTTTGTCACATGATTATAAATCATAAAGCCAATTGTGAAATTTCCAGTTTATGAGTGAAAGACTCTCTCTCGCTCCCATACCAATAAAAATGTATTATTAGATTATAGATAACCCTGTAATACCCATTAAAAATACATTTCCAGAGTATTTCTTCTATTGAATACCAAAAGCTAATCGAACCCATAGCAACAAGGCTAAAGATTATTTACAAAGTTAAAGATTATTTGCAATTAATCTATAGAACAAGAAGAAGAGGTATGCAAGAGTATCTGCTGCTTCGATGCATTGTCTAGCTGCAGAGTAAAGAACTTTTCCACTGACTACTGCCTGCTGCCATGCTGCTATCTCGTTCGCACGCCCTCTGCTATGCTGCGAGATATTTTGCCTTCTGCTTGTTCTTGGCATACGCCATGGGATCACATGCTTTATTTATTTAATTTTTTTTTTTTCAGCTACGCAAGCAAAACAAAAGCGAACAAAATAAAACAAGACTCTAGTCGAGACGGCTTGACTACGAAAGTACCCTGCAAAAAAAAAAAAAAAAAAAAAAACTAATACTCTACTCTCTCGTACGAGTATTCATGTGATATTCCAGCTCTCTGGCTTTTGTAGTTTTCGAAATCTCGACGTTCATACAGACGGACGGATAGACCCCGAATTCCCATTTTCAATGGGTTTAGGGTATAATTAAATAAAATAAAAATGAAAAGAAAAAAAGCACGGTAGCAAGACTAAGCAAATACACACAACTCGTATATGCAAAAGCTTGTGTGTGTGTGTGTGTGTGTGTGCGTGTGCAAATGTACGCTTGAAGAACCACTCTCGCCACCACTTGAGGCAGATTGCAGCCTTCGTCCCTCGTCTGCTAGCCACCTCGACTGCCCCGGCTGCCCCTTCTTTGGGCCAAGGCGAGCCGTACAATAATTTTGATTGATATGTTGTTGCCTTATCAGTGAACGCGTTGAATTATGCATTGTATTAGCCCTTTGGATTAAATACAAATTGATATAAGTTTATACTTATGTATAGACATACATATGGAACTATACATATATATGTAAATGTATAATTTCTGGCCCATAACCAAATCAAATCGGCAACATCTGTTAATCATATTACACAGCGTGGATTCTCTTTCTCTATCGTTGGGCGAAGTGTATGTGAGTGTGTGTGTGTGTGTATATATATATGAAAGAGAGCGTGCAAATAAAAACAGATTTCCAAAGCGACTACAGCAACAAAAACAATAATATCAGCAGCAGCAACAACAACAACCAGTTGCTCCGTACAGCTCAAGTCACATGACCAAACCAACCAACAATGGCGACGATGGCGTCGCTGCCAGCGCCAGCAACCGACAATGAAAATGACAACAAGCGGCGGCTGCTGCTGCTGCGGCGACGAAGGCGGCGGCGGCGGTTGCGGCGTTTGCGGCAAAGGCGCAAGAGCCAGGCAGCGACGCCAGCGGCGACGTCGACGTCCATGGCGAAAAGCTTTATTATTTTATACCCCGTGCCTATTAATAAGGGGCGCAAAGTGGCAAAGATTACAAAAGTGCACAAGTAACAGGCAACAGGAAGAAGAAGAAATGTATAGATATACATATATTTTATTTTTATATAAATATATTTTCATTCCTAATCAGCAAATATAAATATAGTTTATATGCTCATTATATTGAGATCTATGCATAAAATTTGTTATTTTTAAAATTGAAGGCCATGCTCTACAGAGTATCTTTTAGTCTGTCCCTCTTGCAAGTTACACACACTAATGGCTGTTTATTTCCTTTCTGTTTGTGAGCTACAACAAATTGACTATCATTATCATGAGATGCAGCCATTATAAGTACATACACATATATAAAATAAATATACCTACAGATAAACACACACACATATGTATATGTACATACATACATTTAAATAAATAAAGATAATGCTGACCTTCACCCCCGCCAACAAAGCCCATTCAAGTGCGCAAATAATCGAATGTCAAGTTCAAAGCAAATTGGCAAAAGCCTTTTGCTGCTGCTGCTGCTTTTGTTGTTCCTGTTACTGTTGTTGTTGGCAGTAATTGGCAGCGTTGTCATGTCGCAATGCAGAGTGAGCCCAGGTAATAGCCACATAACATGGGAAATGTATCTGGCGAACAAATGTGCAAATGATGACGACAACGACGTGGACTGATTGCCAAGTGACACTTGAAACAGCGCAAATACAATTAAAAATCAGTGCAAACAATGAACACGGCGAGGGCAAGGCGAAGGCAAGAGAGCGAACAAGACAGAACATGCAAGCACACACACACATGTGCACTCTTACTTGCACACACAAACACGTGCCCCCAAACGATCAATGAATAAAACTAAAACCGAACCATCAAAAGAATAAAATAAAAAAAGAGAGAAATAAAAAAACGACAAATGCGCAAAAGAGCGAAAAACGCAAATCAGAAGCACAAAAATCAAAAACTTGTTTAACAAACAAGCAGTTGAAGGTGGATGGTGGAACGTGGAAAGTGGAAGGGGGGAAGTTGTCTCTTCTACCTTTGAGCGTGTAACATGTGGGATTAGTGTACAAAGTGAGTCAAGAGTTGGGTACACTCGAAACAAAGATGACGAAACGGAACACAAATTGTGAGTAATGGGAAAAAAGATGCTTGTTGAAACGTGTTAAAAAGGCGGCGAAAGTCAATTGCCTTTGTGTCTCAAACATGTCAATAGCCTGCGGCGAAAGTCAGATTATTATGTGTGGATGGAACTAAATGAATTCCAACAACAACACTTAAAGCTTTACAGAGGCAGCGAATTCAATTTTATTATAGCTTTATGTACTAAAGCCCAAGTATGGCAAGCCATTGAGCTTGTAAAATGCGGCGAATTTCATGATGTAAATGAACTCAACTGAAGCAACTCTTCGAACTGGTTCTTTGCAGCAAACTTAATTATAAGAGCGACGTAAGGAAATTGATTATGTTCATAAGTAAATGTTAATTTAGACAACTTTTTAAAGCGGTAAAATAATGATGTTGTGTAAATGAATTTTAACACATATTTGTTACATATGTATAAATATAAACATATACATTAAGTATTCCCTTTAATAAAAAAAAAGAAGAAAGTAAACACTATCAGCTGCCAATTTGAATACTCAGTAAGTAAACTGAACTTACTTTCTCAATATCAATAAAAGAAAATCTATCAAATATCCTACTTATATTGAGCTTGAATTATGTATATTTATTGTAATTCGCTGAAATCGACGCCAGCAATGAATCACATTTATGGAATTCTTTGAATCCCAGTTATAAACATAAACATATATCGCATTGACTGTCCAAAGTGATTGATATACTCCCCAGATAACTCTGTGTGTCTAGAGAGAAGCCCCCTCTGACATGCTCGGAGCTTAGCAGCTTTATTTACAGCTGACAGCCAGCAGCACTTTCTACTTTTTGGGCATTATGTTTCTAATTTGACGTGTTGCTGTTGCTTGTTGAAAAGGAAAAGCAATTTTTGTTAACTGATAATTAACGCTGACGACCACGACGACGGCGACACCAGTAGACAACACAGCGCGCTTTTAGCTATCAGGCCCCAAACACAACAGCAATAACAAAAATAATACCAACAACAACAACAAAAACAACAATAATTGCGACGACTCACTCATATGACTTGGCAGACCACGAGACTTCAACACATGGAGCCACAGTGGCAAAGTCGACAGCGTTGGCATTTAAATATGATTATACCCAGTGAAATGCAGTAAAGCTACAAGAGGTATATTCAATCAAGGATACATTTGAGCCTTTCTAGATGGAACTAAGTATATAGAATGTAAGGCAAAAGTAGTATCTTTTTTATATGTAATTAAAGAAGCCATTAGGAAGGCTCTTTTAGCTGCTTTTAATTAAAGCTCAAATGAACTACTTGAGGTATTTTAATAGCTAACCTTCCAGGATTGTTAGCATATTCATTAGTTGCTGTTTACTGATGGCTAAACTACATCTCATATGTATACCCAATGATAATTATAAAGGTAGGGTAACTGTTTGCAATAAGACACGAGGCTGCTGCGACGCAAATGTTGGCTCAAGGTGCACAGAAAACGTCTAAAAAAAAATAATTTAAAAAATATATATATATACACATACATATATATTGAAAATGCACAAAGAAATACACACACACACACACAATAAACAACAAATAATGAGATATGTGGTCAAAAGGTTCGGCAAAACTACCAGACAGCTGGGCGCCTCATTAGATGATCTCGTAATGTGCGATGTAAATCACACGATAGTTATTATATATACCATATAAGCCAGGGGGGATTACATACGTAAGCGAAGCGCTAATGATTGATGTCTGCTCACACTCAGGTACAGAGGTGCGCGTGTGTGTCTGTATTTGTTTAAACAATTCGCGCGCACTTATCAAGTTTATAATGAATTTCCAATTTACAATCAATTTTGGCATTTGTCTAGCCCCGAGACCCCCACACATAATAGATTTGAAAACCGACTTATTTATAACACTGCGATTCGATTGATTTATATTTATGTGACGAATTTGATTAGCAATCAAATAAATCGACTATTTCACACGATCTACATATACATATATATATATATATATGCACATATGGTTTATGCAGACAATATACGCGAATTGGCATAAAATTTCCACAATCGAGTGCTAATTGGAACATAGACATCGCATTATATAGACATGCATACCCATACATATATGGGTATATAGTACAAATATAAATATGCCCACGTGCTCCATTGAGTTAGTTTTCGTGTGAAAGTTGGCTACTCACTAGATCAATAATCAAGATAAACATACATATAAATTGTACATGTATGTATGTATATAAATTTATTAACCACGTGCTAATTACTGTGCATACATTCATTTATAGTTAAAATATCTTTGTGTTTGATTTATTTAGCTATGTGGGTTAGGCTTTGGTTTTACCAAATTCATTTATTTATTTATTTAGCATACCCTATATTGAAAATGTTTAGACGAGGTATGATTGATTCATGAAAAATATATATACTGTAGGTTGACTAAAGTATTAATATCCAGTTGATCTAGATCTTTCCGTTGTTATTATGAAGCTCAGCGATCTTGTTAAGTAAAACATTATTACACAATAGTAGAGAAATCTTAAGGCAGAGATGCCAATGCCCCCATAATAAGCGCACAGATACTGACTATTGGCATACGTATTCCTATACCTCAATTTTTAACTATTGACAAATTAATGCTATTTTTGCAGATTTAGTAATGTTTTATACATTTATAATCGCATTATTCATAGTGGAATGCTATACAGAGAGTAGTGTAACGTATAGTAACGAAGCTAAAAAGCGAAAACTATTTCTTATCAAAGTATATTTAGAGTATCTGTTATTTTGGCATTTATTTATTTATCTAACTCAAAATATTTCGCATATTGAATGCGGGTCTGTGTCATATTGGTCATATGACTATCTGGTGACTAGCGAATGTCTAAGTATGGACACGACTTGGCCATGATTCAGTGTGAGGGGATTGGCATGGATGACTGACATTCGCCAGCTAAGTAAATATACACAGTCAGTCCTCTAGCCATGATTATAATTATGATTATCGCACGCTGGCGATAGAGCTGTTTCGCTTTGTCTGTTTTCGGCAATAGATAAAAAGCTGTATAGATAAATAGGAATTTTTTGAGGAATTTAGTCGCAAGCCAAATGGAAATGAACGATAACAGACTCATGCACACACACACATAAATAAACACAACCACACACAGACACACACACGTCCACGTAGGCGTGTGGAATGAAAATTTACTCAAACGTGTCGGCCATATAAACAATTTAATAAATTAACTGTTAACTGTCAGCGAAAGCAAATACAAACTTTTATTTGGTTTACAGCGCCCAAAGCCTGACCTATCACAATATTATGCTACCCCACCCGCCCAGCGCGCCACGCCCACCAGCTAGCAGCTTCAACAATAACAATTCTCAATGAGTTTAACTGCCAACAATTTGAAGTTTACATTTAGCAAAGTGCAAAAACCCCGCATTTAATTAGCAGAGTAAAAAATTTATCACGTGATGGCGAATTGAGAGAGTGCAGCAACAGCGCGTTCTCTCATCTCGCTCTCGCTGTCGCTCTCCGTCTCTCTCACGTATATATTGTTTGTGTGTGCCTGTGTGAATGCGCATTTGTCACGAATTGGCCAATAACCACTTGAATGTGCCAAAAGGCCGATGATATATGCTATATTGCAGGCCTTATCGGCCAATTCAGGGAACAGTTAAGGCGGAGCATGAACCTTCCTCTATTAAATTGCCATTTAGACCCCCCACTCTACACACATACATTTGTATGTGTAAGCTGATCGCGTTAATCGATTTAACAAAATAAGAATGCTATGCAAACGATTTGCGCACGTTGTAAACTGAATGGGGAAATGCAAATTATAAATGAACAATTGAAATAGCTACTTGTAGTATTATTATTATCATCGTTGTTGTGGCTGTTAATCGAATCAAACTCACACGCACACATTCGCACGATCAATATACAAACAAACAAACGTACAAACACACAAACAAAGAGAGACCGCAATCAAAACAGTTAATGGCGAGTGCAAGCGTCAAAAATCAACATTGTTAACGTGCACACAGTTCAGCATACATAAGCAAATAAACAATAATAAATAATAATTAAATGAATTAACAGAGAACCAACAAAGCAATACACGTGACGCATTGCAACGAACACTAGATACCCTTTCCAAGAATGTACGTTGAATCATATTTTGGTCTAATGCTAAAGAAACCAATTCGATTTCATATATCCTCAACATTGAGTGTATTCATATACAGATATATGCATACACGCATACATACACACCTATGCGCACCCAACAGTGCCGAAGCCAACAACAAAGTATGTATGACATAATAATCACAAGAGCAAGCAGCGACTGTGAACGCCGATTAGCAAGTCATGTGATTCGTTTTTATTTACATTTGCGCCTTACGTTCGCCTTCGCCGTAACCGTCTCTCTCCATACACAGTCAGCACACAAAAATATATACACACACACATATGTATGCAGACGAGTACGGCAACCCACAGTCGACGCTGATCGGCAACGAAAGAGCGCGAGAAAATGAGACCTCGTCGCAATAAACCGAAACTAGCCGAATACACCATCAAGAGCGTGAAGCGAAAATAGTCGGGCGAATGGAGCAGAGAGAACAGAAGCACAGTCGAGAGCTTGTAATAGTGCTGTAGGCTGGGGTCGCACCTTTGATTTGCACTTTGACTTCCAACAACAGAGCAACAGATATCAGACCACACATACACATACATACTCATGCCAGTACAAGCGAAGATAGAGAAATGGAAACATAGAGAGCATTGCATTTTGGCGTACGTGACGAGCAATGAAGCATTTGCCAAAATGTTTGTTGGGTTATTGTCCCCGTTTACGCTCGCCAATTTGCGTATGAAACACAAAGAGGAAGAGATAAAGAGCAGATAGTGACAAAGGCTAGGCAAAGCCAATGGAAATGCTTTCATTCTAATACCTAAGTATTCATAGGTAATTATTTTTTTAATGCTTTTTTTTCGCACACACGCTGATTGAATGTGCAGCTGTCTAACGTAAACTATAGGGGTTGTCTGCCTTTGTTTTCGCCGTCCTTTTACAGGCGACTTAAGGCCAGGTGTTAAGCATTACACACTGCTGCTAGAGATGAGCGCGTGATCACCGTGCTATTCTCCATTTATGACTAACTATCACGACACGTGTCAGTCTACAATAGTTCTACGTCTCTAAGTGCGAGCTCGCGTGTGTTTGACTTTAGGCGTTTGCAAACAAACATAGAATACGACAAACACTTACCTTAGATAATTTCTGGATGTTTGCGTAGCTTTTGCGGACGCCGAACTATTATTGCCGGCTGAGGCGTGAGTACGTGATGCCGCCTCCGCTACTGTTGTTTGGCCATAATTTAGCGTCGGCTGCGCTGTTGTTGTGGTTGTTGTTTGGTTTGCAGCGAATTGTGCTGCCGTTGGCGTTGCTTGCGTGGGTGGTGCTACTGCTGCGGCTGGTGGTGTTGGTACCGACGGAAAGAACAGTTTATTCAACAAGGCCATAATAATATACAACTGGCGCAATCGCAATCATTTATTAAACACATCTGGCCAGCCGACACAAATTATTGCAATTCACTTGAACACAATTGCTCTGCCTTTTGCTTTTCCGTTTGCCTTTAGTTTTGTAGCTCTTGTGCTTCTCGTTGTCGTTGTCGTTGTCGTTGCTGTTGTTTTTGCTGTACATGTGAATCGCGGATGGAAAGCAACGACGGCAACGGCGACGGCGACGGCCCGTTGCAACTGCCGTTATATTTGTCTAACACGCGCACTACCCGAGACGCACGAACACAAACAAATACGCAAGCTAAACAAACGGTTGACGCACTCAAGATTTTACACAATTGAACTTTCGCTTTGCACTTTTCTTTTTATTCACATTTGTGCTCACATACAAAAATATATATACATACATATATATATTTATATGTATGTTGTTTGCTCTTTTTGGCGAATGATCTCTTCCTGTCTGAGCCAAAATACACACACGCTGTGTATCTTAACAGTTCTTTTGATTGAATATTGCTATTTTTGTGATTATCGTCGGACGCGATGGGCTTTGCCAATTTCACAAGCGATCAATATATGTATATACATGCAGACATGCATACATATATTCTGCATTTATTTTCTCTCACTTTTTAATAAAAAATAAAACAAACTTATTTTGCGCGCCCACATACACACCAATCAGATGGGTATTGACAGTTTGCTGCATTTAGCTTTTTAATTTTGTTTAAACAAAAAAATGTATACGTATACTGCATTCAGCTACTTTGTTTTCTTTTGCGAAACACTTTATTTATTTTACTTTAATTTTACGCGCAGCTCGGCGGTATACATCCAACTCCCACGGCAAAACAACAACAAATGTTATTCTTCTTCAATGTTAACAATTTAACATAAACCACCGCGTCCGATTATGGAACTGTTAAGCTTCTGCTCAAAAGAGCTGTGACTGCTCAAATGAGCTGTGAAGCCTGACATGTTCTGCTATTGATAACATCGAAAACTTATCGATATATATTTTTTAAATTTAGGCAGTTATTTTTAAATTTTAATATTTATATTTATAGATATTTATTTGATAAATTTTAATTGTTGAACTTTATTTGTTGACTTACATATACATACTTCAAAAAATTTGTAGACCCACATACATGCGAGGGAAAGTGGGAAATTGGTATTACATATGCTGCTTTTTTCTTTTGCATTTTTGCTTGCTTTTCGTTTTTTTCATTTCGTTTTTCATTTTAAGTTAAACCAAACATACGTAAAAAATGATTTCATTCTTAGACATTAGCGCTAAGTAATTCGTAATTCCTGCCACCAATGCAATGTAGGAATATCATAGATAATTGAAAGTGTTTATGTTTGTCGCCATAACTATAGAGATTTTGATATCAAATAGAAATATATGGTGCGACTTTGAGCCGCTCCATAAAGAGAGAGAGATAGAGAAACTTACATTATAAAGGTTTAATGTTTTATACTTTCGTTAAACTGGTTGGTTGCTTGCTTGTTTGCTTGCGTGCCTAGCTGTGTATAAGTATGCGCGTGTAATTGTGTTACGTGTGTATGTATGTGTGTGTGTGTGTGATTGTGTGTAAGTGTGAAAATATGTTGGCAGCAGCGCCTAAGTAACTAACTATTCCTTGCATGCAGAAGTGTCCATGGGACTGGCCGGCTGTATAAACGCCGTGGCTGCACCACTTGGCTGGTTGGTGGGCGTGAATGCCGATAAAGATGAGTTGCTGCTGCTGCTGTTGATCAAATTGCCGCTGGACGAATTGTTCATCAAATTGGATGACGAGGACGAAGCGCTGCTGGATGTACCCGTTAACTGATTATTCAAAGACAATATTCCGCCGGCGACAAATGTGCCCGCACTGCAGGCGGCGACATTGCTCTGGCCCAATCCAGCGCTGCCAAAGCTCAGTCGTTCGTTGCTCAAATTCGACAGCAAGCCAGCCATAGTGCCACCAACACCAGGAGCAGCTGTGCCGCTATAGATGGCAGTAGGACCGGTGCCCATCAATGGGTTCGTGCTTGTCAACACATTCGGTGCCGAAGTGTTGAGCCCCAAAATAGGCGTAGGCAGTGCTGGCTTTATAAAACGTTCGCTGGCGCGACGATTCTGCAAAATTTTAAATATATATATAAACCATGTTCTTTTGGGAAGTCTCGTTAATGATTGGCTCACCACAAGTTGCCCGCAGGCATAACAACGATTTTGCCCGGCTGTGCCTGGACTGAGTGGGCGACTGCTTGAGGGACTGTGCGAAACGGGGCTGCTAATGGTGCGTTGTCTTTGAGCATTGACGGCTGTTGGATTGCCGGCCATAATATTCTCGTTATAGAAGCGTTCCTCATCCATTTCCAACGACGATTCCGATTCAGAGAGATGACGGCAAAGGGCCTCGCGTCGTTCTACCTCCTGTTTGAGTTTTCGCTGAAGTCTAGCATTCTCCTCCCGAATGGACTTCTCCTCCTTTTGGGCGGTTGCGAGATTGGCGCGCAGACGCAGCACCTCAGAGCGCAGCGTCTGAATGTGTGCGCTTAAATTGGTGGCGGTGTCGCCGTTGGCATTATTGGTGATATCACGTGGCGTTGTTGGATCAGAGACTGGCTGATCGAGTTTAATTTGTAGCGAGCGCTTCTCTGTTTCCAGTTTATCCATGCGCTTCCACAGCTTATTAACCAACGCCTCCTGCTCCTGTTCGAGTGTATTCTCAAGCTCGACCATTTCACGTCTCAGCTGCTCTAAATTTGTTTGCTTATTATCTGTTTCCGCTTGAAGCTTCTCAATCTTGCGCATTAGCTTATTGACTAAGCACTCCTGCTCCTGCTCCAGCGTTTGCTCCAGCTTGCACTTCTCTTGACGCAGCTGATCTAACTTGCGTGATAAGTCATTTGTGAGGCACTCCTCCTCGCGCTCATAATGATGCGCCAGTGTTTCTTTTTCCTTCTTAAGCGCTTGGATTTTCTTCAACAACGTGTTGGATATATACTCCTCCTCCTGCTCCGCTTTCGCTTGCTGTCAAAGGATAAGAATTATAGCAATTGTTGGAAATATATGCCAACTACTCACGATTATGACCGACGCCTGTTTTAAAAATCGATTCTCCTCCTGCACCACTTTGAATTTAGTCTTGGATGTGTCCAGCTCTGCTTTCAGTACTCTGCAAAGAGCCATTTCAAAGTATAATATGATATGGATACTGATTTTATTAACTTACTTGTTTTGTTGTGTGAGCGATTCGATGCGTTTTTGCAGCTGCTCTCTGGACACGGGACTCGGTGGCAGCATTGTGCCACCATCCAGTGAGCTCTCCGACTCACAGGGACTTTCCATAGCTGCTGAAAAATTAGAGAAAATAGCCGCAATGCTAGCAAATTAAAATGAATGCCTCAACGGTGCTCTGCTTTCGCTTGAATTTCAGTACAAAAAAATAAATAAATAAATAAATAAAAGGCAAGAAAAGAAATGAAAAACACCAGAAGACAACAAAGAATAATGTATTCACTTCTGGGACTCTGATCGCTGTTGTTATTGTTGTTGTAGCTATTATTTTATTTCTTGCATATTTCGTCGTTGTTCTTGTTGTCGTTGCTTCAGCAAACAAAGAACAGCGTCCGTGCCACAGAAAATTATTTAACCTTCACTCGTGTGCAGTTCACTTGATTTTTGCCTTTGCTGTTGGGCTTTGAATCATTTTTTGTTTTTGGGCTTTTTATGCAATTTTTATAAATCGATAACAGAACAAGGTCAGGCATTGACATTGTATGCCAGAGACATCTCGCATTGCAGGCGGCTCCAGCAGAATCAACACCACGACCATCACTACTACCCCAAACACCTCCCAAACACTAGGGGCCGATGCGAAACAGCGCCCACCTTCTCTGCACAGTGGTCCCACTCAACAACAGCTGGCGACAAAGACGTTGCAGCTCAGGCGTTGGTCGAGTGATTTTTTAATTGAAAAGTTTGCATTGCACACTTGCCAAGCATTTCGCTATGCCTTTACACGTAATTAACATTTACCTGTACGTCGTCGTCTCTTCTGTTCGGCGCCCTATAAGACCTTTTTTTTACAACCCGCCGCCTTTGCTAATACTGCTGCTGCTGCTGCTTCTTGCCAGTGTCAGGGCGAGTATTGAGCTTTTGTTACTTTTGACAGCACTCTGTCAGAGTTGCTAGGCTTTTGGTGTCCGGAGGATGGGTGTATGCGTAAGCCAATTACTTGCACCTATTCAATAGGTTTTCACTTTGCCAGAACGCAAAAGCATTTTGTAAGTTTAACTAAAAAATGAATAATGCGAAAAAATTGCTGTGCAGCACAGTGTGACCGTTTATCCCGCAAAACTAAAATGCACCAAGAGTGTTACCGGAATATTATTGAAACGAAAATGTCAAAAATTACATACACTACTTTGGTATTTTAATACTAAAGTAGGTTTTTCACTTCTCCGCTCGCACGTGCAGCTCGATTTATAAACAGCAGCGGAATTTAATTTTGGATTCTTATATAGATTGTATACAATGGCTGACAATGTTGGCCAGGATAAGCGAAAGCAGCACCGTGCCCGACAGTCCGGCGTCAAGGCAGACAAAAAGAAGGTAAAAGCCAAAAAGGATTCCAATCAAAAGGAACCCGAATTGACTGCCCGCCAACGAAACCCAAAAGCATTTGCCATTAACTCGGCACAACGTGCTGAGAGAAATTTCCGTCGCAAAGAGGATTTGACAGCCAAAAAACAACATATTCCCATAGTCGATCAGACGCCCGATGAACCGCCACCGGTGCTGATTGCCATTGTAGGTCCACCGAAAGTGGGCAAGACAACGCTAATCAAGGACCTGATAAAGAGTTTCACGCGTACCAATGTTACGGAAATACGCGGTCCTATTACCATAGTCACCTCAAAGAAACGGCGCATCACTCTGCTGGAATGCAACAACGACATCAACTCAATGATTGATGTAGCCAAGTGTGCTGACTTGGTGCTCCTTCTCTGCGATGCCAGCTATGGCTTTGAGATGGAGATCTTCGAGTTCCTGAACATTTGCCAAGTGCACGGCATGCCCAAGATCATGGGCGTGCTAACCCACCTGGACATGATAAAAAATCCCAAGCAGCTGCGCAAGCGCAAGAAGGAGCTGAAGCATCGCTTCTGGACAGAGGTTTACGACGGTGCTAAGCTCTTCTATTTGTCTGGTCTGCTGCATGGCGAATATTTGCGGAATGAGATCAAGAACCTGGGTCGCTTTATATCTGTCATGAAGTTCCGCCCGCTGCAGTGGAGAGGGGCGCACAGCTACTTGCTGGTGGATCGTATGGAGGATATCACCAACACGGATGCAGTGCGTCGCGATCCCAAATGCGATCGTGAGGTGGTCCTGTATGGCTACGTACGTGGTGTTCCGCTCAAGCAGGAGCACATGGTGCATATTGCGGGCTTGGGAGACGCACGCATCGATGAGCTAAGCGTTATTCCTGATCCATGTCCGCTCCCGGGTACAGAGAAGAAGCGCAGCTTACTGGAAAAGGAGCGTCTGCTCTATGCACCCATGTCGGGCGTTGGTGGGATCGTCTATGACAAAGATGCTGTGTACATTGAGCTCCAGGGCTCCCATTCACACAAGGAAAAGACAGCCGAGGCCAGCGAACAGGAGGCGCTAGTCAGCAAGTTGATAGACAAGAAGACTACAATGGATGAGCAAATCGAACAGCAGGAATTCCGACTCTTCTCTGATGCTGCGCCCATCAAATCGAAGGATTTTATAAGCGAAGATCAGGCGAATTCTGATGAAGATCAAGATGATGACAGCGATGCAGATGATTCTGGCTTGGATGCAGCATCTGACGATGAAGAGCAGCCGGATGAGTTTGCTGCCGATGATTGGCGTGGCGAGAACAGTGATAAGGAGGAGGAAGAGGAAGATGATGAAGATGAAGATGCCTCCTCCGGCGATGAAGAGTATCAAAATTTGCCGAATGTCAAAAATGGCGAGGCAAACAGTGAAGCATCCGACGAAGAGGACGATGAGGCACGCATTTTGGCCAGCAATATGAGCTGGAAAACCAATCTGGCACAGAAGGCACGTGATGCCTTCCTGCAACGCCATTCCGAGTCTCGCAATCTGATGCGTATTGTCTACGGCGTTTACAACCAAGGCGAAGTCAAGAATCAGCAGGAGGAGGAGGGCGAGGCAGAGGATTCGGAAGAGGAATTGGGCGGTTTGTTCCGCGTGGCTGCCAAGAAGCAAACTGACATACAGAAGGACAAGGACATTCGCGACAAGGACGAGCGCTGCTTCTTCGAGTATCAAAGCGGTAGACAAAATAAAAAATGTTTAATTATCAGTTTTATTAACGAATGATCCATTTTAGATGCAACGCGAGACTGGCTGTCCGACGAGAACAAGGAGCTGATTAAGAACTGCTTTGTGACAGGTAAATGGAAAGCCTCGGAGGATGCCGAAACCTTGCTCAAATTGGACGACATGAGCGATGCGGATAGCGAAGTCTATGGCGACTTTGAGGATTTAGAGACGGGCGAGCAGCATAGCGGCAAGCCGAAAGCGGACAGTGATGAGAACGAGCCAAACGCTGATGAAGCTGACACGGGACCAAATGCCAAACGTAAAATGACGCGCGTGGAGGAGGAGAATCTGACCAAGGCCGAACTTATGGCTAAAAAGCTGAAATTGAAGGCTAAATTCGATGCAGAATATGATAATCATGGGGAGAAGGGCGAAGATAATGGTGGACGCATCACTGGCGATCACTCCTTTTATGAGGATCTCAAGGCCGAAGCCCAAAAGCAAAGCGAGTTGAACAAAAACGAATTCGCTCAACTGGACAACGAGTTGCGTATCCAAATCGAAGGCTATCGCGCTGGTTTGTATGTGCGTCTTGGCTTTAAGTCCATTCCAGCGGAATTTGTGGAGTACTTTGACGCGAGCTATCCAATACTGGTGGGCGCCCTCAATATGACAGAGGAGAATGTGGGCTATGTTAACTGCAAGGTCAAGAAGCATCGCTGGTACAAGAAGATTCTCAAGACTGGTGATCCATTGATCATTTCTATGGGCTGGCGTCGTTTCCAGACGGTGGCCATTTTCGCGAAAGTTGAGGACAACTTGAGGTATCGCTATCTCAAGTATACGCCCAATCATGTGACCTGCAGCATGTCCTTTTGGGGTCCTATAACACCGCAGAACACTGGCTTTCTGGCGCTGCAAACGGTGCGCCAGGATCACGAGGAAATGAAGCGTTTGGGCTTTCGCATCGCTGCCACGGGCTGTGTTACCGAACTGGACAAATCTTCACAGATCATGAAGAAACTGAAGCTGGTGGGACATCCCTTTAAGATCTACAAGAACACAGCGTTCATTAAGGACATGTTCAACTCCTCACTGGAGGTTGCCAAATTTGAGGGTGCGAAGATCAAGACGGTCTCTGGCATTCGTGGCCAGATTAAAAAGGCACATCACACGCCAGAGGGCTCCTACCGTGCCACATTCGAGGACAAGATATTACTGAGCGACATTGTGTTCTGTCGCACCTGGTTCCAAGTGGAGGTGCCACGTTTCTATGCACCGATTACTTCACTGCTGCTGCCTCCCGATAAGAAGAGCCAGTGGCAGGGCATGAAAACGCTTGGCCAGCTGAAGCGTGAACGAGCGCTCCAGAACGAGGCGCAGCCGGACAGCATGTACACAGAGATTGAGCGCAAACCGAAGATCTTCCGGCCGCTAGTCATACCAAAGGCACTACAGCGTGCCCTACCTTACAAGGATAAACCGAAGCTGGAGCCAGAGAATCCCAGAGAAGCACTCAAACGTGTTGCCGTGATCAACTCGCCATACGAGCAGAAGGTGGCCAAAATGATGAAGATGATCGAGACGAACTATGAGGACAAGCGCCATCGTGAGCGCAAGGAAACGAAGCAGCGTTTGAAAAAGTTCCGCAGCCAGAAGCGAGCTGAAGAAGCATCCAAACTGAAGCGACAAAAGGAGCTGCGCAAGAAGGTCTCCCGGGCCATCAGCAAGATGCGCGGCAAGAACAATAAATGATAACGAAATAATGTATATATAGTACCTAGGGTAAACATAAAAATACATTTGTACAATTTGAAACTGCTGCAACACGTAACTGCTACAGTATAGGTGATCCACACATCTCTCTTTTACTTGCTCAACGGCACTGGAGCAGGTGCAGCACTGAAGCTGCACAAAATGATTGGCCTATGGGCACGTCATCCATATTGACCGGGGCATTTGTGCAGCTTGTGCTGCACGTGCTTCAGCTGACCGCTTGTAGAGCTCTTTACTCTGAATCAATTAAAAAATATAACTTAACGCTTATAGTCTGTAAAGAAAACGCCTAGCTAATCCTCATCCTTGTTGTCGTCGATGACCTTTAGCGCGGCGAGCAAAGCATGCTTGCGACTGGCAACCAGTTGTCCACCAGCAGGAGCTCCTGTTGCATGGATTGGACGCTTCTTGGCCGGATCTTCGCGCGCATTGCTGCCCGAAGTGGGGCGACAGTGGATATCCAAGAAGTTCTCGCGTTCCTTGTAGTCATCAGAGATAAGTTTCCGAATGCCAGCCATATTCTCTTTCATAATAGGCCCACGCAAGTTAAGCTTTTGCTTTATGGGAACGTGAAAATGGTTAGGAGATTTAGGTGACAATTTGATCTCTGATTTACTTACCACAGCTTTGCTTGGAGGCTGTGGTGATTGTGAACCGTCGTCGTCATCTTCATAGTCGTCGTCCATTTCTAGCATGTCAACCAGCTCGCACTTGGGGTCTAAGTATGAGACATATTCCCCTTGGCCGTTTTTTTGATGCTCATCCTCATCGCTTGCAGCGTCGTCTTCTTCATCCATCTTACCATACTTTTTGTCATCACTGTCCTCATCATCATCACGTTCTGAATCCTCTTCATAGTCGTATTCCAATGTCATTGCCAGTGCCTCCAGCTTCTCGGCAGCTGTATCTGCAGCAGCTGCTACTGGTGCTGTATGCTTGGAGCTGACCTCGCTCTCGCGACGCTTCCCGGGCATGCTGCTGCGTGCATTGCTGCTGGCTAATGTGCTTATGCTGCCGCCAAAGCCAGTGCCGGCGCCGCTACGTAGACGTGAGTTCGACTTGCTTGAATTGAGTTTAGACGGAGCTAGGGATTGGCTAAGCGATGGACGCGATGCATTGGATTGAGCACTCGACATCGGCTTGAGCTGGCTGTTGGCTGGAGGAAGCGTCAATTTGGCGCGTATTGGTTTGTTGTCCTTGTTTTCTTGAACCTCTGTCACTTGGTTGGCATTCTTCTCCTCTTCGTCGTCCTTCTCAAAATCGAAGTTTGAGTCAGTATCCAGAACATCGGTTAGCGCATTGAATTCACTTTGATTGTTCTTCTCAATGGCTTTATCCAGCATTTCAAGTGACTTCTCCAGCTTATCAATCTTATCTGTTTCCTCGACAGCATTCAATTTGGTTCGTCTACTGGCGGACAAGGGATTAGTCTTGTCAACCTATAAATGGCAACGTAATAATATACATTAACATATTGGTATCAATCTATTCCAATGAGTTGACTCAACTGTAAACTCCTCCAGCTTGCGATAGCCACTGATTTCTAACTTGGCTTTCTCCAGTTTCAGCATTACTTCTTTGCATTTCTTTTGCTCGTTTAGCAGCTGCTGACGGAAGTTCTTCGATTCCAGTTGCACCTTGCGTGCCATGAGCTTCATATCGTTGTCCTTATCCTGGAGTCGCTGCTCCAATATACGCAGCTTATCTTGTAGCTTCTGTCGCTCATCCAGATTTCTATAGAGTAAATTTATGTAATCCCCAATTGCCAGACCAATTGCAACTTACTTGTCTCGAATAAGCTGACTAAAGTGTCTGTTCTGATCGCTTAAAGTCAGGATTTGTTGCTCCTTCTGTTTGAGCTTCTGTTCCAGCTCCTTGTTGGCTGCCTGTACATTACGATGCTTCGTCTGCCAGACACGCAGCTCCTCAGCATGCGAATGCAAAAGCTGAGGCAGCTCCGCACCCGTATTCTCATATTTATTGAGAGCCATCGATTGACGCTTGTGCATGGTGCGCAACATGCGGTTCTCGTGAGCCAGGTTTGAGATTTCGGCTTGGGCGTCGGCCAACTGATTCTGGAAGGTCTTCACACGCAAATTGCGAGCCGACATCACCCGCTGATGGATATCGCTGGTGGCATTATTGTTCACCATCGATGGCTGGCGCAGGCCGTTGGCTGCCTTCATGCCGCGCTGTGGTTGTTTTCGCTGATAAATTTGGCTAGCGGATTCGCGAGAGCTAGCCGAATAGAGGCTTTCACAGCTCTTTGCCGGCAATCTGTGAGTTGCGAGTGATGGGAGGATGAGGGATAATGCAGTGATCCACTGGGATACTTACGACATGTTATTATCCCACCGAGGGTCTTCTGTTATGGGGGATGCAGATTTGCGCGGCAATACCATTTAAGTGCACACTCTGGCACTATATTTAATATTTTTTTTTTTATGATTACACAGAAAAGTTGGAATTTATTTGTTTAGTTGTTTCTTCTGTGTAAATATTGTTAATGCTGATTTTGAATGTCGGTGTTATATTGTTGCCGGCTGGTACAGCTGTCGGTTTCTAACTGAAAATTAAATGGCTGCTGCTTTGGTTACGATTTTTGTGTTTGCTTGTTTGTTTATTGTTTGTTTGCTTGTATGAAATGATTGAAAAATTTATCCTTGGGGCTGGATTTTAATCTGCAGTCGGTTGCCATGGCAAAACAAATATAACGGTACTTAGCTATCGCCAAAACAAAACAATATAATTTTGCCTATCGATGGGCTAGCTCTTACAACTTGTTGAAAGTGTTCAATTCGTTCGCATTTATACTGGGTAATTCGACTGAACCGCAGCAGATCCATACATACATTTCTTAGTGGCGCATTTCTTCAAAATTAATAAAAGCTTTAGTTTACTAAATTACCTATTAGTATACACAAAGTCTTAGAAGTACTCAAATCAGCAGTTTAGGAGTTCTAGCATAATCTTCTGTTCGTTGCCATGGTAACGCATATCTAACGGTACGTGCCTATCATCACCTATCGTAAAATTTAAAAACAATGGTTTATCGATTACCGCGGTGCTGGCAACTTGTTGGAATTGCTCATTTAACTTCCAACTGGTTCGGTAGTGAACATCACAACAGTTCTTCATTGAACAACGAACATAGCTTTCTATTTCAATGCATTTTTATTAATTGCTCCAGTTTCTTAAGTGAAAATCAATCAATGAAATTGTGCGCATCCGGAAGTATTACAACATATGCAACGTGCCCGCATTAAAGTGTGTAATTGAAACTTAAAGAACTCGTTGATAGAACTGTATTATTAAACAGATGCAGCACAAACTCATAATTTTTCATCTTTGTAGGCGAAGCGAATTGACGTAGGCGCCGCCACAAGGACGTTTACAGCAAGAGTGAGAGAGACAGAGACAGCGGCTGCAGATTAAAGGGCAAATCTGACATCAGTGCACACAAATAATAATAAAGATGATTCACGTTGGCGAAAACTCATGGAATTTGCGCATCTTCATAACGGATTTGTCGCTGGAGCGCACAATGCGCGTGCGCGGTGACCAACATTTGGGAAGCATAATGCTGCAGCTGGTCGATCCAGAGAATCCGAAAGATTGGTCTGATCATGCGCTCTACTGGCCAGCCAAGAATATTTGGCTCACACGCACTCGAGCCACACTCGATCAATGTGGCGTTCAGGCGGACAACTTGCTCCATTTTACTCCCATGCACAAGGTATTGCGCGTACAGCTTCCAGATCTGCGATACATTGACTGCCGCGTGGATTACTCGACGAAAACCTTTGCGGCTGTTGTGAATTTGTGCAAGCAGCTGGATATACGCTATCCGGAGGAGTTGTCCTTGTGTAAGCCACTCGAACCAGAGCATCTGAAGAAGAACTTTGCCCAGCTGCCACATCTGAAGCGTGTGCCAATTGCCGAGCCAGACGGCACAACTTACCTGCAGCCTGCCCCAGATACCAACTCATTTGTGCCCATCAACTCGAGCTTCAATGGCGGCAGCAATGGCAGTCTGGACAAACCATCCGCTCCGGGTATGTTCTTCTGTGCTCCGCTCTCGCCTCACCACGCGGCAAGCCGACGCTCGCCCACGCCCCACACACCTGGCAACTGGAAGCCCAGCCATACGGGCTACGGCACCTATGACTCCTCTACTTCGAGTCTGGGTGACTTCCAGGAGAACCTGGCCAGTTCCCCACATGCGCCCAGCTCTGAAGTTCGCGCCCGTTTGTTGCGTCCCAAGTCGTTGGTGGAGAAGGCGCGACTGAATGTCGGTTGGTTAGACAGTTCGTTGTCGCTGATGGAGCAGGGCATTCGGGAATACGATACGCTGTGCCTGCGCTTCAAATACTACACGTTCTTCGACTTGAATCCCAAGTACGACCAAGTGCGCATCAACCAGCTGTACGAGCAGGCCAAATGGTCCATTTTGAACGAGGAACTGGATTGCACCGAGCAGGAGACGCTGATGTTTGCAGCGCTGCAGTTCCAGGTGAATCACCAGGTGGACATGCAACCGCTGCCCGCCGTCGACTCGGGAATTGAGACGTCCAGTCAGGAGAACGACGACGATGACATCGATTCGGCGCTCAATGAGCTGCAGATTACGCTGGAGGGCAGCAATGCCAACGATTCAGTTAATATCACCCACATCCCGGAACTCTCAGACTATTTGCGCTTCCTTAAGCCTCAGCGTTTCACCCTGCGCGGCTACAAGCGCTACTTTTTCACCTATCGCGACTTGCACTTGCATCTGTACAAATGCGCCGAGGATTCGCGACGCACTGCACCTGCAATTAGCATCAATTTGCGTGGATGCGAGGTAACGCCGGATGTGAATCTGACACAAGGCAAATACGCGATACGTCTCGAGGTGTCACCGGAGGATGGCCACGGACCTAACAGCGAGGTCTGGGTGCGCTGCGAAAATGAGCAGCAGTATGCCAAGTGGCTAGCCGCGTGTCGCTTGGCAGCCAAAGGTCGCTCCCTGGCGGATAGTACATACGAGAGCGAAGTCGACAGTATTCTGTCTCTGCTACAGATGCAACGACCTGTGCATGGCATCCACGTCAACATCGATCCACGCAGTGTGGATCCCGTGGACTATTTGTCGCCGAAGATGCTACGCAAGCTGTCCAGCAAGGCGGTGCAACGCATTCTGGAAGCGCATGCCAATGTGCGGGAACTGTCGCTGCTAGAGGCGAAATTGAAGTATATACAAGCTTGGCAATCGCTGCCCGACTTTGGCGTCTCGCTGTTCATCATCAAGTTCGATGGCCACCGCAAGGAGGAGCTACTAGGAGTGGCCCACAATCGCATCATGCGCATGGATCTGAGCACGGGAGATCACATCAAGACCTGGCGCTACAATAACATGAAGGCCTGGAACGTCAACTGGGGCATTAAGTGCATGATGATTCAGTTTAACGATGAGAACGTCGTATTCTCTTGCCACTCAGCCGACTGCAAGGTGGTGCACGAATTTATTGGCGGTTACATTTTTATGTCAATGAGATCCAAGGATAACAATCAAACGCTCAACGAGGAACTGTTTCATAAGCTGACGGGCGGCTGGTCTTAAATTCTAGAATCTTTTTTTTTCATATTTATAGAGGAATCTCTTATTGTTGACAGTGGCCTTATTTGGAGCCCATTTTTATAAGCGAACGAACGTGCCTAATCACAATTTTTAATGCAATGTTATTTAGGTTATCTTAACCAATTTTTTGACGATTGACCCTTTTTAAACTAATCCAATGGATTTTTTACTGATTTTAACTCTATATACTATATATACGCTACAATACTAGCCAAGGGCAATTTGCCTGCCTAACTTAATAATTATACAGCCTTTATACAACTAACTCTTAAGCGCAAATAAAATAAAACATTTTAACAAATTGAGATATTTTGTAATTTAAATTCAATTTATTCTCCTCAACATCTATCGATACAACGATAACAAGTGAAGGTGTGTCTGATATCGATTGGTCTATCAGCTGATTGCTTGTAAACAAACCAATTGTCAATAAATGTTTTTGGTTTTAATTAAAAAATGGCTAAAACCACGCATGGTAAGCGGAAGCCTTGGGTTAAGAACCTCTACTCGAATCGCGAGTATCCGGACAACTATACGGATGTGAGTTTTCTGAAAGATTTGCAAACGAATCTCCACGTGCGGCTTTATACGTTCGGTGAGGCTGTCGCCGGCATCACCGTGCTTAACAATCAAATTTCCTGCATAACCGGCTTTCTAATACTTTACCATATGATGCTGAGCGACAGCGTCGCACCCACCAGTATACTGGTGCCCTCGTGCATCATCACTGGCATCGGATATTTGTATTATCGTGGCAGCAGCCTCAGCATGAAACTGTTGGGTGAGGACTCGAAGACGCTGGTCACGGTGCTCCTCTTCGGCTACATCTTCTCACCGATGCTGCACACCCTGACACAGGCCATTAGTACGGACACCATATACACAACGACATTCTTTGTGATGCTCTTCAATCTAATGTTCTCCGACTACGGCCTGGATGTGGCCATGGTCTCCAAGGCCATATCTCTCAATGCCGCCATATTTGGAGCTATCTGTCTGGCCTCACGCCTGTCCACGTCGTATCACGCCTTCGTGCTGCTGGTAGAGGCGGCAATCTTCTTCGTACTCTACCCAATTATAACAGCGGCCACATGGCATGCCCTCTGCATGGTGCCCATCTTCTGTATATGCTGTGCGGCGCTCTACCATATATCGCGTCCCGTTCTATATATATATGCCTGCAGCACGCTCTTTATCAACTTCGTCTGCCCGTTTATATTCGTGAGGCAGCAGCGGTATAAGTTCAACATCCATGGTCCGTGGGATGAGGCGATTGTCGAGGAGAACACCGACAAGAATCTGGATGAGAACTTATAGCGCCAGCTCCGCTTCTCAGAGATGCAATGCATTGATGACGGGGAGCATGAGCCAGAGCACTAAATATTTATTTTACTTCAAGCACACTCTTTGTTTTTTGTTACTCTTAAATATTTATATACATTCCATTGAAAGAGGTTTTTCTATTTATTTTCATTTTAGTTTGTTTCTCAAATTTAATTTTAATTAAAATTCATACTTAAACTCGATTGTAAATATACAGGAAAATATGTCTACTCTGTAAATAAAATGAAAATACTTGTTTATTGTTTTAAGTTGTTATGAAATGAATTAAAATTGCAAAAAACTAAAATAAGATATATATTATTTACAAATGAAATTTGGAAGGGCTTTGGCTTTAATAAAAATTAGAATCAATTTGAATAGTGTATGGTTTTGGTTTTCATATCGCATCATTTAATTATATAATGATTTATGTTTGATATAGGCATATTTACAAACATATACGCAGACACAGTGAATGAATTGTAGATAGGATAATACAGCGTCGTAGTAATAATAAATATAATTAATGATAGACTAATTAGCATAGCGCAGTAAAACCCTTTTTTTTTACACTTTAGCATTATTAATCAAACTACTAAGAATAAGAAATTAATGCCTAATTATAGAATGTATATATAAGTTTTTATTTTACTTTTGTTTATAGAATTTGCAAAAATCGTAATACGCTAGGTATTCGTAATTCTTTTAACTTTCCGCTAAACAGTCGCAGCTGTCACTGTTCTTGATCATTAACTATATATACTTTATATATATCTACTAAATATAATGTGTTTCCTCTTCATCTCTTTTTTTCATGTATAAACTTTTTCAAAATGTAAAAAACGTACATATATTCTTAATTGTTTTTGCACTTAAGGCTAAAAATTAACTAATCTTTTGTTTCATTGTTTTTCATTTTGTTCAATCTATCAACATTTCATATAATTTATATACATTATATGAAAAGATTGCTAAATCTAAACATTTTGATTTCAATTAAACTAGCACTTAAAATATATTTATGAAATATGGTGCGCTGTTTATATTTGTGTTGTTGTTGTTGTCGGTTGTTTCACATAAGCACCAACACTTTAATATAATTGTTTATCAGCTAAACTGGACAACAACGCTGAGAAACTGCACTTAACCACGAACTGAAAACAAAATTGATGTGTGTGTGTGTATTTTCTACTAAACAGCTTAGGTTGCGTCTCCTTCTACTGCTACTTCGTTCCCTTAAAGCGCCACCTCGTCGCCGTTGCGGGTGCAGGCACCGCCGCTGAGTTTCACCTGCTTCTTGGATTGCTCTTCGGCAAGCAGCTGCAGCTCACGGCGTCTTTGTGCGGTTAGCGAGAGACTTGGGCTGGCATCGCTGGCTGCGATGACTTTGGAAGTTGTTTGCTTTATATCACGTGTTGTTGTTGTGGTTGTTTTAGTGGTTGGGCTTGTGTCAAAGTGTACTTGATGTTGTTGTGCTGTTGGCTGCTGCTGTTGCTGTTGCTGTTGTCAGACTATTTCATTCTTTGGCGTTGGCTCCGCGGCTGCTGTAACCGCGCTGCCATTGCTTATCACCTGGTTGACGCCACTGGCTGCGGCCTCTAGCAGCGAGCCAGCCTCAACATCGCCTGCTTGGCGTGCCGCATTCCGTTGGCGGCACATATAAGGCGAACTTGAGGGAGAAGGCAGCGGGTTCTGTTAAGAGATATCGAATTAAATTTCTCCTACTCAATGAAAATCTACAGATAATTACCAATTTGTTGTTGTTTTGGCAGCAGGTGGCCTTCACGCAGCCCTCCTCTGTGGTGGGACAGTCGAGGGCACAGCAATCGGAGCCGCTCATATTAATGCTAGAGGTGCCATCGGACATATTGCAGCCCTCGATCTCACTGAACTCTGGCTGTATGGTGGTCGAGTGTATGCCCTCATTGTGAAAGAACTCCTTGACCTTTTCGGCTATCTTCATATACTCTGACAGATTGCGGCAACTTCGAAGAATTCAACAGAAAGAACAGAAAGTTAAGCAAAGAGTACTTCGAATATTTTTCTAAATTCCTACCGTATGTGTGCGGAAGCAATGATGCGATCGCCGGCCAATTGCCATACATGAAATTCGTGCACGGCCAGCACGCCGTCCACTTTCTCCAGCAGACGCTTCTGTATGGCATCCACCTGAATATGTGTGGGCACCGTTTGTAGCAGAATCAGCGCCGATTCACGTAGCAGCGGCCACACAGAGTGCAAGATTAGCGCTACCAGCACAATGGACAGCGCTGGATCAATGTACAGACGATACTCCCACTCGCTCTTCCAGACGACCAGGGCGCTGACTACAACAATAACACTGCCCAGGGCATCGCTGAGCACATGCAGGAAGGCGCCACGCATGTTCATCTGGCCGGGATCATGGCTGTGGCCGTGGCTGGACTTCTTGACCTGCTTCTCCTTCTGCTTTTCATATGCATAATCGTTCGGCTCATCCTCTCCCTCGTCCATATTGGCCAGCTCTGTGAGCCGACTGTGATTACGTGTTAGACCGCCGCCATGCGAGTGTCCATGATGACCGCCATGCTCTAAAATCGATTAAGTTGAGTTCAATTAATAAGTAATTAAGTTATGCAATAGAAAATATACTCACCATAGAGCAAACACAGGCCAATCATGTTGACCAGCAGACCGAGTATGCCAACAATGAGCAGCAGCTCTGGCTGATGTATGGGCTCCTGCTCAATAAATCTGTGAGGAAAATGCAAGATGAAAAGTGAGTCAGATAAGCATAACATTAACACTTATCAAATATGTTAATTCTGATATGACACTAATTACATTTAAATATCAATAAACGAATACTTGAAAGTGAACAATAGTTTACGTATTAATAACATTTAGCTCTGTTATACTGCAAGCTCAATAACATTAGTTCTGTTACGCTGTACACTGTTGTCTGTTATTAGCTTGAAAATGTAAAATAGATTAACAGTTGATAAATAAATGCGTTTCTTGGATTTCTTTGTGGATTCTAGAGAACTGCCTGAAACTGAACTTATTGAATAAAATAAGTAATTATATTCCAGTTATGCTGAGTCAATATTCATATACATGTATGTATTTGCAGTAAAGCTCAGTTGCGCTCAAAGCTTATCAATTCTATTGAACAGTAAAGGAGAAGCCTTTGCAAGTTTATTTAATCGAATGGCGTATAAAAACGTAAAGTGGCAAGAAATAAATATGCACGCGGCATGCAAATTGAAGCGTTGCGAATAACGAATGATGAAAAAGATCGAAAAACGTAAATTCAAACAGCAGAGCTGCAACAACAAAACCAAAATACATATTTACAAATGAAACGAGCGACTAACAATAACAACAACGACAACAAAATTGTCAAGAAAATGTGTAAGCAGACGTAATGGTGACAAGGCAAACGTTTCGGATAGCGCTTTGGGTGTGTATTGTGGAGGCGTTGACCACAACAACAAATATACATACATACATAAATATAGACAGTATACATATGTATACAGGTACAGGTGCCTCACCTTTTGCAAGCCTCAATCGTGATGCTGAAGCAGAGCGCAACCAGAAACACCGCATTGACCAAGGCACCCAGCACCTCAGCACGTGCCCAGCCAAAGGTGTTCTTCGACCATTTCTTGGGCGACATCTGTGAAGAGAAATACAAAGTGAATATATTGTATATATTCATTCATTCGCATTCGCACTCACCTTCACTGAGAGGAATGAGATGACCAGGGCAGCTATGTCGCCCAACATGTGAAAGCTGTCCGCCACAAGCGCCATCGAGTTGGTCACATAGCCCACGATGATCTCAACAAAGAAGAAAAACGCCGTCAGCCACATCATTGAGAGCAGCCGGCACTTTTTGCCCGAATATTTGGACATCTTGGAGAACCTAGAAGATAGTAAATCAAAAATGGATTGCATTAGATATATGTATATATGACTAAATATATAGGGGCATTATCAAAAGACATTTTAAACATTTTCTATGGACATACTCCATATATGTATATATTTTTTATACATATTATACGACTGCGAATAGTTCTAAATAAATTACTTAAACTCAGGTGCAATCTTTGAAAAAAATAAGTATAGATATATTGATAAATATAGATATTTAATGCTTATATAGCTTTTAAGTACAACAATTGATGGTGGCCCACTTGGAGCGCGTTCAATCACCTTTCAATGCAGTGAATAAATTGAATTCGTTTTAAGTGAAAAATCTTTGAAAACAAATTAGCAACAAATTGAGTTTATTCAATTGTCACATAAACTTTTTTTTATTGCTGGAAAAGTTTTACACACGAGATTTAATTGAATGAAAATAGATCAAATTGAAAAACAATTTAGGCTACGCTTGAGTGGGTGTAGCAAAAATGCCGCCCAATGAAAGAGGGGCAGGTATTCCAAATGGGCCTGTTACCTGCCCCTATTTCGCTTTCTCTCACTATATCCCTCTCTCTCTCTCTCTCTCTGCATTTGCTTTGTTGTCTGTTTATGGTTGACTGCTCTGTGAGTTTCGTTTTGATTGAATTACACAAAGATTTGCATTTGAATTGCAGGATTTGTTAAGTGAAACTAATTTTTGTAAGTGCATCTGCTGCATTTTATATACTGTACGAAATGCCTGATTTAACTGTGATGACATTGCACTAGCACTGTTATCAAATGAATTACGTTAACATGGGTGCTCATGCTGTTTATAACAGTTTACTGTTCATATTTGCGTTAAAAACAATTTCAATTAGAATGATTAACAGTCTATGTGACCATAACATGCTGTATTAACAGTGGAAAAGAACAGGAGCAAACAGGAACATTCCAATTAGATTATTTCCCATTAATATCATTTTCTCTTGCTTCCTGCTTGAATGGCGCTCTGGATTTTGGGCGACTTCGTATTGCAGCTTCTAATAACATTTAAGGACAATTTTAGTCACATTAATATATTGAATTGGATATTATTTGTGTCACTGCATCCGTTAAATGGTTTCACATTTGCTCAAATTAGAATGAGTCCAACTGGAGTATTGCCTATTTTTCCGTATGTTTAACTAGAACGGCGAATTTGTTCTACTTACACAAAAAACTGCATTTGACTTGCAGAATTGGTTAAGATGAGTTGATAATTAATAGAATATTCAGCTATTGCTGCTGCTGTTGCCGGTGCTAATTGAATTACTATGCGAAGGCAGGAATTGGCCGGCAGCTGGAAGTGTCTGTATGCAAGTATTTACATATGTATATATATATATCAATTGCTTTTTAACGAGAAACGCTGCAACAGCACTTGTTTTGCTATTTTTTATTTATGTAAACATAAATAAGGTACACAAAACAATTTCAACTGAAACGAATAAAATACAAAGAACGACATTCGTCTCGTCGTCAAGTGGGCGCACGCAGAGGCGGGGGTGCAATTGGTAAGGGATGCGGGTCAAGTGTGGGGGAGGAGTTTAGCTTGTTGCTAAGAAAAACAATTTGCATGCTCGCATATACTATATTATATATACCCGATCAGCTGGTTGACTAAGCAACTAAAAAAAACTCTCTTCGCTCTCGCTGCAACTTAAGGCAGCGGGCGAGGCCCTTGCCAATGCTCACTGACTCTCTCTCTCATTCAACAACAATAAAATAAAAAGTCTCCTCAACCAGAACAACAACAACAACAACAGCCACAACAACTAAAATTGATTCTACAATCTCTTTGCGGTTTTTCTCCAGACCTTATCTCTGTCGCCTAATCTCGGCACACGAGACGCCAAAAAAAAAAAAGTGATGGTAACAAATATTAAATGAGAAATAATTGTGTATGTAGTGTACCTAATTTGATACATCCGAACAATGCGTAAGCTGCAGACCTTATCTAGAGACCAATATTTGCTTTTATCCCGTTATCAGCGGGCGCTTACAATAGATAAAAATCTACGACAGCGTGAGATAAGCTCGAAACAATGTTTTGTTTTATTTATAAATCTGCGATGGCATGTGCGCAAAAAAAAAAAATAAATAAGACTAGCAGTGACTAAAGTAATATGTAAATACACTTACACTATATAATTTAATAATAATAAATATAGTTATATATAAATATCTTGCGTAAGAGAAGTCTGAACTACTGAAACTGATTGCAAATTCTAATTTAAAAATATATAATTGTTTAATATTAATTTATGTTAACTATATGTGTATAGAATCCCAAGTAGCTTTATATATATTACTCAAAAATTCCGGACATACAACATTAGATATTCGTAATACCCATTTGATAAGCAAACAGTCCAGTCTTATCGTTTCTGTTCGGCTTGGAAACTACGGAAAACAGTGACAGTGAAGTGATACGAGAATTATATATGTATAAAAAAAAATAAAGTAAAATAAAAACAACGTAAATTGTGTTTTACTAATTGTGTGATAAGTGTGGTATTAATATCATGTATGACCCTATGACTGTTCATATGCAAATTAATATAGTTTCAAATAACTAAAGATTTGTTTACACAGTTAAGAACATGTATATGCTGTGAGATCAGACTTTTTTACAGTTATTCAATATATATATTCAATGCGATTATAATAATATATAGATATTCTAATAATATTTAGAAGATATGATGACTATTGCAATTGCAAATGAATACAAGCATCTTTAAGCAAATTGATAAGAAAAACTGATTATTGAACAGCAAACAGCTCTACAGTTCTTCTACTCTATATGTATGTAGAAGACTCGTCAATATCTTCAAAGAAAGATATTAATAATTCGACGCAGTTTTGCCTCTTCTATGGCTTCTCTTTGTTAATTATTACAAAGGAAACCAATAAGAAATAAATAAATACATATACAAATATATAAATATGTATTATTATATGTTTATATGGATGTGATTCATCGCTTATAGTCGCTATATATTCCATTGATATACAACTTAAACTATGAATGTGAGCACATGTATCTTTTTGTAGTTCTACAGTTCCTTCACACTTGATTAAACATTTGGTAAGGATTTTCTTACTCGATCGATATAGTCTAACCATATCACATACACGAGGCTTTAACTGATAGAATAACATATATTTTGATTGAGCCTTTGAGCCACTCTCTGATAGCGACATTGACAGCAAATCAGTTGTTGTAAACGTATCTGGCAAGATAAAAAGGGAAGCTCAGTCAATCGAATCGATAGTGTACAGGGGCAGCAGAGAGTGAACGAGTGAGAAAGAGAGAGAGAGAGATAGACTGCTGGTTAGGTAAAGCTCTTATTCCAAAATAAGTGGCGCTACTAACAAAATTTAATTTCAACATATTTTTCAACGATTCAATTTCATGTATATGTCAGCAAAGTTTACCAGCCTTAGGTTTTTTTCATTTTTCAGGAACGTGATTGTAATAATTAAATTAACTTAAAGCTATATAGAATCAATGAGACCTTGAATAACATGTTAAACGAAAAACAATTTTACAAATTATAATAATTACAACAATTTCAACTGCACTTGACCGAGGCTACAAAGAAGCAAGTGTTATTGTCTGACTGATAAATTGTATAGTTGTGTTATATAGATGATTGTATAATAGTGTTATATAGAAATAAATTACATTTGCATTATCTCAAGTCTATAATTCTTTACAAAATATATATAGTTGTCTGAAAAAAAAAATGTTTAACTAAAACGAACTGAGCAAAAGAAACGTAGTCGAAAGCTATTATATATAACTGCAAGGGTAAACGTTGCCGCTTAAAAGCAATATATATGTACAAGATATATATATGTGATATATATGTGTATATATATGTCTACATTTGTACATAAATATCTGTAGCACGTGATGTGCCTACGCATTTATTACGACAATTAAGTATGCAGCACACATGCAAAGGCGACACTCACTCACTTGAGCACACAGATTCACACACATGCACATAGATACTATGCATTACATTTAATACACACACTCACACACAAACAAACACACACACACACACGCACACACACACACACGCACACTCACACAAACACACACACACACATGCCGTTGCACAGCTGTGATTTAAGCCGAGTCGAGGCACAATTGGGTTACAATATTCTAGGTCATGTTGCTTAATTGGCCGCACAGCATTTGCATTTGCATGTGTGTATCTGTATCTCTCTCTCTCTGTGTGTGTGTGTGTGTGTGTGTGTTAACAGAGTTTCGTACATGTTGAGCTTTTGGCATATGCCATGTTGACTTTATGGCCCTTTTGGGTTACTCCTACTATCTGCCGCCCACCCGCTTATGCTGGCCAACAACTGATAGGCCGCATGGCAACGCCAGCATAATCTGATATGATATCTGATAAGAATTTTTGGGTTACTAGATCTAAAACAAAAAGCAAGACCTATAGACAAATTGCTACAATAGTATGGATGCCTACAAAAGTAATAAATAAAAGGACTTAAGAGAACCAAAATTGAAGTTATTAAAGTTAAAGTTAGAGTTATTAAAAACTTAGGTGAAGAAGGTATACGAAATATTGAAAAGTCTAGGAATGTAGCAAATTCAAGGCATTATAGGCATTAAATCTGTATTAAATATACACATATATATATAGGCAATAAGTTGTTAGAGAAGTGAAACAAAAAAATTAATCAAATAATTACTTTAATTACAAAATTGCATTTGCGCACAATGGCGGAAATTGTGCCGCCAACAATTTCATTTTACCCATTGAAAATAGGTAAATAGGGTATATTGGTTAAGAGCAGCAATATCAGCGAATTAACAGAACTGCACTGAGCTTAGCTTACTTAAAAAAAAAGAAAAGTATTTTCAATTATAAGTAAAAAACTCATTTTTATTTTTTTTTTTTTTTCAAAGGGAGAGGTGAGCTCTGTGCAGGGTAACTGCTAGTCATGCACTGCCGACCAAAACACTTTTACTCTTAATTTTGCCTCGCTTTTTTTTCTTTTAGCAAAAACTAAAAGCAAAGAAGCGCCATCGACTGCGCAGCTGACAATTAACCCGGTTTTTCTGCGGCCCCCAAAGGCAGGCGCGGAAAAGCACAAAAAGGCGCAAAAAAAAGCAGCAACAACAAAAGCAGATGAAAAGCGCCGGCCTGGGGGCAACAGGATGAAGCGAGAGACAAAGAAAGGGATAGGAAGAGAGAAGGTGGTAGGGAAAAGGGTAAAGAGAAAGCAAGTAGAGAGAGAGAGAGAGAGAGAGAGAGAGGAGCTAGGTGTGGGTGATATTGGACAAAAGTGGGGCAGGTAAGTGAGTTTTGATTTATTTATGCAAATTTTCTGGCTCAAACGTAGCAAGTAAGGAAATGTTCTAGGGGGCGTGGCATTGGATATTCGCTATATATAAATGCAAATATATATACATTCCTGACCCAATTCGCGTTACAAGCAATCAGCTAGACGGTTGTCAACAAAGAACACATTTCTTTTGCATTGATAGACGAAAACACTTAAGTTTTCTTGGTACACTGTACAAAAATTCTAAGTTTAGCCTTGACACTAAAAATATATATGTTGCTTATACAAATGGCTTTTCAAATACTTTCACTTGTCGCAGAATTAATGTGAACATTATCAAAGTCAGATTATCAGAGGGACCTTATCTGGTCTAGCTAATTGCGTGTATTATGGAGGAAATCTAACCCAGTTTAACTTGCATTATAAATTATAGTACACACGGGCAAACATAACCCAGTTCTCGTGGTTCCAGTTTCTCATTATTGGGGTTTACGATTCACAAATATTTAACTAGCTTCAATATTGATGAGCGGGGCGAAACAAATGCATAAATAAATAAATGGAAAATCATATTTGGCGCGAAATTTAATTATCACTATATTGATTTTTTTGCACTCGATGTCAATCAATTGGTATTGGAATAATTGAGGGAGGGACGAAGGTATGTAGGGAGGTGGATTGGAAGGTGGTTCAACTGGGTTCTGTCGTCTGAATACGGAGCATGACCTTTAAACGAATATCAAAGGCAAAATCCCGATGCACAGCGCTGGCTGGAAAATGTCATACGCCAGAGAATTCAGATGTTAATTCCAGTCGGGTATACCCAACTACAGATACTCACGAGCAATCTAAAGAGAACGAAATTCGTTTTATTTATTTAATTTCAAAATAAAATTTATATATTTTCTAGAAAATTAACTAATTGTATTAATTTACTATTATAAAGTATATTATGTGAAAATTCAGAGGAATCTGCGAATCAGTATTCATAAAGCTACAAAACTAATATACTCTTTTGTCCCTCGCTGAACGAGTAGAAAATCTATTTTTACTAGCTAAATAAATGACTAATAAATTTAATAATTTATTAAAAAAGGAAGTGTTCATTTAATCGCAAATATTATCATAAATTGAACTAGATATAGAATTCGTTTGCGAATATCCTTAAAAAGCCCCCATGGTCCCAGACAAATGTTATTGATCAATAAATTAATGAGAAAACATTTTTGTTTAACGAACGCTTTACAGTTCTTGAATATATATTCCTTAAAAATATAGTACACATAAGAAAATCATTAAAAAATCAATACATACACAGATATATATAATACATAGATATATTTATAGGATGACTCAGAATTATTTCAGATAAGCAAGCATGATCAATAATGACTAAGACGTTGGAAGCTGGGAAGTTCGGAAGATCGTATGTGTCAATCAGAACCGGTTCCCAAAGCCGGCAATGTGAATAAAAAACTGCAGTAAACAGCAGCAGCAGAAGAGGCCACATCAAAAGTACAAGCAGCAAGAAAAACAGATTTAACTAGAGCCCTTTGACAGGTAAATACATATGTATGTACATGTCTAGATAAAGAAGGACAAAGAAGTTTTTCACGAATGTCAATAGATAATTGAGGCGCAAGGGAAATTATAACTGTTGGGTTGTTGCTACCTGAGAGTAGTTAGGCGTGTAGGTTACGAAAGTTCGGCGACCCAAGGACCTGCATGCATGGACATGTCTGCAAAGGAGTCTGCCTTTAACAAAGATCTACAGACAACAAAAGTGTAAATAAATCACTTGCCATCATTATATTCTAACTAGATTCTCATTTGATTGGCATGGGAGCGACAGTTAATGTACTTACCAAAGCTGAAGAGCTGCTGCGGCCTTTAAATTTGAATTAGTTCAATTTGTTGAACTTTAGCGCAAATAATTTGTCCGACGACAGCGTTGGCCGCAGGAAGAGCGCGGCTTTGATTTTGATCTACAGACAACAAAAGTGTAATTGTTTATTTTTTGTTTTGCGCTAGCAGAGTCTTTAGCGACAATAGAGGTGTTGCGTCTGTGTGCGTATAAGTGTGTGAGTGTGTGTGTGCGACTCTCACAACTAACATACATACATATGTATGCATGTCCACATACATATGCACATGTAGCTGTGATAAAAACAAAAGCGAGAGCCGATAAGTTGACGTCGATACGTTATTTGGTTTTGTAACGCGTGCAAAATATTGGTGCCGCAAGCACTGTAAGTAAATAACTTATAAACAATTTGTGAATTTTAAGACGGTGGTGTGCATAGTTATCTTTTGAATAACAGCAGCGCATTCTGCACACCACGCTTAAAATTCCTGCGCTGTTCTCGGCTGGGGTGGGAGGCGCACGGCGCGCCTGATTTATATATGTATATACACATACACATTCGTATATATATATACAACATTTTTAATGCATATATATATTTAGGTAAATATGTATGTATATTGTTAATGACATCGCTACACGTTAACACACACACATATATAAGAACACAAAGAGTACGCAGTATTTGGATAACATTCACATGCCAATTTACACTTTTGAAGCTAGCACGTGCACTTGTCTAAATGTGTCAATTGCTTGTACTTTAAGCGTCGCATTACCAGTTTTTTATTTATTTATTTATTTTATATTGTTTCCGAAACTGAACTGCAAGCCACTCCACACTTCTGACTTTATTACAATTTTCAAGACGACTGACGGCACTGACCAAGAGTGGCAAAGTTGAAAATACTATGAAGCACTTTTAGTAGTGTGACCATACTCAAACATATTATTAAAAAACCGCAATTTCAATCGATATATCTATATCGATACCTGCTGTTAACTCCTCTATTTGAAAATGACGAGAACGTATTTAAATAAAATGGAAGCTTGAACCACCATACCACCATACATACTTGTGATTAGTGCTTGAACGCACAGTTTAAGAATATTCTTGCAAGTTGCAACTACGTGAATTGGAAACAGAGGGAACGTCATGTCTTTCGCTTGGCATCTGCAGTCTATTCTGAAAGAGCTTCAGATCAAAGACATAGATCGTAGCAGATATACGTCATGTGCAGATGAGATCCGCAATTATTTAATGAATGCATTGCAGAAAACTGACCATGACTTTAAGGATGCATTCGATGGACATAGTTTAACTGGTAAATATTGAATGATTGTCTAATTGAGTGATTGTATCAATTAATTTTCGTGTATATTACATTATAGGTAGTTATTTGGATGGCGTTAAGCTAAAGACTCCCGATGAATTCGATATTCACATCAAACTAAAGTTTCCGTTCCCTTTAAAGCCCATAAAGGATAATAATCACGCAGGCTTTGTCCTTTTGCAAACGTCTTATGGCGGTTACCATCCGCTTATCGAGAATAATTATTTAAATCATGACCGTTTGCAAACTTGGTTGCGTGGAGCATTTACAAAAGTATTGAAAGGTGAATGTAGATCAATCCAAGTTGAGAACGAGTGTTTTATACTTGAATATAAGAATCAAGGATATGGTTGTGCTCACACAATAGTAGCTACAAGCCGTGCTCGACAAATCTCCTTCGACTTCGTGCCAGCCCTCGAATTCTCTTACGAATATTGGCCATTAGCTACGCCACCTGTTACCAAAGAGGTGAGACGCGCTTGGCCTTGGTTTGCTATACCACAATCCAAGAAACCGGATGATAATAGAACATTTATGGTCTGCGCACCACACTGGGAACGTGAAATGATGAAGGGCAAATATAATTTGAAGAATATATTGCGTCTGATGAAAGCAGTGCGCGACGTTCACAAAGACGAACTGCCACACCTGAGCAGCTATATGCTAAAAACTGTTATCTTACTGGAACTGAACAATGCAGACAGTCAGTTGTGGCAAGAGGATGTGGGAAAGACTATAATTTCAATGTGGACTAAATTGCAGCACTACTTCAATATAGCTAATCTACCATTTTTCCTAGCGTCCGATTGCAATCATTTTGATCGCATGAGTCCCAGAGAATTCAATACATGCAGAAAAAAAGTTGATGAGTTGTTAACGCAACTTACTTATGTGTCCAACAGTCCCTTCACCGATCAACGTGTGCGTCAACTCTTCCTGGATTAATCATTTCTAATTGTTTACATACATATGTACATATGTACATATGTTTAATAAAAGCTAAAATATATATGTATATATTTATATGTACATACATGTATCTTGATTACTTATACTATAATAAATTACTATCAGATTTACTTGGAATTTTTCATCTTTTTAGATTAGACTATTTGATTCCATTTTCAGATTACTTACAAAAGTCTCAATAAAGGATGCTTACTAAAATACTCTGAATGTAATGCATAAGACTAATTTTGGCCGTTGGAATAATATAAATATTATATACTATACATAAATTTGAAAGCTAAACATAACTCGAACTAGTCCTGATTTTATTACAAATTCGAAGCATTTTTTTACGGGGAAATACCCTTTTTCTATTTTAATAAATGGTTGTTACGTAATTCGCTATCAGTGGAATTCCATGCAATGTGAAACCATTTCAGGGAATTCACACTTAAATGCTGGCAATAAAACGAACTCGTTGGCTTAGCAGCGAATAAAACGAACTCGTTGGCTTAGCAGCGAATAAGCAGTGCGGGTAATTCATATTTGAACAGCGTTTCACAAATTGTTTCGTGTTTATATCGGTCATCTCTAATTTCTACATTAGTTTAAATTTTCAATAAAAATGCTGTTTGGTGATTACCTCGACTTTATAGAGAAACACAAAAATACACTTTTTTATACTTAAGCACTATAAACTTTATTAAAATATATTTATATAAATTGCTTGCGCTTATAAATAAAATTTTACGCTTGAAGTTAAAACAACATGTATTTAGATATTATGCATGTTTGCTTATGCCCTACGACAAATAAATATACGTACTTTTGCATACACATACATATGTATGTATGTACATTTATATAATATGCACATATTTTTCATTAAAACGCATACGCGTGCACTCCTAAAAAACTATAACAAATTGAGCAAAAATTTGTATTGCAAATTTCATGAAAAGCGAAAACATTTAAAGTACGCAATTGGGCATACAAATTATCTTTAGGATTTAAATTAGCTTGGATTGAGACAGTGATAAAGAAGGGTCACAGACAGATATAAAGAGAAAGAGGGAGAGGGAGAAACAGAACGAAGGGGAGAGTGAGAGTTGGATTTGGAGCAGCATTTACGTAGCATGCCGCTAAAAATGCTTTCATGCAACTTGTCGCCTTGGCCTAGCTCTCCCAGACCTCGTCGCGCTGTTTGGCAGCTAAAAGTTTGCGTTCTGAAAGTGTGAAGAGATAAGGATATAAAACAAATATTAAGAATATGAATATCACAATTACCTTTGGCTTCGCGTAGGACACGCCTTTCGTTCTCCCTTTCCTCCGGTGCCGTAGGCAGTTTAACGCCCAAAGCGCCCGATACCAGACGTCGTGCCAACGCCGTGCATGTCTCCGGTCGTTGTCTATATGGCTGAAGCGATGTGGCGCCCGCCTTTTTCGCCTTGAGACGGGATTCCAATGTGGCCTCGGCCAGTGGCTTCAACTTAACAAATGGATGACCCATGGTCAGAACCTCAGCAGCTGCCAAATGAATACAAATTACAATTATTTGTTGACTTGGACCAGCATTGCTCATGTATTTTACTCACCAATGCGCGAGCTGCTAAAGACGGCCAATGCGTGTGTATCATCCACCCATTTGATATCAAAGCCGGCACTTTTGTACTGCGAGAAGAGCATTAGCAAATCTGGTGTCTTGAATTCCACAGGAAAATTCGAGATCTCCAACACATGCGGAAACTCCTCCTCGTTCAGCAGCGATTGCTTAATGTGATAAAGCTGAAGGAATGAAAAATAAATAAAATATCAGTTGAAAGATTTATGCAAATAAATTTACTCACGCTGTAATCCATTTTTGGCAATTCAATTTTACATTTGCCCACCGATTCGGTTAGCTCTTGCAGAATCTTTGGGTTCAAGCAGTCGCCGTTCTCATCAAACATATTCTCCCAATCATCTTCATTTTCCTCATCATCATCCTCGGTGGTGCTGTCGGCAGGTGGTGTAAGCGATGTTGCGGTTGCTGCTGGTGCTGTATTTACTGCTGTGACAGCAGCATTGCTTGTCTTAGGCGCTGATTCAATCTTTTCGGGTATCTCAAGCACATCTGAAACAAAAGTTTGTTTCATGATGCGACGATTGCTGCGGTTGATTTCCTATAACCAATGACATCAGATTAAACTAAACGTCTCTGTAAATGTATCTTGAAGCATTTACCTTTGAGGCTCGTTGCAATTCGCGCACTTCATTATCACATTTGTTCGCATCCTCAGTCGTTGGTGCATTGCTATTGGATCTTGGCAACGCAGCATCTTCGATGCGCAACGATTGCTGCTGTTGCTGTTTGTGAGTTTTGCTCGTTTTTGTTCGCATGGTCTGAAAAATTAGTGGAATAATTTTTGTTAACAAATTAATTAACAATTTCACAATGTAATTAATTACTTCTTTATCACAGTTACTATCTGGCGGTGGTCCTGGCGTATCTGGTATCTGGTTAGCTTGGGTTTCGCTAGGCGCAATTACAAGCAACGTATCTGGCTCAATAGTTTTGCTGACTGATTTCTTGCCGCGATCTCGGCGAGATCTGGATTTTTTCGTTTTCGCTTGCAGTTGTTGTTGCTGCTGCTGCTGGTGTTGGCCGTTGCCGTCGTCTGATTTCGACGGGTTTGTGTTTACAACTGGCATGTCCAATGGCTGTGGCTGTTGCTGTGGACTGCACGAAGTCGGCGCTGCTGCTGTTGCTCCGCTTGGCGTTAACATGGGCATTGCTGTTGTTGTTGTTGTTGTTGTTGTTGGAGGCGTTGTTTGACTGCGTCGTGCCCTTGGCACATAAACCGCACGATCGGGACGCCGTTCACGACGCGTTGCTGCTGCTTCGGCCGCGGCAGCGCTTGCTTGCTCTCTGCGAAGCAGTTGATCAAAACAAAACAGAGAAAATAACGAGCGCGCAAATCACATTGAAAAGAATTTCGTAAAAAACAGTTGTCAAGTGCAAACAAAGAATTGCAAAACAATGATGGAATAACAATAAAAACGAATATCTTAACGAATAGAAAAGCTTTGAAAACGCAACAGCGATTAAAAAACTTATTTGTTTACTCAACGTTAATAAAAAAGTTGCTGGGTTTTAATCTATAGGCTCTGCGTACCTGCCTGGCGACCTTTTGCGTGCGACTGAGGTAGTTGTCGAGATTATTTCTGTTGTTTTTGTTGTTGCTGCCGCTGTCTCTGTCTCTGATACCGTTTCGTTCGTTGCAACTGCTGCTGTTGCTTCCTCGCTGCTGTTGTGCCTGAGTGCGGGCGGCCTGTAGAGATCCACAGAGTTCGATTTACTTACTGCAAAAGAAACCAAAAACAAAACATGAGCAAAGCGAAAGGAATACACAAATTATTAGCAAACTAATCATTTCATCAGGTGAAGCAACGCATGTGGCAAAAAGTGTATATATATACATATATATATATACATTAATACATACGCACACAACTATACAAAATTCACTAATGCTGACCCAATTTTACGTTCGTTCGCTTTGGGCACTGCTTCGTGAATGTCAACATGTCTCGCTCAAACAGGGCGCAACAAGTGAGCAAGCAAGCGAGCGAGCGAGCAAGCACCAAAACGAAACGAGAGAGCAAGCGAGCTGAGAGCTGAGTGTGATGCAACCTGAAAGGCAGCTCGCGAAAGAGGGCGACCTTGAATAAGCTGCGTGACCCGAACAAACAAACTGGCGCCCGTACGCTCGCCGGCGTCTTTGTCTTTATTTTTAGACGTTTGCACACACAAACGTAAATAATTAATTGGTATTCGTTTTATTTTATTTCTTTTCGGGTTTCTTTGTTTTTGGTTTGTCTATTTGCAAAATATTTTAAAGCTTGCCAATTGTGCCAACTTCCATTGAATACAAGAGACACACATGCATACATACATACCGTATGTATATGGCTGCATAGACTTAATACGTACATATGTATGTACATGTAATATACATATAGTCAATAATGGTATTCTCTTAATATTCGTTAAATAAATTCATTTTTAAAGACTGAATATACAACACACTGCTCATAAAATATCGATTAACATAATTTGAGTGAGCCCACAACAAATACGGAATAGCATTTTTATGTTATTACAATACTTACAAGGTGTTTCACTGATATGCTTCTTAACGCCCATTTTACACAGTTCTGTTACGCGTTTTCTGCTTGCGCTGCTGCTTCTACCGTTGCTTCGCCAGCTCTTCACTGGCTGTTGTTGGTGTTGATGATGTTGTTGTTGTTGTTGGTGCTGCTGTTCCTGTTTACGACTGTCACAACAATATTAAAAGTATGATTTTCAAGAATAACATTTATGTACATAATTGGGCGTTTTACTTACGATTCAAATCCGCGCGGATCGATAAGCTGATTTCGAAAACAGACAACTGTGCGTCGATGCGGGCCTTGACCCACAGAAAACGTTAGAAGATCGTATTGTTGTCGATAGTTCTCACATGTTTGATGTATAAGATAACGGCGATAATTGTTTACAGGTGGAAAGAGCAGCACACTGTAAAAGAAAGAGGCCAAAGCGAGTTAGCGCTTTGTGCATGCGTGCGTGTGTCTGTGCGTGTTCCTCTTTCGATCACTTTGCCTGTCTCTCTCTCTCTCTCTCGTTTTTTTTTCTTTGCCGTTAACAGGTTGTTACCAGCGAGAGAGAAGAGAGGGGCAATAAGAAACATGCAAAGCTCGACTTTTAAATAACTTCTTATGCAATAGAAACAGTAGCGCAATGTAACATTTCACATACATACAAAACTAACAACAATAACAAAAATAAAAATATTACACGAAGTCGAGTCAATGTTGTTTATTGCATTAAAATTAATTGTATATTAAACGAGTCTTGCATTTTAAACGCCACAAAAACCGTGTTACCAGCTCCGAACGCAAACGATGCAATGCGGAAAGCAATGTTGCATGCAACACTATTATTGTTGTTGTTATTGCTGTTAACACTGCTGCTGCTGTGGGGCAGCTGGGAAAACTCGAAATTGTGGCATTTGCAAACCGGTAATATCATATCGAGGCCCAACACTGAATTGATGTTGTTTTTGCACACTTCCGCGTTGTTACGGACACAAATAAACAAAAAACGAAGAGAGTGAAGCGGGACACGAGCTGAGACGGGATACTAGGAATTTAGCGCCAGAACTAGGAGTTGTTTTTATTATTCTTGTTATTGTCACCAGCTGCTGCTGCTATTGCTTATGACCGAAGCCTTTTTATGCCACAACACATTTGTACGCACACAAAAGCACATTGTCACACACACACACACACGTATTAACACATAATATATATCCACAAGCACACACATTTACACTCGTGTGCTTAAGAAGTTCTAAGAGCTCTTACCCACTGCTTAGACGCTTTTTTAAAAACAATTCAATATCGACTCCAACATTATAAACAAATTCTTGATCGATCAAGCTTAAATTAGCTGTGAATGTGTTTTTCCGCTCGCCGTTCTCCAGCTTTTTATTAAATATGCGACAATGTCGCCCCACATAAATACAGTTTAGAACTTTTTCACGTTTCACGAAGCCAGTGTGTACACTTCAACTAATTCAAGATATTTCAATGATCGATGTTTGACGGTTTTTACGATAGGATTGCTGCGATAATAAATATATCGATAGTTTAATCTACTTAATTTAACAAGCGAAAAGCTTAGACCGCTTTTAATTATTAAAATAATAGTAAATGATTGCTGGTTGTAATTAATTCTATTTACCAAAAAACATTTACATATTTTTTAATATAGTGGTGAACAACAAGTTACTCGTTATAATAAAATAAAAACAAAAAAAAATTTTTACACTACTGAAAACAATATCAGTGAATAAATTTCATGTATGAAGCTAGCAATTTTCAATTTAAATGCAGTGCATCTGTACTTTGCATGTTTACAAAAAAAGTAAACAAAAATCAGCTGTTCTTTGATTTGATTCCATTGAACTAGTTATCGAACCTAATCTTTAAAAACAAACTATTATAAGCTATCGACAAAATCATCGATAATAAAGCAATCGCATAGCAAAAATAATTTTGGAAAGTGCAAATTGCGAACAACGGTAATACGCAAAGTTGTTTTGATATGCTAACTATTTTTACTATACGCGTAAATACATAAGTGTTTTACTTCATTCTTCATCCAAATCGGAAGTGAATAAAATTTTAAAAAGAAAAGCACCTGAGCAAGGTTACAATCAGCTATAAGCGAATGCGTCTTAGAGTAGTGTGTGGTGTGGGGGTGAAAAGCAGACAACGACAACTGTGCCATTGGCATAGAATTTTTGCATATACATACATACATACAAGCCAACCAAAAGGGTCACACTCACACACGTACACATACAGATAGTGTCTCATTTTGACGGTTAACAATAATATAATTGCAGATAAAACTGATACAGGGCCAGGGACGTTGACTTCATCGCCATCGTCGCGATAATTGGAAAGTGGCAAAAAAAATTTAAAAAGAAAAAAAAAAAAAACAACGACAACGAGCGCACAACGGTAACAGTACCCAAACCACACATACGTACACAGAGAGACGAGCATATGTGCATACACAAGCACGCACACATGGAGGCGTTTGTTTGATGTACAATTTAGAGCAATCGAGCAACGGAGCAAAAGACAGACAAACAAATTATGACGGCGCGTGAAAATGTTGCCAGCCGTTTGTCCAAATTGATGCTTAGCAATAGCAATAGCAATAGCAACAGCAGCAGCAATGGCAGCAGCAACAGCAACAGTTCAGCAGCCACGACGGCAGCAACGATGTCCATGGTGCAATCACCGACGTCGCCTGGCGAGCAATCCGAGTTGAATCAATTAAAACGCGATGCGGATCCGCAATTCTCACGCTTTGCCGATTACTTTGTGATATGTGGATTGGATTTAGATACGGGCCTGGAGCCCGATCGCTTTGCGGGTAGGAGCAACATCAACAAGTAGTTGCAAAGTAATCAAAATAATAATAACGAATTTCTCTTTTTTATTTTATTATTTATTGTTTTTGCTTAGGTGATAATTTGCACTGTTCGCCGCTGGATCGTGCCTACAAGAGCAAACCATTAGCCCATTATCCCGAAAATGTACCCTGGAATCCATTCGATGCACACGGCATATGTATGGTAGGTGCAGCAACCAAATAGCGAGACATGGGCGAGGTCTTCAATTAAGATAAATTGCCTGCATGATGATGCAAGCAAGTCTAGCCCTCCAATCGAGCACAGAGTCCGCGTGCCCTGAGCACACAAATATGAAATTCATGCTTCACTGACTTGGTGCTCATTGACGATGATGATACGAGTGCGAGTTGCTTTTAATTGATGCCACATCAACAGCGACGACTGCGCTGTCGATAAGCAAACAGCCACGCGTAGCTTATCATACAACAAAATCTTCAAATGTCTGTACTTTTGAGTATTTGAAGTGCCGTATGTATACATATGTATATTTATATATAATATATATCTATATTTATATGTATGTGTTCGGCATCTTTAGCTTTAGAAATATTTTACAGTGATTTCAATTGATGAAGAAATTCATTTGTTCTTATGCACAGCTTACAGACAGCTGATAATTGAAGATTTATAAATGCATTAGTAAATGCGTTTTTTACATAATAGCTCATAAGTAGATCTGATTGTTTTCAACGAGTACTAATCTATCGTTCCCTTTCCTCCTTGCAGTTGTCGCTGCCGCAGGGCTTGCGCTTTCGTACTCAGAAGCACAACATTGAGCCAAAATTCCATTCGTTTGCCACAACACGAGAGGATGGAAAGCGTTGTTATGGCTTCAGTTTGGTCTTCTACGAGGAGATACGCAATCGAAACATTTGTGGTGCCATCCACACGCTGCAGTCCATGTTCATAACGGAGCTGTCGAATGGCCAGCAAACGCACTCACTGAGCCGCATCAAGCAGGATGGCCCGGTCAGTCGTTCGCTGCCACGACACTTCAAAGTAGCCGGCCAGGCGCCGCAGTCCGCACAAAGCTATTACGACATTAGCAAGGACAAGCTATATGTGGCCAAAAGTATCTCATTGATTTGTCAAGCGCCCTATGCATTTGCCGCTGAGCTGTTCCTCAAGAATTTGTACCGGTAAAATGGGGTTATACTTGATTTCTTCAATGATTTTTAACTTAATATATTTAAATATGACTATATATATAGAATATATATTTAATATTATCTATGATTTTGTACTTATATATCCTTCCCGCTTACGCTTATATTATTAGAATTTAATATTTACTGATATGTCAAATGTATTTAATAATATACTGCCAGACATAATGATAGCATTTACTATCTAATCGCTGATAGCTGATTTGTATATATTATTAATTATTTTTAGCATTAATATTAGACTTTTATATAAATCAATTCAATATATATAAGTTACGTTTAGCTGTTAAGATAACTTTCTGATTGTGCACACAAAAATGTAAATTTAATGCCAAATTTACCTTTGCAGTTGTCTTCCACGACAGCCAGGCGCTGGCATTAGTCTGGAGTCGTATGTTTATAACATACTCTATGAAGTGATGCTACCTCAGCCGGGCAAATCGATACGTGTCTATTTGCCACCCACGGAGCCACATCTACCAGCTATTGCATTGATCCTTCAACGTCCGGCGCTGGCCACCGAGCTGCCACTGCTCGACTTTCCATTGCGTTTGCTCTTCAGCTACCTGGGTGTGGAGTGCGTCATTCAGCTGCTGACCTGTGTGCTGCTCGAGAGTCAAGTGCTGCTGCGTTCCACAGGTTAAGAGCGACTCAACGATTCGTTTATTCTCTTCCATAAATAAAATCTTTATCTTTTCTCTTGGCAGATTACCAAAGACTCATGATCGTGGGCGAGAGCATCACATCGCTGCTGTTTCCATTCATTTGGCCGCACGTGTATGCGCCCATTTTGCCCGCTGCACTGCATCATTTTCTGGACGCGCCTGTGCCGTTTGTGATGGGTCTGCATGCCGGATGCGAGGCAGCGCATAAAATTGGCAGCGAAGCGGCTTTGTGCTTTGTGGACATCGACAAGAAGCATATTCAACTGCCCGAGGAGCTGCCCGTATTCCCGCACAAGATGGACTTTATGGCCGAGATCATCTCGGTGCTGGACAAATTCGAAATTGAGCGCGATCGCACCCAGGAGCCCAGCCTCAAGAATGGCTACGCTATGCGTGGCGGCGCCGATGCCATGATCTCTAGCTGCACGCTGCCAAATGGGCTGCAGGCAGCGCGTCGCAGCAAAGAACGTTTCCAGCAGCTGCAGGAGACTGTTTACACGCTCTCCAGTGGCGGTGGTTCCCCTGCACAGATGCCAGGCGTGGACTATCAGCCACTGGTGGCACATCCATCGAAAATCGATCATGTGCCCCGCATTGCCGACTTCCTGCGTCGCAAGGGTGGCATGCGTGCGGCACAGGCTGGTGGCGGCTCCCCCGTTGGCAGCCCCACTCTGTCCTTGTCCTCGTCCCCAGTGGGCATCTATCACGATGTCGATGCCGTGGATGCAACACTGCCGCCCTCTCGAATGGGCTCCTTGTCGCGGCGTGCTGAAAAGCCATCTTTGTCGGCCGTGGAGCAATACTATCAGGATTTGCGCATAAATAACTCGCTGCGGGAGATATTCTTGAATCGATTCGTTCACATGTTCCATGCCTACGAATACTTTGTCATTTATCCCAACCAGGCCAAGGACGAATGGCTCTCGAACCGCGAGACTTTGCAGAATTTCGACAAGTCGTCCTTTCTCTCCGATCAGCCGGAACATCATCGCGCCTTTCTGTCGCGCTTCCTTGAATCTCAAATGTTTGCCACGCTCATTGACAACAAAATTCTGGCCATGTGGGAGCCACAGCCGGATGAGCAGCTGCAGCTATTCGATCAGCGCATTAAGCTGCTAAAGTAAGCTTTAATTAACTCTGATTTGATTTTAATTTACGAGTTTCAATTTTGCTTCACAGACGTCGACATGGCGAGAATATGATCTGCGCCACCAGCTATGAGCCGTGCGTGCTCAGCCAGGACGCGCAGCAGTGCTTCGAGAAACGCCTCAATTGCATTGACATTGAGGTGACGCCGCCAAGTGAGATTTTATCCAATCGTGCTGCCTACTTTCGCAGCTTTCCGCTGCTCGAGAAGGGCGTGCTGAATCAGGAGTGCGCCTCGAGGTAGTGTTAAATGCACCCAACTTTTACCCAACACCTTATACCTACACTCCCAAAACAACCCAAACCCCCACGCACGTTTCCTTTTCCCAAAACCCCCTATTTATAGCCTAATCATATCGCATTTCCCTCCACCGTTGAGCGTCTGCTCCGCTACCTGAAGTCGTTGATATTATAATTGTGTTAGCATATGTATTATATAGTATATGTATTAGTGCCGATGCTCAGTCTGTTTGGTCCCCCAATTAGAATTTGATTCTGTTTGCCTTTTGTATAATAATTTATTGATTAACATTTACTTAAGCCAATAAATTGCGACAACAACAAATAATTCATCAAATGTTGTTAAATTTTTTCGTTTCTTTTTCTTGCATTTTTTCTTTTTCTCTCTCTCTCTCCCGTTTTGTTCCTTTGCACCGCATGCGCACACATCCTTTGCATAATTTGGACTCATTTTTTAGTATCTACAATTAATCAAAATCTTTCTCTCTCAAAATTTCACTAAAACGCTTCAAAACCATGCCGCTAACCATTCATTAAAAAAAAAAAAAAAATCAATCCTTGAACAGAAGCAACAGCTTGCGTCGGGTTAAGAATGGCAACAAATGGCGTGCCCGGGAGATATCGCTGGATCAGAAGCCGGCAAATAGTGCCAACTCCAACTCGAATGCGGCGATCAATAGACTCTCAGCCAATCTGACCACAGCGGACGTAAGTCCCGCTCTGATAGCGCAGGCCAACTGGACATTTGTGGAGCGTTTACTAAAGGTAATAGAGCATAGCAACTACAACACCAACAATTTTTAACAGCAGCTGTAAATGTCTCCAATTTCAACAGGACATCAAGTCGAAGACGAAGCGCATGCTGCTCGAGAAGATGGGCAACGAGGCAGTGGCCCTGGGCCTCAAAGGCGACGGCGTCGAGGAGAACACGCTCATAGCGAGCATGTGCGATTTGCTGGAGAAGATTTGGTCGCATGGCTTGCAGAATAAGCAGGGCAAGTCGGCGCTATGGGCCCATCTGCAGGCCTATCTGGAGCAGCAGGAGTCACGCAGCGTGGAGCCCGTAACCCCAGTATCCAGCAGCCCAAGCAACAACAAGATGAACATTGCCAGCGCCTCGCCAGCGTTGGCCTGGAATGCCATGCGCAAGCGCATGGATTGTAAGTGAATTAAATATGTCTGACAGGTGCATCTAATTCAAATTTTACTCTCTGCTCAACAGATTTATCCACATTCCAAACGGACTTCGAGAGTCCTCCAAGTCCTAATCGCAGTCGTTCACGGGATCGCAATAAATTTGTGGGTCTGGAGCAGCTGTGCCCGCTCCCCGAGTCGCTGGAGTTTGATGTCAAGTGGGTTTTACCTGCTGCTCGAGTTAAATTAAATATATTCATAAAAATCTCTCTTCCTTACTCGCTCCAGAAACGTGCTGGCCATGGCGGACATCAAGACACACATTGGGTATACGCGCGCCTGGGTGCGTCTCTCCTTGGAGAAGAAACTCTTGTCGCGCCACTTTCGCACGCTGCTCTCCGATGAGAGTCTGCTGCGCACTCTCTATAAACGATCTGCCTTCTTGCGCTGCGAGGAGGAGAAGGAGCAGTTTCTCTATCATCTGCTTACACTCAATACTGTGGACTACTTCAGCTTTACCAACATCTATCCTACAACGAGTAGGTTACGCTGAGACAGAGAGAGATATTTATTTTGTAATTAATATTCTTTCATACTGCATTCGCTTAGAATTGCCCTATCGCGTTGTCATCTTCCCCTCGCGTAAACATGGCTCCTATCACACCTCCAGTAACGTGTGGATTATGGTCTCTGGCACCATGAATGAAACCCAACGTGTGCCCGTACCCAAGGGCTCGCTGGAGTTCATATTTCATGTGAGTCGAAACTATATAACATTTTATTTGGTCTCTCTGAATGCGAACTAATTGCAGTACAAGAATTTGGGTCTGCTGACCACCATGCGCATTGGTCATGACAATTCAGGGCCGAGTCACAAGTGGTTGGTGGAGCAGGTGGTAATGCGCAATGAAGTCACCGGGCACACCTACAAGTAATTTGCAGCTTAATAGTCCATTTGAATATCAAATGACACTCAATTCCTAATTAGATTCCCTTGCGGTCGTTGGCTGGGCAAGGGTGTTGATGACGATTCGACGGAACGCTTGCTGGTGGGTCAACGTGTATGCACCAGCGTGAAGAATGCCGAACTTGTGCCACCGACACGCACACCCCCACGGACTCGCAGTCCCAGCGTACAGCGCCAGGAGTCGGTGTCGCCCTCAGAGATTCAGCATCAGTTGGGCAACTGCGTCAACGTGATTGTCAAATGGCATTACAAACCGAGCCGGGATCGGGATGTGGGCACCCTGACGAATCTACTATGTGGCGATGATGGATTGGTTAAATGCCTGGAACAGGTCTTCCTCTGCGGCTTTCGCTCCTCCCGTTTTTTTGGACGTAATCTGTACATCTGGGATTACTTTAGTAAGTGGTCTTCAATATTGATAATACTGTAAGCTAAGTAAATATTTGATTTGCAGCCAAGATCAAAGAGCTGTTCGAACAGAATCTGCAACAGGAACTAGATGATTCAGCATCCAGCATGGACTCTTCCTTCAGTAATGGCAGCTGCAACAGCTTGCAACGACGTGAAATATCCAGCATATGGCGTCTCTATGTGCAGCTGATGGACGAGATTAATAGCACGGCCAGCACACTGGGCAAAGATGGCAAATTTCAGCTGCTCATATGCCTCAGTTTAAGGTAGAATTGGCTACATTAAATGAAACAAGTATAGACTTATATATATATACATATTTGTTGTCTTAACAGGGAACATCTACTGACGCGGCTCATTAAGCCCATGGCATTGACGAAGGTCACCCAGGAGTTGTACGAGGAGGAAAGTTTTTTGCGTCGTCGCAATCTTTTAACATTTCTTATACAAATTTTGGAGCCGCTAGATGACTGCCACATTGTGCTGGAGAACTCCATTACACAGGGCATACGCATTCCATCCCAGTGCTGAGAAAGTAACAACTCAAGCTCTCCCAGCCAACAAACTCACCCACAGACATTTGTAACCAGTGACCTAGAATACTCATACATATGCCCTTAAAAATTGAACGGGGAATCTCTACAAAGAAAAGCAAAACATAAAGCTCGAATTCGTTGTTAGTCTGATCTAAGCTATAAAGACTTGACATCCAATTTAAATCCTAATCCAAAACACTTGCCAACCAACTCGCTTGCCAAGTGTTCAAGAGTCAAAGTATGAAGCCAAAGTTGAACAAAAAAATTCTGTGCAATTATGAAATTAATCCCAAATAATTCTAAAAAAAAAAAAAATATTCAATTCGAATTATTGTGTAGCAATTAGCACTTAAGCTCCTCCAATAACTTGGTCAATTTTTAACTTAAGTTTGTGAATTTATTTTTGTAACGGTTGCTTTTTTTTTATTTAGTTGATGTACCAAAGACATTTTATTTGTGACTTGTGAATATTGTCAATATTTTATGATATTATTGAAATTAAGTGAGAGATTAAGATTCATGGTGTTTTCGTTAATATCAAGCTTTATTTTGTATATTATTTAGTAAAAAAAAATCATTTACGATGTTATTGAGTGTCAATAAATATACACAAAAGACAGCCACAAAATGGCAAAAAAAAGAGTTGTCTATTATTACCTAAGGTTGACGATTTTAAAAAAAAAAAAATGGTAAATTACGTGCTTCCCCAAAATGGATAACGTAAGTAATTAACATTCGATTACCGATTGAAAATGATCACGTGCCATTAAACTATCGATATACTTTTGTTTAACCGGTAGCATAGATTAACAGTGTGGCAACGCTTAACGTAAGTTACTCTGAGCGCGATTTCCACTCGTTTTGTTGCGACGGAGAAACGCGGACACACATTAGCTTTAAACCATTGTGATGTAGTTAAAACATCAACAAATAACAATAAAACTAAGTGAATCAGCGACGAACGGTAATAATAGCCACTCAGGCGCACAGTGCTAAAAAAAAAACTATTTAATTCATGGTGCGTCATTCTCTGTGAAAAAATAAAATATACATATATAAAACAACGTAGCATCACGAGCACTCATCGATTTTTAGCCGAAAAATTAAAGCTAAATCAAAAGAAAAGTTGAAAGTAAGTTGGCCTACATTTTCTTTTGGTAGTGTTGGTGTTATTGCTGATGTCGTTTTTATGGTTACATGAAATATGTACATATGTGTCTGCACAAATATTTACAAAACAACACAATGCTGCTGCGGCTGCTGCTGCTCCCCAGCCAATTGGCGATGACGTTGACGCGCTGCCTGTGACGTGACCAGTTCTCCTGTTTCGCTCTCTCTCCGCGCTCTTTTTTTTTTTTTTAGCAAATTAGCACTAGATTTTGATTTGATCTTCAGACGCTCCATATGCGTCTTTATGGATTGGTTTTTCAGCCAATTCTCAGATATTTACATAACAACGCTGCTAAGGTCCCAGATTTTGATGCATTCGCACAACAGCTGCTGCTGCGCCATCGATTTGTGCTACAACCGGCATGGCGACGCCAATTCCATTCATCCCTCTCCCCCTTGGCCCTAACAATGGGTCGTCGCCACGTCATTCTCTCGGCATCGTATGACTTTCATGGGTTTGTTGTGGCACTTGCAACGCGCACCGTTGCTCTCTTATTTCTTTTATCTCTCTTTATCTCTCTCTTTCTAATAGTAATCATTCTGACCTTTTCTTTCAAGTGTAGCACCTCTATTAGCGAACTTTGTGCTGTGATCGTATGATTTAAAGTTGGCACCGTCATTGTTGGTTGGCATTGCAAAAAAACACATATACATAGATACGTGTATATGTTTGTATATAAAAAACAAATTTAATAATAACCTCAGCAATGCCTTATTACTCATGCTTGACGCTGACGTCGCAGCCAGCTGCGCTCATGCTCCACTTTCCCAAGCGACCATTCGTTTTTTTTTTACCGTTGCCTAATTTTGACTGGTCTCAAAGCTATGAATGTACATACATACATACATACCAAAACGCAACATAATGAAACAGTAGTGGAAAAGAGAAGCGTAGTAAAAGAGAGAGAGAGCGTTTGATCGTGGCGTACGCATATGAAGCCCACGCACAGTTAGTCAGCTGTTTTCGTTACTCAATGAAACCGTTTATCGACATTAATGTGGGGTGCCTCATGTGTGTGTGTGCGCATTTGTTTGTAGTGGATTTATTTGTCAGTATGTATAAACATATAAATATATATAATTTCTGCGAAAATTTGCGCATTGAAGTACTCCGATTAGCTGCTTATCGAGCGAAAATTGGACAAATAGTTCGTTAATTTAACTCTATCTATATTTTTACGCAATGACCACGCGAGCTAATTCAAGTGTGATAGTTTTAAGGCGGAACATAGGTTTAATTGATTTTTAATTAAATTATATACAGATGATGTATATTAAGTATTTCAATGAGGCTGTTTCACAGGCCAAATTCCAACTTAATTTTATATTTTTGGGCAAATTATTGAATGGTGATAATGCCTGGGAGCCAGCTGTGGGGTTATCAATGCAACGCATATGTAATACAATATATGGTATATTTTTGCTCTATATATAGAAACAAGACGAATAGCTTATCAATTAATAACAGCATTCCTAACTCATGTTAACGTGGATTCTACGGGTCGACTGTACTTTAAAGTCGCTGTAGAACGAAAATTCCAAGAAAACGTTCAGCGAAAACATGAAGTTAATTTTTTGCCTCTTGGCCTTTCCACATGAATTTATTCGGCAGAAAAAAAAGAAATAAACGCGAGCCACGTACATTGACCTCGTATCGGAGCTTGGCTTAGAGACGTTTCAGATGACGAAGCCGATTTTTGTTGTTTGTCGGGGAATTTTGCAAGGTTCGCTGTCTTCAAAGTATTTTGTAGAGTAATGAATTTAGTATACACAATGTATGGATCCGTCTCAGTTATCGCTGCGCTTATCAGCGAGCTCGTGCTTGAATCAATATACATACGTGCATACATATATTATATTGTATATATTCCCGTTAACTACTTTTTAATCTATGTACTTAGTTCACTTCGTCATTTGGGAACTCATTAAGTTATGTGTACAGAGTGCAGCGGAAACATGTTTCAAAAGATAAAGGAAAAGAAATGTTAAGATTAGACAACAGCTACCTGTTAACTAGCAGGCGGTCTACTTTATCAGTGCCGACTATGACCACTTGCAGATGCGTTTTGCTCTGTTCTTCTCCTTCTTCTCCTTTTACCACGTACTCATGTACATACTTGTTTTTTCTTTCGCGATTTGTTTACGTTTTGAGTCATGTGTGTATGTACACATTGGCAGGGCACATATATGTACATATGTATGCAAATGTGTGCGAGTATTCGCCGATCGTACGATTGTAGCTGACGTTCGCTTGTGACGTCACTAGCTGAGCAATAAATTGTTCGCAGCTGCTCTTAAAACCGCGTTACGATTCTTCTTGCTGCATGGCAACAAAAAATTATCAAGTTTTTTGATTCTCAATTTCAATTTTAGCGGTAAGAAAAATAATGATTACATCAGTTATATTAAATCCAGTTTTGTGTAAAACTAACTTGAACTTGATCGCGAGCCCGAGATCGTGAGAATTCGCAGGTTCAAAGCCGGTTTTGCATGTGCACAATTGAATGAGTCAGCTGTAGTGGCATAAGTGGCGTCAGCAGCCTTGAACGGAATACCCTTAACGCATAAATGTTGGTCTCCGGGCTAGTATTTTTTCCTATTACCCTTATCATTGCTACACGATAAGCAACTTTTTTACTCTCGCGTACAAAAAATAAAATAAAAAAATAAAAAAAACATTGACGTAATATGGCTTTTGAAGGTTAGGCAGCGTTCTACATAAATATTTTATGAGCACACAACACACAGCATTGCATAAATTTAAAAATCATAGAAAAAGCACGCAACGAACAGCTGATTGTATAGAGTAGCCCGTGTGTACAAAGAGAGACGGAGAGAGAGAGAGTTATAGTTACGCTCCCTAAATATACATACATATGTGCGTGCATTTTTTTTACTTTAATTAATAAATTGTGTAGCTGTATATATTGGTTGTACATTATTCTTGTATAAAAATGTGTGCATACTGCATAACATAGACATCAAAATAACAGTGTTCATTTGACTGTCTGCTTCAAGTTTTACTTTCTACTTTGCTCACTTTCAATACACTTGTCATCAAGCAGGGAGAGAGAGCGCATTCACTCTCCTCTCTCACTCTCTGCCCTACTAGCTATGATGAACGCTGAATACGTGCGAGAATGTGTTGTTGTTTTCGAACATTCTTCACCTTTTGTTTTTCGTATTATTGCTTTAGTGCAGTTTGTTTTTTGTATCGAAGCGCGTGGCAAAACGAACCGAATGACAATTAAAGCGAATTGATTTGTCCATGGCATCCGGCAGCAATTTAATGAAAATGTCACGTGTCGCATTCGCTACAGCCAGCAAAAGCATGAAGAAGAAGCATCAGCACCAGTCGTACACAAATGAATTTACATCAGATTACAAATGTACACACTTGCTCGTGCTTTATATGTATTTATTTATTTATGCTTACCCCTTCGCTTATTGCAAGTTTTTCCCACACCGGACGAGTCTATTTCTCTTTGGTGTCCCGTTTAGCGTCCAGGCCAGGGCGGCCGGCGCGCTTGGCTGGATTTCGGCTACATGCCCTCCTCCCCCCCCCTTCCGGGGGTGGGTGTCCGTTGCGGTGTGGTCGTCCGCGTTGCCGCCTGCCCCCGCCTACGCGCCCATCCTGGCCCCTGGCTCAAGGACCGACGAACCGCACTCTCACCTCATCACTCGCGCCGTCCGGTGCCGTGTCTCACGCTCCCCTCAATGTTCCGGATCTGATTTGTGTTTCTGATTTGGATAGGTTTCGCCCTCATGTTTTCTTCTGCTGCGTACCTTCATTTTGTGCTGCCTTGTGGTTTCCCGTTCCTGCGCGTCGGGCGATTGTCTTCTCTGTCTGGGCTTTTTGCGCTGTCCCGTGTCGTGTTCCGACTGCGGGCTGTGCCGATCTGCCGGTGTGATTGGTGTGTGCCTTTGTCCCGCTCACCCTCAACCTTTGTCTGCCTCCACACTATCCCCCCTTCGCCATTCTAGCTTATCACTATGCCCTCACCCACTCTCTTATCTGCGTCAGCCTGCCTACCTAACGCACTGGCCCGTCCGCGTCTTCTATGGCCGCTCTATTCTCGCCGTTCCTGTTGCGCCACTTTTCCTCAGGTTACTTCCCCCCTCTCCAGCTCGGTTTGTGTGCTACAGTCGCCACCGCCCCGCCCCCTGCGTTCTGTTATGTTTGCTTCTTGCTCAGAATTTTTTCCCAGAGTCACGGAACCATCCAGTAGACAGGACCCCGTATTCCGCGATTTTACTAGGTCCCAGCGTCCTGTCCTCACCTCTCGCCTTGCGCCCTTTTGGCTACCTTCTTCCCCCGCTTCTTCTTAGCTGTCTTTTGTTTCATTCGCTTCTCGTCTCCATCTGTTGCCTCCGGACTACGCTACTGCTGCCTACTCTTATTTGAGCCGTGCGCCCCCCGCATCCTACCCTCGTCTATGTGCGTTGCTCACCCCCCCCCCCCCCCCCCCCGCCTACTCTGGTCGAAGTTTTTCTTGCTCACTCGCTAGTCTCCATATCCGCTTTTCATGTCGATAGTCTTCTCCCCCGAGTTTGATACAACTGTGGCCCCTCGGACACACTCTAGGTTACGTATATCTTTGTCGCACACTGCTGTTGTGTCTTGCGACTGTCTTCTGATTACCCGAGTAGTCTACCTACTCTTTGTTTTCTCTGTCCTTTCCTTCTTTTATCTTTTGTTGGGTCTTTATCAGCATCTCAGTCGCGTGGGGCCCACAGATTCAGTCGCTCCATGTCCCTCCATACATCTGCTTTCTCTTCTAGTGCTATTGATTACTACTCTTCTGCTATGTCGACCTTCCCTACGACGACGTGCCTTTCCTGCTTGTTGCTCCCTCGTGTCTGCGTTCGTCTTGTTTCGTTCGCTGCACACCGATTGCTCGACTATCTGAGGATCTCTTTTTACGATCTCCTATACAGTTTACCCGTTTATTCTCATCTCTTGTGTACTCCTCTCTGGACGCTGACTCGCAGATCCCCTGCCCCCCCCCACCACCACTCCCCCCCGTTCTCGGTTGTCCCATTTCTCAACCTGCGCCAGGTCAGATTGTTCCTCTCCTCATCCCAATTCATTCATTCTGTATACCACCGACTTTTGAGTACCCACAACCCATCGCACGGTCCGTTACAACCCTTGCATGCCTTTCGTTTTCGACTCTCGTCTCCCCGACCCATCTCGATCAGTGTGGTTAGTTATTTGTGGCTCGTTCGAGGTAGACATTTTGTGTGTTCTCCTCCAGACGGACGCCGTCACCGGCAACTCTCCTACCTTGTTAATCTACGACGTCCAAAGAACGCCCCTTATTATTCCACTGACCACCCAGCCAACAACAGAACAGAAACATCAACTCGCAACCGCCCCTACACTCCACAGTACAGTGCCTCCTGAGTGCGAGTCCAGCTGAATGTCACTTACAGAGTAAGACTTTATTCTCCATTTTATGAGTTTTGGCAACCTTGTTGAGAGAGCAATCCACGACCAGAGCGACAATAGTATGACCCATGCGACCTAATAGCTCACGCTCCAACCAGGGATTTACCTGTACTAGTTTCATCACCCACACCCGAGAACACGCCTTCTTTTTGCACACACTAAATCAACCCATTTTCACACCTTCGAGTCTCGCAAACAATGACTTAGACAGAGACACCAACACTTAAGCAGTGTTCGTCATGGCAATTGGACAGCGTTTGTTTTGCAGCAAGCCCATTTTTTGGCTTACCATGCGCTCTAGTCCATATTTCTCACCCCTCTTTGCTTGCTGCATCGCCTCACTCGCGATCTTTGACTTGAGGACACCTTGATTGGCCCCCCATGCCTCGCGTCACCTTACATGTGAATCCGACTATCACGATCTATAGCTGCGTGGAGGCGATGGTAAGTGGAAGGTGGAGCCTAGTGTGATTTTTTTCACGTCCCTAGGGGCCCCCCCCACGTATTCTGGCTCTCCTGCCCTTGTGGAATCGATGTTGTTCTCTTTGTGTGCCCGTTTTCGTTCGGCCGTGCGTATGTGCCCCGAGTCGCTTTATGATAGTTGTTTCTTTGCTTGGCCAGCAAGTTGTCGACTTACTTTTTTAGACTTGTCCGCGTGTCGTTCCATTATGCCAGCGTCCTTCTCTGTGGTTTTTTCTTCTCTTCGCTTACGCCGATCGTTCCTCAGTCGTCTTGTTGATTGCTGTTTGTTTTTGTTCGTTTTTGTCTGACTGTAGTTCGGAGCCGTTGCGTGTTTGTTATGATCACGTACGTTTGATTTTTTTATGCTCTCACTTCGGAGTTGTTCTTTATGTGTCATTCGCACCGTGTACCCAGCCCCATTCTTCCCTCCCTTTTCTCTTCTCGTCGCACCTTCCTCTTCTTTTTGCCCTTGCCTAGTTTTCCTTCATCCCCTATTGTCACTTTTTTTCTCACTGTCCTCATCCCGCGACCATCTTTCCCTCTCGCTAGTTCTCCACTTTCTGTTTTTCCCGCCCTGTTTCTTGCCATCCCGTAGGAGGCCATTCCGGCACGCCCCGCCCTTCCAACCCTTTCTCTGCGTCTGACTTATACGTTTTGCCCCTCTGTTTGGTATCTTTCTCAGGCGTTTGTTTTTTTTCCCTTGCTATTTGGCAACCATGACCCACACCCCCCCCTACAGCTCTCCGTTAGCCCCCTTCGATTCCACCGAAACCCCACCCCCACCCCACCTAGCTTTTGTTGCACTGTCAGGTCTTTGTGAACTCTTGTTCCGGCTGATGTTACTAATACCCCTTTCGCCCGCACACCTAGGAGCCCCAATTGCTCGCAGTCTGTATTCATCGCGGTTGCGACGGCTAACATTAATTGCGACCCCGGCGATAAAGTACTCATCCCGAAGCCTTTGCATCCGCCAAGAATGACATCTTTTCTATACTTTCCGAGCAGATCAACCCCCGCTATTGACCCAACCCCATCCCCGAAAGACAAGAGCACCCCACCTACCAGCAACAAGCACATTCGGTAAAAGACGGACTGTTGAGGTGACCGCTGTATCCTGTCCCCCACTTCCGACACACGACCCCGACTGGCACCCCTCCATCCGCCCCCCCCAGCTTATCACTGGCCCTGCCCCGGCCAAGCCCCTGCCTCTCTGCCAAGGCCCCACCCGCCCACTTTTTCCCACCCCACACCGCTCCTACTTTGCTTGTGGCGCACCCCGCCCACCCACCCTGCCAACCCCGCCATCTCCAGACGTCACCACCTCTACCTGGAACTGACAGCCCGGAACACCACGCACCGTCCTCCAGACACACCGGCTTCGACAGCGCCTCAACGCGGGAGTACCTAAGACCCTACTCGACGGACCGACCTAGTTGATGCCCAGACAGACCTCCCACCCCGTACTCACCAGAGATTCCCTGCAGTCTATTATCATATCCGAATAACCGCACATTCTCCGACAATTTCGAACACCAGCACAGCTAGCACAGATCCTAATCCCCTTCAGCCACGCCTGAACCCGACACACCCCTTGACGACCCACCGATATCGGATCCCACGTTTCAGACGACAGAAAATAAAATTGACCCCTTTGTCGCACCACGATGACATTCACTATGGACCACGATGGCCTAGAGACATCTATGGACGCACCTGAAGGCCAGGAGGAGCGTGGCATGTTCGTGGCCCCGGAAAACGTACCGAGGGCGTCCACTCCACCTCGGATATTGTGGCACGTATTGTCCTAAGAGACTTAGATTTGTACTGGCGTCGACAATTGCGCGCGACGGTAGTCTGCACCCAAGGAGGCTTAAAGTTTCCTTCTTGTCTGAAAAGAAATTCGATTTGAAAACAAAAATGGTGTGAGCTGAAGTCAGTGGCCAAACGCGAATGACCAAAGTTAAGGCGCGACATTATACCAAATTGGGAAGAAACAAGAAACCGACAAAGTCTGCCGACTTCCTATTGACACACGTTTATCCAGACCTCCCTATTCGGTTCGAGAGCGTATGAATCATTTCTGGACAACGGTCGAAGTGAGCTCATTCCAAGCATCAGTAGCCCGGCCGTCCCCACCAGTCCCTCGGCTCGGTAAATGGCGACGCATTTGGACGGTGATACTAGATGCCCATGATCCGATAGATTTGGGAACTGCCTCGCCCGCACGTCAAAGCGGACCCCCCGGCACGCACAATTCTGAATGGGAAAACAGCCAGAAAGCGGCCTCCCGTGCTAGGGCCAGCTATAGGCCGATCGGCCGGTTGCACCCCTCCTCGCCCGAGGGACCTATGATGACACGCAAAGACGATGATGACCTGCGCAGTTTGCTCGTGTTCGGTGTACCGCTGCGCGCACTCCCGCCACCCCTTAAGCGCAGGCACGCCGCCCTTGCTTGCATTACGAGAACCTCTGATAGTTGTGTGTGCCGTGCCCACGCATGCCTGCCCCACCCCCTTCTTTTTATGATGTCATGCTGGTCGCTTTCACTTTCTCCCTTCTTCTTGCCTTGTATCTGTCTATTTCAAAAGATACCCTCTGCCCAGTCTTCTTTTTGTGCGCTTAGACCCGTGTCTGGCTTAGTTCCAGTGGAGTCGAGGTATGTCTCTCTTGGCCCGTTTGACACCATAGTCACGAACAACCCCCCACCTGGTCCGCCCCCTTGCCTTTCGGACGGAACAGCATCCACAACTCCGACTTGGCATTCTGCCCCAGCTGCCGTTCCGTGTTCGTTTCACGGTGCACCCAGCCCCCCTGCCTCCCGGTCCTCCCCCTGGTCGTTCTCCCACCCCCGTTAAGTTCCTCTCCCTGTACGCCCTTCTCTCTGCCCCCCCACACCCACGCCGAGACTCCTCACGTCCCTCACCAGACCAGCCCCAAGCCCCAGCCCAGCAGACGCCGGGCCCCTTCACCCCCTTCCCCCCCCGACACCCGCGCAACTCCTCTGGATGCCCGTCTGTGTTCGCCCCCGGCTCGCATACCCCCGCTCCACCACCCTTGCACCCCCTCCCACTCAGGCCCTCCCCGGGGCTCCCCCCTTTGCTTAACTCAGGCCCGACAGCAACATACACACTTCCACACGCCTTTTTCGCCCCCGCCACAACCCCGCCCCCTGAATCGTCGCCGTCTATTCCCATTTCTTTCGGCGTCCTCCCTTCCCACCTCTCCGTTGGCCCCCCCACCCCCCCCCCTTGCCTCCAACACACACTCCTAACCCCCACATCCCTACCCTCTCTACCACCTGGCCACCAGCCACTCCACCCACCATTTTCAGCCCACACCCCTCCAAAACCGTGACACCCCTCGTTTGCCACCTGCCGATCCCCTCCCCCCCCCTCTTTGTGCATATCTTTTGCCCCTCCCCCCCTGCACCTTTGCCAAGCCGCCATTTTGATAGCTTAAGGAGGATTCTCTCCCACATGCTCTCAACACTTTTAGCTCTGCCACCCCCTCCTCCTGTCTCTTTTCTCGGCCACCACTCCACCCACTCTATCTCCTGTCGGCGTATCCTTGATAGCCTCCAACCCCTTTTGGACTTTCCAGGTAGGTTTTTCTGCATTCACTCCTCTTTGCCTTCCACACTTGCACTACGTTTCCGCCGTTCGCGCTTCTCTCCCCAACACTTTCTCCTAGGCGTTGCCACGTCCTCGCCGTTGTGACTACTACTGTTCCTGCTCCCTATTCTGGCCTCACCCCTCCTGTCTTATGCGATTCGTTTATGTCCCGAGGGCACGCGCTTTCCCTTTTTCTTCCCTTTCATTTTTTTTTCGACTTTTCTCTCTTCTTTTTCTCTGAGAAGACAGCTCATGTTGATCATGGTTTTGCTTTATCTTCGGCTCCCTCTCCACATTCTCCAGTTCTTACACTCCGTTCTTTCTTTTTTTCCCCTAGGTTACCTCGATCTTTGTTTCCTCCCGTTACCCGGCTGTTTCTTTTTCCTGTTTCAGACTAAATCCACCTTAATCCCTGCGCCCCTAGTGTTCCGCACTCCGGCTTCTCACCATTATTTTTGTTGTTTTTGAGTGCAGACCTGATTTGTACATGGTGATAGGGCTCTCCTTGACCACGAGCTTTTGCGCTCTCTCGGATTTCCCTGATCCTGGGATGCCTTTACATATCCTGCCTCTCTTTGACCAGATGCGCCGCCGCTTCCGGTTGTCCCTCATTCCTCGCCCCCCGTGCTTTTTGGGCCTTGCTTGCCCATCCGCCCTGGATTCCGAGGACCTCGTTGTTGGGCGCTGGTATCGGCACCGACGCGCGTCTGGTGCGTTGGCCTCCTTCCTCCACGCCCCCCCTGCCCCCCGGGCCTTGGAGGAACACTCTCCGCCAGCTTCTTTTTCTCTTCTTTCGCTATCTATGTTGTCTCTCCCCTTTAATACACACTCTCACCCTTGGCCCCATTACAGTGTGGCGTCCCCTTTCCCCTTCCGACGTGAGTTGATGTGTTACACTCTCGCTTTGCCGAATCTGGCCACCTGCATCCTGGGCGGCGACATCATTCCCACCATTCCCTTTGAGGTAGGCAACACTCTTAGCTTCCGCTATACCGTTTGCGCCCTGCGACCGTGCACCCAGTCCCAAGTCCTGCGCATGCTTCCTCTATCCTTCTCGCGCACATTCCCGCTTTAAATGCCCCCCGTTCTCGCGCAACTTCAGCTCGGTCCGAATCCCTTGCCCCTCCCCACTTCCCCTAGTTCTATGATCCTTGCCGCTGTTTGTTGGTTTATCCCGTTCTTACTTCGTTGGGTTCTAGCTTTTCCGTGCATGGCACTTTCCCCTTGCAGCCCGATCCCGTGATCACATCGACCCACATCTAGCTGCAGTCCGAGATTTTCTGTCCTCATCTCGGCACCTTGCCCGGGGACTTTGCGGCTGTTTTGTTCTTGATGTTGGTGCGCCTGTTTTTTTCTGACCTGGACCTTGGTTCGATTCTGCGCCCTGGTCCGATCCCTCCACCGCTGTTGCTTGTTGCAGCCATCTCCCTTCCCATGGATGCCCGTCGTCTGTTTGACTATGTTTGTACCTCGTAGATGACTTTTAGATGTAAACTATCCAGTTCGATCTATTGCTGTTTATGCCTCTACCCCTTCCGTTGCCCCTTACGGTTTTGTTCTCTCGATGGGACTTCTCTCGTTTTTCGAAGAGCAGGGTAGTGCTGCGCGTCGTCGTTTGGCGGCCTGTACTTTCTTTACTGTGTGCTCTGGCGTTTGTTCTGCTGGTTAGTTCCGTGCTTCTTTTTTTATCCTGCCTGTTTACTCTTTCGATTAGCCTTCGGTTCTGTTGGTTTCGGGGGCTTTCTCATTTAGTTATGTGCTCCATTATTTCCTAGCTGGTTCGCTCGCTCCCATGGTTTATGTTTCGTCGTTCCTCCCTCTCTCTTGCCCTATTTCGTTCTCTTTGGTCCCATTCCGAACTCTTCCACCCCTCCTCTTTACCCTCGTTCCTTGTTACTTTTCCTCTCTCCATTCATCTCCTCCCTCCTCTTCTCCTGCTGCCTTGCCTATCCTCCCCCGCCGTCTTTCCTTCCCTATCCAATCCCCACAATCAGCTTCCCACCAGACCCACCTCTTTTATCCCCGGTTATTCCCCTGATCCGACCTCTTTTTTTAATCTCCCCCCTCTTCATTCCCCCCATCTTTGCCTTTTTTTTACCGCTTGCTCTATACCCCCATCAACCTCACACCTGTGTTGGGGGATGAATTCATACCCCCCCCCTTTTGTCACTTTTGCCCCAGCCAGCCGTACTTCCCATACCCCTAGCTTCCTCCCTTGCCAGCAGACCCTATCCTAAATGTAAAGATTAGTATCCTTCTTCCACTGCCCCTGCTCGCGACACCATACTGTTACCCTTTGTAAACACCCACCGCTTTCTCCCTCACCTTGCGTGCCCCCATCGCATTTTCTCTTCCACCCCCATCCTTTTTGTTGCTAGCCTTTAAGCTGTTATGTTTAGTTGTTTTCTTTCGTTTGTCTTTGGTATGTTGTTTTACCCCCCCCCATGGCTGAGCCGCTCATTAGACACCCACAGATGGGGGCACCCTTGCGCCCCACACGGCCCCGCTCCTGTCGTTGCGTCTATGGATGCAAACGAGACTGAGCGGGAAGAGCCCAACCGCACCACCGGCCCACCCGCCCACGCCGCCCGGCGTGCCACAGCGCGTCACGTGGCCGCATACTTCCGCGCCGTTCTACCCCTAGGCCCCCCCCATGGGGCCCGGAACACCCTGCGGCTCCTAATCGGTATCTCAGACCCCCCCAACAGGCTACTAGCGACTATCCTCTCAACAGGACTTGTGAAGACAAGACCAGACCCTTAAACAATCATTCACCGTGCCTACACAGCGCCGGCTCTCACAAATCACAAACTTGCGCCCACACACACACAGGCTCTCGGCCAGTTACTGCCGCGCAGCCATGCAACATACAAAAAGTTACGCCACTGCACCCACACCACCACACATGCCTCCATGGTGGTAATCAGTGGAATGCAACTCTTTGTCCCCCGAAGTGCCGACCCATTATTGCCAACACCCCACTACCCGGTCCACCAGGGGGGGCCGCGCTATTTGCCATAGGCCCCGTGCTGTGACCGACCGCCTAAAAGTATACGTCGCTACATCACCCCCGATTTTCCCCTTGGGTTTGTTTTGGATTTATGTAAGTCATGAGGCGATGGAGGTGTGCAGAATTATGAACCTTCTTGACCTGCCCCCCCCCCCCAGTGCGATAACAGGTTTCACTTCGTCACGATACACCTAGCTGTAGGGTCTACCTTGGCTTTGACCACCGGCTCAGCGTTCGTGCCCTAATCACGGCGCCTTCGCCTTATCAGGTTTGTGTTATGTTTAGATCGAGGAACCCCTGACCACCGATCTGTTTACATGTCTCCGAGTACCTGGACAAAGCAGTGGGGGATTCTGCTTACGGTGTCGTTGTTCGCCCGCACTCTTATGATCGCCAGCTCTCTCAGCCCGCCACATGACGTCGGGCCACAGGTGGACGTTTTTCCACATTGGCTCGTAGTTTTCCCGGCTGTTGCTGCTGTTGTTTAGTGCTGCGCTGTTGTTGCTCGTTACGTGGTGTTGGAAGCTGTTCACGACGTCGAGAACTGCGAGTTTTGTTAACATACAAGTCTGCACGAAAGAGAGAAGCTAATCAAAACTCAACCAACTCAGCTATAAAATGTCATAAATTCCAATTGGCTATCTTTTTCTTTAATCAGAATCAAATCAAATTTAGACCTACTCTGTTTTAGGATAACCTAAATAAATAAAACAATCGTTTTATGAATTTGATGTGCTCACCACTAGATTTGCGTTGTGCTTCAGCCGATGATTTATTTGCACGTTGTTGTGGTGCCTGCTTCTTGTTGTTGTTTTCCATTGTATTTGATATTTTTAGCTGCGCTAAGGCCGCAAAGCTCGTTGAGGGAAGGATTGAAGAAAGCGGAAGATTGTGCGTTGGCTGTTTGTTGCTGCCAATCGACAGCAAACTGCGTCTCGCGTTGACGTTCGTCTCCAGAAGGAGTGCGTTGCGCGACAATTTTTCGTTGAGGATTCATCTTTACTGAGCCATGATTATTAACAAATATAACCAGAAATAATACTTGCGTAATATTTCCAAAAGGTTATGCGAGAGGTTTTCGGCTTAAATCGAAAATTGAAGCGTTTAAAAGTACTAAATTCAGTACTAGTGCCTTCTCTTTGCTTCTCAGAAACACTTTTTTGTTTTTACTTTATTTTCGCTGATTTGCCGTCCTTTTCTTATAATGTCTTTCTTTGTTGGTGGTATTGGTGTGATTGCTGTCCAAAGGTGTGACGACTGCGGTTTTGCACTGCGTAAAATGTCGATCTTGTGGATCAAATTTCAGTTGTCGAATGTGCAAGCACAGACTTTAAACGACTCCAAAATATTGGGGAATATTTTTTGTGTTGTGAAATCAACAAATTTTGATATAAAAACCAAAAAGTCCTCGGTTGGAAAAATCAGCATCCGTGCTGACCTATGAAAAACAGTGTGACTGCACGCACTACTAGTAAAAATGCCATAAATGCATTGCAAAACATGTGAATGGCAATTGAACTATCACGACATTCAAAAACAATATAACAATGAACTTACGAAATTATTTAACACATTTATTTGTATATGACGTTGAACAATTCTGTTAAATTAAATTCGCATTAAAATATCTAATTGTATTGCACCACAAGCACTGTGTGGTTTCGTATAAAAGCATTACATAGTGTTCATGATTAGTAGACTATGTTTATGACATAAACAACTATCGATATTATGTGATATCGAAAAAAGCCACAGAGTCGCCATTTTCTTTTTGTTACTACTACAATTGAAGTCAACTAGGCTGTGTTGCTGAGAGAAAATTCACATTTTCATATTGATAAACAATAGAAATTATCAAAATAAATATAGCATTTGAGCTAAAAAAAAAACCCGAGCTCTTCTGTCTTTGTGCATTGGTCCTCAATAAGTTTGCGTTGCGTTTTTATGGTTTTCCATTGGTGAGTAGAAGTTCATTGATAAAAGTACAAACATGCACGCATACATACATATGCAAAAATGTGTGTACTACATAGTGCGACGACAAACACATTTTGTAGAAATCAGCGCCAGCAGCGAATAACACCAACTCCAAGAAACTGTTCTGTTTTGGATACATAATTAGTTAACGGCTTGGTCCAGCTATACAAAGTGCTTATCATCGCGTCACTCATCGATTCCAATTTAGCGGCGCACTTTGGCAACGCTATTGATTTATCCAGCCTGTACCTTCGGACATGTGTGATTCGTATGTGTGTATGTATGAGTGTTTATATGAGCTTGTGTGGTATATTTAGGAATACGCTTTTATACAAATGCATAAACACATCAGAAGTCTTAAAATATCTATTAGTTGTAAGATTACACAATATTTTAATATTTTAATCCACGCGATCGAAATGTATTCGGACGATTGGCGCCATATGAATTGATAGGATAACCACCATTCACATTGCCTGTAGCGTAAGCTGGGGGAGGTTGCGGCGTGGACGGGCCTCGATTTATGCCCAAACCATTGTTGCGTAGACTGGGCGCGACATAGGGTCGCTGGCTAGTGGAAGCTCCAACTGCACCAACGCCTTGAGTCGGTGCCGGTGGCTGCTGCGGCTGCGGCAAATTTACTGGATAATTATTGCCCTGCGGCTTCTGCCCAATAGGCGGCACAAGTGAATTGACCGTGGAGAAATTTGGCGGCTGCTGTGGCTGTGGCTGCGGTTGTGGTTGAGCAGGCGCTGCTGGCTGTATCTGCGTTCTCTTGGCTAGAGATGGTGCCAGGTAGGGATGATTTGCGCCGCCGTTAATGCCACTGCTATTGCTCTGCGGTATATCGTAGCTGCGTCCTGATGGTGTAGTCACCTGTATGCTATTTGGAGGCGATTGCAGAGAGCATGGTTGCTGTGACGGCTGCGGCTGCTGAGGCTTGGTGTAGTCATATCCATTGGGCAATACCTGTACATAGTTCTCAAAGAACTGGCTAACTGAATGCATGGGCGTCGAGTAGTTTACATTGATGAGAGATTCGCGGGTGCGAAGTTGCTTATCTGGCTGCTGGTCCTCTCTTAATTGCTGCTGCTGCTGCTGCTGCTGCTGTTGCAACTGTTGCTGCTTCCTTATAGCGAACGCTTGCAGTCGCAATATATTCGCCTGTTTGATATGTGGCAGCAGCTCGGCATCGCCCTTTATTTTCTCCACGGTCGCCTCATCGCTGTCATTCGCATCTTCGGCATGTTCGCTGGTTGCCTTTGTTGGTGGTGGTGGCGGCGGTGGTGTTGGTGGAGCCTTTGTTGTGCTCTCCGTAGGCTTCGGCTGCTTCTTTACCTCTTTTTCGGGCGGCGCGGAGGGCTTTTTCTTATTCACAAAGTCAAATAGATCGTCTATGTCTGGCACTTCGGGTAATCCACCATACGATTCAAAGTTATCGCGAAAGGCATTCGCCCACTCCTCGTTCTTGTGCAGCTCGGGATTGATGGCCAGCTTCTGTTGCTTATTGCTCGCCGCACTCGACTCTCCAACGCTGCCCACATTCTTGATCACAGTGATCGTCTTGACGCGTGTACCCTCCTTTGAATCAATATTGGTGGCCGCATAGCTTAGACTTAGATCTCGTTTCGCCGGCTGTGTGCGATCCAGCGACTGGGAATTGGGGCCATGTGGCGGATATTTAATGCTGATTATGGTGGTGCCCTGGGCGCCGACAAGCAATAGCAGCCCCAGTGCCGACATTGTCTAGAATACAAGATTTAGTTCAAGATGTCATTATTTTATTCTATTAACTTTTGCCTTGAATCGCTTCCATGGTTAGTAAGGCCATTGAGCGATTGCCAGTGATCTGTTAAGGTAATACAGCAATATATATATATGTATATAGTATATAGATGCATATAACCGTACTGTACGTGACGAACGTAGAATTAACTGCAGCTTAGACTCAACTTTGTCCTTGGCTCTGAACGATATTTAAATCTAATTTAAATGCTATTGGATGTGACAAATTTTATATATTTTTTTTTTATGGGATTGATTTTTAAGTTAAAAGTAGTTAAAAAGTATTTGAAGTAAAAGTTTTATTAATAATCCATAATCATTAAATTGGTTGAATTAAAAACAGTCAAAATAAATTAAAGCATAAAATTCAAAACTCGAAATGTTTCATCTTTTCTCAACGGGATCTGCATAGATTAATTGGTTTAAATATTGTTAGATATCTTGCTAAGATCTGCTAAGACTGATTGCTTCGAATACGGCTAATAAAATCACTAAATATCGGGAGTGTATATAACTTTCTATATTATTATGAAATTATAATAAATAAATATCGTATTTTGATCATTTTATAGTGTTAAGCTGCTCTTTTAAGATTCCAATAATTTAAGTTTAAATTTCAGCTTGAAAAACGTGTGAAATGGATTAAAATAAATAATTTATTTATATTAAATAAAATGGAACCTCAGACGCAAAGATTTCTAAATAATCAATTTAATAGCAATAAAATAATTGATTTGCGCAATTAAATCTGTTATATAATAAGCGGTGGAAATCTTTAAAAATCACTAAGTCGAACTTTAATGACCAGTAAATAATGTTAAATTAAATATAAATAAGTAATTAGCCTACGAAGTGGCGTAAATATATAGTTGCCGAAGCCACAAGATCGTTTGATGCTGCGATTTAGCTATGTTGTTGCTCTATCTGAACTATATATACATTTGTATTTAGTATACTTGATTTTATTCAGAAAATTATTAATATTTATAGCACTCGGCCTATAGTATATATATATCTAGTAGAGCTGATTGTATTTAGAGTATTTATTATTAATATTTTTTATCACTCACAATTGCGAATTTCATTTCGTTTGGATAATCAACACTCGATCGATCATCGACAACAATCACGAGGACGACGACGACGACGACGACAACAACGCGATCAAATGTTTGGTATAACTGCGGCCCAGTTGGCGCAACAATGCCTTTTTATATAGCCAAGCGGAAGGAGTTGGCGTTAAGTTTCCTGTTAAACTTTTCGCGTTAATCAGCTGCAACAAAAAGAAAAGAAAAGAAGTGAAATGAAAAACAAACAAACAAATGTGGACACAAATGAAACAGGCCACCAGCTCCTACTCCTGCTTATTTTTGTTTTATGTCGCTTGATGATGTTGTTGTTGTTGTTGTTGGCGGCGGCGGTTGTTGGTTGTTGTTGTCTACTTAGTTGCACATGTCAGTGCCACAAGCGACGGCCGGAGCGGCGGCACTTGCAACGCGTATTAAATTATAGCTGCATAATCGCTTTCCCATTTACGTTCAATCTGATCAACTGGTTTTTATTTTTGGTATAGTCAGTTTTACATTCAACAGGTAATTGAGTGCATCTAATGAGGAAATTGAAACGCGAAACACTATCAATTAGCAATAGGGTCTGCTCCCAATACCAGTAGCATAGTTTCAGTGACATTTCCTTTCATGCTACGGGCGACCTTCATCTGCAGCTGGGAAGGTCGCAGCTCTGTCTGTGCGTGTGTGTATGAGAGAGTGTGTTTGTGTGTGTGTGTGTGTGGGTAAGTGAAAGACGACAGCAAATGTGAAAATCTTTCTAATTGTAATGCGAAACATAATCTATCGCTTCATTAGTGGCATTAGCGGCGCAAACTGGTCGCTCTTATGCAATGCCCCAGACAGACAGTCGCCCGCCTTGCCACAGTTTGTTGCACACAGTTTCAGCTTGCTGTGTGAGAATCGGGATCGTGTTGAAATGTCAAAACGTTTCAGATATGACAAGAGACATTATTGATATATGTAGCTTTAATATTTAATGGAACCGACATAATTGCGGGCAATACTTTACACTCAATATAAATGCCAAAAGAAATTAGAAAACGTATCTGTATAGGCAATATAATATCGGTAAGCTCTCGATATCCGGAATTGAATGAAAATAGATATGGAAATTATCTTTGATCATAATAAATGTATGCAATAAATGTATGCCTAGTGCTTCACAGCTCATGGTTCTCTAGAAGATTTCGCATATAGATGATTTAAGATATATATTATAAATGCCTATTGCTTGTTAACTAATGCTGCTGCAACGTCAACAAAAACAAATAGCTTGAAAAAACTTAATCGACTGCCTGAAACTTAATGACCAAAAATAGCTATATACATATTGATTCTAAAATGGAATATCTAGTTTTTTTTCCGCTTAGCCACGCCTCTAATGGTCATTATATACGTTATATATATAAAAAAAAAAAAATGATGGCTGTGCATTATTTAAAATTTCCAGTAAATTCCAATCTACATTTCATTAGTTTAGATATTCCAAATATCTAGATATGTATCTATATAGATTATTTTATTTATATATATTTTTTTAAATTTTTGTTGAACATGCATTCGAAATTTTGGTAAGTTTTCTGGTAAAAAATAGCCTTTGAAATGCAAGCTTTGCAAGGTTTATCGAGGTTTTTGCGCAGTTCTTTAAACAACTTGTGCCTTAAATTATATAGGTTCTATAAATAATTTCAAGGTAAATATGATTTGAGCATGGTGCTAAATTTAATAATATGGAAGTATATTTATAACTGAAAAGAGCAGAACTTTTACTTCTTCATAAAAAACCCTATTGGCTGATCAGGAGATTTTTGACTATAAGAGATTATATAGAATCTCACATTATATTTAAGGAATATTAAATTGGCTGCAGAAATTGTTTTTTGGCTGAACTAAATCTATAAATCTTAGGGGAAATAAAAATTGAAGAAATTACTTTGAATTATCTGTGAATAATATATATATGCTAATATTTATATATCTGTACGACGCAATTAGATTCAACATTTTCCTTGCCTGTATCTTCAGCACGATTACGTGCATATCTTAATATATATTCAGTGATCCTCACTTGGTGAACCCAGATTTTATATAACATAAATAAATATATGAAATATTTAAACTTGGACTCATCTGACTTACTTATATCTGCGCGCCCATCTTGTATTATAATCTTATTTATATAGTCTATGCAAATTTGTAGCGTATTCTCCATAAGTCTATGATTTTTATTTCAGATGCTTGAAAACCCTGCTGGAACTCGGCTAGCAGTACGTGGAACTGAAGCAAATGAGGGATTCAACTACTTAGAAAGGCTGTGCCCAAAGCTTTTTTAATTGAACCCCCAATCAAATAAAAAGAAACAAAAACTAAATATCCGAAAAAAAAACTATAAACAATAAAGAGAAAAAACAGAGTCTTGAATCGAGATGAGTGTCATTATTCGTTTGCAAAATCTGCCGTGGACGGCAAATGCTCGAGATATACGAAATTTCTTCACGGGTCTCTCGATACCGGAGGGCGGTGTTCACATAATCGGTGGCGAAATGGGCGACGCATTCATCGCTTTCAGGTAGTTAGAACAAATCACTTAGTTACTATCTCTCTCACACTCTCTTAAATGTAATTATACTATGTCTGTAGTAAGCAGAGTTGGTAGCTCTGGCTAGAGGCAGATATTAAGGCGCAGGTTGAAAAAGCCTTGAAGTCTCTTAAAATAGTTTTCCTCGTTACGCATTTGACATCTGTTATGCTTTAACTTTAAGTCTTTGCCCTCTCTCTCTCTCTCTCTCTCTCTCCCTTTCTCTCTCTATCTCACTCCTGAAAATCCAACAGCACCGATGAGGATGCTCGCTGCGCCATGCTCAAGGATCGCGAGAAGCTAATGGAGATTCAAGTGCGTCTATTGCTCTCTTCACGTGCCGAAATGCAAAAGGTCATCGAAACGGCGCGCAATGTGAGTTCAGCTGCTGCTGTTGCCACGCCCACGCCGATGCCCACGTCCAAGCCAGGGGCGGCGTCGGTGGCAGCAGTAGCGATGCCGCCAGTGCCACAGCCACCAATAATTGGTGGCCTGAACAGTTTTCTGCTTGGCCAGCAGCAGCAGGGACAGCAGGGACAACAGCTCAAGCAGCAGCTCGCTTCGGTGGCTTCAGTTGCGTCGGCCACGCCCTCATTTTTGGCATATCAACAGCAGGCAGGCATATCCCTGGCTGAAGTTGGTGGTGGCCTCAAGGTTGCCGCCGACAAGCCAGTAGCAGCCGATCTGGGGCACTTTAGGCGCAGCCGCAGTCATTCCAGTAGCTCCGATGATAGCGATCGCAGTCGCGATCGGGGGTCTCGCGATCGTGGGTCTCGCGATCGTGGACGCAAGCGTCGCTCGGAGATGCACAGCGATAGCAGCGAGCGTGAGCTCAAAGTAATACCAAAACCGCAAACGGTGTCCTCTGCCTCTGTAGCCAATCTGTTGCCCTGGGCATTGGGTGCCACCGTGCCACCAACAGCAGCGGCAGGTGCAGCAGCAACTGTTGCTGCTGCAACTGTGCCGCCCGGGCTTAATCCTATGCCCGGTCTGCAGCAGCAGCTAGGCATAATGAATGTGCTGCCGCCCGTGCTACAGAGCTATAATACCACCAGCAATGTGACCACCAATAGCTACAATTTCAATCTAACAACTGGCACACAGCAGCAACAGCAGCAGCAGCAGCAGCAGCAACAACAATTGCCACAGCAACAGCAGCTGGCCCAGCAACAGGCACAGCAGTCGTCGTCAAAGGAACCAATAGCCTTTGCCAATGTTAATCCGTATGCTCAAATGTATCCGCAGCTCTTCCAGCAGCAGCAGCAATTGTTGTTGCAACAGCAGGCCGCAAAGACGGCCGCAGGCATGGGTAACTCGCCAGGGCCGATTGCTGCTGCAGCCGGCGGAGGTGCTGGGTCAGCTGCTACTGGCGCCGCAGCGCCCATTTTGATCGCTGAGACGTGCTACGTGAAGATTAGCGGCATGTGTCCCAGCACCTCGTACAGTGATATACGCAAATACTTTGCTGGCCTCTATATACCGCACAATGGCATCAAGATTCTCAACGGGCCAAATGGCACACGCACTGGCGTCGCCTACATTGAGTTTTCGCGCGTGTCCAGCGCCCAGAAGGCATTGCTGCGCAACAATACGCTCTTCCGTGATCGTGTAGTACAGATTCTGCCCATTTCTGATGAGGAATTCGAGCAGATCGATGAGCGCTCGCAGCGCGGCAATAGCAATAGTCATAGCAGCAACAGTCCGGCTGATCGTGCAACAGCTGCTCCAGCAACGCTGCCGCCAATCAGTGTCCTTTACGTTGAGGACTTGCCACAGCTAACCACCGAGCAGGACATTATGAAAATGTTCTCGTCCACCTACACCATTGTGGACATCCTGCTGGCGCCCAGTCCCAACAATCGTCGTGAATTTGTTGCCTTTGTACTGTTTGCTCGCGAGAATGAGGCACGCTCTGCTCTCGAGGATGCCTCTAGGCATTATATTGGCTTTCGTAAGTTGCGGGTGCGCGCTAGCAGTCAGGCAGAGATGCAGAATGCCAGAGAGAAGATGCGACGTGCTAGCGAGCAGTTGCAGAAGGAGGAGCAACAGCAGCGTGAGGATGCTGAGCGCGAACAGGTGAGCAAACTAAAACAACAGCAGCTACTGCAACAACAACAACAACAACAACAACAGCAGCAGCAACAGCTGCAACAGCAACAGCTAGAACAACAACAGCTACAACAACAACAACAACAACAACAACATACTCTATCGTCACAGGAAGTTTTAATGGCCATGGCCAAATTTAATAACGACCCGCGTCGACGCAATCACGAACAGCAACAACAACAACAACAAATAAATACACAAAACAACAACAACAACAATAACAACAACAATAGCAATCCTCACAATAATTTGCCACCGTTTGCCAACACTGCCATGCATAACGGTAACATGCCACCTTTTGCCTTTCAGCAGCAAATGAACGGTATTAACAATCATCTCAATGGCATGCACATGATGAACAACGGCAACAACAACAACAACATGGGCCCATTCGGCATGCTGCACAACAACTTCAACAACAATCATCCAATGCAGCAGCAGCAACAACATAACCAACATCAACAGCAGCAGCAACAACGCCGACCCGAGGACGTCTTCGTACGTGTCCACAACTGTGAATATGCAACAAGAATCAATGATTTGGGTGACCTATTTGTATCAGAGAATTTGCGCATCGAGCACATTGAGATGTTGTTTAATGATCGCCATCAGAGTGCTGGCGAGTTTATAGTCGAGTTTGTCGATTCAGTTGATGCGAAACGAGCTATCAGAGAGTTTCACAATCGCCGTTTTCGTGGTCGTGGGCTGCGTTTGGCGCCCATTACGCCGCAAGAGATTGCGGATCGCATGAATAAACCGTTTATGGACTATGTGCCCGGTGGCAATGGACCAAGGCAGCAGGAAAAAGCTGGGCCCCTGTCGCCGCCCATGCAACAGCAGCAACAACAACAACCACCGCAGCAGCAATCGCGACGTCGTGGTCCAAGTCGCTTTGATGATGTCAGCAGCAATGGCCAACCGCAACAACAGCAGCAGCCACAGCAACAGCCGGATAGCGATGATAGCAACAATTTAAAGCAACATTTTAATCCCTTTGCTAAGCGTGTTGGCTCTGACCTGGGTGTCGACGACGTACCTGGTAGTCCAGTTATGAGTGCACCCAGTATCAATGCCAACAATGGAAACGGCGAACCAGAAGACAATGGTATACCAGATAAGTTCAATCGTGCGGGCTGCGTCGTAGCCATGCGCAATGTGCCCTTCAAGGCTGATCTTAAGGACATTCTGCGCTTCTTCAGCGACTACAAGCTCAGTCCGGATGATATAATTCGGCGTTTCAATGATGAGGGCAAGCCCACGGGTGATGCACGTGTTGCTTTCGAAACGCCAGCGGAAGCGCGTTCAGCATTTGAGTCGCGTCGGCGTAAGCAAATCTTCAATCGTACTGTTTACTTAGATATTATTTAAGGCCAAGGTTCAGGCACTAAAATCGAATACACTTTGTATATAGTTTAGCCTAAGTTAGACTAAGAGACAGGGTCAATGAGGGTAGACACCGACAAGTAGTCAAGCCAAAGCTGTTAAATATATCAATATAATTATTATGGAACATGTACATCAATTAGTTCTTCAATAAATTACTATACAAAAGAAGCATATACAAGAGTCATCCTTAAGCATAATTCTGCAGCTGTATCACCTGCGACTTCTTTAGTGACTCACGGCACAGCGGACACTCATCACGCTCCTCCAGCCAGTCGAGTATACAGCTCCAGCAGAAGAGATGGCCACAAGGTGTGAGGCTGCCATTCTGCCTTGGCTCCAGGCAGAGTATGCATTGCGGCACATCCACCTTCGATGGTTTCGATTGTTTTTCTCGTTGTATAAATCCCTTGGCCGCCTGCTTGAGTGCCTCTAACTGCTTGCGCTTGTGCTCCTTCCATGCCTCCCAGCCGCCAATGGCTAGAGAGACGGTGACTTGTAGGAATGTAATGATGCCCAAAATCTTGTAACCATACAGCGAGAACTCTGGCTGTAGCCAGTGTCTGATGAGCACGTAGTTGATGCCTGTGGTGCGCTTGGACAACTGATACTTGCTAGCGTCCAAGTAGAAAAGTGATTTGTGCAGCGCCTTAATGTAGCTCGGCGATTGTCGCATGTACTGTATGAGCTTCTGCAGCTTCTTCTTGGCATCTGGTACGATTTCATCATGGGCAGCTATGTGCAGTTCCAGCTTTTGCAGCACTCGCAGAAACAAAGCATCGCCACCGAATTCCAGTATGATAGCAATCAATTGCAACTAGAGGTAAGTTTATAATTAAGACTGCTTAGAAATTATACATATTGATCTGCTTACTAATCGACTAGGTATATGTTTATAGTCTCCATCGACTTGTATTATGCCCGTGTATTCCTCGCCCAGTGTTTGCAGATTGTTTAACGAAGCAAAGCCATGATAGCTCAACTGTGCTATTAACTGACACAATTGATTGTATTTGATCCAATTGCGCGGTCCAGTCAATCTTAAAATATCTGATAAATCCTCAGACAGCTCATTGGTGTAACGTGCATCTTTTTGTACGGAACGCACAATTTCCGGCTGCCGTGCTCGAGCATTACGAAAGTCCATTTCATTCCGTAACCACGATGTGTTTACATTATTTAAACCTTTGCAACAATTTGCAACGACAGTTCAAAGTTCGACACAGATAAGTAAACAAATGTGAGATTATTCTGTCCATTTTTTTATATCGAAAAAATAATCGATATCATAGTTGTTTTACAGCACTGCTGATCTCCTTTGAACAGCTGAAAATTTTCCACTAGCACGTTCGCCAACAAATAAAACTATCGATACTTTTATCACCATCCATAAAAATATATCGCTGTATTAGTAAGTGAACAAAGTAAACATCGCCAATATCGATAATTTATCAACAATCCTGTTTCACACGCTAGTGAGTATAAAATTTGCTGAAATATTGTTGGAGTTATATACAAAAATCAGCACGTAAAAAAACATAAAAGATCATAAAAAAAAAACAAAAACAAAATAAATCCTGTGTGTTGTATTTTCGTTATGACCGCGTTTGCGTTGTCTCTCTTTTAATCAGTAAACGAGCACGAACGTCAGTTCGCGTCGCGACGAAGAAAAAATTGAAGTGGATATTGTTGGAGTAAAATTAAACGGAATTTCGAGCTGTGAAAATTAAACGCAAAAGCAAATCAAGAAAAATTACACTTATAAAGAGGTAATAAAGTTGCATTAACAATGTTCGTGTTGCAATTTGTGTGCATGTAAAAGTTGATTTCCCTGAAATGGACAAGTAGCAAGTAAAATACCCATTTTTGATGACGAAATTTGATGAGTATATATATTTGTATGTGCGTTTGTGTGTTTTTATTTTTCGCATTTGATAAGCCAGTGTGAGTGAGCTATATTTGTAAATTTGTGTATGCGAGTGTATATGTGAGGTTTGATAAGCAGCTCAGTGACAGGTATCTTCCACAACAGAAAGGTCGCATATGTTGGCATTTAAGCCTCGTATTTATTTACAATATATGGCTTATATTTTGGACACATGCACGAAAATCAATTTGACTGTTCAACCAGAAGCCACACAAAGCATACCAAAAATGTAATTAGCCTGGCTAAAAGAAATTGTTGCTGGTTTTGATTTACATATACCATGCACATACACATAAATACATATGCACACACACACATGCATTCGTATAGTATTTTCTTCGTATCTGTCAAAAATGCTTCCGCACTGCTACTTCAATTTGCAGAGTGGAGACTTGTGGAGACCTTGCTTTGTGCCAATATATCTCTGTATCTTTCGCAGACAGCAACTTGTTGTTGCTTTAATTTTTCGTTTGCTTCTATCTGACATTTCTCTCTTTTTGCTAGATATTTATACGTATGTACTATTTTACTCAGTAGCTTTTTGTAGATTTGTTTGTTAGTTCACACTTTTTGGGTTTCTGTGTTCACAGATTTTGTTAATTTGCTGATGTTATTGTTGTTATTTTTGTGGAGAAATATTACGCTTTACTTTACTTCGGGTTAAAGTTAGAGTTTTGCGTAAGTCTGACTCATGTTTGTGTTATTGTTATATTTAGCGCTCTTTTCTCTTTGTTATTAAATATTCAAACATACTTATAATAGTTGTTATTGTATTCGAAATACCACACGTTAGCTTTGCCTAAGGTCGCCTTTTAATTTTATAGGGCAACACTTAAACTGTTCGCACACTGATTTTGTAGAGATTTGCAATGAACTATCTTGCAATGCGCTTCACCCGCTGATTTTGTAGCAATTTGAAGCTTTGCCGCGTTTTCTTTGTTTTGAAATCATAGCAATTTAATTTATTGAAATCAAATACCATATTTGCAACATTATCAAACAATTTCAGTTGAATGAACCGCATGGAAGTGTGTGCTTAATTGTCATTTACCTGCATATTAATGCATATATAATTGCGTCAATTTGCGTCGCCATTGAGCTGCTTCGCGTGCATGCTGTTTGTTTCACACTCGATTATTGATTGATACACAGCTGTATTTACCTACATTGCATAGTTGTACATAGAGCTCGAGTATAGAATCGATATAGAGCAGTTGGAGCTGGGATATGACCCTGAGAGGGAACTTTTTCACGCTAGCGCTAGAGCGGCCCACGTAAATTTTATTGCGAGTCCATTTAATATAATGTTGCGTGTCAGTCGCTACGTTTATCGTTCATAATGATGTTTTGTGTTGATAATGATGATCTAATGCGTGGTTCTCTCCACACTGCTCCAAATTTTGCCGCTGACCCCATTTGCTGAGCATATTGCAAACTAGCTGTCTTCTCTCATCATTTTACATTTCTAGCTGAAAAAGTTTTGTGTGCTCTGTCAAAATGTAAACAAGTTTGTGTACCTAATCATAGTGTTTGCTTCTCTCTCTCTGTCTCTATTTTTTCCTCTTTTTATTCATTTTTATCTAATTGCTAACTCGATTTTGTTGCTACAGAATGAGCACAACGCCGGCCAGTCTCATTGAGGCGGCTATAACTGTGAGCAGCGTCGCTGCTGTTGCTGCTGCTGCTACTGGTAACGGAACTGCTGATACCGCTGCTGCTGCAGCAACGACCCTGAAACCGAGTACGAACTACGTTGTAAAAATGGGCGTGGCACCGGAGCCATTGGACCCCCTGCTTCATGTAGGCGATGGCATATTCCTGCAGACCAAAACAGCGCAGGTGCTGGCGGGCGTATTTGTTTGGGCTGCGCTGTTTGTCACATGTCAACAGGTGAGCGGGCATTAAAATAATGAAATTAAATATATATATTCTCAACTAATCACATATATCGCTTACAGATCTATCAGCATTTACGTTGGTACACCAATCCACAGGAACAGCGCTGGATAGTCCGTATACTGTTCATTGTGCCCATCTATGCAACCTACTCATGGATTAGTTTGCTGTTCTTCAATTCCGACAACGTTTACATTTACTTCTTTACGGTGCGCGATTGCTATGAAGGTGCGGTATTCGCTTAATCTCTTCGTACTCTCCTGCCTAGTACGGTTCTAATCTCTGTCTAACTATGCTCTTACAGCCTTTGTGATTTACAACTTTCTGTCGCTATGCTATGAGTATCTAGGCGGTGAGGGAAACATCATGTCTGAGATACGTGGCAAGCCCATAAAGACCTCCTGCTTGTACGGCACCTGCTGTTTGAAGGGCAAGACATACACCATTGGCTTTTTGCGTTTCTGCAAGCAGGCCACATTGCAGTTCTGCTTGGTTAAGCCGCTGGTGGCATTTATAATCATCTTTTTGCAGGCCTTTGGACATTATCATGATGGTGATTGGAGGTTTGTTGTGTGGCAGCGTACTTAGCAATCAATCGTAAATATTTGCCTAATCTATTGTTTGTTCTTTTACAGCGCTGATGGCGGCTACATTTACATAACCATCATCTATAATATTTCCGTTTCGCTGGCGTTGTATGGTCTATATCTGTTTTACTTTGCCACACGTGATCTGCTGACACCGTTTGAGCCAGTATTGAAATTCTGCACCATCAAGTCAGTCATTTTCTTGTCATTCTGGCAGGGCGTGGGTCTGGCCATACTCGAGAAGGCACAGGTCATATCGCCCATTGTGGACAGTGCTGGCACTGTCACCTCGGCTGGTACCGTTTCCGCTGGCTATCAGAACTTTTTCATATGCATTGAAATGCTGTTTGCTGCCATTGCGCTGCGATATGCTTTCCCCTATCAGGTGAGTTAGATATGACAGGTATAGCATCCGATAAGATAAGTTGCAGCTCGCTTTGGCTATCAGTAAAATGTGCCATACATGAATGACAGACTACAATATTTTCGGAATCAAAGGCAAATGCTTTAACGACTTGACTATTAGCTACAGTCATGCTTAGCATGTGATTCATATGGTATATTCCCTATTTGTAGTATATATGTTTATTTATAATTAGATATGCGATAAGTGGCGGCATATTTTTGTGGGTAATTGATTTTTGTAGACCGTTCGACTTTTGTTTGGTTTAAAACATATCAGTATTTATTTACAAATTTCTTATCTACCTTTTTAGGTTTACGCGCGCAGTTGCATTGGCGATGGACACGGACGATCTGTCACTATGCAATCTATTTCCAGCAGTCTCAAGGTAAGTCTCTTAAGCATCTATTCTCACAAATCCCTTACAATCTTATGTTTTTCGCAGGAAACAATGAATCCCAAGGATATTATGACAGATGCTATACACAATTTCCATCCACAATATCAACAATACACACAATATAGTTCAGGTAAATTCTTTCTCTTATTCTTTTCTGCTTTTCATATTTTTCGTCTCTTTTTGAATGTTTGTTGCCTGCTCGCTGTAGCTATTGATTGTTGAATGTTATTATTTTTATTTTGCTTTCCATTCTCATTACATTATCATTATGTTTTACACTTTTGTTTTTCTTTCTGTTTCTTATCTTTTGCAGAAGTAACTTCAACTCAGCGTTATGAAAAGCTCTAAAACTCTTAAAACAATTACAAACGAAATACAAAAACAAAAACAAAAATAAAAGAAAACTCTAGCGATGCCCGCTACTAAACACTAACTATAATTCCAAAACAAATGGAGGGAAATAATAACAATATTATTATATTATAAAAACAAACAACAAGCAGTTTAAAGACAAATCAAGTGTACTTACAGCTAACAATTGACACCACAGTTGCCTTTTGTTGCCGCTTAAAAATAATTATAAAAATATTATGCATTAAATACATATTAGGCCTAGTTACTTACATAAAGCGCGCACTCGAAAACCCGATTACCACAAAATTGCCTATCTGCCTTAGTACTTGATGTAACTGAATGATGTACTCTTCACATTACCTTGTTTAATGTTCCCTCTTCTGCTGATTTGTGTGTATTTTTTTTATTATATATATTATGTTTACGTTTACGATTTAAGTCTTTATCAACTTATTTAAATGTTAGCATTTTATTCTACATACACAATATATAAATTGATAATATTGTACAATATTATATATGTATGTGTAAACAAAGATTTTATTATTATACGTATGTAATAATGTGTATAAATGGCAATACATAAACAATGGAGCATAGACCCTGAACAGATTAACAAAACTTTTCCACACTCAATAGACATTTACAATATATATCTTGGCAAACTTTTGTGGAATATTCGTATTCAATATCTTGAGATTCTCACAGTTCATGTTCTTAGCTTGTTTTGCATTTAGATGTTCAAATTTACAAATATTAAGAAATCTTTCGATACAATATCACTTTTAGCTCAAAGATACCAAAAAAAAAAAAAAAAAAAAAAAAAAAAAACATTTGCTTTTTGATTTTCTTTTGTGATAAACTCAAATCGAAAGCTCGTGCTTTTTATGTTTCGTATGTTTTTTTTTTTTTATAAAATCTTTTGTAAATGTTTAAACGAATTGTATAAACTATCTTTAAATTAACTGTATTAAATAAATGTACAATAAGCTTAACTATGTCGCCTTTCCTTTGCTTGCAATCTACATCTATATAAATATATATACATATCGTATATAGAAAGCATGCATTTTGCATGAATTTCGAATCTCTTGTTAGCTCCCAACTCTATGAAACCTTTAAGTAAACAAAACCTTCGTGCAGGTGGCAAAAATTCGCGTGGCATTCGAGTCTCCAGCTACGATCCGGATGACCCAAACAGTGGTAACCAAGCTGCCACTGGAGGAGGCACCACAGCGAGCAGCGGTGGATACAATGCGGTGGCAACTGGAGGCGGCAACAACAGCTGTGTGGCATCCAAGACGCTGGGTAATCAGCGTAAATTCTTTCCGGGCGGACAGCGTGTGGCAACCATTAGTCAGAACTACAACGAGAAAACGATGCTGCTTAGCAGCGACGATGAGTATCAGTAGAGTGGTAGAGTGAGCCGCAGCAGGAGATAGACAGGAGCAACTGGCAGAGAGAAGAGAACGTTTGGATGATCAAGTAGTTCCGTGTTTTATTTTAAGAATTGTTCGTTGTAATTTGTTTCAATTCTCTTTGTTTGGAAATATTGAAAATGTTTCGTTTCACACTGGACCTCAAATGGTTTTGATTTGCTTGTACAATAATCTTAAGTAGCGCAATAGCAAAAAACAAAAAAATTAAATAAAATAAAAATAAAATAAAAGAAGTAAGGAAAAACTATAGATGATTGATATATTTATATACATATAGAAACAAAAGACGTGTATGTAAACAAATGACTAATCAATATGATTAATTTGTATTTTTACGCCACGTATGTAAGATGTTTAATCTATGAGCATTTTGATTCCAATTTCTTTTGTAAATCGTTTGAAAAACTTTGTATAAATCAAAAGAAGAACAAAACTTCAACTCTAGCGTCTAAAAACCGTCGTTGAGCAAATCTAACAGGCTGCTTATACAATAAAGCTTCAAAAAATATAAATATATATTTAAAAAAAACATAAATAAAAAAAAATGAAAAAAAGAGTAAAAAGAAATAGCAAGAGAAATATTTATCAACTAAGCGAAAACATTTTTAAAACAAAATTAGCTACAACATTAAATAGCGCAAACGTGCTGGGTCCGGTTAATGCATATGGAAAAATACTTAGATAAATCTATAAATATATACATATACATATATTTGAATCCAGTTAGAGCTATGATAATTGAAATATAACGGATTTGTAGACGAACTCCCAAGCAACAGAAATGTGTAAAAATCTTTTACCTGTACAGAGTATGATAACTGTAAGAATTTTCCAAACTTCGACTCACTCGAAATAGCTTCTTAATAGAAAGAAAAACAAATAATAAAAAAAAAAACACGTTTAATTATCAAATAAGGAAAGAGAAACAGAATAATGAGCTGAACGATGAGGAAAATAGGCAATGTCAAATTATATGTCTTATGTAATTTAAAGGTTAACTGTGCTATGCAAGCCAACACAAAAACAACAAAACAAAAACATCTTTTATGTACAACCATTTTGTTAACCCTACAAAAAACGAAGAGAAAATAAAGTACATAAATGTCATTAAAATATACTAACTTTTACTTTCGGGGAAATTTGAACGCTTTTAATTGAAAGATTTGAATATATTATCGGCACCTATTAAGTTGTTATCGATATCGGTAAGTAACTAGTTGAAGCCGAGCGGCCTTCAATCAGTTTACCAACACTCATAGCTAAATGCTCACTTGCGCTTCTTTGGCGTGATTGGATTTGATAAGGTTTCAATGCAGAGTTTTTCTAAATAAATAAATTCTAATGTACAAAAATTATATCTGTATATTAAATTGAGAGATCTTCTCAGTTTAACTAACTTTAAAGTAAAAAACGAATACGAGGTATTCATGGCCTACAGTAGTGTACTCTTGGAAGAGGCAATTGTTCCTATGTACATACATATGTATATGCAAAAAATATATGCAAAACTTTATTTAATTCATTTGAAAGGTTTTAGTTTAACTATGAATTATTTTGTAATTTTTATTCGCTTTCTTGTCGGCAAATCATCATCATCATCATCATCAGCATCATCATCATCACCATCATCATCATCACTATGATGATCTATGATAGGATTGAAATTAAACTTTGTGACTGCTCGCGACGTACGCAATCCTTTATTAAAACTCCTCTCAGTTTTTTCCGGAATTGGTACTGGTATTATTATCTTTAGAGGCGTTACCTTTTCCTCCAGAATATAAATACAATTGTCTTCCTCATTTTCCATTTCACCTTTGACGCGAACTGGCAGTAGTCTTGTTTTTGGGTGAGTACATGGATGCTCAGGTAAAGTCTCAGCGGTGTAGTTCTCAAGGATGTGAGTCTCAACGGTGTAATCAGAGCGTATAATAACGAAGTCTACAGAGCAGGCAGATTTCGTATCATATTTAATTCCTGATTTAACGGCATCGACAATCAGTTCACGAGCATCACTCTCGCTTATGTCGAGCTTCCAGCGCTCCTCCAAAATGGCAATAGCGCAGTACTGGCCAGTGCCAATGGAGGTGAACATACACTTCTCGCTGGTGCCATCGAAGTGCACACTGTAGAGGTGCACGCCGTTTGCATCCACACCACCCATCACTAAGCTGACTATTAGGCGTCCCAATTGGCTCATCAGTATGCCCTTGGTTGCCTGCTTGACACAGGCAACGGGAACGGGTCGTTTACGCCACTGTTTAGAAAGTAACTCAATGTTCATTTGCAACACGCGGGTTACATTGACCACATCGCTAAAATAGCCACTGCCACCACAGCTACACAGAAGAAAGTGGGTGAGTCAGAGTCGATCAGGCACTATCATTGGATACTTACTATATATTATTGCTCAGTCGAAAAAGCTTTTGGGTTGCGGTCGAAGTAATCAAATTCTGGCGTTGTGCGCAGGTATCCGAGGCAATAATGATGCCCCCATCGAATTGTAAGCCAACCACAGTGGTGCCAGTGGTCATGGGCATCGGAGGCTCGTAGCCCATCCTTTTCATCTCTTCGTTGCTAAGATCGAACTCTCACTAAAATATTGCTCATGCTGTCCAAATATTACTTACCGGAAATAATTCTCATAGCTAAAACCGCTAGGGCGGTTATACCTATTAATTGGACGCCTACCAATCATTGTTATTAGCGTAGTTAGATGAAAGTTTATTGAATATCAAGATGAGTTATGCTGTTATATATAAATATAAATATATATATAAAGACAGAGAGAGAGAGAGAGAGAGAATATATGTTACTAAGCTATGTCAAAGACTACTTTGGATAAGGAATTGAGTTCTATATATGAACTACTTTGACTTTGAAGTATTTGAATTGATATTACCCAAGACATGATATCGATTTTCTAATTCACATATTTGATAAGAGGTTATAGATGCTCTGGTTGACCTTTATTTCTTTATGAAATAAATCATTGGTACACTTTTTGTTCATAATAGTGGATTTCCATTAAATGGCTAAAAATTGAAACTAAAATAAAATATTTAAAGTATTTTTTTTTAGAATAACTCCCATGAGCACATATACATATTTGTAATTATAATCGTAAAAACAACACAAAACTGTTTAATATTTCAAAGCAACCCAAGCCACAAGCTTGCGATTGAGTTTGCCTAGAAGCAATAATATCATATGAATATCATAAGTTACAATGATATTAGCCCAAATAGACCCATTTCCATTCACATATACATACACACACACACACACACAGAGACACATTCACACGCGTGCACACACACGCTCATGTGCTCAACTTTTGAAAACACAAACGCGCCAGGCTCCATTAAGCAACCCACTGAACCTCCAACTCCGACTGCCACCCCGCATCCGAAATGTGGATGGGTCGGTTTATTGGGTTGGTTTCGGGTCGCTGCAAGCCAAGTATAAAAGTGTCAAAACTTTCTGTTCTGAGTTTGTTGTATCCTTTTGTTATTTGTACTCCGAGTGTATATATACACACACACACACACGCACACAAAGTCACACTCAGTGGCTTATATACCAAGACGAGCAGCCCACACACACACAGAAAAGTAAAAAAATAAAAATAAAAATCTAACAAAAATCAACGAGTGAGCCAGAAAGAAAGAAAGAAAAAGAGTAAGAACAATGGAGTGAGAGGGAGAACGCAACAAAAAGGCAGCAGCAACAGCAAAAACCATAAGCTTTTCCCTTTATTTGCTCATTCTTTTTGTATATACACACATACATATATATGTGTAAATGTGTGTGTGTGTGTCTGTGTGTGTACTGTGTGGGTGTTTTGAGCTGGGTATGAGTTGGCGAAAGCTGCGCCCAGTCAACAGCATTTGGATTTCGTCTGCTTTCAGCTGCTGTGCGCCCGTTCAAAACACAAACGGAATGATAATGATGTGCGTTAAAAAATACATAGACACATCAGCATAAGGAAGAGAAAAGACGACACAGAAAGAGAGAGAGCGAGAGAGAGAGACAGAGGGGTGGAGAGTGAGAGGAGAGAGGTTAACGCGACGAGTGAGAGACGGCAACAAACATGGCGACTGAGCCAAAGTCAAACAAGTGTCTGCGCCGCCCTGCGGCACTGCTCCGATTTTTATTTATAGCTCAGTAAGAGTGTGCGTACGTGTGTGTGAGTGTGTAGGATATACACAGGAAATGCCTTAACACAATTACAATAACTTTGACATGAAAAGTGGAACAATAAACCAAACCAAACCGAACTGAACCAAAACCAAATGGCATCGTTGACACCACAGGCGGCGCCCAGTTGTCCAATTGTCCCTTTTTATATGCTTGCCTCGCTGCCGCTGCCACTGTCGCTGCCGCAGTCACCGTCGCCGTCGCTGCCGACAGCACACGCGCACGTTGCTCACTTCCGCCTTTAACGTGTGCGAGTGTGAGTGTGTGTGTTGTGGTGTTGTTGGTGTGTGAAATGAACCGACAGCCGTCGGCAAATGTTTCATAAACAACAACAAAACAGTTATTAAATAAAATTACAACAAGACGCGCAACACGAAGCAAACATTTATTGCTCTACAAGCGTTGCCAGAGGGTCGCTTAGTTCATTGCCGAGAATTGGCTGGAAACCTGAAGTCAATACCTAATTAAGGGGTTTATTGAGTGTTGAAAAGTAAACAAGTTACCTCTAACTGAGCTCATCAAAACATTGCATAGGAATTAGTTTGTTTACAGTTATATTTAGTTAAAGGCTTAGGCTTTATAAGCATAAGCTTAAGTGCATTACTAATTTAATTTAGCTACGATCTGAACTATGAGCTTGTAAAACTCATTCAAGTTTTTAGGCACAATTATCGTCACACACATAATTGATAGAATTATGAGAGCTTTCTAGTCTGGCATAGGAACTTTGAGTTATATTTATGATATTTATTTATTAGTCTTTATTTAAAATAAATTATTATAAGTATTAGATTATCCAAGCTGCAAGCTAAGCTAAACAACCTAGCGTAACTATAATTCTTTAGCTAACTTATAGAACTCACTTGGCGAAGGGCATGTAAGGCATTATAAGCAATAGCAGTAACTTATTTCCTGGGTATTACACATACACAAATCATACACAGACACACTCACACATACACACGCTCATATTCACATTCACATTCACATTCATATGTCGGTTGCGCAGCCTTTTATTAATTTAGGTTAGTGACTTAAGTTTAGCATTTGCCGCAATTAACTTAATTAGAAATGCATTTTGTGGACCCAAGAAGCAAGAACGAGCCCACAAATACACACTCACACTCACACTCTGTGCGTGTGTGTGTGTGCGTGTGAATGGGTGTGTGAATGTGAATGGTTGTGTTTTGTGCGAAAGGCAGGAGCAAGTGGCTAAAGGACCTGCCACTGCCTGACAGGGCCATAAAACATTTGTGTCATTGCCTTTGGATTGAAGTGACTGCCACACACACACAGTCACACACAGACATACACACACATGAGTATACGTGTTTGTATGCTTGGTTTATTGGCTATTATGACAACAAATATAGCCAGCGAGTAACATATTTATTAAAAGCATTTGTGCGATTAACTAAATGCGTTTCAGCACTGCGGCGTACACTGCGTATACGTAATACGCATTACTTATACGTGCATGCCAGAGTGTGTGTGTGTGTGTGTGTGTGGGTGTGTGTGTGTGGGTGTGATGTCTATGCTAGGCAAGTGCAAATGCGCGATGAAGTCTAGCGAACCAAAAATTTCATCAGTTTCAAGCCGGTTTCTTTTAAGTTTCAAGTTTTATTGTTTGTTTCGTGAAATAACCAAGTTTAGTGTTATTTTTTCGGTTTGTTTTGTTTATAATTTCAAGCGCGACCTACGCAACGCGTCGAAATGTGTCTGGCCACCAGCTGCTGCAACAGACAAACGCTCTTTTTTTTGTTTCTTTAGTTTAAATTTGTAGTTTTTTTTTTATTGCGCACACATTTGTCAACTGGTTTGTTTGCCAAATAATTAGTAAAACAGGCCATATGACATCTTTTATGGCGTTGCCTTAAACCGAATCGCGGTAATGTGATCGTGTTTGCCATATAACTAATTGTTAAGTATAGGTTATTAATGATTCTGGGAGGGAGTATGAATATGGAAAACTAATATGTTAAGAGTGAGAACACGGATTAACAGTTGATTGTTATAGATGGAATAATTGACTGAAGATCGAGGGCTTTATAATATTTGAATTAGTATTTGAGTTAGGTTTAATATTCACATTAGCATTTTAAATAATTAATGAAGTGACATAAGTATAAGCATAATTAATATTAGTATTAGTTATTATTAATATTAGTTTTAGTATTATTATTGGTAATAGTATTGGTATTATTAGTATTCAATTAATAATACTTTAATTGGTATCATAATATTAGATTAGTATTGGTATTAGCATTAGCATTAATATTTGTATATGAGTATTGGCATTGGCATTAACATTACTTTTGGCACTAGTGTTTGTAATAGTTCAAGTCTTCGCATTGGTATTTTCATTAGCATTAGCATTGTCAGTGGTATTACTTTGTGCATTAATATTATAAGTACCTTAACGAATAACCTCATAATAAACCCAAATTCCCAAAATATCTCTCAAGCGTAGCGACACTTTGGGCCGCAAGCAGCTTTCAATCTTAAGAGGTTTTCATTGAATGATTACATTATGGACTGGGTCAGACGAACGTCTTTCGCTGCTTAGCGCTTCCCATGCCAGTTGAGTGGCTTGGAGTGGAGGAGGGACGAGGCGAGACGGCTGGGTGGGCTTAAACAATGGCAACTTCTGCTCCCCCGCAATGCGGCCTTATGTGGCAGCAGTTGCTGAATTAGCATAACTTGTCATAAGTTGAAAAATCTCATTAGGCTATATTTTGTGGTCCAGTTCATTGTTGTTGTTGTTGTTGTTGTTGTTGTTGTTGTCGTTGTTGTCTTCATGAACGTTGATCATTTTTCGAAATTAACATTTATGGTCCATTGAGAGCTGGTGATACTCAATGTGGACTCCCTTCACTTTCAGCTGCTGTCTACTTGGCTAAAGGCCAATTAATTAGCATATATAAACAGCCAGAAGAAGAAGTCAAGGCAGAAGAAGAAGAAGACGTCGAATAGAGTATTCGATTTTAATTGCCGTTTCTATGTCTAGGCCTTGTTGCTTCATATTCCAATTTTATGCTCTGTAGAGATTTAAATACTCCCCTCCTCCTCCTACTCCTCCTCCTCCCTTTTATAAACATCAAATGCTACCGAATTTCGGGCTGGTGGGCGTCACATTAACTTAAACGATATCGATTAATTTGCATTTCGCTTTTACAAAAACTTTTACGTTTTTGCGTAATTAAAACGCCAAAGGTGCCACGCCCAAAGTAGAAGCTCTTGCCCCCCTCCTGCTCGCATCCATTTGAGGCTTTTATAAACTCACAAACTGTAGAAAAGAAACTGAAGAGAACGACAGGCAAACCAAACGAGGATACGAGAGCGTCTGGCAAAACTTGGCAGCAGAAACGAAAGAAGTCAACGCCGAGCTGAGGACAAAGTTTTATGCCAAAAAGTAATAGCCTATGCCTATGCCAGACTCCGGACTCCGAGGAGGGCGGCACAGGCGGCAGCTGAAGAAGAAACGAGAGGAATGAGTTGCCCTATGGAATATGAAGCAGCCGTAAGTAGCATTTAACAGTCGACTTATGGCCACGGCCAGTGGCTGCCCAGGGGTCGCAGACAAGCCAGCCAAGCCAGACCAGCCATGAAACCACACCCCATCCTCCACACCCTCACGAGCAACCTGCACACCAATGTAATTTGAACTTAATTTTGAAATGATTTTAATATTTTAGAAGGCGTCTTATATTTTCATTAGGGTTGTTGATAATATATCAAAATATCAATATATCGATATTTTTATACAAAAAAATATATTTATATCGTGATATTTTTTTGCCCAAATATCGAATATTTTTGCGATATATTTGATATATCGTTGATCACACAAATTGTCACACAAATTGTGAGACATTCTGAATCAAAAGGGTTAAAACGAATTATTCAGATTTCAAAATGGAATTTTTTGGAATAGCCAAAAGCCGACTATGCCTGTACTTGCAAAAATAGCATTACGATGCCTAACCACCCCTGGCAGCTCAGTGCCGTCAGAGAGACTTGCTTCGGCAATCAAATGCGTCGTTTGCAACTCCAGAAGTCATATGACAGATTGTCATATAACGGAACGCGTTTTTTTGAAATCTCTTAGTACCGAATATTGGTCTCTATAATAAAAAAAAAAATATTCTTATTATTCTTGTTTTTGTTTTTTTTTTTTTTTTTTTTTTTTTTGGGTCGCATTTTAAGTTTATTGTTGGAAAAAATTTGTAAAATATCAATAAAATATCGATATATCGATATTTTTAAAGTTGAATATCAAATATCATTTTGATATTTTTTCAAAACTTAAAATATCATCGATACGATATTTTAAAAATATTCAACAACCCTAATTTTCATATTGTTTTCATCTCGTTGGTCTTCAACTTTTATGAAATTAGCTATGTATAAATATATATTTTTTATATACATATTTGTAGCAATCAGTTTTTCGCTTTAGTATATATATTTTGTATATATGTTCAGTATATAGTTATCTTCTGGTAGCAATGTCTCAGCTGTGAAACTTGATGAATTATCGAATTATTCTGATTGGCTGGGATCGAAGAGGTTTGAACATGAAATAACTGTTAACTATTTCAACTTCATGCTCTGCTCATCACATCAACCGAAATAAATCATTCTCTCTCGCTCTCGTGCTGTGCCTCTAGCCTTCGGTTCTTTTCGTTTTGACATTCGGCTGAGCGCTTTGCGTCGTATTTGTTGCTTCGTGTGATGCTCTCTTCCCGAACATCGTTTAGGCAGCGACACGACTGACGCTCGTACAATGAGGTAAGTGGTAGAAGCAAGTGAGTAGGTAATGCAACGAGCGTATGCAAACGATCTGCACTTTCGCACACTTATGTATGCTGTTGATGTGTTGAGCGAACTCAAGCCTCTCTATCCTATCACGAACGATCTCGTTGAAGAACCGACGCAATTGGTTGCTCTCTGAGTTTCATTTCAAAGTGAAGATGCTAAAAAAAGCGAAAATAATTAATTTTTTCTTAATATGATTAATATGACAATCAAAAGTCAAAGAGGTCAATTCAAATTTTATATTAAAGTATTTTAATATCATTTTCTTATCAGTTTATACAATACAGATATAAGCTATAATATATAATAATCTAATTCTTTTCTACAATTAAATGCCTTGTAACAATGTACTTATATGTTAGTTATCATATATATACACTCACATTGTATAAAATATTCTTATTATTAATAATCACATTTGAACTCTCTTCTTCACTTTTTAATTAAAAGAAAAATGTGCTTCCCATCTTATACGACTCTGATGTTGGCTGATTTCTCTATGAGAATTCGCATACGTTTATTTATTTCGCTTGCTTTCGCATTCTCAAGTTTTTCTTCATTCTCGATTCTTCTTTTGCTCTTCTTCTACTTTTGCTGGTTCACTTTTTGAATGCAGTATGAAAATTTCATTTAGTTGCTTTGGTGCAAAACTTTTGTTGTGGATGCTGCTCACGGGCTTTTGCCTTTAAATTTGTCTGGATTTGTTGTTGTAATTGCTTTAGTTGTTGTTGTTGTTGTTGTCGTTGGGGTCCTTTACATGGAATAAAGCGTTGCAATACCCGGCACAAAGTTTGTCTGCATCTTTGAAGGAGCGCACAGGGGCTGGGTATACGTTGCAAGAAAACTTTTGCATTTCTTGCCGTCGCTGCTGCTGCCACTGCTTCTGCTGCTGTCGCTGCTGCCACTGCTGCTGCTTTTTGTCATATTAACAGCAGCCCCAATGGCGCCAAGAAAGGTGGCTGATCGAAGAGGGGGGCACGAAGCCGTCTGCTTTGAGTGGTCTTCAAGTATTTGCTTTTGCAGCATTATTGCAAAGTTTTTCAACAAACTATTTTGCCTGCTTTGCCAAGCGGCTGCGGGCGGTGCAAAGAGAAGGGAAAGCGCATGGTGTTTGCCACTTCATCAAGTCGATGGTCGATGCCCAAAATTGCAAAAGAGAGAAAAAAGAAACCAAATTGATCACAGCTCGAGCTGTGTATTGACATTTGAAATGTTGCGTGTGCCACTTGAAAGCAGCTTGCTACAAATTGCGGACAGTCGATAGCGGATAGCGGTCGAGCATGCAACATTTCGTTGCAGGCAATTCACCCCCACGTTTCGTTTTCTCTTCTTTTTTTCTGTCTTCTTCTCTCTCTGTGTGTGTGTGTGTGTGTGTAGCCAGTGGCAATGTACTTAGCTGCAGCTCGCATCTCTGCTTGAGTGCATTGGCGTCTACGTGTCCTTGCTACAGATATGAGTACATATATATATGTATATATATCTTGTATATGTATAAATGTGTGTATATTCTATATGTATGTATATATATAAGGAGACAGCAGACAACTTGCTTGGCTGCTGTTCATTCCAAGTAGTTACTTTTTGTTGCAGTTGTTGTTGTTGTGGCATGTGAATGTACTTCAAGCGTTTCCGTTGTGCATTATGTTGACGCTGACTGCGTCGCCATTGTTCACACACACACACACACACACACACACGTACCACAACACAACACACACACACACACACACACATCCTTCTTACTTCTCGCATAGTTGTGGAGTCAACTTTTTGTTGTTGCTGCTGCTGCAAAAAAATTATCAATTTAATTTTGTAACTCAACTTCCGCTTTCTGCTGCTGCTGCTTGCTGACACGCCCACAGTGCAACCACCCACACACAGACTTCTCGCCGTCTCTCTCTCTCCCTCTCTCTCTTTCTCTCTTGTCTTTCTCTCAACCTCTCTATCTTCTGGTCTTTCTTTGCTGTTGAACTGTTTCGCTTGTATTCGCTTTTCTCGCATTTTCCGCCATGCAGAATGTTGACACTAAAGCGCTGCCTTTTGCTTGCTGCCGCCACCCCCACTGCTAGCCCCACCCCACACCTCAGCCACTCACTTTGCTTACATAAGCCATGAAATGTGTATGTGTTGGTGTGTGTGTGCGTTGAAGTCTTGCTGCATTATATGCCACACGCTGCCAACTTTGCCAACGTTGCAACGTATATGCAATATGCGAAAATTACGTATACGCCGCGTTGGCAAATATGTTTTTTTTTGCTGCTCCTGTTTCTTTTTTTTTTTCAGTTATTTTCTTTTTTTTTTCATGTCAGAGCATCTATTAAAAATGCATGGGCGCAAGTGACAAGTGGGTGAGAAGCTTCAACTCAAATGAAAAGAAATGTTTGCTTCTTTGGCGCGCTCTTCTTTGCTGTTGCTTCCTCACTCTCTCTCCCTAACTCTCTCTCTCTCTTGACTAATCCTCAATAAAAACGTCTGAAATGCGAAATTATGTTGCAAAATATAATATACGAGTTTCATACTAAAAGCGTTTATTAAGATAAGTGCAAGCAACGAAAGAAAACTTGAAAAGTATTGAAGCATTTCTTTTTGTCGAGATATGTATATAGTAGAAGCTAAGCTTTGTGGGTAGATGATAGAATCTAGAAATTGTATGTTCACAAGTCCAGACTTTATCTCTCACACTAATTGGTTCAAGCTAATGACCTTGGGATGAGCATATTGAATAGATTGTGGAATGAAAGCTTCATTGGCCTGAGCTGTCTAATAGATATCTCTCACTGGCTTTAAGCCTTAGCAGATTATTTTGCACACATACTCTACATACTCTATGTGTTCCTATATCTTAGTTGTTCTTCTATAATATATAATTTTGATTTTATAATTGCATTTCCCGCTCAACTCAAATCTAATGAGATCATTAAATCTACTATTATATACATATATCTTATATCACTTCATTATAGTTGAGTTTTTACTGCTCCCTTGGCAAAATCTTGTTCTTCTAGCCCAGTTTTTGCGCAACACTTAAATTTAGCCCCAAACGCTTTATGGCATTCAACTGTTGTTGGCTGGGCTGCACTTCAAAAATTGTCGGAGCAGAGACAAGTTTCGTTTTTCATTTATGGCGCTGGGCTAAAATTTTACTGCTGCAATTTGAACATTTTTGCTATTTCAGGCGCTCAACTGTTTTGTGCGCCTTTGCTTTTCGTTTTATGTGCTCGTCAGGTGGAAGCTGTACAACAACAACAACAACAACAATTGCAACAACAATGAAAAGCTGCGCCACACGCAACGACATCAACGCAAGATTTTTAAAACCCACAGCATAAAACATCAGCTAGCTGTAAGCGTTCTCTCTTGCCACGCCTCCCTCACCGCCCGCCACTCCATGGCCAAAAAATCTCACTAAAGTCCCGCTGCTCCTGCTCCTGCTCCTGCTGCTGCTGCTGCTACTTCTACTTTACGAGCACTGAATACGAAATGTGTTTTTTGGGCGCACAGACGTTGGCACAGAACTTCGTTCCCCTTGTTGCCTGTTTGCTTGCCACTCGCTGGGCTTCGTTTGCCGCGTGAAATGTGCCACTTGCTATACGCGCTTCTCGCCTGTTCAACTTGGCCTCCGACACCGCGTCGAGGTTGCAAAAAAGGGGCACTCTACTCGTGGACAAGGTTCTCTCTCTCTCCCTGTGTTTGGCTCCATCCCCTAGGCTAGCGCCTCAGCCAGCTCTTCCGTTGTGTGCTGGAGAGTGGCATATAAAGTTTATTTCATTTTCGCGCACGCTGCTGTCACTGTGCCCGTTTCACAATACTTGCCATTCCCCCTTGGCCCCTACAGCACTGCGTCCCTTATCTTGCAAAAACAAAGCGTCATCGTAAAAAAGTACGAAAAAATAACTGAAACTGAAATCATTTTCACCAGTAAATTTTGGTACGTGGGTGAAAGGGTGGCGTTGGGGGGGTGCAGGGGACAAAAGGGAGTCGGCGAGCACCAAAAATAGTGCAGTGGGCGTGGCAAACTGCATAAAGTGCAAGACGAGCTTACTTTTCTATTTGCTTGTATGCGTGCGCTCCATGAGACTCGCTCGCTCGTTCGCTCGTACGCTCGCTCAATTCCTCCCTTTTCTGTAGCATACTTTTGCGGGCAGAGGAAGGAGTGGGCGAGCTGTGAAGGGGCATTTATCGCGCTCGATCCCATGAAATTGCTCGCAACTCTCTTGAGCATACCACATTTAACCAACATTGAATGAAGCAACAAAAATTATATGAAACTCAAACAGCAGCCACATATAGATACATATATATGCTCCACATACACATACATACGCAAAGAGAGCAGAGAACTGTGAGAGATGAGCAAAAAATAAGAGTAACAAACCAACCCGCACATAAACAGGCGAACAGGAACAACAGACAGCCAGCAGCAGCAACAGCCACACGCAATGTACATTCACAGCAAGACATTCGAGTGGAATCAGTATGAATTGAGCTATAAACGACTGTGCCATGCTCTGTTTGAAGCAGCAATAGATGTATGATATGTTAAATGCTAGACTCTGGAATGAAACTCTCTTAACTTAAGAGCTAAGCTAAGCTAAGCTTTGATAAGCATAAAAGCAGCTGGTCTGATAATTTCCTATCAGTCTATCAGAGAAAACTCCTATTTCCATAGAGAATTTAGTAAAATGAAGCTGATATACCTTCTTTTAGTTTATTAGAAGCACATTTAAACAAGCAAAATTCAATCTAGCTGAGCATGAGCGATTTCTAGATATCCTATACCTTAATATGTATATTAATTTACTAAATAAATGTCAAAGTCCAATGAAATCTGATATGCAATTGATATATAAATATTTAACAAATTTATTTTATTTCGCCTATGCCTATTCTAAGAATTAATATTTTCTTTTTTTTGTAAGTTATTTTAAAAATATTTTGCAAATAGTTTTGACCGTAGAATTTTAAGTGCAGCTCGACAACATTCCCCACTAGCTGCTTACCTTAAATGCCATAGCTGAGAATCCATATACATATATACATGAATTTATATATATATACAATGTGAAGTAATACAAAAAAAAAAAAAAAAAAAAGAAGCTGAAAAAAGTGGCAAAAGAAAATGGGAAAAAATGGCAAGAAAAGCTAAAGCCAAAAGCTGTGCAACAACAACAACAACAACAACAAGTTGAAAAAGGCAACAGTGGAGTGGCTACCAAAGAAAAATACATAGCTAGCAATAACGGGAGAGAGAGAGGGGGGAATAGAGGAGGCGAGTAAATGAGCGAGTGTGAGAGCAGGAAGGCAAGAGACATAGTCGAGAAATGTTTTTCGTATGTATTGTACCACTGGGGCATTATAGCGTTATCCTTCTGGTTATGTTTCCGCTTGCCAGGCGAAAGGGAAATACAACAACAATGCCTGACTGACTGACTGCCAAGAGACACACATACACACACACACACAGACACACACACACACACATCCACACAGACACATGTACAGCAAGCAAACAAATGCCAACACCCAAGCAAAGTTTTTTTTTATAGCAAGTGGCACAAGCAGGAGATGGAGAAGTAGAGCACGAAATGTGAGAAAAGCGTGGAAACGTGGCACGAGTGCAGCTTATTTTTATGAGCCAACACACACACACACACAAACACACACACGCACACATATACACTTATACATATACAGCTGCTGCTGCTGCTGCTGCTGCTGCTGGCAAGCTCATAAAATTTATAACGCAACGTCCTTGCCGCTCCTGCGGCTTTAGCTGCCTCACTGTGCGCTTGTATGTGTGTGTGTGTGTGTGTGTGCGACTTATGTTTGAGTTTATCTGTCTCTGTCGCTCTCTTGCTCTTTCACTCTCGTTGGGTGTGTTGGTTTGGCTTGCTTTTTCATAGCATTTTATGCGCTCGCTTCTTGTTTTTGTTGCCTTTGGCTGCGCTTGTTAAAGAAGATTTACCAAAATGTCTTAGCAGGCACCGCGAGGGGTTTTGTGGGGGCCACGTGGGCGGCTTGTGGGCATGTGGTGCGAGTGCTGGGCACCCACAATGCCGCCCACTTAAATGCTAAGTGGCGCATTGGGCGGCGTGGGCGGCAAGCACCTGTCGTCCCTACTGTATTGTGTGTGTCGGCGTGTATATGGCGGGATATATATATATATATATATATGTGTGTGTGTGTGTGTGTGAGTGTTTTGTTTATGTGCGTTTGTGTGTGAGCATCTATGGCTGTCTAATAATGCACACTTATGAATTTCTCACCCAAATAAAAACAACAAATTCGAACTTTAAGTGTCATGGCGAGAGATATATTTATAAATATATATATAATATATAAAAATATGTTTTGTTTATATTTTTAAAGCAATAATTACCTAAAAATTAATTTACTGGAATATCGTTTGATTAACTTCAAAAAGAGGGACAATCAATATGAAAAGCATTTAGTAAATATATTATATAAATAAACTACTTGTATTACCAAGCTTTGCAGAGCATATTGTATAATTATTAAATACGCTAAATTTACTTAATATATATGTAGTTTTATAATTAGAGCTGCAAAAGATACTTTAAGAGGAACTCATTCCTTAAGCTGCTTTTGCATTCTTGGAAGACTTGAACTCAAATTGTTTTTTTTTGGTAACAAGCTATATTTATGCAATTATTACTATTACTTACTTAACACACATAAGCCATTAGCGCAGCAGTTGGCCTGCAGTAAATAAAAGCTATAAAAGTCAACGACTGGCCATTGCAGTTGAGTTTATAAAACAGTTTCTGACATATGCATTTCATTTATTGCACAATTATATTTATTTAAATATTCAATAACATTGAAAAATGTTATAGAAAAGATATTTCAAATTTCTAGTAAATCTATAAACCAAAAAATAACTTTAGTTAAATTTGCTTTGAAATAAAATACAGCAAATAAATTTGGTTATTTTGAAACAAACACAGAGAGAGAGAGAGAGAGAGAGAGAGAACAAGGCAAATGCTGGCAAGCACACTCGACTACTTGCTAGATATGCACACATGTAGACACATGATAACACACACGCAACACATGTATACATACGCATGCAAACATGTCTGTATATGGAGGCGAAATTTAAAAATTTGCTTACAAAGTGCCAGGCGAACAGAAGTTGAGTGCACAGAGCAAAAGGGGCAAACGGACAGACGATCAACATGGCATAGCATATCCTTACACACATATACATATACATATGTAGAGAGAGACACACGCACATAGACACAAGCTGACACGTTTGTGCACACAGGACATGCAGAGGACATATATAGGTAGCCACCCCGACTGCTCTTTGATGCCAAGAGGCTTTTGTGAGTTTTGTATGCGGATTTTGTGTGCGATTTGCGGGTCATGATGGTAATAAAAGTTGACCTACCCAGCGCCCAGACCCCACATTCATTCCCAAAAAAAACCCCAAACCCCAAACCTCAGCCCCAACCCTTGACTGAGCCATCAAGTAGCTGTAGCAGCTGTGGTATGGCATTTGTGAAATGCTAAATACTTGTGCGTATTTGCCTCACTTACACACCCACACACACACACACGCACACACTCGCACCCATACACACATGTAAGGCCACTTTGAGACCTCAAGTTTTTGAGGTAAGACCCATCAATCGGTGAGCATGTGAGGACAATTGGAAATTATGTATACATGATTTATCAATATATTTATATGAGCGAGCATATATGGGAGTGAGTGTGGCGAGTATGTGATAGAACACACAAATTGAGCGCTGCATAAATGTAAATACTTAACTTTATGTGTTGTAAGTAGGCTTATCTGCAGGCACTTTGAAGTAATTGCTTTCTATGCGATTCTCATTAATTATGCATTACATGTAATGATATACCTAATAGAACTCTTAGCAGATCATTTTAAAAATTTATAAATATAAGAATTCCATATAAAAACTTTTGGAAGAATAGATTCTCTGTGGGCATTTTCATATATCAGGAGATATACTTTTGCCTAATAAGAGGTTTTTGTAAAACTCTTAATATATGTCATGAGAAATACAATAAAACTATATAGCAGATATATTGCCCAATCACCGCCCTATGCGCTTCTCATAAATACAAATAATACTCTTAGTTTTATATAGAAATTGATTTCTCTGACTCTCTCTCTTCTCTAGTCTCTTTCAGACTACCTCTCTTTTTGCTTCTTTTGCTTCCCCCTAACTGCCTACATCAATATGATTTATATACAAAGCAATAACTTTATATATATATATACAATTGACAATTCAGTCTTTGGCATGGTTTATATAATTAATGTGCACAGTCTAAGTTATATCTTTCTATTCTATACATACATATATGCACATATATGTTATATTAACTTAATAGACATAACAAATGAAGCAATCATTGAGATTCTCAGTCTGATTCTCTTACTCCTTAACATCCCCTTTCCCCTCTCTCTCTCTCTCTCTCTTCTCACCTACAATATTGTCTGCATTTGCAATGCAAATGTTTACTGTTGTTTTTGTTAGGGCTGTGCCACGCCCACAGCCCAGTCGAGCATACCAAATGCATTGTCAATGTCTGTTTTACCGTTACACTATACACACACACACACACACACACACACATACACACTGATCAACATATAAATGTATGTATGTGGGGCCACAATCGCCGTCACTTTACGAACACTGCGAAGGATACTCACTTTACAACACACTTATATACATGATATGCACATGTGTGCGTGTGTGTGTGTGTGTGTGCGAGTGTGCTGTAACGCAGTTGATATACAAATTGTAACTGTCTGCTTAACACACGTGCGTGATGTGTATGTGTGTGAGAGAGACAGATAGGGAGGGAGAGACAGGGTGAGGGAGGGGAGGGTTGGTGACTGGGCTGTATGGCCCCAAGCTTCCAAACGAAATGCCCATTTTCAGTTGGCCCTCAATGCGTTGGCTTACGTGCTCATATCTTTCGCTCTGCTCCACATCTCTATCTCTCTCTCTCTCTCTTTCACTCTGTTTCAATCTCTCTTTTGCTCTCTGCTCGTCACATATATGTGTGTATGTACGTGTGTGTGTGTGTGTGTGTTGGCATAAATAGACAATGAGCAAACAGCTTGCACGCTGAATGATAACGTAGGAGCCGCACAAAACCGAAACGGGAGCTCCAACAACAATCGCTCCATTGTGCCATGTGGCAGGCAAAACAACAAGAGTAACAACAACGTGAACAACGACAACACGCTTACTTATACACAGCATCGCATATAGTCGCCCATATATACATACATATGTGTGTACGTGTGTATGTATGCGTGTCATCAAGTGTTGCCGAGGTCCTACCCTGTAAATGGGGCCTAACCTCAACTCAACTCAACTCAACTCAGCTAAAACTCAAACTTGGCTGCTAACAAATAACTTTTGCTACCTTTTATGTGTTGCATGATGCATAACGATTTGAAAATACCCTGGAAATGACATATATATATATTAGTGAGAGTTCTACTTGAACATGTTTATATATAATATTTCATAAAAATTCCTTTTATCTCTTATAATAACTATAAAAATATCTAAAATTTCCCATATTTTTATTTAAATTTCAATTTCGACTTTATTCTCCCAGCAGCTTAAAAAGTATTTCAAATGCTAAAGCGAACTCTTTTAAACAATTATATTTGCATATAAATTTTTTGCATAACTGTATATTGTGTATATATATAGTTTTTCGATACTTAGCTAGATAAGCTTTAAGCTGTAAAAAAAAAAAACTTTTGAAGCATCCATTAAAATAAAATTTTACCAAAAATATGTTGGCTGCTCGGGCGTACAAGGGAAAAAACCGTTGTTCTACCCTTTTTTCGCGTCGGCTCTTTCTCTTTTTGCCGCCTCCACTCAGTCAACCACGCCTCCTCGCTGCTGTCAGATTTGCATTGTCTTTTTTTGCTTTAATTTTCATTTTCATAGATTTTTCTTGGCATTTTTTTTGTGTGCTGTTTTGCGCTCGCTTTTTGTGCCATTTTCTGTGTTGAATGCTGTGGAAACTTTTTGGCATTTTTGCTGCGCTGCTTAAACTTTTATGCGCTGTGTGTGTGTGTGTGTGTGTGTGTGTGTGTATGTGTGTATGCGTATTTCCGTGCAAAATTGTATAAATGTTTTTTGGCAGCCTCTAAACGGCAGCACAGGAAGCATCACCAGCAAAAAGGACGAACGAGCAAAGCACAATTTGCGCCTCTGAGTGGGGAGTGGGGCGCGTGTTTATGGAGCAACGGCTGGAATGAGACAGGGCGAGAGCGAGAGGTAGGGAGAACCGGCGAGCGTACGAGGGTGGGAATGACGATGGGTTTTGAGGTTGGGTTGCCTGTGTTGACTGTGCTCAACGTCCTTCGCACAATGTGGCGTATGCGTAATAATTAATACGCTTGAATTCATTAGTTGAGCAGATTTTGCATGCCAAGCCAAGGATGTGTACACACACTGATGTTAATGTGTGTGTGAGCAATTTATGTTTGCCTCTGTGTGTATAAAAGTTAATATAATTGTTGAGCTTTAACAATTGTTAAGGTCGGCAGGTAACGAAAATAAAAAAAAACGAAAATAAGGTGAGTTGAATAAAACATTGAATCACTAAACATAGAAAGCTGTTATAACTAAACTTTATTAGTTATAAAATGTTGGCTGCAGTTAAAGTGAAAATTTTTTTTATTAATTATAATATTTTAGTCAAATATACCTAAGCACTAATTTTTGTCGCAGAGTTATAAATTTGTCTTTTCAAATAAAAATACAAAGTAAACAATTTTTTATATAAGTTTATATTATTTCCCAATTAAATATATATATTTGTTCCTAAAGATTTCTTTTGTATAAAATAAATATAAGTAGAAAATATAAATAACAATATTTTCGTAGATAAGCTAGTCAAAATGAGCTCTAAAATATCGACTGATCGTTTCTCACTGTCTGCAAATGAGCGTCTTTCACTCACACATATAGCAAATACCCAGAGAGTAACTGAGTGCGTCGGTTCTTCGACGAGTTCGTTAGCGATCGTCAAACACAAATGTGTGATGTGAAAGTGTGACGTATGCGTATGTGTGTGTGTGTGAAAGAGAAGATCGTTTGCCTAGACTCTGTGCGTTAACTGCTCACTTGCTTCTACTATTTAGCTCATTGTACGAGCGTCCGTCGTGTCGCTGCCTAAACGATGTTCGGAAAAAGAGCAGCACACGAAGCAACGAATTGAAACGAATACCAAAAACGAAAAGAACCGAAGGCACTTTCTTAGAGCGAGAGCATGAGAGTATGAAATTTTACAGTTGATCTCATAAAGAGAGCGTGAAGTTTCAACTATTTGCATGCCATTTGTTCCAGTCGCATATCTAAAATTACGTATAACTCAGAAATCTATATACACACAAATATTTCATATTTGTAGCTATCTCACTTAATTTAAAGATGTTTCTCGGTAGTATAAGAATATGACTCTTCAGTAATTTAGTATTATAGCAGCATTCATCTTCTTCTCATTTCAAAACTTAATGTTTATATAATAATAAAGTTCGCTTTGATCTAATATGCGTCTCGAATTTATAATCAGGCATGACATAGTCTACGTGTTTCACACATTACGCATACGTCGTGTTGTAGACGTAAAATTCAAGTAAACATTTCCTCATTAGCTGAAACAATCTGCTCACTTCTCCACAGCTAACTTTTATTTCCCATTTGTTTTGAGTTTTGTTGTTGTTGTTGTTGTTGTTTTTTATTTTTAATGGGGGTAGCACAAATCTTCATTGAGGGCGTTCGCAATGAAATTATTATTTAAATGAAAACAGCAACAGAATGACAACAGGCAAGCACCAAAAACCAGAGGGCGCCCTACAGTGACAATGCCGGCGACAAAGGAACAGCAGCAACAGCAAGAACAACAACAAAGCTTAGAAGCGAAAATGTTAATAATTACATAAATAACAACTGAAAACAAAACGACGAGCAAAATGTTTAAAGGAAATGGAATGGTGGGCAGAAATAAAGAGAGAGAGAGAGAGAGAGAGAGAGAGAGAGAGAGAGAGAGAGAGGGAAAAGAAAGAACAGAGAGAAATAAGAAAGCATAAGGGAAGTTTAACACCCAGTCTATGCAGCTACATGTAGATAGATATATACAAATATATAAATTTGTATATATACACATATATATGTGTGTGTATGTATATGTATATATAACAAATGACAAACAGCAGCAGAAGGTGAAACACTCCGTGCTGGGAGTCTCAGAGACTGAGGGTGGGAGACGGATGCCGAGGCGGAGCGCCAAAAGTGACAGCGCACAATATGTAATTATGTTTCATGCATAGCTACATACAAAAGTGTGCACACACCCACTCACACCCTCACACACACACACACACACACATACACACACATATACAGTCAAGCAAGAAATATAGCAAAGGATGCAAAAACGTTGGCAATTTGTGTCGCGTTTAAAGCGAGCGAGTGAGCGAGCAGCGTTTCAAGGGAACAAAAGGCAGTCAGTAGACATGGGCACAGAATGGAATGGGCACACTCACACGCACACACTCACTTACAGAGAGAGAGAGAGAGAGAGAGAGAGAGAGAGAGAGAGAGAGAGAGAGGCACACTGTAGGTGAGTGAATGCGTGTGGCTTTTATTGCCCGCCTCGTGATGCAAGCGGATGGATCAAAAGGGTAGAGTAACTGGCGACAGGCTGTGCGTGTTGACAGCAAATCCCTTAAAACATATGAGACGAAACATGTCATTTAAATTTAAATCATTTATTGATTATTACGTGAAAGAAAAGGCATGCCTGAGCTGTGCAAACAATTCAGCGCTTGTAAGATAAGCAAATCAAATATAGACGCAATTGCTTCGCATTCTATCTCACTCTAGCTCTCATTCATTCATTCTCTTTGGTTTGGATGAGTTAATTAATTGAAAACGTTAACGTCGCTTTGCAAAATGTCAACTAAATTACAATTGCGGTGCGCACCTTTGACCTTAGCTGGCGCCCACAGTCATTGATTTCCGAGCGCCGTAAAGTATGCAACAAAAATGTAAAAAGTAAAACAAACGACAAAACAAAGCCAGCTGAGCGGCAGGGACAGCTGCTATTTATATAGCTATGTGTCACAGTGTTTACTATCTTTGTATGTGTGTAGGAGTGTGTGTGTGTGTGTGTGTGTGTGTGTGTGTGGGCGTTATAAATGCCAATTGTAGGCGCCTTGAACAAAGGCAAATATATTTGAGCTTAGAATCTCAAAGTTTGTCAGCGTGTGGGCAATAGCCAGTGGCGTCATAGCACATCAATGACGTCATGCCATTAGATTTATATATATATAAACACTCACACTCACGCGTATATTTTATATTTACGCGTATATATTAATAGCGTAAAAATATATAGGCAAATTCGAAATGCTTAAGAGAGCCCAACACATTTATTAACCTTCAGCAGCGATGCGGCGTTAGCCTTCGCGAGACCCTCTTTTAATTGGGAACAGCTTAGCAACAACAAGCACACATACACATACACAGACGCACTCACGCACACTTGCGTACACTCAAACTTGGCTGGAGGCTATGTGGCTGCTGTCCCGCCCACACAGCGTCAACCTTCGGCTCTGTAACGGGCTGTGCGAGTAGCCTCGACCCATAAATACAAAAACCTGCCAGCCAGTTAAACCAACTGAGTTTATGTATATGTGTGTGTGTGTGTGTGTGTGTGTGTGCGTGTGTGTAGATAGTAAAACGCACCGGCAAACTGAACTACCAAATAACATTCTAAAAACGCCCACAAAGGACAAAAAACCCTCCACGCAACGAGCCAAACGTAGACGACATAGAAAAGTCCTTGTTGCTTGCTGCCTTCAAGTACGAAAAGCTGTGCCAAGTACACGGGCACAGGAGGTGGCATTACACACACACACACACACACACATGCAGAAAAAAAGAAAACAAAGCCAAGGCCAGTTCGGCATTGTCGCCAGCATGTGGCACAGGTGTAAGCCACCTGGCTATGCGAACCCAACTTAGTTGCAAGTGAATAATTTTCTAGCAGCAGCTTGAATCAGGCAACAAATTGATATTCATTTTTAGTGGACACTCAGCAACTAAAGCTAATGGAGAGGATTTATGGATTCGAGAGTTTAGTTTGTGATGTGAAAATTGATTATGGCCCGGCTAGCAGCAGAGCTAGATTAGAACTCGAATCGCTTTGTAACTTAGCTCTTAAGCGGCTTTATGATTTGAAATTTTGAAATAAAGAGAAATTAATTATGAAATATGCATTTAAGTATTCTAATAGACAGATTACTGATATAAGGTAAGATATGAGGGATACATATAAATTCAAATTTCATTTATTATTTATTCAATTTGCCAACTGAACTGAACCAGAAATTTACCCAAAAGTCAGTCCATCGATAACTTTGGTCAGCTTTAATTAATCGATAAATTCGAACTGTTTATTAGCAATGCGAAGCGAATTAAAGTTAAAACTGAAGATATTTGAGTAATTCGGCACGCTGTGGTTAGCAAAGGCATTGAGAAAGATAGTTTTTGACATGGGAAACGGTTTCACAGCTCCTATCTAAATTTCCAAGTGAACACGCTTATAAAACGCACAACTCTTATCGCCACAAAGCGCACTAATTCCAATATAAATAGCCGGCCAGTGTGAGCCGCAGAAGGCGCAACCACAACGACAACCGCAGGCCGAGTCGCAGCGGCAGCCAAGGCAGCCGAGGCAGCCGCTACACATAACAAATGCTACCCAATAAAACCAGTCCGATAACTGTTCATAGCCGATTAACCGAGCGGCACGCAAAGCGAACCAGACCAGAGACCAGAGATGGACGGACGGACGGATGGACGGGCGGACGGCAGCAGCCAGAGGCAGTTGCAACAGTTGTCGCTGGTTGTTTGATGAGCGTGAAATACAACAAAGTTGAGAACAGCAGCAGCAGCAGCAGCAGCAGCAACAACAAGTGCGACAGCCCATACAAAGAGAGAGAGAGAGACAGAGAGAGAGACAACAGAAGAGCAAGAGAGAAAGATCGAGAGAGAGAGAGAGAGAGAGAAGGTGAAGGTGGCCAGGCCACTGTCTCAGTCCTCGCTGTCTGCGTCCAGTTCTGCCTGACAAAACGATCGTAAATAATTTTTATTTCATCTTTAAGATACGAAACTAGTCTGAGCTGGCAGCGCAGTCGCCGTCGACAGCAGCTCAAGAATTTAAGAAAGTTTTTCGCAAACAAAAGGCGATGATGCATATAAAAACAAAAGCCATTGGCGGTATCTGGTAACAGAACGACAGAACGTACTCTTCACGAGCCTCGGGCCAGTCACTAATGATAGCCCTGGCCTCAGCTCCAGCTAGAGGATCAGCTCAGCAAAGGTAGCACAGGTGAGCGGCAAAACTTGGGCATAGATCATGCAACCAAATGACGTTTGGTCTGCGTATCAGCTCAAGAGCTGTGGCCGTTGCTGTTGCTGTTGCTGTGGCCGTTGCTCTGGCTCTGGCCTTGCCTTTGCCTTTGCCTTTGCCGTGTGTGACCTGTGTCAATGGCCGCAAACGCAGACGCAGATGCAGACACATGGCAAGCGAAGGCAGGCCTGGACTAAGCCAGCCAGTCGAGCTCATCCTGGCAGAATGCGCGCAATTGAAATGAAAATATTCGCAAATTGGCTGCGCCCTGCGACCGCTGCGATCTGTTCCTCAAACTCTTTACCTCAGCCCATCTCGCCTCCACGAAGACGGCAATCTCTGGGTAAAGCCACGCAAATCCCAACCAGCTTTTAGGTTAACTCGACAACTTCGCTGCCTGCCAGCTGTGGTGGCTTCCAGCGTTTGCTCAGGCAGTGCATGCAGAGTATATAGAAATAGTCAATGCTGTGGATTGCTTATATTGATGCGATCTGCAAGTTAAAGAGTATTAGGAATATACTCGAGCGGAAGAGCAAACAAATTTTATAAAAATTTAATTTAATTATAATAAAAATTGTAAATATTACTATGATTGCTCTTTATAAACTCCTAGCAAATCTCCATAAGCTCAGCTTTTACAGGGTATTAGCAGGTTCAAATATGTTTGCTGGCAAAAATAATTTATTTCTCATTTTGCTTTGTCGCATTTGCTGTTGTTGTTATCGTTTTGGCTGTTGTTGTCGCTTGCTCTGTGAATGTTTTCATTTCCAGGCGAGCATGTCGATTTATTTGAATTTAATCTCTGGCTTAACATGTTGCGCTCTGTGGTTCAGTCTATGGGTTCTACTCTCAGTTGTATTATTTCTTTTTTTTTTTGGGTTTTTCGGTTTTTATTTGGCTGCTGCATTTAGCATTTAGCTCGAGAGGATGGAGGCCTGGGATAAAACAACATCGATACTCTTCTGGGTGTTAGTTGTGGCAGGTCAAAGAGCTGAGTCAACTGTCTAGGCAGAGTCTAAATAATTGCAAAGCCCTAGCATAAAAGACAGTTGCAGATACCAGTTGGCCCCCAGCTCGAACATTTACAACTAATAGAAGCATTTTATGAACGACTCTGTGTGTGTGTGTATGTGTGTAGGAAGGTGTCCGGCATTTCCTAGACCTCACTGTGCTTAGGAGCTTAAGTTCTAGTCGACGACCGCAGTGGAATTTGATTTATTTTATTTGGCGTTAAAAAGCCAAGCTGAATGATCATGTTTGGTGATCATCGCACTCGATACGAGCAGAACCAATGAACCCAACGGATGACGACGACGACGACGACGACGACGACAACAACGAAGAGCAACATGTGTATGTATCTGGGCTTTGCAATTGGACACGGATAGCTCAATAGACACAGCAGCAGCAGCAGCAACGGCAGCAGCAGCAGCAGCAACGGCAGCAGCAGCAGCGCTTGTTGCCTTCGCCTCGCTTGGCTTATTAGATGAAGGCATATAATAAAAGTGTTGCGGCTGCCGTGGAGTTGCAAAAATCTGGGAATTGGAAGTGGGCTGGGAGGGAGGTGCTGGCAATGCCACAAACCAGTTGGTAAAAGTTGGCAAAAAAGCAAAGCAGCTTAGATGCATTTTTACAGCCAAGAGACTGGCCCCCTTCGATCCCGCAACACCGGACTCGAAACGCCGATCTGTGCCCCGTTCAGGTTTACGTTGCGTTTGTTGCCTCGTTCGTTGGCTTTAATTTTTCCATTTGTTTTGGCATTTAAAAATGCGCTTCCTTGTGTGCCCATGAGAGCATTTCGCTGCATAGACACACAGTGTAATAGGGATAGTGACAGAGTGAGAGAGAGAGAGAGAGCGCAGAGACAGAGAGAGAGAGGGGCAGAGTGTGTGGCAGCAACTTCTTGCAACTTGGCCTTAGCTCTTGGCCAAATGCAAAAAGCATTGAATTCCATGGATACTATTGACCCCAGAGCTGTGGACGAGCACAGTTTTGGCAGCGGCTTCTAATGATGTTGTTGTTGTTGCTGCTCTTGTCATCATTGTTGTTGCTGTTGTTGTTGGAGGTATTGTTGCTGCTGTTGCTGCTGCTGTTGCTGCTGTTGCTGCTGCTTCTGTCTTTTGTGTGTCTCATTTAAATTTATTAAATTATATTTTGCAAACGTTGACGGCGACTCTTTAAGCACACATTTATTTATACATATGCAACATGTTGTTGTTGTTGTTGTACGCAAAAAAAAAAAAAAAAAACCAAACCAACAAAATAAACGCAGCGAATGCGCATTTCCAAGAATTTCGAGCAGCTGCTTCCTGTGCTCCAGCACAATTTTTGCAGCAGTTGTCCACAGCGCTGTGGCATGTAAATTGCAACAACAACAACAACAAGAACAGCAGCAGCAGCAGCAGCAACAAAAGATACAAATACAGAGATACTAAAGCTCAGCAACAACGCACAAAATGTGCATCAGACACGGATCTTAACATTTAATAAGCACAGATTGAATGATTTGTGCGAGACTCGAAAAGGAGTTGCACTGCCTGTGCGAAGAGTGTTGGCTGCAGCAGCTAATATGCCTGAAATCTATTGCTATTGACAGGGCATATTGATCAAATGCAAATGCATTTTAACAGGCTGTGCATTTGATGGGCTTAAGAGCATTGATTGATTGTAATTTGATTGGAACGTCTGTCAACTATGATATTAAGTGGTTAAGAGAATTTCAACTAGCTAATGAGATTATGAAGCGAGAGATTATTGCGCATTAATCATTAAGTTTTTATTAATAAATAAATACAAAAATCAAATAATAAAACATTAAATATATAAATAAATATTTCAGAAAAATGTAGATTAAGAAAAACTTTAAAAAATAAATATAACATATATTCATGCTGAATGTTCTTTTTTATTTTATTTAAAATAAATTAAATTTCCTTTTAGGCCTTACTCCTTGTTGATCATAGACACACCATCAACGTCAATTCTGTCTTTTCACATAATCTTTATTCATTCTTAATTATTATTTTGTGTGCAGCAAATCGATTTGCACTTCAGTTTGACTGTTGCACAAAACTGAGTCCTTTGGCTGTTGAAGTGTCTGTTGAATAGCCAAATGTTTGTTGTTCGCTGTTTTGTGTTGTGCATCTGTTTGATGGCTATAATACAATGTGGCATGAGTTGCATGTTGCGTACGGATCAACGTTGACTATCTGCCTCTCACTCCCTCTCTTTTACGTTCGTGCGCTTTGCATCTCATTCTGTCAACAGCTGTCAGTCGACAGTTGAAGAGCGAACAAAAGGGAAGATCACTGTCAAAAATTTTATTAAATAATAATATTAAATAAATAATAAATATAAAAAAAAAAAAACATGCATATACACATATAATATGTGCGTGAGGCTGTCCTCGACTGGCAGTTGTTGTTGTTGTTGTTGTTGTTGTTTGCATTTTGAGGGCATTTAATGACTGAGCGAGCGACAGTGCCAGGTGAAATACGAACAGTTGCCAGATACCCAGACAGACCCAGACCGAAACCGAAACCGAAACCGAGACCGAGACTGAGACCGAAACGCGGACCGACAGGACAGACTCAAAGAGCTAAACACAGACAGGTCCAAAAATATATATATACATATATATATATAACTAAAAAAAAAAACAACAAAAATTATGGAGGATGCGACCCTGTGCACAAGGCGAAGGTGGAACGCGCGCGCCTGCCTGGAATGTCGTACCAGTCACAAAACGGAGACGAAGATGAAGCTGCTGTTGGCCAAAACGAGGGCAAGGAGACGGGAGCTGCAGAAGGCCTAAAGCCATGCCAGGCCGCAAGAGCTCAAGACTTTGTTTTAAATATTTAAACTTGCTGCAGGATCCAACTTCAACTTCAACGCCAACTCCGAGTCCAAGTCCAAGTCCATGTCGACGGATCTTTGATGTTTTTTGCTGCACTGCCGATTAAAAAAAAAAAAAAAAAAAAATTTATAATGAGCGACGACGGCAGCCGCACTCGTATTTTATATTTTTGCCTCTCGATTTTTCGTTTCGATTTCGCATTTAGAGGCACAAGAAGAGACCGAACGCGGCTCGGCTCAGCGCAGCGCAGCTCAGTTCAGTTCAGCTCCAACAACTGTTCGAGCCGTCTCCCCCCCCTTCTACAATGCCCCTCCCTTGGGTAACCCTTTGGCACTTAGTCAGTCATTTAGTCATTGGCCCGGCGACGACGTCAGATTGCGTCTGTTATTATTTTTATGTGCTTTTTCTTTGTCTTTTGCACCAATTTCTGCAAAATTTACTTAAATGCCACAGATACACACACACACACACACACACGCACACACGCACACACACACATGCACGCAACTTGTGTAGAGGCAAAGCTAACTGCAGCGCCTCGTTCTGGCCATGCACAAAAGATATACAAGATACAACAGATACAAAGCTACATATGCATGCACATGCATGTACCTTATATAAAATATATATAAATTTATATATAAACAAGTGTGCGTGTGTGTGTGTGTGTGTGTGTGTGTTTATTTATATGTACAATCGCTCTGCTCATAATCCACTTTAATTTGTCTTTTGGCTGCCGCTTTTGTGGCTCGCTTCTTTTTCCCATTCTTTCTTTCTTTCTGCTGTCGCTGCCTGCACGAAGAATTTTAATTGAAACGAGTTTCAGACTTCAGTACTCAACTAAACGTAGGCCAAGTCCAAGAGTCTGCCACTGCCACCGCTACTGCCTCTGTCTCTACCTCTGCCTAGACCTGGGTCAAGTTTGTTCAAATAAAACTCCCACAGTCAACGAAACGAAACTGGTCACAGCTAGCCAAGAGGCTGCCTCGACTTGCATCTTCATAGCTGAGCCTTTACTCTGAGCTGCTCTTTAGGCATAACATTCAGATGTTAGAAACTGGAGCATGTGATCGGCTCACAGAGATAAAGTCTTATATAGAGATCTAGGATAATGATTGGCGATTTAGCTTATATAATTATCCACATCATTAGCTTATATAATTATTAAGGAAATGCCAATTCAGAGTATTAAATAGGGCTCAATCTTTGCTCAAAGACTTTTCACTGGTGTTCGGTTCAACTTTTGGGCTATGGAGCTCGATGAACCCAACCGAATTCCATTTATTTTGACAATTGTGCTCGCATCTATTGAGTCTCAGAGCAGAGCCCATTGCCGTTTAGTGAGGCCAAACGCAAATATTGCTGACAAAACACTCGACATCTGATGCCATCTACTGGTATTCGAGCCCAGTTGTGGACGTGGACCAAGCAATTTGTCTAGAGCTGACCAAACTGGTCGCATGCACGTGCACTGACCAAGAGAGTGAGATAGAATGAGTGAGGAAGAGACAGAGAGAGAGAGAGGATACTTCTAAACTGGTCAAGTGCAGGGACAGGGACAGGGACAGGGACAGGGAATGGGACTGGGACTGGCTTGAACCTGAGCCGGTTGCTCAAAAACGACAAACAACAAACAGCAATTTGCAAAAAACTATTGACCTCAAAGTGGAAACGGCAGCAGGAGTCGCAGCAGGAGGGGCAACGCGGCATGCAATTGGCGGTAACTTCATATGAGCTAAGTGCCGTCTGCTAATTGAATTCCAATGGCAATACAATATTTTTGGGCTATTATGTTATTACCAAAAGATCGGCGCGTTCCATCGTCCATCGTCCATCGTCCATCGTCCATGGTTGGCCCTTCACTTGGTCATGGCAATTGGGCCGAACTTTCTTCGGGAGCCCACGTATCATTCACACCCGAATGAAGCCAGAAGAGCAGTACAGGACTCAATTGGGAATTATGTTGTAATGCGTTGTGGTAATTACAATTTGTGGCCGGGTTAATGCGCATGTGCAACAACACGTCAACAGACGCACACGCAGCCAGTGCCGAAGTTGTTTGGCTGCTCGCAAACAGAGCTCAAGAGAGAGAGCGAGCGAGAGAGTTGGAGAGGGACAGCCAAGGGAGAACTGGGAGTCTGTGGCAGCAGGAATGAAATTTGAAACTGGCTATGCTTGTAAAATGGCCCAAACATGCGCCACAACAGTTTGCCAACAGTGGCAAAGCAAGCTGATCAAGCGACAGTTTTTTTTTGTGGATAAGGCGACAGGAGCGCAGCGAGGGACTGAATAGGGCCTAAAATAGAGCAGAAAAAACTGCAAATAAGAAGAGCTTATTATATATATTTATTAAATATATATATATATTATATTTATTTAATATTTATATTTATTTAATATTATTTCAAGTTAATTAAATTGTAGAACAAGCTGAGGTAAGTCTGTTATGCGTGGCCAGTTGCCTGCAGCTTTAGAGCTGTAATCTCAGCTCAGATGTCACATAATTAATATGAATACTTTTCTTGGCGCCCAAAACCCGCTTGAGCGCTCCTGTTGCATGGCCGTGGCGCAGGCGCTGTTTAGGCAACAGCAGCAACAACAACAACAACAACAACAGCAACAGCAGCAGCAACAACAGCAACAGCAGCAGCTGCTGCTCGAAGTCAGCGCGCACGCAGGTGCTGAAAACTTAATTATTGTATAACGCATGACTCGTGCAGTCGGAGGATGAAGATCGGAGGATCTGGTTGCTATAGCTGCTGCTGCTGCTTGGGCTACTTGGGCGCTTGCTAAAGTATTCGCGGCGGCAGCCACTGTGCGCATTTGAGTTAATTAATATTTTTTGCCTGCTGCTCGACTTTGATGTGTTGTTGTTGTTGTTGTTGTAAAAAAATGTATTATTAATTTTGTTAATTAATTTTATGCCATTGAGCGCTGATAAATGTCAAAGCATATGAGTTGTTAACCAGCTCTGTCTCTCCCTCTCTCTCTCTCCTGTTTTGCTATTTCTTTCGCACTTGCTTTCACTGCGTTTGGCGAACTGGTTTCTGTGCGCGCAGGCGCCAAAGCGCATGTTGAGGCTAATTGCAAACACCAACAACTACAACAACAACAACAACAACTACAACAGGACACTCAGCAATTAGCGCACGCGCTTAATTAATTAAGCCAGCAACAGCTTCTTTTTTGTTTGCTGTTGCCCTATTTCAAATCATTGGCCAAAGCTGCTTACGGTTTGCATACCCACGAAGCCACACACACACACACACACACACACACACACGCACACACACAGGCGCACAGGTGTAACTGTCACTGAGTGTAACTATTTATGACTTAAACGAAATCGCCGTTGCATATTCTCACAGCCTGCGCATCGAGTTAGCTGAAGAATGTGGCCAATGCCGTTGTTGCCGCACAGTGGGGCAACATTTGTAAAACTTTGGTTAGTCTATTATTAAATATTTACCAATCGAATGAGATGCTGAAGCTAGTAGAGCCTTAAGCATCGAGTTCTTAAATCATAAGTTAATATGTTCCATTACTTTGAGAGAATTTCTGGTAGTAAAGAATAAGGAAGTAAAAATATGCAATTGGAAATCTCTTAAAATTCCTTTAAAAAAAAGCTTTAGCTACGTAATTGCAGCAATTTACTATTACTGATGGCTCGAGCAGATATTGGACTATATCATATTTAAAATATTATTAATTAAGTTCAATAGCCACTCTTAAATTATCTTTTACGGAATTGGTATACTTGCCAAAAAAGTCTTCGCATGTCTAGTTATCTTCGCCCCACTGTGCATTGTCGTCGAGCTAAACGAGTTTCCCCCCCCCCCCCCCCCCCCCCCCCCCCCCATCAAGCAGGCTCTCGCCTGAAAAAAAAAAAAGAGTATGCAATTGAATGATTGATTACTTGACTGATTGATGATTGAAGGTCTTCGCTTCGCTTTAAGTGACTGCCGACATGTTCACTGGGTGTTTCGGTGTTAATTACAGCGACAACTCGGCAACTGAGCAACTCGGCAGCTTCGCAGCTTGGCAACTTGGCAGCTTGGCAAGTGGCTTCGCCAACTCACATAGCTGACATCAATTAAGCATAAATAGCGCATAAATAGCGCATAAATAAATAAGCAAATCAACTGCTAAATATGTGCATTCGACTACAATTAATCGTCGTCTAATACTGTCACTCATTCACAAGTATTTCTCAACGCTCATTGGGTTTTCTTGTTGCTGAGTTGGCTTTGATTGTCATTGAGAACTTTTTTTTAGCTGGCTGATGTAAACATGATTATATATAGCATTTAAAACGACAAGCGTAGTTAGATATCTGCCAGAAATTGTCATAAGTGTCAACTGCTTTTCACTGATTGATCTGCTCCAGATAACCGACAGACTGTCTGTCTTTAAAGCTTTTTGATATTGTTTATTAATATATGCTTATAAATTTATCAATATAATTGCGTGACTAATCAGCTGACAACTCATAGCAGCTGTCTAAACTTGCAATAGACATTCAGCTCAATCAATTCAAACAAGCGTTAATCAATGATTGACTGATTGATGTGCTGCTCAGTTGATTGATTCATTAACAAAGTAACTGAGCATCAACTTATAAAAGTTTAATCAACTTATTGATAGCTTGACTAACTGATTGATGGCATGATTGACTTACCAACATTCTAAGCTAAATAAATCGAATAAAATATTTCAAAATTTAATAAAACTTAAGTTGGCTTGAGTACTTTCTTCTGCCAGTTTACCAACTATCCAAATATTCTGTGCAATAAATAACTAACTATAACTTACAATATTGTACAATTCATTAAGCTCAATTTTAAATCAATTGCAGAGCATTTGCTAGTCGCTCGTTTAGTTAAGCTTCAATGAATATTTGCTGTTGAACGAATGCCGTTGATAAAAGCATTTGCACACACTCGCAAAAACACATTCACACACACACACACACACACGCTGGCACACTCACCCACAGGTATTTCGATAGCAACACGCAGCTGAATGTAAAATGCAAACAAAAATTGCATGATGCTCGCTGCTGCTCCTGCTGCTGCTGCTGCTGCTCCTGCTGCTCCTGCTGCTCCTGCTGTTGCTGTTGCAGTAGCCCAGCTCGTCGCTCGTCCTGCCTCATAGTGCTGGTCTGTGTTTATACGTATGCTGTGTACAAATACGAGTTTTATGCATGTTATTTACTCAAACGGTGCTGGCTGGCAGGCCACCGCAGCTGTGCGCAAGGAGGATGCATCGAGGATGCATGCACGAGGCAACTTTGTCATTTGCATAACCTCTGAGCGGAGACAGAGGCAGAGTGGGAGAACAGCGCTTTATTTTAAAGCAATTTAAAATATTTAGTTGCAATTACATGTCAACAAATACGGCAGACAGCATAGAGAACAGAGCACAGAGCACAGATAGAAACAGAGAGAGAGAGAGAGTGCGAGGATAGCAAGGACAACAACGCCAGCTCGCTTTATTTATTGACAAATACAAACACATATACAAATACAAATATAAATATAAATACAAAGCAGCTATGCTCTTTAGCATGCTAGCCATTTGAGTATTCCACTGGACATGCTGGACTTTGAACTCGATGAAAGGTAAAAAAAAACACACACACACACACACATAAAGAATTGAGAGATTTTTGTATATTGCACAACGGTGCGTATGATTATTTTAAGTTTGCCATGGCCAAATATTGCGCATACGCAGCTCGGGCCAGACCAGTGGCAAAAACTAGAGGCGAGAGTCTAGACAATGACAATGCCAAACGGCAGACAGCACAGTTAAAGGCAGAATACGCGCAGAGCAGTCGAAAAGAGATAGATATAGATAGATAGAGAGAGAGAAAGGGAGGGTCAGAGCGAACGAGACGAGACGTCGCCGACAAATGGACAGAAGATTTAATGGAAAAGTTGCTTCTGTTGTGGTAGATGGCAGGCTGCTGCAGCCAGGATCCAGCTCTAGCTGAATCAGGCAGGCAAACAAACCAAACTGGCAACAAATAAACGCCAAAGGAACACCGAGCAGCGAGCACTGCGAGCACCTTTAGCCCAGGTTGTCTGTTGGCTTAACGTTGCCTTTCATATGCCTGCCACATAGTCCTGTACATAGAGGCAGGCATTTACTTAATGTGCGGCTCGACTCCATGCTGCATGCCTCCTTCTCCAGCTGCTCCTCCTGCTGCTTCTCCTGCTGCTGCAACCACCTCGCCAAATGGCAGGTAACATTCAACGCAATTTCGCCGACAACAAAACATGAAACGAAAACCAATGAACGCCGCCAGCAGCTGCATATAGTTCGCCATAGTCTATTGTAGCTCTGCCAGCCTGACTATGCAGCTGATTGTTGCCTTCGTTCATTGTCTGCTTAAAGTTTGCCAGCAAACTGAAGTTACTCGAATTTGCAACTGAGAACTTAGAGCTGAGAACTGAGACTGTTAATTATGAATTGCTGCAACTGATCAATAAAGATACCAGACTGACTTGACTGTTTGACTGCAATCTGCTAACAATGCATAGCTGAGGATAGACGCCTGCAGTTCATGAGAATCGCATTGAAAGGCAGCAGGAGATTGAGTAACCAAGTGTTGAGTGAGATGGAAATTTCATGGAGGTGATAAGGACTAAAGCAGATTGAGTGATAGAAGCGTAATAGGGAAAGAACAAGAAAGAAAAGAAATGGAAAATGGAAAATAGAAGAGAGATGAGAAAGAGAGCAAAGCGAGGGACCACAAGTGAGAGATAGAATGAAGATGGGAGAATAGGGAAGTGAAAAAAAGATATATATACGGATAGAGCAAGAGAGAGAGAGAGAGAGTAGAAAAAAAGAAAGAAATATACTGACCGTCTTTGAGATATTAAGCAATTTATATGGCATTAAATAGAATATCAGGATGACAGAGATAGTGAGAGACAGAGATAGACACAATTAGATCCAAGACTTATGTAGTGAATGGAATGCCCAGAGATTGAAGTCCCCTTCAGTCAGAGCTAAAGAATAGTGTAGATCCGCACTTGATTAATGCCATGATTGAGTAAGCAGAGCAGAGGCAACGAAAGAGAGAGAGTAAGGGAGAGTAAGGGAGAGTGAGAGAGTGATTGAACTCTATGCAGTGCATTATTTGTTGAAATTTCAGTTTATAATTGCCACTCTTTCTACGTTAATTAACTTATGCATGTCTGCAGTGGTAAATTTTCATTTAGCTAGTTTATTTATTTAATTTATTATCAAAATAAGCCCAGCTCAAACAACAAACAAACAAACGAGGCAGCTAGCTCAGCCTGCTAGCCAGCCAGCCCTTTGATTACGCATTTAACGAATGTGTTATTTTAATTTATAGCCCGTAATTTGCAACAAAACAGCAGCGGCGGGTTAGCCGACACATGTGACACTTGCAACAGCAACAATCAACAAAAGAAGCAGAGGCAGAAGAAGCAGAGAAGTTAAGCATTTACAATTTTGCAATATTTGAAACCGCAGCCGGCAAACCGACTATTGGGACATGTTGTGATGTAGATGGCGGTCTGTTTCATGCTGTGCACATGTCATTACACTGCCCATTACAGTGCGAACACCTCTTCTCACACTCTCACACTCTCCCTCTCTCTGTGTGTGTCTGTCTCTCTTTCAGTCATGCCACATGGCATATGCCCCCGAACAATCCTCCAAACGGCTTCAATCAACAACAGCTAACAGCAAGCACACAATATGTGGGCGGCAGGATATCGTTGATTCTAGCCATTGTTGTTGTTGTTGTTGCGCATCAACAGCAGACAGAGACAGCAACAACAAACAGCAACACGTCGCATCATCATCAGCGGCAGCATTCAGAGAGACGCAGACTTATTATGTGAATTTATACGCTTGGGCAAACGAGATGTGTGTGTGTATGTGAATATCCTTTACATGTGTATGTGTGCGTGTGTGTGTGTGTGTGTGTGCTGTTGCCCGGGCAAATGTTATGCAAATTTGCAACGAGCGCGCGTGTAAATTGTTGTATGCATTGTTACCTTATAAAAACAGCGTAATTTTTAAATGGATTTTTTGCAAAAAGTGATTTTCCATACAAATTAACAAAAAAACAAAGGATAGAAACTGTGTGTGTATGTGTGAGAGAGAGAGAGAGGGAGAGAGAGAGGGAGAGGACAGTCTGTATGGGTTATTTATGCGAAAATGTTGTGGAAAATGCGGTGAAAATGTTGCATATGGCATAAAAACTGCAAGTGTAGCATTAACGAATGCTAAATGCTCTACGTAAAAGATACCCTATAAAATGTAAAATATGCACTCTAAACGATGAGCATATAATACAAGTTCAGCTATATATTTACAGCTTCTATTTAATGTTCAATAATTGATAGCTAAAGACATTTTCTTGAATTTATTGTTGATTCATGATAGGCAGAAAGATACTGTGTAAAAATATACCCTATTGAATATACGAAAAAGAGTGGTAAGACATTATTATACTTTTGCTTGGATCGTAGTTACTCTCTGTAAACATATTACATTTCATTGGTTATCCTTCAAAGTCTCACTTGACTTTCATAAAAAGAAAGAAGACTAAAAAAATATATATATATATTTATATACATATAAATGAAAAGAAATCCCAATAAAATATGTTAAAAGCTGAATCTTTATTAATATAATTCACATGCAAATTTTACACAGATTCTTTTCACTTTTATTTTTTGCTATACACAATTACTGTAAATAAATAATTAAAATAAATAATAATAAAAAAATATATATACCCTGTAAAATATGTTGCATTATTAATAGCAAAAGCTGAGCTGTCGTTTAATGTTGTTAATGTTGATATAGATAGAAAATACCCTTTAAATATATTGAGCTAAATTATTATATTAATTATAATAGAAAATATCTAATGTATTAACTATATTTATATATTATATATATAATATTTTTAGAAAATTTTACAGGGTATAATACAGTATGCCAAAATTTAAATGAAATTACACGTTTTACATACGGTAACCAAAGAACTCGCCATAAAATATATAAAAAACGAAAAACGTTGCAAATTGTTGGCATTTTACCTTACATTGGATTGGCAATTGCATAGGCATATATATAAATATATATATATACATATATCGAAAGCTGTAGTGTATATGAGCATATGTACACAATGATTGAGATATTTGTATTTGCATATATTGCATTGTATATTATGTTTGTAAAATGTGTGATTTTTTTTCAGTGTATTTGCAAGAGCGGGCAAACGTTTATTTAAGCGAGTGCATTGTAATTATTTTGAAATTTATTATTAAATTAATTTTAATTGTAATAATGCGCATGTTAAAATGCAGCTGTGCCTTTTTTTTCTACATTGATTTTAATTTATTTATTCAACACTTATGCAGCGTGGGATAGCGTGAGAGAGGGGGAGAGAGAGGGAGAGAGAGTGGTAGAGAAATGGAGTTGTGTGCAGCGAGCGTTAATCATTTTCATTGGCAAAATAAAATGAAATTAAAAATGCATTTTAATGCATAAAGAGAATTTGCAATGTTTACAGTTTAGCACACACACACACACGCAGACAATCACAAACACAAACACACACACACACACTGGCAGCAGCAGCAGCTGACCGCATTTTATGCCTCATCTAATTGCAACTGTGCGTAGCTGTGTGCGTATATTTTAATTAACCCAAAAAGCCAAAACAAATGTCAGCTCAGCTAGCAGTGGGCGTATGCTCAACACACAGTGGGCGTGGCCATGTCAATTGTTATTACGTGTGATTTGTAAACTAATACAAAGGCTTAAGAGTGCGTGTGCGTCTGAGTGTGTGGGTGTGTGTGCATGGTCTTTATATGTAGGCTGCAAATTGTTGAACAGATTTTGTTGCCTACTTTCAGGCGAGACGGAATGACAGTAGCAGCAGCAGCAGCAGCAGCAACAACAATGCCAGAGAGCTGCAGAGCAGCAGTGAAGTAAACTGTAAAGGGAAGCAGAAAGTAAAACAGAGAGATAGAGAGAGAAGTTTGTGGTGAAGTGGAGTGAAGAGTGAAGAGATTTAGAGCAGAGTAGTAGAGCTGTTGCTGTGCTTGCAGAGTGAAGAGTGAAACGTAACTCGTTAGAAACCAAAACGGACGTGCTTAAAATTTCACAAGCTCACACACACACGCACGTAAAGAGTGCGTGTGTGTGTGTGAGTGTGTTGGCTTGTGTTTGTGCGTATCCTTTATGGATTAAATCCGCATGCCTGCGGTTGGCCACAAGATCAACTGTTGGCAGAAGTATGTCAACACGAGTGCACGACGATGAGCTCACAGCAAGTGGTCATAATGGTTGACCTGTATGTGTGTGTGTGTTGTGCTAATAATGACGCATTAAGTGAGTAAGTGTGTGTGTGTGCGTGTGCTACAACAACAAGGATGTGGCATAGTGCGTCAGTTACACACACGTTGCATGCCTTGCATTGTTGCAGGCATTTGCAACAGCTTCTTCAGCTGCATCTTCCTCTTCTTCTTCTTCTTCTTCTTCTTGTTGTTGCTTATGGCAATGCATTGGGTAATTGTAAGCGTGTTTAACTCAACAATAACTCAATTAAAATGCAATGCCAGTTGAGCAAATAACAATTTGTTGATTGTCTAGCCAATAAATTGCAGCGTGGCCCACCTGCTTGTCTCTATATTATTTTTGTCAATTTGCATTGCATTTGATTTTAATTGAAATGAATTGGCATTTAGGCAAGTGCTGGGATTACCTTGATTTGAAAACTCTAGACAAATTCATAAATTTGATTGCCAATTTAGTTATGAATTTGATTTGATCGAATTGCAAATTGTGCGAGAAACAGTCAAATTGTTGTGATTGAAAGATTAGATAAATAAGCAAGATAAAGTAATCTATATAATATATACTTGATATCTCTTTAATCGAATTTAATATTTCATTATAGTTATTGAACGATATTGGGTTCGTTGATCGTTTCTCGATATCTGCAAATTAATTTCTCTCACTCACACTCTAAGAAGAAATTCAGAGAGCAAACGACTTATTCAGTCTTTCTACGAGTTCGTTCGCGATCGAGGCGAGGCTAAACACATCACTGTGTTCGCTAAACACATCAGCAGCATACATGCGTGTGAGTGAGTGTGTGTGAGACGGAAGCTCGTTTGCCTAGACTCTTTGAGCTACCTGCTCACTTACTCCCACTACTTAGCAAATTGCACGAGCGACATTCGTACGCTGTTCGGCAAGAGAGCAGCACACGAATCAACGAATGCAATGCCAAGCGCTCAACCGATTGCGAAACGAAAAGAACCGAAGGCACTTGCTCTGAGCGAATGCGAGTGATGATGATTTTTGTTGTCAGTTCATGTCGTGATCTTAGTTTCATTAAATATGCACATCTCTTACAAACACATGTATAATCTGTATGCACGAAAATCGATGAGAATAAGAAAAGATAGCAAACTCGATAAATGTTTGATTAGAAAGCATTTCTATACTATAGAAATTTATAGTTCATGAACAGCAGAGCTGCACAAAGGACTAACTGAGTATACCAACGGAACTGCTAGTACATGAACAGCTGAACTAGTCAAAAGTGAAACGAACTTTACGTTTATTAGCAACATATAGTTCATCAACAGCAGAACTGCACAAAAGAGCTTAAAGTTCATGCTCAACTGAACTACTGCAATGAACTGCAAAAAATAATCTATAGCTGAGCAAGTCAACATATTTCGAATAAAATGCTCAGCGAAATGGCTCATTTATGAACAATTCAATCGATAAGCGTTGCGAATTGTTCTCTGAACCCTGAACAAGTTCAGTAGTTCCATTGAATTCACGAAGCACGTTAAGAAAAACTGGCAACAGGCAAATTAAATGATTGCCTTTGCACACACACATAAAATTTATATGCATATATCAATTATGGTATATATACATATATAGCTACAGATATTGAAAGATATTTTATGTATATAAATATGCACATTACGTATACGTCATGTAATCGTATATTATAGCATCGCAAGCTTTAGTTTGTTAACGGACACATTGCCGAATGGCAATCATAATTGAGGTTACGGCAATGATGTGCATTTCATAAATAATACAGGAAAGTGCTGTGGCAAGTGTATGCATTAATGTGTGCATGTGTGTGTGTGTGTGTGTGTGTGTGTGTGCTGTTGTGGCATGCGTGTATTTATGTGGCTGTCAGTACGATAAACTCGTATTCAATATGGATATGCGTTGAAGTCCTTGAGCAGGAAACGAAATACAGCCAGCCCACACACACACACACACACACACACACACATACAGTCACGCATATCCTGAATTGATGGGCAATGCATTGAGGCAAGTAATAAACTTATTGGCCCAACGGCTTTCCGTTGATTATGCGTATGTGTGGCACAATATGGCGGCACACAGTCATTCAGTCATTCAGTCATTCAGTCAGCCAGTCAGCCAGCCAGTCAATCAATCAGTCCGTCAATCAGTCAATCAGCCAGTCAGAGGGTTGGCCTATCCATGACCAGGCAACATTGTTAATGTGGCACTGTTAAACAGATAATGAGTGGGGCATGCGACATGGACACGAGCATTGTGGCAGGATAATGAGAATGATAAAGAAGATAACGATGATGATGATGATGTGGATGTGGATGTGGATGTGAATGTGGATGGTGATGATGATTGTTGGTATTGTGGCATGGCAAGCGGACAAATGTCAGGCTGAAATTCTGTTGCATGGAAATATAATTATTGGGAAATGTGCGATTGTCGTACGGTTTCCGTTTACACACGCACACACACACGCACACCCACGCACACATATACAGAGAGAGTATGCCTGGCAGTGTATCGATTATGTTTTACACACGTACACACACTCGCACACGTGCTTCCGTTACATTTGCCACATAACATCATAATTTATGCATGCAAAATGACATAACAGTTGCAATATTATAAACACACACTCACACACACACACTCACATATGCAGCGATAGAATGGGCAGGTACTGTAAGAGATACAGTTACACATAAAGTAACAATTGCAGCGAATATATCAAATATAACAAAAAAATACAAGCAACTCGTAGAGCGAAGAGAGTGGGGGCGAAGTAACGGAGGCAGAGCAAACAGTAATTCCGAAATGAAATTCATTTAACAAATATATTAACAAGTACAACAACAAGCAAAAGCACAGCCAACATATGGAAATGGAAATGCGACGTCGCGTCGCTGCAGCCGCAGACAGTTCATATGTAAATACACTCACTCACACTCACACATTTGCACACTCACACATTTGCGTCGTCGCCCCATCGCACTTGTAGGGCAGGCAGCGGCAGAGCATTTATGCCAGCAGCAGCGCCGTCGGCAAAGCAGAAATACAAAAAAAAAAAAAAAAAACAAAAAGAGAAAAAACAAAAATGAAAAGCACAAAAAGCGTAACGCGACGACAGCGACGCCAGCAGCAACGGCAGCAGCAGCAGAGGCAGCAGTAACAACAGCAACAACAATAATCAATTGGCAATCTGTCCCACTGAAAAAACAATTGCACACACACATTCATACACACGTGCGCCGTTACTTGTGAGCGCTCAAGAGCGCCGCTCAATTTCAGTGTTGTCGTGCTATTCTCAGCAATGTTGCCGTGCTGCCACTGTGTTTGGCTCTCTCTCAAACACCACTACATACATAAAACTCGTTCTCGCTCTTGCTGCGGCTCACGCTCTCTCTCGCTCTCGGCTCTTGGCTGTCGGCTCTCACTCGTTCGTGCGCTGCCGCCCGGCATCCCCGCAATAAACTCAACGCATAACAAAAAGCCAATTTTGTTACTTAAATGTTTACGCTTGTGTTTATCTTTTGTATTCGGTTTCTTATTAGGTTCTCATCTCGTTCTCATCGTTTAACAATTTGAGATATGATGGGAGCTGCGTTGGCAGCGACGTCGCTGCTTGTGTGTGTGTGTGTCTGTGTTTGCATGTATGTGCTTTCGCCTGTGGTTTTGATTTTGATTTTTATTCTGCTGCCATGGATGGCCGAAGCAGCGTCAGCGGCAGCGCTGGTAGGCAACGCGACGCGTCGGCCGCTGTTGCTGTTGCTGTGCGTTGTTTTTGGGGGCTTTTGCTAATGAGTGTGATTTAGACTTGTCGAGCTGGTTTATTATTTTGCGGTGTTTGCGCTCTTGTTGCTGCCGTTGTTGTTGCCGTTACTGCTGCTGCTGCTGTTGTGTGTGCGCTTTTGTGTTGCTCTCCTCCCAATGCCTTGATTGATGTTGTTGCTGTTGCGGCGCGGTCCATCGCGACGCCAGCAGCGGTTCGACTGCGGTTTTTTGTATTTGGATTAAATAGTTTTGACAGCTTCCCAATTGTTAATCCATGCGATTTTTTGCTGATTAGCGAGCTTTATTTAATTTTAGAATATGCTAATTGACAGCAATTAAATATATATTTATATTTATTTTTGAGAATGTAGACTTTTAAATACTATAAATAATTTTTAAATTATTAGTTGTAGATCAAATTTATGTTTTTGTTTGCATAATTAATTATATAAATTAACACAATTATCAATAAATTTAAAACGCAAAACCTACTCCAAAATCAAAAGCGCCGGAATCAAAGAGAACACAAAAAAATAAAATAAATTTATACGTATGTACATATGTATATACATACACATACATACATACATATATATATTAAAGTCAATTTGCAAAATGAGAACGTTCGCTCGTGTTCGGTTTGATATGTTAATGTGTACAAATGTGCATAAACACACGAACACAATCAAACTCGCTCAAACACTGTCACACACACACACACACACGCGCGTACTCACTCGCGTGAACAGACACACACACACACACACAATCATGCATACGCGTACTTGCGCGCATTGTAAGCTCTGTGTGAAAAACATGAATCCAGCGCTTTGCGGTCGAACGGTGTCGGTAGGCGTCAGCAGCGGGGGCGGGGCCGGCCGGTTCGACGTGGAGCATATCAGGCATGAACACAAACACATCAATACTCACTCTCTCATTGTGGGTCGACGTAGTCGTCGTCGTCGTCGACGGCGCCGCTGTCGCTACAGGGATTAAGCATGACAACGACAACGACAACAGCAACAGCAACAACAAGAAAAACAACGTCAACACAACGATGACGATTGCGTTGCCGCTGCCGAATGACCAAGTGAGTGTTTGAGGTGAAGTGGGGGCACAAGGTAGCATGCAAAAAGTAATTGGGAGCAGAAAGAGCAAAAACAACATCACCAGCAACAGCAGTAGCAATAGCAGCAGCAGAGGCAGCGCATAGGCAGAGGCATCAGCAGCGACGCGCAAGGTGGCGGCAGCGTTCGACACGCAACAAGTTCGATGCAACCTGCTACGACGCCAAGCTCTCGCGCTTCGGCTCTCTTTAGCGCTTGCTCTGTCTAGTTGTTGCTATCTTGCTCCCGCACGGCCTGTCTCAATTTGTTGCGCTCTCTTTGCTTGGTGCGCTCGGTTCGCTGGTCGCGTGTTGCTTCATAATTTCTAGCTGTTTGTTTGTTTGTTTGAGGGAGCGAGCAATTGGGGGTCACTCACACACACTCACGCACTCATCTACATATACATATATGAAGAGAGGCATGGCGGAGGCACCAACATACTGTCAGTCATTATTTAGCGTACAAGAGTGGGTGTGAGCGAGAAGGAGCAGCAGGCGAGTGCGGGGAGAGGCACTATAAAAGCTTCGTGTCGCAGTCGTCGGCTATATCGTGTCTATGCTCGTGTGAGTGTGTGTGTGTCCGTTTGTATGTGAAACATATTGAGCAAACAAGTTCGCAGCTTCTGAGCGCCTTTCGGTGCAGGGGCTAGGGTCGAGACCGGGACTGTGGCTGTGGCCGAGCCTGAGTGGGTGGGTGGCAAGCGGGGCGGGTGGGCCGTTGGCAGTCATCGGAAGTCAATGTAACAACAAACATGCAAACAGTCGCACACTCACACGCTCACACAAAAGCTATGTGCGTGTGTCCGGGTGTGTGTGTATGTGTGTGTTTGTGTGTGTGCGCTCTCGTGTGGAGTTATTTAAGCTCTCTTATTATTTCATTTGTCGCTTTTAGCTTTTGTCTTTCGTGTTGCCTCTCGTTGCTGTCGCTATTGTTGTTGTTGTTGTTGTTGATGTTGTTGTTGCTGCTGACTGGGTGGCTGTTTGGCTGCTTAACTGCTTTGTGTGTTGGCCGGGTCGCTTGGTTGGCTACAAAAAATGTGGTAATGTGCGAAAGTCCTTTCGTCATGCTCACCGCGCTGCCCGCGTCGTCCCCGCTGCCCACACTCTCTTCACTGCCGCTGCGCCTGTCAAAGCTGCAGGGCAGCGACGTCGTTGACTGCGTTGGCTGCGTGTGCGCTTGTTTGTCGTTGCCGTTGTTGTTGTTGTTGCTCTGCTTGTGAATTTGATTTTGCTTATAAGTTTTTTTTTTCGCATACTTTTATGCCTTTTTGTATTTTTTTTTGTTTTTGTTTTCTTTTTGATATGACCAAATGGGAGTTGTGCCCTGCGTTTGCTTTGTTTGTTTGCGCTTTGCGCTGCTGTTGGTTGCCGGCAGCGACGACGATGCCGACGTCGGCGTTGGCGTCGGGTGCAGCGGCCAGTCGACAATTTGGCTTTGTATACAGTGCGCATAAATATGTACGTATGTATGTACATATGTACATATGTCCAAATGCAAGAATGTGTGTATGTATGCATGTGCATGTATGTGTGTGTGTGTGTGTGTGTGTGTGCGTGTGCGTGTTGGAGGTTTGAATATTTGTTAATGTTTTGATTGTTAGGCAATTTATTATGACAAAAGCTTTTAGATGGCAGCGCATGCAGTGCACAAATTAAGTTGTTAGACACCCTGTAATTGCGCTCAGCTGTGAGCATAATAAACTTTAAATGTGTTAAAAAAGTTATTATTGTTTCTATACGAAACTCTTGCGAAAACAATTATGACGGCACCCTGTAAAATTTAGATGGGGCTTATAATATATAGAGATGCAGATATCCTGTATAAACTGTGTTTTTCTATCTCAACTTCTGAAATTAATTTATTTTACTTGTTTTTTATAATACATGTATTTTCTAAACTTTATTTATGCATTCTTTCTGATTAGTCCGAGTAATAAGTAGCTTTTCATTCAGATACCCTGTAGTATTTCGCTCTGAGAGAACAGACGGATCTTTCAACATAGATTCGTGAATATTCTATCTCTTTATAAGTGATTGGCATTCAATTGCTCAGTTTATCTGCTCTTCATACACGCACCCTATAAACTGTCGTCATGTTCTCTGCTCACTCAGCCACCCTGTATGTCGATTTTACTTTAATAAAATCATGATAAATTCATACGAATTCCACATATTCTAAATAATACCTACATACTCTTTACACTCTTTTCGCTTTTTGCACGCCTCAACGAACACCCTGTACTCGAGCTCAAATCAGGTGTGATGCGGCATGTAATGCTCCCCAAGCGCAAGCTGCGTGTCTAAACACTCACACACACACACACACACACAGACGTTGGCTATTTCGCCAGCACGCAATTCAATCGACCCCCCAACCCCAACAAAAAAAAGGAAAAGCAGCCAGCCCTTAACGCTTGTCGGCCCCCAGTGACAGCTCAGTTGCCCCAATCCTACCTAACCCACAAAAATCTGTCAGATACCACAAAAAAAAAAAAAAAAAAAAAAAACTGTTAGCAAAGCTTTCCACGTATTGTTAACGCATTTTATCGCCAACGCGTGGCTGATTGGATTCCAAAGGGGCGGACAAAACAACTGGGCGGCGTGTGTGTGTGTGGGTGGGGAAGGATGTATATGTGTCTGTGTGTGTGAGTGTGAGTGTGTGTTCGGCTGTGTATGGGGGTGGCTCGAGTTGAAGTTTGGGGTCGCATTCATTTCATTGCTTTTTGTGGGTCATTTTGTGTTGTGTTGCCTATCAATTTCAGGAGATATGAATACACACACACACACACACACACACACGCACACACACACATGCACAGTTTGTGAACTGTTTATTGATCAATTGGCTGGCTCTGTTGAGCAAAAAGTACAGACTCACGCTTAAGCGCAGCTTGGCGCTCCACTTGCCATCAACATTGCACTCATTCGTTCTCCCTCCCACTCCCACACGCATGCACTCTCCCGCGCACACTGGCTTGCTCTCCCTCTCTCACTCTCTCTCTCGGTTTGTCTGGCTGGGCCAACAGGTTTTGAAACAGGTCTCTCAGGTCTTGAATGCACGCATTCTCTCCCGCTCTCCCGCTCTCCCACTCTCTCACATTCTCTCTCTCGCTCTTGCTCTCTCTCTTGTCCCTCTGGGTGGCTGCTGCTGGGCGAGATCAGTCGCCGATATTGTTCACACATTTGCTTTAGCAGCCACTGCTGCTGCCCCTGCCTCTGCCTCTGCTCCTGCCTCTGCCGCTGTCGACGCAGCCTACCGACAGCGCAGTCGTGGCTTCTTGTTTGGCTGTGTTTACGTTGATTTTATCGCAGGCGTAGCGCGTTTCATTGTCTTAATTTGTGCGCTTGCTCTCTTGAAGCTTACTCTCTCTCTCTCTCTCTCTCTCTCTCTCGCTCATCTCTCTGTTTTGATCTATGGCGCTTTTCTAATGGCTGAGCTGCAACAGGTTTGCGGCTTGTCTCAAATGACAAATTGCCGCCCGACGCTGATCATCTGATGATCTGTCTTTGTCCCGCTCTCTAATTGGCAGCCACGCGCCGACTCGACTCGACTCGGCTCGACTGCGTGCAATTGCTAAGCGCTAGAGCGGCCAGAGAGGCAATGCCAGGCTGCGTTCCTTTAATCAGTTTTGACATCAATTTGAGTGGACGATTCCCTTTTAGCCGGCCATTCATCAGTCGCTGCTCCGGCTTCTGCTGCTGCTGCTTCTTATGCATGTCAGGCGGCGCGATTATCCACTTAAGTGCTGTCCACCCCAGGCGACAATTGTTGCTGTTGTCATTGTGTTGCTCTTCGCCGCATTGTAAATCATTGAATTCGCTGTGTGTTTTGACAGCCCGCCGAATGCTTAATAATATTTAACAATAATTGTCTGAAATTGACTCATAAATTATACGAGACGTTGCCATGTGTCAGATTTTCGTTCACTTTATGGATATAAATGCTCATTTTAACAATTGCAGCAGAGCGAGAGAGCGAGAGAGTGAGTGAGAGAGAGACTGCATAGAGCTTATGCGCTCTGATCATCCTTGAGCGAAATAAGAAAAAATGTTGGCGATGGCTTTTTGACAAGGCGCCGACATCTCGCACTCAGATTTGATTTCAATATTTCCATTCGCTGATTGATGGCAAAAATAAAAAACGAACGAGTTGAAATGCATCGAAGATTGATCCTACACAGATATTAGCATTGCGAGTGAGAGGGAGAGGAAGAGGGACAGTGAGAGGGAGAGAGAGAGAAGGAGAGAAGAACTATAGCTGATCAAACCATCCATCAAAGTGAGTTTTGCTAGATTCAGAGCAAGTGTATATGATGAATGATAGAAATATATGTATGTGTGTAAATAAATTTAATTTCCCAGAATTTGATCTACTTGTTAGCCAAAATTTGTATAGTTTGTATAAGCAGAAGTATATAAAAAATATGTATATAATTATAGAATACAATGAAATACAATGTCATGTTAGTAATTAGTAATTAAAATTATAAGTAAACAAAATAAAAAATAAAATAAATTATAAATAATAATAATAATAGTAAAATTCAATTTAATATATACATAAATATATAGTTAATAATAAATAATGATCAATTAACTAAATAAAATCTATTTAATTCTACAAGAATTCAAATTTCAGTTTATGCCAACCATACAGCACGATTTCGACAAAAATACAATAATAAATTCTATTTAAAGGCTAACGGACCAAATTTGGTATAAATTGCTTTTCGTAAAACCGAGTTCCATCGATCACTTTTTGAAATAATTGAGGGAAACAATGCGCTAACAAAAGCCAAACAACGTCAACCAAATGCCAAACAAGCATTCATAACAATTCTCAATGTGCAACAACAACAACAACGATAAACAATTCAGCCAAGTGTTTGTTATTATCAGCAAAAAGCGAGGAAAATGTAAATGACAAACGAGCGATGGCAATGCGAACGATTCAAGACGATTTGGCAATTTGTAAATTGGTTTCAGTTCGAAACTCCGAGGGCTAAACTAATTAACAGGTAAACTGCACGAGCTGCCCTCGCTGCCCGCCGAGTGGGCGTGGCCACATTATGCAAATGCTCGAGATGTCAAAAGTCAAACAGTTTAGCGCACATTAGGCCAAATGCCGGACACACGCCCACATGGCAACATTGTGTGGCGCCATCTAGCGGTCGCCATTGGCATTAAATATGCGATTTTTAATCAAGCAGCAAAAAGTTTGTTGCAAATGCCTGTAAATAAAATGGAAATAAATATATAACCAAATGTCCATTTGCGTGTGTGTGTGTGTGTGTGTGTGTAATATGTTAATGCGGTCAGCACTAAATCATAATTTGTCAACAATTTTATTATGCTAAATAATTTAGTTTTGTGTTTTGCGGTTGAAAGTTTCGACTATTCAATTGTTATGTTATACCCTGTAAATGCAGTGCATAGCAAGGGTAGTTTCGTTAACAATGTAGCTTAATATATATGTATATTTTTTTTTTATTTTTTATTTTTATTTTTATTATTATTTTTATATACCCGAAACATTTGTTTCAACTCTACATGATGTATGATTTAATTTGTTATATCCTGTAAATTGCTTGCATTATATGGGCATTTTTGAATTGAATATACCCTGGAATAGAGCATATTCCTTTTTCGCTGGGTATCTCTGTGTCGTCTCGCCGATGGCTCCAATTGCTTGGCTTTTCCATTTGGCTGGCTGCGAATCGTTTTTGTTCGACTTTATAAATTGTTGCTGTCAGATATGCGCTCATTAGCATTGAAAACGCATTCATTTAGCAGCCAGAGAATCGCAGCTGATGTGAGCTTAAGAAATTGCTCAACGCGATCGATTCGAAGAGGACAGAGAGAGCTGAACAAAAAGAGAAAATAATTTAATGAGAAGAGGAAAATCTTGGAAGCAAATTGCCAGAAATCGTAGACTATGTTATTCTGACACATTTCTCGCCTGTCACACAAGTAGAGTTAATAATAATACATGAATAGCATTTAGAACAATTCCGAGATGTATCTAAAAACAAACAAAGATGAAAAATCTATCTACGCAGCATCTCGAAATACCGCCAGAAATTGGGACACGTCAAAATATTTCAAATCAAAAGAACCTGAGACAATAAAGAACTAAAAATGAAAGCGTCGCGTTCCTCAATCTTATATCTATCTGTATACCAACGAGAGTATCTATCTCTCTATCTGTGTATCTCTGTATCTGTGTATCTTTCGCTTCGATGTATTTGTATCCGTGACCAATGCGCATTTTTCTAAATGATGGCATTATTAATATAGAGACAGTTTAACAATTTCACAGCTTCGAAACAAATCTTCACACAACGGTGACATTTTTTCTGTCTGCTCTCTTTGTTCCTCTTCACGATCTTCCACTAGTGCCATCTCACTCAGCTAAAAATATTTGAATGTTTGTTTAATTTCGTTGACAAATGCGTTCCATTTAGAGTTATGGCGCGTGTGATTTGCCATGCCACAGCGATTGATATAGAATCGCGTTGTTTTTATGATGGATTATAATCACAAATGAGGTATATTATGCTGTGTGTGTGTGTTTCTTTGCATATTTTAGCTATGAGTAAGGCAGTTGTTATTCGGGGAACTGTAGAATCAGTTATAAAACAAGTGTATATGGTAGATATCTTAGTTGAAGGTCATCTGGGAATAGATAAAATATATTATAATATTCAGATAGAGATTGCAATTCAATATGAGAGTAAGAATAAGAAATGAGAGAGACAGATTATCGATAGAGATATAGAAAAGCAATCAAAATGATAATGTTAATTAGAAACATAATTAGATTGAATTGCAGTTTGTAATCGCAAAAGATTCCCTTTAATACACAATTCACTATTTAATAAGTTTTTCACTCAAATTCCTCTAGACTCCAACTACTTCTGCCTTTCTCTAATAGTTTATTTATTGTAATATTTACAAACAAAACCATTTAATTATTACGCATTTCACAAGAGTTTAGCTTGGAATGCTATGTTGCCTGCTTCGGTCCATTAATAAATGAATTGGAAAGCTTTGCATTCTCTTGGGGCATTTATGTTGGCGAACTCAACCATTGAAATCTAAACAATAATCAAAGGCTTCGTTGTAAACCTTGTGCCACTTCAATTCCACATAAATCCTCAGTCAATATTTCAAATACAATAAATCGTTTGCAAATCGCAATTTTCAATCCGAAAATCACTTGGAAAATTCACTCCAGGCGGCATATTTAAAACATTTATTTATGCCCACGAGTGTGCATGTGTGTGTGTGTGTTTATTTTGTGTGCTTTATTCGAGTCTGACATTCAATGTCTAATTCATAATAGATTCATGTGCTATTCAACGCATTTAGACGAATTTCTGCCTCGGCATACACGGCGTATAAGTAATAATTTTTATTTGGCACTTGCTTGCCAATGAATGAATTGTTGTTGTTGTTGTTGTTGTTGTTCTTGCTGGCGTCATTTAATGGCTAACCAATACGACATGTTTATATTTAAGCTGATGTATCCATAGCCATGTAGCTAGAATATGTATGTATATATAGATTATTCTATATAGATCTATGTGCATGTAATTTTGTATAAAGTAGTATCTGTAGCTGTATAAATATATATCTATTGCTGTTCATATTCGTATCTGAATTTGTATGAAACTGCTTAACCAAACGTATTGCTATAAATATATACCCTGTAGTATTTACCTATGAATCTATATCTACATGGCATATATATCTTTTGCTATAGGGTGCATCTGCTTCCGTATGCCATTGGCTGTATCATTTACCTATATTTGTATCTGCATATCTCTACGCGGATCTGTATCTAGATACATTTCGTTATGTATCTGCTGATCTTTGTGCTAAATTTAATTTTGTAGCAAAAAAATGCGTGCGCTGCCTGTCGAGTCGTTTGCGGTAGCAAATTACGAGAAAATTAAATGTTGATTTAATTTTGAAAAGCAATTTTTCATTTTTAGCGTAGTCGGCGACGCAATTGACGTACGTATCTGTAGCTGTATCTGTAGCTGTTGCTCTAGCTGTATCTTTTGCATGCGCTCCCTTCTGCCTTACCTTCACTACCTCTGTCCCACACTCTCTCGGTCTCTCGCTCTCTCTGTCTCACGCTCTGGCTGTCTCTGTCTGTGTTTGTATTTGAATTACAATTTTGTTTCGCTTCGTTGTCGCTACGGCAATAAATTGCACTTTGCACGTCGTTGACGGGTTCGTTGCCAGCTGCAAAGCGACTAAAAAGCATTTATATATATATAATATATATATTTTCTATATACTATATGTATTTATATATATGTATAGGCATTCAGTTTAAATTTGTAATACTTTTATACTGTGCCCAGCACACAATTTGAGGTAACATTATGACCATATGTCGCAAATTGTTTTCGTCTTGAAATTTATTTAAAAAAATAAATAAAATAAAATAGAGAGAATCAAGTCAAGTTAAATGTGTATAAATCAGATATGTAGAAGAGTTAATTAGGGCAAAGTAGAAGCTGAAAGTAGAGATTATGTTGCAGAAGAGCCTCGCAGTTCCTAGGCTAGTCCAGTAAGACTTGACTTGGCCTTGACTTGACTTGCTAATTTAAATTAAATTAAATTAGAGCTCGTTGCACATCATATCAAAATGAATAAGTATATAAGTTGCTTAATATATTATTTAGTTAACTAACTAAATACTCAACTCTTGCTGCTGTTCACATTAAGGCTTAAGCTGCATTCGCTGCGAACCTTTGCATAAATTGCCCAAATGTGAATTGATTTGCTTTGCCAAACGATTCAGTTAAGGAATGTCAAGTGAATAAAAATGAAATGAATATATAAATTAATTCACTGCCTACTTCTAAGGGCAACGTTTAAGCAGCATTCGCTTTGAGCCAGGATTCGCCATTGACAATTTCAACTTAGCTTAACCTTTTTCTTTTTATAAATATTACAATATATGACAACATTTTGATATAGCAACTACATCACGAGTTTTACTCGCCCTCAGCTCTTTAATTATAAACTTTTTCTCAAGACAGCTTTAGTGCGAGTTCTAGCTTTAACATGGCGATCAAGCGGACCGCTTCGAGGCACTTCAAATTGTATTTTACCCATCGATTTGTTCAATTAGAAATTTCGAACTGGTTTGCGCTGCGTGGCTTCAGCTGCTACACAATTTATCTAGTTAGCCAGAACCGAAGCGAACGGTAAACAGATATTTCTCTTTACAATGAACTCTAGAAGTTGAAGCGCTGCTGATTTGTTCAGTTTTTTTTCTTCAAGTTTTTGTTTTCATTTCTTCTTTTTCTTTTAGCTGATCTATTGGCAAAGCACAGAAATTGTTTGCTTGGACAGCAACAACACGTCAAATTCGACACGCCCACCTGTGGCTGCTGCTGTTGTTGTTGCCGTTGCTGTTGGCGGCATCCGCACGGCCAAAGTCAAAGGCCAAAAAAGGCAACGGCAGCAGCAGCAGCAGCAGCAGCTAAAGTTGATCCATTGGCCGTTGCCCCACCGCATTTTGGCTTTAATCGGGTTTTTGGTAGAACTTGTCGGCGGGCCGGACTAATGCCAATTAGTGTTTGGCAGATCAAACGGCAACAAAAGCTAAAAAGATTTATGACACCCACTCAAAGGCGGCTCAAAAGGCGTAACGCTGGCAACATGTTGTGCTTAATTGGAAACATGTTGCGGGCAACATGTGTCCACAGGCCACAGGCGGCGAATGTTTAGCAATATGTGAACTACTGTAATTGTTTTTGTTGCTTGTTGTTGTTGCTTGTTGTTGTTTTTAATGGTTGTTGTTGCTGCTTGCTTGTTGTTGTAGTCAATTTGTCAGTCGCTCCATTTGGCCCAAAAATTCAGCGTCAGCTTAAAGTTCTTGAATGAAGCTCAACGGGAGTTGTTGCTGTTGCTGTTGCTGTTGCCGTTGTTGTTTTTGTTTTTGTTTTTGTTGTTGTTTTCTTACAATTTAAATTTGTTTGGGCTGCGTGTTGTTGTTATTGTTGCTGCTGCGTACAAACGCGCGAATTCTTCATTTAGCTTTTATATATTTTTTAATACCTTTTTTTTGTAAATTTTAAATTTTTATTTTAATTTTTTTCTCTGTTTTTTTTTTTTTTTTTTTTTTTTTTGCTTTGCCAGCAGCACAGAAGGTGTTTGTGTTGTTTGTTATCGTTGTTGTTGCTGGTTCTTGTTGTTGTTGTTGTTTTTCTCGCTTCTGGGTCATCGCTCTTAAAATATTTAAATTGTTGTTGCTCACCTTTTTGTTGTTGTTGCCGTTTTTTGCTGAAAGTTGTCTTTGGGCTTTTTTATGCCCCATCACATAGAAGACAGAGGCGAAAAAAATCACAAATATATATATATTTATATGTATGTATATATATATATTCGCATGTAAAAAATGAAAAGTACAAGCCACAGTTGTTTTTTTTTTTTTTTTTTTTTTGTTTCTGTCTTTCGCGTCCGTTGGTCGTTGATCCGAGTTTGATTTTCAACTGAATTTGTGGTTGACAGACTTCGCCGCGGATTATCAATGTCTATTTATAAAAGTTGTGTATGATGTAATAATTGAATGCTTCAAGATTGGGTACTTCTTCAAGATGTGCAAATTAAAGGCTTGAGAAGCTAAAGAATAAAGTTATAAGAGCTCAAGCTAAAGCTAAACTTATTTAAATTTGCTTGCGAATTGGGCAGCTCTTAACTAAATATAGGTTCAATGAATATGCATTGCTGAGATTACATTGAAGTTTTTTAGAACTTTTCTATATACATCTCTATATTCTTATATATTCTTAGGTGTAGCTGCTGCTTTTGCTTTCGCTTCGAAATAGTTTCGATTTCGTCAAACTTGGCAAATTTGTTCGCCTTACGCTTGGCTGCCGCAATTGATGCGGAAGCATTTGAATGCGGCATTGACTTCTTGGAAAAGCGATAAACTGCCGTATAGCACCTAGAAGAGCCCGGCAAGGCTGTGAAGGCAGACAACGGACTGGCAACAGGCTGGTTCCCCTATTGCAAGTGAATGCCATATATCATGCCATGGCTGAATTCGCCAAAATGCGTGCCCAGTTCATTAGGAGCACATGTAGGCAAGGGGCGTGGCAAATGGGAGGCTGGCAACAGAGACGGCGACAGCGACTGCCGCTGCCGCTGCTGCTGCTTGGCAACTACTTTGCACTTTGCCAGATACTTAACTTGCAGTTATTTACAAGTCATGCTTGCTGCGAATTCGCTAGAGTGTGCAGAGAGAGAGAGAGAGAGAGAGAGTGAGGGTGAGGGGGAAGGAGAGGGGGCGTAGAGTGGGGAGCAGGATTCATGCTGCTGTTGATGCTTCTGATGGGGTTGATGATGGTTGAGCAGCCAAAAAAAAAAGAAAAACAGAAACGAGAATGAAGAGAATCTGTTTTGTCAGCATCTTCCACCTATTTATATTCGCATTTATAAATAAACAACGTGAACGAGTTGTCGCTGTAATAAATATATTGCGACAAACAAACAGACAGGCGAACTGCGAGACAGCGAGACTCGGAGACTGGGAGACTGAGAGACTGAGAGAGATTGGACGATTGGGAGACGAGCAACAGACATGCACAAATATATTTATATTTAGCCAATTTTCAACGCTTGTTGACAAAACTGTCAACAAAATGCAATGCAAAGCGTAATAAAATTGTCCCAAGTAGCTGAAGCCAATTGAAGCAAAAGACGATGCTGACGCTGACGCAGACGCTGATGCTGACTCTGAAGCTGACGCTGACGAAGAGGAAGGCGAAGAGGAAGACGAAGACATGACGACACACAAACAAAGTTGCAACATGCGTGACAGCCGCAGGGAGGGGGCCGGCTGGCTGGGGGTGAGTAAAAGTGATTGTCAGATTACGTATTCGCATCGATAGACATGCAAGTGACAGCACGAGTCTTTAATCCTACACATATATATAGTATATATATAAATAAATGATAAACAGTTCGCATTCTACTATTATCTAGCTGGAAGAGTGAACTGGCCCACCTTGGCGCCGCTTCTAATGAAACGCCTTAAATCACTTTTGCTCTGGCTATTTATCTCAACTCGACTCGACTCTCGACCACTTGACACATTTGGCCAAAAGATCACTCACCTTGCCACACACAACAAATCTTCGCGCACAATAACAACAAATCTTGAACAGAGAAACAAAAAGTTCAAACTGAGCTAATAAATTTCAAGAACACACACACAGAGAGAGAGATGTATGTGTGTGTATATACAAATATTTGGCTGGCAACGAGCTCATAAATCTGTAAATAAATAAAATAAATTTTCGTATATATCAAAATGTATCAATAAAAATGCTCAACAAGTTTTATTTGCGTGGCCGCATAGAAAAATTTACATTTATCATAAAGCGATCAGTTGGCAGCGACTGCGACGGCGACAGCGACGCCAGCTGCGCTGTCCACTGCGCAGCTTGCTAATTTGGCGTGTTAATTGCCAAGTGGAAGAGAAACGAAATGAAACGAAACGAAACGAAATGAGATGAAATGAGCACTCGATCTGTCTCTCTCTCTCTCGCTCTCGCTCTCTGTGTTTGTGTTTGTTTCGCTCTCTTGATTTGGCTTGCTCATAAATTTGTTGTGCTTGATGGCAGAACGAAACGTTTAAGCCGCAAAAATGACAAACAACGAATTAACAAATTAATAAATTATATTTCTCTACGCCTTTTGGCGCCGTCAAATGATAATTTTTTTTTTTTTTTAGATAAATGTATGCAAATGTATGAGCGATGCCGGCGCGACTGAGTCTCTATGCAGTTCGCCTGCTGCCAAGTTGCCTTCTGCATATTAATTGCCAGCTTTAATTGGCCCCCTCACTATCAAATGGGGCGTGGCTAACAATGACGTCAACACGTTGCCGCCCACCAAACGGCAACGGCAACGGCAACGGCAGCCACAACAGCCGCGAATCAATTTGCAACGCCCGTCGCTGATTTTGATCAAGCTGCAAGACATGTTGAGCGAAAAACGTTTGTGCCACAATTTGTGGCACAGCCTGTGCACGCGGAAATCGCACACGGATGAGCTGCCCCAAAAAGAGAGAAAAAAAAGAGAGAAAATAAAACTAAATGCAAAAAAACAACTTGCACCTATCAAATATGCAACTTGAGGCATGTATCTGGCGATACATATGTATGGCTAATTTGCTGTCAATTGCCAAACATGTGTGTGCGCGTGTGTGTGTGTGAGTGTGTGTGTGTGTAATAACATAAATAAGCTGCCAGAGAGGAAAAAAAAACACACTCGCATCATTTGTAACCCACTGTGACGGTGCAATGATCTCCCTGTGTGTGCGTGTGTGTGTGTGTGTGTGTGTATGGCTGCATGCCAATAATAAATAGAAGCAACAACAATTATATGGCAATTGATGCAGTTGGCGTTTTTAAAGAGTCAACCAATAATTGTAATGGAAAAATTTAAGAAATTATGAGAAATGATTTCACATTTAAGCAGCGCAAAGCGAAAAATATATATATATATATATATATATAAATATATATGTAAATATATATATAAATTTAAGAATTTATATTCAATACTAAACTATAATATAATAAAGAGAACTTTACTAAAAGAGTAACTAGAAAATTTTGGAATATTTTTTTTATGGATATATTTAATAACAATCTGGTTTATATAAAAAAATTAGCTCAAGCAATTTTTTACTAAATTTTTATTTAATACATTTGTATTTCCTATGAAATAAAATTGTGATTTTCGCTTTTATTTATCTATGTTTAAATATATATATAAATACTTGGTAAATATTTGCTATTGAATTCATTTTATAAATTGTGGCAAAATGTTATTTTCATGCCTAACAATTATTGTTTATAAGGCTTTTTTTGTTACCGCAAAATCCTTTTGGCGCCTATTTAACATTTCAATTTATATAAGCAACGAAATTAAGCATACGCCATGTGTGCTACGCAATTCATTGAGCCGATTAAATATGGCCAAATACTGAATGAAATAATTGAGTTTATTGAATGAAAGTTGAAATACCCTAGATGCATATATTACAGTTAAAAATGTATGCTCTTGCATTTATATATATATATATTAGAAAAATATATATATAAAATGAGATTTAGCCTAAGCTTTGGCAGCTTGACTTTAGCTTCAGCTGAATTGTTTCTGATTGTTAAATTCGCCTCATCTCGATTGATTATTAGACGAAATATTGTGTTCATTAACGCAATCATTTATCAGCACTTCTATAAATGAGAGCAAAAGAGAGATAAAGAGAGAGAGAGAGAGAGAGAGAGAGAGAGAGAGAGAGAGAGAGTAAGGCTGAAGTATTGTATGTAATCAGTTCAGCACTTCAGCAACTTTACTCCATTAGAGTTAGCCCATTTCTATATGCTGCACAAAGTTTTTAATACGCCCTCGCAGTAGGCTTGCCAAATGGCAAATGGCAAACGGCAAATGGCAAAATGCAATTTCATTATCTAGCCATAATTTTTGCGCTGTTTTCCAAAATTTCAATTGCCTTCAAAATTTGCCAAGCAATCAATGCAAACGGCAATGTGCATCATAAAAATGGCAAAACTATTGCTGGTACACAAACACACACATACACACATATATATATATATATATATACATGCATTTTTACCTATAAATATATGTTCATTTGTAGATCAGGCTAAATATCTATCGTTGTATAGACGAGCGCATGTTCAATAAAATATCAGCTATACAGACACACACACACACACACACACACACTTGGGCATGGCAACAAATAGTCAAGTGGACACACACACACACACACACACACATGCATATAACAAACACACTTGAAATGCAATAATCATATTAAAATCAACATCAACTATGAGCAACAGAAAAAAATCTCACTAAAGGCAACAAAATAGTTCGTTTTTAAAGTTATTATTAGCCGCAAATGTGCGGCAATACAAACACACACAGACACAGCCACTAATACATATATACACACACATATAGATAAATATATAATATATATATACATTTTATATATGTTTGTAGTAGCGCGAGTACAATCAATATATTGTACATTGCTTATGCATAGCCTCTGTTTGTATCTATTTGTTTACACATATATATATATCTGTCTATATATATAATATATACAATACATGTATATATATATATATATATATATATATATATATATATATATATATATTTGCATTTTGTATAAATCATTTAAGCGGCCACAAAACAAAATCAAGTTGAAAATATTCAATGAACTACTTTTCTCTGTTTGCAAGTGGCTAAATGTATGCAATGTGTATAAAAATATATAAAATGATATACATACATACATATGCCATACACATACATATTAAGTACACATCGAACATACATATATATATATATATACACACACATACATGTATAAGTCTGTACCTATAATGTGTGTGAGGATAAATTTGTTGTTGTTGAGCAGCTGAAATATTTGCACACACCACAATGAAAATATAAACTGTGCAGAAATTGACAAACATCTCTCTAGATATATATATATATTTTTTAAATGAATAATAAATATATTAGAGGCAAACTAATAAAAGCTATAGATTATTGCCATATAAAATACGAAACTGAATAAACTGAATTGCAAGCGAATTTCCTTAATATTGATATTATTTGATATTTGTTAAGTGTTTAGTAGAAATGAATTAAGTTCTTGAATCAATCGAGAATTTCATGTATATTTTGAACTAGTTGTGAGTCAGTAGGGAACACCGTGTTAGATTGTTGTGAACTAGCTAGGGAATGAACTATGAGCTAGAAAATGAACTAACTTTAAATAACTTATGAATTACTTAAATGAAATGAAGCTGAACAAAGTTATTTAAACATTTAATATGAACTAGCTGTGAACCAGTTCGTAACTAATTTGGAACCATTTAAGGAGTCTTTAAAACTATCAAAATAACATCAGTCTCTGCACATTGACCATATAAAGTGCTGGCCTTCTGTATTGAATTGGCCAAGATTGAAAACAAAAAGCCAAAACAGAACAAGATTATTTTTATACAAATTCATCTAATACACACACACACACACACTCACACACACACACACATGCTTACACACATTGTGTATATCTTAATATTAATTTGGCATTTATAAATTTTGCAAAATTAAAATCGCAAATTTCAACAATTTCAGGCGTCAACGCAATGCCAAAGCAGCGCATCCCCGCCCAATACTCTACCTGCCCGCCCTGCCCATCCCCCTTGCCCATCACCCCAGCCAGCTCTGCCCACCCAACCATTTGCCTGCGCCTCGTTGCGCATACGCCGCGTTAGCCCGTCGCATATAAATTTGCGACTCAATCGACGTTGGTTGTTGTTGTTGCAGTTGTTGTTGCTGTTGGTAGTTGCTGTGGTCGCCTTTGAGGCGAGTGCCCCCGAGTGTGGCACATGCACACTGCGGTCTGCCCCTTTTTTTTTCCTTTTTGATTTTGGTCCAACCGCCTTCATTTGATATGCATTTAAATTGCCTCACCTCAGTCTTTCCCTGGACCTCAGCAACAATTTATGCTCTACGAGTGTGCGTGAGTGTGTGTGTGTGTGTGTGTGTGTGTTGTTTATTTTGCTTTTCTTAAAAATAAGTTTTTAATTGCCAGCCGACGCGACAGAGGCAGCGGCAGCGGCAGAGGCCGAATCCGAGGCAGATTATTCGCCAAATAATTTGGCTCTTGAGGCAGAAAATGAACAACAAAAACTGATCGCAAAATTTTGCAGCTTGAGCGAAAATCGTTCTGTTGGCTAAACAGCGCAGTGGCAGGCAATGTTGTTGTTGTTGTTGTTGTTCTCTTTGTGGCATGCCATGTGGCGCAGCTAATCAGAGAGGCCACCCCGCTACCTCCTGCTCCCCTGCCTGCCTGCCCCAACGCCGCCCTATGCGAATAGTTGGCAAAATAAATTATTGAAATGAGCAGCGCTGAAATTAAACAGGTTGGTTGCACAGAGAGAGAGAGAGAGAGGGAGAGAGTAGGGTTGGGAGAGGGAGAGAGCAATGTAGGTGGGCGCTTGGGTGGTTCCGTTCAGTGTGTGGTGTGCGGTGTCTGTTTATTTGTCTGATTTTTGCTGAACGCTCATAATTTGTATATTTGCGATTTTCAATTAAGCAGTCGCAGTCGCAGTCGCAGTTGCCGTCCCAGCTGCAGCTGATGTCGACTGCGACAGGGCGGTGACATATGCGCCACAAATATGCCACATGGCCAGAGAGTCCATTGAATGCAAGTTATTGAAATTTATTAATAGATAGCCACCCACGCGAGAGATGGCTGCAATGCGGGCCCTCGAGTTGACTCGATTCGAGCTGACTTGATTTTGAACAACACCCCACCTCGCCCCACCCCTACCTCTCCCGATCGGCCACGCCTCTGCTCAATAATTTACAATTATTTCAAGGACACTTTGCATAGGCTCGTCTGTGGTTTATTACGAAACGGGTTTCGCTGTCCGAAAACCCATCTGAACCACTTGTCCTGCCTGGCCATGCCTAAATGACTGCAGCTCTGAGGCTCTGTGGCATGTGGCATGTGGCATGTCTAGTGGCGTTCATCTTGCGCTCGCACCACGCAATCTTCTTGTTGCCGTGCATTAAGTGAAAAATTGCAATTTTAACGCCCGCGTTAATTTACAGCCACACAGCTAAAGAGAGTTAAAGATACAGATGCAGTTCCAGTTGCTGCTGCTGCTTGGCAGAAGTATCTAGTGGCAAGAAGTATCTTTGTTTTTTTTTTTGGCGGCTGTGCTTGAGGTGTTGCTGTTGTTCCCGTTGCCGTTGTTCCTGTTGTTATTGTCAATGCTGCTACTCCTGCAGTTGTTCTTGCCGAAGGCTTAAAAAGTCGGAAAGAGTCGACAACTGTTGTTGTTGCTGTTGCAAATGTTGCCATTGCTATTGCTGTTGCTACTGTTGTAGTTGTTGCTGATGTTGCTGCTGTGGTGTTGCTATACCCGCATGCGTAAAGAGTCAGCAACTGTTGCTGCTGTTACTGTTGCTGCTGCTGCTGCTGCTGCTTCTCCTGCTGACCGACCTGAAGGTAAACCAGTGCGTTGTCATTGTTGTTGTTGGCATTGCTGTTGCTGTTGTTGCTTGCACTGCTGCTGGTATCGAGCCTCTGCTCTGAGTGCGTTGTCATTGCCAAGGCTTTGCCTGCATGTCCCTCTGTCCCTCTGTCCCTCTGTCCCTCTGTCTTGCTCGCCTGCCTGCCTGGCCTGTTGGCCCTGACATTGGCGCGCGTCCTCGGTTCGTTCGGTTCTATCGCATAACATTCTTTATAATTTGTTAACTTGCTATGCATAAAACTCGAGTGCGGATTTATGACTTGACGCGAAATTGATCGCGACTGATCGAGTGAAGGCTTCCGTGAAGACGAAGCCTTACCAAGACACTCGAAAAAAAAAAGAAATAAGAGAAAAACGAGAGAATATAAATAAAATAAGAACAGCGCAGCTACAACGACAACAAATAAGAAATAAGGGAGAGCCACAGGCCACGGCAAATGAGACGAGGGCTTTGCAGAGGATCGCTGGCTGATCGGGCCAAGTATCTTTGGCAGTGGCTCTGGCTTTAGCTTTGGCTCCACTCGTATTGAATTCCAATGTCAAAATCGCAGCGCATGATTCAATGCCAAGCCAAGGTGGTCAGGCCCTATATCGTATTCGATCCTGCTTCACATTCTGCAGGTGGAGACAGTTTTTTCTGTTTTTTTTTTCTCTGCTTCTCTCTGTTTTGGATTGGGACTGGGGGCTTCTTGGACCGGAAGCATGCAAGTGGCGCCAGACGCATTTATGTGGATGATGCTGCTTCTTGCGCTTTTTGTGCGGTTTCAACCCAAATCTTAAGGGATTAATATATATCAGATGAAGAGATGGCATCAAGCTGCCAATATTTCAATTGTTCAACTAGCTAGAAGAATGTGATATGAATATGAAGATAAATATATAGATAGATGTATATATAGAAAGATATATCAGATATATGCATTATTATATTATATATAAAGCATTTAGAGGTTGATTTGTGTATATTTATTCTCAATGCCTTCCATATTTAGTCAATCGATCGATCTATCTTTGATCGATGTTTATTATCATTTCTCAAATTTCATTAATTTTTAACAAAAACTTTATATTTAACAAGATCTTTTTCTATCTCTACCTCTCTCCCTCTCTCCCTCTCTCTTGAAATTTCCATTTAAATATTATGTTTATGGCATTCACATCTCACTATCTCTGTTACGATTATGGACATAACTTTTATAGAGGTAATCATTGTTTGTTTTTTATGATGCCATCTAAATAAATCATTTAGACAATTTCCATTGACAGCTCGTAAGAACAGAGCTTTATACTTCGTTTACAAGCTCTCGCTGGCTCTATAAAACTATATGGCTGCCAATTCGGTATCAGATTCCCCCAGTTGGCGTTGCCTAAATGACAATTTGTGGTCGGCTTTATATGCGATCGAGCCAGTTGTGTAAACAGCTAACCGATTGGCAATTAAATGTTTATGTTGTTTCTCACACTTCGAATGCAATTTGAGATATTTTTGCTGTTGATCGAAATCGAAATAAGATTCAAGAAAGTGTATATCTTGTAGCCAGAAACCGAGACAGATAATTTCGTATCATTCGAGTGGCCATAAATGGCGCGTGCAGCATTAACCGTTATGTCAACTCAAAATTTAACTGATTTATAGCTTTGATCCGAAAGAAGGGGTCTGCTTACAAGCCTCAAAAAAGACCAAAAGCCGTTAAAATCTGGAATATAAATTAAACAAAGATGCCAAAGACAAAGGCGATAAAAGTACACCAAATACATAAGAAACAAACTGCAAAAGCAAATGATGTACATATATAAATATATGTATGTATATATATGCTTGATATATATGTACATGGTCGGTAGCTGTGTGTACATAAGCAGGCAGCCAGACGCAGAGCTGGGCTAATTTAAGCGAGGACAACACCTCAACTCATATTTAAGGCCAGCTAAATCAGTGTCTATACAAGACTGTGTGTGTGTGTGTGTGTGTGTGTGTGTGTGTGTGTGTGTGTTTGTGTGTAACTTCCAGTCGCGTCCAAAGTCACCCAAAGCGATGTGGATGACGCTGACGTCGTCACCGTCGCCGACGCTGTTGTCTGTGTCTGTGCCTGTGCCTGCTTTGGTTTTGTCTTTGTGTCTGGGCCGCAGCGCAATAAAAAAGAACAGAAAAGAAAAAATAAAAAATTAAACACATAAGTAACGAAAAAAATACAATAAAATTATAAAAAAAAAAAGGAAAACATAAGAAGAAGAAGCAACAGCAGCAACCAAATCGATGCAGCAGCCGGCAAAAAGAATCGCAGTGCAAAGCGTGGACGCAGAGGAGCAGAGCGACGACAGCGGGGCGTATGAGTGATATCAGAGAGAGCGAGAGATGCTGAGGGAGAGGGAGATGGCAAGCTTGAGCATGAAAGACACTGAGCACAAACACACACACACACATACATACACACATGCACAAAGCACAGGCAAGGGCATTGGTGCAGTGCAGCGAAATTAAGAAACCAACAAATTCATCCAGAAAAGTAGTCAATAAAGTGTCGACAATGCGCACAACAACAGCAACAGCAACAGGAAGACGACGCAGCGACAACAACAAACAGCGAGAACAAAACCAACAGCAGAGCCGACAACAGCGACGACCACAGCGAAACCGTCAAAAAGCAGCAGGCAGGCGATGCCATAAGGCAAGACCCAGACCGAGAAGAGGTTGTCCGATGTCGGTCGCAGCTTTTGCAAGTTCGTGTTGGAGTTCGACTTCGGCTGTGCGAGTTCGGACTCTGACTCGGGCTCGGGTTCGTCTACGCATTCCACGGCGAGAGGGCGACGCAGCGAGAGAGAAACGTGCAAACTGGCCACCGTCGACTCGAGTCGCGGCGAGCTGAGACGTGGCGAGGCAAGGCGAGGTGAGCAGAGCTGAGCTCAACCCGCCGCAAAATCAATTGAGCGATCAAGTGTCTTGAGGCGAAACAGAAGGTGGAATAAATAAAACAATAACGATGATAATGAAGTTAAAGTGAATTTTGATGAATATGCCGACGAGGCGTGGCCCAAAGAACGCCAAACACAAGCACAAGCACACGAAAAGTGGACAGTCCACAATAGGGAGTTACCCAGTGCCCAGTTCCCTGTTCCCTGTGCCCAGTTGCCAATTGGCAGCGGCCAACTGCTCCGGACATCCGGGCAACTGCTTGGCCACTCGAGACATCAAAACGCGCAGACTGCAGCGTGGATCATTGCAATTTGTTAAACAGCAGGCACAGTAAACAAAGAATAGTTTTAAATATATACATTGAACATAAGCGAATCAGAGAACCAGCGAAGAACTAGCGTTGCGGTTCATGGTTTCCATAAGTCAAGCATTCAGCTGAGCTTTGACTTTCTTTTGATTGGCAATGCAATATAATGGATCATGGTTTATGGAACTGGCTCACCGTGGATCTCTCATGTAAAATATATAGAATTATAATTTAACAATCTTCTAGTCCGCAGTTCAATTGAGCTAGTATTCCCCATGATGAGCCGGTTCAGCACAGTTCATTGGCAATACTCAAATGGATCGACCTTTTTATAGCACAACAATAAAAACAACAAGATGTGCCATAAAAACTTTCTTTGATAACATTAGCAGCTAGTGGAGTGGAGAGGGCGTGGTGTGAGCGGGCGTGGCAACGAGGTGAAAATGGCAGCTGTAGAAGTTTTTCTTTCTGTAATTTGAAAAGTCGACGGAGACAGCGTTAAATTTTCAATAGCCCCGCACATGGGAAAGTGTCAAAAAGTTTGTGCACGACAAGTTTTTTATTGTACAACAACAGCAACATCAGAAATCGTTGTTATTGTTGTTGTTGTTTTTGTTGTTGCTAAACTAACTGCATATTTATAGCTCGAATAGAGTAGATTATTTGGGAGGTCTGTCGGCAGAGCTGCTTAAAATATTTTAATGAAAATTGTTATCAAACTTTTATTACTCTGACATTATATTTCGAGTATTTATAGGATATTAAATATGCTATACCACGATTTTCTTTTGCATTTGCAGGGTATTTTATGAAATTTCTAGGAAATACCTCATTTAAATGATATCACACAGCTTAGGCGCTTATATAAACGATATAATTAATTATAGGGTATAATAGAGTTTATATGCAAATAATAAGAAATATGTTATTTATAAGGCTTATAGGCTTTAGTAGTGTCTTTCGTAATTCATAGGGTATTCAATAGTTCATACGATTGTTTCAATAAAATAAATTACATAGATTTTCTTTTCTAGGGTATTTCATGGCTCGTAAGCTTTTACTTGGATGTTGTTCCTGTTCTGTTGGCTGCTTAGACAACATTCAAAGTTCACTTGGCGCATCCTTCTATATGAATGGGGCTGACGGGAAGGGTGGGCGTGGCTGCGAGGCGTATGACTTGTGACAACTTTCAAAGCTTCGAGGTCACCAAATGCACCGAGTCTTGGCTAAAGGAGAGGGCGGGACAGCAGCGCAGCAACAGTAAAAGAGGCAGAACAAGTGCAAAAACTGAAGGCATGCCACGATTATACGACATACCATATATACAGTACATATGTATGTATGTATGTGTACTAATGTGTGTGCGCTTGTGTATGTGTGTGTGTGTGTGTGAGTGTGTATAAGAGGAGTTTGATATTTCCTTTTATTGAAAATGCACTTTGGTGCCATGTAAACTTTGCAATCAAAGTCAACGGCAAAGCAGAGCGAAACGAAGGACAGAGACTGAGAGAAAGAGAAGGCAAGAGCGAATGAGGTAGAAAGAGGTGGAGCAGAAGCTAGCTAAAAGGTTGCATCTGGCAATGGACTTGGCTCTGGGGCTGGTGGGTCTCTGCCACCTCTAACGATATAATGGCAACGACCATGGCCAGACATTAGAAGCGACTGAAACTGCTGCAATTGTTGTTGTTGTTGTTGTATTTGTTGCTGCTGCTGCTGCTGCTGCTGCTGCTGTAGTTACAGAGACAGACACATAAATAGAAGCACCCTGACCATTACGTGGCTGGCAGTTTTGCGTTTTTGGCCTGGCTTCCTATTTTTAGTTTGCATTCCAAAACGGCGTCGCCTTGCACCTACCTGCTCCTACCTGTTCTCACTGTAACTCGTTTTCGTTTTATGACTGTACTGTTGATGTTGCTGCTGCAGTTGCTGCTGCTGTTGCTGCTGTTGCTGCTGTTGCTGTGGTCCTTGTCAACGTATGCCGCTTATTGCGATTGCCTCGATCAATGCTGGGATTTGTTATGGCTGGCCATGACGTGCTCTCTCCTACTCTCCCTCTCTCTCTCTCTCTCTCTCTTCCGATGTTAGCTGTCACTGGCTGCTACTGTAAATGCAATGCAATAGCAGACACCCACCCACCCCCAGAACTCAAAACTCATTGAGTTTGGCTTTTGTTCAAGCTCTCGGCTCCTCCTGCTGCCAGCCTGGTGAGAAAATTGTGTTGTGTTGTGGCATTTTTTGGTTGCGAAGGGTCGCCTCGCTACACACACACACACACACACACACGCACACATGCACACTCAAAACTGTTGCCTACTCTCTCTCACTCTATCTGCTTCTACTTGACTGTTGGCGCATTAGCTGGCAACCAAAGCCAGACTCAGCTCTACTTCCAGCCATATTGCCGGTGCCTCTCCTGCCACTGCTGCTGTTGTTGTTGTTGTTTGCATTTTACCTGCAACGTCGCTTCGCATAAAATGCAATGAACTCGCAATCGGTACTGTAAAGGATGTGCTTGTGTGTGTGTGTGAGTGTTTGGCTGTGTGCTCCCCAGTCGCTGCGCATTTTTCCCTATTTTCCGTCTATTTGGCTTTATTTAGACCACACGACTCCCGCACGTCCAAACTGAATCCTGAATGTTGTCCCTTAGCCAGCCACCAAATGCATTTCCATTTAACATGCCAACATTCGAGGGCAATGCGTGGAAAGTTGAAAGCAGGAGCAGCGGCGAGTGGAGCAGGAGGAGGAGGTAGGCAGCAGCATTAGCAGGAGAAGGAGTAGAAGCAGAGTTAGGGACAGGCGCTTTAGCTGGTTGTTAGTTGGGGGAGTTTTGTCTGCCGCCCACTACTCTGAACTTCCACTGCACAACAGCAACAACAGCAACAACAGCAGCAACAGCAACAACAGCAGCAACAGCAGCAACAGCAGCAACAACAAATGGCAACCACTTGCAATTGAATTGTTTTTTGGCTGTGCAACAGTTTTATGCAACAATGCAGTCAACTTTAATTGAATTGGAATTTAAATGTATTTACTTATTTCACTGATGTACTTCCTGGTTTTTAGTATATTTAGTTGTTATTTTTAGCTGTATTTGTTTGAATTATAGCTGATGCATAGGGCTGGAAAAACACTTAAACAATAAGTGCTGTGCAACTGTGTTAATTGATGTGAGTTAACTAATTGCAGGCATGTTGTCAAAGAGTAAATAGATTTATAGTTTAAATCAGTGTTGATTAACAGTAGTATTTGCTTTTTAACTTTTCGCCAGAGTTGCTTGCTAACTGGCAACTTCTGTGTGGACATTTTGAGCCAGTGTTGGCAAACTAAGCAAGCAGCAACTAGCTTATAAACATTTGGCCAGAGTTGATTACCAGTAAGTAGATTGCTGTAGTTGATAAATAAATAAACTTCTAGATTAGCTTTAGTAGCCAGTGTTAGGTAATACTTTTCAGATTTACAGTAGTAGCCAGTGCTGGGTAACAGCGAAATACTTTTCAGTATAATCTAGTGTTGCTTAACAAGAACCGAACTGGAAAGTTTATTTAAACTCTATGATTTACTATATTTGCAATTCACAGCCAAACACTATTCAACACAATTCATTGCTGTGTGCTTTACGTAGAGTATACAGAGCTACATTATATATGTAACACTATAATTTAAAATTTTTAAAAATATTTATCACCTAGTTTTAGTTTTTTTTTTTTTTGTTGCTTTTGTAAGCGACAATTACTTTTTTCATATACCCGAAATTTACAAGCAGCTGTGCAAATGTGGTTAAAAACTAAGCGAAACTATAATGAAATATTATACAAATGTGTGTTGTATATTGTTATTGTTGCTGTCGTTGTTGTAGTTGTTGTTGTTGTTGTATATACATTGGAAAGTTGCTGCTGTGCGAGCTGCGTCCGCATAGCCCGACTGCGCTTCTCCAGCGGCTGGCTGTCTGTCACCTCTCTTGCGCACTGCCCCAACGTAGCCTCAGTAGCCCCCTCTCCACCTCCCCTCCTCCCACCGCGCTTAGCTTTTTTTGTGTTGAGCAGCGCGGGCGGCTTCGGCGGCTGCCTTTTGAATGATGCTTTGGTTTCATAACTAACCATTTTTTTGTCTTTCTTTCTCAGTTCCCATTTCTCGGCTCGCCAGCTCCCACCCCCCCCACGACCGCCTGCTCCACTGTGTGGCATGTTGCAAGTGTAGAGGTAAAGGTAATGTTTACCATTTCCGCTTGTCGCTTCGTCAGACGTCGGCGTGGGTACAATGAAATTTTGGAACGTGAACGTGAACCGAAAGACGAGTCGCGCAGTTTGAACTTTTTTTTTCTATTTCTTTTCCTATTTTTGTAGTTGGGTACGCGTTATATGAGATGCATGTCAACTTTTTGGTAGCTGCCACTGAAATTCATTTACCTAACGGGTTTTTATTATATTTTTTGCTCGTTTTTTTTTTGTGTTTAGTTTTATTTTCTTGGCTTTTTACGAAATGCGTGCCAAGGAAATAGAAAGTACATAGAGCATGAGGGCGATAATAAGAAAACTTTAAAGCTGTAAAAGCCAAAATACAGCTAGAAATTGGCATTATATGGGAAGATGTACAGATAAATGGGGAGATTGGGAAAGGAGATATCTAGAAATTGCTATGAGATAACGAGATTTGTTGGAGATTGCATGAGGAAGAGGAGAATCAACTGCGAGTTTGACTTATATAGAAATATAATAAGAAGCGTGGATGGGTAAAGGCTGAACAGGAAATATCTAGAAGTTTGCCTTAGTAAGGAAAAAAAAATTTGCCTTACATTCATATTTTTACTAAAACACTTTAGAAGATTTAAGAAACCATTTGAATATTACATAATAAAATATCTACATATGTAATAAAATATATATATGTACATACATTATTGCTCGCCCCAACTTAAGATTAAAAACTATCTATCAACATGTAAAATATAGCTATAGAGTTGCCTAAGGTCTTTTGTTTTGACTTAGGCTTAACTAAAGCGAGCTTAAAGCAGCTTTAGAGTTGCAGCAAGTATGCTAGCGATTGATTGCAGTTGCAACAGCAATGGCAGCAGCAACAGCAGCAACAACAACACTTTTTGTGCTATTGCTAATTGTATCAAATTTTCATTTTGATTTAGATACAGATTACATACTCTAAGAGTTAGCTAGATGCTGTTGCTGTTGTTATTAGAGCGAATGTTGTTGCTTGCATTGCTAGCGGCAGCAGCAACCTGCAATCATTGCAGTCAGAGTTGGAGTTAGTTCGTCAGCAACAACTCTGTTGGCCTCATTATGTTCAAACATATTTCATATGCCAGCAACAACAACAACAACAACTACAACAACAGCAGCAGCAGCTTTGCTACGTTTTTGCTTGCAGTCGTTGTTGTTGTTGTTGTTTTTGTTGCTGTTGTTGCTGCTGCCTCAGCAATCGCTTGACGGTTGCTGCTGTTGTTGTCATAACTGTGTTTTGTTGTGCTCAGACTTTGGTTGCTGTTGCTGTCCGGTGAAAGTAATCATCAACAACATTAAGCGAGGTAAACAAACTATAGACATACACACACACACACACATAAAGAGGAGTAGAAATAAAAGAGTAGCAGAAATAGAAAGAAAAATAAAAGAGTTACACTCGCCAAAAGACTATTTGAGGCTGTGAGCTGGGCCGAGGCGAGTCGAGTCGAGTCTTTGACCAGAGCCATAGACAGAACGCGGCCCTCTTCTGTCTGTGCTAGGGAATTCCAGCAGTTGCAGCCGCCACCTCCCTCTCCTGTGGCCTGCGCCCTGCGCCCTGTCCCCTGCTGGAAAGGTTGAAGAACCACAAAGAGATACGATTATGATGATTTCTAATTGAAAAACTCAGCAGCGCGCTTAAATGTGTCCAGCAGTGGAGGCAGAGCAAACGAAGACGTTGGAGTACAAAGAAACAACAAAACTAAAGAGGAGAAAAGACAGAGAGCGAGGGAGAGAGAATGTAAAAAAAAAAAAAAATGAAACGAAATTTCATTAAAACGTTTGCACAAATAAAATAAGTGCTGCAAAAAGCAAAGCAAAAAAAAAAAAAAAAGAGTAGCAAAAGCAGCAAAGGCAACAACAGCGACAGCAAAAGAAACTGAAACGAGGTCAACTGAGGTCAACACATTTTATGTACCGAACCCGAACTACTTCATACTCTACTAAATATTTGTATGACGACGACGCCGACGACGGCGACAGCAGCGACGCTGGCAGAGATTCAGATTCAGTTATGGCGCGCTTACGTGTGTGTGTGTGTGTGTGTGTGTGCGAGAGAGGGAACTGCAGTCAGCTTTGGGCTTCGAAGTCAGCGTCGCTCGCATGCATAAGCCGAGGGCAGGGCAGGGCTCGGCTCGGGTAGCGAGTAGCGGGTAGCGGGCTGCAGCAACTAAATCAAACAAAAGGCAAACAGCAAAAAAAAAACAGAAAAGTGGAGCGAAAAGGCGACGGGGCGACAACGCGTTTGGGGAGCGTTCGCTGCGCTTCAATTGAGTTTTACATACATAGATTTCAGCTTTAGACTTGTAGTAGTTGCTGTTTGCTGTTTGCAGTTTGTTGTTGTTGTTGTTGTCGTTGCTGATGTTGATTTGATTTCCAACTATTTGAGGGCAGCAACGGCGACAAAATGGACACAGCAACAACAACAACAAACAACGCAAAAAACTCGTTCGCTGCGACGCGCATTGACTAACTGAATTGTTGTTGTTGTTGTTGTTGTTGTTGTTCTGAATTCGCCTCATGACTTGGCAAATGCGCTCGCCAACATTATCGTCTTGACCATCTCGTGAACTTCATTTGCAAACGTTTCGAGCAACATTTGTGTGGCTTACATGTGGGCTGGGCGCTGCAGAGGGGGACGATCGCCGTGGAGTGCAGAGCGACGGCTGCTGCTGCTGGGCAACCAACATAATTCATTTGTATTGCTGCTGCTGCTGCTGCTGCTGCTGCTGTTGTTGGCACAGCAAGTGTTGCCAACTTTATGGCATTTACAAATACAATTACATTAACAGTTGAGTTACTATGCTGTTGTTGTTGTTGTTGTTGTTGTCTTCTTTGGCATTAGCTTTGCCGTTACTTTTGCAATTGCCGCGCTGCTAGAGATGAGCGCTCAGAGCTAACTGTTGGCCAAGTGCGCAACTAATTTGCATTTGTTGGGCATCTTCAATGGCTGGCTGCTGACTGCCTCTGCCTCCACTGCTGCTGCTGCTGCGAAAGCCCGCTAAACGCAATTCAATGGCCAACAATAACAATTCGGACAGTTAAGCTGTTACGCTAGAAAGATTTTCAGTTACTATGCCCTGCCAAGTACTTGAAGCTTATTTGTAGAATGCTTACATAATATAAGCGGAAACAATCGAAAAGGCTTTTCAATATAAGAGAAAGAGAGAAAGAGAGAAAGAGAGAGAGAGAGAGAGAGAGAAGTGGGGGAAAGAGAATGGCACAGAATTAGTTCCCGACTTTAATTTGCATAAACATATTTTTTATGATATTATAATATGAAGAGTTACTGAAATTAAATTAATCTAAAATATATTTCCCATGAACAAACTTTAACTTAGTTCTGCATTTCTTTTTCCTATAAATATACCCTTTATATAGTAAGTCATAATGAAAATCAACAATCTTAACCAATCAATTTCTATAGCCGTTCAATCTAAACACACTCGAGTTCGGGTTATTATGTGTGAGTTGGTCGTTCAAGTGCGGCGGCAGCTGATGCTCGAGGCTCCCCAACTGCACAATTATTGACACGTGCGCGCCTCCACATTGAGAAGGAACAAATGTCCTGGCCACAGATGCATTTCCGGCGAATTCAGCTGTTGGTCCTCGATCCTTGAGTCGAGTCGGGTCTGCGCTGCCTGCTGTTTGTTGTCGATATTATCTGCAATTAAATACTCAATGCACAAAGCGGCGAGCGGGACAAAACAAGTAAAAATTTCAATAACTAAAAACGCACATGTCCTGCGGCCGGCACATCACCAATGATCATCATAATCATCATAATGATGTGTCGATGATGATGATGACGTTCGAGCAGATGTTACAGTGACTCGCACAAAAAACTGTTGGAGCGCGTCCTTTTCCAATGTCCTGCGCCCCTTATTTTTCTTGTTGTTGTTTCTTGCTTTTTGTGTTTTTTTTTTTCTTTTTCGTTCTTGGCTGCCTACACGCTGCGCCTGCGTCCTTCGTCCTGCGCAGTTTGTCTCTTGCTTTTTTTTTTCAACATTGTTTTTCTTGCTTCTTTTTTTGGGGGGCAAACGCTACACATGCCCCGAAAATTATCCCCTAAATGCCGCTTGTCAATTGGCAAGAAGCTTCCTGCACAGTTTGCGGCTCATCAGTGTCATGGCTAGGGTAACTAAGTACACTGAAGTAAATTTGAGAGTTGATTAGAAAAGTGTAAAACTATTATTATATACAGCTGCGAAAAAAAAAATAGCACCACTTTGAATTTCAAAGTTTAAGAAGTTCTCCTGGCTACATTTATCAGTGGATTGTTTTGCAGATTACTTTTATTGAAGCAAAAAACTATTAGCTATTACTACAAAAAAGAATTTTCATGAAAATATTCAACGTTTTTATGTAATTCCAAAAATTCTGAAAAAAGTCGAAAAATCGACGAAAAAAATAATAGCACCACTTTGTCATTTTGCGCTAAAAATTATTAAAAAAATAAAAATAAGTTACAAACTTTATTTTATAGTTAATAATAAGTGAAAATAATAATATTCCTTAAGTTTAGTATTTAGTTGTGTTGCTCTAATTGGAAATTATGGCTGCACAACGCCTAGCCATGGAATCAACCATGTCCTGGCATTGTATAAGGAGAATTTGAGCCCAGGACTCAAAAACGACTTCCCAAATCATCTTTATAATAGTTGAATTACATTCAGAAACTATTTTTTTGTCATCCACCCACAAGTTTCCCATTGGATTTAGGTCCGGCGACTGTGCAGGCCACTCCATAACGTTGATTGAATTCTCCTGGAACCATTCCTTCGCTTTCTTACTGCTGGGTTTGGGATCATAATCTTGCTGGAAGACCCATTTTAGTAGCATATTGTATTCTACGTAGGGCAGCATCAATTTTTTCCAATATATCAACATAAACATGTTGGTCCATTATGGGTTTGGTACAGTGAATGGGGCCGACACCATAGTAAGAAAAGCGACCCCATACCATTACACTTGATCCTCCATATTAAATGGATTTATTGTATGTCTAGGGTTGAATTCTGACTTCTGTGGACATCTCATGTAGGACCTCTATCATTTTCCACCAAACATGACCACCTTGCTTTCATCAGTCCTAAGTATGCTTCTCCATTCCTGTTTAAACCAATTTTTGTTTTCCTTTGCGAACGTCACCCGTTTGGCAATGTGTTTTATATTCAAATATGGTACTTTTTTTGGACGGCGGGCATTCAAATAGTGATGTTGTGAATATGTCCATACTGTTTGGTCCATTGCTGATAAGTTTAGGTCCTTTTTCAGTTGAGTAGCCAATTTAAAGGATCCTTTTTACTCTCGCGAATGTGTCAAATGACGTGATGTTGGATCAGGGCTCGCCGTCCGATCGAAAACTTGTGGGTGGATGACAAAAAAATAGTTTCTGAATGTAATTCAACTATTATAAAGATGATTTGGGAAGTCGTTCTTGAGTCCTGGGCTCAAATTCTCCTTATACGATGCCAGGACATGGTTGATTCCATGGCTAGGCGTTGTGCAGCCATAATTTCCAATTGGGGCAACACAACTAAACACTAAACTTAAGGAATATTATTATTTTCACTTATTATTAACTATAAAATAAAGTTTGTAACTTATTTTTATTTTTTTAATAATTTTTATCGCAAAATGACAAAGTGGTGCTATTATTTTTTTCGTCGATTTTTCGACTTTTTTCAGCATTTTTTGAATTACATAAAAACGTTGAATATTTTGATGAAAATTCTTTTTTGTAGTAATAGTTAATAGTTTTATGCTTCAATAAAAGTAATCAGCAAAACAATCCACTGATAAATGTAGCCAGGAGAACTTCTTAAATTTTGAAATTCAAAGTGGTGCTATTTTTTTTTTCGCAGCTGTATATTTACTAACAATTTTCTCTGGCTGCATTAAAAAAATCTATATTATCAAATTTTAATTTGAAGGTATTTAAGTACACTTGCCAGTTCTTTCGCTCAGTGTACACTCAGCAGCATTTGAAACTATTTAAGCTACCATATTCTTTCTCTGCGTGTATTTAGGTGCAACCCCTATATCGAAAACACAAAAGACTGCACAGATACCGCAGAGTCTCTCTACTAATTGGTTGCCCCTGACACGCGTCATGCAGCACGTTCAACTGCAACTGCAACTGCAACGACAACTGCTGGAGGTGAAAATGTATATCACTCATAGTGTGCTCTCTCTCCCTCTCTCTCTCTCTCTCTCTCCTTCGCTCTGCCTGTTTTTCTTTAACCTAGTTGTAGCAGCTACCTACGCAAGAGCCGCGCGTTTTTTCTTGTATCTATTTGAAAATGCATTTGGGCTCAACCTTTGCCAGTTCCCAGTTGCCAGTTGCCAGTTCCCAGTTTTCATTTCTTGTTGTGTTGATTTTTCTAAGCGCTTCCAATCAACACACCAATACACAAACGCACACGAACTGAAAGAAAGGTGCCACATAGAGTGAAGAAAGCCATAGAATGGCATTTTTATGAATGGTTCGGGTTTGTTCTCCCTCTCACTTTGAGGAGCAGTGGAAAAACTTTGTTTTTTTCTGGAAACAGAGGGCAGAGCCGAACACTCGAGGTCGCATGATTAGTGTCACATTAATGAGCCACAATGCAAGTCCTTAACATCAGCTGCGGCTACTTCAAAGCAACTGCAGCTTATATTCATATATGTAAGCACATATATTTATGACATATTTTCGCAATGGAAACACCCTGCAGCTAGAGGCAAAAGCTTAAATATGTAAGCAAATATGTAAACGTATTTCTAAAGAACGAAGCTTGAATGATCTTTTCAAAGAGCTAAAATTGGAAATGCATGAGTTATATCAAAGAATAGGGAAGTAAGAATGATTTAGAAGATATCAGAATGTGCTGATTAAATAAATAAATTTATAAGCAAATCGTTCACAGATCTTCTGTGTATATAATTACAAGATTAGCTAATTGAAAGTTAAATATATGCTAAACTCTCAATTACTGTTTCTTTATGGATAACTAATTGAAGCGTTACAAAGCATAGCTGAGCATGGACATGCTCCGTTTGCAGAGCTGAGCATAAGCTGAAATTGTGGTTGCTGCTGTAGAGTGGTGCGAGTGTCCTCCAGGAAGCAGCCGTGACAGATGTTGCCGCATCGATTGCCAGCTTGTCGAGTGGTTTCTCGGTCTGTCGATCCTTCGCGCTCTCTCTCTCTCTCTCTCTATCTCTCTCTCTCTTTTTCGTTCAGACTCTCCCTGCCCCTATGTCTTTATCGAGTTACCCTTTTGCTTTGCCATTTTCAATGCAGGGTAGTTTCTGCTTAACTATCGGTAGCTAATCAATCGCATGCCATGGAAATCAAGCCACAGAACAACACACTGCAGAGAACATTCAAATAGAGCGAGACAGTGAGAGAGAGAGAGAGAGAGAAGAGTGTACGAGAGGAAGAGAGGCCACCAAACAAGTTAGAAATCTATCTTATATTTTTTCTTTCTTTTCGAATTGCATTGACGACGCATCATTAAAATATTTTCCAATGCTTGTTTTGGCTGTTGTTGTTCGGTTGTTGTTTGGTGTTAAATCAAAAACCACTTGAACGAAATAAAATCTTTCTCACAGTCGGCGACGCGAAAGAAGAAGAAGAATAAAAAAAATATATATATATAAGAATTGGGAACGGGACTGAGAGTGGGAATCGAGACAAACAAATTATGAGAACGAAAAAAAGAATCTCAAAGAATGTCTGGGGTTTTTTGATCTTGTTGCCTTTGTTGTTGCTGCTGTTGCCGTTGCTGTGGCTGTTGCTGTTGCTGTTGCTGTTAAATTGATGACAACAACATCAAGACGGACAGGCGTGCGCCTCAACTGTATCTGCATAGGCTTGAGATGGTTCGAGTTGTTTATTAAGTTGACCGAATGCATGTTTAAGAGCTTGAGATAATTCTTTAGCTGATGAATATGCATCTGAATACTTTGAGAGCAACTTTGGGTACTAGATACTTTAGCTGAGCAAGTGTATCTTTGAATGATTTAGATACTTTCAGATGATGCTGATGAAATCTGTCTTGACTACACTTTGGAGTACATTAGCCAACGTAAGTGCCTAAGCTAAACGTATCTTTTACTAACAAACAAATTATGTAAAGGTTAGCAATACTTTGTGTGTATCTGCATAAATTTAAATCCACTTCAAAAGTATCTTTTGCTGACCATGACGATATTTTTGTTTACCTGGCGACGATTCGAGCACAATAAGTCAATAATCAAAAAGAGAACGACAGCTAGATAGATGTGTGCACATTTATAGATACAAAGATACTTTGCTATCTACATGTTTGTACTCGTTTGGATTGGCTCAGACCGGATGGCTAGATGGATGGCTGGCTGGCTGGTTGGCTGGCTGGCTAGCGGTTAGATCGTTGCTTATCATCATTATTCAAAGCTAGCCACCAACGCGACCATAGAAATAGAAAACTAATAATAATAATAACAAGAACGGCAAACAGAGACGAGAACTACAAAGAGAACAAAACAAAACAAGTTTCGCTTTGTGGGCGAGTGCATGTGGAAGAAGAAGAAGATATATATGAGAGCTATATATGTTATGTGTGCTTGAAAAATAAAATAATAGAATTTCTATGCTCATAAAACAACAAGTTTTCGATTTCGATGCCAGGTTTTTATAGAGAGCTATAGATCTAGTCGCAGCTACCATAGCCACGCATGTAAAGCAGACAACATCAACATTTTAATTCACACTCCAGAGCAACCTTTCATCAGCGTCATCAGCAGCGTCATCGTCATCGTCGGCGTTAGCGTCAATATCAGGTTCAGCTTCGACTTTCGGGTCCAGGGAAGACGCACGACCCACGCTCGAGTTATGATTTCTTCTTCTTTATTTATTTATTTTTTTTTTGTGGCCATTTTATAACTAACAACATTCCAGCCACGGCGCCGCAGTTGTCGTCTGTCTCTTGACTCTGGTTCTGGTCTGAGTCGCTGTCCGCTGGCCACACACGTCGCCGATGATGAGGCACGGCGACAGAGCCAGAACAGAGTCGAAGCCAGAGTAAGAGTCGGAGGTGCAGTTGGAGTTGGAGTTGCCCTGCCCAGGGGCATTCTTTGAGCTGCTGCTGCTGCTGCTGCTGCTTGGTGACAGAAGCTCTGTCTTGGCTGCAGCTGTAAAAGGGCCAATAGGCCCTGAGGCTCACTTGTTTGGTCCATTAAAGTTCTTGAAGCTGAAACGCTTTTAAGAGTGACGTCAGACAGCTAATATGCTGGCTTGTAAAAGCAACTTGAGTTAATATGGTTAATCTTATGGAAGCTTCAGTTAATGTTGAGACAAATGATTTGCAAAAGAACAAAGTAAATTTATATTAAAACTGTTATAGAGAGAGTACAACGATCTGATCCTCACTGCAACCACTCCATTTCCAGTAAATCTTTCTTAAGCAACTTCACAGATTCCATGAATATATTCTTAAGACATCTTCGCACTTGCAGTGGGCCCTTTGGGCCTGTTTCGCTTTTTATGGCGAGCCATAAAATAAATGCAAATATGCGCGATCATAAAATGAATTATAATTAGCCAAATTATTGCGAACATTTATAAACAGATAAAAGTGAAATTGATAAGCCTTTAAGGCCTGACACTGCGCCAACATAAAGATCGTTCACATTATTATTCAAAAGGTTATCAATTCGACTTTAATTTTTTTGTTTATCTGCGCGTAATCTGATAAGAAGCCAAAATTGAAAAATATATAAGCAGCCACAGAAATATGCTCAAATGGCAAATGTATCTAAACTAGAGTAAGTGTGTGTGTGTTTGAGCAATCACTAGCTAGTCGTATATTCGCGTATCTATTCTAAATGCTTATCAATTTCTGTTGTATGCGCAGCTAACTTCGGAGCTTCGAGCATTGTTTTGTATAATTATCGTGGTTAATGTCTCGACAACGTATGTTGTTTTTTTTGCTTTTGTATTATTTTCTATATGTTTTTTTCTGCTGTGCTGATAAAAAACGATTTTTTTTATCAGTTTGGTTTTTTGTGTGTTTATTTTTGTTTTTTTGTTTGCCTTTTAATTAAGTTGAACACAGAAAAAAAATATATAATAATGGAATGCCAGACGACAAAAGTACAATTTAACTATTGTTTGAACGGCCAAAATGACCTTGAAGTGCCCAACAATAGCAGCAGCAACAACAACAGCAGCAGCATCATGAAGTCTATAGCCAAAATAATCAACTTTCTTTTGAAAGTTGTGGCTAATTTTTGAGATGCGGCCATTAAACGCAGCCGAGCCTAGGCAACAATTATAAACAGCAACAGCAGCAGCAGCAAAAAAAAAAAAAAAAGCAAACAAAAAAAATGAAAGTAGACACAAAATTTAGTTGCAAAAATTTCGTAATGCTCACCCTTGCCTGGCCCCCAGCGCCCACCTAGCTGCAACTGCAGCAGCAACTGCAGCAACTGCAGCAGCAACGGCCAGTGGCGTAGGCCTCGAACTGGTCAAATTGCATGGAGCTTGGGCCAAGCTCTATCTTGGCCAAGATGCCGCATAATTAGGCATAATTTATGACTAGAGCAAATATGACTGCCGCATGCAGCATCAGCGGCAAGTTGCAAGTTGCTAGCTGCAACTAAGCAACTCGACAACTACCTGTCCAAGTGAAAGTGCCGCAGCATTTAAAATCTGTATGCGATGCATGCAAATTGCCCAATTAAGTGGCATATGTCAAAAGGACAGCCGAGCCAGGCACTGAGAGAACTTTATGACCACAAATCAGATATTTATTATCTGCCTAATGGATGTTGCCTTTGGCATTATTTGCAATTGAGTTTGAAAATGTATTTCCAGATATGCTTTATATAAAATTGTCTAATACATCTATTCATTCAGTTTCTTAAGTTTCTAATCACAAGTATACGAATTATATAAGTAATTGCCATATAAACAATACCAAAATTTGCAAATATGTTTTATAGAATTTATTTGTATTTGATTTAAATTTATTTATTTATCTTAAATCATTACAAAGCTTAATTAAATTGATAAGTGTATAAATATATAAACAATGATAAGCACGATAATTATTCTCATAGCTATCTATATTAAATGTATATCATTATCATTGTACTCATCATCATATTAAGCAACATTCTCATCATTATTATCCTTATTTCATATTTAATCCTTTTCATGACAATCTTCATCATCCTCGTCATTATCAATATTATTCTGATTTCATTATTATTTATATTACTTTGTCATAGTTCTCATTATCATCACGCTCATCATCATGTCCATTAGCATTATCTTCTTCATTATTCTCAGCATTCTCATGCTCATCAGCCTTTTACATTTGAACTGCATCGACGCATTTGTATCCATATCTCGCTTCGAAGACTTTGTGTACCTTTCAGCTTTCGTGTATGGCAGTTTCATTTTACAGCTGGATAGGTCTATGTCTGTATGTGTGTGTGTGTGTGTGGAATCATTTCAAAGCTTGCCGTCTATCGCTTTTGGTTTTGTTTATGGCTCTGGCAAGGGTTAACGGTAAATGCATTTTTACACGCCCCAATAATAGAAACCTCTGCACAGATTCCGTATCACAATGTCAACTCTCTCTCTATCTCTCCCTCTCTCTCTTTCTCTCTCTCTCTCACTGCCTGACAGTGGTTTTGCTAGAACTAAGTACAACAATAAATCGCCGCTTAAAGAGCAACGCAACTGACAACTGGAGCCACGTCTGATGAGACGCCTACGCAACCCGATTCCAACTTCATAACTCACTCAAATCAAACAAGAACACCTTAAGCTGGGTGCGTGTGTGAGTGCTTCAATATACTTGTAGTCGTGCAGCAAGAGTTTTGTGTGCATCTAGAAATTGTGCTCAATTTTACGCAAAAGACACAGATGGGCACAGACACTCACACATACACTTACAATTACGTGCGACTGAGACAGAGACCGAGATGTGGCGAGGCCTGAGTCTTATCAACACAGAAGCATCATCTAGCACAAGATGCTTTTATCTCTCTCTCAGTTTGAGTCGTTTCAGAACAGGCGCACAGCAAACGGCAGAGAACACTCCACTCAGCAGCACAGCACAGCAGCAGCAGCAGCTGCTGCTCGGACTCGGATTCGGACTCGGCCACGGATACGGACGGGCGCAGGGCATAGTCTCAGCAGCAGCAACAACAGCAGCGAGTCCGACTCGTTGACGGAGGCTGAGTGCGCACAACTTGCCAAATATATACAATGGGCGAAATGTGCGAAAAACGACAGCGAACAGGCAGCAGCAACGACAACGACAACAACAATGGCAGCGACAGCGACAGCGACGCCAGCAGCGGTGCAAAACTGGAAATTGAGGAGCCAAAGAAGATATGGAAAGCGCATACAGCGACAGCAGAGTAGAACAGCCAGGAGCGACGCAGCGACGCAGCGACGAATGGGCATGAGCGTGTGTGAGCAGGCAGAGAAGGCAGCGATTGCGATGAGCGCAAATGAATCGAAATGAGGCGAGATGCAGTCGGTGCAAACAGTCAACAGCCAAGAGCCCAGAGCTACAGCCAGAGACACAGCTAGAACCAGAGCCAGAGCCATAGCCAGAGCCGGGCCACAGCCCTGGCCATATTCATAGTCATAGTCATAACTATAAGCATGCCCATAGCCAGGCACTTGGCAGCTTGAAAGCGATGCGGCGCCCGCCACTCGCTGCGCCCCCTGCTCTACCAGCTCTGGGCGTTCTCCCAGCTCGCCCAGCTCTCACCCGCCTCTCACATGCTCAAAGCTCGCATCTAATGGGTGCCGCGTCGAGGCATACGCAAGGGCCAGGGGGAGTGCGGGGTGCGGGGTGGGCGTAATAAGCGCAGTTTGTGTTTGCTTTTTGCATATTAAAATGAAAAAAAAAAAGATAAAATATAAAACACAAGAGAGCCGAAGACCGAATGAGTAGAGTAGTGGAGAGAGAAGAGCGCAGTAACTGTTTGTCTAGAACAGTCTAGGGAATGGGAAGGGGAGCCACGAGCAGGCGGAAGCACTGGAAGTCGGGAGTGTGCAGTGTTGATTGCACTTTGTGCGAGAATGAATCGCAAAATGCGCTTGTTTATACTCTACACAGCTGAAAGCGTGAGGTATGATGGAATAAGTGAACGAGTTGAGCAAATGTGAGATAATATAAATCAAAATAGTTTTGGATCTGATACTTTAACATTTCAAATAATTTAATAATTCGATTATTATTATTAATTTTTTTTTTAAATATATAATGCTTGAGTTGTTAATATAATTATTATAATTATTTTATTATTAATTTCCAAAACTTGACCTCGCACAAGTGAATGGTATTATTATTTGTTATTGATCAAAATATTATTTTATTATTAATTTCTTCACATTTCCATCACATAGTATGTAAAGAGTACTCCTGCTTCGGCGTGATTGTGCTCTCACATTTGTCACTGGCTCTCGAGTGGGTGGACAGTAGGATGAGATGCAGAAAGGAGAAGAAGAAGTTAGCATCAAGCCAGAGCCAGAGCACTGACAATGAAGCCATCATTGCTGGCTGTGTCTGTGCATCAATTGCAACCCCCAATGGAGCTAAGCCGCTGCTCAGTCCATAGCATGCACTTAACACAGTTTTACAAGGGACACACACACACACACACACCCATACAGGGAGAGGGACATACACGCACGGCCTCTCTCTCTCTCACTCTCTCACACTTTCTCTCTCATTTGATGCGTTGCTCAATCTCTCTTTCGCTGCTATCTGCTCGCTCTCAGCGGCTTTGTGTGTCGCGTTTTAGAATAATTTCAATAAAAATAGCTTAAAATTCGAACAGGCGTTCAGCAATGAAAGCATACAGCAAATTCACATACACAATACATGCACACCCGTATGCATATGTGTGTGTGTGTGTCTGTTCTTGGCTGGAAATGTTCTCGCTGCGACGCTGCTGCGTTGCAGCGTTTATTTTTGGGGCCAGAGCAATTTGTAGTGCGACAACGAAACTCAGCGACAACTTATTGAAAATGTGTTGAGCTCTGCTCGCTGCTAGCTGTGAGCGAGGTTTGTAAACGCCATTTTGATTGCAACAATGACGACAAGCAACATCTGTCGGCAGCCAAGAACCTGCCACCTACCGAGCAGCCCAATCGAGAATGCAGAGAGACTGAGACGCAGCTTGCAAATCGACTTGCACTCTCTGCTGTTGGCCTGCTGATACGAGCGCCGCAGATGCAGATGGCGCAGCATCCGCAACGCCAGCAGCAGCAGCAGCAGCATCCAAGCCAACCTTTGTATTTGTGTTTTACTTCCGGTTCGTGGCAACAGACGAGACTCATGGATGGGCCATGTGGCATGTGGCATATAGCCAGTCGAGTGGTTTGTTTGGCTGCTGCATTTTTGGAGCGCTATGCTGCTGCCGCTGCTGCAAGTTTGCGGTCGTTGGCTTCAGCCTTAGCTTCGTTTCGTTTCATTTTTTTTTTGTTTATTTTTGCAGCTTGTTCTGGCGTCGCATGCCATCCACCCCCTCCTCCATCATCATATTCACTTATGTGGCAGTCCGTGGGTGGCTGTAACTTTGCCGTCTACTTATGTGCAACAGCAACTACCGTCATCATTGCAGCCGCCGTCGCCTTCGCTGCCCCCGCCGCCTTGTTTCATAACTGCAAAAGTGCTGATTGAGTTCCTGAGCGAGAGAACTTATCCTACACAAGTGAGATACAAGTATGTGTGGCAACTTGGCTGGGGCAGCATCAAGAAATTGAGCTGCAAAGATTGCCGCAGGGCCAACTTAAAGCTGCCTGCTTAGACTTGTCTTGCACGAGTCAAGGAAGCACACGTATTCGGACCATGCCTCAAATGTGTTGCATTAGGACGAGATTCCAATGAAATTTCTATTACTTACGAGACTGATTTGCACGATGTTGAGATACTTTTGCAGAGGAATTGTTGAGCAGAAGAAACTCTTTATATAGTTTTATTCAAGTTTAGATTTTTATATGACGATAAGAGATAAGAGAAAATTATGAAAAACTTGCAAGCCAATTAAAGTTTGCTTCATGTATATCTAAAAATGTGGCTCTCATTTTTTCACACATGCCAGATCTGGAGACAAGACATATCTGGAATAAACAGATCATATCTTAATCATATTTAAAGCACTTTTCTTTCTTGATTTTCATATCTGATGCCATCTGACAAATTTATGGAAATCTCTTCATATCCAACTCATTTGAACGTTAGTTCGCACCAGATACACGGCTCAGTTGATTATTTTTGCATAAATTTCATGCACTTATCGGGCGACAACGATCTGATATGCAGCTAATTAACAATTTGCTTAGTCAGCGGCTGGCTGCAAAGTGCTTTTGCATTGACATGCTGACAGTATCACGGACAGATCGCGCGATCTGCAGCAGCAAACTATATAACATATATATATCGAGCTGCTGTTCAATTTGATTAGTCATCAATGTGAGCTGAGCTAATTTTGAGCCGTTGACAGGCTCAATTTGTATTTAACACACCTGTCGTATGCGTAATATGTGGCATATATTTATTAGGTATACTATCTGTTGGCTATAGCCAAGTTGGCAGTCTATTAAATATTGCTTTGTTGCACAAATGGACAAGCTTAAGCAGTGGCTGCTGCCGCAGATTGATTCTCTCACAAGCCGATTGGCCAATGCGGCGTATGCGCAATATGCTATAAGCCAGTTCTTTGGACAACCAAAAAAAGCGAACAACATAATTAAGTATTTATTTATTTACAATTTTGGGCAATGCCAGCAACAGCAGCAGCAGCAGCAGCAACAACAACAACGGCAATTTGAATGCAACAGCAGCAGCAATTTTAACTATTGGTGTTGCAGCTTTGTTGCCTTTGTAGTTGTTGTTGTTGTTGTTGTTGTTGTTGTTGTTGTTGTTTGTGTTGTTGCCACAATTGCTCATTTTGCTGCCTGCTGCAACCTTGTGCTAAATTTTCCAAAACGTTGAGCGCTGCTGCTGCTGCTGCTGCTGCTGCTTCGACTGTTGAGGCTGCTGGTGTCGGCGACTCTCGACTGTTGCAACCAGCGATAAATGTCAGTCAAGCCACGCCTCCCGCCTCCCTTAGCCCCCTTTCGACCCACCCTGTTGGCCGGTCAAGAGGCTGACGCATGACAACAACAGCAAGAGCTAAAATAAAATGTTGACAAACAGTCAACAATTTCCATTAGAGCGCATTATTGATGCTTATGAGCAAATGTATCTATGAGATACGCTTGCGGCTCGCACACACTCATACACACACACAATGCTGCTTTATTAGCTGTGCGACTGACACCATTTGCTCCAAAAGCAAAGCAGCTGCACCAAATGGCTTCCGAGTGGAGCCGAAGATGACGCCAACAATTCCACAAACAAAAAGCTGTCGCATTTTGCGTGTCAAATCCATTCGGAGCGAGGCTAATTAAAACAATTGCTAAAAAAAATAAATAAAAGAGACCCGAAAAATAAAGAAGAAAATAAATAGAGAAGAGCGGTAAAAGCAAAATTTGCAGCTGTTGGCATTGAATTCAGATACAGCTACACTTGTAGATGACATATAAAGCTAAAGATACAGATACAACTGAATATCGATATAAGAATACAGTTGAATGGAAGATGGAAGTATACAACAACAACAAAAAATATATATATATACATATAGTAATAAAAGTGTAGATCCAGAGACTGTTCTAGACTTAGATATAGACAGATTTAAATCGATATTCAGTTATGGATGTAGCCACTTTAATTGATACAGATGTAGATACAGATACAGATACAAGGTAGAGCAATAAATACAGAACCATTTGCATCTATAGATATAGTCACACTTAGAGCTGTTGATACTGATACTATCATATATATATTTATATTAATTGTGCGGTCACAGCTGAAGCTTAAGCTTACATTTGCTCAGCTACAGCTGCAGATTTGGCTAGATAATTTGGTACACTGCACTTGGCATATGAAAAGTCACAATTAACTTGATATATAGAAAGAAAAGAAAATTAAATAAAAAAACTGAAATGTTTGAAGAAATGCTAAAGAGAACAAGTAAGAAAGCTCTAGTCGAGACTGCTCGACTACGAAATCCCCTGAGCCCTTCTTCGAACGAATCATATTCCTAGAATGCCTCGTTTCGATTCTCCGCGCGTAAGAAACTATACATGCAAAAACACGAGCACACACACACGCTGATCTATGCTTGTACGCCTGAGTGTGTGTAAGCATTGCAAGCGTCTTGCTGTCTCGCTGCTTTTGTTGCTGCGTCACATGGGTTTTGCTGCAAAAACTTTGATGATTAATAATTCTGTTTCCAGACGGACAATCGTATTGATCTCTTCAGATTATGATTATGATATTCATATCTATATGCTAAACCAAACTGCATGTCTCTAGTATTTGAAATGAATTTTTTCACATTTGGGGGTGGTGGGGCGAAGTGGGGACCGGAATCCAAAATCTGACAAAAACCGAAATTGTATTAAATTAGTATCTATATATATGCAGAAGACTTTGAGACTCTAACTCTAAAGATGAATTAGCTAGAATTTTATAACTGGTTCCCAATAAATTCATTTATCGATAACTTTGCAAATATACAAGTTATCGAATTTCTGAAACAAACTCGTACTGCGCGTGCAATATACGGACCTAACACAAAAAGACTGAACTCTCTAGCTTTTGTATCTTCGGAAATCGACGCGTTCAAACATACGGACAGACGGACGGACGGACAGACGGACAGACGGACGGACAGACAGACGGACATGGCTATATCAACTTTTCTCGTCACCCTGATCAAGAATATATATACTTTATGGGGTCTGCCACGCCTCCTTCTGCCTGTTACATACTTTTAACAAAACCATTATACCCTGATTTCCCATTTTCAATGGGCTCAGGGTATAAAAACAAGAGCAGAAGTTGAAAATGTTGCGGTAGGAAATTACTTTAATTTGTTGCTCCCATTGTTGTTGCTGTTGTTGTTGTTGCTGTTGTTGTTGTAGCTAAATGAATGCCTGACTGGCTAGCTGACTAGATGACTAGCTGGCTGCCACATGTTTTCACATGATTTCCACACGATGGACAGGTGAAAAGCAAAGCCCAAGTCCAAGTCGCAGCTAAATTCACTGGAGCAAGAAAAGAAAACGTACCAGGAGTAAGCGAGATGGATGAACACGAAGAGGGAGCGGTAGTGCAAGAGGGTTCGCAAAGTCTGTCTCTTAGCCAGGTTAACAACTGACAGGCTGAAAGTCAAGCACAAGATTTGAGACGTTGTCTGGCTAAATTTTAACTGGCAGCGACAACAGCTGCGGGGAAGTTTATCTCCAGCTCCTATCACTCTCTCTCTCTCTCTCTCTCTCTGTCTCTCTCTCTCTCTGTCTCTCTCTCTCTCTCTCTCTCTCTCCTCTCTCTATGCCACTCTCTTTTTCTCAGAGTTTTCTCACCTGCACTCGATTGAACTATTTTGCTCAGTCTTCAGTTGCCTCTTGCAATTTCTATTCAAGAGCGCAAAATTTCTTAATAGCATTTTGCACGTTTTTATTGTTTTTTTCCAACTGCAAACATGAATAATTAAAGGCGAACAACATAATTGCTTGACTGACTAGCAGATACTCTACCTACCAATGCCACCTTTCAAGGCTTTCGATAGATAGAATTGCTAGAATATTCAGCTACAGACATAAGCAAAATACACACACTGTACGCCCTGCCACGCCCACACTCATGGGCTCAATTGGTTTAATGAGTGTAGTGTATAGGCCCAGCCAAAAAAATAAGAAAAAAAGCAGTACACAGCGAGAAATAATAGAGTAGAAGGTGGTGGAAGGAGAAATCATACAAAAGGCGCATAAATTAGCAATGGTCTGTAATTTCGAAAAAGGGTCGTCAACAGCTCTTATAAATGTAATTGGGGTGAGGGGTGTGTGGCAAGTGTCTTGCAAAAAATAACAGAAACAAGGCGAGAAGGAGGCGTAACAGGGTAAGAGAAGGCGTGGCGGGGTTCAGTCACAGTCGGCGTGGCCGCGACGCATTCATTAGTTTAATATTAAAATAGTCATAATAAAAATTGTAGATAAAAGTCTGTGAAACAATGTGCAACAACAGCAAACAACCTGATGAGGAACAAGGAGAACAAGAACAAGAACAAGAAGAAGAAGAATAAGACGAAGAACAGCAGCAGCAGCAACAACAACAACAACTCAAAACAGAGTCCAAGTCGCAGCAGTCAAGTACAAAGGGCCAAGATTTATGAACTGCACTGAGTACGACGCGTGTGTGTATGACTGCGCAGACTGTATGTGTGTGTGCATGAGCAACAGTATGTGTGTGTGTGTGTGTGTGTGTGTGTTTATGTGTGTTTGTATGAGCTCCCCTCTCAGCACTCGCATTCTCATCCCCATTTCAAGTCGCGCTCTAAGCGGAGCAATGAACTATTTACGAATATGCCCAACTACTCACGACACACACACACACACACATATATACATATGTATTTATGTTTATACAATCACACACACACACACACATGGTCGTCTGCGACTTCTAGCTGAACTAGGCATTCACGCTCGTAGGCGTGAATATGAATGTAAATGTGAATGTGCGAATGCCGAGACGCGTTCCTTGAGTTACATTTGTATCTTACGCCAGGCATATAATAATATTCACTTATAAGCCTGCATATTTATTTATGCACTCGACAGCCGATAAATGACCTTGAAGCGCTTGAGGGATCTTTGAAGTTTATATGAATAAAATGGTTCTCAGGCACACAGAGAAATTGCTGCGGCAGTTGGTATATAAAAAGTGTTTAATAAATGCTAAGCCTAATTGCTTTATCTTGAATAAATGCGAACATAAATAAAGAGAGATAAAGATTTGGGATTTCAAGAATTTAAATTAAAAACTTTTGTTCAGAAGACTGTGAGATTTTACAGAAAAAGTAGGTTTTAATAATGTAGGAATAGTCAGCTGTAGAATTAGATTGGAGTACTATATAGAGTTGCCCCGAAATGAATTTTATATTTATTAAAATATCTATATATCTATCCATATGCTCTTCTCAAATCTTATGAATCTATCCAAATATATATGTATAAATCGTCTAATATTATTGGTTTAACATTTCCCAGCAGCCAACAATCTACCTACACTCTGCTTATCTACCATATGAATAAGTTCTTTGACTTTTCGCTTTAGTTTACATTTCCTCGTATATATGTATATATACAAGAATTTATCAGATGCTGTCATCTTTGACATTTGAGTACAAGAGAAGTGAGAAGCTGTTCTTAATGCTTATCTATTTATCATTTATTTTTAATTATATATACAGCTATGTATGTATATATAGTCAGCAGACCCCTCTGAACGCAGATACAGCTGCGATTTATTCCTATGAATGGTATCTATATCTTTATAAATATATATATATATATATATTATTGCATTTCACTTTCCGCTTGTATACTGTTTGCCCTCGCTTGAGGAGCACCCTTCGACCAAATAGACTCGTGCGACTTGTGGCAAGTATTTGCTCCAACAACAACAACAACAACAACAACAATAATAATAATAACAGCATCGGCAATATTATCAAGAGCAACTGCAACAGTTTCTTTAGCCTGCCACTTTCCCTCTTCCGCTTCCTTCTTTCTTCTCCTCTAGTATACTTCATTTTCCCTCTGATACTTCCTCGACTACTCCCTCTTCCTTTTTCTTCTTCTTCCCCGCGCACTCTCCCCACCATCCTTGGCTCATTGGGGGCTGTTAAATTTAGTGCCTCCACTTCAATTTTAATTACGGGCATTGTTGAATGCGCGACCGACCCAGACCGTAGCAACTGCAGCGCCCTCGACGGCAAAGACTGCTCTCCCCTCTCTCTTTCACTCTCTCTGTCTCAGCTAAACAGATTTCCATTTCCATTCGCGTAACTGTTGCACACATGTTGTTGGGGGGCCTTCGTCTCGGCCCCCGTTTCGTTCGTTGCGATTCGTTTCTTTGTTTGGTAGACAATTTAACATATTTGGGAATTCATTGCACTTTCTTTTATTAATACGCACTCGAAAAGTCGAGCAACAGTTCCACCACTCACTCTCCCTCCCTCTCTCTCTCCCTCTCTCCGTCTCTGTCTTGCGAGCGAGTCCCTCACTCATTCTGTCTGTTCCTATTTGTATGAAACATGTGTAAATGCATGTTTCTTTGACTTCAACTTTCCCTCTTTACGCCCTCTCACTTCATCTGGCTCATTCTCTTAGTGCTTCGATTTCTTGTAAACTTGAATATATCTTTCTCTTTCGCTCTTCGATTTGCTGTAAATTTGAATAGTTCTTTTGCTCTGGCTTTGGCTCTGCGCCTAAATTTAGTCGCATTCTTCACTATTTTCGTGGCACGCATCTGCGGGTTGCCGCTTGGCTTTTTATTGCTCCAATTTTGGTATGCCGTAGCCAGCCATTGATAAATATAGATCCCCTACAAGATGTCAATGGAAATGGAAATGGAAATGGAAATAAGAATCCAAATGGAAATGGATCCGCTGCAGTTCTCAATGCGCTCAGTTCTCAGCTCAGTTCTGAGTTCATGACGGCGAATTGAAATTCATCTGTTAATCGGCACATCTGTTTGTCACATGAGCAACGCTTCAGAGGGAGCTTGACTGTGAGGGCGAGCATAGAGAGTGGGATGGAGAGAGAGGGGTGTGGGTGAGGCGCACAGTCAGCTGCCACGTGTGCACCGAGGTTTGGCCTTAAGTAGCTGCATTTAGCATTGACAGCATCTACAGCAGCCAACAACTTTTAATAGACGAGCAATTTCGCAATGCACTGCTCCCGCATGCCACGCCCCCCTCCTCCAGCACTCATAAATTGCAAGTAAAATGAGCAGCGCGCGCGCGCGCCAAATCAAAGCGATGACAATAACAAATAGATGCATGCATGCGAGAGTTGGCACAAGAGTTGCAAAAGATCAAAGCAGAAATGAAATAGAGATGAAATGCTTGAAATGAGAATTGAATTTGAAACTAAAAGCGAGCTTCATTCAAATATGCATTTATGAAAAGTATAAATGAAATAGATATTTAAATAAATAATTATGAATTTATTCTATCTATTTATCTAAAATGTTTGGATAACTTTAAACGTCCCTCGCGTATTGTTGTTAAATATTTCACACAATCTTTTTGTTGCTGGCTTTGAGTGCCTCCAAAGCAGCTTGTGGCACCGCAAAGCAGTTTGCAATTGCGCAAATTGGTTTAAAACAAATGTAAATATTTATTAAAATTGCACAAATGCTAAGCGCAATGCATTGCCAGTCAGCCAGCCAGTCAGTCAAGCAACCCACCACCCAACCACCCACCAAGCAATCAGTCAGCTTGATGATGATAAAAAAAAAATACTGATCGAGGCATGTTCGGAGTGGGCTTGGGGCAACAGATCATGTGACTGTCAAAATGCAGCCACTGCCTCTGCCTCAGTCCCTCTCCCTCTGTGTTGTTATCTACAACCCAAGCTTCTGTCTTTCTCGCTCTCACATTGCCACAGCTTTAGCTGCGCCTTTGTCTTCCCCCGATTATCGCACGATGCAAAAATATTTGTGCGTATGACTAATCGATGCAAAACGTTGCCATCTTCGCATTTAGCATTTTATTTTTTATTATTATACATTTTTGTTTTGTATAATTTCGGTTATATTCTTATGGCTTTGGTATGCATGATTGTGATTTATGTGCAAGTTCGTAATCGGAATCAGAATGGAAGTGGGGAATCGCAACGGGGAATTGGGAATGGAAATGCTCATGAGTCGGAAAGTTCCACAAGTGTGTGACTGACTTACGACAAATGCGCATTTCTATACCCCAAGCTCATTTGAAAATTTATAGCAGGGGTATATTGGGTATATTTGAATATTGATAAGCCTAAGACAGGGAGGGCTCTAAAAGCCTTATAATATGTTCGCCTAATTGTGAGAATTTTCTCTACAATAAATTATATTTATAATGTAAGACAAGTTTTCATCTCAGTCTACAGGTTAACTGTTGGTCGATCATTTCTTTTTGGGCATTTCAATTAATTTCATTATACAACGCTCACTGTCCGTTTCGCTCCCACACGACTCTCAGAATCACACAATCGAGAGCAGAAGTCAGCAATGCAGAACAGCTCGAAATGAAACGTGCTGAAAGAAACCTGAATGACACTCGCTGAAAGTTGAGCTTGAATATAAAGTATATATATAGATCGATATCTATATGTATTTACAACACTTTCAGCTGATGTCATTGCACTGCAAACAATGAAGAGCAGCTTGAAGTGTTCTCATTTACTTAAAGTCAATTCCGACGCCCAAAATATGTATAACGCTGACAGCAAAGTCAAAGAAATTGTTATTGTGCTGTCGCCGTCGTCGTCGTCGTCGTCGCTGTTGTCATTATCAGCAGTCACAGCAACGATAACAACAACAACAATAACAACAACAGCAATAAAGTGAACTACAAGCTAAAAACAAAGTCAATGCTGAAGACGCTTCAGCGATTTTCACATTAGATTAAATACTTTTTCGACTTTTCGTTTTTGAGGTCAAACTGAAGAAAACGCCCCAACAGCAGCTACATTTTTGTTGCTAATACAATAATTGTCGTTATTGTTATTGTTGTTGTTGCTATGAAGAAGCGCTGCGGAAGCGGATGCAAAAAAAAAAAAAAAAAAAAGCCAGCAACAAGCTGGAAAGCTAAACATGAAGTACCAGGCCGAGTGACGATCGCAAATAGATACGCCTGTCCAGCTCAAGCAACGACAACAACAACAACAATCAGCAACAGACAACAGCAACAAACAACAAGCATAATAATAATAACTGAAGCAGCTAATTTCTCAGCATAAGAGAGAAACGAAGCAACGCAACGACGAAAACAACGCAACAACCTTGCCAGCAGCCACAGCAACAACACCAACAACAACAAATGAATTTCCATTGTCTTAAGTTTCAGACTCCTCCAGCTGTTGCTGCTCTTGTTGTTGTTGTTGTTGTTGTTGCTGCTTGCTGTGGCACCCTAAAGGCCAAGATCGTCGTCATATTAACGTCCAAAAGTCAACGTCAACGCTTGTCGGCGGCTTTTCAAAAGCCCAACAACAGTCTCTGTGTGTGTGTGTGTGTGTGTGTGTGTGTGTGTGCGTATAATGTAAATTCCGCAAAGTGCGATGGACAAGCGAGGCTTGGAAATTAAAATAGGGTCATTAAGCGAACTCTTCGAAGGGACAGAGGCAGCGGCACAAGCAGAGGTGAGAGCTATCAGCTGTCAGAGTTAAGAGACAAGAGACGGGAGACGACAGACGACAGACGTGAGACGTGAGTCGGTCGTCTCGTCTGGGTAGCAAAACGAATTTCTCAACAATTATTTTGAAATGTTTTTCAATCTACAACAACATCAGCAATAATCACAAAGTGTGCGACCTGCATTAGTTTTTCCATAAACAAAAGTGTGAAAAGCGATCAACCAACAACAACCGCTTGAAACCGACTCGAGGCAAATTTTATAATTATGATTGCTGCACTCAATGTATCTGCTGTTGCTGTTGTTGCTGTTGTTGCTGCTGTTGTTATTCGTGTCTGCTTGCATTGGCCTGACATTGGTTGTATTGTACTATAATTATTGAGACAACACTTAAAAGTCAATACAACTTAAGGCGTCTAGCCACTGACGTCTCAATGCTTGTGTCTTAATCCAATGGCAAACGCAAACTTATAATTTGTTTATTTCTTATTTTTACTCATATATGTTTGCACATGCTTAGAAAAAAACCAATATACTCTTTTCACTATGCAAGCGAGCAGCAACATCCATAGTCAGCTATTTGGGTTAACTTTAAGTTGATTATTTTTATTCAATCTATAATTGATCTATTTATATTATTTATGCATAATTCCACATTCAGCTTATCCTAAATACCTTTGGCATTATTCAAGCTATTACTCATTCGAAATACTTGAAAATAAAGAGAAGAAAAAAAAAATGTATATTTTTTAAAAATCTTTTTCGAATATTGCTGAAATTGTCCCCAATTTGACAATGGGCAACGCGCTGCAAAGTCGCAAAAAGGTGCGAAGCTGCCAAATGGGCAACACGAGGGCAACAAATTTGCAGCTGTTGTTGTTGTGGTTGCTAATGTTGCTGTTGATGTTGTTGTTGCTGCTGTTGCTGTCGCCTGTTGCCGGCCGAATAAAAAACCAGTAAATGATTTCACAGCCAGAGCCACAGCCACAGCCACAGCCACAAGAGAGCCACAGTCGCAACTTCGTTCGACTCAGAGTTCGAGTCCAAAAACTAACAAAATTTGTAACATATTCGGCAGCAAAATATTTAAGTTGTTCATGTTGTTGTTGTTGTTGTTGTTGTTGTTGTTCGTGTTGTTGTTCGATGCGTTGTTTTTGGTTATTGTACATAAAGGCAAAGCGACGCGGCGTCGGTTCATTGAACCGTTCGCCGCTGACTCTGACTGACTTATTGAATGACTGAGTCTCAGCAACTGCACCAACAACAATACAGCAACAACAACAACAATAATAAGAGCTCCATCGAAGGCTGCACAGATTATGTCACACATTTTCTGTGTGTATTTGAGGGGGGAGTATAGAGGCGAAGGCGGAGGCGGAGGAGGTGCCACAGCTGCCGAGATAGAGAGAGAGAGAGAGACAGAAGGGGGGCAGGCAATGTTGCACTCGTGGTAGCCATGTTACAACATCAATTGCGCGCGCCAAACAGCAATAGCAGCAACAGCAGCAGCAAAAGCAGCAGCAACAACAACTGAAAACCGAAACCGAAACTGAAAACCTAAAAGAAATCGTATCTGAAAGATACGGCACTCAAAGCTCCGCTGCTGCTGCTGCTGCTGTTGCTTTGCATTTGTATCTGTAGCCGAAAAACTGTTTATGCTAAATATCTGCGCTGAATCATTCGACAAGCTGCCGAGCTGCTTATTGAATTAGGTACTAGAATTAATTGGTTTCCTTACCAGTTAGGGCAAACAAAATATGCAACTTTTGACATTTACAAAAAAATACACCAACTCTAAAGCTGCAAATTAATCAAATTTGATAGTTCGTTTGTGTATTACTTGTGAGATACTTTTGTATTTGTTAATCAAAAATTAAACATCTGCAAACAAACACTTCAAACTTGAGTTATTTTTTTAAATTTACTACTCTTACTTTAATCTTTTCCATCTTTTTCTCAATTTCATTTTCTTATTATTTTCTGTACTTATACCTTATAGATTTCACAGTTCCATTTCAATATATGTATATCTTGAGATTACTTCTCAACTGACTACAGCGATCATTTGCTCACACTTTTAGCATTTCAAGTATGTATCTTAAAGATACATTTGCTTGCATAAATACTCTGCAATTGAATTTCAAACTGTAGCTGTTTGATTTGTAAATATTTGCTCAGCCAATTGCATAATGAGCTGGCAAGTTGACGACTTTTCTTTGCGTTGTATACAAAACTTGGCTCCGTCTTTAGCTGTTAGTCCTCCAGCTCCGTTAGAGTGTGATGGAGAAGGCGGCGAGTTGACGAGGGAGCTGCAATGGGTCGCATAAAAATAAGTGAAAGTCAAATTGTATTGACGCATTGAGCGCATGAACAAATTAACTGCGCAATGAGCCACAGACAAAGCGACGGATGGATGGACTGGCGGATCGACTGAGTGGCACGCATATGTATCTGTGTAACTGTGTGACTGTATCTGAATATGTATCTGTATCTGTATCTGCGCCTTTGTATCTTTGTTTGGCAGCCGCTGCAATGACAACAGCTACACTTTTCCGTGGGCCTTTTGCTATTTGATTTTTGTTAAGCGAATTAATTTTAAGAAAAAAATTATTAAATGAGCCACAATAAATGGGCAGCAAATAGCGAAACAAGTTTTGTATATTATTTATTTATTTATATAGTGTGAGTGTGTGTGTGTGTGTGTTTTTTTCGTCAGTGGCAGACACTTATGCAATGCACTAGATTGTCTTTCAAGTGTAAACGAAGCAACAGAATATTCAAAGACTCGAAAAATAAGTTGACTCACAGCTACTTTGACTCTTATCAGTCGAGTTGTAGATAAGCTCTGTCTACTTTTCACTAGAAATTTTTCGATGAGTAATTGCTTAAATGATTGACTGATAAGAATAAAGTGGAGTGGGAGAACGAGAGAGAGAGAGAGAGAGAGAGAGCGTGTGTGACATAGTGGAGGGAGAAGAACATTTGACAGCTCCAACAGCTCGCCCAGCAGCTGCTGCTGCTCGGTTAATAGGAGCGTGAGAGCCAATTAGTTTATCAGCGTGACAAAATCGTATTCGAACTCGAAACTCGAATTCGAAAACCAAGCTCATTTTGAAATTCAAATGTGCCATGCTTCCAGCTGGCTGCTACGTAACGCTTTGAATTTGGAAGTCAGACTCAGAGTGTGAAAAGCGCGCACAGCAGGTGCCCCAAGCGAAGCCGAGCCGAATTGTAAGTCGAAGTTGGAGTTAAATGTTGGATGGTTTATGGTCAGTGTGGGCGTGGCTAAACTTTCACAAATTAATAACGCTCAAACTGGAAGAACGTACGCGAGCAAGCAGAAGCTGCTGCCGAGTTCAACAGACGCGCTGCTGAATTGAACTTCGTCTGGAGTTGGCATCATAATTGAATGTACGAGGTGAATGGCGCGCTGAAGAGATGCCACAGCGATCAGCAGCTGTAAGAGAATACAAGTTCAAAGAACAGACTCATAAAGCTACATCAGTTTATATATATAAGTATATATGCGAAGTTAATGAAAGCGGGCAATGGGTATACGCAAGTGGAGCAAGCTTGAAGAATTGGCTAAAGTAATTTCTTTTTAAGCCAGCAGCTGCAAAGGCCGATTAAGCAGAAACTGTTGAGCTGGTATAACAGGTCGTATGATTGATATTTCATATAAGAGTTGACAACGATATACAAATAAAGTATATTCTATGTTATATCTGGTATCTGATGAACAGAAAATACAAAATTTGCTTTAGTTAATAATGGTCTGCTATGAGCGGATGCTCATGCTTAAATTGAATAGTATAAGAAATATATACATATATTTTCTTGCCAAAGTCTACTTCTTATAAAGTTTACTTATGACTTATACAGACAGCCAATAAAAACTTTAATCAAATAGTTGCTAAACTAGCTTTAAAGCTAGTTCTTCTCCCGCCAAATACTCGCACACAGACACAGTTGATCGCAACCTATTGGGCCGCGAAGGCAGATGACGAATGGTCGCAGTAAAGCGAAGTAATAAATAAAAAAAAAGAATAAACATAGTCTCAATATGAGCGGCAAGTGCAAATGGCTCTGGCAACGGGGTTCGAGGTTCGTTATTTGGTCAATGGCCCGCCTAGAACGGGGCGTAGCTCAGCTCAGCTTTAGCTTTAGCTTTGATCGGGTCGCTACACCCAGAATGCAGAGCTCAGTTTAAGTGACTTTCCAACTCTCTGCGGCTGCGACTGCGACTGGTTCTGGTTCTCATTCTGGTTCTCGTTCTGGTTCTGGTTCTCACTCTTGGGTTGTCCGCGTGCGCTGGTAATTTGTAAATTGGTTCATAATTCGGTTTCATCAGTGCAGCCCGCCCTCACAGCTCTCTTTCTCTAAGAGGCTAAAGTAATTTCTTTTATATACAACTTTTCGTTGTTTTGTTTTTCAGTTTGTTTTTGTTTTTTTTTGGAGACAGCGGCAATGCGTTCGTTGGCTTCTCTTTTGTCTGTCTGCTGTGCTCGTGGGGGAAAACAATCCAAAAGCTCACAAATGAAATGGGTACAATCAACTAACTGTAAATAGTTTTTATTTCTGCTTCTGCTGCTGCCTTCTTCTTCTTCTTGCTCTTTCATCAGTCTCTGTTGCTTTTTGTTTTGGACGCGCTGCTGTGCCAGTTTTGCTTATGAACCGACAGACGCTGAGACTGACGGACGGACAGACAGCAGGCAGACAGCGCGTTATAATTTTCTATTTTCTACAAGCTGCGATTGCCTCAGTCGTTGCCGCTGCCGCCGCTGCCTCTGCTGCTTTGCTTGCTTGTACGCCTCAAATGCTCTCCCTCGCTCTCTCCCTCACTTCCCCATTGGGTTGCTTGTTTGTCTAATGTGCTCTCCACTGCTCACCCGCTCTCTCACACCCTTGAGAATTGGTCTAAACATATTCCAAGCTTTTGATTCGAACATCGATTCGCATTTGGCATATGCGAAATTTGCATATTTGGTCACTTGTTAATTAATAAACTTCGCTAAACGTAAACAAGTAGGTGTTAACTGTATATAAGTGATAGACGAGGCGATGCCCCATACAAAATTAAAAATTAAATTATAATTTATTCTATGATCTACAAAATTGTATAAGAAATAAAAATTATCTGTTAGTTAGATCATCTTCAGAACACATCGACAGAACTAATGTATATTCCACATAAATCTTATTTAATAATCTTATTTAACGAATTCATTAAAAAGTATTTTACTTTTCTGAAAGTAAGCTACTCAACTCCATCACATTTCCACTTGCAGGGTATACAAATATTTCTTCTAAATGAATCAAATAAATCCCAAGTGTTGACATTATCGTATCTGGTAAGTTGAGCGCATGTTTTGACAGTTTATTGGTTTCCAAAATTCTTAAATGCCAAAAGTTAAGCTTAAAATATATCAGGAGATAGCCGGATAGATTGCCAAAGAAACATTAAAGAATTGATTAAGAATAGTATGACTATTTAATTGATTCCAATAATTTCAATGCTAACGGTTTTTTGTGTACCTTCTCATACGAATAATGACTACAAATCGTATAATAATTTAACAAAGTTGACTTTGACATTTTCTGCGACAGCTAAGAAGAGAGAATGATAGCTAAATAGTCATAGTTGCCCTACATACATACATCTGTATATATGCATGTAGACACTTATATGCATAAAGACACAAACTTCAACTACAGCTCTTATTATGTATGGAGAGCAGGAGGAGAACGGATGGAGGGGCTGGGGTACAGGTCGAGTCTTGGCTCGGCTAAACAAGGAGGTCAGTGCATGAAGGTTAGCGGCAATTTGTGTCGACAACATCGTCAGATGCTGCATCCAAAACAAAAGCAAAGCTTGAACCGTTGCTTGCTCGACAGATCGATGAAATGGCAACAACAGCAACAGCAACAGCAACAGCAACAGCAACAGCAACAGCAACAGCAACAACAATGAAACGAAATTGAAGAAGCAGAATAACAACAACAACAACAGCAACAACAACAATAAGTCAATTGCATTGGCAATAATAAATAGAAGAGAAACTGCAGCAGCAAAGGAGAACGCTTGCTAACTCCCCACTCCTCCTTTTCACCAACACTCACCTCGCTCGCTCTGCTTCGCTCTCCTCTTACTCACCAAATTCCCCTCGCAGTCACACGTCGCAGCAGAGATCGGCAACGAGCTAAACAAAATGCTTCCTCATCGCCGCCGTTTGGCCTAGCGGATTTACAATGGATGCGCTTTGCCTGCTAGGCAAAGTGGGAGCGAGAGAGAGAAAGAGGGAGCAGGTAAAGCAGGCGGGTTGAGTTAGGCTAACCAGTTAGGCGTTGGAATTGGAATTGGGCGAGCGCTGGAGTGCGAGCGAGAGAGCGGGGCATCAGGTATCAGTTGACGGTCGATGCGTGGTGGAATGCTTCGCTGCTCGGGTCCAGAAATTGGCAAACAATAAAAGCCGTCAAAAAAGTGCAGTAACAATAGCAAATAGAGAGTGAGAGAGACAGAGAAAAAGAGCGAGAAAGAGAAACAAACAGAGCAAAAAACGTAAAACGAAGCATTAGGCGAATAGAAGAAAAGCGAATAGAGAAAAACAACAGTTTGAAAAGTTGATTGTTTAGTTGAAGCGAAAAAAAATACTATTGTTGTTGTTGGCTGGCTCTGAAAAGTGGAGCGTCGATTGGAGCAGTCAGAGAAACAGCAATGAGGGAGAGAAGACGAGTGAGGATGGAGGGGTGGGGTGCAGAGAGTTATGTGCAGTTGCATTTGCAGTTGCAAATGAACTGAGGCTAAGCGCCGAGCGCACATTCTGAATGATATGAGCGAGTGAGTGACTAAGATAGAGCGAGAGAGCGCGTTTGCGATCTTAACTGGTGAAAGATACATTTCAACTCTTGTCAAAAATGAAAATCAACCTCAAACTTGTGTATGGCAAACAGACAAATGTGTTGGAAGAAAGCGCACAGGGAAAACAAATTTGAAGAAAGGGGAGCGCATACGGCAGGCGGCATGAGGCACGACTGCGCAGTCGCCGTTGACTGACTGACATTTTACGGCATTTTTTTTTAAGTATTCTTTTTTTTTTTTTCGACTGGAACGAAAAAGGCGCCCGAAGTGTAGCCTGACAAATGCATAAAACTCGAAGCTGGAAGTTGCCAACTGCCAACTGCCAACTGCCAGTGGAAGGCTGCAGGCTTCATCACAGAGATGTATGCAGCAACAACAACAACATCGACAACAACAACATCGACAACAACAACAACGAATGATGATGACGACAGCAGCCTCGACGTTGACGTTGTAGCAATTGAATTTTTGCACGTCGCCCATGAAGTTGTTTGTTTGCTTGGCATCCGTAGCTCCACAGCTCCACAGATCTCCACCTCCCACTCCCCCACCCGTCAAGCGTTAACCATTGTTGTTGCTGTTGCTGTTGCTGCACTTGGATGAAAAATTGTGGAAACAGTTAACGAAAAAAAAAAAGAGTAAAATGTTTGTGTTTGATTTTTGTTGCTGTTGTTGTTTCTGCTGTGCGCATATTTATGTTTGCTTTGACTTACCGTTAGACGGTTATATGGCGGATTACATTTGGCACTGCTGGCAAATTATCTGTGCCGAGTATCTTTTTCAAGCTCCAACTGAAGCAACGTGTTTGTTGTTGTTGTTGCTATTGTTGCTGCTGCTGCTGCTGCTGATGATGTTGCTACAAGTTGATGGCACTTGGATAAAGCCTTTTGTGTATAGCGAGTAGGTTCTCAGGCCTAACATACACAGAGAGAAATTGTAGAAACCGTGAATGATATTTGGCTTAAAAAAAAGTTTTAAGATCAGAATCCTCAATTTGTACTGAAGCTATATTCAAATTGGCTACACAAAATTGTATATATCTCATCTAGTCAACTCCATCTAAACGGACTAAAATTTATATTTCAGGTAATTAAAATATATTGATAAAGATTTTAACAATTATTTTCTTTATTTGAAAATTTTCTTCAAGCCACAATTCATCTCCTGTTCTATCTGTCTATATACTCTTCGCAGGCCGTGTGAATACATTCACTTCTATCCAGCTAATTGTCGCTGTTGTTGCTGTTATTGCCGTTTTGGACCTCCTAGGGATTTTTGGGTATTTGCTAATGATGATATGCGATTGGCTTGGGGGCCTAATTGTTGTATGTGTGTTTGTGTTTATATGTGAAATACAGCGACCCGTTCTTCAATTTACAGCTCAACTTTCAACTTGCCGGACTTTCGCAGCAAGTGACACACACAAACAACCAAATGAAATCAAAACAACAGCAGAAAGGAAAGGAAAGGCCCCTCTGTTTATGTGGCTGCAGCTGCCCACCTGTCTGTCCTCCAGCCCAGCTCAACCGCCTCTCTGCCCCTCCCCCTTGAAGTTGAGTGGCCAGCGTTTAGGCAACTGACGGACGCGACGCTCGTTTCGCACAACTTTCAAATGGCCGCCGCGATCATTGGGCGAGTATCGAGTATCGAGTATTTGAGTACTTTGAGTCGTTTTGTTTTGGCCAGTCTTAAAGCCATTGGTGTTTGGCATAATTGTTGCTGTTGTTGTTGTTGTTGCGGGTAATTGTTGGCGTTTTTTGCTTGACGGGGCAGCATCTGAAAAGAAGGTCACACAGGGTGGTCCATGTTGATTTGCTGGCCTAACTGTTGTTGTTTATGTAACTACTCTACACTGAGGATCGATGGACTACATAAGCTCACACATCTAATTGGGAGACATTATATGCGAATGATTTCTGTTGATTTGCTGAAATGGACAGGGTGTCATCAGCATTTAAGGTCTATGATTCCTTGGCTAATCAATATATATTTGATTTCATTGTCAATTGGATTTTTATTAAACATTCATCACATACGTCATTAGAAGCACATTGAGTATAGTCTTTTCGTAAAATACAAATTGAATACGTACATTAAAATTCCTATTTTGTAGATTGTTTCGTTTTCTCTCTCGCCGCAATTATGTTTGACTGGTTGTATTCGTCAGCGATGTTTGGTGTATTCATTGCACTCTTTCCCATAGTCTATGCTGTCAGCAAAGTCATACGGCAACTGAATTGGTCTCGGACAATGTGCCTCAAAAGTCGATTAGGGGATTCGATTTCAGCTAAAATTGTGACAGACGATGAGCCCGAGAATTGCGAAAAGCAAGGGCGCAAGTCCAGCACTTTTATCGATGATGACGACCTGCTGCTTATGAAGGACACTGTCGACGAGATCAACTATCATCTGTCCCTAATCGAATCGAGCATCTACAAAGATCTCAATCCGAAACCATATCTGACGACCGAGGAATACAAAGCTGCAGCTCAGCAAATGAAAGACATAGTGGATCACTTCACACGTATGAAAAAAAATTCAAAGTCAATGCCAGTAGAATCCAAACACACATCTTAAGTATACGTTTGAGTAGAGCAGTTCGATAGAACACTGGGTCCACTCCACTTGCAATTTGACAGATCGATGTGAGGTGTGTGGTCTAGCAACTGTCAATTAAGGTGGAATTGAGCCTGATTTTACTTAACGAACTGATAATTATATACTAAAAGTAATTTATACTAATTATATGGTGTTTACTTATCGAAGATCCATGAAACGTATAGGTAAGGCAAAGCTAAGAAGTGTATTCAATCGTCGACAGTTTGTAGCACTGCGAACTGATTGGATTATTTTCGTTTCATTTGCCTTTAAATTTAATGTGCTAGATTTGAAAAACCTGTAGCTGAAGTCAGAGCTGAAGCTGAAGTTGGAAACGGCGCAGATCGCCTGAGGAAATGGCTGAGGAATTGCAATCAAAGCGCTCTCTTTTTTCAAAGCTTCTCTGACTGCTTCTCTCTCTCTCTCTCTCTTTCTGTCTCTCGCGCTGTTATTGCTGCTGCTGCCGCTATTGATTTTCACCAGCCAACAGCTCGCAGTTGGATCTCTTCTAAATGCAAAAGACTTGCCCCGTTTTATGGCTCACATGCCTGACTCTTGCTGTTGCACGTCACTTTTTGCTTTGGCATTGACGTATTGCTGGCATCGGGGGCGTCACACTCTGATATTTGTCGCTGTTTATTGTTTGTTGTTTATTTCGGCAATCGATTCGACTCTCGCACAGCATTTGCATTTGGACGCTGAATTTTAAAGTCTGTGACACAGAAGTTTGATCGGAGAGCTGTTGTCGGATCGGCGCAATTGTCAATCAAAAAGTCAAATTCCAACTGCTGGCAATTTGTCTGTACAATTGAGACGAAAAGCGAATGTGACATGGGCCAAAGAATGCGACCAGTGGCCGCAGTCAGGTATAAGAATTCGCATATTGCGCATACGCCGCGTGTGCGCCTTCAACATTTAATAAGCCGGCGAGTTACGAGCACGGGGCACGCGAATCGAAACGCCAATCGCCTATCGACAATCGACTTAGCCCAGGAATGCAGACGGCCAAGCAGCCAGCTAGACAAGGGACGGACAGCAAGACAGATAAACTTGTGACAATTCACAATTGCAATTACAACCATAATATACTGCTCGAATGGGCTACGGCTTGAAATTAACCCAAGGCAATTAGACGAACAGTCCATAAAACTCAGAGAGAGGGAGCAAGAAAAAACTTGAAATACGGCTAGCCAAAGAGAATGTGTAGCATGTGCCAGATATGTATAAGGCAAAGAGATAGATCACATAATAGTTGTAAATATGGTCCTATATAGATTAAAATTATGATTAGTTTATTAGAGTGAAAAGAAGCTTATATATATATTACTTATCAGTTAGGCACAAGCGGTCAAACAGACATAGAGAGAGGGACAGAAAAGAAGACTAAGGATAAAAGAATAAGAGACAGAAAGAGAGAGAGAGAGAGAGAGAGAAAGAGACAGTTAAAGTGAAAGTGAAAGAGACACAGAGAAAAGTATATTTAAATGACTAGAAGAGAGAAATAGAAATTAAAGAGTTTAGGAGAGGTATAGACACAGAGAGAGATTTATGTAATTTGAGTAATGTTTTGATTGAACTACCGTGGCCTACATAAATTCATGAGAATCGCATAGCGGAGCCACATTCATATACAAGTTTCTAGTGTATTACTTTTGTATACCAAATAGAGCTATCATTGATCTAATAGTTAATATTATTGCTAACCCATCAGCTGCCATAACTCTGCAAGCTGAAGGCCACATGCAGCATTGGCTTGGCCTACGCAAATAAATTAAGCCTTTAATCAAATTCTATTTGTTCTATTAGATCTGCTTGGACTGGGCTGTTTCGACTGTCAAGTCGCTGCCATCGCCCGTTATTGAAAACCAAGCAAATCTGAATGGGTTAATCGCATTGGGTTTGACAATTACGAAGCCAAGCAAATGCTTAACAATAAGCGAATAATTTTTCACATGACATGCAAGTTTAAGACCGGCAAGCCAATTGGGCAGCCGGTTTAAACATTTGTGCAACATGTTGCATGTTGCACGTTGCAGTTGACCATTTGGCCGAACGCATTTTGCCTATCAACTTGGCAACGGCCACGCCAAACGGTCAAACAGCCATGCAGCGACATGCATGTACATGCTAGATACAGCCCAATCAGGTATACATATATATCTGTATAAAGTTATACGATTTCTATGCTAATCGAATTGCAAACGCAGACAACTGAGTAATGAGTTTGCCGTTTTCCGTTTGACTTACATGTGTTAACAGTATTTACTGTTTGAATGCCCTGCAATTGCTACGATTCTAGGGTATCAAGGCTATTCAAACTCTTGTGTCAACTATTTTATATGAATGCAGAGTTTAGTTAACTTGAATATAATTAAGTTTGTTGTTTACTTTGCTTTGATAAATAAATAATAAAAATATATAAGTCAGGAGAATGAAATTAATTTCAATAAGACTTTTCTTAAATACCATCCAATAATAGAAATTCTAGCGCCATTAAAAGTATAGCAAGATATTTCAAATTTTCTAACATATTAAATATTACAGAGTACATTAAAGTCGTTCCCAGCAATAAAAAGTCCAAGATAAGCTTGTCTTAGTCTGTCTTAACAGGTCAACTAGAGTGTGTTGTATTTAAATGCCAACTGTTTCCAGTTTGAACCTATATAAACTATAGTTTCAATCGCATTCATGACATAGGTAAAGCTCTCTGAGGTGCGCATATTTAGGGCTCAGCTATCGCGACAAGTGAATCGTTTGCCACAAATTGTTGCAACAGCTACGTGTCACGATCCCCAGCGCCCAGAAATCGCAGAGTGCAAAAAAGCAGACAGAGCGACAGACAGACGGCCAAATGAAACGTTTTGAAAAGCTGCCTCACATATGAGCCAAAGGTGCAGAGTTATGGTTATGGCTATATGAGCTTATAAGTGCCAACAACTACAGCGAGGGTCGCCTAAGAGATGCGCTGGAATATAAATGTATATAATTGATTAAGCTGTAGGTTATTTGAGCTATAATTTTAATACATAAAATATTCAAAATATATTCTTAAGAACCTGAAGACTTCTTCATATGCAGGGAATCCTATTTATCCTCTCTTTGTTTAACAGGGTATTACTTTAACACCAAGTATTATCAGTCAACTATGCTCGCTTGAAACTCGCCCGCAAACACAATTTTCAAATAAATCGACTGTGAGATACTCTCTAGTAGTAAGATATGTTTGATAGACAACAATTGATTTATTATTATGACTAATAAACACGCACATTATAGATATTAAAAAACGATAAAAATCGGAGATACCCTGGAATTGTGTAAAACAAAAAAAAGCTTCTTTGCAGCTTGCATAAAGGCAGCTATAGTATACGAGCTTGCCCGCTGAGTAATCTCAATATACTCTACCTGCTGTTGTTTTGCGGGGTATTCCACTAACTGCAACACTTGCCACCTAACAACAATCGCTTGAAAATCGGCCACAAATGAGCTGCGCGAACGACTGTCGAAATTGTGTTTGGCTATAAAACTAACCACAAAGTAGGAGCCTGGGCTAGAGAATTGGACAGACTCTGGTGGTGGCTGTCATAAAAGCCTTCAGTCATATGGAAGCTGGGAGCCGCTGGAAGTTGGCTTGCCACAGGTTGCCGCCGAGCCCAGCAACATTTTGTGGCAATTGCAACTTTATTTTGCTCAAACACAAAATATTTGAACGTCGTCACAAATGTCAGCGTGGCAAAATTTAATAAACAGCCAGCAGACAAACAGACAAGCGGCAGCTTGTTTTTTTTTTTTTTTTTTCCTTATTTTTTGGCTATGCAACATGTTGCATAAAGCACAACAAATATATATATATATATATATATATGTGTTTGTATATACATAAAAAGGCAGTCAAAATCTGACATGGCAAATATGTTACACGCGTCGCTGCATCGATTTTTGTTAAATTTTTCACATTCCCAATTTGTGGGCTGCAGCATATAAAAATGGGGTTGAGGGGTGTGGCATGCTCACACACACACAAGTATATATGTATTTGTTGTGCACACAAAAATTCCCACGATTCATTTATTATGCGTGCATTGCAACATATTATTTAATTGAATTTATTTGCTTGAATGGAAATGCAAAAAGATAAATCGAAAATAAACCATTTATCAAAGTGCTTAACTCTTGTTGTTTTCATTTTGTTGTCATATTTATTGGCAATACACATTGATTAATTGTCGATCCTAATGCGCTAATTGAAACTTTCTTGCCCACCCGCATGATCGATCGTGTTTCCCATTCGGTTGCACGCTGCGTATGCGCAATGCGCAATGCGCAAGGACGACGCATGCAGCGTAACGCACTGCAGTAGCCGTCTGCTTGGGCTGACATCATTAACCATGTCAGGGTCAGTCACAATGACTCTTCAACGACTCTTTTCCACACTCCCTTTCCACCGACTCAGCTAAGCAAACACTCATCAATCATCTGCCCTCATTGATCGTCGCGACTGCAGCTCACAGCGAGCTCATTCAAGAGCTGTCCATGCGCGAAAAAGTGATTGTTTTTTGCTTATTACATAAGCGCCGGCTGCCCACAAGAAAGTTGAGCAAAATGAGCTAAAATACAATGAGCTTGGCTATACACTTTCCAAATGGAATAGCATTTAGCTTTAATTTAACAATGAATTAAGTTGGTGCTTTTAGAAATTCCTCGTTAATACAAACTGATGACAGAAGATATGATATTTTTTATAAAGAATATAAATGTAATAATAATTTTGTAATATTATTTATTGAATTTTAAAGCTAATCCATTTAAAATAGTATTGGAATAATTATTGTTGATTATGGCTGAGAGAATATTTAAGTCTCTTATATATATATTTGATTCTGATTTACTAATTTACCTTTTTGACTACTTTATTTTCAACTGTTTTTAGTTGCAAATCTCTGCAACAAATTGCTCTCAATTTCAAATTCCGACCACATTAGCTATTCTTATATATCAAAGGAACGCTGCTCTAGTTCCACTTCAGTTTTTTTGTTCTTGAGAAAGTTAATCCGAAAGCACTTTTAACATTCTGTTTCAATATTGGCCAGATAGCCCAACAATTTTAGCGCCAGCGCATCTTCTCAAGTTGTATCAGCTCAAACCCTGGTATTACCCCAAATAAGCTTCATCTCCCATAAAAGCCACTTCACATACTCTTTTATATTTGGCCAACAGCTTCTCTTTTGCAAATTGTATGACATAATCAAGCAAACCCCAACTCAAATGTAAAGCCCACTTCCAAATGTGAACCAAAATCGTAACAATTCGTGCAAATGGAAGCAGCTCAATTGACTCTCTAGTTACGAGATGCGAATGATGTTACGAGTGCGTCTCTATGGATGGGATAAGAGCATAGCATCTCTCTCTCCGAGGGCGATGCTTTCGCTTTGCCTTTGCATTTGCCTTTGCTTGCTGGCCACTTGAGCAAACATCAAGAGCTATAGCTCTAGTTGTTGTTGTTGTTGTCGTCGTTGTTGTTGTTGTTGTAGTTGGTTGTGTTTGCTTCCGGCGGCAGCAGCAGCAACAACAGCTCGTAAACGAGGATGGAGGCGTTTAAGTTGCATAGAGCCAAGGCCAGAGGAGCAGCTCTATAAAAGCTGTCGATTCACCTGGCCATAGCATCAGTTCAACTCTTAATTTCATCTCAACCAGATCAACGATCATTATGAAAGCTTTCCTTTGCTTGCTGGCGCTTGGCGCCGTAGTCAATGCGGGCCACATTGGCGGCGGTCTTGGTGGTGGCGGTGGCGGTGGTGGCGGACATGGACATGGACATGGCGACTCTGGCGCCGGACCTGAAATCAAAGTCTTCAAAGTGATACACGAAACGGCAGGCGGCGCAGGCGGTGGTGCTGGCGGTTGGGCAGCAGGAGGCGGCGGCGGCGGTGGCTGGTCAGCAGGGGGCGGCGGAGGCGGCTACGGCGGCGGCTCGCAAGGTGGACAGGAAGTTAAGATTATCAAAATCATTACACAGCAGCCCTCAGATGGTGGCTATGGAGGTGGTGGCTCCAGTGGTGGCTGGTCTGCAGGTGGCGGCGGTGGTGGCTCTTCTGGCTGGTCATCTGGTGGCAGCGACTCCAACACAGCTGTAAAAATCATCAAAATCATCTCGGAAAGCAGCTCAGGTGCTGGTGATAGCGCGGGCTGGTCTTCTGGCGGGTCAGCAGGAGGCGCTGGTGGCTGGTCTTCGGGCGGAGCTTCAAGCGGTGGCTGGTCTTCGGGTGGCTCATCAGGCGGCGCTGGTGGCTGGTCTTCGGGTGGCTCATCAGGCGGCGCTGGTGGCTGGTCCTCGGGCGGTCCTCCTAGCGGCGGCTGGTCCCCGGCAGGTCCTGCCAGCGATGGTTGGTCCTCTCAAGGCGGCGGCAGCGGTGGTTGGGCTCCGCAAGGCGGCGGCAGCGGCGGTTGGGCTCCGCAAGGCGGCGGCAACGGCGGCAGCTGGTAAAACTTTTCCTAACTTGTGATAAGCTCAAATCTCATGCTGTTTCATCTTTCATGCGCCTCAATTCATTAACTTTGTCCTATTGCTCGCCCTATTTGTTGAATAAAAAAGTCTTTATAATTTCCACAATCAATATTTAACTGTAGAGACGCGAAAAATCGTCTCAAACTTTGCCATTTAAGGCATCGAGGAAAGAGAAAAGAAAAACTGCATTTGAAAGTCGCAGACAAAGGAGAAGGCAAGCAAACTTTGTCTACCCCTCTCTCTCATTCTCCCTCTCTCTCTTTCTGTCATATCTATGGCTTAGCTTAGAAAGAGAGAGAGAGAGAGATAGAGAAAAAAATACACTTAAGCGTAAAGTAATAAAATTCAAGCAACCAAAAAAATGTCGAAGAAAAAAGCAAAAAAAAAAAAAATGGGCGAACTGAAAAGAAGCAAAACCAAAATAATAAAAAGGAAAATATGTAAAATATCACTTTGAGGCGGCGCCAAGGATACCAAGGATACGATGGATACGAAGGAGCCTCACACTTACCCAGCATAAAGGCCAAAAGTGCAAGAAAAAGCTTTTGCCCGCGCAGAGGGCGTCGAGAGTTTGTCTGCACAGTGAGCGAGCCGGGTCAGGCGGAGGTTGCTGGGGGCCACGAGTTTTTTCTTCTTGTATAAAAATATTTTCCATATAAATCTAACAAAGAACGTGTTCGGGTTACTTGATTAGGCGCCCAAAAGTGTGCAAATCGTGGGGGGCGGGGCGGCAGAGCGACAACGACAATGCCAACAACAGTTGCAGGAGTCACAGCAAAACGAGTGACAGAGAGCGACTAAGACATATCCTGGAAGATGGACTGACATAGAAGAGAAATATAGAGAGTTAATGGAAAAGCCTAGACAAAGCTAGAGAAAAAGAGCAATAGAGTTTAAAAATGACAAAAAGATTCATAAATGTGTACAGGACTACCCCGGCTCGTTGCATACTCACTCATAGAACGGATATACCCACAATGAACAGCGAGAAACAGGATTCGAGGAAGTGTGTATAGCTTCGACGACTTCTCGGTTTCCTTAACGCTTTCAAAATAAATACTTACATAGAAATAAAAAGAGAGCTAAAAAAAAAGGAAGGCGCAACAAATCCAATTTGTTGTTGTCGCACCAAGCCCCAACCCCAATCGCTCAGCCACCCACCCTGTTGCCCTCTCTTTGTTCTCTGTATCTGTGTGTGTGTGTGTGTGTGGAGGGAGTGTTGGGCGCAAAGTGGGCGCCAACTTGGTTTCTATATTGATTTATTACTCAATGGCCAGAAAGGAAGTGCGCTGTATATTATTTTGGGAACGATTGCGCAAAGATTTTGATTTGCTCGACGAGAAAATTTGAGAACAAAAAAACAATCATTAAAGATCGATACACGCCGTTAGATCTCATCCACAAATCCAACTTGTTGCGCTAAATAAACAAACAGGCACAACACACACACACACAGGCATAATTTACTTAATATTTGCTGCTATATATACAAAAAAAATATATATATATATATATCTAGATATATTTATATATCTCTGAAATTGAAAATGTGAAATTATATTGCTGAGTTTATGGAAAATTTTCGAAACACAAAATGTTCGCAGTTTGAATTGTTTTATTTGTGCGTTGCTGCTTACCAAAATTCGTTATTATTTTAATTTTAATTTTGTTGATTGATGTTGTTGTTGTTGTTGTTGTTGCACGTGCAGCGCCAAATTGCGTGTTTGCTAAACAACAATAACAACAAAAGCTAAAGCTAAGTTGTTTGTGGACTCCTTTCATATTGACACACACTGGTTCCCTCTCCCTTACTCTCTTTTCTTCCACTCTCACTCTCACTCTCTCTATCTCTCTCCCTCTCTCTGTATGTGCTTAGCTATGTTGACAATGGGCGCGTGTGCAGCGGCAGCATCGTAAGCACACTCATTGAGGCAAATGCAAACAGTTTACGCGACCCTCGCTTTAAAAGTAATTTCAACCGCGGTCTTAGCCAACCCCAGAAGGCGCGTCTTGGGGACAATTGAAAACACTTATCTTTATATAATTTCAATAAGTACATAAAGGCAGGCCGAGAGATGAAAGAATTAGTTTCGAGTGACTGAAAAGCCAAACCAAATGATTATATCTATAAACAAATAATAATCAATTGGTCAATCAAACAGAGATAACAAAATAAGTGTTTATTTATTTATATAATTAAATATATACAAGCTATTCTTGAGTTTGTTTCTCAAAACAAAGATTACTAACATTTCAAGAATTGAATAACTGGCGAGTTAATCCATTGTCTAGATATAATATTTGATGGATTAAGAAACTGAATGAAAGACACTTTGCATTGCCTGACTGATTACGAGATAGACGAATTCACAGATTAGATTAGAACCTATTCCCTGGTATTTACAGTTTAACTCAAGGATTAAATCTATTTTGTTGCCATTTATTTTGCCAAACTCAAACGACACAGTTAATATTCTGTAAAATAATATGAATTCTTTAATGCTATTACAATTTATATTTATTTCATTTTACATAATTCAGTTTGGCATCTTAACCGAATTGAATTCCAGTTTGTTAAGCTGTCCCAGCACCAAGATCTCTTCGATGGCCTTTTTGGCCAGCAGCTTGTTCTTCTCGTCCAGCTTGCGATAGGATGTGGCCCAGCCCTCGGCATAGATGGCAGCCTCATCCCTTTGGCAGTGGCTGAGATTGGGCATCAGCAGCGGCTGCAACTGTTCCACAGCAGGCGACGTCTGCTCCATTTGTGCTGGGTCTGCAGGTGATCCATTGCAGGTCGGTAGCTCGTGGTCAAACTAAGCAATGGAAGTAATATTTATAAATTGCCAAGATTTCCTGCATTGCACTCACAATTTTAGTATCAGCCTCGGACCAGTGATCCATGTCATCATCGTCCTTGAATTCATTCATCGACTCATCCGGTTTGTCCCAGTTGCCATCCGACATTTCCGTCACAGATGCTTTGCCCACCTCGTCGCGCAGGAAGCTCAATTCATTGAAGTACCACAAATGGGGCACATAAACCCTGTTCATATCCTCGCAGTGCTCGACTTTACGCAGTTCGCGCCTGAAACAAGTTCGAATTCCATTGATCTTTCGACGCATGCTATCCACATTGGCCTTCGCATCGATTTGCTTATAGCACTGCAACAACTTATCATAAGCTGCCTTCTTGTGCTTCTGATTCTTGTATTGCTCGTCCGATACTCGCCATAGCGCCGGCAATTGTCGATATGTATCGAAAAATTCTTGCCAGCGATCCGTTTGCGGTATAGCAGTCATTGCAATTCCACAGCCAGAAGCATACTAGCATAGAGAGAGTGAGAACGAGAGAGGCGCGAATGCAGAGAGCTAGAGCTGAGTCAAACATGTTCATGTTTGACGCTCTCAGCACGCAGAGGCGCTTCACACATGCCTGCCTACATCTTTATGCTAAATGCTCTCATTTGAGCGCTGCAGCGTCGCAGTTTGATGCGCAACATGATGGACTGCAAGCCGTTGGCTGTTGTCAAACATGCTGCAGACGTTTGCTGCGCTGCTTAAAGAGTGTGCAAGACCGTTTGACAACTCTGTTAAGTTGTTTGCCTTAAATTCTCTTCATTTGCTTCTGTTGTTGTTGTTGTTGTTATTGGCGTCACATCGTCGTTCATTGTCGAACGTAGAGCCATTCCGTCTGGTCGACGACACTGCCAGCAGCAGCAGACGTGCGTCGCAGTCGACGCCATTAACGTCGCGACGCGTCGCCTCATCGATTTGGCGTCGTCGTCGTCTTCTTCTTCAACTCTGCATGTTTGTCGCCAAGTACTCAAGCACACAATCACAAGTAAGGCTAAAGAAAAAGTTAGCAAAATATGCAAGAGACCAAAATGAGCGCAAAAGCACAAACAAAATATTATTACTAATTCATTTTGTTATTTTGTTCATTGCACCCTTTGCTTATATCGTGCTGTCGCCCACTAGCGGCGCGTCGCCGCGATGTCGCCTTTTCTGGCTCCCCCTCCCGCTCGCACTCACAGCACGCTCGGTCTGGTCTGGCAACCCGATTGCACTTTTGCACTTCATTGCATTAGCCCACACGCCGTGCTCAATGTCTCTCACTCCCTCACTCATTCTATTGCGCTCTCCTCATTGCCATTCGTTCAGTGTGAGCTTTTTGTTTCGCGTGTTTGTTGTTGCTGCATTTGCTTTGTTTTCGTTTATCGTTTAAATGCTTTCAGGTGGCCGCTTTGCGATTCTTGTGCTTTTGCCGCTGCGGCGAATGTCTGGGGGTCCAAGTCATAAGTAATTTATCATCATACAATATTGAAGTGCGTCGTCGTCGTTGTCGTTGACGGTGACTGCGACGGCGACGGCGACGGCGACGGCGGCATCTGTCAATGCCAATCAGTTGTAAATGATATGACTGACCGATTCTTGGGACTTTCCTTCTCAACTATTGTTGTTGCTGTTGTCAGGTGGTGCCAACTGCCAGACACAACAAAAGGAAATCGATTGCTTAAGGAAATGTCTGGTAAACAAATCGAAAGACCAAAGGGCATTATTTATACTGTTTGGGGGAGAGCAGGTGTTTAGCGATATTTGATTATTTTTCAAATACTATTTGGAGTAGGAGGAGGAGCTCCTTTAATTACAGTACTCGAAATTGCTGCAGGATTTACAAATCACACATACATACACAGATTCACACACACGCACTCAATCAGAGGCGCACATACACTCAATTACAGTGCAAACTGCCCAACAACAATAGCTCGACAGTAAAATGCGATTTCCGACAAAAAAAAAAAAAAACTTACATTTACACACACACACATACATACATCAATGCACACGCACACATATTTATAAATGTTTTTTGGGTCTGTGCCTTGTGCTTTGTTTTGTATGTGGGTCATGTCCTTATGAAATATTCAAATGTCCTGAATTAAGCATTTATGCCATTTCCACTCTTTTTATTGTTTGTCCAATTTTCCAGGCTAGCCTCAACTCCCATGCTACTGCTCTTTCGCACTCCCTCTCACACTCGCTCCGTCTCGCTCTGCGGCTCCATTGTAAAACAAATTGTAAATGTGCCTGATTATGTGTGCGTGTGCATTTCTGTTTGCATGCATGTCTGTGTGTGTGTGTGTGTTTGCATTTGTGTGTGTCTTTCAATTTATTTATTGAAAATTTGACCAAACATGCAGAGAGAGAGTGAGAGAGTGAGTGAGTGGGAGCGAGAGACAATAAAACAGAAACGCATAAAAGCAAATAAATTGGTTACATTTGGTTAACACTCACACACACACACGCATACACACACACACACATATGAATACGCACACGTTTGTGTAAATCCGCAACGGAAGTTTGCTTTTAAATCGATTTTGATTGATTTTCCTCACTGGCAAGCAAAAATGCCTTTTGGACAAAAATCAAAATACATGCCCGCATGCTCTATAGGTGTATCTATATATATATATATATATATTCTCTCTATACATGTGCATGTGCATGTGTGTGTTTCTCTGTGTGTGTGTGTGTAAATGAAATCAAATTGTAAATAATCGAGTCGGAATCGTCGCCTGTTTGTATTTCGCCAGCCCTTTGGCGCTTTTCACTTGAAATCCGTTTGGCCAAAAAAATAAAGAGGATGGGAGAGAGAGAGAGAGAGGGAAATCAAGAATTTAACAACAGATCGAAAACACGAAATACAAATATTTTTACTAAAATTATTTTCAATATGGTTGTTGTTGTTTAACTTGGTCGCTCGCAGCTCGTTATTTATTTATATTTATTGAATGTGTGTGTGCAACGCTTTATTTCAATATCATAAAAAAATGTGGAAAGGAAAAACAGAAAGAAAAATAAACTAAAAGCCAGCACTTACATTTTTAATACAAAATCAATAAATATAAAAATAAATAAATATATATACATACACACATGTATGTATGTATGGATGTGTGTGTGAGTCCATATATTAAAATATGTTGTCCCATCTGAGTGCGTATGTGTGTGTGTGTGTGTGTGAGTGTGTTTTTATGGCTGCGGGCTCATAAAAAGCGCATAAAGTGGCTTTAACATCGCATAAAAAATGCAACCAAGAGTGCCAATAGTTAAGCCAGTGTGAGTGAGAGTGAGAGAGGGCGGGGAGTTGGGAAAAGGGAGAGGGGGGAGAGAGGGGGTAGAAAGAGCTATTGGGCCAAAGGTCAATGAATAAACGAATCTTTCCAAGCTTTATGACGCTCTTTCCTCTTTCTCTTTCTCTCTCTCTCTCCCTCTCTCTCTCTCTCTCTCTCTCTCTTCCACTTCCCATTCCCCTCCATCCTTTTCTATGAACGGTTTGGGTGGTCGGCTTGAGACAAAATATAAAGCGTTAAGAAAAATCAAAAAGAAATACATACATATATGACAATATAACACGTGTCAGAAGAAGATGTGAAAGAGAAACAGATGCATTCATGCATTTACACATTCACACATAAATGGCTAAAAGGCTCTCATGAGACTCGTCAGGAAGCTCAAAGTGAACTTTTTCCAAGTGAGAAATAATGAGTGACAAATATTCGTTAAGACAGTCGAAATAACTAACTTCAACTTATATATTTAACATTTTATCAATTAATTAATAATAAAATAAAGAAGCTTAATATAGCATACGTAAATAGCCCATGGGAATCATAATCGCTTAGAAGGGCTTTACCCCAAAATATAATTTGAAAAACATCCGAAACCAATCTTAGGCGTTTTATATTTCTCCATAGCAATAATGCTGTACCTAACATAAGTCAAACACCATCCAGGAATGCTCATAATTTCCATGACGATGAGCACAGTAGGTCGTAATTAAAATATCGCACCCATGCCAAACAATACACCGTCCCTTAGGCCACCCTAGACTTTTTTGTTTTTAATGAAAAGGTTTTTCGACACCCCTGCTCTTGGCTTCATACACAATTCATTCACGTTTGCAAATCTGAAAAGCATCTCGCGCACGTGTCCGCGATATGCATTAGCATCAAGTTTTGCCCACCTCAGCATTTTTCCCCGATAGAATTGTTTTTATTTTTTTACCATTCTGCCAGTTAGATCTGGCCATTTTGTATTGCAGGAAAACACTAGCAAAAGTTTATTTATTTTATATGCACATTTATTATATCCATTGAAAATGGAATTTAAAGAATGACAAATAGTCAATATTAAACGGCTACCATATTGGCAATTTGATGTTCATTATTCACTTAGTGCCTGGTGGACAAGGTGGTTCAATGCAATAGATAATTGCCAACAGGGCCAGCAAGGAGAATGGACCGATTTTCTTGAACAACATCTTATGCGATTATATGTTTGTTTCTAGTTTCTGAGTGTCTTTTATATTGGGCAAAGCATAAAAACACATATTTAACGTAACAAAGCAATTTTAACCGCTTAAAAGCATTGCCAATTGAATTCTTCTCAGTTATATATACGGAAATTGACTGACACGTCGAGCAGGGAAGGTCAAACAATTTCCTTGAACAATATCTCTCCTGATGATATGTTGGTTTCCAGTATCTGAGCCTCCCTTAGCCTTTTAGCCGCTTAAAAGCTTTGCCAATTGAATTCTTCTCAGGTATAAAATCTCTGTATCTTAAATATACGTATTTATATTTATAATCTATATGTGGTCAGGAATGTCCATAATTTCTATAGTGATGAGTACAGTACGTCTTAATTAAAATATCGCTAAACTAAATTGCCAAACAAAATACATCGCATCTTATCCCCTGCTACAAATAGTCTCTAAGTCCTCTGTTTTGCTTTTAATAAAAAGGTCTTTACAAATATGTTAAGCTGCTTAAGCAACTTCCTTCTAGACCTTTTCGACACCCCTGCACCCAGCTCCAGTCTTCCATCCTCCCCTCGCTCTGTTCTTTGGCTTCATAGTTCAATTCCAAGTCGACTCGCTCACGTCTGTAAATCAGAAAAGCGTATCGCGCACGTGTCTGCAATATGCATTAGGTTCAAGTATTGCTCATCCCATCCCTTTTGGCAATAGATTTTCCTCCCGTTTCAATTCACACTGAGCTGGCCAACAAAAATCATATTTCTCTGTTTCAGTTTTATTAACCAATATTTTATATTACATATTCTTTTAATATATCTTTCCCGAAAGATCTTGAAACGCTAAATAAAGTATATTCAAATAATATTTTATTTTTTATTTATTTTTTTTTTTTTCAATCATTTATGAGAATGTAGATCACGCTTGTTGTAGTCAATCCCAATCACAAGGTGGTACCATGCAAAGTTTAGGTAACGCTACTGCAATGAGAGTAGAACAATTTCCTTGAATAGCATCTTGCTGATATATTGATATAATATTTCTCTTAGCATCTGATCCTCTTTTATAGCATGCAAAGTATAATAAACATGTTAAACGTAGCAAAACAATTTGAGCCGCTTAAAAAGTGTACTAATTCAATTCTTCCTAGATATAACACTTTTTAGCTTCTATATACAAAAATTTATAAATATTTTCTATATTATATTATATTATATTAAATTTTCTATTATATTTTATAGCGTTTATATGCGCCTTAGTAATCTTTGCCAATTTTAACTTGTTAATTTACAATTTCTTCTTAACAACAATGCAACGTCTTGGGCCTCATCATCATTAATCTTCATAATTGCAATTTGCAACTGATTTAAATCGATCCAATAAATTTTACACGCTAGATCAACGTCAACACTGATTATTGCATCACCGTTTCCAGCCACAGTAGCAGGAACACTGCCCGCACCACCTGCACCACTCGAAGCTACCAGTTCCTCACATTGCCAGCGATGGACAGACAGATGCAACCACCGAGAACAAATTTATGTTTTTTAATGACAATTGCAGAAGATGAGAGCAACAACCCTTGAGTTGAAAATGGTCTTGGATCTGTCTATGAGACGTAAAACTTTTATTTTCACAAAAATCCAAAGTAGAAAATATAAAGCCTTAGCTATACGCATACATTTAGTATTTATGTATGTATATAAGTTCGATTAATTTATTTGCAGTCCTTCATGATCTCCCCAATGGCGAAGGGCAAGGTTTTGGTCTTAATATAATCCAAATGGCGTACAGCATCAGAGAATTCGCCCATGGATAGAGGGGGAACTGGTTCAATATCTTTGTAGATCTTCGATTCGATCAGTATCAATTGAAAGTTGATCAAGTCCACAGCTGATCGCATCTCATCCACATCCACATTGATTCGATTGCTATCATCAACGGGCGTATTCGAAGTCTCGTTTCCTGCAACCATCAGTAGCGCCTTGAGCTTCTTCTGCTTGCGCACCTTGAAAAGCTTGCGCAAGAGATACAATATTGGCAAGATAAGAAAGAAGAGTCCATATATTTTGGATTGACCGATCCATTCAAGCATTTTGGCTTATGTTTAAAAAATATACGAGTACATATGACTGACTAAAAATTACAAAAACAATTATTTAACTACGTTGAACACAGTACGACAGTTGAAATGAAGTCAAAGCATACTAGACCAATAGTATTTGAGAAAACAAAATCTGCCGCTTTCGATTAAGTAAAGCGTATTCTCAATATGATATTCAATGGGATATACATGTTACACTCTGACACAATTCTGACTTTTCACATAAGCCGCCCCACGACCCATGGCTGCGTGCCCCTTGGCCCCATGGCTACTCGGCTGCTCGGTTGCTCGGCTGCTTGGCTCCTGGTGTGCAGCCACTTGCCCCAGTCACTCGCCTAGCAGTCAACCCCTTATGCGACACGAAACCAAATCCCCGACCCATGTCCGGAACGCAAATAAACGATAAAAGCGCAGTCGTTGCGAATAACACTAACAATAAGTAGCGAGAGGCGAAAATGAAAGGGGCAAGCCGAGGAGGTGTGCCGAGTCGAGGCGCAAAACGAGGCGAAATCCGAAAGGCGTCGGTGTCGACGTCGGCGTCGGCATCGCCTGAGAGCCGAACGAACTGTCGCACTCGCCGACATACTCACTCACTCGCTCACTCGCTGTTGGGCCGGCTCGTCCGTCGTCTGCTCGCTATTTGACGCTCGACAAACGCGGGAGTTGCCTGGGCGCACAGCAATGCCAGCAGCTGGCAGTATAGAATTTCACAAGGGATGGCAGCAGCAAAGTGTAAATGACAGAGCGAGAGAGGGAACGAGAGAGCGAGCGAAAGAGCAAGAGAGTGCGCGCCAAAGTTGAAAGTTAAATTGATTTGAGCCGGGTGGCTATGGCCGAAGGGTTGGCTTGGCTTTGGGCTCGGCTCCATACACACACACACACACACGCCAAAATGACTTTCAGCATGTGGAAGCCGCTGCTTAGCATGTTTCCTGCCATTAGATGGCGCCACGTGCGCAGTGAGAGAGCGTTCACTCGATGTGCGCTCTCTCTCTCTCTCTCTCTCTCTCTCTCTCTCTCTCTCACTCTCTCTGTCTTTCCGCCCGCTTGGCTGAAAATGAGGCGCAAATTTTGTGGCAACCAAAAAAAGGTTCAACAAATGGTTTGGCTCGATACCAAAACCGAAGCCGTAACCGAAACTCGTCACACCCCCAGCCATCCCCAGTTGCCACCCACTATTTAGTAATGACACAAAGTTGTAATGGATGAGAGGCAGGCGGGTGTAGCTACGTAGCTTTTGCTGTGCATAAAAACGTGTGGCATCATTTTTCAGGCTAGCCACGGGGACGATTCAGGGTGTTTTCTGGCTTTGGTTTTGGGCGCACAGCAATGCACGCAGCAGAGCAGCAGCAGGAGCCCCATTGAAGCGGGCCGTCCATTATGATGCCCATGCTCCTCTAGTTCGCTAACTTTAGCTCTGTCTCTGTCGCACGTGCAGTCGCTTGAAAATTATGTCAACGAGCTCTGTTGATTTTCCATTTTGCCCGCTTTCATTTTAGCCTGCTTCCTGCCAGCCGTCCGCCCTTGTTGTTGTTGTTGTGCCGTTTGTTTTTGTTGTTAATGCTGATGTTATTTGGCATTTGGCGTTGCTGTTGGTGTTGTTGTTGCTTTTGCTTTTGCTTTTGCTTTTGCCACCGCCTGTCGCTGGTTAATTACATTTTACAAAATTTGCTGTCAAGTAGTTAAGTTGGGTTAAGTCGAGCGCGCAGCGCAGCTGACGCCAGCAGCGACTGCGGCTGGTTGTTGTTACGGTTGCTGTTGTTGCTGGTAAATTTAATATTCGATTTTATAATTTTTATACGCTGACCTTTTTGCATTTGTGGCATTTTCTTTTTAATTATTTATGTGCAAGGCGCTTTGGCCGGCAGCAGGGGCGTGGCCCTTGTTTTGCTCTGTGGCAAATTAAACGAAAATCGACATATTTAATTATGCAGACAGGTGCCTGTAATGCGGCATTGTAATACAATGCTGGGGGCAGGAGTCGAGGGCATAAAGAATTAACTAGCTGAGCCAAGGCATTAATATTTCCATTTCCACAGCTGAGCTGTCAACCACTCAGATTAAGAATTTAATAGGACAGAAATCAACTTGAGCTGAAATAGTTGCACACGAGCTTTCCAGACTCTACGTAATTTCAGCAGCAATAAAAACTTTCATATACTTTTATTCAACTGTATGCGTGTGTGTGTGTATGTGTGAAAAATTCAACAAAAACATTTTTAAAAGCTCAAGTCAGCAACACAGACATTAAGTAAAAAACTGCACTCTAAAACTGAAGCAAGAGAGAGATGCATTTAGCTAGAGAAAGTAGAAGCAAGAAAGAGAGAGATAGCCAGAGAGACCGAGAGATATAGAGCGAGATAGCTAGTGCAGAAAAAAGGGACAAAGGAAAACTTAAAAAAAAAAGTAGATAGAAAATTATACAAAAAATCATAGAAAACTTACAAAGGAAAAACATAAAGACGACTTTTTGATGCTCTATAAGAGAAAACTCCGAAGATAAAAACAAATATAAATATATAAAATAATTGGAATATTTATATTATTATTCATCAAATATATCATTAACTCATTTATGCAATTATTAAAATACCTATTCTTAACTTCAGTTAAATTCAGCTCATCTGCTCGACTAGTCGCCTATGCCTGCTATATCCTGTTATGAAAGCTTGGAGAGCAAAAGACAAGCAACGAGACAAACAAAAAATGAAAATGAAAAGAAGGCAAAGAAATAAAAAAGTAAATAAAAAAAAAAGTAAGAAAGAAAGAAAAAAAAAACAAGTAAGAACGTTGCAGTTAGGCGCCACTAACTGCGATATACTTTGTTCCCATAGGTGCATCTTATTTCTTTAATAAACATTTAATTAACGAAATATTTCGGCAATTAGAAAACGTACATGGCAAGCAACAAACGTTTTTCCTACACATACATACAGATTTACACATGTACACACTATACGAGTATACACAATTTTCTAAGTATACATACAAAAGTTTGCATGCCAGAATATTCTACGAATTGTGACTGAATTGGGAATTTTTCGATCGTTATTTTAGTTTTGTCAAAAGGCGCTCTAGCAATGCATTACAATGTCTTATTTGGTTTTAGTTAACGAAGTGCTGGTCAGGGCAGTGGCGCTGGTGGTAAGCACTATGCAAGCTATACTTAGGTGCGTGGGTTCGAATCCCGCAGAAACCTTTTTTTCAAAAATTATTTATTTTTTATTTTTTTATATTTTTATATTTATTATAAAATGCTTGCTGCCAATTGATGATAATTTATAAACATACGCATATGAATTTTGCATTTAAGCAAAAACTAAAACAATTTTTCCGATTTGCCACGCTGTGTGGCAAGCAGTTTTTCTATGCATGCATATATGTATTTATGTGTAAGTGTATACACATCCAAAAGTGTATACATATTGCAAGAATTGCGATTGTATTGTTTTGTTTCGTCACAAGCTGCTGATCAGCTGGTCAGCTGATCAGCTGTGAATTGATTTAGGTTTAGCTAACGATTACATGTTGTTTTCAAAAGACCTAGGTTCGAATCCCGGTGGAAACTTTTTATTTATTAATCAAAAACTTATCAATTTTATTTTTTAAAATTTATTAATATTATTAAATTTATGTTAAAATGCTTTTTGCCATCTTAGCAATTGCTACTAAGCTATTATATGCATGAATTATGCAGTTGGCCACAACAAACTTCTTTGCCGATTTGCCACGCCCCCAGTGGGCGTAGACGCATAATTTTTTGCCAGTTCTTAGAAAAGGCCGAGGCTAACATGACTGCAAAATTTGGTTGCTTACATTCCAAAAATGCGAAAATTACAGGGTATTTTTCGATATGCCACGCCCCCAAAGAGACTGAAAAATTATTTTTGGGGCATCGATAGAGGAGAACATTAGTAAATCAACCATCCAATTTTCAAGCTTCTAGCTCTAAAACTGTAGGAGATATAAACTTTTGCGGTTTGCCACGCCCCCTGTGGGCGTAGATATATCTACCATAGCTTATTAGTCTTGGGTTGTCAACCCGAGTATACATGCAAAATTTTAAAGTCTCTAGTGTCAATAGTGTTCAAAATATAGCACAATTTGAAAAATCACTATATATTCAGGTCCGATTTGCCACGCCCCCAATGGGCGTAGACATATAACTTTTTGATCGATCTTCTTAGAATCATAACATTAACTCACATGCAAAATTTCAGCGTTCTAGCTTTAACGGTGTAGAAGATACGTATTTCCCGATTTGCCACGCCCCCAATGGGCGTAGATATATCCGCCATAGCTTTTTGAACTTGGGTTGTCACCCCGAGTATACATTTCAAATTGCAACTCTCTAGCTCATCATCTAGTATGATAACTTAACTATGGGCGGAAGAGTTTTCCGATTTGCCACGCCCCTAGTGGGCGGATCGGGAAAATTTTTACACTTTATAATTCGGGAGCATATATGAGTATATGTTTAAAATTTCAAGTCTCTAGCTCTAATAGCGCCGAAAAATATTGCGTTCATACGGACAGACGGACAGACGGACAGACGGACAGACGGACAGACGGACAGACGGACGGACAGCAAGACGGACATTGCACAAAACCAATATACTTTTTTCCCTTTGGGAACAAAGTATAAAAACGATAGCGCAAAATGTTACGCTTGCATTTGAGCCAAAGGAAGCTTAAGGGGACAGCCGAAGAGAGGGGCGTGACGAGGAGTGGGCTGTGCTGAGGTGGGATGCGGTGTTATTTGGGGAATTGTTGGTCTGGTGTTGGAGACCATGTGGCTCCTACAATGACAGCAGAGGCAGTCGAGCTATTGTTGTTGTAGGTGTTGCTGCTGCAGCAGCAACAGCCGGCGAAGGACGACAGCGATGAGCAGGAGCAGCAGGAGTAGGAGAAGGTGGTAGAACAACAGCAGCGGTAGCTTGATGTGGAGCAGTAGCAGCAGCACGATGAAGGCATTAAGCTGCCACACACAAACGCACACACATACGTGCACCCACGCAGATGGCAGACATTATGGGCAGCAGAGGCGAAGAATGCGTTTGCCATGAAATACGCACACACACCCACACACCCACACACCTACACACACGCACGCAGATATAAAGAACTTGGCAAGAAACTTGCGCGGCTTTTCACAACGGGAGGGAACTGGCATATCCATGCCAAAGCGATAGAAGAAAAACCCAGCCAGCCAGACACACACACTCACACACACACACACACACAGTCACACACACATGCCAGGACAAAATGGCAACATAACTGTAGTGAAAATGTCAAGAGAGAGAAAAGATATTAAAACGTATTTGACTTCTGCGAGTTTGCGGATGAGGCGAAGCAGGAGGATGTGAAGGAGCTGAAGAGAAGACGCAGACGTAGACGAAGGACATGAGCAGGATGTGCGCCAGTGTGGCACAATGAAAAATATATAAAGAAGCCGCACACACATATACACTCACACACACGCTCACACACTCGTATGCACATACAGCTTATGACAAAAATAATAAAAATGGCTCAAGAAACGAAGCAGCTGAAAAACAAAACGAAAACAGCGCAAAAATATAAAGCAAAGTAAAATAAAAGTGAAGCAGAAGCAAAAAAAAAAAAATAAAAAATAAAATAAAAAACGAAATACAAGTATAAAAATGAATTTTAGATGACAGTCAAAGTGCTTGTGGGGCGGCGGGGAGATGTCGGTGCGGTCCGAAGGTTTGTCTTTGCAGTTAAGCAGACGAGTAAATGTTGTCCTTATTGTTGTTGCTGCTGCTGCTGCTGCTGCTGCTGCCGCTGCTTCTGCTGCTCCTGACGAAGCTGTCGTGGCTGCTATTTTATTCCAAAGACGTTGGGAAAAACTGTGAAACGAGGCGGTGGGCAGTGGGAGGGTCTGGGAGTAGCAAATGGCTGAAGCAGCAGCAGCAGCAGCAGCAGCAATGCATAGCAGCAGCAAAAAAGTCAAGAGAAGCGACAAAAAGTGGAAAGTTTTATGGGCAACAGCAGCAAAAATTGCAATATACCATGGCGAGGACTACGACGAGGACCCTCCTGATGTGGATTGGCCATGTGCGTTGGTTGGGCAGGAGGCGCGGGGCGAGCCTTGCTCTCTGCGGGGCTGAGGTGATGAGGCAGCTGCCTGATGTTGATGGCGTTGCCACTGCTGAGGCACTGTGAACCAGCACGAAAGCTGAAGACAGTGGCGCATCTTGAAAAGAGAACTAAAGGGATTTTTCCCTAAAGCAAAAAATCGTTAGATTAGCTGAGGTAACGAGATATTGAGAAGTACTATAAGGAATGGGAAGAAAGAAGAGTAAGATAGGAAAGGAAAGGATAAAAAATCAAGCCAATGAAAACAATAAGACACAAAGTAAAATATTGGTTAGATAATAATACTTGTGTAAGCAAGTACTCAAGGACATTTAAGGACTTCCCAGAAATGTAAGCAAAACAATTAAATTTAGCCAATATAAATAGCTCATTACGCCTACATTATAAATAGCTGTGTACAGCACCTAGTTCTATGAATATAAATAGCTACTCCCTACATTTAAATAACCAGCCAAGTCATTCTCCTTTATGCCATCCCTCTTCAAAAGTCAATTAGCCTACGCTCATGACCTCCTGCTCTGGCTGTGTATACATCGATACCAACACTCATGCCACACACATAAGCTCTGGCATTCACTGTGGCAAACACTTCCCACACCCACCTCGCAGCCACCCCCTCGACCCATCCAATCGCTGTGGCCAACAACAAAAAAAAAAAGAGACAAAATGATTTCGTTTCTTGGCACGAGTTTGGGTAAAACTTCGACAATGCTGATGGGGAAACGTTAGCAGAGCAACTTACAAATTAAGGCTTAAATAAGATGCCGTCATCCCAGCCAACGTACCTCCGCCCGATCTCGAGGGACTGCGCTGGCAACATATGTTTGTCAAAATCCCTCAATAAGTATATTTCCCAGCTCCAACCAAAAATATACAAAAAGAAAATGGTAAAAGAATACAACATAAAAATAAATCATACGCCTCATCAGGCCCAGAAACGAGCCAATACCGTAAACATTATTCAACTGCAGCGCACCACTGGCAGCTCCATCATACCGACTCCAACTCACCCACCCGCCAGCCCTACCGCCTACCGATGCCCGTGGCCGCTCATCCTTGCGCCTGGCGCTAATAAATGCTTATCGAAGACGCATAAAGCGAGTAAATTCGCAGCCATTAAACGAGCATAAAACTCAATGCCCGTTCGGGTACTAGGCTACTAAAATGTGGGGGTCGACAAATCAAAGTACAAGCAAAACAGCCCCATGAAAACCAGCCCCAGCTCCAAGCACCCCCACTACTTTGACACTCCCTAAGGCCACAAAGAGCTGTGAAATAAAACCAGGCAAAGCACCGACAACGGCTACAATGAAACCCAAAGCGGCTCCCAAGCGATTTTAATGCGGGTTTGGCGTTACGAACCGAACCACCCAAGACCCGCCCGAAGCCACCCGAAACCGCCCAACGTTGACAGCATACAAAGTAACTTAAATCGAAACAATAAAGCGGCAACTTTGTTCGAGCAAAAATGCAAAAAGGAGCAAAACATATAAAATGGGAGCAGCGGGCAGTGATCGGGCAGATGATGGCAAGAGGAGGACGGAGAGAGAAAAAGGGAGAGGGAGGTGGCAAAACTTGCCAAAGATGGCGAGAAATGGCAAAAAATGACAACAAAAAAAAAAAAAGAAGACGATGTAGAAGAAAAAACATGGAAAATGCGCAAATAAATGAATGAATAAAAGCGAGCCATCCCATGGAGCAGCGCAACAGCAGCAGAGCAGCTTCTACAAAGAAATTACAAAATTGAAGAGGAGAATGAGGTCCACAAGCGCAGCAGCGGCAGCAAAGGACCTGCAGAGTACGAGAGAGAGAGAGAGAGAGGGAGGGAGGAAAAAATATTAATAAATCGCAGCTACTGGAGTGCTAGCAGCTACTAGAAAGTGGATATGGCCAAGTGCTCTGGGGGTACCGCAAAGTGCGCGCACAATGCGGCGTATGCGTAATATGCCAAGTGCTAAAACAAAATAGCAGCAAGCAGCTAAAAGAGCTGGGCAGATAAGTAGCTGGATACAGATATAGATAAATAGAGTGAAAATATATTAAAATTAAAGAAATTGATAGGCATAGTTAGATAGTTAGTTAAATTGATAAAAAGGAAGATGGAAGGAAGATAAAGATATAATATATAAGGATACATAGATGCATACATAAATAAATAGAAGTATATGTATAGAGATCTAAAGATATATGAATAGAGGGAAATCTAATATATACAAATATTGAGAGATAAAATTATATTGAGAATATATACAAAGATATAAAGACATATTTAGATTAGCAGACAAAAGCGAGGCAATTGTCTATGGAAGTTTAAACATAATTATATAGATATCTGCTGAAATCGTTAAATATACAAATAATTAGACCAAAGATAAACACATTATTGCACAGATATATATCTAAATAGTTACACAGCCCTTTCCTGTGAACTAGCTCTGGAACGTAATTACATGAGCCAAAAATAATTGATGTGAAAGCTGAATTGCAATGTACATTAAACCAAAATACATATATGTAAATATAGACATGTTTACGCATAATTATCTATATACAGCATGCAGCTAATTCTACCCTAACTTTCATTTGTTTGGTACCAATTAACTATTTCCCACCATTTAACTCAAATCTACCAAAACTTATTCAGTATGCCGATTGCTTAAATTGAATTGAACCAAACACAAAAAATATTGTACATCTGTGACATTCGTGGTACGTGAAGGACTTGTTCACTATTTCGAGTGCTACGGAAATAATTGATCAAATTTCGAGTCTAATTCCAGTCCATGGTGTGGCACTTGAGTTTGAGTTTGAATTGAATCCAATTGAATTGAATTCAATTGCCGGCCACACTCAATGGCTCAATACCCGTGAGCCCAATGACCGCTAATCATAAGGATAACACCTAATCAACCGCAGAGCGGACGCCCACAAAATCGAAACCGAGAGGTTTTTGCGCCCAAAAATTAAATGAAACGTTGATAAGGCGCAAAAGGGCGCACTAAACGATTAAATCGAATGAGCGAACAAATGAGTGAGTGAGTGCCCCGATTGCCCTTCATTCAGATACACACTCTCACACATACACAGCCAGCACATACATATATACAGTTGTATATTCGTGCCAACCCCCCGCAACGCCCTGTGCTTGCGTTGTGGACGTGCCCGACTGACTTTCGGCACAAGTGCGCAGCGATGGCGAAAAGTGAATTTTCCGCCGTGCGGTTGTCAGGCACGCAACGGGAATGACACTGGTAGGTGGGTGGGGCGGCCAGTTTGTTGAGGAGGTGCAGTGGCGGCCGTGGCAGTAAGAAATTGTTAGCTGAATAATTTCAGCAGCGACGCTAACAGCAACAGCGACAGCGGCAGCGACTGCGACTGCGACAGCAACGGCATAGCTATCAAGCATGTCAGCTGTGAGAGTGTGAGCATGGCCAAAGTCAGCTTAAAGCAAGACAGAGAAGGAGAGCGCAATCGAACCGAATGGCAAGGCACGACGAGACGCAGTCGACGAAGCTGTATTGGGTGCTCGGCCCTGTTCGGTATTCGGTTTGAGTGCGAGGTTCGGTCAGGCAGACAATGTTTTTCACGTGCCATTGCATGTGCGCACACACACACACAAACAATCGCACTCATACAAATCACTTAGTATGTGCGTGTGTGTGTGTGTGTGTGTGTGCATTTGTGAGTTTGCCTGCGTGCAAGAGAGAACAGCATGCGTTTTACTGCTTCTGAGCGCCTGATCTGCAGGCAGCGTGTTGCGTTCGTGTGTGACGTTCTGTGCGGCTAACTGATTGACGTTGACTGCGATGCCGACGCCACTGTTTTGCTATTTGTTGCCGCCACGCGATGAGTGAGAAAAGTCGAGAGAGTGTGAGAGCGGAGTGGCGCAGAGTGGGCAAAAGGAGGCGCACGTGTAATTGTTGTTGCTCTGTCCTGGTTCGCTCTCTGTTTGCTTAACTGGGCTTGATTAGATTTTCGAGGTTAGATACATTACGAATTATTCAGCGCTCAGTGGGTGGCAGCGCCGCCACCACTCCCACCCGGTGTCCCTCTCGCTATGCAGGGTCGGCCACTTGTTTCTTTCTCTGGCTCCTGCGAGGGCTGTTTATCGAATTTCTGACCAGAAATTCTTTGATTGTGTTGTAATTGTATTATCCTTGTTGGAACGCCGGCTGTTGCTGTTGCTGTTACTGTTGGCTGTCGACTGTTCACTGTTGGCTGTTAGCTGCCTGCCACGGTGGCACGTAGCACATAATTGTTACTATTAATATTTCATTGGGTGGTTGCTTCGGGACATTTATGGACTGTTTTTCCTCGCCTTTTTAGCAGGGGGTGTGTGTTTAATTAATCGACTTGCTGGCACTGAGTGCCAAATGTTCTTATTGTTTTTTGCTCGCAAGTCAAAATATTTGACTTGTAGATGTGGCTCTAATTGAGTCCCAGTCTCACTGCTCTATCAGTGGGAGTAAAAGTTTTTATCGCTGTTGTTATTCTTGCTGCTTTTGCCCATCTGGCGTTAACTTCACAAAAATGATGTAAACCTAATTAAATTTCCAATAGCAAATGACGCTCTCCGCCCCCAACTACCCCGCCCCTGCCCTAAGATTAGCCAATGAAACTTTGACGCAGATAATTGCGGCATTGCGTCATGCGAAGCAAATTTTCCATAGAACGCTTTCTGAAATCTATTGAGCTTTAAGTTGATTCTGAAAATATGTAACAAGCGAATGGATGATTCCATTGGGGATAGATAACTGTAAACTTAATTGGCGGCCATGATGCTAGGAAAAATAATAATAAAAGTTGTATTTATTATAATGAATATTTTACTTTGATACTTTTCAATTTAATATGAAGAAGTATCTTTATCAATATCTATTTTTATTTACTATCTACTATCTACTATCTACTATCTACTATCTACTATCTACTATCTACTATCTACTATCTACTATCTACTATCTACTATCTACTATCTACTATCTACTATCTACTATCTACTATCTACTATCTACTATCTACTATTTACTATTTACTATTTACTATTTACTATCTACTATCTACTATCTACTATCTACTATCAATTATATAGAGATCATCAATCGGCAGCTAACAATGTGAACGATAATTATCGATATGCCAAACCAAGGGGACAGATCAGATTCCTCTCCACAGGCACAACATACCCATATAAGCAGAGGGAACAAAGATGCTGGGTCATCGACGACGGTCGACGGTCGTCTGTCGCACGTCGTCTCTTGTCGGTCGTCGGTCGTTATCCTCATTGTCAATATCGAGACATTTTTACACCCACATACATACACACAAGCGCAAATTGAATTATCCCCAACATAGAGCTTGAGCCACACACACTCCGTGGGTGTGTATATAGGTTGTTGTTGGTGTCGTTGTTGTTGGTGTCAATTGGGTGTCTGAGCACTGGCATGTTGTGCTTTGTGTTGTCTTGAATTGTCTTGTGCTCTGAGCTGAGTTCACTCTGTGTATCTGCGAAACGTCAAAGTATCTTAATTAAATTTCATCCCTTAGCCAAAACGTAAAAATGTACAACAATTTCACGTAGCCCGGGACTGACTAATAGACAATTTACGCCCACACATACACTAACACACACACACACACACACACACACGCATACATTCACATAGACAGCGAACAGTCAAGACGCGACACAAAATGAAACGTTGAATGAACTGTGCGACGAAGGACACTCCCCACAAATGTCCTAACCCATTGGCCGTAGACATGAGTGCACGAAATATAATTTCACAAACACTTACAACAAATACAATCACACACACGCACACATACGCGCGCACACAAAGGGAGACAAACAACATGCCGTTTAGCAACACTGCCGGGCAGTGTGAGGCAATGCCAGCCAACCAACTAGCAGTCAACTGTTATACCATTAAATAAAGTTGGCAACACATAATGCACAACGACAACAAAACCAACAACTGACCCCCCTCCGGCCAAGAGGTTGGGGCTGTTGCTTCTGCTTTGCTGACTTGTTGGGGGAGTTCGAAGAGGGCTGCAAAACGTTTACCGATTTGTTGCTAATATGAAGCAGCAAGCCAGAGCGAAGCCTTCACTTTGAAGCTCTGACATGAAACTCGACACAGAACCTATAAAATATGTAATGCAACAACAACACCAGCAACAACAACAGAAACTTTGCCATAACATTTTCGATTAGACACGTTTATACGGTTGCCTTGATGCTGAAAACATATTAAACAATTATAAAACTTCGAAATAAAACTTTGCTGGCAGTAATCGGTTTTGTATCTAAGTAAACAGAAAGCTTTAGCTGAGAAGGCCTGTGGCAACTCTAGTAGATCCGTATAAGTATTCTCTGCATTTAAATTTCAATTGAAGCCCTAAAAACTTCGCACTTAAGCATCTCACTCACTTCAGAGTTCATTCTCTTTAGTGTGGCTAAAGTGATTCTTACCTGAAGAGAAATTTTTACAGGCTTACCCACACTCCTGAGCGCAAATTGAATAACTTTGCTTTATTATATTTACAGAGAAAAATAGCTATAAATTCTGAGAACAGAGCAAATCGGAGAATTTGTTTTTCAGCTCTTCCCATATACGATAAATTTGCTAATTAGTATATGAAACTATTTAAATGTTCCTGTTCTATAAAATGAATGTTATTGTAGAATGTACAATTATATTATATATTAGATATATTATTATTAATTTTAAATAATATTTATTTGCAAAAAAATGCTTTAAAAATCAATCTAACAACTCTTTTAAATATTGTATATATAATAGTATAAGAGAATATATGGCAACTCTGTTAATTGGATCGTATATTAATTATCTTTCATTTATGTTAGGTACAAATAATTTGCATGCTCAGTTAATTAGAATGTGAGCTAATTGACTTAGATTACATGTAAAGCGTTGCCACCTAGCAGAAAATTGCAATAAGTGTCGCATAAACGAGATAATATTGTTGCATGTATTAGCTCTGTGTTTCTGTGTGTTTGTTAGCCATTTGTTTTTGTCGCTCGCCTCTGGCATACGTATGTACATATAAACATGCCACGTTAGGCGACGTGCCAAGTTTCATGTGCAACTTCGTACCCTAAACAACGAGTCAGGCGAGCCACCCGACAGCTACCAAACCAAAGCACACCGAGCGAGCCACTCGAGCCACCCAGTTACTGGTTCCATCCAACAATTTACTACATATGCAGCGACAACAAAGCGCATGAATTTGTTGCCAGTTTGTGCCACCCGCAGCTGTGTGATGGCCACTGCGCTGCCTCACACCCATTCGCTTATCAGCCCCCTAGCCCCTCGGCCGCCCTCTTCAATCCAATCCATACGCCCATGTCGCCGACTGTCCATGCACCGCAATTTGCGCGAAACAGCAACAACAATAGCAACAGCAAACAGCAACTGTTGGGCGACGCGTGATATCCCTTGCACACAGACACAAGCCACGCCCACCGCTCTTCGACGCCCACAATCCTGCTGCTGTCCGGAGTTTTACTTATCCATAGGAAGCCGGCACTCACAGCTACCGTTCCGAATTGAATTAAACTCAAACTTTTACCAATTTACAAAAGCAACAGCAGGCAACAGCAAAAAGAAAGGCCAACAGCAGGAAATGGCTGGGGCTGAGTGATGGTGGTGCGCTGGTGGTGGTGCAGCCAAGCAGCCAAGCAGCATAAATGATGGGCAGGCAAGGAAGGCTGGCAAAAGTTTTCGTTGGCAAAGCCAAGTCGAAGCTTATTTTCTGCAGCGCCTTTTGCCTTTTTGTTCTTTTGCCTATTTTCAGACTATTCTTATACCACGCCACGCCCCCATTCCACTATGTCCTTTCGTGTTGTTTCATTTTTCACATACCCTACGTCTAATTGGAAGAAGAATGATCGGAGCCAAAATGTGTATAATAAATATTCATCGATATTTAACTTTTCACGTTTATCTGGACAGTGTTTACGATGAAATGAGGAATACCCAATTTCTAAATATATTCTGATTTTAGATACCTCTGCTGCAAATTGAAATTTATAAACTTCATTTTAATCACTATGCAATCAGAGAGTGTTATAAAGTTTACGAGATCATTTGTAACAATAGTCTTAAGCTGAGCTCAGGATATTTTCTAGTCGATCACTGCCTATTGTAGCGCTGTTATTTTGGTTTTCTTTTTTTCGTATTTTCCTCTTGCTGAAACACAATCTGCACCGTAAAAGAGCTTAAACCCTGTCAAGCCACCCATTAAGAGCCAGGCGCACATTTTGCGTGCTGGCATACCAACACACAAGGACACACACACATACTCACGCACACACACACACACACACACAGAGAGAGAGAGAGAGAAAGAGAAAGAGACTCTAGTCGGCTATATCCTGGCAAAGGACAACTATGACCGAGCTTTGGGGACGCAGAGACATGGCTAAGTTGTTTGTAGTTGCTGTTGGGGATTGTTGCTTTTTTCGGTTACTTTTGTTGGTTTTGTCCTGCTGCTGCTGCTGCTGTTGTTGGAAATTATAGCATGTCCTTTGGACTAGCATTGCTATGGCTTTTGGCCACAGCACTGGGCGCCATTTGGCAGTAGATGGAGCAAATTGTTGACTCGCTTGTGCTTTGACTTGCCCTGGCTCTGTGGCCATATCACTCTACCTCTCTCTCTCTCTCTCTATCTCTCTCTATCTATCTGTCTATCTGTAACTTGCTTTCTCTCTCTTGCTGGCTATCTGTCTCTATTTGTGGACCATGGCCGAAATGAGTGTCCATGATTTCAACTGTGGCACAATGTTTGTCATCTGCTGAAATATAATCGAATCGAGCAGCCAAAGAGCGTACAATTTGAACAAATTTAGTAGCTAAGAGAGACAGAGATATTGAAATGAAATGAAATGAAAATGGCTGTGGAAACCACGAAAATGGGCAAAACTGAGGATGAGCAGAGCTGAGAGCCAGATGAGATGAGTGGATAAGAGGCGATAAAAGTTAGGAGCTGAGATGAAAGATGATGAAGTAGATGGAGAAATAAGCTACGCATTATCAAAGATCTCGATAAGACGAGCTTATTATTATATAAATATATATATATATATATGAAATACAATCATTATATTATTATAATGATTATTAACTTCTTATACAATGTAATGTATGCGATTAAAATTTATAATTGATATACGACATAAAAAAGTTGCTTTATTATTATTTTATTAATTTAACATTATATTTACTAAGTAGACTATTTATTATTTATATGTCTGTAATTATTTTTATTATTATACATTATTAGCAATGCCATTAACATTATTATTCGTATTATCATTTCATTGTTAGTCTCACTATTAGTGTTAATCATTACGACAATGCAACAATTCAAATTACAATTAACATCGTCATCATCGTCATCATTTTCATAGAGCAGTTCTAGAAGAAAAACACAATGTATATACATATATAAAGTACTACATACGACATATACAATAACAATAATCAATTATTTGATAGAACTGAAGCGCCATATAATTTTCGAGAGAAATAAAAGCTTACTAACGTTATCAGCATTCCAAAAAATAAAAATAAATATATGTATATAAATATACAAACGAGCAGCGATGAGAGACCCTCAAATATCATCCACAAATGTTTTACTCAAACCCTGCTTCCTCTGGCTCTCCCTCAATCTTCTACTCTGCTTCTCCCACTCTTTGTCGGACACGAAATATATAATTTTCCAGCCATTTTGCTCACACCACGAAACACCGCAACAGCCCAGCTGGGTGGTCATCACTCTGGCGACCAGGTCAGAGTCAGACTGTCAGACGAACAGACAGACAGACAGACAGACAGAAGGACAAAGAAAAAGTAGCTAAAACGAAAAGTTAATAGAGAAAGCAGAAGCGACAGCAACAGCAATAGAATGTGGGGCCAAGGCAAAGCAATGGATGGAAATATTGTCAGACTTCGGGTGAAGGGCCGAGTGCAGCAAGAGGGTCTTTTGGCAGCAGCCAAATGGACAGACGAGCAGACAGTCAAGGCGAAAACTCACAAAAAGGTCGTATATACAAATGTATAGAAACACATATATATACACACATACATATGGGTGGAAGGACAACGGGCATTGGGATGTTGGACGACGGTCAGCCCCAAAGTTGAAAATGTACAAACAAATCGAGCAGACATGCGAGCAGTAGCCGAACTATGGATTGGGTGAGGCGAGAACGGCAGGGAGAGAATGGGACGATGACGACGACAGACATCGAGAGCAACAAACAAACAAATAGACAAACAGACGTTGACCCAAAAGTTGAAGTGCAGATCTAAAAGCACCAACAGACAAACCAACCACCGTGCCACCCCAACCACCCTCGCACTAGCCGCCGCTCCTCCCCTCCTCCCTTCACGCAACCATCGACACAATTCGCCTGGCTAGACCCAAAAGTTTGATTTAAGCTCTAGAACTTTTTGGGTGCGCTACTCGAGTATATCACGCATACGCACTGTGGCCATGATAGCTGAGAGTGGCTGTGCGTGTGTGTGTGTGTGTTGCTGCGTATTTGTTGAATTTAAACATTTTCCCAACTTCGGGCTGCTGCTAGCAAAAGCCAAAAGTTTTCCCAGCAGCAACAAAACTTGGCCCCAAAAATAAAAAGAGTTTATGGCTGTCGGACTCGCTGAAGAACCGATGGGAGGGAGGAAGGTAGAGCGCGAGCTAGGGAGGGCGTGGCTGCCATTGCCGCTGGCAGCATAATATTTTCTGCTAACGCAGTCACTTTTCATAAACTTTCACAAGCAACAACAACAACAACAACAAGAACAACAACAATAACAGCAACAATGAAAACTCAAACAACAGCAACAACTTGTGGAAATGTTGGAAAAAGGCAGCCAGCAAAAAGGATTATAGAAAATTGCCAGCAATATGAGCAGAAAGTGTGGGCAGCCAGGGGCTGTTAGACATGGCGGAGCAGGGGCCACTCTGAGTGGGTGTGGGTGGGGATGTGAGTTTGGGTGTGGGCATAGATGGTGGCTTGGTGTGGGTGGCTGCTTTAAGGGACGCTTGTCTGCCTGCGCATATTGTCAACCGTTGGCGTCGACGAGCGGCAGAACGAAAACGACAACGCATCAACGTTCTCGTCATTGTTATTACAGCCCTATGGCATATACATCCACACCCACAAACACACATACACATACACATACACTGATATATATGTATGTATATATATAGATATAGCCAGCCATACCCACGCACAAGCCTAAAAGCCGTCAACACAATGTTTGGCTTGTAGCCGAGAAGCGCAGCCAACAATGGGCGGCACAGTGGGCTGAAAGCAATAATTAGTATAATTGAATTTAAGAAATGTATATTATTATTAATATTTAATAACAAGTTAGGGTTAACAAAGAAAAATAGAAAGAACTGGAATTTTGATATGGTAAAACATTGTTAAAGTTAGTTGGCATATTCTTGTAACCACCCTCGCATTGATTAGTAATGCGAAGCTAAAGACTTTCTTTACATTTTGCAGCCCTTGCACCACTGTGCGCTGACAGCGAAGGTCGTTTAGCGTTGATAACTTGACGGCATCTGACAGAGACGCGAGCAGAGCGAATGCTTCAAAATGTGGGTGGGATGGGGGTAAAGGAGATTATGCTCTAAGGGCGCGGGCTTGGGCTTGGGCATGGCAAGCACAAGGGTGAGGAGCATGGGCACGGGCATGGGCGGCTTGGTTGAGAGGGATTCGTCGGAAATTTTCAGGTTTTGATTGTGTAGTCATGTCAAAATAATAGTCAACTTACATGCCACAGCCGCAGCAGCAGCAGCAGCAGCAGCGGCAGCGGCAGCGGCAGCGGCAGAGTTGGCCGCCAACCCCTGTCAAAGAAAAGCTCGCATTACACTCAATGAAGCTGAGAGAGAGAGAAAGAGAGGCAACCAAATGGATGTGAGAGTGAGGGAGCGAGAAGATGCTGCTAAGTGGCTGGAACTTGTGAGTTCCTGTGAGTTCCTGTGGTTTACTTGCTCATTGCTTCCTTTTTTTTTATTTTTTCGTTCGGTCTGCTCCTCATTTGCATGGCGTGTGGCATAAAATGAATTTGCGCATATTTGGCATATTATTTTACAGTTGCAGCCAAAGGACAAACTCTTGACAAGCTGCTGCGATTTTGACGGGTAGCTCACACACACACACACAGGCACACATAGGCACACACCCATTCGCTTCGAGGATGCTGCATATGTGCACAGCCCCTGCCTTGTCCTTGTCATCGGTAGAGTCCTTGCAACCCCCGAGCTGAGCGCTGATGCTGCCTGCTACTCACGGCACATCCCTCGCTTGTATTATTTTCTTTTGTCATTGTGCCTGCCGTATTTATACATATATTTATATATATATATATATATAAAGACGATTTTTCCTTTTGTATTTGTATAATTTTTTCTGTCGCCTGGCATCCCCTGCAAAATAATATGCAGCAGCCACCGCCACCTAACAGTGGGACCAAAAAAAAGCGCTCAGCCATTGTGCGCTGGCCCAACTCTGTTGTTATGCCATTGTGTGTGTGAGCGTCTTTTATTTTTTTCTTGCGTTTTTCCTTTTCGTTTTTTCATTGCTGTAACTTTTGGCCGTCCTCCTGCTTCAGCTCGGGACACTGCTTCTCCTGCTACTTTGTTAGCCTGGCTTGCCATTTTTATTGTTCTTTGCACACAACTTCATTGTAGCCCACTTTTTGGGTGGTTTATTTTTATGGCTCCATATCAGGGTCCACCCCATCCCCTTCTTCCCGGCTCCTGCCGCTGCCCATGCCATCGTTTGGTGTCTCTCACGAGTCGTTGAATTTTTGTGCTATTTGCCGGGCTCACACCCACAAACAGCAAAAAGGATCTGCGCCTGACCCCAGCCTGCGTGCAGGACTCGCTGTTTTTGCTCTCTTCTTGTCTCCCTCTTTGGTTTTGACTTTGATGAGATTTTTCTTTTTTTTGTTGAGGTTAATCCCTTGTAGTGCCAGGACCAAGCGCGTCAAGTCCAAGTTCTTGCCGTGGCTTTGTCTGCACGTCTTCAATGCGTGTCTGCGTGTGTATGTATGTGTGTGTGTGTGTGCGCGCCTGTGCGTGTGGGCGATTATTCTTGGCGTGGAGTGGAAAATTAGTAAATGTTGAAAACCTTGCTGTAGCAGCAGCTTCTCTGCTTTGCCTTCAAGCATCCTCTTTGCCGCGCTTGACTGGACATTGGGGCGCAAAAGGTTGGGCGTGGCACGTGCGTCGTTTTATTTTTATGTTTTTGTTTTTCGCTTCCATTTTTTGTTACCTTTAACCGTTTGCCTTTGCTTTGTTGTTGGATTGCATGAAAATTAATTTTCCTAGCTATCAACTGCTGCTGACGTTGAAAGCAAAATGCTTTGTTAAGAGCAGCTGCAGCTGAATCTTCTTTAAGATACTTCAGTTTGCCACCCCAGCTGAAGCATGGGGCAAAAGCAATCGGCGTTTGAAATATTAATTGTAATTTTCAACTGGGTTTGGAATTTTTGCTAGGACTTAGACTTGGACTGCACTCAATTAGGACGGAAATTTTTCATTAGATTGCCTAGATACTCAAGAGTTGAGATGAGTTTAGGTGAATGTATCTATTGAAAGTTATAAGGATATACTTAGCACATAGTTCAGTATAGGAAAGCTATAAAATAAACTTTGCAAATTATTCAAATTACTCGAATCTCCTGCTCATACACTTAGCATAACAAATTTGTTGTTTTAAACATATCCAAGAAACAGCATATGCATATATACATTACATATCACATTCATAGTTATATATACTTCAAAGTTTCAACCCCTTCTAACCTGGTGCAGCTGTGCAAAAGACTAGCAAAGTAAATGCAGTCAAGCTCTTGAGTTGGTGCGTATAACGCTGCGTATACTTAATATGCGACTAAACACGCGCAGCATGATATTTATAACGATAAACCTGAGCGCTGAGCACACACACTCACATGCACTATACACACACATACACACACACTCACGCACACAGGCATTAAATGGCAGATATCCTTTTAACACTTAAAGCGGTGAAAATATTAAAAACAAAAACCACAAAGCCAACAACAACAGCTCACAACATTTTTATTGATAAACGCGCAGACATGCGAACGCGCTTGCCACGCCTCCTCTCTCACTATACATGTGACCGCCAGTGTTTATATGTGTCTGTGTGTGTGTGTGTGTGTTTGCTGGTCGTGTCCATGCTGAACCGCAACGCAGCTCAGCGCAAGTGTATAAAATTATGAAACAGCTCGCACCGTTCACGTTGTGTCCCTTCTCGCCAGCAAAAAAAAAAAAAAAAAAAAAAACTTTCCACTTGCACACCTAAGCGCCCGACCACTGCACCACAATACATATCATTGTGCCTGCACAGTGGTGCAAAAATAATACTCTGCTGTTATAAAAAGAAATTTCATTCAACTTTTTATTATATCTTCTCAAATGCAATTTTTTGTTTAAGATAATTTTGATTTTCAATCTTGTTGTCTATATTAGATCAGCTGTGTTCATTCACTATTGTATCTCTTAGCTACACTAAAAAATATATATAAATTAGTTAATATTTATTCACACATTTCAGCTGCTTTGCCCCACTGTGCTCCACTCATGTTCGTCCTTGTCCAGGCACTCGCATACATACAAATGCGCTGCTTCTGCTCTGCTGCTGCTGCTCCTGCCGCCTTCTGACATGGTTCCGGCTTGTTTGTTTGGTTTATTTTATGACCATAACCGACCAGAGCCACCCACAAGCAACCGACTATCCACCCAACCACCTAACGGCCGAGTCAGGCAGTTCCAACTATAATACACAGCCGTGCCCACTATGCAACAACGTGAAGGCGCACATGAGGCGCTGCAGGCGTTGTAGATATACATATATATGTATTTGTATATGTGTTTATAGTATATGTGTTTGTGTGCGTATGTGAGTTAGTTTAGTAGCTTTTGCCGCCTGTTTGACTCGGCTGAAGTTTCAGCGCTTCAGTGTGTGAGGTTGTTGCTGTTGTGTTTGCGTTTGCCACGCATATAAATTGCGTTGCTCTAACTGTGTACAAGTATATGTGTGTCTGTGTGTGTGTGTGTGTGTGTGTGAGTGTGTGAGTGTGTGTTTGTGTGCAGCTGCGCTTGGACCGTTTGCTGTGCCGCTTTTGTAAGCCAGAGCCAGCTTAAATGCCATTTGTATGCATTGAATGTTGCATGGCCAGCCAGGAGACGAGACGAGAGGAGATGAGACGATGTAGCCGACTTGCCGCACAGTGGTCCATCATAAGCTGAACTCTGGGATCTGTCGCTTTGTGCCACATTTGATTATTTTTTTTTTTCAGTATATTCTGGTTAGCACTGCAGCTGGAAACTTTCGGATGCCACAATTCTATTTTTCGCTGTCAGCTCAAATATGTTGCATATGATTTTTGCATTTTCTCTTTGCCTTTTAGTTCAACTCATTTCAAAATGAAAAACTTTCATGTGTGTGTGGGTGCTGGACGTGTAACAGAGGTCATCAGAAGCTGCAGCAGCTGCAGTAACCCGACGGTTGACCCCTGCCTTACACCTGGCTGTGAGCCAGCCAGAAGTTGCTTTCGTAACTTGGCATACACGATAGACTCACACTTAATATAAGCAGGAGAACATTTTAAAATAAAATAATATATTTAAATTAATAGATTGCAGTAAAAAGTTGAATATAAAAATGAATTTGTTAATCTTTTTCCAAGACTTAATCAACAATTGATTTCTAGCATAACATAAATATTTATAAAAGAATTAATTCACATTAATTTTACAACACAATTAACTCACATCTTTGTTCCCATTGCTTGACAATTATAATATATTTTATGCAAAATTACTTTTTTCTCTATCTTATCAGAGTTGCTTGTCAAATCTTGAAATCTTGGCTAAGCTAACGAAATAGTTTTCTTTTACTTCAGTTAGAAATATTTCATATCTAAATACTTGCTTATTTACGAGCTCTTTACGGGAAAAGGCCTGACCCGTACTGAGTACGTTAAACCTTTTCCTGGAAATGGTAGTTTTGCCCACTCAGCTCGAAAGCGTGGGCTATTGATGATGGGGCTCAATCGGTGAGTGCCTTAATCGACAGGCCGACTCCACTTGGTTAGGCAAGACTCTACAGGAGAGCATGAATTATTGTTATGATTAAACTAAGAGTGTGCCTGGCTGTGTGTGGGTGTGCATGTGTTTAGCAACCCCCAGAGGACCCAAAAAGGAAAACAATCCAATCTATAGCCAAGATGTGGCCCCTACCCCAACACTCACGTCATGTCCATCTTTAACCCAGCATCAAGTCAAGCAAACGAATCTCGTACGTTCCATCGACCATGCCCACTTATTCTATATTTTACTTAATGCATTCTCTGCTTATCCTTATTTTTATTAGTGTTTCAATATTCTTTTTTCACTTTGCTTGGTTGCGTTTTTCTCTGCCATCCGTTCAGCTGTCTGTCGAATCAGCTCGCTTTGCTTTGGCTGCCTTCGAGTCGTAGTTCTGGTCCCGGCTTCAGTCTCTGGCTCTGGCTCTGCTGGGGCTGGCTCGTTTCAGCCATTAAATGGACAAATGAGGGATATAAAACAATTCGCTTTGGCTTCCTTTTTTCGGTCTTCAAGTCCTCTCTCTTCTATCTCGTTCTCTCTCTTTCTTTCTCTTCTCCACTACTCTATTTGTTTTTTTTTCTTTGTTTCTTTTTCTGCTCGCCAAAGTATTTTATTATTATATGTATTTCCTTTTTCTTGTAGACCTTCTGGGTTGGTCACTTTATTTGTACCTTGCCGTGGGGTGGGGGTAGTGCGGGCATGCAAAGTGCTGGGCATATCCTTTTTGAGGCCATGTCCTGGCATGGCTGGCGGTTGGGATTTATGCTCAGTTGTTGGGTGTTTCTATTTGCCTTTTGGGTGTGTTTGCTTACACGGCAAATGTCGGTACGTCCTTTCGTGTGTCCTGTTTATGTAATCGCCCACATTAGTTTTTTCGCCCTGCCATGTGTTCAGTCCCGTGTTCAGTGTTGGTGTTGGCTCTGCAACATTTGCACTCACTTTGAAGTCGCCAAAAGCAAAAGACGATAAAATGAAACGCAGCTCGATGACCAAAAGATTTGGGCTAGCTGCGAACCTCATTTATACTCGCAATACTGGCGGATTCGTATCCTTTTCATTTTCACTTGCCAAGCGGAAAACCCGAAAAAAAAGAAATGAAACTTACCTTAATTCTAATGTCCACTCTCCAGCGCTACCTGCCTCTCTCTCTCTCTCTCTCTCTCTCTCTCTCTCTCTGTTACTATCACACCTTCTCACTGGCGTTGGGTTATTTTCCGTTTACTATATTTCCTTACTTTCATGTTGTCCCGCACTGGCGCGTGGAGAATGAAATGAAAATGGAATGATACTCATTAATTTGATAAATCGCGGGCACAGCTGAGTGCATGTACCGTTATATACAGATATATACTCTATATATATATGTATAGAGAGAGAGTCCTCTCGCATTGTACAGTCAACGCTTGGTCCGCTCGCTTTCGCTTTTGTTGTTTAATAATGCTTGCAGATTTTATAAATGACCACGTTGCAAATGAAAAAGGAAGAAGCAGAAAAAAATAAGGAAAAAGTTGACCTTTAGCGCAAATAGGAAGCTGCTTTGGTCTGCTCCAGTTCCTTTTGCTCTGCAGTACCTTTATTCTATCTTCGCTTTGTGCGCGTTGATTTCTCTTTTCGTCATCATCGTCAACATCATCATCATCATCATCATCATCGTGATGTTTATGATTATCAGCTTGAGCGGGAAATTCTGTTGAATTTTTAAGTAATTTTTCTTGGTTTGCAACGCCCACTTGGAAAACATTTTCCACGGCACGCCTCCCTCTCTCAGTGCGACCACGCGCCCATAACTTGAATTTAGCTACGAAATATTTCGGTGCCTTCAAGCATTCAATGTCGTCATGGCCATTTATTTGGAGACCCGAGCTTTTATTAGCACACATTTAATAGGGTCACGCGTGTATTTGTTAGCCTCCCATTGACCCAGCCCTCACACCAAACTCACACCAGCCGCACACCAACCTCACACCAGGCCCCGCCTCGCACCGACAGTGTAGGTGCTTTCGTTCGTTTCTTCTGGCTGCCTTTTTTATTATTATTAATTTTCCAGCAAGTTACATGCACACAAAACAAAATAAAGGCAGGACAACAAGAAACAGTGGCAGGAAGCAAGTTAAGGCTGGGCTCAAGCCGCCCAAAGGGGCGCGAGGGAGGAACAGGCGGCTGTTGGCAGTTGCCGTGGCACGACAACAACGCAATGCGAAAGGACACTTCAATATGGTAAACTGAAAAAAACGCTTCCTCAAATGAGGTCACTCTTTGCTCCGACATTGAAGTAGATGGAAATATTTGCGGCATTACCTAAATGACCTCTGGCGAGTAAATCAACAGAAGTATATGAAAGGATAACTGATGGCGCATACAATTGAGATTATTTATAGTCAGCTCTTTCGTTTACTCAGCTCAAGAATATTTTAGTCAATCGAAAACTGAACATATCTCTAACAATACTTGAGCATAGATTCCATATTCCAGAGAGTATCTGCAAATCATATTGGCTGCTTCTGCTTCTGCTGCTTAGCTGTCTAGATGTAAGGTTGTTTCATTGTTGTCCATTAAGTGAATACGAATCGAATAGAGTCTATTGCACACTTAGAGTCAAAGTCTAAATGGCCTTGAAAACAGTTGTGGCCATCAGTAATGTCGTCTGCAAGCTCGACTCGATCGACTCGATCGACTCGCGACAAGCCGTGCATTCGCAGTCCGGCTGCCTGGCGAATCTAGCATTGTATTTGTGCTGCCGAACTGTAAAAACAATGTCTGCACAAGCTTATTTGCATAGGCATCGCATTGCAATACAAAGAATTTGGCGTCCATTACGCGGAAACGTAATATGAGCGAACACATGACGTATACGCAATGGTGCCAGAACCAAAGCGGACAGCGGCAGCACTTGAAAGTCGATGGATGAAAGTAAGTCTGCAGAGCGGCTGCTCGTGATGACGTAGTTTGGCGGCCAACTGTAATAACTGCTACCTGGCACCGAAGCGATAGCAATATATATATATATATATTATATATATAGAAAACAAAAATATAAAATAATCACAGAGCTTGGCCAATATGGCCAGACAAAGAAGTTGGCCAGTTGCTTAGTTGCTCAGTTGGCCAGTTGTCCGGTTGCCCATTTCCCAGCTAGCAGTTGTTAACGCGAACTCATCGCGTTAAGAGCTACTACAAAATCGCCGGCTCCTTCACAATACATCAGACAACGTAGCGTATGCGTAACACGTACGGGAACTAGTGCAAACTATGATGCATAGGCCCACAGCTGAGCCAATAGCAACAACAACAGTTTCAGCAGCAACAACAACAACAACAACAACTACAACATCAGCAGTAGCAGCAGTAAAAACAACAACTACAACAACAACAACTACTACTACAGCAGTCAACAACTCCAGCGATACCTGCCAGTTCACCTTCGATGCCCAACCGCACTTCAGCTTTCCCATGGAATCCTACGCCTCTTCCAAATACGGCTCGCAGGTGCGCGAACGCAAAATCGATCGTTGCCTCAAACAGCTGCAGGAGGCGCTCAAAGTTAGCAAGTAAGTGCAAGTTGGATTCTCTTGAAAACTATTTTTATAAAGTGTTCTTTTAGCATATACTATAACTATGCCTTGCAAATATATATGTTTAAATATATTTGTGACTAGAGCTCAACTCCACTTTCTACAATTTCTATTCAAAGCATAGCTCAAAGCATATTTGTATTTCTATACAGATCAATACATATATAGAAAGCTTCTTTTGATCTATTATATATTTTATATTTTAATATATATTTATTTGTAGCAAATATGACATTGTTATCATAATCTTGCACACTGCATCACAATTCGTTAGCATTTACTATAACTAAATATTTAATACTCAAATTAGTTGAATCAGCTTACTTATCATATGGTTGCCAAATAAATTTGTCACTAGTCCAGAAATCTTATTTCAAATGCAAGAGTTTTCCATGCATACGAAACTCTTATCTGATCATACATCAGTTTATCTCACTCACACTGAGATAAAATTCAGAGAGCAATCGATTGCGTTGCTTCGGTTGTCTAACGAGTTCGTTTGCGATCGTACTGAAACCTTTTTTTCCGTTCGGGCGAATGTTCGGTTGAGTTTTACGAAGCAAAGCGTCTTTTGTGAATGTATTGGTATGAATGCGAGAGTTCTCTTCGCTAAGCATCTCCGTAGCTCATGTATTTGAATGTGTGCGTGTGTGTGTGTGTGTGTAAGTGAAGATAGTCTACACAGACTCTTTGAAGTTAGCTGCTCAATTACTGCTACTACTTAGCTCATCTTACGAGCGCCATTCGTAGTATCTCTCGTAGCTAAACGACGTTCGGGAAAATCGCATCACACGAAATGTAAATCGCTCGAACGAAAAGAACCGAAGACTCTTGCTCAGAGCGAATGCTGGTGAGCATGATTTCATTCGGCTCATCTCGTGAAGACATCGTGAAGATTATTTTTACAAGCTACGATTATATAGAAATCATATTTGATGTTTTATATATTCTTACTATAAACAAAATCTAATGCAATTCAAATAAATATATTATAAAATTGCCTCAGAAAACTCTTCGACTGCTTAGTCATGCAAAGAGTTACTCTGCTATACAAAATCCACAGAGATAATCACTCAAGCAGACATTTACAATCCCTCTATCTATCTACATTTCTCTCTTCATTAGAAATGCTGCCCAGAATTCTGATTCATATTGCAAGTCAAGAGCCTTTAATTGACAAATAATTAAAGCGAAACGCTTGCAAAATATGCCTTTTAACCAAATATGTTTGGGCTTAAGAGCTTAAATCAATATTTACATGCACCTCGGAGACGACATTTTGCAAGTTATAAGTAATTTGAGTTGGTTTTATGTAATAATTAATTAATTGTTGTCATGTCAATTGCAGAGAGCTGCAGAATGCAACTGAACAAGTGCCAAACAAATGAGCCAATAAATTATTTAAACAAAAACTTAATTTTTGGTTGCGGCTAGCCAGATAACAAGCATTCGAGCAAATGGATTAGGCCAGCTCAAACTTGCAGTTTGAGCACACGCACACACACACACACACACACACATGTGGCGTATATTTGATATGTATATAAATATGTCTGGCTGCTGGTCTTGTGGCAGCTGCCTGTGGCATTAGCATTGCGAACACTGTAACTAATCGCAAATGATAACATTTGCATGTGCAGTCAACACACACACGCACACATGTGCACACGCATAGCTGCTATATGTATAGGTGTTTACTATGCATTTATGATTTTCGGCTATTTGCATACTTAAGTGTGCAGTTATTACCTTGTTATTCCGTTATAAATAACAATGGCCATGCACATGTGTGTGTGTGTGTGTGTGCGTGTCCTGAACTATCTGCCATTGGCAATTGCATAAAGCCGCTTGAAACTGCTCAAGCACTCGACACGAAAACATCTTGTGCATAATTAATTTCTGTTTATTTAATATGTTTTAATTCATTATTGATTCGAAGGCATCATAATAATAATAATGCAAGCAGCAGCATTTCCCTGCGGAAATGTGATAGCAATGCATTGGCCTCGTTATCTGTATTTCGATTTGAATATGCGTCTCAGAAATTCCATTTCATTTGGAATATTCAAATATCACGCAAAATATCTGACAGCCATTGACTTGCTTTAAGGCTTTAACAACTGCCACACACACATACATAGCAAAGGAATGCCATCAACTGAATTGGAAAATAATAATAAAAAACAAATGGAGAGAAAAGCGCATAACAAATAGTCACATTGTGGCTTTAATCAGTGGCATTTTAAATGAAAATATTTAATCGCATTTGCATTAATTTGCCATATGCAAAAAATATGTGTGAACGAAAAAATAAAAAAGCAAAAGCAAATAAAAAAGTAAAACACTAAATAAATAAATTGAACAAGCGACAAATTAAATAATAAAGATTACGAACAGACACACATACACATAGACACGATCACATTCTATGCAAATCAATATATGAAATTATGTTTATGTTTTCCTTTTTTTGACACGTGCACCACAATTCAATATATTTGACATATACTATTTATATTTCACTTAAATTGTTTTTATCATGAATTGGTAATTTTTTTTATAGTTAAAAATAAATAAAAGAGAATATTAAACGGCTATAAGTAACTGCATAATACTTGCTCGTTTAAATAAGGGAATTTATCATGTGATGCTTGCTCTGCTTCCATAAGAGATGTAATAGTACAAGATAGTACTAGACCATATAATTTCCCGGCGTATCAGTAAGAGATCTGAACAATCATTCCCATAGAAATCTGTATGATGCTTGATCTAAACTTTGAACAACACTTTCAACACTTTCAAGAGAGAAAACTCCGAAACACTTTGCTCTAGCTATAAAATAGCTTAACGGCCATCGACTCATATTATTTATTATGAAATTGCTGAGCTACATGCAATAGGCTCTCTTCATATCATGGATGCGCATAAACAGCTTCTAGATAAGCAAACTCTCAATGCACTTATATCACGCATCTCTTTAGATTGATCTAGCTAAAATTTCTTTATATTCAAAACAACCTTACAGAGCTTGCAACTCGTAATTGAAATCATATATCCATATCCCCGCACAAATATTTACAGAGCCGTCATAAATGGCCAATCAAGTCTATTTAATTAAGTGCTGGAAATGTAATATGTAACATAAATGTAATATGTAAAACATCAAACAAAGATTTACAAACAGATAAAGCATTAAATTTATGCAGCAAAGTTGCTGCTAATGCCTTATAATATTATCATATTTTACATGATATGCTTGAAAAAAAATCATGGCATTTGGACTGAGAGGATTGCAAATTATAATTAAATGTCATTATTAAATTAGCAAGTATTAATGAATGCAACAAATGCATGCAGTAAATCCTGATTAATGGATCAAGTATTTAGCTATTCGAGCAATCAGAATATCTGATCCTTCCACGTAGAGACAGAGTCAGTCAATCTGTCTGGAAGGCAGTCCATCATGTAATGAATCAATCACAAGTTCTGTATTCCTTCTGAGAGATCTAGTCAGTGAGTTCAGCAATAAATCTTTCAGTTAATCTGTGAACCATTAAGTTAGGTATATCAAACATTTAACTTAATCATTCAGTTACTTAATCCGTATCTAAGTCACTCTGTCAATCAAGCTGTAGCTAAGAGCATCAGTCAGTCAGTCAAACACTCAATCAGTGCAAAAATCCTTTACTTAGCTGTAAATACATATACAAATATTTCAAAAAGACATACATATGTGATATATGACATTCAGTCAACCAAACAGTGAGACAGGCAATCTGTCATTTAGTCAAATTTTTGTCTCAGTCATTTATCAGTTAAATCACTTAATCAGTCTGTCAATTAGTCAGTTAAATATTAGCTAATAGCCAAACAATCAGTCAGTCAGTCAATCACCATCATGCAATCAATCATGCATATGATCACATATAATCACTTACTCGAGCACGCATGGGAAACTCTTTGATAAATTCAAATGAATACATACATACATACATGCTCTTTAGCTGGATAACTAATCCACATCCGATGAGCATCTAAAAACTTGAGATTCGTATATAAAGCATTGTGCATAAAATTAATGTACTAATTGATGAGGCCCTGATCTCAATACGCAAAATAGCTCGACGAATTATCATCGGCAATGCAAACAAGTTGAAATTCAATTACGAAGAGACGGCAAGCAGCAAGAAGACACTGAGAGAAATAATTGTGAAGCATGCGAATGAAACAAAGCGAAAACAAAAGCAAATGCAAAGGGAAATGAGCGAGGGGCAGTGAAGGAGGGTGTGTGGTGGAGGGCACGAAGCAATAGCAAATATAAGTAAATAAATAAACCGAATAAACTGAAAATTTATTGAAGAAATACGCGAGCCACAAAAGCGCACAAAAGCCAGCGCCACAGATGATGAAGCACTCGATGGTGATTGTAGGGAGAGGTGGGGACGGGCTGTATATATATATGTGTGTGTGTGTGTGTGTGGCAGAGTAGGGTATGCGGCGACATCGCGATACGCGACCAAAATCGGCGCGTTGTCGATAAAAGTGACTTAAATCTCGCACCCGCAACCGATGACGACAATGGGCGATGGCAGCAATTAGAATAGAGTATGTATGTGTGTGTGTGTGTGTGTGTCAGCAAGTGTGTGTGTATGTATAGTTGTGTGTGTGTTTGTGTCGAGACAGACGCTCAAGGTTGGCCCAGTCCCAGTACCAATCGCAGTCGCAGTCGCAGTGGCAATGCCAGTACACGAGCCTATGCCAATGTATCTGTATCTCTAGCCATGTATCTCTATCTCTATCTCTATCTCTATCTCTATCTCTATCTCTATCTGTATGTGTGAATACACAAGCCAAGCGACTTGTGCCCATGTGCAGTGAGCGATTTCACAATATTTAATAAATAATTTCATAATTGTTTTGCTTTTGCGTAAAATTCAAATGAAAGAGGCGCTGTACAGACTGTACAGTGAAGCTGCTGTACAGTAAACGCTGCCACGCTGAGGGAGGCAAGGTGCTAAGGGACGCACTTTGCTGGCGCTGCTGCTTCTTTTGGCTGCCCTCGTCTGATACTTTGTGCTTGCTTTTCAATGTATAAGCACATAATTTAAATTTAGGTTTTTTTTCTTTCTTCATTCGCTCTGTGTACTCAATTAAAAGGCAAAACAACAACAACAACAACAACAACTACTACTACAACAACAGCAATAGCAATAGCAAAAATGGAAAATTATTCCGAGAATCTTTTGGATTGCCCACCCGAAACAAACGCCACAATTAAAAGATTTCGTTTATTTTGTTTTGTTTTCGTTTTCGTTTTCATTTTTGTTCTTCGTTCTTCGTTCTTCGTTCGCCTCTCTGCCTTGGTCAAAGACAAATTTGCTTACTGCTTGGGGCTGCTCTTGGGGTAGCTAAGCAACCTCAAAGACCCACTAAAATCAAGCCACAGGCCAAACGGCGAAAATTCTCGACTTTACGCCATTAATGTCTCTAATCTATTATAGACAGCGCGAGCATTCCAATTCAGATTACAAGCTAAGCACATTAGGCTTATGTGAAGGTATTGTCTATAGACGAATTGATTATTTGCAATAAACTGAGAAGCTTCAAACATTCAAACCAATGAATGAATATGGAACTGAAACATATTTAGCATTTACAGCCAATCTTTCTTACTGAAAGCAGCAAGAAATGTATTTATCAACTATATCTACGGTCAAGTGAATCTATTTAAATGAACATTGCTGTCGATTGAATAACTTTTTGCTGCCAATACTTTGTTAGCCATATATCGCCGCACTTCTATTGCGTACTATATATATATATATATATTATGTGAAATTTATATTAAATTCAAGTATTTTTACCACACACACAGGCATATATAAATGAATGTTTGTTGTTGCACTATGTAGACTTTATAATGGCCCAATTTTATTTACAATTTTCGTTTACTTAACGCATTTAATTGGCTTCGCTGCTCCAAGAGGCAGAAAGACTCAGTTTTTCCACAGTCTTTCAGCTCACAACGAGAATTTTCTCAATATTTTTTGTTGTTCTCGCTCAAAGATTTGTCTGTGGCGCTCACAAAAAATAGGGAAAACATTTTAGAAGAAGAATTTGTTTATGAACATTTTACTTGTACACGCTTCGTTTTTAATTTTTTGTTCTTCGTTTTTTTTTTTTATTTTTTATTTTACTTAATTTAACTAGTTTGCATGTGGCAAAACAGAAATTTATTTGCCTTCGCCTTTGATATGGAAAATATTTTACAAATAAATTAAAGCCATCTGGCATTAACCGCCCACATGTGGGCCCTATATATGATCAGAATATCGATAAGATACGTATGGGGCAATACTTTACGAGTACAGGATATGAAAAGAGTCGTGATCAATAAGAGAAAGACAGAGAGGGACAGAGAGAGACAGGGAGAGAGGGAGATGTGGAGAGTCGTAATACCCATTGTAAGTGACTTCCGGGTTATTCTGCTGTCGTTTTTGTTGCTGCATGGATTTTGATTTCAATTAAATTCCAGGCGCGTAATTTAGTTAATTAAGTCATTTCAATCAGAGACGTTGAACTTGTGCCAGGCGAGAGCAACAAATCAGACTAGCATAAGAAACAATCAATGAAAACGCTTGCATACCATAAAGTATAGAACAAATTATGCAAATCACAAGGCAAATAAACAAAACACAGCAGAGAAAAAAAAAACCCTCCAAGACGACGGCCTCAAGCCAAGAAAATCCAACGACAACTCGTCGCCAATTGGCATTAACTGCAGCTCAAAGCAAGTGAGTGCACTAGGTGGAGGGGAAGTGGAAGTAGGAACGGGCAGGGGTCAGCTACCAGTCAAGGGGTTGCGGGGGAAATGGCATATTAAAAACAATTCAAGTAGCAATGCCTTGGTGAGTTATGTTGGGCTGTAGAATACCCTAAACTGTATAATGACTAAAATATATTTATTCTCATTCAAATACCGAAAGATATTAAACATGGAATTACTTTTCATCTAGTTAAAGTTTCCTAAATCGATAGAGGGAGGAACAAGTAAGTTAGACAGACGAGTTTCTTCTCGAATAATGCTCTTGATTCATTCATTCATTTCACACTAACGAATATACCCTTTTTACCCTTTCACAACGTTTGCTGGGTATGTAAGAAATATGCCCGCGGCCGAACGAACGAAAATCATAAACAAAACATTTGAGGACAGACCGAGAATGGAAGAGCGAACATTAAACGTAACTTGAATATATGACGAGTGACTGACTAACTGACTGAATGAGTGAGTGCATTGTGAATGCGTGTGAGTGCAGCGTGAATGAAGGCGAGTGCACTCGGCAACAGCTCAGCTCAGGGCCAGTTCTTATGCATGGCGTCACCCGCTATGAGGCCCAACTATGAGACAGCGCACTGTCGGAGGTCCCCCACTTGTCCATGGTGCAAATTATGTGTTTATTATGTTAATTAATCGATTTAATTAAAGATCAATACAGTTTGACAGTTGACAGCAGAGGGCGTCCAGGGCGAGGCGAACGGTAATCAGCTAATTGCATTAAAATGTGCAACAATCTGAACGATTTGACATAATCTGTTGTTGAGCTGTGCATATGAAATCTGTCAGTAGTTCGATAAAATTCTAATGGAAAAGAGTAGAAATGGATATTTATTGAGAATTGCATAGAAAGGCGGAATGCATGTGTTTAAATAGTACTTAATGCTCTGATAATTGAACTTAATTCCTTAAACTCTCTCCGAAAGCGGTGAGAATCATATAGAAGGGCGACGACATTTTCCCAAGTGAATGAATAATAAAACTAATTTAGCTTGTAAACACATTTCACATTTTTCAACCCCTTTATTTTAAGCGAGGGCTGCTCGAACTAATAGAATATGCCCACTTATAAGCTATTAGAAGATAGATAGTGAGAGAGAAAGAGAAGATCAGCACTCGATTGATATTTACTAATCTTAAGGCTCAACCGAATAATTGGGCATATCAAATTCGCATTTCAGATTCATCCATGAATCGATGGCAGTAGTTCATAAAGCGCAGCCACCCAGTCGACGCAGTCAAAAGTCCATAAATAATGTTTGTCAAACAATGGCTAGAAATGGCTAAAGGGAATCCGATGCGTGTAACCCAAGCGCGGAACCCGAAACGAACCGCATAAATGGCAATAAATGCGCACTTAAGGGTTAGATTTTAACCAACTGATGCATGTGTGTGTGTGTGTGTGTGTGTGTGTGTGTGTGGTGCGTGGAGTGTACTCGCCAAACAGATTGCGGATCACAGCGGGTGGTCAGCGAGAGAAGCAGAAAAACAACAACAACAACAACAACAATAGCAAACACATTAGAAATACATAAATTCAAATGGCTGCTGATGGCAATTGTTGTTCTTGTTAGAGCTGTTGTTGTTGTTGTTTATGTAAAACATGCAATTTCGATTTGGCATATAATTTTTTAATACTCGCATACGGCCATATTGTATGCCCCCTCTCGCGCTATCTCACTCTAGCACACGGGCCGCCCGCTGACTTTACGGGTGACAAAAATGTCAAATGCGTAAATGTTAAGACAGCAGGAGCTAAAATAGAAGTAGACACAGAGTGAGAGAGAGAGAGAGGTGTTGGGTGGGGTGGCTGACGCAAGTCGGCAGCTCAGTCTTCGCATCCGTCAAAGCCGAGACTCAGACTCGAAGAGAGCCGCATGGAGTGGGAGAGTGAGCGGGTGGCTTGAGGTGGGGTCGGTTACCGCTGACGCAAGCCAGGCAGCTACAAAACTTCGTCTCAGTCTCGGCAGCTTCGCAATCATCGAGCGAGCAGCTAGCTCGACTCATGCCCAAAACACAGACTCAGACAGCGGAGAGGAAGTCGGAAGGTGCTGCTGGGGCAGGAGGTAGCACAAAGCGAAGAGGGAAGGGGCGATTGTCGTTGTCTCTCAGACAGTAGCTAGCTATTTTCTTAGCCGTAGCATTTTCATATTCATGAGGCGAACGCCGCAGACGCCTGCTCCAACCACTCGTCCCAGTTGCGTTCTCATTATCTCAGCTTGACGCTCAACATTTTTATGCGTCAAAAATTGCTGCGTTGTCTCCTTTAAGATGGCTGCCACAAAGTGCGCGGCACAAAGTGTGCGGCAGGCGGGGGCTGTCGGTTAGGTGGGAGGCATATTTCAGTGCACGTGTCAATTGAAATGAATGTCGCCTGGCGTCCCGCTGTCCAGCCCCGCCCCTTGGCTCAGCCCGAGTAACAATACAACTTTGTATGACTAATCTTTGGCGTCGTCGTCGCCGTCATGACAAGAAAAATGCGAACAACATCAATAAACAGCTGAGCGACGGAGCTGCAGAAGCAGAAAACTGATGGACTATGAAATATCCTAGAAGAAGAGCTAAAATCATATTTGCAGATAGTTTCGGATTTTAATTACTTGAAAATGATTGCGGACAGGGTGCATGTACATTGATGTGAGCTGTTCTTATCAGTAATACACTACCACATACCCTGTACTAAAATATTTATTGTTAGCAACAAGTTAATGGATGAATATTCAATGAATATGCGAGTCATTTCGATATTTAGCGATTCTATAATGATTGTCAGTCAACCAACTACATATAGTAACAATCGGACAATCAATCCATCAATCAAAGTAAATGACTGACTCAGCTAATCAGTATTAGCTAATCATTCAACCACTTGATATGTAAAGAAAGCAACCTAGCCAACAATCCTAGGCCTGTCAGTCAGCCAATAATTCTCAGCAATCTCAATCAGTTATTCAATCAATCAATCAATCAATCAATTAGCCAATCGACTAAGTTCCCTCATGAATCAATCACATTCACTCTGTTTGTCAGTTTGGCAGTCAATCATCCGCCCAAACATTCCGTTTAAGCTCTTCAAACCGAGTCCTGTGGGTGCATACCCCACACAGCCATTACGTAGAGGGCAAACCCAATCATAAACTCAAATAGACTTAAGCCATATGCGAATGGTTGTTGTAGCTCGGCAATAATGTCGATTGATTTTGCATGGATGCCACCGGTCAGCCAGAGCAGGGGCGAGCTAAAGAGAGAGAGTGATAGAAAGGGTGGGAGTGGTCGATTGGTTACGCTTGACTGAAGAAGATGGGGCAGGTTCGGGGTCTGTGCAACTGCAACACCTTCGCACCACCACAAGAAAAAAAGAAAAAAAAAACCGAAAATCGAAAACGCAAACGAAAATTGCGTCGCAATATGAGGGCAAATAAAGCCCTAAAGACACCCTTAAGCGAACCTCAAGTATTTACATTTGAATTTCACACAAATAAACTCGTCGCTCGATAGTCGTCCTCGTTGCCGTTATCCTGTGTGTGTTGCCGTTGCCGTTGCTGTTGCTGTTGTTGCATCCCTTTTTGGCAGCAAAATTAATAATAACAATAAATTGAAAATGGCAGCCGCAGTGGCTGCCAGCCAGCAATAGACTTGCAACGAGCACTCGCCCAGCTCATACACAATTGTATCTATGTTGTTGTTGTTGTTGCTGCTGCTGCTGCAGACCGAGTGTGTCAACATTTTTGGTGGCTGGTGGTTGACGGCTTGCAATTGCAGTTACATTCACAATAAAGAGGGCTAAAATTCAACCACCTCTCCATCTCCCACCCGCTCACTAAGCACCACCAACCGACCCCCCCTCCCCCATCCCCCATGACACCCACTCAATATAGCCGGCAGACTGTGACGTTTTGTCTATTTGACACTCTTGTGCCTCAGTTATGCTTTTCATATTGATTTTCGTGCCTGACTCGCAGCAGCAGCAACAGAGCAGCGTCAACTGCGACTTGTGTTTGTGTATTGAATTTCAAATGAATCGATTGCCTTCACTAAGTGTGTGTGTGTGTGTGTGTGTGTGTGAGTGTGTGTTGCTGTTGTTGCTCCATGTGCCATATCGTGTCGTTCGTTCTCTTTTCCGCTACCATTTCCATGTTTTCGGTGTTATTTGTGTTTGCTTTGCATTGCATTTAATTAACTTTTATGCGCTTTTTGTTTCTTTCAAGTATTTTCAACTCACAGATACAATATCTTTTAGAGTCGCGCGTGCCCTAACGCTAACGTATCTATCTCTCCCTCTCTCTCTCCCTATCTGTGTGTGTGTATGTTAATGTAATGTGATAGCTGGCCTGACCTGGCTTCCATTTCAATCAGTGTGACATCATTTAGCAGTTTCACACACACACACTCGCTTAAAGCTGCGCCACGCCCACTTCGTCGAAGCATACGCCCCTAGCTAATTGCGTTTTGCCTGGACAATTTCCTGTGCCGCTCTCACAAATCTGTTTTATTTGTTAAAAACTTTGACTTTCGTTACGCTTAATTTTGTTTCGACGCAAATCGCTTCAAAATCGCGCGCCGCAGGCCAAAAGCATTCGTCAACACTTTTTGGTCTACAGATTTTAGGCAAATTTTATTAGCGTGTCCTGAGGGCCACCAACACATGCACACACACACACACACACACACACACACATAGAGCCAGAGAGCGAGAGAGAGCAGCAAAAGCTGGGTCTTCAAGGATTTAGGCAGACAGGCGCACAGCAGCCATGACGAGCGACACAGGACATGGTTAGAACACAGGAACTGTGAGGTTTGACATTTGTGCTGACGCGCGAACGTGTGCACAACAAGGGGAAGAGCGACAGAGAGAGAGAGAGAGAGAGAGGGGGATAGCGTATGAGTGATAGAGAGGGCGAGTGGTTGCTGCTTGTTGGGCTATTTGCTGGGGTTGAACTTGCGCCGATAATCTCGATAATGAAGTGACTTTGCCTGCATGGTCATGCATCCTTCACATACACACACACACACACACACACACACTCACGCACACTCATGCCATATCCTTGCTTCAATTTTGTATTTGTCTACGCTTTTGATATCCGGTTCGCAGTTTTGCAGCGCCTTTTTGTACCCGCCTTAAGTGGTGGGTTTTATTTTCCTTTTCTCCTCACTTAATTTTTTTTTTTTTTGTATTTATATTTTTCGATTTGTGATGTATTTTTGCCTTTGTCGTCGAGACTTTTGACCATTTGCACGGAAACAGAATTTAAATTGGAAGTTTTTAACCCCAGCGTGCGATAATCTTGCCCACACCGACCCACAGCCAGAGCTAGAGGTAGACCCTGCCCCAGCACCAGCCCAACTCGGCCCGTTCCGGCCTACCCCCTTTGGCAAATTGTCGATAAATATACATAAGACCCAAGTACAAAACCCAACGAAAAAGTAAAATAGAAACCCCCTAGAAACAACAAAAGCCTGCGCATATTTCTCAACAACAAAAGCGTCGCAAATGTTCTTTTCAGATTCTATTAGCAAACAAATTCGAAGCACTCAACGCACCAACGTAAAATCTCTGCGGTGTACATAATGGAAAACCTTCACTGATAAACATTACCAACACTGCGGTTGCGCTGCCTGTCATTGACAAAATAAAAGGCTCTTTACCAGCACTGATCGCCGCAAAAGATACGAAGCGATCCTCAGTTTGGGAACTGCGCGATGTAAAACTAGTTTGCAATTGAGGAAGCCCCTAGCATTGGGTTTGTTTGGAAACTACCTAAACGAAATGACTTCCTACTCTGACCATATAATAGTCAACAGATACCCTGTAAATTGTCATAATTGATAGGGTATGTTGTGCGATCGATTTTTGAAGGACTATTATGGAAGAATTGTTGGGAATAGCTACGCCAAACGAATTCTCTGCTTAATACCCTGTAACGACAAATAATTGGTCGAGTATGTAAATTCTTGAAGTGAATAAACTGTGAAGAATGAAGAATAAAGTGTTTCGCCTAAATACCCTGTAATTAAAGTTATTTTTATAATTTACTTGAAGTCTTTTTTATAAATTTACATAATTTTGATTGCATATAGCTCCAAATACCCTGTAAATAATTATTTTGTAAATAATATAATTATGGTTTCTGGACAAGATAGATAGCAACCTTAGACTCTATCAAAAGTACATGCATATTTATTAGCCCATTGTATAACTCACCTTCCAATATCCTGTAAAATATGCATTTTTCATGAGCTGTAATCAAAAGATATTTAAGGATTGTCACTCATCTTGTTATTGTCAAAAAACCGTTGTCTGAGCATAATTGAAATGCATAAACAGTAGAATTATTGAGTGCATACAATTAGGTTTTGTTTGATCTGCTTCACTTTATAATCTACTTATGCAGTATCAAATTGAAGCTAAAGTCCTAAAGTGCTCTATGGGTTGAGGAACCCTCGGGCTAGGATTGGGCTTGCAGCATAGACAAAATGTACGTACGATTCCCATTCCAAATTGGATTGTAGCGCACGTTCGATAGTCGTTATGGCTGGGACCTGACTGCATATGCTTTCAGCCCGCTCGTGCGTTTCAGTTATTGCTTTTCATATTTTTGCCTACGTTTTGTTTTTTTTTTATTTTTCCATTTTATTTATTTATTTTTTTTTTTTTTTGTATTTTATTTTCAATTCAATTTGTTGTTGTTGCTGTTATGCTGTATTTTTGTTTCGGCTTTTGCGTTTTGCGTGTTTAACCCTTTGAGGTTACATTTGGCGTGTGTTTTGGGCTGCTACCCAATGCCCCGGCCTCTGTCCCTCCTCCCCCTGTCCATGCGACTGTTGTCTGCGAAAAGTGAGCAAAAATCAGAAGGAACGAAAATACAAAATATGAAGAAAGAAAAAGGTTCGCAGTTTGCGTTTACGCAGAGAAACCGCCCCGGCCAAATAAAAAGGATTTCAGAGCAACAACAACAACAACAACAGCCAGCGAAGCTGATGAAAAGTAAGAACTGAAATACATGTGTATACATATATACACTCATCGTTTGGCTGGCATATTTAATCACAAACGATGACGCAGAAAAGTTCAAAGCAAAGAATTATATACAACAACAAAAAAGGGCAGCTCCAGTCGAGCTACTGTCGAGCAACCTTCCAACCTACCTACCTACCTACCTACCCTATGAAGAGACTATTGTGTCCTGGGGTTAACTCGCCCGAGTGTGGGTGCCCCAGAAAAAAGCTACGATTTAACCCTTATGCGACACGTTTAGTGAGTCATATGCACTCGCATTTGTCTCTCCACTCTCCTATTATGATTATTATTATTATTATTGTGATTATTGTTCAAAGAGCTGAACTTTGAACTGTCTAAAGGGTTGCAACAGCTACCTAAGCAGATGCACACAAGATCTTCTTTAGCCGGAAGTTCAGGTAGCAAGACACCCTGTATAAGACTCGCAGCAGTTGGCAGTCGGCAGTCGGCAGTTGACGGCGCAACAGGATGCACATTAGAACCACTAAATGTCCGCTAAATGTTCGATCAACCACCAGGAAAACAAGACTCATGCCACAGCCAGCTGAGAAACCAAAATAAATAATGCAAGAGTCGAGCCTTATCAGCTGCACAATACACGTTCGAAGCTCCCAAAGAACTGAGCCCTGAGAAGCTATAGAGTTTTCCAACTTCTTAATGAGTAGCTCAAAAAGGCAAAGAGACGCAGAAGAAAACCAATATACCCCTTTTCAATAAGCGAACGTGTGCTTGAAGTCAAACAACAGCGTGAACAAGCTCATTGTCTGCGCAGAGAAAGAGAGAAACAGACAGCTGTAGAGCAATGCAGACAAAGCCAATATACTCTTGGCTCAGGTTGTGAGCGAGTATAGCAAGCCACGAATAACAGTGCGAACAAGCTCATTATCAGAGCATTATCAACGCACAATTATCGTATGTAAAGTGATATAGTGACTATACGACTTGAGCGCTGAGCATCGAGAGTTGAGAATTGTGAGGAGAGTTGAGAACTCAAAGGACTTGCCTTGAGTTGTTTGGGTTTGCAATTGAAATCCTTGACATTGTGCGGCGTTTCCATTGAAATTGGCAGCAAATTATTTAGCTCGCATCGCTGAATGCCAAAGCATTGTCGTTGTTGATGCTGTTGTTGTTGTTGTTGTTGTTGTTGTCTCTAGTATCTTGTATCTGGCTTCGGGTATCTGGGTAACTGAGTATCTGGTATCTGGTAGGTCGGCTGCTTGGGGCGTTGTGTTTGCGCACGCACTTTTGGGCTGCGGTTTATTGGTTTGTAATAAGCTCTTTGAAGTGTTTAATTGAAGCTTTTGTTGTGCAATTAGGCGCTAAAGTGAAGAGAGAGACAAGCATATACAGAGAGTGGAAGAAGAGTGTGAGACAGCCAAGCTCAGGTGTTGTCTATTGCCAATTGCTACCGACTATGAATGGGCACTTTAAATGAATCGCAGGATGACGCAGGATGACTGTAGGATGGCGCTGTGAATGAAGCCAGTCAGTCCCAAGTGCTTGGCTACGCTTCACTTTACTTTGATGTTCTTCACTTTGTTTACTTGGCTGACTGAGCGTGAGCGTGCGAGCTGCAAGGCGGCGCATGAGCGAGATAGAGGCGTGGCATACTTAGTCATTATTATAGTTATTTTAAAGTTGGCACAATAATGCTGAATGCCGAATGTGATTAACAGAGAGTCACACACACAGTGTGTGTGTGTGTGTGTGTGCGAAGCTAATGAACCAGACAAAGTTCAAGTGGATGTCGAGCTGCTGCTGCTGCTGAACTTGCTGTGAAAGTGAAATTGAAATTGAAAATGAAATGTTGATCAATTGTTATTTGAAAGTAAATATGACAAAGATATAAACTTTAAACTTAATTGCTTGAACTGAAAAAACGGAATCACAGCATAAAACTTTATAAATGTTACTCAATGCATCAATGTGCAATTAGAGCCATGACTAACTTTAATCAAGCTAAAATGACTTGGTCTAATTCACGAACTCTAATCTAAGCATAATCAATTTCAAATTTCAAAGAATACCTAGAACGTACTGCTGTTGTCTGCCAAGCCTTCTGCTGCCTGTAAGGAAATAAACCCAATATACCCTCTTTAGCCACATTCAATATCAATATCTACAAATTTTCTAGACTATTCCTTTTGCTTAAGCAGCATATTCAATGAAATCCCAAACTAATGCTGCATCATTCACTAATTCTGTCTTACTTCCTTTCACAATGCACTAGCTGAAGAGCGGAAAATAGAATTTTCAAGCATGTTGGCAAAGAAAAACGTCGCTCGACAGATCGCAAATGGAATTTCGCTTTGGCTGCATAGAACAAAAAACAAAAAAAAAAAGTGTTGTAGCTCTATCTATAGCAATGCACATGTGTGTGTGTGTTTGTGTGTGTGTGTGGCTGTATTACAAGACTGCTTATGTTCTTTGTTCTGGAAGATCATTTCCATGCTTTGCCTACTTGGCTGCATTGTCCTATTTCTGTCTGCGGCAAAATCAGTTTTTTTTTCGACTCTGCTTGATGCACTCCAAGATACAAATGTATCTCAACATTTACGTGGAGTGTGCTGACTGTCTACATGCTTGTATGCAGGCATGCATGTGTGTACATGTGTGCATGCATGTGTGCATGTGCATGTGTGTGTGTGTATTATTATTTATCATAGCCGCATTTTTATTTTTGTGTATCTATGGAATGCAGCAGGCAGAGGCGAAGGCGAAGGCGAAGGCAAAGGCAAAGACAGACAAGCAATCGGACTGCAACTGCTGGCATTCGAGTATCTTCTGGTTACGCTGCTGTTGCTGCTGCTGCTGCTGCTGCTTGGTTACACAGATACAGATACAACGGCAGATACAGATACAGATACAGATACAGCTACACTGAGAGCTACACTCAATGCAAGTCCATTGGCCGAGTGCCGGGCTCAACATGCAAACGCCAACCAAACGCCATTATCATTGACCGATAATGATCATAATGATCAACAGCATGAACAACATCATCATGCTGATGATCATCTGGCTATGGCATCTGCGCGTACTTGTGTATCTCGCTCTGTTTGTTGTTGTTGTTGTTGTTGTTGTGTTGTACTTGATTGTGGCATAATTTCTCGCTCTGCTCCCCACACACACACACACACCCGCTCCCTCGTCCCCTCTCCCTCTCCCTCTCACTCCCTCTCTCTCACTCTCTTACTCGCTCTCATTTGCTCCATAGCTTCGACCATCAGGCAGCGCATAAATTTTTTATTTGTTTGGTATTCATCTTATTTCGTTTAATGTATTTTTATTTTCAGCTTTTGTACATATTTTTTTCTGCTTTGCTTCTTCTTCTTCTTCTGCTTCTTCTTCAACTGTTGTTTTTATTTTTTGTTCAGCTTGTTTGGTGTTTTTAAGGTAATTTTTGTTGTTGTTGCGTATAAGTATTTTGTGTGTGTGTTAATTTTGTTGTTGTTGTTGCTGTGTGGTTGACGGGTTTGTTTCAGCTCGATTCAGTCATTCAACTATATAAAGCATTGTCGCTTCTCTGTAGTTGTTGTTGTTCGTATTTCGTTTCGTTTCGATTTCATTTATGTATGTACAACATGTTGTTGTTGTTGTTGTTGCTCCTTTTTTTTGCTTCGACTGAAGTGTTGTGTGGGCATGTGGCATCCACTTTTTGTTGTAAATGCATTGAAGCAACTGCATGAATAATTATTAAGTTGTATGCAAAGCATGGGAGAGAACGAAAGAGAGGCAGAGAGAGAGAGAGAGGGTGGTAGCTAGAGGGTGCTCAGAGGGATGCAATTGCATCGGTGCTCGGCTCGACTTGGAGGGCAAGCAAATCAGCCAAAGACTCACAAATTGTCGCTTGACTTTTATGCCCATGTTTATTTATTATCTACTCAAGTTTTATGAATTGAATTATATATAGATAAGGAATATATATTTATAGATCCAGCAAGTATGGATTTAAGCATATTTGGAGGGCGACAAAAGTCTGTTGCGATCAGAAATAGTAATCTAATGGGAAGCAAGATTTTTATATTCAATAAAAAACTGCTTTGCTCTACCATGAATTAGGTATTTAAGGTATATTATTAAATAAAAGAATAATATGATTGTTTTTGTATATTTTTAAATTTTATTTTTCGATTACTTTCAACTTGAAATTATATAAAAAAAATGATCTAAATTTAAAAATATATTTTTAATTTGAAATTAATACAATTAATTTATTTTTAATTTACTTTTGGCCATTTTTAATTTTAAATTTATTTTTATATTTTGTATTCTCTTAAATTTTTTTTTTGATTTATATATAAATAATTTTTTATTTTTTTCTGAATCATATTTGCTAATTTAAATAATTTCTTATACTTTAAATTATTTATACAAAATACTTTATTAGAAATTTTTTGATATGCCTTCTAAATATATATTTTAATTTATTTAAAATATGATATTAATAATAAATAAACTATTAGTATTTATTAATTTTAGTATTTAATGCAAATAATGAAAAATAATAATAATAATCAATAATTCAAATAAATTATTATTATTGTTATTATTATTATTATTATACTTAATTTATATAAACTCTATTTTGATATTTCTATTTAAACATTTTTAAATACTATTTGTGTTTATGCTATTTAACCTTGTAAGCCACTATAGACTTAATCACAATTAGCACAGCTGACTTAGAGATACAAATGTATCTACTAGACCCATTGAAGTTCATCTGAGTGCGCTAAGAGCTTCACTCTTAACTCCACAGCTGTTCCCACTTGACAAGAGTTTATGTCTGCGAATCCAAGGCAAGGCCTTCACTCTTAAACTGACTTAATTAATTGTATTAAAGGGGCTTTTAAGCATTGCAACCACACACACAGCCGCTTCATGAAATTATTTGTACTTATCAATAGAGCTCAGCTACGTTATGTCGTTTACCATTTTCCAAACTCCGATTCGTTTACCATATCAATTTACCCAGCACACCAAAGTCCGTACAAAAAGGAAACAGCAACAACTACAGAAAATGCAACAGCAGCAGAGGAAATCTTCCACACACGCACACACATACACACAACAATTCATTCATACCCGAAAACCCAGAACGAGACAGAGCCAGTGAAAGAGCGAGAGAGAGAGAGAGGTAGAGAGGTAGACCATGGCGGACGGAGAATTCCTTGAGACTCGCTTCTTCAGCTGCAGTTGCTTCGGTTTTGGCTTCTTTTGTTGTTTTGTTGTATGTTGTGATATTTATGTTTTCATCAAAAGGCAGCCAACAATCAAAATGTGCTGCACTTCGCTTCAACAGACACACACACACACACACACACACAGCTGTAGCTATGCACAGATACAGATGCAGATACAGATACAGATACAGCTATAGCTACAGCTCTGGCTACAATGCGCACAGGTACATAAGGCAGCCACATACTTGCATATGTACATACGTATCTATATCTGTAGGTATGTACAGCAGATACAACAACTACAACAACTACAACAACTACAACAACAACAACAACAACAACAGCGACCGACAGAAGGCAACGCTTTAACCTCATATTTATCCAACAGATACTTATAGCGCAAAAAAAAAACGTTGACGACGAACGACGACGACAAATGCAAAGAAAAAAAAATAAAGAAAGAAAAACAAAAAACATAAGCAAAAGCAAGAAATGAAGGCAGTCGTCGCTCCACCTGCCCCACCTCCTGCCCCAACGTTTCGCTCTCCCACTCGGTGGCTTTTGTATGGCAGCCCAAAAAATAAAAGAAAAATTGTACAACATTATTGCTGCTGTTGTTGTTGTTGAGCATTTCTTCAGAGGCAGAAGAAAAGAAAACAAATTTCAATAAAATATTATTACGCTTACGTTTATCGAACAGGCCAGCCAGTCAGCCAGCCAGCGAGTCAGCGAGCCAAGCAGCTGGCAAGGGGCGGACGGAGGCGTTGTGTATCTTACAGATACTCATAGCCAGAGTCTCGCACAGGCCAAGTGTTCATTCGATAGTCGCCAAGCGTTATAAATAAACCATATCCATCAATTGCTTAACTCAAAACAGCGCTAAAAGATACAAAGATACGTGTGCGTGTGTGTGTGTGTGAGATACAGATACAGATACAGATACAACCAAACAACAACAAGAACAACAGCTAAACGCCAAACGGCACCCAAATGAAAACAACAACAACAACAACAACAACGACGCCGTCAAGAAAATCGTCAGGCAGCCGCTAGCTACGTCTACGTCTACGCCGACGTCAACGCCGACTTCGCCTCGACTGATAAAATGTATGAAAGCAACAACATAAAACGTACAAAATAAAGCGCACAAAAGAAAAAATCTCAAAGTATCTGCCGACGCCACAGTCGACATCGCTGCCCCTGTAACTGAAACTGAGCGAACATCGAACATCGAACCACCGAACGTTGCCCAGCGTCGTGTCGCGTCGCCCGCTGTTGCTGCTGCTCGTTGATTTTCTTCTGTCGCTGCCTTTTTTTTTTGTGTTATGCTGCACACACACTCACACGCACACACACACACAGTCATACACTTATACACTTACAGAGTGTGCTGCTTCTTTCACTTTGTATGGGCAGGCAGCCAAAGCACTCAGCATAATTTTTTGCACGCTCTTTTCTCCAACGTCGCTCGCTGATTATTTTGCCAAACATCTGCGAAGCGGCAGCGACGCTGACGTCGACAGCGGTAGCAAGAGCAGCAGCAGCAGCAGAGATGCTCTCGACTTGCACGTGGAAAGGTGTTTGCCTCAAACCTTCCAACACCGGACGGCAACAAGAACAACAAGCATCGTCGCATCGTCAAGCAAAGTTCATCGTTTACTGCCGCTGCTGCTGCTGCCGTTGCCGCTGGCATCTCTCTTCACGCTGCTTACGCATTTTACTATCCAGTCCACCACCCCACAGCCATAGCACAGCAATAAAAACAACAGTTACACAGCAGCACTCACTCACTCGCCTCGTTCTCTGACGCTCTCTCGCTCTGCTCCCCCTCTCTCACTCTGTGTCCCATGCTCTCTCTCACTTAGCCGAGGCAAAAATGCGCAACATATTTCTGACTGACCGACACGACGTAGAGAGCGTCAGGCTGGCTGGTCGACTGACTGTCTGACTCTCTGACTGGCATTGCCACCCACCACCCTGCGCCTGCTGCTGTTACCTCTGTCAGCGTTAGCGTCAGCGTCAGCGTCAACGCTAACGTTGTCTGCTTTTTCATTTTACTTTGCCATTTTTTTCTCGTTCACTACTATTTTCACGCTGCTGCTACCAACTGCAATTGTAGTTGTTGTTGTTGCCGCTCTTGCTACATAATTGATTTTAGTGCTGCGCTCTCTCAGTGCCGCTGCTGTTGCTGCTGCTGCTGTTGCTGCTGTTGCTGCAGTAGTTTGTTGTTGCTGCTGGCAGTTACTTTTAGTGTAATCTCAACAGTTGCTGCTGTTGTTGCTTTTGCTGTCATTGCTTGGCCTGTGAGTGTTCTTCCAGCAGCAGCAGCAGCAGCACCTTCTTCCTCTCCTACACCGCCTACTCTCTTCCTCCTCTTCCACCCATTGCCTCCTCCTTTAGCGCTTTCGTCGCTCGTTGTTGGCTCTGGGTTTGGTTTTGTGAAAACCAGATTTTTGTCGTTTTATGCATTAAATTGTTTTTACAGCCGCGTTTTATATACAGGGTGATGCATCACTTGGCCCCAACATTTGATGAAAAGTCAACATTTTAAGTATGATACATATTTATTGAAATATCATAAACATATATTTAAATATGATACAAATTTTTCAAAATATTGTCTACTTCATTTCAAGTAAATAATTAATTAAAAAAACGTTTTTTAAATAAATTTGAATTATTCCATCTTAATTTTGTGATCACCCTGTGCATTTCGTATGGGGGAACTGCTTAATAAATTCAGTAATAATTGTTCTACAGACAGCCTGTATATGAAATAGCTCAAACACTGTCAGACCCGGCTTACTCTCACCCTGTTTAGTTTCCATCTGTGCTCTGTTTGACAAGCAACGCAATGTTTTCCTTCTTTTTTGTACCGCCCTATGCACCCTGTAAGCGAATCGGCTCGGCTAAGCTCGCAGTCACAGTGACAGGAAGGCACAACAGGAACAACACAGCGCACAACGCATAAGCAGCCCATGACACATACACAATGACAGAGGGGCGACCGAGCAGGCCAACAACCAGCAGCAGCAGCAGCAGCAGCTACAGCAATAACAGCAACAACAACAACATCGCATTTACACAGATACGGATACAGATACTCGAACCTCCCTCGCCCGCACACGTGCATAAAGCCGACGACGGCCTACAACGCAATACACTTCCTTTTACACACAAACACACACACACACACACACACACACACACACATGCACATAGGCACGCACTCACACACAAACTCACAGAGGCAGGCAGGCAGGCAGAGGCATAAGCATAACCCAATGAATCTGCCATCATCGCACAACTGTCGACGTTTATTGTTGTTGTCGTCTTTGTTGTTGTTGTTGCTGCTGCTGGCTCTCACGAAGACTTCCTGCGTCAGGACGGGCTGCGTTTCCTTCTCGCATTGAAATTATGACAAGGACTGCCAAAAATCGACGCTGAGCGGCGGCAGAGAGCAAAAAGTAAACGAGCGAAAAAAAAAAACACCATGTTAAATAAAATAAAACATAATTTTATGCCAAAGCAACAAACACATTAACACTGCCAGCGGCAGCGACGTCGTCGTCGACGTCATCAATAAATCGCACGGCCAACCAAGCGAACAACCCAACAATCCACCCAACCACCCACCCGGCCAGCCAACACGGCACGGCACAGCACAGCACACAAAAGCTTACAAGTAACGCACACAAATATACAGCGTTCGTTCGCTCTCTTTCTGTTTGCCTCCCTTTCTCGCACGCACACTTGTTCGCGTTCTCTCTCTCTCTCTCACTTGCTCTCTTGCTCTATCTGTTTGCCACCTCCAACAGCGGCGCTGCGCTCGTTTGTGTTTTGAAAATTTAATCTCGATATGGCAACAAATATGCTACAATTTCATTGAGATGAACACCCGATACGGCTACGCCGAAGCCGAAGGCAAGAGCTGAGCCGAAAGCCGTTGCCGAAGCCGAGCAGTAGCCGAAGCTCGGCTGCTTGGGTATGCATTTAATTCGCAGTGAATTTCTCACGCTGTGCAGCTGCTGTTGCTCTCCGTACGAGTGTGTGTTTGTCTGTGCGTGTGTGTATGCGAGAAGTGTAGTAAATACACTACTACATTTTTCTGTGCTAATTGAGTGATAAATTGGGAGTGGATTTTGGGCATGATTCGACGTTGCTGAGAGCGCGACGTGAGCGTGAGCGCGTGAAATAAGAGTAACTGTGAGTGAGAGAGAGTGTGCACATGCTTATGTTCGCTTGTGTGTGTGTGTTTGTGTGTGAAGTGTTGTGTGCGGCAATTGATATGCTCAGATTAAATTGTTAAATGTTTTTTATTCGGGTAATTAAAGTATTTCAATTTTGCGGCCACTCGACGAAACGATTGAGCGAGTGAGTGTATCTGAATGTGTGAGCATGAGTATTTAAGCAGATGGTTTGTTTACTCACAGTAATCTATGTATATATATTTTGTACGAACTAACTTTGTTAATTTAATTTGCGATTACAAATAATTGCTATTAAAACTCGATTGCTAAGTAAAATGTCAACGTTTAAGAAACAATTAATTTGCATTTAAATAATGCACAGCGAACACTCAATTTGCATATGTGAGCCGCCTATCGAGACTCGCCAAAATTGCGCCCCTGGCTGCCGTAAATCATCCAAATATCAACCACAAATCACAACAATTAAGACAAATGTGCTGAAAAATCTACTTAACGCTACCCACTCACACACGCACACACGGATAGTAGCGTGCTCACATAGATACAATCATACAACATACAGCAGAGGCTTTCAAAACAAACCCAATAAATGTCAAAGCACAAAAAAGTAGTAGATTCTACTACGCTTTGCGCTTTTACGCTAAACGTAGCAATAAACTCACGCAAAGAAGTCAAACAAATTGACATACGTATAATTATTATTTTACTTAAGTGCTCGCGCGTCGTCGCCCCTTAACAGTCAAATGAATACCAAACACAGCGACCTGAAATAAATCAAGCGCGAGCGAGCGAGCGAGCGAACGAACAAGAGAGATGGCACAACACGAGAGAGAGCCGTCAACTGTACCACGCGCAAAGGCTCGCAACATGTTCGCTCTCTCGGGCACTGCAAGAGTATATAGCTGTGTATGAGTGTGTGTGTGTGTGTGTGTGGGTGCGAAGGTAGCGCCGCCATATCAGCAGCGACAGCGAACAACGAACAGCAGCAGCAGCAGCAGCAGAGAGCAGCGAACACCGAACAGCAAGCAGCAAGCAGCAGCAGCAGCGGCAGCAGCAGCGGCCATCGCAGTCACCAGTTTCCCGTTCAGTCAGTTTCGAGTCGTGCCACGGTCAGCGTTGCCAGCCCAGCTTCAGTTCCTTTCTGGCTGCCGTCGAATGTTGTCGTCGCTCGGTTGAAATACGTGCAAGCATCAAACGCGGCAAAAAGTTAAAAAGAGAAATACGTCAAAACGCATTCAAAGCAAAATAAACACAAGAATTACGTTTTTTTCCCAACCAAACAACTGTGTAGTATTTAAAAGTGTATTAAATATTATTATTGCAAGTTCTGAAGTTAAAATAAAAACAAAAAGAAGTGACATAAACAACATTCAGAACAAAAACAAATTGAACAACAAACAAACATAAGCACATTTTTGGATTAAGTGCTAAAAAAAAAAAAGAATTAAATAAATAAATATAAAAGTTCCTGTTGCAAGTCAGCCAACAAACAGCAACAACAACAACAACCAACAACTACAGTAACAACAACAACAACTTGGATTACTACAACAGTATTATTAAACAAACAAACAACTAGCACAAACAAACAACAAAATTTTATTTGCAACAAGTGCAACAAGCAACAACAACAACAACAAAATCGTTTCAAATAAAATTAAGCAACAAGTGCAAAAACAAACAACAACAAAAGTTAACAACAAATTTTGCTAGCAACCAAAAAAAATAATAATAAAAGAGTTCATGAAACAACAACAAACAGACGCACGAAATGTGAAAGCGTAACAAGAAAAACAACAGCAACAACAAAAGCTAAAAACAAAAAACCAGATTTTAATAATCAAATCATTAAAAAAAAAAGTGAAAGAAAAAGTGCACAAAAAAAAGTTAAAAATAAATAAAAGAAAACAAAAAACAAAAACTTTTGCCAAAATGTCGCTGAACCTTTGAGCAAAGCAAACAAAAAACAACAACAAAATAACACTTGAAAACAACCAACAACAAACACACTGTGTCGAGTGTGCTTAGATGTCCATGTTATTTGTTTGATGCCATGCAATTGATTGTTGACAAAATTCCCATGTATTCCAAACAAACAACGAAGCGCAATTCCAAAAAGTAAGTTCAATCAAAACAACAGTCCGAAACCCCCTCTGAGGCAAGCCTCTGCATATGAAACTCACTCAAAGAACGGCTCAGAAATCAAGTGAAAAGTGAAGAGAAAAAGAAGCAAAAACGAAAGCAAAAACAAATCAAAAACCAAAAACGAATACTAAAAGCAAAAGTGAGCATAAGAACAGCAACAAAACAAACCGTTCAATCGTTTACAGTTACCGCTGATAAGCCGCACAGCAAATACAGCCGCAGCTGCAGCAGTAGCAGCAGCAACAACAACAACAACAGAAGCAGCAGCAGGCAAAAGCAATCGCTGGCTACGCTGCTGCTCTCCTCTGCCGCCACAGCAACAACAAGTGCAGCAGCAGCAGCAGCAAACAACAACAACAATTCGCACAATAAAGCAAAACTTAGGTAAAATATCTAAAAATAAATTCCATTTAAAACAACAAAAAATTTAAAAAAAAAAAAAATTAAAATAAAAATAAAAACTGAGCAAAGACAAAAATAACTTTTAAAAAATAAAATGCTAAAGAATATTTCACTTTACCTTTTAATTGTATTTTTGCTAAAAATAAATACCATAAAAATAAATTCACGTAGTGCATCAAAATTATTGCTCAAAAAATACAAGTAGTAAAAAATAAACAAAAAAGAGTTTAGACAAATTTTTATTAAATATATACAAAAAAAAAAAAAATAATAATAATAATAAAATATATATTTCATTGTTGTGCTTTGAAAGGAATGTGCTTTTGTTTTTAGATATTTTATGTAAATTTTGTGTGACTTTTTGCTTTAGTTGTTGTAGTTCTAATTAGCTTTAAGTGATGCCCAACCAAATTTCATTAAATTAAGTACTTTAAATGATTTGTTCATATATTTAAAGCCTTCAAGAGTTATTCGCAAAGGTTTTTTCTTTAACGCTTTAAATTGCCCGAAAAAAGCAAAACAAAACAAAACGGTAAACACACATAGAGCGTGAGAGAGCGGCAGCTTTACAACAGCTGTGTGACAGGCATTATGCGTGGCTTTGCCCGCTCCCCACTCACTCTCCCTCTCTGTACATATATTGCCTGCTGGCTGCTCTCAAACTCACGCACAGCTGACCCATAATTGACTCAAACACACGCACACACACATACACACACACACGCTCTGCTCAGCTTGCACGTACGCCAAAGAGCGCATCTAGCAGGCAAAGGCAGCATACTATCCCTCTCTCTCTCGCGCGCTTTCAGCCTTAGCAAACATTTGCCATTGAGTGCACAATTTGTTGCGACCTACTGCTGTTGCTTTGTTGTAGCTCTTCTTCTTCTTGTTGTTGTTGTTGTTATTGTGTTGAGCATTTTTGTTTTTTCTTAGAGTTTTCCATTGAACTATTTTCGTAGAAAGAAGGCAAGACAAAGTTGCCAAGATAGAAAATTTTCCCAAGACGCGACGATCCGCTTGCCTGCCCACCTCAGCGCAGCTCTGCTCTGCCTGTCTGCCAGTCAGCCCTTGCAGCAGCAGCTCGACAATGTTTTTGCCCAAATTCAGTTTATTGTATCTTTTGTAACATGGCGAGGGGAGCCCATGAACAAAGCAACAACAACAACAAAAAGGTCACTCGTCGAAGCATTACAAACTCGTCTCCGTCTCACATCTCGTTTTGGGTCTGTCTTTGTTTCTATTTCTATTTCTCTTACCCACTTCCATATCCAATCGCCTACCTACGCCTTTCTCTGTGCGGCTCGTTTGCCGTTTTTTTTTTTTCTTTTCTGCCTTCGTCTTCGTCTTTTATTTTCTTCTCACATGCCACGCATATTTCACACACACTCTCACACGCTTGTAATTCATCATCGTAAGGGTCTTTACATAGCGATCTTATGGCTGGGAAGTGCAGGCAAATGCCGGCACAGGTAAGACAGAACCTTAACCCATTTGCACGCACAGGTAGCCAATAGAAGAACAAAATGAAAAACAGTTGAGGAACCAAGCAGAAAATGGCCAGTTTAGCTAGAAAATGGCTGAAAAGTAGCACAGAAATAAATCACTTGACGCATTCACTGGAATGCAATGGAAGTTTCTTGGAACTTGTTCGAACAAAATACCTGAAAGGAGAAAACCATTTTATTTACAGATTTTCAATTAATCAAAATACAAAATTTAATGAGCTACAGTTTTTATTTAGATTCAAATGGAAAGCCAGACAAATAAATAAAAAATTAATGAACAATTCCACTGGAATACAATGGAATATTCGAGAGACTTGAATAATTAGTTTAAGTATATCATCAATATATTTCATTGATTTTTTGTTTAAAATTTAAAATATAAAGCTAATGAGCATAAATTAGGATATTTATCAATTGATCAAACTGGAAAAAAACAGATCAAATAAATCAGCTGATCAAGTCACTGGAATGTGGTAGAACATTTTCAAAAAATCGGAAATTCAAAAAGCAATTTTACAATTGCTATTAAGAAAATTTATGAACTCAAGACTATAAGTTATGACAGAGTGAAATATATTACTTGGAGGCATTCCCTGGAAAACCTTGAATAAATTCTTCAGATATAAACAATTTGCTCTGAATATTTAAATTCAAGGAGGCGTAAAATTCGAAGAGTGTAAAATTAAATCTAGCGAAATGCATTGGAAAATTCGATTGAAAACTGTGAAAAATGAACTGGAATAATGTATCTCAATTGTAAGCTTCGAAAATCTTGTAAAACTCTCTTACAACAATTAACACCCTGTTAACGCAACACCCCCCGAAATAGCACCCGCCAGCGATAACAAAAAATTTCAAAAAAAATTTTTTTTTATATCTGGAAGACCAGAAAAAAAAGTAAATACAGCAAACTATGTGACACATCAATCAACCACCAAGGCAACCAAATCACAACCCATCAAGCATATATACATAATGCCCATAAAGCAACCACCAGACGAACAGTCGAAGAGTCGAACCGAAAAGGACGCACAAAGTAGCTGTTTTTACCTTCCGACTTCCTGTTCGAGCCTTTGGCAATTTTCACACGGGAAATAAAAATGCGATACAATTGAACGAAGAGCAGAAAAACAAAACCTAAACGCGGAAAACCATTTGCAAATCGCACAAAAATAATACATACATATAGAGATATATGTGTATAATATAATAATAACAAACAACCCCCATGGGATATTGGTTAGATGCAAAGCGAAAGATCAGCAGAGAGCGAGCACACACGCACACACACGGACAAGCTCTCTCTTAGATGCTCTCTCTTGCTCCCTCTCTCTCTCTCTCTGTGATGTCTGTCTCATTAACCCTGGAGAAACAAACATTTGGTGCGTTTATTGCTTTATCGAGTCCGCATGCACTTATAAAACTGCCTTTAATAAGTGCGTGCCATTATTAATAAACCCATCAGTGAAACGGGGGCTGAAGCGTACAGCAACAACCCTCAACTCACACACACACACACACACACAGGGGCATACTCGAGTCCATGACAATAGTTACACGTGTTAAGCAAAGCAACCCCTGAACCGCTGTGAAGGTCAACGCTTGTCTCGCCTATCTAATTGCGAAATTTGTTGATAGCGCTTTAATGGGTTAAGAATCTGACTTTTGACTCCGATACCGATTCCGAATCCGAATCCGATTCCGATTTCGCTTTTCAATTGAGATGTGACTGTGATCACTTGAATTTGTGGTTGTGTTATCGGCATGCCACACTATGACTGGCGGCTGTCCCCAAAACACCTTGAAGAAGTCACATGATAAAAACTACAAAACACAAGCCACATTTAACGACCCAATTAAAAGGCAGCGAACATTGATATCAGCCAGCGCAGCGCAGCGCAACAAACACATTCGCATTCGTTCTAGTCGAATACAGAAAACAGTAAAGAAATCTATATATATATATATGTTGTGTATATATATGCTTAAAATGGAAAAACAGCGAGAAACCGAAATATTTTCAACATGTCAGCCATAGATAGCAAACGGTTCCAGTTCTCTTAACTTCTCCAGTTCACCATAACACAGAAATCAAAGGTAACCAATTCTTATCAGCGAACGACAACAACAACAAATTATAGAGCAAAGTGTTGTTTGTATACCCTGTAGATAAGTCAAGAATCGGGGATTGTTACCTACTGTGTATTGTTGTCTATTTAAATTTTAAAACTTCAATATTTGTTTCTGTGATCTACTATAAATCAAAGAATCTAAAAAATAAATCAAACTAAATCAATAAATCAAACAATCTTAACTTAGTCATAAAAGTTGTAGCAGCTAATTTACAGGGTATCTTCAGTGCAATCACTCACTTTGTCTTGCAATGGAAATTTTCTTTGCATTCTAAAACTTAGCCTTGCCCCCGCCCCCATTCCCATCGGAATGGAAACCCATTTTTCCACTTGTAGTTCGACTAGTCGGCTCGACATATTTCATTTTGATTTTTTTGTTGTAGATTGTTTTTTTTTTTTTGTATTCTATTTTCGCTCAGGTATGCAGAAAATATTGTTGCCTTATCGTTGCGCTTATCGCCGTCTTCCCATTCTGCCCATTCGCAGTTACCAATTGTTGGCGATCGCTGCGCCGCTCTTCGATTGTCAACGGCTTTTTGTGAATGGAACTTGAAAGCTTTTATTGCTGCTTGGCGATTACATTACGAAATCGGAATGAATTCGAATTCTGATTTACGGCCAGCGAAATGAATGAAATGGGCCAACAACATTTGTAAATGGAAAACCTGATGAGGTTGCCAAAGCTGAAGCAGAAGAATCAGGGATAGAGAAATATAGAGTTTATAGAAGATATATATGTCTTGTATAATATGTATATCAATCTGATAAATGCATTGCCATTCGATTTCCGCATATTTGCGCCTCTCTCTGCGCTTCTCACAGACAACATAAATCAACTATGCTAGGCAACCTAAACGGTTCATTACGCTACTCAGAGATGTCGCTCTATGCCGCCCTCTCTTGGGGTTTGTCACCCCCCACCATTCTCTCTTCTTACACCTGCTCTCTGCTATCAATTCGCTTCTTCGAACTGTCTGCTCTTTGTGCGATTCTCATGGCTAGCGCTGCTATCTGTGTGCGCAGCGCTCTCTGCGCTTCTCAGCATGTTTAGTTAACACGCTTATCAGTCGATTTCCTCATGCCACACAATTTTCTAGTTACTTCGCTTTGGACTATCTTTAAATATTTTATATTTTGTGTGGTTATGTGAGCCACTTTGTGGTTTTTCGGAATTTATGGCACAAATTTTTGACTTGTTTCGCTTAGTTTCTTCATTTTGTTGTTGTTTTCTGCTTTTTTTATAACAATTTTTTTTTTTTTTGGGCTTGTTTTGTTTGTTGTGTGCAGTATCATGATGATGGTTGCTGTTGCTGTTGTTGTTGTTGTTGTTGCTTTTTAGCTGTACTTCAGTAGACATTTTTTGCTGTGTTGCTTGAAACTGGTTTTCAAGTACGACGCCAGCGTCGCCGTCGCCGTCGACGTCGACGTCGCACAGCTTTGTCGATTTATGCGTTGAGTTTTTCGTCGTTTTTATTTTGCGCTGTTGCAATTTTTGCTTTGTTTTATTTTAAAATGTGATTTATGTATATTGTTTATGTATTTTTGTTGTTATTGTTGCTTGTTGTGCGCAAAATACTTGAGCAAAAATTATTGCAGCTTCTTTTCGTTGTTGTTGTTGTTGTTGTTGCTGGCATTTGGCTTGTCGCTGACAGGCTTCAGCCTTCGATTTATTTTTAATGTTTATGTGTCTCTAATTGTTTATGCTTTTTTTTTGTTTTTTTGTTTTGTGCGCTAACTTTTGTACAATACGCGTCTGCCTTTGCTGCTTCTTCTGCTGTCGATTGCATTTAATTGGCGATTAGATAAACAACAAAAGTACAAAATACAAAATACAAAACAGAAAATTTTGCTGATGACGTTTGACGTATTATCCAATTCATTTAGAATTTGTCGTAATGCCACAAGGCTGTACACACGCACACCTACACACCTTTGCCCTGCAACTACAACAACAACAACAACAACTGTTGACTGGCATAAATTTTGTTTCAGCGAAAAAAAAAGCTGACAGATAAGATAGGCAGCGCGTATAACTAGAAACTAGAAAATTATAGGAAAAAAAAATAATACTATAAAAACCAAAGTAAAGTGCGCAAAATTGTCGCTGATTGATAGTTGAAAGCAGCTGAGGGCAGGTGAGCGCCGGGGCCAGGCATGGCTAGTTGTGGGCAGAGCCATGGCGTCTCCTGACTGCTGACTGTTGATTAGCGCGTGTTACAAGGCGCTTTTTCTTTTTCTATTTTTTCTATTTTTTTTTATCGCAACACGAGCAGACGCGCCAGCCATTTGGCATTACAACACAAGGACAACAACAGCAACAACTAACAACAGCAGCAGCAGCAAAATTGCAATTTACAAACTTTTGCGAAATGCAATTTTGTTTTATTTATGCGTTTGCCGCTTTAGATATGCATATAAATTTAAATGGCACACAAAGTACAGTAAGTAAATGCTATAACGACTGCACAGACACTGACTGACAGTTAGGCAAAGCAGCAAGTGAAAGCAACAATCCAAAGCTCCTGAATTGAAAGAAAAAGTGAAGCAAATATTATAGTAAAAGAAATGAAGCAAGCAAATATTCGATTTATAAATCAAATCAAACTTTGCAATTATTATTAAAAAAAATATATATAAATTTTAAAGCATTTTATTTAGCTGCATTTACATATTTTTTGTTGTTTCATATACATTTTGTAGTTCATATTTTATTATTTGTTGTTTTTTTTTTTTTAACATTTTTTAATATTTGCTCTTAAAACAATTTTATTAAAAATATATTTTTAAATATATATATTATCTAAAAATAAATTTAAAAAAATTGTTATTTAAAAAAAAAAATAATTTTTAACAATTTAAAAATAGTTTTATATTAAATAAGCATTTGGGATCTAATTAAATTCTCACTTAGCTCCCATAAGTATGTTATAGCCTTTGAAGTGCATATTTAAATATATATTTATGAATATAAACATATATATAGTGCTTTTTTAAAGCATATATATCTACCATATATATTGCTAATAGATATATATTTTATATAAGAAAGTCGTATTGTAAAGCTGTTTTTGTGCCACTGTGCGCTCAATGCTGTTATCCATACACACATATATACATATTATTGTATGTGTATACATATATACACTCACAATTGAACGCTTAAACATGCTAATTAGCTCACTCACACAGACACAACGGCAGCCAATTGCCCGTCATAGAAAGCACAGCTCACATTGCGTATACGCAGCGTGCAACATGATTTGTTGTTAGCATACAGCCATTGTTTAAGCCAATGTTGCTGCTGCTGTTGCTGCTGCTGTTGCAGCTGCATTTGCCGTTACCGGCAAACCATTCAAATATTGCTCATACCACATGTGTAACGAGGCCTGGCTACATGTCGAACAAAAGGCAACAGGCAAACAAGCCGGCAAAACATTTACAAAAATGAATTCAAAATCGACAGGAAAAATGCAACAACGCACCGAAATTTAGAGCCAATATTTTTGCATAACAAGTGGATGGGAGAGAGAGAGAGAGAGAGAGCGAGAGAGAGGGAGAGAGTGAGTAAAGCAGAGGGCAATATATGAATATGTTTTTCAGCTTTTAACGTGTTGTTGCTGGGCTGTTGCATTATTTGCATTGGATTTTTAATCAAAAAAATGTGAGCCTTTTACAATTTCTTTCTGTGCTGAAGTTTTTCTTTTTAAGCCCCCCGCCCCACCTCGACTGGGTCGAAATAAAAGCCACATGGCATTCGTATTCGTATTTGTATTTGTATTTGTATTTGCATTTGTGCTCCTGTTTGTGTTTGTGTGTTTGAGGGTTGCTCTGCGGTGGTTGCTGCGTGGAGTCTATTATGCTGATTTATTTTTATTTTTATTGCAATTTATGATGAAACGATGAGCGTGTGTGTGTTAGTGTGAGTGAGTGTGCATGCGGGCTCTCGAGTCGAATTCATTGGCAAATAAATCATAAGACGAAGAAACTGTATACGAACGCAGCAGGCGCTTGGGCACCAAGTAATTCACTCAAAATGAAACCATAAAGGCGAGCCAGGAGCACGAGTGCACGAGAAGCGCTTGGCGATTTCTGTAACTCGAGGCGCCTTTCAGTTTTATGATGTCCCGCTGTGTGAGTGCAACCCCCCTCCCCCCCTTCCCTCATACAAAACAAAAACTTTAAGGCAATGTGCAGAGTTCGCAGCAAAAGTAAAAAAAAAGTGTTGCATAGCTGCAGGCGCCGCAAGCAAATACAGAAGGGCAAATAGAAAAGCAGAAAGAAAGAAAAACTATGCAGAAGCCAAGGCAACCTGAAAGCAAATCCACAACAATAACTCGCCGCAGTGACATGCAAAAATTGCTAACGTAAAAAACTTTAGCAAAGAACTCCACAAACAAACAAAAAGTGGAAGAAAAAAAAAAAGAAAGCAAACAAATTTCAGCAAAATGCAATTGGATAAAGGTACAAAAACTGAGTGGGTATAGCAGAGACATGAACATGGATTGGGTTTTCGGGATTGCGATGCGGTTCAGTTTGGGTTTACTGGCAGCTCAGCATTAAACACCCTTGGAAACAACTGTCAAACGCATTTCAAGAGGGTATCGCACGCAGCAGCAGCAGCAAGGGTAGCTGGCCATCGGTTATGAAATGTGGACGCATTGTATGAAAGCTTCCCTCTCTCTCTCTCTCTCTCTCTCTCCTTTCATTTCGCTCACTCCATGCACTTTTTCACTCTACTGTCTGTCGTTCAGCATTTCGCATATGATTGGTTTTTACACCAAAATACAGGACATGGCTCTCTCTCCTCCTCCTCTCTCACATTGTGCATGTGAGCTGGCTTTTTTTAATTGCCTTACGATGTTTTTCTCTGTGTCTGCTGCTGCTGCTACTGCTGCTGTGCTGATGGCATTCCACATTCCAGATATATATCCCCTTGTTCGTCATCTTTCATTCAAAATTTATCGAATATTGCTCATACGTCGCGTAGTACATGCTTGAACAAGCTATGGCTCCGTTCTATTGATAGCAGAAACTTACACACACACACACTCACAGCGACACATTCATATGTGTATGTATGTAGCCTCCGTTCGTTTGTTTCACGCACGTGTCTGTCAATTTTTTACGGCTCTTTCTCTCTCTCTCTATCTCTCTCTTTCGCTTTTGTTTTCCTATTTTGTTTTGCTTTACACGCGCCAGCAAATGTCGTCTATAAAAAGCACACAACAACAGTCGCCGAATCACAACAATACGATAAATAATACAACAACAAAATATATAACAAAAAACTTTTGCACTTATTTTTCTACATATACACACATACATACATCTATGATTTTTTTTTTCGCATAACAAACATTTGCCAATTATGAACTCGAGCCAGACACAATATGTGACTATATATTGTGCAATATTGCCTCAGCTACCTCTCTCTCTCTCTCTCTCTGTCTCTTGCTCACTCTCTTTTTGTCTGTGTCTTTATCGCACTCAGTCCACTAATTCATCTAAACCCCCAAACCCTGTTTGAAGCATATAAAAACACATATTTCATTTGACTGCTGACATAATCAACCCTCTGCTCAGACAAGCCCCCAACCACAGACACAGATGAAAATAAAAAACAAAATCGCATTTAATATTGAAAACTCACTCAAAATTCCGAAAAAGTCCACTAAAAAAAAATGCGGCCCAGCTTTTGTTTTTTTTTTTTAATATTTTTTTTATTTAACTACGTCTCGGAAAACACGCAAAGTTTGAGCGCTTTATATGGCAGACACCTAACATCCCGTGCTGCCCCGCCTCGTTCCGCCCACTTTGGCAGCCATCAAACAACATCAACACGGAAATCAAACGAAAAAAACATTTTTATGACCGCCGCAAAATTGAAATGCGCGCAATTCACAATTAGCTAAGAAAGAGCGGAAGAGAGAGAGAGAGAGAGAGAGAGAGAGAGCGAAGTAGTAGGATCACCTCATGCACAGATTTCCATCTGCTCGCTTCTTTGTCTTTTTTATTATCTATATTTTCGGTTTATGTTTGTCGCGTTCTTTTTATCTAATCAATAAAGAAATTTATATCTAATCAACGTACACAACAACTACGAAAACTGAACTGAAACAAAGCACAACAACAACAAGTGCCAACGGCGTCATCAGCCACACACACACATACGCCCATATATGTATGTATAAATATTGCGCTCTCACACTCTCTTGCTCACTCTTGCTCTCTCATGTAATGCAAATAGTAATTCACATAATGAGGCAAAACGAAATGACGAAAAGACGCAAACTTGACGATTATATGACAGAGCAATGTAAGCCCAACCCGTTCAGCCCCCAACTTTGCGCTCTCCCCCTATCAGTCTTTCTCTTCGTATTGTTGTTGTTGCTGTTGTTTACATTTGCACTATTTGTGATCGCTATCTGTCTCGCTCGCGCACACACTATCTGTTGAAGGTTATGTTGTTTGTATGACAGCAGCCAGCACATTAACAGGAAGTTATAACTGTAACTAGATATGTACATACATAGATAGACAGGCAGACAGACAGATAGATAGATAGATTGATAAAGAAGCGACTAACACGATGTGCACGAAATTTAAATGGAATATTTTAATGCGTTCGCCAAACAAGTGCAAGCGTTTCATTGAAATTCATCTAGGCTAAATAAATGCACTATTCAAACAACATAAATCACAAAGAAAGCTTTTCATTGGAATTTCTCCGGTAGCAGTTAGAAAACATGTTGTCATCTTATCTCACTCACTCACTTCATATCTGTCAGGTCAGGCAGAATATGAATCTTTTTAGTGGTTTAGAAAGCGAACTATGTCAAATGATTTCCATAAATAATATTTCAACTGAAAAGAACCGGTTCACAAGAGTGATGAACCAATCCAATGCATAAACCGGCTGGTTTATTTACTCCTTCGACTTCAGCTTCTACTTAGTCTGTCAATTATTCAACTGTAATTTGCTGCTTTGTCAGCCTTGAAGCATGCCACACCAAATCCCGTGCAGCTGCAACGACTTTAGCTTGACCTGCTGACCCGCATTCGCTGCGTCTTGGGAGCACTTCGCTTGGCTCATTGCAGTGCTTTTGTTTGTCCACATCTCTGCCCCTCTCCCCCTTCCCGAGCCCGACTGCGCACAGCTCACACGGCGATTAGTTGAACTCAATGCTAATTTATCGTCACAGTCACAATCACAGATCCACTTGAATAGCCAAATGCCCCCACACTCCGCTCACCTACATCTAGCTCTAGCTCTCCCTCTCCCGCTCTCGCTCTCACTCGCATCTAGCTGCTACCGGCAAAGCGCTCGTCATGCGATTATCAGCCAATCGCTTAGTGTGCTATTTATTTACATTTGCTAAGGCGCGAGAGTGTACGAACGTGAGTGTGAGTGAGTGAGTTCGTGTGCATGTGTGTGTGTGTGTGCGTGTGTGTTCTTTTTTTTTTTTACTGTATTTTGTATTTGCTTTTGTTGTGCGGCGCTGCTTTTTGTAGATGCGCAATTATTGTGAGCGTGTTACTTTATATATTTCTGTATTGTTTTCACTTTATTTATTTATTTTATATTTTGTACTTTTCCAATTCGCATTGCGTTTTGTGTTTGTGTTCTCGTCGCTTCATATGCTCCATGCTGTTGATGTTGTTGTTGTTCTTGTTGTTATTGTCGGGCAAATATGCTTAATTATTTTTACCTTAAACGTCGCTCCATCAAAACGCGAATGTGAAAACAATTTCAAGCGAGAGACGACGGTTGCTTAGCCAAATGTGTGTAGAGTTGGAGAGAGAGGGAGAGGAAGAGAGAGAGAGGGCGTTGAAGCGAAGGCAGACGTCACTCAGGCCCTGAGCCCATTTGACATTTTAGGCTTTAAATGTCAAAGAGACGACAAAGTAAAAGAAAGAGAAGAAGAAGCTGAAGCAACGGCAATGCAACTGTGCGACAAGTGAAGCAAACCAAATGCAATGCGAACAGCAACAACAACAACAACAGCTGCGAATCAAATGAATGACAGACAGTGTTTGACAATGATGAAATATGTATATGCATTGCACTCATGCTGATGACGATGACGATAACGATGACGATAATCATGATCAGCGCAGTCGATGCTATTAATGCAAGCATTAAGCTGACCTCATCGATGAGCCACAAATCGCAATCGACTTGACAATTGCAAGCGTAGCGCATCTCAAGGCACGCTCCAAAAGAACCAAGATCCAAGTATGAACAATGTAGACTAATAACCGGACTGACTCACTGTGAACGATAAATAATGCTCAGGGATATTTATAAACTTATACAGAATAACTCGACAATCAGCTTGGCCCGAGAGGTACTTGGAATTTACAAATAAAATGGAACAAAAAATATATATAAACATAATTCGCAATGAGCAATCACATTTGTATGATTATGCGCATGTTTGTATAACGTATAGAACGCGATTACTTGAACCAATATTGCAAATATTTTGATCATCTTGCCTGTCTTATCTACCTATCGCTTACCTGTCACATTTCATTTGGATTTTGCTCTCAAAATTTGTCAAATTTCTCGAGATTTGTTAACAAATTTGTTTTCGCGCTCTCTCTTTAAGTCACGAGCTTCTGCTTTTGATCAAATAGTAGTATCTATCAATGGCCATGTGGTGGCAGGAGGTTGCAATACCCGTGCCCCAATGGCAACTATTCTATCTGCCGATTTATGTGAATCCGATTAATGAAGAATATTATCTTTGCTATGATTATTGCAGAAAAAATGATGAAATGAACCAGCAAGCGGGCTCCTCAAGGGCGCCAGCCACAGGGGGCCAAATCTCACCGCCAGGTGGCAGCACCAACAGCATTGTGGATGCACAGCAGCAACAGCAGCAGCAACATCAACAGCAGCAACAGTACTATACTCAACAGCAGCAGCAGCAATACCAGCAGCAACAACGCGAAAGTTTTTTGGCCTATCAGCAACAGCAGCAGCAACACCAGCAGCAGCAACACCAACAGCATCAACAACACCAGCAACAACAGCGCTCTGTGGGCGGAGGCAACTTTATGCTAGGCAATGAGCTCGTCGGTGGCGACAGCCTGCGCAGCCTAAACAACACATTCGGTCCCAATTCGGAGTTTACATCGCTCGGTGGCAACAGCTCGGCCAGCTCTCTGAGCGGCCTGAGCAACTCCAGCAGCCAGAGCGGACAGGTCCAAGCGGGCGTCGGCTCTGGTTATCCTAATATGGTGGCAGCGGCCAGCCAACAGCAGCAACAGCAACAACAACAACAGCAACACATGTCCAATATGGACGCCATGAGCGGCTATAGTCAGGTGAGCAAAAATAGATAAACTAAATATAACCAGAGCAACTATTCTAAATAAATGCAGTTCGAATAAACTAAACACAGTTTAAATATCCCAAGTTATTAAAATTAAGAAACTAAACACAACTGAAAACAGCTTGAGTAAAGTAAACACAGCTAGTATAGTAAACAAACTTCTCTTATCCTTAAGAGCTAGAGTAACTAAACACAGCTAGACTCAACTAAACACAATTATTGCACTAACCACAGCTAGCACACTACACACAACTATTGAACTAAACACAGCTCTCTCAAGGATCTCTACTAAACACACGTTTTTCTCTCTCTCTCCCTCTGCAGATGGGTGGCGGTATGCATCCGGTTGGCAATGGCGGCATGATTGGCAACAGCAATGGCCAATATATGAATGGCGGCGGCCAGGGCAGTTACAATGGCGGCCAAGGCGGCATGGGCATGGCCGGCATGGGTGGCATGGGCTATGGTAATGCCGCCGCACAAAGGCATCATCAGGTGAGTGGATGAAACGATGACATCATCATCATCATTATCAACAATAACATCATCATCGTGAGCACTGACTGCAGCAGCAGCAGCAACAGTAGCTGCAGCCCGACTTATGGCCAGCTGTTGGCATTTGAAATTCATTTGTGGCCATAAACAGAGTTTTTTTTTTTTTTTTTTTTTTTAATGCCCGCCTTTCCCATTTACGTGCAAACGGTGCACAAAACAGACGCAAAAACAGAACAGCGAATCGAAATCTAAATTGAATTTCAGATGAATTTCTGAATGACAATTTCTGAATGCGAAAAGGAAAGGAGACAGAGTTGGCTATAAAACAGCTAAAAGTTCTCGGCTAAATATTGTATGAGTGCTTGGCTAGAAAAAGAGCTAAAATCTAGCTAGAATATCTTTATTTGATTAAAATTTAGCTATAAATACCTAAAAAGGCTAAAGTTGTTTTATAGCTAATATTAACGACAGAATATTCTAGTCAAAACAAAGCTAGATTCAGATTGATTATATATGTATGTATATTTCATATTTGTGATCAGCTTTAAATGCGTTTTCTTATATTCTCTCTCTCTTAACACGGTTTAATGAGTTTTAGTAATTGTGTTATAAAACCCTCCATATATATATTTATAGATATATACATATAAATATATGTGGTATATGGACAAGGTCAGTCTAGCTAGCTAGAGCAGCAGAGGGGAGAGGGACTAGGGCTTGGGTGGGTCTGTTAGCATTACGAAAGCTGTGACGACTTAGTGAACGACAGGTAATTCTTCTCTTCCTCTCTCTCTCCCTCACACACGCACTCTCTCTCTTCCTCGCCTGGTTCAATGCGTCTCGGCTGAGCTCGCTGCAGTTCGGCTTAGTTCGCATTGGTTGGCAACTCAATTGGCCTGCGACGCAGTTGGCAACGCGCGTCTTTCAATGCGCTTTCAATAACAAATTTAATTGTTGGCGGGCAAAGTGCAGGCAACTGGGCAAACGTTGCGGTAGGGAACTGGATGGCGAGTGACAGAGAAAGAGTGAGGGGGAGTGAGCGAGAGGGCGAGAGCGGTCTGTCTGGCTGCTTGGCTTTGGTTTGGCTAATTGCAGCCAAGCAGCTGTGCGACAACAACAGCAACAACAAAGTGTGGGGCAATTAGCAACCACAATTAGCCATACAAGCCACGAGGCGCGCATTCGCGTAGCTTAAATGTGGAAAACTAATCGAGTATCATAATCTTTGCAGATGACGCCAATGAACCAAATGCAGAGCATGTCAATGGGACCGGGCGGCGGTATGCCCGGCATGCAGCAGCAGATGGGCGCCATGAATCCCATGGCCAAGATGCAGGGCATGGCCAACGGCGGCTATCCGCAGCAGCAGCCGCCGCAGCAGCAGCAACGCCGCATGGCGCCCTATCCACATCCGCAGATGCACATGGCCCAGAAGCGCGCCGGCGCTGGCGTTGGCGTTGGCGGCATGTATCCCGGTCCGGCACAGCAGCAGCAGCAGCCACCGCAGATGTACGGCGGCCAGCAGATGCATCCCGGCGCCGGAACAGGCTCAGGAGTGCCGCTGCCCATGCAAGCGGGCGCCGGCAACGGCTATGGACGTGGCGGCCCGGCAGGAGGCGGAGCTGGTGCAGGCGCCTACGGGCGCATTTCAGCCGGCAATGGGCCAGTAATGGGTCCCGGCGGTGGGCCCATGATGCCCATGGGCAGCGCCGGCATGGGACCGGGTCCCGGCTGCATGGGCCAGCAGCGCTTTGTGCCGCAGCCGGGCGGCGCGGGCGTTGGCTACGCGCAACAATCACAATTCTACCCCGGCGGCAATGGCGCCGCCATGGGCGTGGGCGGAGGCCAAGGCGGCATGTGCCCGGCTGGACCGGGCGCCGTTGCCAGCACCGGCAATCCCTATCAGAATCAAGGGTAAGTAGCGAACACTCGCAATCAATCAATGCTGCAGTGGCTCATTTGGGAAATCTCTTTTGCTTACAGTTTCCAGCAAAACTATCAGCACAGTCCAGTTCCTGGCAATCCGACGCCGCCGCTGACGCCTGCCTGCAGCGTGCCCTATGTCAGCCCCAATCCGGACATCAAGCCGCCAATGGATAGCAGTAAGTCCCAGACATAGACGCAATCTCTTTGAGCATTCACTAATCCCCATCTCTGTACAGGCGAAGAGATGAGACTGACATTCCCGGTGCGGGATGGCATCATCTTGCCACCGTTCCGCCTGCTCCACAATCTCTCGGTCAGCAATCACGTGTTCCATCTAAAACAGAATGTTTACAACACGCTGATGTGTCGGTAAGTATAGTATATATCTACTCATCCAATCCTCGCCAGAAACTAACGTTTCTCCTCTTTCTCTCTCTCTCTCTCTCGCTTTAGCACTGATTTGGAGCTGCAGCTGAAATGCTTCCATCAGGACGATCGCCAGATGAACACCAATTGGCCGCACACGGTCACCGTCTCCGCAAATGCCACGCCCCTAAACATCGAGCGCTCCGAGAAGAACAGCACAGCGTTGCGTCCGCTCTACTTGAAGGCCGTTTGCCAGCCGGGACGCAATACGCTCCAACTAACCGCCAGTTCCTGTTGTTGTGTAAGTGATCGATCAGGCGTGATCCCTTGTGGCATCATTAGCTAATTGTTGCTCTCTCTCTCTCTCTCCCATCTGCAGTCGCATCTGTTTGTGCTGCAACTAGTCCATCGACCATCGGTGCGCCAGGTGCTGCAGACGCTGCACAAGCGCAATCTGTTGCCACTGGAGCATAGCGTGCAGAAGATTAAGCGCAACCTGAGCCTGCCCAGCGTTGGGGCCGACGGCGTGGCCACCGGCAACAGTCCGGATGCCGCCCAGCAGTGCGCCAAGATCTCATTGAAGTGTCCCATCACGAAGAGTCGAATACGCTTGCCGGCACGCGGTCACGAGTGCAAGCACGTGCAATGCTTCGATCTGGAGGCGTATCTCATGATCAACAGCGAGCGCGGCTCGTGGCGCTGTCCGGAGTGCAGCAAGTCGGCCATCACAGACACCCTGGAGATCGATCAGTACATCTGGGCCATACTCAACACGCTGAGCACCTCCGACGTGGACGAGGTGATCATTGACTCGTCGGCCAATTGGCGCGCCTTGCAGCACAACGGCGGCATGCCGAATACACCACAGTCGGGCGCACCGCCAGGCAGCACTGTGGCCGCCGCTGGCACCGCTGGCAGCGCCAACAACAGCAACGGCAATGCCAACAGCACCAGCAGCAGCAACAACAACAACAACGGCAGCAGCAGCAACACCAGTTTGCCAGCTATCAAGCAGGAGCTGTGCGACGACATTGCCAAGGTGATGTCGCCGGGCTCCACGCAGCTGCCCACCTGGGACAATTCGCAGGCCATGAGTCCCTACAACATGCACGACATGAATTCCATTGCCAATGGCAACATGATGGGCAACAACAACGCAGCCAACGGCGCACAGCTGTAAGTAGTCTGAAAGGAAGAAAGTCAATGTGAAGCAGTCGCTCATCTCTCTCTCTCTCTCTATCTCTCTCATCTTTGCAGTGGCAATCGCAGCAGCTATGAGAGCTTCAATGGCAGCCACAGCGACAACAACAGCCTGGCCAACAGCGACGGCGTCAACTCGTTGGATCAGCTCAATGCCATGGAGAAATCACTGAGCGATCAGGTAAGCACACAGCAGGCAAAAGCAAATGTTCAAGTGACTAATCCACTTTCTCGCTCGCTCTCTCGATAGATGCCACACACGCCGCATACGCCGCACACACCTGGCGCTGCCAGCCATCCCATGACACCTGGTGGTCCGCCCAGCGTCAGCTCCTCCCACAATGAGCCCATTAGCGGCGGCACGCCCAATGCCTCCAATGGCGGCAACAACAACAACAACAGCACTGGACACAATTCACCACAGACGCCGGGCACGCCCAGCCGCAGTCTGGGCAGCAGCACCAGCATGTCCAACACGGACAGCCAACAGCAACAGCAACAGCAGCAATCGCAGCAGGAGCAACTGCTCAACTCCCTGATGAGCAGCCAGGCGCAGCTGAAGTTCGAGAATGATTTGAGCGCGGATCTGCAAAACTTTGATCCCACCGCTGCTGGACTCGATAATAATGGGCACGATTTGAATGTAAGTAGCAAGTGGCGATAAAGTGTTGAGAGTAAAGGGTGGAGGGCAACATAGAGTAGAACGGGATATCAAAGTAGAATCAAGCCAGTTTACAATCTCAATCTAATCTCGCATCTTTCTTCATTCGTTTTAGCTGTTGCAGGACATGGATCCAATGGAAATCTTATCGTACCTGGATCCGCAGCCGGACTTGAATACGCCACCGTCCAGTGGCAGCAGCAATAACAACGCCAGCGACGACTTGTTGGCCACGTTGTTTGATTGAAGTGTGCGCCAGTGTTGCGCAACGCCTGTGGTTGTAGTTGACAGTGATGAGAGAAGCATGATTGAGAAATTCCTTAACAAAGAAATGAATTAAAAAAAAAAAAACAAAAAAAAGCAAAATGAGAAATGAAATGGATTCAAACCATATTTGTATATAGTATTATTAATTTTAATGAATTGTGCGCTATAGCGAGACGCATAATTCACAACAAAGAAAAAAAAAACAATTTCGTTTCCTCACACACACACACACACACACAACACAAAATCGAAGCAGCAAATGCAAAAATTTTGAATTTGCAGTGTTGAAAAACAATGAAATGTGATTTAAAAATTAATTAATTAAATTAATTGGCATTTAATTTAAAGCATAAAAGAAAACCAACAACAACAACAACAAACAGTCATTATACCGTTAAAAATAATTCAGTTCGAGAGCAAAAAGAAAAAAAATTCCTTCAATGAAATTTACGAATTTAACTTAAAGGAAAAACTTTTATTTGATTATCATTTTTTGTTTTCTCGTTTATTAAAAAGAAAAACAGAAGAAGAAGAAAACACAATGTAAGCAACATTTTTGATTTACATTCTCCTATGTGAAATCTGTTTCTTGTTTATTGTACAAAGTATTAAAAAGAAAATTTAAAAATAATAATAAAAAAAAAAACTACAACAGAAATGAAAAACAGAAAGGGAAACATGAGCAAACAAAAACAAAAAGAAAAAAAAAACATGAATTAAAACAAAAAATCCCAACAATTTTATTACATTTATAAAATGAAAAACATTTACATTTTAATTGTTGCATAATTTTAATTATTTTTTAATGCCTATAAAATTTAATGACTTAACATAAAAATACACTTAACGAAGAAAATATATAACAAATACATCAACAGAAAATATTAATTGTAAAAATTAAAACAAATATATATATAATTATATATTCTAAGGCAGTTTAGAGAGCGCAAACAAACTATTAAAAATTTAAATCAAATTTAATGCTAGAACCTAAATATAAATATAATTAAAATAAAATATATGAAAACAAAAACAACAACTTGTATATATCGGATATGTATGTTATATGCGGCAACAACACAAAAAAAAAAAATTAATTAATACATATAAATAAAAAAAAAAATACATATATATATATATACAAAAAGTATTGTTTAAAAACAATTTGAGTTTTGTTTTATTTTGCTTTGAGTTTCGTTTTCGATTTAAGTATTTGAATTAATTTTATAGTTTTTGGTTTTTCAGTTTTTGCTGTGGTTAACATGGACCAATTTTTATACATATATATGTATGTATATATATATATAGATGTGTATATATATATATGTATATACATATATACACCCGCACACCGAACGATTTTTGAGCAGCATAACTAAAAAAAAAAAACAAAAAAAAGATTATATGATAATTATAACAATTATACATATATACATACAAATATTTATAAAAAAAAGTTAAGAGAAAAAATATAAAAAATTAAAAAATAGCAAAATTTTTAAGCGAATTAAATGCTTCTCGAATCACCAAAAATAAATGCTTACAACAATTAATGCTAAAAAATCTCGTCAATGTGTTAGTTAAATGAATCTCAACTTTTCTCAATGTTATATCAAAAAGAAAACAAAAAACCAAACCATATGCTAAATTATTATATAATGCTTATCGTACTCTTATTGACAAAAAAAGAAGAAAAATGAAAAACCAAAAATCACATATATAAACAAAAGAAAACAAAAAAAATAAAAAAAAAAATTGTAGTGGTTTCATTGTAAAACAATATTTCATAAATTTACGAATAGCTTCGACATTTTTCTCGCTTCTAAAAAAAAAAAAAAGAAAACTAAAAAACAAAAAAAAAAACAGAAAATTGCAAAATGAAAATCTTAAGAAAACGAAAATACTTTAAAATCTAAAAAAAACTCGGTCACTTTGTTTGCGCAGTGCATAGCTAACAGACAGCGTTGCCAGATCGCTGCGCTGCGTGTGTTGTTTATGCGCTGCGAGAAAGTGAACAGTGACAGTTCATTGGAACCGGTTCGGGGTCAGTTTAAGGCCATGGAATATGCGCAAATGTGATTTTATTCAAAATAAAACACACATAAAACAAATCGAAAACAAACAAAAAATAAAATATACATTATTACAATTAATGACATTTTTATTGAATCGGCATCGGCTGAGAGTGTGTGTGAATGGGAGAGTGTACATACGAGTATTTATCTAACATAATATATAATGGATATATAAATAAATATATATATCCGTATATATATATTTAATGCTAGCGTTAAGTTGTAATTTTAAATGATGAAACAAAAGCAAATACACAATTAAATAATATGAAATTAAATGGGGATTGGTGTCGATTCAAATTTTCAGTTCCAACGGCTCTTCTTGGCGCGCTTCGCATCCTGATTGCTGCCAGAGGCGGAAGCTGAAGCAGAGGATGAGGATGAAGAGTTGCCACCACCTGGTGGCGGCGGAGGCGGTGGAGCGGCAAAGACGCCCGTCTCAGGCACCGTCTGCTCCCAGGTGCGATCGCTCGAAGCGCGAAACTGTGAGGAGTATTGCGAGCGAAAAGCTTGACGCATTGCCGAAAAGCGATCCGTGGCAGGTCCGGCACCAGACAGCGACTTGCTGGACTCGCCCAGGGGGCCTTTGGATTTAGATGCACCTGTTCCTCCACAACCACCGCCACCGCCGCCCGCATTGCCCGGGCGCTCGCGATAGCCCAGACCCATGAAGTTGTTGACTGGTTTGCGTCCCTTGCCCTGCTTGAAGCGGGAGCTACGGAACCAGGAGCTCTTCATGGCCAGCTCCATTAGGTCGTCGGGCACCGTTTGATCGGCGCCCTCCAGATTCCGCACCAGATGCCCGGCGAACTCCTTATCCTTTTCCGTAACCAGGGTGTAGGCATTGCCCTTCTCGCCAGCGCGACCCGTGCGTCCGATGCGATGCGTGTGGGTGTCAATGTCCCGGGCAATATCATAGTTGACCACGTTGCGTATGTGGGGAATGTCCAGACCACGGGCGGCCACATCGGTGGCCACCAGAATATCGCACTCCTTGCGCTTGAACTGCATGATGACTTTGTTGCGGTCCGCCTGGTCCATGTCGCCGTGCAGGAGCAGGCAGTTGTGCTCCTTCACTAGCAGATTGTTGGCCACCGTCTCAGCGTCCGCCTTCTTGGTGACAAAGACGAGCACGGCGCCTTCTGAGAGGAACTTCACCAGATGGCAGAGCAGCCAATTCCATTTTTGCAAAGGATTGGGAAAGACGTAGACATGCTGCGTAATGTCCTGGTTGGCCTCATTCAGATCGCCTTGGACAATGCGCACGGGATCTGTTAGTATATCACGAGCCAAGCGCTCGATGCGTTTCTTGAACGTTGCCGAGAAGAGCAGCGTCTGTCGATCCGGGCGCACATGATTGCAAATGGAGCGCACTTGGGGCTCGAAGCCCATGTGGAACATGCGATCCGCCTCGTCCAGCACGAGGAATGTGACGCGCCTCAAGTTGGTGGCCTTCATCTTGACCATGTCGATCATGCGACCGGGTGTGGCCACGACAATCTCGCAGCCCTGCTCCAGCGCCTTGCTCTGCTCCCACTTGGAGCCGCCGCCATAGCAGCAGACGACGTTAATGTTGTACACCTTCCCGAACTTTTTGGCCTCATTGTAGATCTGTAGCGAGAGCTCGCGCGTGGGTGCTAGAATCAGTCCGATGGGTCCGTCTCCCGCTCGTAGTTCTCGCTGATCCATGAGATGGGTGAGTAGCGGCCAGATGAACGCCGCCGTCTTGCCGGAACCCGTCTTGGCAATGCCGATGATATCGCGCCCGGACAGAGCGGCGGGCACTGCCTGTGCCTGGATGGGCGTGGGCTGCGTGTACTCGGCCTTACGCACGGCCTTAAGTAACTGTTCATCGAAACCAAAGTGGCCGAAAGAGCTGACCGGCTTGGGCGGCAGGGCACCGCTCACCTTGACGCCTAGCGTGCGACGCAGCTCCCGCACCTGCTCCTCGTCTAGCTGGGCGATGTCCTCGTGCTGCGTATAGAAGTTGCGCTCGAAGGGCTCATACTCTATCTCCGAGTGATAGATGGGCGGCAGGGGATCGATGTCCTTCTTTTTGGGAGGAGCTATGGGATTGCCATCTTCATCGTAGTCGATCTCCTGATCGGAGCCCTCGTCACGCAGCCCGGCATTGGGATTTTCTTCCATGTAGCGGTAGTAGCTCTCCTCGTCATCCTCGTCATCGATGTCGGTGCGCACCCCTTTCTTCTCCAGCGACGCTGAATTTGTCTTTTGTTGCGGATCTGTGGCACGTACTTTCTCCTTTTCCACCTGCTGATTGATGCCGGCCATGAACTGCTCCAACGGATCCTCGTCCGACTCCGAGTCGTTCTTAGTTGGTGCGCCCGGAGATCCCGGCGCTGGTATATACGCCTGCTCCGGAGGAGCTTTCTGCTGCGGTTCGTCGTCCTCGTCGAAGTAATCGTCGTCCATGTGCTGCTTGCGCTTGCCCACGAAATTGGTGGAGTTTGTGTACTGACTGATGGACTCTAGCGTTGAATAGCCATGCTTCGATGTGTTACCGGTGGCAGCAGCAGCTCCAGCTGCGCCGCCTCTGGTTTGATTAAAGCTAAAACGAAATCCGCCGCCTCGATTGTTGCTTAATGCCGGCGGTGGTGGCACCGCGCTCATATTGTTGCCTGCGCCTGGCTGTTTCTTGTAGGGGAACCCGCCGCCTCCGATGCCACGGTAGTTGCTCATGGCTGCAGTAGCTCAGAATCTGCTCTTGCTCTTTTTAAAAACAGCACAAATCAATACAACATACGCGAGAATAGAATTTGCAATATGCGCATTGTTGCCAACCAAATCAGAGTTGTTATTGTCCAGCACTAAGCCAAACAGCGTTTAGAGAGTTAACGATTAATCGCCTATAGTTTGCAGTAATTGAATGTTTCTAAACAATATTATTTTCGCTTGTCAATCAAAATAATGTTCTCTTTACGATTACATCAAATTGGCATAGGCCAATTATTAGTTCTAATAATATCTTATAATTCGATTCCTTACAGTTTATTATGGGTTCAGTGTTGTCAATTGTTAATTTGATATCGATTATTCAGTCGTCAGTTATCGACTTTGCGTTTTGTTGATATTTTGTCTGTTGGCAGCAACAGATGATAAGGAGAAAAATGGTTGAACAAGCGGCCAAGGATTATGCTAAAATTATACAAAGCGCCGATCTGGAAAAGGAGGCATGTAGTCACTGAAATAACAACAATTTCATTTGGTAATAAATGCTCTATTAATTGACAGATAAATCCGCTATGCAACAATATAGACGACATGCTCGCACGACTGGATGAATTCGAAACGGTTTTAGCTTCTGTACGTTTAATTGTAATGCATAAGATAAATAGCCTAATACGAATATTAATGTGTATTAGGTACGGGCCGAGTCCAATGGTATTATGGCCAACCACGTATGCAGCATACTCAGCTTTAGCGATAACTTCGATGAATTGCGTCAGCGAATCGACAAATTGGAGACATTTGTGACCACGGTAAATGAGAACCTGAATGAAGTAGAGAGATCTGTGGACGTGGCTGAGCAGGAGCTCAATGTAACCGATTACAGTATAAAGGGACTGATATTGAAACCCTTAAAGGCTCGGCTATCCACCACAGACGCATCTACTGCAATGCCAAAAACCAATTTGGTTGATGGCGAGTTCCAAGCGGTTCCGATCTTCAAATCTGACGAATACTTTGGCTCTAGGGCAGATGAAGCCAATATTAGTGACTCTGTATAATCGTTAAGTAGTTGTTTAGTTATTAATTAGCGAATGGGGCTGGTGAGCGTGTAAATATTATTGTTTTTTATTATTCATTTTTTATGACTCGCGATTTGTTTACTTTCATTCGTAACAGGGCGAGGCTATTAGCGGGTTTACAGAAAAATCAACAAATCAAAAGTTGATCATGACTTAGGCCTTGTCGTCTTTGCTTTCGACACTCTCTCTGCTTTCCTTGCTCTCTTCAGAGGTGGTGGCTGGCTTCGCCTTGCTCTTGTTGAAGAGCTCTGCAACGGGCACTGGATGGTGACGCAGTGGACTCTCTGGTCTGCTGGTGCTAATTTCCTCCACCTGGGGTTTCTCCTTCTCCTCTTTGGGGGCGCTTGTGGTCTTCACCTGAGTGGGCACGGGAATGTCACGGGCAGTTCGTGCGCCTTTATGTGGCTCATTAAGGGCAGTTAGGACTGCGGGTTCAAGATGGTGGTTACCATTGTGCTGCAGGGATTCATGAGCAACAACGCTATGAGGTTTCTCGGCAACGTCCCGCTTTTGTAGCAGAGGTTTGGGTGTGATAAGGGGTTTATCGTGGAGTTTTTTGGGGTCGTGTTGCAGGGATTCAAGAGCCACAATGCTGTGAGGTTTCTCTGGAGCATTTTGAGACTTAGCAGTAGCAGCTTCATCACGCTGTTGGCGTTGCTTGGCCTCATAATCTTGTCGGGGTAACACAAGCCGCGTGGGAGGCTTCGGATCGCTCACCACATCTGGATTAATCGGACTGGGGCGATCTAGTCTGCCTTCCTTTGTAATGCCAGTCGGCCCTGGAGCCGCACAGCAAACGGCGCACAAGCCAACAAAGATCAACTGTAAATGCATTTAAATTGTAATTAGTAATTCAATTATGAAAGCTCTTCGAGAAAATCACAATTCTGCTACTTACAAATTTCCTCATTGTTCCGAACTGTAGCAAAGTTAATTTCCTACTGTGGGAGTTGCTGCGCTGCTCGACGCATTTTATGGATGCGGCTCTCTTCAAGCGGGAGCGGCAATCTGATGTTTGACGTAGCTGTTAACTACTTCGTAAGCTAGTGATAATTGCCAACGAGTTTCTAAATCAATATTATTGTGTGTGTTTCTTCTACAGACACAATATTTTTTCCTCATTGATGCGGAAAGTGATAGAGCTGGATAATTAAAAGCTGCAAAAAATCACCGTAGCATCACTTGACACACACATATCTAAATATATATAACCTGTTACTGCTATATATATAGTATATAGAAACGTGTCAAATTTGAACTCGAATCAAATGTGGCTCAAGGCGGAGAGCTCTAGTCAGGCGGTTAGAATATGATTATACATATATAAATATATATTGATATTGACCAGGTAGTGGAGGCTTGGATACCCGATATCTATTAGTCATCTATATTTAGCACCTTGTTGCGAAAAAGTTGAGCTCCACTATATGTTTGAATAATAATGGGTGCAAATACTCGAAAAGGTTAATTAAAATGCACATAAATATAGATGTGAAACGTTTTTTTTTAATTACAGTGCTTTACGTAAGATGAGACTTTGCTTAAATTATCTTTTCTGGAAACTGTACACTCGTAAACTTGACAGTTAATTTTAATAGCTGCCGGGCAATTTAAATCGACTAAATTATCAATTCAAAATGATAAACGTTCTAACGCGGCCAGTGTGCCCACAGATTTTGAGCATAAATATTCTGTGGCAAAATGTGTTTATTGCGCAGCCAACAAGAGTGTACGCACTGTTCGCGAGTGTTGTGAAAATTTATAGTTGAATAAATATAAATAGTTAAGTACGTAAATTATCTGTAAATAATAGCAATATGCCAACAGAAATTGAGAATTTAAATCCAAGCGTCTATGGTAAAATCAAAGAACGTTTAGTGACGGCAAACGAAGAGAACGATAGCGTAGCCGACCCTTTTGACAAGCGTGAAATCTTTGGTGAGTATTTCAAACATTGACATTGAGCATTTTCAGTAACAAACTTTTGCCATAGCAGATCTCATACGAAACATAAATGATCCTGAGCATCCGCTAACGCTGGAAGAACTGCACGTCGTACAGGAGGAACTGATAAGCATCAGCGACAAAGAGAATTCGGTGCACATCAACTTTACGCCCACAATTCCGCATTGCTCGATGGCGACGCTGATTGGGCTCTCCATACGGGTAAAGCTGCTGCGATCTCTACCACCACGCTTCAAAGTTACCGTCGAGATAACGCCAGGCACGCACGCTTCCGAGTTCGCTGTGAACAAGCAGTTGGCGGACAAGGAACGGGTCGCTGCGGCACTGGAGAACAAACATCTGGCCGAGGTCATAAATCAATGTATTTCGGCCAAGGGTTAACTTTGTTTCTGTGTTGGATTTGTTTTAATAGAAAATATATCATATTTTAGCATATACATATGCTTTAACTTCTGATGCAACTACTATATCTAACATTAACAACGAGCGCCACTGTCGAAAGGACTACAACTAATGCTTGGAACTGGATTTTAAGTTGCTCGTGACCTGTGTTTCGATTTGATTGGGATTTGGATTTGCATTTGGATTGGCTTGGCTTGGATGCGGTTTGGTAGGATCGTACTTGAAAGTCTTTACCAGCGGACCTTTGCCGGCCTTGGCAAAGCGTATCTCGTCCAATTGCTGACGCTCCTCGATCTCCTTGGTGATCTTCATGTTATCCCAGGCTGCAAAAGCACAAATTTAATCTGATTAGAATTCACCTTGCTCCATCGATCCGATTCAACTTACATTCCTTCATGCCCCCCACAAAGCCCTTCTTCTTCGCTGGCAGAGCGCTGGGCGGGTGGGAGATCATTTTTTCAATCTTGAAGTAATCCCGCACAGCGGGAATACGCAGCAGGGCCACCTGGCCGAGTGATATGAAGTTGCTGCAGGCCCAGTAGGTAAGAATGGCAGCAGGGAAGTTCATGGTGAATGGGAATATGACAATGGGCAAGGCGCGTAGAACGTACTTCATAGTGTTCATATTTGCAGCCGACAGGCGGGCGCTGTCAGTGCCCAGCTCAATGGTCAGGTAGAGCGTGGCACTGGTTATAACCGGCAGCAGATAGAATGGGTCGGCCAGAGTGAGATCGGTGAACCAAAAGAGGCCACCGTCCCGCATCGATTCGACTGGCGTATTGGCCATCTGACGCAGACCCATGAAGAATGAGATGAAGAGAGGTGCTTGAGCCAATGGCACTATCATATTCTTGAGAGGATTAACGCCTTTTTCTCGCATGAACAACATCATTTCCTGGGCATAACGGGCCGATTCGATAGCATTGCCTGACTGCCGAGCCTCTGTCATTTTAAGTTGCAATACCTGCATCTGCGGCATATTGTTGCTCATTTTGGCGGAGTTGCGCTGCGCCAGGATGACCAGAGGAAAGATTATTGTGCGAACGCAGAGCGTACCTATGGCAATGGTGCCCCACCAAGGAATATCCCATGTAGTGTGCAAGAACTCCAAACAGTTTTGCACCATTCCAGGCGGGGACCAGCCCCCTAGTCCAATGGATGCGAACGACGGCTCGCCGGCCTCCATAAAGCTTTCTGGGACTAAATTGGATGGCAGAGTCGGTGCATCTGGTATGGCGGGCAAGTCCACCAATTCCTTGCTTGGCACCTCTTCAAGAGGTATTTCTTTCTCAGTGCTTGCAAAGCGTATTGCACCGGGCGCCGAGGCATAGAGAGGGATCAGAGGAGCAGCGATTATGCGTTTCTTCAGCTGGTTGCTCCAACTGCTGCTCAGGTGCATGTCGCGACTGCTGCCACCTGAGCTGAACATCTGCAAAGAGTAACCCCCATATGATCCATTGGCATTTATTGTCATTTCATTCATAACAAACCGCTCTTTGCAGGTTATGTCATAGGCAGCACCCGGGGAGAGAATCGCCGGCTGTTATTACTACTTACCTGTGTGGAAGCTTTGCTACATGTCGAGCTCAGTGTATACACCGCTTGGGTTGCTCTCCAAAGTTGCATTCGTTTGGCCAGCATCTTTTAATTTTATTTGAACTTATAAATTTCTAAAAAATGTACGCATTTACGTTTCAACGAGCAGAAAGGGATAGCAACTACGTTCACTCACAGATGGTCAGTTGAGAACATATGTTGTACCAGGGATGGGGTAATAATAGTCTTTTGGTCAATTTTTTATGCGCTTCAACTTCTGATTTAAATTTTGAAACAACTGAATATATTTTGATGGGTTAAAATTGTTTGCGTTGAGTTTTATCACAAACAAGCTGGCTCAGATCTTTTGCTCCTTAATCAGTATTATTGGTTGTAAATTGCGATAAGGGAATATGGTACTAAAAAATACCACAAATACCACAAAACGGAAACGGTTACTTCTGTTACTAATGCAATTCAAATAGTTCAATTTAATTCGTTGCATTAAACTATAAATATAAAATGTTTTATAAATGAAGTACTCATTTTGTTGATTAATAATTTTAATAAATTCTTATTTAATATAAGTTTATATTTTATATTTAATATAAAAAATATTTTTAATACATTATATAATATATTATTTAAGAAAAAAATATTAAAATTTAAAATGCTCCTATGATTCAAGAGCACGAGTAGAAATTCCCACATAAACATTAAAGTTGGTTATTTATTAATATATCAAAATTAATCATACGCAGCGAATGACCAAACGCACCCAAAGAGAGCTCAGCTGCTGGAGCGACAGTTTTTACTGTCGCGCTCTTCGTGATCATCGATCACAAGCGGTCGGTGGCTCTCTTAACTTCAGTCGTTTGTCGATGTTCGAGTCGAGCAGTTGTGGTGCGCACGCGTAGCACTTGCACACACAAATCGGGGAAGAAACACAGACAGCAAGAAGAAAACAATAAAATTGAGCGGCCGACGGATAAATTTGAAATTCTGCCAGTTTTCAGTTAGTCGCGAGCGCTCCAGCAAATCGGTTACGTTTCAAATTAACAAATTTGCAATTTTGTGTTGCATTGCAATTTTTGTTATTTTTCTTCATCGTATCTTTTTTTTTTTTGGCTACCGCTGCAATCGCTGGTGCAGCCAACAAAAGTTCTTTGCGCAGCTCACGCTGCCGCTGCTTCTGCACTGCTGCTGCCGTCGTCGCCTGTCGCAGTTGCATTTTCAATAAACGCGTTTTCTTTTGGCACGTTGCGTGGGCGCCCCCTGCCATGCGCCTGTCTGCCACGCGGAGTTCGTGTGTGTGCGTATGTGTGCGCTCGCGTGTGTGTGTCTGTGCTAGCAAATGTGTTTGTGTTGCTAATTAAAACAACAACAACTGCAACTGCAATAACAACAACTACAACAACAACAGCTAGAAACCAGAAACGATAACTTTGACGCAAGCCAAACAAAGTGCTATCGATAAATGCAATTAAGCTCATTCACAAATTGGAGCAGCAACAACAACAGCAACAGCAACAACAACAACGAGTGCAACAGGTGTTGGGCTGCCTAGTTAAATACAATTTTTGTTTTTGTTTTGTGTGGTAAGTTTCCTTTTTTTTATTATTAATTTTATTTGAAAACATATTATTGTTTGCCCTCTTATTAGCGTTCAGCATCTGCTTGCATAAGTTGCCAGTTGAAATAATATTTATTGGTCTGCGACGCGTTCCAACTAGATCAATTACGCGGAACAATAATTCCGATAAGAATTGTGTTGCCCTCCCACTCGCACACACTGCACCAAATGCAGCTCATTAAATGCTTAAACTATTACAAACAACTTGCTTTATGAGCTAACACAGAGAGAGAGAGAGAGAGAGAGGGAGAGAGTGAGGGTGGGTGGGGTAGATTATGTGGCGCAACGAGGAAAATGAATATTCTTATCAATAGAAATGGGGGAAAAAAAGGAAATCCAATTCTGATGAATGTATCATAAAATCTTTAATTTAACTTAAAAGCCAAGCTAGTTACGTTGCTTAAATGACCCATTTCTTTAGATTTATGATACGAGATTACATTTTATTTAGAACACTTTGAGTTTCTTACTTATAATTAGCATACAATCGCTACCAAATCTTTAAATATAATTGTTTATTTTTTTTCCCCTCGCGCCAATCGGATTTAATCACTAGACAAACAATTAATTAACGTGCTGTTGGGCAAACATAATTCGTACTCGAGGTTCCATTTCTCAAGATCAGCGATTCGCCTTTGGGCAGTTCTTGATACGCAACGCCCCGCAGCGGCATTAGATGGCTGTGATATTTAGCTTTTAGATCTTTGCCGATACAAATCAGATTCGACAACAGCAGAAACAACAACAACAGCAGGTGGGGCGGCTACCTGGTTTGGCAATTCCGAGAAGTGCTTATGCTTAAGTTTATGATATATCAGAACCCGCGTTCCAGACAAAATTTGATTTGGCTTCTGGGCCCTGGGGCCAGCAAATCTCAACGAGAAACGGGGCGGCTTAATTCCAATCGATTTCATGCTCTTTGCCAGACTTTTTGCCTCTACTTCATCCTCTACTTTTTATTTTTCTCTTTCTTTTGCTGTCTCTTTTTTTTGGCAAACAATTTGAAGTGTCAATTTGTGTTTATAAAACTAAAATTATTTATCAAGCGCAGCAAATCAAGTGGGCAGCGTAAACAGTTAACAAAAAACGCTGGCTTTTATATTTGTATATATAAATATATATTATATATGTATATATATTATATATGAATGTGTGTGTGTGTGTAAGGCAAATACTGCGTCCAAACGCGAGCAAAAACACATATAGTTATTTCTGACTTGGCCGCAAAGTCAATTGCTAAATATGGCGCACATGTTTGTGTGTGGCTTAATGTCACACACACACACACACAAATGCAAATATATATACATATATAACACACAGTCAGCTGCACAAGTTTAAACTCTGCCAATATCTAAGCTTTTGAAAAAGGAAATTCAACTACTTGTTTCACCAAAAAGACAGCAGCAAAATAGTCACCAGCTTCGATAAATACTCACAGATATATTATTATATATGTATCTCTATATATCTATAATATACCCTGGCTTCAATATGTCTTAGCATGGCATGCCTCTCTTAACTCAAATATATGCAAGAGGCAGTAAGAGACGTGATCGATTCGCTAAGAGGAAAGATTGATGATTTTTTAGTTGAGTTGTTCTAAGCCTATCCAAGTTTGTCTTATATTTACTTTTGATTCTTCTAATAAGCTAGACCTTTAGGGAATTTCAAAGTTGTTTAAGAGCTTCTATAGCAAGTGCCGGCCCAAATTTGATTAATTTGGTAATATTTTAATTCTTGGCCCTTTAGAACTTGCTGCAGGGTATCTGCTAACCGTTCATTCTTATTTGTTTCACTTAATGCTTGTATAAATATTGTGATTTAGGCACATATATATTTATTTGCCAAATGTTATCTAAGAAAATTTATCTCTAGCTAAAACTCCAAATACTCTCCGCTCCATTATTTGTGTAGAGCTGCCTCAGAATGGGCCTTAGAAGTTGCCCCAACTATTTGTCGAAACGCGTCATCGATCTTTTTGTTTAATTTCTATTTTACTATTTGCATTTTGCTGACGAATTCACCTTATGTCGTTGACTAATTTAAAAGTGAGAGGGCAAAGCTCAAATCTATATAAAACAAAAGTATCAGATTCATATATTTGTATATTATATTCACAGAAAATAAAGTAATTAAAATTTAATAAAAATATATAAAGATCTATGCACTACAACTAAAAATTTAATATATTCGACAGATTTTTTTCTACTAATTAATCTTGAATATTCATAAAGTTGCATATTTAATGTAAATGCTTATTTATAAAAAAAAAAACAAAAAAAAAAATAACTTTCAGACGACACTTCATTAAAACAAAGTTTTCCCAATTTAAATAAGCAAAACTGAAAAAAAATTGACCAAGTGCTTAATGAATCAACTGGTCAATGAATCACAAGACATCAATTGTCAACGTTCGACAGGTTTCACTGTACGCCGCACAGATGTTGATGCTTGGTATACCCTATAGCCTAGGGTTCTAATGGAATAAATGCATATTATTTTATTTATTTTAGGAAATGAGAAAACATTATTATAATAGAGATTAGCGAGTAGAGTTGAGTAGAGTAGAGCAGAGTAGAGTAGGAAGACTAGGAAATGGAAGAATTCCTCACAAGTAATTTAAAGGGTATCATTCAGTCAGTCATTGTGCATTCTTTTTCCATTTATAACTTCATTTTAATATATTTTACACTTGCTGCTAAATGTATGCCCTATGGCTTGCATACGACTGTCGCGTTTTTTCTTTGTTTTACGTCAACAAACCAAATCGAGTAGACGACTTTAAAACAACAACAACTACAATTGTAGAAACAACAATAACTAATAAAATAGCTGGAACGCATAATACGCTGGCCAACCTACAAAGACGTCGACGTTGGCGACGTTCTTTGCATTGGCAGCAGCAGCTGCTGCCGCTTAGAAACTAACCACACAGCAGCAACAACCAACAACAACAGCAACCAACACAAATGCAGCGTCTCAGTCGCTGTCGCCGTCGGCGTCGCTGCCAGAAGCCCAGCCACTTATTTAATATGCAAATGAGCGCATAAAAACAATTCATTGCAGGGGCAGGGCGCACACACACAGGGAGAGTGAGAGAGAGAGAGGCGGGAGAGGGCGTCTTTTATTTGTTAAACAATAAATAAAAATGGCAAATGCAAAATATATAAATACACACACACACATAGAGAGAGCCATAGCTGCAAGGTGGCTTAAGTATATAGTAATTGTTATTCAGCTGCTGCTGAGGAGGATGCGCTCTTGGCAACTAAGTTGTTAGCCAAGTTTGCATGCTTGCTTTTGTTTTTGTTTGGCGCCCACGCTGAAGCGATTTGATGTGGCAATATAAGCGATAATTATGCGAGCGCATATGCGGCGTATGAGTAATTTTTTGTGCATGCAATTAGATATTAGCGCCGACTGCGACGCTGACTGCGACGGCGACGGCAATGGCGATGGCGACGTGTGTTGAAGTGTGCAAATTGCAAGAATTAATCGCTACACAGCCACACGAAACCACAATAAGTAATAACAAATGCGGCCAGAACAGAAAAAAAGAGCTGAGTGAGAGAGAGAGAGAGGGATATATATGTAGAAAGAGAGAGAGAGAGAGCGCGGCAGAGAACATTAAAGAAATCAAATAAAATCCATGCAGCTTGACAAAAGCTGTGGGTGTTCTATGTGTGTGTGGTGCTTGTTGCCTGTTGCTGTTGTTGTTGTTGTTGTGGTGCCCACGTTTAAAATTAATAATAAAGTACGCAGCAGCAAGTACAACAACAAGAACAATTTAAGAGTTGGCACTGAAACAGCAGCAAGAATTCTTGTTCATTTATCTTTTTTGGAGCAGCCGCAGCAGCAATGAAGCGGGTGTGCACTCTACTTAATGTGCCCATCAAATAGCCATAAATCAGTTCATTTAAATGTGCACGGCATGGCAGCCAGCAGAAGTTGCTTGTGAAAGGTGTAATCGTCCGTAAATAACAATTGAGCAGCAGTCAAAAATAATTTCGACTCCATAACTAAGGAAATGAGGAACAAGCGCAGTGACTCAGCAGTTAGCAGTTAGAAGAAGTGTGTGCTCTAGGCTCGTATGCAAATGAAATCATAATTCGATTGTCAGCTGGCTGTCTTGCGACGCCCACGTGGCTCAATTGATTCTAATCGTACAACGCGTCGTATGCGTAATGCCAAATTGCTGACCCAAAGAGACGCCCACATCCGAAGCGGGGAAGCAGCTAGGAAATAGCCAAAACCAAGCTCACAACTTGTCGATTATTGTTGTTGTTGTTGTTTTTTCTATTGTTGGCCGATTGCTGTTTCAGTTGTTTGTCATGTCCATTTAAGCCTTGCCAATTTTGGCAAGTTGCTCGGCCACTTGGCTGATGATTTTACGCCTTTCAGTAACGCTCGCAGAGAGCGAAGCCATCGAGCTGAGTTCAGCCTGAGCCGTTGAGACCGCCCATACGAATTGTTTCCCATATTAATTTATCATTTAGAAACGATTAATGTTATATAAAACAAATTCAACTAATTATAGGAAGCGCTTTTCACGCTTTTTAGCTAATTATTGGCTCAGTCTTGTTTGGCTTTGTCAATTTGCCGACAGCTACCCTGTAGGCTCTCCGCCTGCCTGCCTGACCTCCTCTATACTCTGTTTCATTTTTTTCATTCTATATTTTGTTTTGTGCACTTCCGCCATGCGGTTGGCCAACTTTCTAGGCAACGTTTTGCCAATTTATTTTCCATGCCATTTCTAGGGCAACTCTGACCATATTCGGCCATGAAACTGATTGCCTTGGCCCGCCTTGTCAACAGGTGAAATTTTTTTATGCGCCCGCCTAATTTGCTCGACGCGCCATTTTTGCATAATTTTTCAATATTCCACACACACACACAGAGATCGATTTGCATTCCCTCTAAAAAGCCAAATAGCCAAGTAAGATAAATAATGTCGCAATATTATGCCAAATCAGCGACGAAGGCTGCCAAACACACAATTGAGCACAAATAGATGGAGGAAAAAAAAAAGCTAACAAACAAGTAATTTAATGTTATTACCATTTTGCACAGACAAATAAATTATACAATTAAATATTTTTTTTCTCATTCAGCTAGCGTCAAGTGTTGATTTATGTTTTAACTTGATGATCCAAAAAAAAAAAAGAAAAATATTGCTAATGATCAAGAGATTTGCATCTAGATATAAAATTGAAACAACGGATTCGATTTGCAATAAAAATATTTAAGATTTCTTAAATAATTTTAATTCTATTTTTAGCTCTCGAAAGAAAGAGGAATTCGAACAAAAAACTCAAGTTAGATTTCAGCATTTGCCAAATTGTCTTTATTTGATATGGAGCCATTGACCGTCCATGGAAAAAACATCCATTGGCGGTTGTGAATCTCTAATTTAAAATCAAGTATTGTTATTTATATATGTAGGTATTGCCAATCTATTTCATAGCTGATCAGAGAGATGCCAATGCTGACTAATGAGAAATGCGAGTCTGACAATCTCTGGTTTAGCCACTCGCGCGTATAGATAACATATTTAAGATTTTTATATAGCATTCACACTTCTCTTATGAAGATAGACCAAATTAGATAATTATTTGTTTGCCCTTAGTAAAGCTCGCAAGTAAGATATAAACATATATTTATATATATCTCTTTAAAAGTTTATTAAGTTAATTTTAATGATTTGAATCAGCAATTCGAAGAGCGCACGTAATTGTTAAGTAGCTCATTAAATTACATAATTATGTGCATGCCATATATCATAGTTATTTTATCAGCGTCAAAGATCGATTCAAGAGATCTTTGAGATTTCTTTTGAGAATTTTAATTGTTGTTTGCTTACCTGCTATGGCAATTTAAGCAATTCACGTAGCAGTTGCCTCATTAAATTACATAATTATGTGCATGGCTTCAGATTATCTGATCAATGTGAGAGAGCACCCACAAGCAGAAGAAGAAGAAGAAGCAGAAGAAGAAGAAGCTGAAGCAGAAGCAGAAGGAGAAATCGCTGTGCCATGCATAGCTAATTTAGCACATTCTTTATTGCCCAATTGTCGAGCTTTATGGTGTATAAATATTTATGCGATTCACTAGAGAGAGAATACTGAAATAGAAAGAGAGAGAGAGAGAGAGATAGAGAGAGAGAGGCGCTGCACATGTTTCAAAATTGTGCTCAAGGTCGAGATCAGTCAGAATTCAATTCTTGGAAGCTCATCAGCAACAGCAGCAGCAGCAGCAGCAGCAGCAGCTGATTTTGCTTTTGTATTTGGCTGCATTTGGGGCTTTTATTAAATTTTGTTGAAAATTTACGAGCTCGTTTGATGCAGAGAAACGGAAATTCTCAGACAAATGCTGCCGGCGTTAGTTGTAGCAACTTGTTTACAAATGCGATTCGATCGCTCAATTGCCATCGATTGCTCTCTGCGCGAACGTTTGCGGCGGCGCCTTTGGCCCAAAGTCGTTGTCTGATTTGCGGTCGAGTTTGCGGTTTATTTTGCTTATATATATATTTGATTTTATTTTATTTTATTTTATTTTGTTGTTTAGCTTTGCCTCGACTATTCTATTAAAGCCCAAAAAAAGTCGATCGTCTATTGATTTGCATCTACATAGTCAGCCAGGCACTTAAGCGGGGAACTTGTTTCACCTACATTATTTTCGTTTCCGCAGCTGCGTGTGCGGCTCCCAGTGCCATTTGTTGTATCTGTATCTTGGCTTGGAGCTGGCATCTGTACGCTACACTGCGCGAAATTGCGAGCGAACCGGTATGAAAAATGGAATTCCAATATAGAATGAATACAAATTTAAAATGAATTATAATTCTGCATTCATTCTTCATTAGGCAACCAAGCAGGTTGTGCTCAAGATTTATAGATAATTTAGTTTGGGATTGTTGGAGTTTGGTAGATATGGCAGGAAAATATCAGCTTCAGGACACAGTAGTAGTTTCAAATGCTATTGAGAGTTGTTTTTATGGCTCTGTCGCCATCGTTCAACTTTTGTAACCAATCAGACGACAGGTCCAAGGTTCAGCTGTCAAATGAACTTTGAAACGAGCGACCAAAAACCTTTTAGGTTTTCTAACGGATTAACGTTGCGTAGCTGACGCTGTCATCAAAAACAAAACTTGCGCCTCATTAGAAATTGTCATCGATCACGCAGCAATCGCTCAGTGTTAACCACCCCATGGCTCACGGCAGGGAGCAGCTGAGGGACAGCGCGGGAACGAGGACAGCTCCAATGCAACGGTACAAACAAAAAACGAAAGAAAGAAATACAGAAAACAAAACAACAAAAAAATGATAATAATTTATGCGTTTGCCACATGCGAATTACAATAATTCAAAATGCTGTTTAAATAATTCACAACAACAAAGCACTTCTGGCTTAAAAAGTGCGTAAATTTGTTGCGGTTGTTGTTGCTGCTGTTGATATTACTTATTGTATTTGTTGTTTTACCATAAATCGCCAAGTGAGAAACAAAGCAGAAATTGGCAAAGCCAATGCCGTTTTAAGAGGTGTTCGTGCGTGCCTGGGATAAGTCTGCGATCACCAGACGAACAACAACGACAACATTAATAACAAACACAACACAACAACAACAACAACAATAACGAAACAACTCATAAATTCATTTGTTTTCATTAAGCCAAGCCATGTTGGATATACGGCAAAAGGGTCTTCAAACTATAAAAACTCCAACTGAAGGCTAAATGCGCTGCGTCGCAATTTCAACAGCTTTGTAGCTCCATTTAATTGATTGTTAACATGCAAAGGTGTCAAATTATGAATGAAAACATTTTGCCTCACATTCTAGAAAGAAATAGATCATAAAATGGTATACGGGGTGGCTCCATGATTTGTGAAGCTATGTGAAACATTATTTACATTTATCTTTATATGCCACATTTAGTTTTATCATACAATATTGTGCAGCTTTTACTTAGCATTTAAAGCTTAAAGCTAAGATAACCATAAATAATTCATTATTGGTAATTTCCGATTCATGAGCATTAAAACTTCTCTCCGTTTTACTAATGACGCAGACACAGCTCTGGGCCGACTCTATAAAAAAAAACAAAAGGGTAGTCGATCATCTCTCTACCTCTATTGGTTGGGGCGTTTATGGGTCATGCTATCCAAAAACAGGCGACAGCTGCAGCTGACGTCGAGTGCTGTTCGTTCAATTGGTTGTCTATGCGCAACACGTACGCGGATATCCGTGCTCAATCCGAATTCCAAATCCCCCCAATTGTAATTAAACACGCTAAGCGATCGATAGAGAGATAGAGATGGAGATGGTGAGCGACCGGGAGAGAAGAGGAGACGGACAGTGTGGGGTTGAGGATTGGTTGTGGGAGTCAGCACCACTAGCCGCAGGGCAAGTCAGTTAACGGCGCCTATCAACAGGCCCATCTATCGCCTCGTATGTGCTACATCAAATTGAAATTATGCACAGCTGATCGACAGGCCGACAGTTAGACAGATTGGAGAGGGAGATCACTCGCTTATGCAATGGCTCGAGCGGTCTGGGCATGGGCCTGGGAATGGAAATGGGAATGGGATTGGAATTGGGATTGGGGCTTTTGAATTGGGAATCAGCGCTGCTGACAATTGTAGACAGCTAATAGCTTTGACGAACAGTGAGCAAAACTCAATCCCGCTGATCACGCTGATCGCTATTCATTGCTTGCTGCTCGCTCTAGCCAGAGCTCTCAGCGAGATGCAAACACTTCCTCGAGCTACAACTACCATCCATGTAACAGCTACAAAAATAATTTACACAAATAAATCAAAGTCATAAAATGCATGGAGCTACAGCTGGAGCAGCCTGACGATCGACGTCGTTGCGACGTCGTCTCTTGATTGGAGTTTGAAGATCAGCAAAACGATTTGTTGCTGCAAATGTTTAAAGCTGTGTTTTATCTCTTTTTCTTGCAGCTTTTGCTCATTTTGCTATTTGCTATCGCATAAAAGAATTTAATGAAATTTAATGAAAAGTTACACGATCACAGACACGATCCGATCGTTTGTCTACACTTTGTTGCAATTGCTGTTGCTATTGGTGTTGGTGTTGGTGTTGCTGTTGCGATATGAATATGAATTTGTCTCTAGGATATTTTCGCAATTAATTGAATTATCGTCGTGAATGGCAAAGGCAGCCAAACGATCTGCGATTTGCTGGACGACGATGTGCAATCAAATATTGTGTAGCCAACAACAAAAATGTTTTTTGTGGAACGATTGGCAGGTCGCCTCGCCTGCACCCGCAACTCTTGGGGCTGACTTATGCGCGGCACGTTTCATGGATGCAAGAACTCTGCTATGGCTCTTAGCATTTAATGTTGGTAGTCGATGGTTCGATTGCTCGATCACTCGATCGCTGGGGTGTGGCACCAACACACACGCATATGGCTAGAGACAATTGCGATTCCACTTGCCACACAGCTCGTGTGTTAAGGTTAAAGCAAAAACTCGGCAAAAGCTATTAAATTCAGCTACGCTCCATTAGATGCGGCGGCTGCGCAGTCAGCGTCATTTACGCCTAATTAAACAAATTATTGCATGTTTATGCAGCAAGTGCCAGCAGCAAAAATTAGCAGCAGCAGCAACAACGTGTTGCGCATACGGCATGTGGCCCAGGAAATCTAACAATGAAATCTTAATTGTAAGACAATCGTCATATGCAAAAAAATAAGAAGAAGCAAAAAACACATTGTTTATAAATAGCGCAAAAAGCCAAGCAACAAACAATGCAAACAACAAATAGCAAAAAAATTACAACAAAAAAACGAGAGAGAGAGAGAAGCAAATATTAAGTTACAACTTGGCTTACAAGTTCACGAGCCAACAACAAACATGAATGGCAAAAAATGATATTGTAGGAAATTAGACGAAGTCAAAATACTCTGCAAAAAACGCAGAAGGTATATATCTGATATATATGCATGATGGTCAGCTGCAAGTTGATATGACTTGGAGATTTCTGATAACTATTTGGCTGCATATTAAAAAAAAAAAGAGTCAAATTCGAGCTCTCTCCTTCCTCTTCCTCTGTTTCGTATCTCAGTCTGCTTTGCCCCTTCTCTCTCTCATTCTTTCTATTTTCAAGAACACTAAATTCTAGTTTAAAATGTTTGTAGTTCTGCAGTAAATAAAAATAGATTTCATATGTTTTTCTTTAGCGCTCCATATCCCTCCTCTCTCTCTTTCTCTCTATATCTCCCTTTGTTTGTATATCTATATAGCTTTTCAAATGTGTATCTGACATAAGCATAGCTCTATCAAAATTTACGTCTGCTGTAAAATTTGTAATATAATTAATTGTGTTTTAAAGTAAATAATTCGGATGCTTTGCTGTAATACACATTATCCATCAATAATTTGCAATTTTTAAGTACTTAAAAAAATATTAGAAAATAAATAAAAATTATTAAACCCATTTCAATGCAAATTCGGTTCGTTTTGAACTAGGAAAATGAATAATTAAATGTTTATTGTTTTTGCTCTGACTTAATTACTTAATGAACTCATTTGAGTTTAATGAATGAAAATGAAACAGTTAATGGCTGTATAGCAGTATTTTTCTTCACGTTATTTGCAAGCTGCATGCTCGACTCGAGATGCCGCTCGATGTGGCTGAAGATACTTTTGCAAAGGCAACAAAAGCAAAGCAAAGCGAATGGCGCTGTGGGCGATTCGGCTGCCTGGAGATCGCTGTCCTCGTCTTTAAGTGTGTAAGTATCTGTGTGTGTGTGCCCCAAAAAGCCAACAACAATGCAACAAAAGTCGGCCAACTAATTCGCCTATGTCACGTGGCGCCGCCTGCGCTCCACTCTGCTCTATCTCTCTCTCTCTCTCCCTCTGGGTTTGGCTGACAGAAATGGGAGCAATCTGCGCAGCTAATTTTCAATGTGCAGCTCATGCAGTTCAAGTTCGAGTTGCGCAAGCTTTTAGCCAGGCCAAAAGGTAAAAGTAACATGCCAAGCGCACTGGCACACTCCCTGCTTGCCCAATAGTGACAGACCTCTTGGCAGTGACTGCTCTTGACTGGCCTTTTAATCTCTGGCTCTGACTGTGAGTCGCTGTCAATTTTCATGCTTGTCATTTGATATTGCATTTATTTTTCTCTCTTCTTCTTCTTCTCGTTTTATTTTCGCATTTAATTTATGCATTGTCTAAAGCAACAACAGTTCTCTCAGAGCTCTGCACTAAATCTTGAACTTACATAAAAGGCAGCTTGCTTTTGCCCAGTGATTCTAATACAATTAAATATGTATATCTATATCAACTTGAAGTTCAACGTGTAGGGAAAGCAGCAGCGAGTGACCCACAGAAGCGAGAAGCAACAGCTAAGCCCAAGTTCTTTATAATTATGAATATATTCTCTGACTCATCCGCCTCGTAGGCGTTAAGCTCGCCTAATCTGTCAGCTAAATATAGTTAACAGATGTTTGGATTAGATAAACTTTGAGCACATGATGAATGCCGCATGCGGAAGTACAAACTTGGATGCGCCGCAGTCGCTTAGACAGATACAGATACAGAAAAGATACAAGATACAAATGTAGCTGAAGGACAAATAGCTGAGCGTGAGTACCACGCAAATTCAAACTGTGGCAAGAATCGCACCCAAATTCAAGTATATACAAAAAGTCTTAGCTGACTAATCAGAAACAGAGACTTGATCTCTGCTCAGCTGCTGCATGGAGTGAGGAAAACAATTTGTGCTCTGGCTGATCGGAGCCCACACACAGCTCGAAAAAAAAGCGGCAACTGAAACCACAAGTCAATGTCAGCACAGTGGCGGCATCTAGCGGCCTGTAGATCAAATACTAACAATTACTATTATTTATATGAATCACATTTAAAAGCAACTGTGGGCATATCTAAGGAGAGAAAGAGAGGGAGAGGTAGAGGGGCTCTATCGTTGAACTTTGATGTTTTGACAATTCAAAGTTAAGGTCAACAAGGGATTTGAAATGCTGCAGTGCGTGGGCCATGCTTTTGGCCAGTGCATTGAACTCGCTGTTGGCTTTTTGTTTGGCCAAAATGTGGTGAACCGATCTGAGCCGAGCATAATTAGCGTTCATTGTGCGCAATTGGCCATGAGAACCGTTTGATATTTTGTTATGGCATACCGCAAGATTTTGGCACACGATATTTCATTAGTTGACTATCTAAGCCAGGTGTGTGTGTGTGTGAATGTATGTGTATGTATGTCTCTGCAATTTGTTGGCTTGTTACCTGTCATAAGACTCGAACATATTTATGCACTTTACAAGAATTTTCGAATTTCAAACAAGTCGCTGCTGTTGCAGCAGCTGCTGCGCTTTTACGCCAGCTCAATCTTTTATACATATACGTATATATGTATATATTATATATTGACTGCAATATAACTTTCGCTTTTCCGCTGTGTGAACATGCATGAAAATTAGCCTATTAGCGCCTCATCTTTTACAACACTCACAAATCTGTTCCACTTTTCGCTTCACGCTTACGCAAAACGTCACCAAATATTCCCCTTGATAGGAAAAGCCTAAAGACAATGTCCAAAGCCAAATATGATTCAATGAAGTTGCTTTTCACACATTTTGACGGTTTTTTTTTCTCCAGTTTCCAAGTAACAAGTTTCAAGTCTATTTCAACTATAAGTGAGCTCGTCTCTGGGACGACCATTCATAAATTCTCATCAAGCCAGTTGCAAGCAGCCTCTACAGCTACCCATGCCCCGCCCCTGGCCTCTGTCAAATGTTAACTAGCGCCACGCGGCGTTCTGAATGAGCCCTAATGAAGAAGTCGTGAATATCCAAAAAGGGACAACCTTTAAAGCGCTTTCTATATGTGTGCATGTGAGCATTGTTCTCCATCAGAGATGACAATGTGACAACAGCAAGTTTCTATAATTTATGTTAAGGGCTATTATATAACGGTGCTCAAATTAACTATTCGATTAATTAAGCCATGGCTCCCTTTTTATGTCAACATCAATTGTATAAATTATTTTGAAATAAAATATTCGGATACTTATGCAAGTGTAGATAAATGGTGTTAGATCTTTTTTAAATATTCATTTAAGTATGAATAAATAAAACAAAGGCATGTGGGCCTTGGGAACTAAGCTGCATTAGAGACTTAGGGCAACTTTAGTGGACTTAAATTAATTTATGTAGAATATTTAAGTTAGTTATTGATAAATAAATGCTTCATATGCTTCATATTTTAATATGGTATAAAGTTCTATATAATCAAACATTAACAATCTATATAGTTGTATTTGTTTATGAATAGATGAAGTTTCATACCCAACTTAATTTCTCTGTCAGTTAATTTGAAACTCCCTTTTCGAACAGCCGCAACTCGTGCTCTCGACACGTGCGCATCTCTGCTGCATTAGAGTCATATAAATATATTTATTTATATATATATAAATATATTTATTAACACATACATATATACTAAGTTTAGCTTATGTAGCTGTTGTTGAATAGGTTTTCGTGATTTGTGGTCAATCGTAGACGCAGCTGAGGCAGACGACAAAGTCCGCATCATCAAAATGCAAAACCTACGCATTTTTCTTCTTCTTCTCCATCGCTCATTTACTTTTATTTCTCTTGCTAGGTATATTTATTTTTTTTTTTTTTTTTTGGTACGTGGGCTTTATTTATTTTTTTGCCATATAATTTGTGTAGTCAAATGTTCTTTGTTAACCGCAGGCAACAACAATAAAAACATTTAAATTAAGTATTTGCCTTGTTAAAGTTCGTTTTCTTCGTATTTATTTGGGCAGCTGTCGAAGACGCCTACAGCTTGACCAGCTGTTAATTGAGGCATTAATCGTGCCACAATGGGCGTACATACTGGCCACGCCCCCACCCGAAATGACTTAATATCGGCTAGCACTCCTGACCTTGCAATCGTGTTGCAGCCTCCAACTGATTGTGCATCGGAATTATCCTCAAAACAAAATCAAAATCAACAAGCACTCAAGAGCAAGTGAGTGGCATATAGACTGGCAGAGAAAGAGGGGGGGTAGGCGGGTGTACGGTAGGCGTGGCATTGGCTCTTCTACTCGTTCCATGAATGAGCAACACATCGACTTGCATTGAACTGCATTGTGTATGGCAATTGCATAAAATATAAAAAAATGAAAATGAAAATGAAATATAAAGGCAATAAAATGTATCCCAATTTCAAGTACGCGACATCTCGACTTAACTTTTGTATTTATACTGAAAACATATCAAAACGAATCAACAACAACAGCAACAGCAACAACTGCAACAACAACAATCGACAACTGCCACATGGAGCTGTAAAGATGTTTTTACCGATTTTAGAAGTCATAAGGTCAATGCTGAGTGCGCCAAGCGCCAAGATCGTGTTTTGATTGGGATTCGATGTTGTTGCTCTTACTGTTGTTGCTGTAGAAGTTGTTGATGTTGTTGCTGGCGTCGCTGTCGTCGTCGTCGTCGACTGTTGTCAAGTGTTATGACTCGTCCATTGCGCCTGTCCATCTGTCTTTGCGTTAGTTTAAAGCTGCAGCAAACAAAGCGGCTCCTCTGTCTGTTGTCTCTGGTTCCCAGACAGTTTCAGACAAAGTTGTTGTTGTTGTTGTTGTTATTGTTGTTGCTGATAATGCAGCCGTCAGCTGCAACTCAGCAACTGCAATGAAATTGTGCATCAAAATGAAGTTGCTCTCAGTTTAGACACGCATTAATTAATGAGCTGATTTAGATGGATTAAGCATAATTTTGAAAAGGAAAAAAAAACACATATTAATAAGCAGAAAAGAAACAGAAACCTTAATTAAGTGTTAAAGTGGAGAGATACTATTATACATTTATTATATATGTATATGTATATGTAGAAACTATCTTGTTTTTGAAACATTAATCTTATAAGCTAATACTATGATACATATATTTATATATGCAAAATTGATGTTGCCTTGAGCAAGCTTATTTAACAAATTTGCTTTGCTGAATAACTGCTAAATTATTGTTTATATTATATTTTATTTTTGTTTTTTTAATGATCTAACCTTGCAGTTTCTTATTTTGAACTTCTTAATATAGTTTATTTGCTATAAATATTTGCTATATTTTATTTTCTATTACATTAGCCTTTTTATTTTACTCAGTTACCTACTGCTTTACTTTCTACTCTGTTATGATCTTGTATTATCTACTAACTTTCTGAAGTTCCTTGCTTTGTCATCACATAAATTTGTAATCTTTTATTTTCTACTCCTTCTTTTGTAAGCCTTGATCAGCAGTTCTATCTATTCTTTATTTTAGGTTCATACATTTCTCTCAATTGTTTAACGCTTTACATCAAAATTGTTTCTCTTTATTCAGTCTACACCTTTGTTTATCTACCAATTACAAATCTATCACTGCTACAGCTCCGATTCTCTAATTGTGATGCAATTTTAAATATATTTAAATATTTAGTCAAGAGTTTTGAGCATAACTCGAATGCTACTACTATTCCAGCGACCAGCGACCCCCACTGCAAAGACCTTCCCAGTTGAGGTGCATTGAGGGCGCGAGTTGTTGCCATTGTATCGCTCAATGTTGCAGTTTTTACACATTTTGTGTTGTTCAATCAAATAGACTTAAGATTTATCAGTTAACAGCTAGTTATGGCCATTGTTAAGTACAAACACTTTGCTCAATGACCATTTATCTAATAATGCCTTATACACATATACAGATTTTTGTATTTGTTGTGGGAGCACAAATCAAAATGCTAATTCGTTGCGGCTGCCGGCTGCAGCTCGTAAAAATTCAATAAAAGATTATGAAAATTGTGCAGTCAAACAGCAGCGACAGCAACAACGGCAGACACCAACACCTGAATTTGAAATAAAATAATAATAATAATAAATTTAAATAAAAAAAATACAAAAATGCTTGGGACACACCCGTAGAAAATTAATAGAAAACGTTCGACGGCCACTTTGAAGAGGCTGCAGCTACTCAATTGCTACAATTTGCTACAGGTGGCAAGCGGGCGACAACAGCAGCAACAGCAACAACAACAACATCGACCTTGCGCTTATTGCCACAGTTCTGCCAGCTGCGCTGTTGACGTCGACGTCGCTGCTGGCGTTTGCTGTTTATAGATTTATTTAACTGATCAGCATATTTTTTTGTTTCTTTTTTTTTTTTTTTGACCAGACTGTTGTCAAGTTTACCACGTGGCGTATGCTTGATTTGTGGACAAGCCCAACGACGACATTCAACAAATTCAAAATTAAAATAAATGCACTTTGCACAACATTTAATCACGTTAAGCAGCAGCCGCCGTGTAAATTTGTTAAAAAGCCCGAGCATAATTTATACACAACATGCATTATTAAAATGTCGCTAGACATTGAAAGCGACAACACACTCACAGAGAGAGAGAGAGACATGCTGATAGATCGACATACAATAAATGTTCGTTGAGCATTTGAAAAGTTTTGAAATTCGTGAATTATTACTTGCACTTTAACTTGCCTTCCAGCGAGGCGATGACGATGAAAATATTTTACAATCTCAGCGCCTGCCAATTTGTATGTGTGTGTGCGCATGTGTGTGGTTGACATTTTATAGACGGGCGACGGCGACACTGTGTCGCCACCTGTCGGCAGTAAGCGGCAACACAGGGCGGCGAGGCGAGGCAAGGCGCATTGCTTCGGCGGCAATTGCTTCACTATGACAAAAGCCATTTGCGCCTGTCAACGCCCCGCAATTGTCTCCAGTCGGGCCTTAAGCCAAGATAAATGAGTCGAGGCTAAAACTCCAAAAAAATACAAAACAAAAATCAGAAAACAGAAAAAGAATGTTGGCGAAAAAAAAGGCAAAAACTCTGCTCGGCAAACAATCCAAAAAGCGAACCGACAAAGGAAAAGATCTTTGCACTTTTGACAAAATTCTAATTAGCGTTTAGCGCGCGAGTTCATTAACATTTTAGTTGACATTTTCTCAATGGGTATGCATGTGTGTGCGCGTGTGTGTGTGTGTGTGTGTGAACTGTTCCCATACATTTCTGTTGCCCAACTCTGTTTACAATTCAATTAAACACGCATTTTTCGCTGCTCTGTTTTACATAAAACAACTTGACAATAAATATTCCTGCAATATGACTACACTCGACCGGCGATCTACGTTGCTGGGCCTAATGGAACCGGTTTGACTGATAAACATTTAATTTATCGATATATACGAGCCCTATAAACATATATACTCTTAATGCATATTTATAGAGCAGCGGCTGTTGTGCGGGTGTTGCGATAAATTGAGTACAGAATTTAGGCAGCAGGTTGTTTACACTGTGGAGCACGGTTAAGAATCGAAGTTGTTAATTGAAACATGTATTTGAATATTCCTTTTGAATGTGTTGTGTCACAGTTGGTAGGCAAGAGAATGCCTACTCAGTTATGTAGCACAGTGTATGCTTTTAAGTATTTATTTGAATTTCAATTAGAAAGGCAGCCATAGAATATGACAGCAACTGTCCTATATATATTCTTCTACATTTACTTATTTTCATATTTGATTTTATTTCCTTACTCACTCAATTATGTAGCACAGTGTATGCTTTTAAATATTCATTAGAATTTCAATTAGAAAGACAGCCAAAGAATATGACAGAAGAAATCGCATTTTGATTGAGAACTCGTTTTCTATTCTGTTTTCAGAATCTTGTCTCAGTTCTAATGTATTTCTTAAGGCGCATTGCCAGGTATGGGATTATCGTATCGGAAATGTTTTGTGTCGAGCACTTGGAATATCAAATGGGCATATCTAAAGGATGTCATGTTATAATATCTATCCATTTACTTTATGACATTTCATTTGATTTCATTAGCGACGCCGTTTCGAACGTCACTAAGCTTTTATATAATATAATATACAAAATAACAACAGCAATAGCAACTGCTTTAATAACAAATAAAAAACATGAGCATTTAGCGCACACACAAATTATAATTTCAAATAGCGCCAAGTGGCACTCGAGATCGCAGCTCTTAACAAAAATGTTAAACATTTTATCGGCCTTTTTTGTTTGTTGTTTGCTGTTGTTGTTGTTGTTGTTGTTGTTGTTGCTTGAGCTTTCAGAAAATGTTTAATATGCGAGAACTTAAATGGCAGACTTTGTCGGCGATTTGTGCACTTTTCGACTATATCATTTGGCAACTAATCGAAGGCGTCGCTTGCTTTAAGTGTAAACAAATTAACAAGATCATTTGCTGTAATTGAGATGCCGATCTTGAAGGCGGAACCCAAGCTTAGATTGAGAGCGAGTGACGGGTGCCCAGCTTTGATCTTGGCTTTTGCCATTTGCGCTTATTTTTTGGCGGTCAAAATGGGGGCTTGGGGAAATCAAAACAATTGGCAGCGCCCTCTGGCGGTGCATTAACCAAAATGAATTTATGGACTTTATGTGCCCGGGGGGTGTACGGCCCAGAAGTCAAGATCGTAAATTAATTAAGAGCGCTGCATGGTCGGCATTTAAAGTAGACAGAAAATGTGGGGCAGGGAGAAGGGAGGTGGGAGGATCGCAGAGCGGCAGGGCTTTCGAACCAGAATTGATTACCCCATCGTGGGGTGCAGGCCCCTTACTCAATGTATCTAATGCAATCAGAAATTGATTTTTCATGGGCAACGCTTTTTTTCATCTACACTTACAGATTCAGCGCACGAGAGGCGTTCGGCATGACGGAAACTGTTTAGGTATTCAATGCGGCTTCAGACCCAGTCCAAGTCCAAGAACCGAGAACCTTTGTAACTAGCCGCACAAATCAATCGATCGAATTGCGTCCGAAACGGCGTGACAAACGGCGAGCAACGCCCCGCCCCAAGACTTCCCCACCGCCCACCGATTATATAGCCAGATAAACAACAACAAACAAAATGGACTCACGCATCGGCCTGGATTACATAGTCGAAAATCGTGACTACATTGCCAAGTTGGGCTCTGCCCTAGACACGCAGAATGCGACGGTCAAGAAGCAGGTCTTCGAGCTGCTGTCAGCGCTCTGCGCCTACAGCCCCGACGGCTATGCCCGTGCCATCGAAACTCTCGAGTTTTACAAGGTAAATACGCTAGTTAAAGCAACAAAGGGATGGCCTTTTATATTATTCACAATTCAATATTTGTCTAGAATCTCAAAAAGGAACGATATCGCTTCAAAATTGTCATCAACGAGCTGGAACAGTCAACTGCAGCTGCAACCCCTCCCGTGGACTACCTAGCAACTTTGCTGGCCTTCATCAACTGCGTCATCATCTCGGAGCCAAAGCTCCAGGAACGCATTCGCATACGCAACGAGTTTATAGGTAAGTTTTGAAAGTATTTTAGGATATACAATTCATAATAATAAATATATATTCCATTTGGATATTTTATTAAATAAATTTCGAAATATTCTCTGATTCTCTGTAAATCCAAATAATATTATACATCATAACTCTTTTAGTTTCTTTATTTATTTTCTTCTGATTCTGTTTTTGTTTTACTTTCCGCTAATGCTGATAACCAAAAGGCCATCATGATAAACACATTAGGCCAACCACAAAAAGTCATCAGTCGACCTCCTCCAGGTGCCCCTTCTCTGATATTTTCTTGTTTTTGTTTTATTTGTTGTCTTGTGAGTCAACTGTTTTGCCCTCTTGCGCTTTGTTAGCTGTCTTCGATTTCATTGATTTGATTGATGTGCCCGCTGATCCGTTGACGGCGCCGCTGATCGGCACTGCCCTTGACCATATATACCATACGATATACGCCATATACCATATACCATATACCCAGACGGAGTTGGTTAACTGCATGTCACAGCCACGCCAGCGACCCTCGGGGCTCTCTAGCATCGCGCGGTTGTTGGCTCTGGGGGTCGTGGATAATGATAGTTTCGGCAGCGGGTTTGCCATGCCGCATATCGTCCAATCGTCACATCGCCTTTGTCTCTTGACGCAATCCAATTGAGTAACCTTAGCACGTGCCAGCGATTAGAGGTGCGTCTCTAAAGTGGTCGACCGACTGCGGATTCCACTTAGCTTTCTTTGCCAGTGAGAATTTGCTCATGAAAAGGGCATAGACTAGAATAATACCAATCGAGGAACGTGACAGGCGTGACTTGGGCTATTCCAAAGAAATTGATTGTAAATCTAAATATCTTCATTAAAAGCTGCGTGCTATGAAACTTGAAAGTAAGACTTATGTAGCTGCACCCCAATAATTTACGTTTTTATGACTGAATATTAAAGAGAAATGTGATGTATTCTATGTCACATACATAAAAATGATATTTACAACATGTTGCTATGCATGTGTGCATATATTTCGGATCAAGGGTCTACACTGCATGACTACAACAAATTGTTATTTAATTTTACCCAGTCCAAGTTGCACTGAAGAGAGCTGCGCTATATCAACAACATAGACACGTAGTTAAAATGTAATAAGTCGCCTCTGTGCCAGTTGTTGACAAACAAGGGACGCACTCACATCCTGTCAGCCCGACATCTCAAACCTCCCCTCACGACGCTGCTCGCCAGCCTGGGCAAAGTTCATGAACTGTGCCCGCGCCTTTAACAACCAACAAACTCCCAGCAACAGCCCCAGCTCTGAGTGCGCTCCGAAGGCCCGCTTCTTATGACTTTGATTGAGCGCAGTTGTGCGTGAGTGCGCAGGCGCAGCGCCAAATGTGGGGAGCATTCGTTGAATGATGAGCGATGCACTTGCCAGCGACTCCGAATGGGCAGACGATGGACAGCGAGTGAGGGGTAGAAGGCGAGAGAGAGAGAGAGACAGAGAGAGAGAGAGGGGTCTTTTTATTGTTCTTAATTAAAATAAATTGAGCTGCGCTTTTTCAGCATTACAAGAATATAATAAAGCGACTGCGACAAAAACGAAATCTCAACAGCAAAATGTAAGTCACGCACTTCAACTGCTTGGCTATCTCTCTCTCCCTCTCTCCCTCTCTCTATCTCTATCCCTCTCTGAGTTAGTGAAGAGGCGAGAACAAGTAGGGAGGGGCTTTTGTGGTAGGACATTTCACACATGCAGTTGCCATATCGACATGTACATTCCTCAGCGACACATTTGACAAGCAACGGCCGCATTTTGTTTGGCAATGAGCCGTTGTATTCAGTTTCAAGGCTATTGGCCTCCATGCTCCACGCCCATATTCCCTCCCACACACAGCCGCCACGTAAGAATCTTAGAGTTTCCAGATATATATATATATATATATATATATATATATATATATATATATATATATATATATATATATATATATGCATATATGCGATTCAAAGAACTTGCGAGCTCTGCTAATGCCATTTAAGTGTCCAATTATCGGCTCACCAGATCTCGCCTCTCTCTCTCTCTCTGAAAAGTAGAGTTCTTGAGATCTATTTTAAAGCGGAATCCGTGCAAGACCCGGTCAGAGTATGGCCAGCATATCTGCTGTATGTCATCTGTCAAGTTCATCGCTGCCGGCTGTGCGGCATTTACTGATTTATGCCCCATGATTTTCCACTTTGGCACGCAAAGTTTTTCATAGTTCGAAGTTGTTGTGGCTGTGAACGCGCCATAAATTTATTTATTTAACAATTTTCTCATTTAACTGGCTGGCAAATTTCAATTTCAATTGATTTATAAAACGTCAACAGCTTATAACAATATATAAAATATATACATATATGTATGCATAAGTATTCGAGCAAATATTCAAATCGAATTGATTTTAATTTCAATTTCTGCTTTATTATATGTAATCAGGCGTACAGTCATGAGAGTATATTAGTTTTGTTTATCGGCTTAAGATATATTTATCTGTCGCCTTCTCTTGTAGAATATTTATATATATTTATATAATTTGAACTTTAAGCAGCATTTCTCTAGGTTTCCAAATACAAATTATTATATTTTGGAATGGCTGCATTTAGGATACTTTCATGCAATATATATGTCGTATCGGTGTGATATTATGACGTTGTGTTAGTTTTATGTTGTGATTGACAGTTGCAGTAGGGTTAAAGAGAAACTGACAACTAGCGCTAATCGAATGAGTTAGCATCTTAATGACAATTAAAGGATGTGTCATTAGAAAAGAGACAACCATAGGTTTTGCTGAACGTGGTCTCGGATGTCGCAGAGTGAGAGTGAGAGGGATATGTCCTTAACACAGAGTTGCTATGATATCGATGAATGAGAAAATGCAACCAAGAGGGAGTTTGACAGAAGGGTCGAATGAAGACTCAATCAGATACAATTGAACGAGAAAGAGCTTGCGTGAGAAAAGTCTGCGACTCCGAGAATACGTTATTAGGCAGAGATACCATGGAAGGCGAGAGTAATAATTATAACGCTACGACATATATATATATATATATATATATATATATATATATATATATATATATATATAAAATATTATATGATAGATTCTTTCAAATTAGGCATTTATTATTTTCATTTAAATTTAAGAAGAAACGTTTATAAATTTTGAATCAAATATTTTTCATATATTTTCATATATCTTCCTCATACATATATGTATATATTTTCTAAACTAATTTCTTTTACAGCCTGAGCAGGTATCGCGAAGTTGCTAACAACCCATTGCAATATTTATGTTGGTTTTGATTTGATTTCTTGTTGCATGGCATGTTATTAAACAATTACGTTTGCTTATTTGGGCGTGTTTGCGAATTCCTTGACTGTAGGGCATATAAACAATTGCAGTTGAATTTGCTTAGATCGGTTCTCTAGATCGAGAGACCTGAAGACTTTCCAAAAGCTTAAACAATGGCCGGACAAAGAAACTTTTCAACACACACACACACACATGCAGATGGAGAGACACATAGTTATACACTCACATTTTAATTGTGTGCCTTTTATGGTTTTCAATTTCAAATAAATAAAACGACAACGAAACAAAGTCGTAAAATAAAATTATGAACGTCAATGAGCCAAATAAGGCGAACACTGGGTGGGCAGACCAGCCAGGGGATTGGGTGGAGCAGCAATACACAGAAGCTACAACGAGACGACTTTCACGAGCATTTCTGTAATTAATTTTTTTATTATATTTATTTACAAGCAGCCACATATCCAATAAAATAAAATAACAAAATAACGTATGTGCGCAAATAAAAGCAGGAGGCGAAAAAAAAGTCAAACAAACAAACACAAAAAACAAGCTTGACCGGAAGCGAGTTTTGCTGCACACTGGGCGGTACGATCAGGTCCCCAATACCCAGTGACCAGTCAGCATTGGGAGTTGGGCACGAGTGGCACGAGCTAAGAACTGCCTCGTTGACAAATTCAATTAGCAAAGTTCAATCAGCAAATGCCACTTTATTCATGCATATTCTAATTGTTTTCACTGTGAGTGCATGCAACAGGCGGAAGGAGGCGTAAGCGAGATTAAGTATATATAAACTATATGTATATATCTGTATTGGATTGGTATTAACAGCAGCTTGTAGTTGGTTGCCTTTGCCTCATCACACATGCTCATGCTTAATTATATAGATTTCAATTAATATATATATACAAATATAATTTAAAAATTCAATTAAAACTTTTGCAACTGCAATTCTTGAAAGGAAAAATGATGTTAACAAAGTTCAAACAATTGTAGAATATAGAGAGTAATACATGTTCACATGGAATACCTGCACATATACAGCATAAGTAAAATTAAAACATAGATTGACCGACATTGACTTTTTCGACCATTGTTAAATGTAATGATCTCCCTGATCCAATCGATGTGATACCAGACATTCGTATAGACGGAGGGATACCTATTATTACCACAGCCCAGGCCATAGATAGCTACGCCATACACCGTATTGTTTAGAATAAGCGGATTGCCCGCATCACCCAAACAGGGATGCTCGTCCAGATGGGGAGTGTGTAGATTGCCGACGCATAGCATGTCCGGTGTGAATGGGCCAATCAATCGCTTGCATGTGTCGAAATCGTGCAACAAAACATCGATATAGACTATGCTAGAGGCCAAGGGTCCGCCCTACAAACCAGTGATAGGTGAATCAGTTAAGATCAGTTGCGCTCTGATTAGATCAATTGCTTACCTTCATGACGCGTCCCCAGCCCATGGATCTGTAGTAGAGGCCATTGATGGCCGGCCCGATGGGCAGCCCCGCTATCCCAATGCGAAAATTACTAGTGGGCAGACTCCGGCCGGACTTGAGCAGCGCTATATTATTCGTATTGAATATGGTATGGTTCTGAGGCACATATATCGCCTTCACCGACAAAAGTATGGTCTCCGCGAAACGCTTTAGTCGATTGGGTGCTCCAGCCACGATCACTAGCACACGTTTTCGGAGCAAGATTTTCTGAGTGCTTCAAGAAAGGCATTATATCTGGATTGGTAATTGCTTATATGCATAACTGGATCACTCACCTCATAACACATTTTGCTGCAGTCAGAATAAATATGGGCGATACGATGCATCCGGCACAGAAATGATTATCCCCAAAGTATTTTTGTGGCGTGCGTGATCTAATGGACACCACATACTTGCCGATATTCCTAGCGGATTCAATTGTGAATGTGGGCGTGGCTAGACGTTTAACACGTCCGGCGACGTCTAAATCTTGCTGGCCAACAGCTGCTGACAATAGTAGAAAAATCTGTAAATCAATTAAATTTCTATAAATCATGATATGTAGAAAAGAAATATATGACTTTGTTCGAATGGGTGTTTGATATCGAAAAAGAATCGACAAAGTTAATATATATTATTTATTCTCATTCGAATATTACAATAAATAATACAGACTTCTTAATGCAGTCAATATATAGTATATGAATTCTGGTAAAATATCAAAAATTAATTTGCCATAATTCTTGTTTCTAGATCTCCTCTTCTACAGCTCTTTGCCATTTCTCTCAAGCGTTCGTTGTTTTTGCATGCAATTTTTATTTATTTCAGTCTAAATAACTTTACACTGATATATAATTGTATATTAGCTTTATTCACCTGAAAAGTACTTATTATTCACATGTTGTTTTCTTTGCAGGCCTCAAATTATTGCCGCTGCTCAACAATCTAAGGTGAGTTTTAGGTTTAATGACCACTTAACATAGCTCTAGCGGATGGCAAATGTTAGTCAAAGACATGGCCAGGCACCCACACGATGCATGTGTGTGTGTGTGTGTGTGCTGAATCTAGACAATTTATGCAATATTTGTTAACTGAAACCCTGAAACACACCCACTACAACAACTACAACAACAGCAACAACAACGGCACAACAGTCACATCAACATAGTCCAAATGAATATCACAAACAATTTAAATTGTTTTGCTTGATTTTGATGTGAATACGATGTGAATACACTCGTATTTCAGAAATCGCATTCGCATTTCAATTTGCATGCAGCTCTCAACTAGACAAGATCAAGGTCTAGTCGCTAAAAAGAAACCAAAATTCACATGGGCATGCAAAGTGGAACCACGCTTGGTCATCTCCCAGCTGGGCCATTATTAACGGCCGTTTAAGTGTGCTGGCCAAGCTGCGCCGATTTGGACGCTTGTCAAACATCCATCAAAATCGACAACGATCCGAAAAATTTTTCTTCTTTACGTTTTCTTTGTTTTCTTGTGGTTTTTGTGTTTGGCTCTTATGCAAATAATTTGCGCCGGTTTTTTTTTTGGTGGGGTTTTTGTTGTTTTGTTCAGTCTGTCAAGCAATTAATTCAATATTTAATTAGTCAACAATAAATCAATTAGTTAGCTGCTGGCTGCCACCCCTCCCACTCCCGCGTATATCCAGCCATACAACTGGTTTATAAATGGGGCCTGGGCCCAAGTTGACAATAATTTGCCGCTTCGTATAAAGCTAAGACAAATTCAATTAATTCTTTCAAATAGTTCAGGCCCAAAAATGAACAATAGCAATATGGAAACCCTCTGCCCCTCAGCGCTTCACTGGGGCAGCATCTACAGCGCTCGTCAGAGACAAAATGCCTAATTGATTGTTCTCTGCCATTTGTCTTGTGGCTGCGCGTCTGAGGCCAAGTGAAGCCCATTTATTTTGTCTTATGGCAGTTGACACGCCCCTTTTGCCATCACCCCGCAGCCGCCCCTCTATGGGATGTGGCATTGTTATGAAAAGTTTTTTTTTTGTCTTAAATGCGTAGTTTCTTGCGCGTTTTAATTTATTTCAAATTTACAAATCGCTTTAAACGTTTTCATTGAGCCGCGAAGCGCTTTGATTTCAGCGACCCCTGCCCCCCACTCGCCCCTCTATCAGTTCGAGAGGTGCTATAAATAAATAGATATTCATTTGAGTTTTTGGATCTGCGTAGCTTGGAAGCTGCTGTAGTTCTATAAGCGGATTTTAATTGCTGTCGCGTCCAATGGCTTCTAATCAATCTTCAGTTCAATCAATATTGAATATCAGCGATTTTCTATAATACCAATAATTTGTGAACATATGAAATGACAGTCGGGCATACAAAGAAAAAAATGAAAAAAATGCTTAGGAATATAGGAAAAAAAAGGCAAAACATTTACATTTTAAAGCGGCTTTTAAAGACTGTCTAATCTGTCTATCGACTTTAGAGGTTTCAGACGAGAACTTTGGCAAAAGAATTAATGAAGAATTAAATAAGAATTTAAACATATTTGTTATACAGAAATAAAATAAAATGCTAATGAGTTAAGTTAAAATGTAAATGTAATACAACCTACTACTATATACGATCTGTGGTTTATTTATGAGATCTTCAATCCATGCCCAATCCCATTCCAACCAATAGAATTTTCAATTCTCAAATTTCAGTTTAAATCCTATATTGGCTGCTTTTTCAGTTTCGTGCATTTAATTTGGCGTGTTAGTTCGTTTAACTTCCTTAACATTTGTTCGATTTTTCCGTTTTTAATTTACCTTTGGGTTTTCGTTTTATTCACACTGACACTTGGCACCCGCATATCGTGTTAGCCCGGTAAAACTTCCGCGATGAGCCAAAAAAGAAATTGCTGCCAAAACAAAAACAAAGGCGCATCACGCTCAGCCGATGTTGTTGACGAAGTGTCTCGCCAAAATAGAAGAGACCCAAAAAGAACAAGAGAAGAAAAAAAAAACAAAACAAGAACAATAAGAACGGAAGAGTTTTCAGCTTTTTTTTTGGCCTGGCTCTCCTAGTTGCCAAGCCAACTTTTTCTACATGTTCTTTTGAATATGGAGAAATCAATGCGCGCGCAGCACGTGGCTGGCAAGGACAACAATAAAGGCGAATCGCTCTCGCAGTCCAGTTTTTGGCTCCGTCTGGTCTCAGCTCCGTCAGCCGTCAGTGTCCTGTCTCGTCCTCGCACATTGTCAATTGCCACTTGCCATTTGCCATTTACCATTTGCTCGCTGCTCGCTGTCACGAGCAACACAATTGAAAAGCAATTAAAAAAGGTGCCAGTCAGTTTATGGATATCAATTGACACACCATAAAAGGAGCAAGGACACGGGCGCCTAACAACTAGAACAACAACTGCAGCCTATCGAATATGGTCGGAACTGGCGGCGTCTGGCTATAAACGTTGTCTCGTCGCGCCTCGACTCACCTCGCCACGAGTCGCCTCGCCGTGAGTCGCCTCGAGCTGTGTCGCTTTGTGATTGCCAAGGCTGCTGCAAGGCAGGCAACGTGGATTCATCATTGTCAGCCGAGTCCGAGACCGAGTCTGAGTCCGAGTCCGAGTCAGAGTCGGCGTCCGGGTTGCCATTGCCATTGCCCTTGCAGCTGCAGCGACGACTCACATATTGCTGCTCGCTGTCCCGTTACAGTGGCGCCGCCTTGCAACTAGTGCAGAATCTCAAGTGAGTGTGCCAGCCTCTGAGCGTGTGTGTGTGTTTTGGCAACCTGCTGTGGCTATCTGACTGACTGAGTAGACAGACACTCAATGCCAGGTCACACACAGATTTGGACTGTTGCTGCAACTACTTGTGGCCCAGTTGTGCCATAAATCCAAAACAAATATCACATAAATCAGAAATCAATTAATGCCCCCTACAATTGTCGCGCGCAGGCAAAACAAATTGCAAATTGCTAATTGACACTTGAATAATGAACCGGACGACACATTAGCAATGCAATTCGCAATTGCAATTTGCAGCTGCAATTTGCATAGTGGCCAGAGATTAACCCATTATTGAACATTGCAGAAAAGTCGTACAGGGTGTCGGCGATATCATCGTACAATTGGACGTGTTCGTGGAGCAACAGGAATGCGACGAGGCCCAGAGCCTGCAGGCGCCCGATGGCATCAATCTCAATTCACATCTTGATGTCTTCTATGCGATACTGCGACAGGTGAGTCTCAGGTCTAATTAATACATACACTCTCTTGCTCCCTCTTCCTCTCTCTCTCTCTCTCTCTCTCTCTCTCTCTCTCTGTCAACTGAGCAGGGTCACATGCAGCGTATACTTATAATTTATATGCATATGCATGGGCATGGGCATGGACATGGGCCTAGGCATAAAGTATACGCAGCGTATATTCAATTTGCTGAACTTTGAACAATTTGCACGCGAATTGAGGATAAATGTCAACTGTCATATGGCAGAGAGCTTATTTCAAAATAAAATCCATTTCAATTGAATCAAGTTCATGTCCATATATAATGGCGCCATCTAGCGAAAAGCCAAGGAAACTAAGATGCATTTAAGCCGGAAATGGAATACTAATTATTTTAAAAGTGCATATACAATCATAAGGCAAGAAGGAATAAACCTTTTAAGCTTTAGCGATAGAAATTCTAAAGAATGAAATACAAACTATTGAAGAAATTGAATACCTCAGAGCAGCTTAAATTAGTAACAACAAACGAAATACATTAAATACATTCTCTTCCTCCTTCTTCAATTAACAAGCTAAGCTCAAATCTAAATGCTTTTTCCTATTGCCAGGTGGCCGACAAGCCGCAGGAGGGGCCATTTCTCAATATATTGCAACATTTGCTGCGCATCGATTCGAAGGATCCACTGAGCGATGTCATTTGGGATACGACGGAACGGTTGGTGCATCGCGCCACACTACTCGAGGATCCCGATGATGCAGTGCGTCTGCTGCGCCATCAGAACTCACAAAAATTCACCTGCACCAATTGTCGGTCGAGCGATGCCAGCAGTCCGACAAGGAAGCCATCACAGCCGCACGTGGTCGTGGCTAAGCCACCAGCTCCACCAGCTGCACCAGCTCCACCGCCGCCGCCGCCACCCGCAACATTTACAGTTAATGGAGCTGCACCACCGCCACCGCCGCTGCCCGCGGCGAATGGCAATGCGGGGCTGCCGCCGCCGCCGCCACCTCCATCCTTGCGTCCAACTACACCTCTGCCGGAGCAGCCAGCGGTTTCGCTGCTGCCACAGCAGGTTACGCCCGAGTCCAAGTACAAATTGAGATCCATCAACTGGAACAAGATACCGGACAACAAGGTGCTGGGCAGGGAGAACATCTGGAGTAAAATGGCCAACATGCACCGGGACAATAATCAAATGGAAATCGACTTCAGCGAGATGGAAGGTCTCTTTTGCCAGCAGCCCACCAGCGGCGAGGGCTCGCCCATTCCGACCAGAAACAAGAACGGCAAACCATCCAGCGCCAATGGCAAGGACACACTGGATCGCAAGGGCAAAAAGGAAAGCACAGAGATCACTTTGCTCGATGGCAAGCGCAGCCTGAATGTCAACATCTTTCTGCGGCAGTTCCGCAGCAACAGCCAAGATATCATCCAGCTGATACGTCATGGGGCACACGAGGAGATTGGCGCCGAGCGCCTGTTGGGATTGCTCAAAATACTGCCCGAAATGGACGAGCTGGAAGTGCTGAAGAGCTTCAATGGAGATCGAACGCGTCTGGGCAGTGCGGAGAAGTTTCTGCTCCAGTTGCTCGAGGTGCCCAAGTGAGTAACTCAATTAAATGTAATCAAGACATTAGCTAACTGCATTGCTTTCACTCCCTCTCTCTCTCTCTCTCTCTCACTCTCCCTCTGTCACTCTTTTCCTCAGTTATAAGCTGCGCATTGAGAGCATGCTGCTTAAGGAAGAGTTTGCCGCCAATATAGCCTATTTGGAGCCCTGCATCAATGCCATGCTTTTCGCTGGCGACAATCTGCTCAACAACAAGCTGCTGCAGGAGGTGCTCTACATGGTCGTTGTTGCTGGCAACTTCCTCAACGCTGGTGGCTATGCGGGCAAAGCGGCCGGCGTGAAGCTATCGTCGCTGCAGAAGCTAACTGATATACGAGCCAATAAGCCGGGCATGAATCTTATACACTTTGTGGCCATCCAGGCAGAGCGCTGCAATCCTGAACTTCTTCAGTTCACCACACAGCTGAATAATCTCGAGGATGCAAGCAAGTACGTGGACGGTCTACTCCCGGTGAAAGTCGTACTAAAATCTCTTTTAATTTCTCCACAGAACTACATCGGAGCAAATCAACAGTGAGATTACCACGCTGGAAAACCGCATCAAGAAGATTACCAAGCAGATCGCGCTGCCCACAACGGATGGGGACATCAAGCAGCAGATGTCGGAGTTTCTGCTGACCGCGGAGTCTGAAGTGTCAGTGCTGAAGGCAGGCATGATTCAGGTGGAATCACTCCGTCTCAAGTTGGCAGAGTTCTTCTGTGAGGATGCGGCTACGTTTAAGCTGGAGGAATGCTTTAAAATCTTTCAGAGCTTCTGTGATAAATTCAGGCAGGCAATCAAAGAGAACGAGCGCCGTGTGCAGCAGGAGAAATTGGCAGAGGAGCGTAACAGAATTCGAGCGGAACAATTGGCCAGAAGAACCAGACAAAGTAAGTAGCCTCCATTCGCATTGCTTGCTTTTTCTTATGCCAGTTCTCTCTTCCCTTATAGTGGGTCAAGCGGGCACTCCCGTCTCCGACTCGGATTCGTTTCTGGGCGACGGGCTGTTCGATCCGCGCGCCAGTCCCGCTCTCAGCAGGCGCCAATTGGGTTCGGGTGAGCTAAACAATGGCTTTATACGGATCGAGCAAGAGTACAGCGCCTCACCAGACATCACGCCCAATGGCAGTCTACGACGTCGTCCCAGTCGCGTGCTTGCCGGTGAGGATGACCTCATGGAGTATCTGCGTAGCTCCGGCCCACATGGCCACGATAGCCTCGGTCATATCAGTCGCGATCGCAAGCCTACGGCAGCGTATGGCAGTCTGGGTAGGTTTCCATTCTCTCTATATCTGCTTCTCCCTTTGGCTAACTGTACCATTCCCACAGATCGATCCTGGGCACGGCGTGCTCGCTCTGGCAGCTCGAGTCGCAAGCGTCCGGATATACTCAACATTGACTTTGGTGTTGATCGGGAGCGTGCCAGCTCCCCAGCTCCATTGCTGCAACAGCAACAGCAGCAGCAGGATCGCATTCAATCGCCTTTGGCTAGCAGCGGCACGGGAACACCCACAACGGCTGCCAATACGCCCATCAGCAACGGCCCAACGATACCGCAGCAAATGTCCGCAGCTAACGAGGATGCAAAACCAAGGTAAGCATTTCAAGAGACTTAGATAATACCTAAATCGGTTTGCTGAAATAATCTATATGAAAACTAAAACAATTTATAATACTAAACATAGTACTTTAAAAGTAAATAATAAAATTAATATTTATAAATTCCCTTCCTTATCAAAACTCTTTAAACTACCAAATTAAAAACTTTCACTGATCAATATTATTTATTATTCACATTTGTTCATTTCTTTGGTTTAATTAATTTAATAAAAATACTAAAATACTAAAAAATTACCTGTTTAATTTAATTAATATTATTTGCTAAATTTTACATTTATCTATTGCTACAAAAATACCAAATAAATACCTATTAAATACCACTGAACAGAATATCCCGTGAATGGCGACAGAAGATTGAAACTTGGCTGCAGTCGAACGAAAATGATGAGAAACAGAACGAGGAATACAAGCGGAAGCGTCGCCTGGTTAATGCGAATCGGCGATCGCTCGAGAACGAAACTGGTAAGTGGCATTACCGCAGAGCCAAGCCCAATCTAAAACATCAATTTCCATATATAGAAAACGAACGAAAACTGGATCCATTGCCAGAGGAAAAGATAATGCCCACAACAGCAACAACGACGCCAACGACGACGGCGTCAACGCCAACGACGACGATCACTAACCCAACTAACAGCAATAGCCACAGCCACAGCAGCAGCTACAGCCGACGTGATCCGGAGCAGGAGAAAGAGAAGGAGAAGGAGAAGCAGCAATCCGCACGCTATCAACGCGTCTATGCAGACTGGAAGCCAAGCCAAACACTAGACCGCACAGACGTGGTGGGCAACATTGAGGCCATAGCGGATGCGACTACAACAGCGCAAACCGCACAACCACATCTAACCACGGCCGAGGAGCTGCGCCAATATCGGCGGCAGCGCTCGCAGGAGCAGGCGCAGAGTACCAGCCCTCTACAGTCGATCGCCGAAGAGGATCGCCGCAAGTCCATCATACAAAAGCTGGGCGGAAACGATGGCACTTTAGAACGCCTGAAAATATATGTGCGGCGTCCATCCAGCATGGATCTGAACCCGGAGCCGGTGAAGCGTGTGGAGCGTGTAGAGCCCAAGTCACCCACGCAAGATGATACCTTTGCCAGTTTGCTGGATCATCACAAGAGTCACAACGAGTCACAGTATGTGACCGCTTCCTCCAAAGAAATCGATGCAGATAACATTGAGACGCCGCCAGTGACACGACGTGTTCTGGCCACGCCCAACAGCACAGTGGTCACGGTCAGCATGACCGATAAGCCAAAGCATACGCCGGAGGAGAAGAGCAACGTCAGCGCAACAACCAATGAACAGGATGCACCGGGTCACTTTGATCGCTATGCTCTGGCGAGGCGTACGCGCCGTTACAAACGACCCACGGATTACAGCAGCGGCAATGAGGAGCTCATTATGCCTACGTCGGATATTAAGCAATCGGCCAGTGCCAGTGAAGTGCGTCGTTTGCAGAAGGAGGAGCCGCAGCCCGAGAAGACGCGCACCATAACCAAACTAGAGAAGGTAGGTCGACACATCAGCTCCATCAATCAGGAGGATGTGCGAGAGGCCATACGCAATTTGAAATCTCCTACGGGTACGCCAGAGCGACCTTGGAGTCCGCCACGCGAGCTGACGCCCAACAAGCTGAAGCTCAATGCCAGCGGACATCATGAGCTCAACGACGAAGGCTTCGAAGAGACGCAAAGCCTGGTCTCAGACACACCCTCGCACGGCAAGGGTGAAAGCACCAACTCCTCCTGCAACGAGGCTAATGATACGCCAGCCCAACGTTCACGCCCGCTATCCAAGCAAAAAACCAGCACCACCAGCATCAGTGCAATGGGCAGCCGCCTGGCAGATCGACTGCAGCAGGCGAGACGACATGGCAGCTCCACGAATACTCCACAATCTCAATCTATCAACAAGTCACAAAACCAAATCCCAGCCACGGCAACGATCACTGCTGCTCTGCCTAAACGTAGTGTCTCAGCTAGCCGCCCGCTGCGTATGCCCAATGGTAGTCACATGCCGACTACCATGCCCACTGCGTCACGCTCAGCCTCAGCGGCGGGTGTGAGGCGTAGCCCACATGAGCCTCCACAATTTGCGCCCAATTATGCAAAGCAGCGTGACGTGGAGCGCAGTAGTTCACGTAACAGCTTACGTTCCTCACGATCCTCCATCAACAGCGGCGCTTCCACGCAAACTGTGGTGCGACGTCTGCCCTCAGTGCAGCGCACCGCCACTGTCTCGGTGGATTCATCACCCAGCAAACGTCCGCTGGCGGCACAGAATGCGCGACCCACAGCCAGTGGGCGCGGCGTGCCCGCTAGTCGCAGCAGCAGCAGTGGATCCAGTGTGGGTCCCAGTGTAATACTCGTGCGGAGCAAGCTGTCAGCCGGTCCACGCACTGGCCAGGCACAGCCGCTGGGCAACAGCACTAGCTTCAAGGAGAACCAAAGTGCAGCCGCAACAATCGCACCAGCCTCTCGCTTGACAGCCGCACGCAGTGCTATGCTGGTGAAGAATGTGATGAACCAACAGGCCAAGAGCAACAGCAACAGCAGTAATCCCCAGCAGCAGCAACCGCGCAATAGATCAGTGAGCAGCTTTATGAGGCCCACGGCCAGCAGCGCAACGAAGCGCCAGAAATAAGCAACTTAATGAAGGAAGTGCGAAGAGTAGGAATAGGAGGCATCGTCCAAGTTAACGTCCCAAGTTTACAAACTCAGAAGAAAAACATGTTACAAAAAGCATCTAATCTAAGCCGTCCAAGCAAACATCAAAAACAAAAGTAAAATAATTCGAATTTCTAGGCAGCATTTTGCACAAACTACTCCACTTAATTGTTAAAGTAGCACAACAATCCCAAAACTTAGCTCTCAGAGTTATTTATGAGCAGTTGTTATACACCAAGTAGCCTCTAGTTTAGAGTGGGTCCAGCAAAGGGTCCGGTGATGAATGATAATGATGATTTCCAGCACATTCCAAAGGTAAACAGAAACAGGTGCGCCTTGAGCTCCGTCACAAAATGTGTTTCAATACGAAAGTTTTCTTTTTGCACACATTTCATCGTTTCCGAGGACCTCTTAAATTATAATTCTTAAGAAAAAGACGAAAGATTGTTGAAATTCTTAAATATATATCTGTATTTGAGCACAAAAAAATATGAAATATACTAGTTAGTAAAACTACTCGACTCTAACTTAGTATTACAAGTTAAAATTCTCTATTCCATATTAACATTAACATTTAGTTTTAGACACTATTCGATTATACATGTGTAGGAAAGTTCTTTTTATAGAAGCGCGTTTATTATAAATGTGTAGTTAATAATAAACAAACAAAAAAGACAACCCAAATCAGAATTGATTTATGAATTGATATTGATACTGATGAACAAACAAATGACAATTAAACTCTTAAAAAAGAAATTAAAAATAAACAAGCTTTAAAATGCATAATAAATAAAATAAAATAATATTTAAATAATTATGTAATGCCTTGTTTTATATTTTAACTATAAACTAAAGAAACTAGAACTTTTCTAATATTGCAAAGCGGGAAATTTCTCATAGAAATTATTTACAATAATTTTGCTTATCAAACCATTCCTTGTGGTTCTCCAAATAGCTGAAATAAATAACAAATAATATTAGTAAATCTACTCAAAGATGTCTTAAAAATTATAAGTACTTGATTAAGGAGTTTAGATGTGGCACCAGAATCTCTAGCTTCTCATTTGATATAGGCGACGCATTCAGCCATCCTGGCAGTAAAACTAAAGTAGGTTAACAATAATTTAATTAGTAAACTCTACAATTCAATTGAGCTCCATAACTTACCCAACATGCGCGCTAAATGTGGTGCGCCAAATATCATTGATTTCTCAGCTCTATCTTGTACAAGATTGTCTGTTTTAGTCAACAGACTCCAGCGAAAAGTCTCACAGAGAAAGCCACGCATTTCCATCGGTAGTTTATAGGCAGCAGTATAGGGGGAAGTTCGCTGATCATAGGCATGCGCGATATTATTCTTTCCACTGCATTTCACAATGTAGAGGAGACACTTTTGTAGCTGCTTCTCGTACTCAATGCCACCTAGAATGGTGCCATCTACTCCATTTGTGCCATTCATATTCCCATCCATTGAAATGAGCTCGTTGTCAGTGCTGGGATTTATGTATTCCTTGGCTTGGACGGCAAATTTATTTGAATATATTGATATGTCATCGTTAAGGTGGGCTAAGACATAGTCCTTTTCCTCTTTGTACAGCAGGTGATCTTCTAGATGAAATTCAAAGTATATCCGCAGTCCATCCACGACTTCTTTGAGCATACAGACACTGAAGAATTAATTTCCTTACATTAAATGTTTATCAAATAAAACAACACGGAAAACGACTCGCAATGGGAATCATTCAATCGACAGCGATTCTCTATAGTTGCAACTTGAATCAACCCAAACCTAATACTTACTTGGACATTACCCGATCGTACTCACGCTCCATGCGCGCATTACGACTCTGTGTGTTGCGTGCTCTTGAACTGTCCTGCTTAATTCCAATGGCCAGTTCGACGGCTCGCTGTTTTACAAAGTTTTCCAAGATAGTGACGATGGGCATACGAGCGGGCAGGTCATGCTCCTTTCCCAGCTTGCAGACCATATTGTAGTCATATTCCATATACTCGCGTAGGCGTTCGCTAATGCGCAGCATCACACGATCTTCTTGATAGACGCGTTTCTCTGTATGCGTATCAGTTGTATGCGTATCTTTAGGTGAGACATGCAGACCATATTGAGATTTGCGCTCACCATCTGTACGGCCACTCTTGCGTCCGTCCTTCATGATTAGATCACTTCCACCTCCGCCGGACTTGTCTAGCTGTCCTTTACGACCGCTGCTGTTGTCCCGCGACCGATTACCACTACCATCCCGCATGCGGGCGCTACCCTTCTGTTGTGCCGGCAATTCGTGCTGTGGAGTCGCCGGCTGGGATGCCATACATTTGTCTGAGGTATCTAATGTCTGATCTTCAGCGTGGACACCTTTGGCCAAACGCTTCTTCTTGCTGGGTGGCAATGTCGGAGTTTTGGTATCTTTGTACGAATAGCCACCACTTCTGCAAATTGTAAACAAACAATTATTTACACATACCAACACACACGTGCGCACGTTTCACTCACTTTTGTAGCTGCGCGGCTTCTGCCAGCTCACGCTGAAGCTTGCGATTTTCTTCGTTGTCTTTTAACAAAATGTCAGCGCGCACATTTCGATCCCAGGATGAATTCCAGCCTTGAAAGTGGATTTTGTAATCGAAGTAGCGTATATTATCGGCGTCCTTGCGTTCGTACACAGCTAAAACCTAAAGAAAAACCAATTTTTTCAGTGTGAAAATCCGAAGCAAACTCCTCGCGTTTTCGCATTTGTGTGTTTGACGTTTCGAAACGTTGTTTGTGTATGCGTGAGTGAATTTAAGTGTGTTTGTGAGCGTGGGTTACCTTACTATCGTACAAAACCCTAGCATTCGATTTGTCGGGCTCATAACACAGGACTTTCTCACCCCTGTTGAAAAGCTGAACCTCGTTTTCACGCTTCGTCATCACTTTTGAATAAATAACATCAAATATTACTTTAAGACAAAATATAATTATTTAATATTTGCATGCAACCGCGTCGCTCGCGTTGTTGCCTCTTTTTGCCAGTCACACAAAATGCGCTCCAACGAGGGCTGCAAAGTTCTATAGTAAACTAACAAGAAACTAACTCTTTTTGTTCACATCAATTTTTCAGTGCACTTAGAAAAATAACCAATGGTTTATTTTTAGAAAATGCAAACTTAATAGAATTTGTAAATTTATGAATCTTAAATTACATTATTAAAATAAATAAATTAAGAGTTTTGTGTTGGAATTTTATATGGTTTTTGAACACAAATCTAAATGCGACGATAACAATTGTGTGCCTTCGCTGTTATTGGAATGAACCGATAAATTCGATAGTCAGCATTGGCGCCATTTAAAAACAAACCGTTGCTAAGGAGGAAAAACCAAAACAAAGCAGCATATTTTAATTTTTCTACAGACCGTAAAAGCTGTATTTTTTAATTTAAAGAAAAAATAGATATCATGGCAACTTCATCATCTAATTGGCTGCATGTGGACATTGAAGACGATATACCTCAGCTCTGTTCAACTTTGTCCAGTTGCATGACGCTCAGCGACGTGCAGTGCGATGGTTACGTGCGCCTACTAGTGGCAGACATTTCTCTAGAAGATGACGAGGAGCCCAGTGCCAAGCTTAAGGTGTTTCGTGGACTGCAACTAAAACACGAACAACCACTACCTGGCATACCAACAGCTATTGAAAGTCTCTACACAGACGAAACAGAGCCCAAAACGCCAGGTGAGCATTTCAGGCTTTAAGAAGGAATATTTTTTATGTAACTAAATTGTTTTTCTATTCCACAGTTATTGCAGTGGCCATTGCTGATTCCGTGCTGTTCTACAGGCACTTGAAGCCCTATTTTAAATATACAATACCATCCACGGATGCCGAAGAATTGGAATTGGAGGTCTGGCGCAAATTGCCTGTGATGAAACCGGAAACACATGAAGGGCTTTTGCAATTGCTGAATGATGTGGATCACGCCAAACTGTCGCGCAAAACGCAACGACTGCTACAACTAACGGAGGAGGAGCGTGCTGTAAGAGAAGTTGTATCAAAATTGAATAATACTAATCATAGATTTATTTAATCTAGTCATTTATTAGCACTCACAAAGATTCGGTTGTGGGTCGAACAGGCAATATTGTGGCCATGTGTTGTTTGAAGCGAGTTTCCAGTAATGTGAGTCCACCTTCACATTTGGTTCTGGCTACAGACACGGGCCACATATATGTGCTGGAGCCGCAAGGTTTTAATTTGATATATCAGTCAACTATTTGCAACTATGAGGTAGCTGTGCCAAGTCTGATTTCGGTGCATGGCACATATGAAACGGATTTCTCCATTGTGGTGGGTACGCGGAATGGTGGAGTTTACCTGTTGCGCAAGTCGAGCAGTGAGGGTCAAGAGATTTTCAAGCTATCCACACCATTGACTGGCCTGCTGTTGTTGCCCATTGATCAGACAATCGTTATAACTACCATGGAGCATCACTATATGTGCTGCTCTAAGCGAGGCAAACAGCTTTATCAGCTTCACTTGGAGTCGCCGCCGGTCTGCATTTTACCTCTCCCACTAACACACCTGGGCGTCACACTGGTAGCTGTCGCACTTCAAGGCGGAAAGGTGGGCTTCTACTTGAATCGCTATATGGTGGATGAATTCGTGGTTCCGCAGACTGTGGCGGGCATGTTATATGGTCGCATGGGAATGGAGGATCATGTGCTCACATTGATCACGGAAACAGGCGAAATTATTATCAAAATATTGCGACGTATTACACGGTTTGAACCAGACACTTCAGCCGTTTCATCATCGAAAAAAGGATTTGCGATGCCGCAGAAGATCGGAGATGCCTCCATACTGGACAAGTCGAAGAAGAGCTCCATATTCGTAGAGCAAGCAGCACGTGAGAAACAGCATGCGAAGGGTGAGTTGCTCAAATCAGAGTAAAATTGAGTTTCCACTTTAAATGTTCGCTTTCATGCAGCTAGCTATGGCAGCTTTCAGATGGAGCTGTGGCGACTACGCCATACTGCAGCACGTGCCACAATAGATGCTATTAACTCCTCAGAGAGCACTATTTCAGGTGATCTAACTCATGCGCCCGTGAAGCTGGCCGCCGAGGTGTGCGGAAGTGGACCCGCTTTTCGACTTTATCTCACCGTACAGAATCTGTCCACGTACAAGATGGCCTCAAATTTGGCTGTACTGCTGCATGCTGATCGTCGTCATTACACCATACAACAGTCTGTGGCCAGACTGCCTAGCGTCCTGCCTGGCATTCCGCTTCGTGTAGACTTTGAGGTGATGGCTGTGCTGGATACAATGGACAAGCTGCCACCAAGCACATTGTCACCCGACAATTCCCAAATCCGTGTTATGCTGATGAAGGCGGGTCAGTCGAAGCCACTTATAGCTGCCGTAGTGGCCATGCCACAATCGGAAGCGGCATTCTAAATGCGCTTTAACAAAAAGTTACTAAAATTTGTTGTTTCTGGTAAGTTGAATTTATTAATACATAAAAAAAAAAGATTAGTGCTAATGGTCTTCATCATTTAGGCATATTTGGCCGCACACTTCTCATAGACCTTTATGTAAGCCTCCTTGGCGGCATCCTTGGACAAACCTTTATGTGTGCTCCACGCCTCATACATGGCCTTCTTCTTGAAATCAAATAATCCTGGCTTATCAATGTTCACATCTCCAACGGTGGCCTGCTTGAAGAGTCCATACAACTCTAAGAATTCAGAGTCTGTGGGCTTTTTGGTGAACTTCTTAGCGAGTTCGGCGGCTTGCTCAAAGCTGACCATCGTGCGAGACAAAAGTGTGAGAATACTGTTAAATTTTAACCAACTGGCCTCTATTTATAGTTAATCCCGTCTAGCAATATTGTGAAATTTAATTAATTTAAATTTAGAGAAAATTTGCATATGCTAAGCCTATTTTCAGTTGGGTTATCTGTAGCCGCGCGAATTTATTAATTAATATTGTGGAAAATTTTGGTATTGATAAGAGTTGTTAGGGTTTGTCTGATCTAAGATAGGTGTGGGCATGAATCACTCAAACTTAAATCAATATGACTTGTGGCTGTGAACTAAGCAACATCCCCACCAATGCCGCATTAATTAAGTCGTCAAGTTTATCTTCAGCTACTGACAGTATTGACTTGTTTTATATACATATATGTGATAAAACATATATTCGACGAACACTCATAAAATATTCATGCTAATCTTATCGCTTAAGTGCATAAGGTGACTCCATGTATATCTCTATACTTAGCTCTATGATTGCGATTATTCATATTTGTATTGCTAATATTATTTTTGGCAAACTGCAAGTGCAAACTCATACGAGTTCTGTATCGTATTGACTCTGTGTGAGCGGCTCCTAATCAACATAGGCAATCAAATAATATGATGTATGTGCCTGACTGTGTCTATTTTTCGGGGGTAAATAGGGAACGGTCAGGGTAACGGGAGTTGCAAAAAGTTAGTCTTCTGTTTTGATAAGATTAACTAACAACAAAAATTGGTTTCTGTATTTCGGCCCATTATATATATAACTATGCGTTGGAACAAGCGGCCACAATTTGTTTTCGTTAGCTCGACCCAACAAACCAGCAAACAGCCAACATGGTAACTGTAAGTTAAAATATAAATGATTCGAGAAAATCAGGTGGAATAACTCTTTCCTGTTTTATACTGCAGTTTGAGGAAATCGTTGAGAAGGCAAAGAACTTCAGCAAGACTGTCTCCAAGGAGGATTTCCTGGAATTCTATGGCTACTACAAGCAGGCCACAGTTGGCGATTGCAACATTGAGGAGCCAGAGGATGAGGAGGGGAAGGCTCGCTACAATGCCTGGAAGAGCAAGGCTGGTCTGACTCTTGAAGATGCCAAGGCCCACTACATCGAGGTGTACAAGAAGTATGCTGCCAAATACGAGTAAAATGTGCATTTAGAGAACTTTGCAAAAGCTCACAAAATAGTATTTTATTTATGTCATTAATGTCCTTGTTAATCAAATGTATTTATACTATTTTTATATAAACGCCAATAAACCCGTAAGCATTTAAAAAACAAAACAATTCTGTATTGTTGTATTAAAATTGAAAATTTTTTAAAGATAATTTCGATAAAAGTTCAAATCATGAAACTTTTATGCACATATTTGAACTAACTTATCTATATTTTTATATTTACATAAGCTGATATAATAATAAATAAAATACACATAAATTGATCAATTTGTTTAGCTGGTCTCATCATGATAGCAGTTTGCTATCTAGTTCCAACTGTCAAATAAAAAAAACATTAATCATTTTAAGAACTAGCTTCCGTTAGTTATGAAATTTGATATAAAAATATGCGCGGGTGGGCTTAGAAATTCCTAAATGAAAATAAATATAAAAGAAGACATAAAACAAACAAAAAATAAGAATTATTTTAAATTCAGATATAATATTCTGATAATACAAATTATAAATATTTATATACTAATTCCATTATGATTTGAATGCAACATAATAAAATTAAGAACCTAAAAGTATGCTACATTTAAATAAATTAGTTTTCATATAAGAGATGCCTGTAAGAGCTTTCATTTAATACAAAAACTTTCATGTCGTTTGTTTTTTCAATGAATACCCTATAAATGTCTGGTAAGAGTATTATATTAAAAAAAAAAAAACTTTAGTATTAAAATATTTCAACGATTTGTTTTGAGTAGATTTTAACAACATATAAATGCATTCACTTAAAATAATTTCTATATAAAAAATAATAATTATAGATAAAGTATTAAATATATATTTAATCGCAAAGCTGACTAAATTTTAATTATCCAATTCTCTAGAACTTGAATCACTCTATAGTGCAGATTATCAATCAAAGTTCACAGAAGTGTAATTTGGCCTTTTCATAATGACATACGTGTCCACATGTCCAGAAGAAGCAGAACAATTAAATTGTATATACACCAAATAATCATCAGGTGTTGAAAACTGATTAGACATAATTCCGAAATGCCGTGACTTGAATAGAAATTTAATATTTTATATATATTTTTAGCTGCAGTTGCGATTAGATGAGCGCCGCACTTCGCACCTAGCTGATGATATGATTAAAACAACATCCACATCCGAAAATCTTAATCCAATGCAGCTGCAAGCTAACAGAGCAAGACTTTGAACAGCTTGCCAATCGCCAATCGCCAATCGCCATGGGGCAGAATAGTAGACGCTCTCGGTTCCACGAAATGTCGAGAGCTTTGGCACGATGTCGCCGCCGATCGTGAGCAACGCGGAAACATTTAAATTGAAAGTCAAATCGAGACTCGGATTCAGACAGTGCCGAGTTCTGTGACCGCCCAGACAGCAAAAGCCAACGTAAGTGCGTGAGCTCGAAATTCCTAATTCAACAAGTGCCTGCCCGCATTATCAGTATATTTATGTATATGTATATGTATTACAAGAAACAACAATTTACACATGTGACTATCGGTGTTTAAAAAAAGCTCATGGTCAGATAACGGCAGATTGTTCTTTTTAGCTAATGAGCAATAATATATGATTCGCACGTATTCGACCCACGCCCGAATTCCTTTTCTGGTGTGATTCTATGACACCAAAATTTTGCAATTACTTTTGCTGCTGCTGCTGCTGCTGTTGCTGCTGATGTGTCCGTTAGATACATTTGTATCTTTTTAGCTACCGCCATAATTTTCATAAATGAATTTCTATTTTTATTGCGCTGCTGCTTGCCGGCTGCTTGGTGAAAGTTATGTCTCACCTAAGTGGCGCTGTTCACAAAAACATGCGATGCGTGCCAAAGTTCATCTCGCCAGACAATTTGGATGCTGCTCATTTGCCCAGCCCTCCAATTAATGGTGATCAGCGAACTGGTTTTGTCATATCATCAAGTAGAACAAGAAAACCATCAACAGCATCATCAGCAGCAGTAGCAGTAGCAGCATCAAGTTCATTGTCACGTTTATAATTTATGTTGCGTCATATATATTAAACACGCTTAAATTGTTACTTGCAGATTACAATCTAAATCGAAATGTCCCTCACTGAGGTAAGTGGCAGGAAATAATTTATGGTGATGTTGTATGTTATTTATCTTATCACAGCTGTTCTAGTGATAAGCCAATAGCTTATCAGTGCGTTGATTTTATAGCTAATCATGTAATCTTTTAACTGTTTTATAGCAATTCAATGCCGCCGCCGAGAAGGTGAAATCTCTGACCAAGCGTCCCAGCGATGATGAATTCCTCGAACTCTATGCCCTCTTCAAGCAGGCCACCGTTGGCGACAACGAGACCAGCAAGCCCGGCCTTCTGGACCTGAAGGGCAAGGCCAAGTGGGAGGCTTGGAACAAGCAGAAGGGCAAGTCCACTGAGACAGCCCAGAAGGAATATATTGCCTTCGTCGAGGGTCTGGTGGCCAAGTATGCCTAAGCTCAAAACCAGAGCCAAACTAAATTGATTTTAGACAAAAACTAGAGAGACTAAATCTATTTATACACGAATTGTAGATAATACGGAAAAAAGATCTTCTTAATGCCTAATAAAACTTGATTACTAACTTTTGTATACACAACGAAACGATCTGCCTTGCCCATTGATCAAAGTGCATTACACTCTGAGGGTTCAGTACGTTGGGCTTTTGGTTATTTGCAAGGCAAATACACTTATTCAAATGTGGACAGGGCAATGAGACTGGGTTACGAATACGCATAGGTATTATTCATTTAATATTGCAATTCGTTCTTCACACGCTCGACTTTCCATTAGCGCTTAACTGCTAATAGACTCGCCGAAAATGATTCGCAGCTGTAGTAGTTATGCCAACGGCCTTGACGCCTTAGCTACGGCTAACGGCACAGTGCAGCAGATCAAGGTGCAAAAGTGCAGCAAACAATAGACTTGACTTCGTTTCCACTTCCTAAATATTAAAGTGTTGACAGAGTTGCGGCGAAACGTTAGGAATAGAACAAATGCATAGATGAGAGAAACTAAATATTAGTATATAGTATTAGTGTTAGAAGTTGGGTAAACTTCCCGGTTTCGAGATATTGTTAGCCAAGTGCAGGCAGAAAATTAAAGAATAAATACACAAATTATAGCAAGTATTTAAACATATATTTGTATAAAAATTATTAAAGCGACAAATAAATTATAAAATAAATAATAATATTTTGCAGTTTTGTTAGTTTGAATTTTGTTGTCACACTAATATTTATAATTGTTGATATAAATATATTTATTGTAAAGCTTGCTTATTCCAAGCACTTATAGCTTTAACCATTCGACTGAAGGTCAGAAAACACTTATAGCTTGCCCTAGACTCCAAGGAAAAATTGATATGAATGAAAAGTAGGTCAAATATTGAATTGAATGTTTTATTTCATTTTTAAGCTTATTTAAATTTGATATAAAATATGTTATTCATTATTATTAGGACACAAAGCTGATTGACTATTTTGTATAAGATTTAATATATTTAATTAAACATATTTCTTAAATATATATTTTTTTCCACAAAATGAAAAAAAAAAGAATTAAATTAAATTTAATAAATATTTGTATCTGCATTTCTGCACATCTCCATTCATATTTGCACTATACGAAAGTTGCTAAGCTTTACTTTTCAATTAGCAAATCGTCATTAAAATACTTTTCAATTTTTGCACAACTTTCCCAACCTCTTTCATGTGCTGCAGCAACTCTGTCGAAAGTCGTTAAGAATTTAAAAACAAAATTACCGATAGCAAGAGTTGTAATTGCTGCTGGCAACATGGCGCTGTTGCCGGCTGCTCAACAGGTGAGAACAGGTGAGAGCCAGGCGAGCAAAACGCGAGCAAAACAACAACAATGCGGGCTGCGCTTTTTGTTTATGAATGAAAAGCGCATAAGTAAACCGTGATAAATGTGTGTGCACGAGCGCAGAGATCGCTAGCCACAAGAGCGCGAGCGTGGAAGGAGGACAGCGCGAGAGAGAGCGACGAAAGAAAGAGAGCGTGTGTATGTGAGAGTAGGAGAGCGAACTGGCTCGTTCGGCAGCAAACGGGCAATGACGGGCCACTGGCAACTGGTGCTAGCTGTTCAGTCTACGTTTTGGCCTAAACGCGTTTGCTTGGACTTGGCCAGCGCGCATGAGCCGTCGGTTAGTCTGCGCTGTTTACCCTCTCTCTCTTTCTCTCCAATTGTGTGCGTGTGCCTGTGTCTGTGTTTGTATCTGTGTGTGTGTTAACAAAATGTGATTAGCAAAAATACAAAAGAAGAAAAGAAGGCAACGCGATATAAAGCATTGCGGCAAAAAAAAAAGAACAGAAAGCGCAAAAACTGTGTTAAAAATAACAAAAGAAATCAACGAAAACAAAACAATTTTTGTTTTTTATTTTTTTTTTTATTTTTTATTTTAACTTATAGTTGCTTTGCATAAATAAGTAGACAATTTATAAATATATTTACATGTATGTGTATATTTAAATATATTATACAAAAGCCGCACAAAAATATATTGTTAACAGCAATGCTGAATTTTGTGCTTTATCGGCAGCAGCAGCAGCAGCAGCAACAATAAAATTCATATTGAACTACACCCAAAAGCCAACAACAACAACAATAACGGCGCAACGGCGGCTGTGCGGCTGACTTGGCCGACAGCTCACCACCAACATCAGCAGCAGCAGCAGCAGCAGCAGCAGCAACAACAACAACCACAGTCATCGTCGTCGTCTACCTTTTTCGTGCCTTTTCAAGTGTTTTTTATTGCTGCACAAGCTCCCCTTGCACCCCCTAAGCGGAGCATAGAGCAAGCAAACAAGCAATCGAGTGAGCGAGCGAGTGAGAGAGTGACTGAGCGTGTGTGTTTGTGTGTGTGTGTGAGTAAGCGTGTGTGTGAGCGAGAACGTGTGTCTGGTTTGGCGCTGTATTCAGTCTCGGCTTTACGACCAGTTTCAACTCCCTGATAGGAACCAGCTGTGTCTGCCTGGGCCACGCATACATACGCATACACACACACTTATACACATATCCACATATGTATATGTATGTGGCTACAACAGAGTATGCAATTTTGGTAAGTCCAACGTTTACCGTTAAAGCGAGCTCTCAACTCAACTCAGCTCGACTTCGTTGACTTAGCCCAGCTTATCTACCTGTTGCAATAGCCAGGCCAATAGCTAATTAAAAGCGCCCTTTATAGATGTGCCAAAAGCATTTGTATATGTTTGAGGACTTAGTTCTACACCTCGTTAACTTTTCTCTTATTCCTTCTGTGATTCGTTCCCCTTGTATTTCGTGTGCGCTGTGATTTGTTGTTGTTGCGGCTCTTTTCATTAATAAGTTTCACGCGCCGCTCATTTTTCAACACGTTCTCGCCCCGCAACCTCTAAAAAAAAAAAGCCCCCAGAAACCCCTTCGGTTACCTATCCTTTGCTTAGCTTGTGTCTGGCTCGGATTACCGTGTTGATGTTGTATTTACTTATGTATAATCGCGTATATATATATATATATATTCTAAAATATGTTTGTGTGTTTGTATATATGCATGTCAAAAAGTATATTTGTATAAAAACACCAAATGAGGGCTTAACATAAATTTGGTTTCTGCTTTTTATTTTATTTTTGCTAATTTCTTTTTATTTTTGGTTTCTCACGCTGCGACTTAATAAATTTGCTCAGCAAATTTGTATGGGAAGCTGTGAGTGTAGGTAGACGACATGATTCAGCTAGGTAGACGACTCTAAAGAGATATATGACTTAAGGTAAAAGTGTAAATAAACTTGGCTTAGAATAATGTTGAAACCTATTCAAATAGGAAAGACTAAAAGAAATAGAGACTGATAGAGAAATGCTATGAGAGACGGATAGAGCAAATAGAGAAATGCTCAAATATGCATATATAGATACAAATACAAGTCAATCTTAGCCGATAATGTATAAGCACACTGTTAATGATATATATATCTCATCTCTGCTATATTTCTATATATATATCAAGATGAACAGATATTAAATTGATTAGCTTGCCAACTTGACAATCTAAAACTAATTAATAATTCACGAATAGCTCATGAGAATTGCACAGAAGAACAATATTTTCAACTGTTATTAAATCTAAACTGTTTTCTCTGTAAAAATCTATTGCCTGAGCTGCAGCAATGAATGTCTCTGCGCCTGCGCAGCGTAGGGTAGACATAAACCAAAGCCAGACCACAAAACTTGTTTCAGCCAGACAAAGCAACAACAACAACAACAACAATAACCACGCAAAATACTCGATTTGTATGTGCGCCTAACTGAAGCTTAGAGCAGAACAAAACTTTAGCTATGACCGATACTGAGACTGCAGCTTGCCACATGCAACTTGCAACCTGGCCAGCCAGTCGGCCCGTCAGCCAGCCGCACGACACTTGACGCTCCCTAAGGCCAGGTATTTGCAACAACAGCAACAACTGCAAATAACTGTGACCAGGAATGCGCAAACAAGAACAAGACACTTGCCTTGCACGCAATGCGAGTCGCTATCAAAATATTGCCATTGCCATTGCAATTGCAATTGCAATACGTATACGCAGCGTGTATCGAATATTTGAATGTGAGACTGCATCAGGGCTGAGGCTGAGATTGGGGCTGGTTGGGCGTGGCACACATAAACTCTAAACCTTGTCACTTCGCTGAGCACTCGGCCCTACTTGTCAGTTTGAGTTTCTATTCGCTGTCTCTCACTCTTCCCGCCACCCTCTCTCGCTCCAGCTCTCGCTTTCTGATGCAAATTAAGTCGTTTGCATTATGGCCCACAAATGTCAACTGCTACGCTACTCATTTAAGCCAATTTGAACTCTGTCATTTTGGCTCGAAAACTTGAGAATTGTTTGTGTCTGTCCAGTGATCTATGTGCTTCTCTCTTGACTACGAGATCCGTTTTGCCTCGTCTTTGTATTTGTGTCGGACTGGCTAGCTAGCTGTCTGTCTGTCTGTCTGTCTGTCTGCCTGGCTGGTTGGCTAGCTGGCTGACTGAGCTTGTGTATTAACCTGCCGCACCGGTTTCGGTTTATGTTTTAGCCAACGCCATCATCATCATCATCCATTACTTATACTTATATATATATATATATATGTGTATTTCTATTTCTCTTTTAATTTTCTTTCGAGCGCGCGCAAAGTTGTTTTTGTTGCTGCGACTTGTTGCTGCCTCTTTATTTATTTTTTAACCAGTTTCTTTGGTGCAACCTGAGCGCGAATGAGCCATAAATAACAAAAACAGCAACAGCTACAGCTACAGCAACAACAATCAAAGTGCTGCGGCTGTCCCGGTTTCCAGGAAGCAAATGTCCGTCCCGATTGTGGCTGTCTGCGTCTGCAATTCGCATGCAGAGCGACAGAGAGAGAGAGAGAGAGAGAGAGAGAGAGAGAGAGAGAGAGAGAGAGAGAGAGAGCTCTTTGGCTTGGTTGACTGCCTGACTGGCTGCCTGGCTGCCCAGGCGTCTATGGATTATGCAACTTTTGGTTTTTATTTGAAAATTTAATAATCCGCAGCGCGTTGGCGTCGCTTCCTTGATGGCCACAGCCATACGCAAAGACAAGACAAAGACAGAGGCAAAGTTAGACACAAAGAGTGAGGGAGAGAGGACTAGAGACAGTGCCAATCATGTTGTGCAGCTTTTCAGCGCGCCCACAAAGCAAATTCCATTGTGTGAGCCGTCTTAAGGCTTAACGTCTTAATCCCCTCGGCTGTGGAATTTTGCGCATCTAATCAAAATCTAATTCGCTGTGCTGCAAAGTGCATTCCACACACGTATCTGCTATGCACTTGGCCAACAATCACTTCGTGACAGCCGTCGAGTGGTCTGCTCCGATAGCGGAGCGAACAGCAATTGGCATGTGTTTTGAAGAAACCCAGAGCTCTCTCAGAACACTCTCAGGGAATCCCCACATACGAAACAGAAACACAAATATTGAAAAGCAGAAGCAGCAGCAACAGCAGCGTATTTCATTACCTTCTGCGGAATTGCTGCATGTGCAAAGTTTTGCCAAATCAGTTGAATATACAAATGTATATACATATATATATATATATATTTGTATATCTGTACGGTTAACCTTGACCAGAAAGCCATCTTTCAAGTGTGTTGAAATCGAATTTATTTGTCATACTTGATAAATATTTCTAAAGTTTTATTTGTTTCTCCCTTTAAAGCCCACTAAAAGGTCAGTTACAATGTCTATAGCGCCAGCCGCTGATAAAGCCAAATTGCTGATAAGAATTTACGGGCGAGTGCAGTGGTTAAATATCATTTATAGTAGTTTTTCGCTAGAATTTTAGTCACTAGTAAAATATATAGAACAGCGAGAGGTAGAGTGCTAAGTGGATAAATTAATTTTTGTATTTTTGGCGAGTTCGTTTCGCATGGAGACAATGCAACAAGTATTTGCTGATCATAGTCGTGCATCTATATATATATACATATATCTATATCTATTTATATAAGTCAGCAGACGTGAATGCAGCCCAGACGCCAGGCTGGAAATGCCAGAGCGAAAAGACCTGGGAGTGAGTGAGAGTCAGAGAGTGAGAGAGCGAGATAGAGAGTGCAACAAATATTTAGTCAAGTGGAGAAATGCTGCTGATGGCTGCATCTGAGTTGGTTGTTGTTTAGGCACCCTTCGCTCCGCCAATTGCATTCGCCTTGGCGATAAGATAAAAAGTCGTTGCGAGCGGCGCCTGAACTCTGGGCACGGTGGCAAACGCAGAGATGACAATGAAAATGGCAATGAAACTGAAAATGGAAATGGCAATGGCAATGGGAATGGGAATGGAAACTGAAACGGAAAACGAGCTAAACGAACTAATGCCCAACTCTGTTCAATTGCATTGCAGCCCGCCCAAAGAAATGATTGACTAGACCCAAGGCAGCCCGAGGCAACGAGATGCACGAACTGTTTACGAAAGTGCTCGCCAAGCGCGATTTGTCGAGAGCGGGAGATCTGTTCTCGGTGCCCGATGCGGACATTGTCAACGACATCACGGAGGTGGTGAGTGTCCACAAAGAGTGCGCGCTTGATGCAAATAGAGCGAACCTAACTCGTGTCTCTCACCTGCAGCTCTGCGAAATAAATCCAATCATCTCGCATGCGGATTACGTGAAGAACAACAATGATCAGAGCGTGGTGGAGATTTGTGTTACGCGTGTGCTCTCCTGCATTCGGGAGACGCGCAGCGCTGAGCGCTATTGCGCCGCTCTGGTGGACTTGCTGAAGACCTGTTTGTTGTGGAATCTGCAGCCGGTGGCCGCTACCAAGGAGGAGCCGCCGCATGCCAAGATCGCCGCTGACATTATATCCAGCATATTCTTGGTGAGTATTCCACGATTCACTATATAACACACACTCCTGCTTACCTCTGTCTCCTTGCAGAACTATGACAAAAAAGAACTGATGAAGATAGCGCTGCCCATTGCAGTGCAGTTCCTGCCCAAGGGCAACAAGGAGCTGTCCCGCAACCTGGCCAGCTATCTGTCCCTGGCTGCCATTGACTATGCCTACTTGCTGATAGACATTATGGAGCCCATCATGGACTCCATACTAGCTGGCAACTATGGCCTGCTGCGCGTGCTCTCGCAGGTGTACGAGGTCTCGCCGGAGACAGTGACGCCGCATGCGCCGCAGCTCATTCCGCTGTTGCCGCTGTGCGACGCCCAGGAGCGCATGGCTGTGTTCCAGCTGTACCTGCTCATTGTGCAGAAGTCGCCGGCGGTGTTGGAGTCGTGTGTGCCGCAGCTGTGCAACTTCCTGCAGGACAGCGACACCTCCAACATCACCATGCAAATCCTGCTCAAACTGGCGCAGCATGCGCCTCATCTACTGGTCGAGCACTTCGACCAGTTGCGCCTGGCTGCCAAAGCCAATCCCAGCACGGTCACACTGTGTGCCCAGATACTGACCACCGCGGGCATTGGCAACAAGGAGACGGCACAGCAAGCTCTGGACTTTGTGCTGGAGCATCTGCCTGCCCAGGCGCTGCTGCAGCAGGAGGCAACGCGTCTTTGCTCCGCCTATCCTGTGCTATTCACGGACAAGGTGCTGGCGTGTGTGCGACAGAAGAATGCTGCGCTCAGCTCACAGCACGATGTAGGCAACAAGATCTCTGGCGGCGTCACCATTGTCAGCCTCAACAGCAGCTCCAGCCCCAGCCCTAGCCCCAGCGCCAGCACCAGCACACAGATCAAGCCAGGTAGGTGGCATTGCTCAACCAACTAGTTGCACCTTAATATATTCAATTCATATTCTCTTTTACAGCTGCTCCAACTGCCACAGCTCCGACCAGCAGCAGCAGCAGCAACAACATTGTGCAGCAGCCAAGCGCCGTTAATGCCATGCCCACGCCCAGTGCTGCGCCAGCGCCCACTACTGCAGTAGCAGCACCCGCGGCAGCTGTGCCCGTTGCCACGCCCACGCCTCCGCACACAGGCTACACGAGGCGTGTGAAGCTGGGCGACTCACGCAGCACTGGTCGCCTGCACCCGGCGAGCAACACCCACAGAAGCGTCACTCGCCTCAACGTGGCCAGCGGCTCGGTCGGCGGACTGCACAAGAGCATGACGCGGCTGAGCAACTCACAAATCAATCAACAGCCCGGAGGCAGCTCCAATGGCAATGTGATCGTGCAGACAGGTGCCATGCCCAAGCAGCCAACGTCGCCAGCCAATCCGCCGGTGACACCCGTGCCGCCCTTAAGCAACGATGTGATCATCACTGGACACAACAAGCACGGCATACCCGTGACCTCGGGTGGAGTGACCGTGACCACGTCACCATCCAAAGTGCGCCCGCACTCGCAGGGCCCCTCCACGCTGCTCAACTCTAGTTCAGTGCTGATGAAGTACAGCACAGATGCACTGAATCAGTCCGTGGGCTCCATCTCCATTCCGCCATCGGTGGCTGCATCCACAGCTGCAGTGCAGCAGTCCCAGAATGCCGTCTCCGTGCACCATGCGTCGCCAGCTGTGCCGCAATTCTCCAGCAATGGCAATGCCAAGTCTGTCATGAAGCTGCCCGTGAATGGAAATGTAAATAACATCTAATCTGATATTCCATCAGAGATTTCCTTTAACCTTTTCCCTTAACTCTTTAGAGCGAGGTGATCGTCTCGGGTCCCACGACCACTACGAATGTGGCGCCCAGACGCAGCGATAACACCAGCCGCACTCTGCTCAATGCCAATAGCGTGATGGATCAGCGCATGAGCACCTTTGAGCCCTATCAGATCATGCGCGATCCTGTCCAGCAGTTCTGCGAAAAGAACTTTATCTCGATTAAGTCGTATATGGATGAGGTCTCACAGCATCTGCCGCCGCCCACACGCTGCAGCATCGAGGGTAGGTCTTCCTGCTCTTCCTCTCTCTATCACTGTTCTTTACTTATCTCTCTCTCTCTCTCTCGCATTCACTTACACCACACACACACACACACACACACACATCACACAGTTTCTAATGAATTTGCAGAGCGTCGCAAGAAGGTGGCAAAGCTGCATTTCGCCTGCCAGATTCGTGGTCCACATTGCCTTTACTCCAAGACGTGCTTCACAATGCGCACGCGCAACCCCAAGACCTGGATACACATGATCTTCCTGGACTTTCAAGTGCGCCATTTTGTAAGTTTACCCAGCATATTAGCTGAAAGGAAGTTTTCTCATAAAGATTTCTTGTCTTTCCCTTTAGGTCAAGGAGAAATGCGTGCTCAGCACTCGAGAGCCTGGCATTAGCAATCTGAAAAACATCTGGCAGATACTCAAGTGCGAGAATCGCAGTTTCACTGAACTGGTCACCAGTCAATTTCCCCAGGTCAAGGTGCGTATCCATTTATAGCAAGTAAAGCTGTCCATGCTCATTGAGGAACTTTCATCATCTCTAGGACCGCGAGATACTTGTGAATGAGCTGCGCCATTCGGGCTTTCTGGATGTCTTTGAAGTGTCCAAGACGGACAAGTCGAATCCCAACTGCAATGAGCTGGAGTATCAGTGGGGCTGCTTTCTGTGCAATCATCCAGACAAGGCGGTTGGCTTTCTCAATGGCAGCAATCAGCCTATGATCGAGGGCCAGCTCAAGGAGAAGAAGGGCAAATGGCGACTGTTTAGGCGCTGGCGCACGCGTTACTTTACGCTCTCTGGCGCACATCTCTCATGCAAGGGATCCGTAAGTGTGCACACAAATCCTCTAAAGAAATTTATTATAGAATATCCAACAATTTGTAGAGCGGTGGTGAGAGCATCGATGTAAATCAAATACGCTCCGTGAAGGTTTCACGTGGCGCTCGCAACATACCCAAGGCATTTGAGATCTTTACTGCCGATCAGACCCTAATACTCAAGCCCAAGGATGGCAAGAATGCCGAGGAATGGGTGCAGTGCCTCAGCATTGTCGTTGCCCACTCGCAGGCGCGCGACAATCCCACTGTGAAGACGAACAGCCTGCCCGCCCGCAGCATTGGCAGCAGCAAGCCCTCCTTCTAGCTTGCCACGAATCCCAATTCCCAAAATCCAATCGCAACCTGAACCTACATTGTGAGATTATTTGTAATTGTAAAGACCACAAACAAAACACATAAAAGACAAAATGCGGCGGCCGCAACATAAAGCTGTCTATATATACATACATATACATATAACTATACTTATGCTATTATATATATATATATCATATACGAACACATGTTATATATGAACGTATTTATGCCCATACTTATAGACTTATCTAGCAATTAGTACCTACCATTTCAAGGGATTTTTCAAAAATTTTGCGAAATTGTTTTTACGAAAGTAGTTGATTTTTTTACATTTAGTTTATGCTTATTTATTGTACATGTATTATACAAACAACAAAAAAAAAAACAACTTTCTATCGAAACAAAATCTAAAACTATTTGAATTTGATTTATTTATATTATTAAACTAGCGGGTTTTTATCTCGTTTGATTATTAAATATATCAGTTGTATATAGTATTTATGCTACGATTCTGTGTAAGGAATAAGATGAAGAATTTATGTTAATTTTCATGCAACGCTTTCTACGTCATATTAATTATCTTTACTCAGACTGCTGAATTGAGATTAAATATTTTAGTCCAAATATGATTATGAGCATGATATCCCCAGCTGGAACTCATTTTAGATATCTCCAGAAAATCATTTTGTTCAGATATATCCAGGAAATCATTTTGTTGTCTATATATTTTCTTTTCCGCAGTTAAAATAAGCAATAAAAGCCAATCGAATTTAATTTTGCAATTCCTTTTTAATATTTTTCTATAATACATTTTCTGTTAAATTTGTTCTATTTAACTTAAAGTTGTAAACTGAAAATTGCTGCGTGGTTTAAGCCATAGATCTTTCTAATTCCTCTCTCATCTTGATAAGCGGACATCTATAGCATATGTCAAAGAGTCTGTCAAAGGACATTTTTATAAACTTTGACAGCAATTGAGCTAATGCAAAATTTAGTTTTGTTACTCAAAAACCTCTTAACACTTACGCTGAGCATTGATCATCGATCAGTCAGTCAGTCAATCAAGCAGGACAAACTCGCACATATATTTAAAAATATTTATTTATCTCTCAAATTGGAGCCAAACAAATTTTGATGCCGCCTAAAAGTATGCAACAAAATTCTGCAGAGGGCGCTTCAAAGCAAGTAGCTTGAAATTCGAAATTCAAATTAGAATTTAGATAATTTCCCATAGTAAATTTTGATTTGGCATAATACTAGCTTGAAAGACAAAGATTCCGTTAATTTAGTATAGCAATTGAATTTTGAAACAGTTCAGATTAATTTAAGAGGCTAAAAGTGTTTAATATCGAGCTAAATAAATTGTTGTTTGCAGCGGCTTTAAAGCTTTTCACACTTTTCTTCGAGTTGGACGCAAACATTTCTAACTAACTACGTGTTGAACAAATTTTAAATACTATTAGTTAACTACAGAATTAACAACAATTTGACACAGTTCAGGGCCGGGACGTGGGCACATCCGCACCGTTGGCATTGAGATCGCATTGTTGCTCAGCTTGCTCCAAGAGCTGAGTCCAATTGGCATTCAGACGCACGATCTCCATGTCACGGCGTAGCTGCTGCAGCGGCGTGTGCTCCGTTAAGCACTGACAATCGTCTAGGACACGACTAACGTGCTCCAGCTGGTTGGCATAGATGCGCAGACGCTCCACATTGTTGTTGTCCTGCTGTGGCATAACGTTGGCCTGCGTATTACATGAATTTTGATTAGATATTTACCATGGATAAGATATTGAATGGTCGGCTACTCACCATTAGCTGATTGCCGAACACCTTACGCAGATAGCTGCTGACACGCTCATCCAGCAGCTGTCCGTCCGCATGCCACATCTTCAATAGATTCAGTATGCCCAAGACGTCGCCCTGCTCGGGCATCTGGTTGGGCGAGAGCAACTGCATGGGCGGAAACTCTGTGGTGGGCGACAGCTTTTTGTAGCTGCTGCAGAGCGTGCTCAGCGTGCAGATGTCCTCATTGAGGCGCTGTCAGAAGCAACAGCAAATACCAAACAGCAAATGAAAGCAGCGGCAACAACAGCGAAAGCAAGTCGAGAATCAGGACAAGGAGCATTATGGGCATTATGGCATTAGTTAACGGAATTCATTTCAAACGAAACAGTGTGCTTCTGTACTTGATTTGTGACTGGGACTGTCCGTTGACGATTACGAATGATTATTTTACAAATGGTTGGCATGAGAAACAAAGTACAAGAAATTATATAGATGACATGGTCTGAATAGACGATGATGGTAAACTGAACAGTTCAAGTCAAATATAAAATATAAAATAGAATACAAAATAGGCCAAGAGTTCGGTTTATTCTAGATCAAATAATACGTATGACTAAAAATACGATTAACATATAAGATAAGATCAGCTGCAACGCGACTGTTTAACATAAGATTATATATCTGGCGACTGAACGATTTAACGATATATAGAAATGTCTTCGAAGGGTGCGCAACACAAAAAAATTAAATGTAGTCCAAGAATTATCGTCTATAGCTAAACGTGGCTAAAACCTTACGTCGATTTCGTTGCGATGTCGCTGCATTTCAGCCTTAGCGCCGCTCAGGTCGCTGCCCTTAATCATCAGCTCCTGTGTGGCATCCATCAGCTCGTCCTGCAGCTTTAGGTTCACATCCTCCAGGTCTTTTAGTTTCTCCAGCATATCCTCCTTATGCTGCTGCAGTTTGTTTCTGCAAAGAGTGTGAAAATTGAGTACAAATATATAAGAAGTCAAGTGGATGCCACTCACTTGTCCACGATCAACTGCTGTATGCAATTATCGTTATCCAGCTGCACGAGTCGCAGTACCTTTAGCAGTTTGGTGACCAGCGTATCCACCTCAATGACCTGGTCTACCACAGCCTGGGCCGTGCTGTACTCCATCAACGAGGGCAGCTCAGCCAGTGAGTCGTGGCAGCTGAGCTCCTCTGTATTACATTGCTCACGATTGCTATGGACAAAGCTGTTAGATCGAGTTTGATATTTATTTAATTATCCTGCTTACTTGATGGGCATTACGCTGAGCTTGTGCATATGCAGTTCCATCTGCTGACGGTTGGTTATGGCCTGCGATAGCTGCTGCAGTGAATCGTCACTATTGGCTGCGGCTGTTGGCTGCTGCTGTTGCTGCTGTTGCTGTTGCTGTTGCTGCTGTTGGCTGCATTGGCTGATCAGTTCTGTGGGTAGCTCGATTTGCGAGATCATGCCCGTGCAGGAGGAGACCATGTTGTGCGAATGCGAGTCTGGCTGCACCACATCCTCCAGCACATTGTCCATCATGAGCAGGCAAGGCTGTAAAAGAGCAAATGTGAAAAATCGGAATGATTGAACAAACGCGTTAGGACTTACCTCCGTCTCAGAGTCCAGCATCTCCGTGGAGTCGGAATCATCTGTAAATAAATATATTAGCTATTGTTTATTATCTAGCTAAGCCTTACTCACCTTCGTTGCCATTGAGATTGGCTTGTTCGTTGTTGTTGAGCGTTGTCGCGGTATGTGTGGCGCCTGCTGCTGCGGCTCCTGAACCATTACGCTTGCCCGCCTGCCGCAGCGAAAGTCGTTTCCCTGAATGGGTGGTGGCCTGACGTATGGCACCAATGACGGCGGCTATAAATGATTGATTGCGTTGCGGCGACAAGGATCCATCGCTGGTCAGTACAAGAGTGTGCAGCGCGTCGCCAGCCATCGCTGGAGTCAAAGGCAAATCCAAGCCGTTGGGCTTGTGGCCATTCTGGGCGTGCTCCGTTTCAGCGGCCAGCGACTCTGCCTGGAAACGTACATCCTGAAAAGGAAATTTTCTAGTTAGAAAATCATATTCGGACTGATTTAGTTGCAAGCTTACCTCCAAATCCTGCTCGGATATGCTGTAGGAGCACACCAGCTGCTCCACCAGATTGTCAAGTCGCGCATGCAGCCCCGACAGGGCCGTCGAGGCGCCCGCCACAGCAGCGTTCTGCTGATGTATGAGCTCTCGGATTTTGTTTTCCAGCCCCGCGTATTGCGATTGCAGTAGTCGATTCTCCTGGCGTCGCTGCTCGTTGAGCCGCACCAGATGTCGGCACTCGTCGCGCAGCACTTTCGCCTCCTCCTCACGATTGGCTAGCTGCGCCTTGGCCGTTAAATGTTCTGTCTCCAGCTCACGCAGCGCATCGCATTGGGCGGCCTTTTCGTGCTGCAGGAAATCCTGCAGCTCGCTGGACTCCTGCTCAATGGCGGCCTTCTCCTGCAGCAGCAACTGCTGCGTGGCCAGCGAACGACGCATCTCCTGTTGCAAGGCGCGGCACAGCTCACGCAGCTGCCCAATCTCGTGCTGTCGCTCGATCAACTCATGGCCGCTCATCTGAATCTGTGACTCCAGCATGAGCAGGCTATCATGGCCGCTGCCATCACCGCTGTCCTCGGAGGTGGGTGTGCCGGCGCTGGCGCTGACCACGCGAGCCAGCTCCAGCATGCCCATGACACGCTCCGTGTTGAGATGCAGCTCTTGTTGCATGGCCAATTTCTCCTCGCGCTCGCGCTGCAGTTTGCCGCTGAGCTGGCGCACCTCCAGGCGCAACTGCTCCAGGTCATGATCACGCTGGTCCGGCTCTGCCTGTGTGCTCTGATCCAGCTGCTCCACGGCGTCCAGGGCACGCGTCTGCAGCACGCCGCCACCTAATACCTGCTCTAAATCCTCGCTGGTCAACGCCGTCTGCACCGCCGTCTCGTGGTAGATGCGAGTTCTGGGCGTTGTCAGCTGCTGCGGCTGTGGACGACGCAACGAATTGACTTTTGCTGTGACTGTGGGTGGCGCCAGGCTACGTCGACTCGTGGGCATTACCATGACCGACGAGGTCATCCGGGTATCCGTAACAGCTGCTCGGCTGATGGAATTGCTGCGTGACAGACGCCCAGCGCTCAGGTCCTCCACAGACTGCTGTCTGCGGCGACGAGGAAGCGTACCACCTGTAATGGAGAGGAGAATAGTCTGAGAATTTATGGAGAATTGTTGAGTGAATTTGAAGCTTACCTGGTGCTGGACTTCCCCGCATGCGACTGGCCATCACATCCGGAGTCACAGACATGCCTCGTCGCTGTCCGGCGGCGCCACGATTCGCTGGCCAGCGTGCATCCTCGGAGGGCGTGCCCGGCGTGCGAGCGCGACTCAGCGAGGGCGTGCGCTGCTGCACCTGGGCCAACCGCTGCACGGATTGGGCGCGATTCAGCGCGCTGGGCAGCGTGTCTGGTTTCTGTGGACGTGGCGTGCGCACCGGCGTGACCGAGCTGCCTGGCGCACGGAACGAGCTTGAGTTGGTAAGGCGTGGCTTCTCCCTCGCTGGCGTTGTGGGCGCCCCATTGCGTGGCAGACTTGCCGCACGCTTCAGGTTGGCCACACGCCCGCGCAGCTGCTCCTGCGTCTTGGCTGTGCTCGACTGCAACTGCTCTGGCTCCGGCTCGAACATGGCCACCTTCTTCTTGACACTGCTATTGAAGCGTCGTGGCGGCGTTCGCTGTGAGCACTCGCTGCTCTGCTCACTGGGCGACACGTTGCTCGTCAGGTGCAGCTCGCAGCTATCGTATATCTCCTCCAGTCCATTGCTGCTGGTGTAACCGCCGCTGGTGCTGCTCAAGCCGCGCTGCAATGTGACGCGAGACATGCAACAGCTGCTGGGCACATCCAAGCCACTGTCGCTGCCATCGCAGTTACTCTGTGTGGTTATCGTGCTGGTGGTGGTGCTGCTGGTTACCACGGTCAGTGACGTCGGTTCGCCCAGCTCCAGGCTGGACAGGCACATGGCCAGCTGCTGCTCGGCATCGCTTGGCAGTTGTTGCTGTAGCTGCTGCCGCGGATCCTCCATCTCGAACAGCGTGTCTGACATGACAGCTCACTAGCTATAAAGAGAGCGAGAGCGAGAGAGAGCGTATTTAAACGTATGATTCACTTTGTGGCGACCCAAATTTTATATGCTGCATGCGCGTATTTTTGGGATGCTGGCATTTCGGTTGCACACACTCCCCCCTCCCAGTCTCCCCTACTGCCTCATGCCTCATGCCTCATGCCGTTCCCCGTCACCTGTAACAAGTTGTATACGCCAACGACCTTTTGGCAAACGGGGAATGCCACATGCCTCATGCCACAGCGAGAACCCGTTGTTGCCCCTCTAGCTACTCGGGCTACTAAGATGCCGTGCTCGGCCTTTTGCGGTCAAGTTGGGCATGCAACATTCTGTGTCCACATCTGTCAGCCACTGTGACGGCTCTGGACAGCTGCTGACGTCTGCTGAGGTGGGCCAGGCTCCTGATCGACTTAAACTAGTTCACGCCTGACACCCCAACGGGGACACGACACACCTGCATAACTTATGAGCCAGGCGGGCTGGCTGAATTGCCAACATTTGTTGACCCATAGAACTAAATAGATACGCGCAACACTTGCCTCCCAGCCCGAAATTCATGCCACATTTCGTTGTATCGCTGCATCTGCTTGCATTTCCAATTCACATTTTCGCATTGTTCTGGGCCAAGCAATTCATTTCACAGCCCATCATCATGCATCATGCATCATGCATCAGCATCAACAGTTTTAGAATATTTATAAATCTGCCATGTGGCATTTGCCACTTGGCCACGAATCGTCTGTGTTGAGGGAAATATCAGAAAAATGCATTAATTCAGCTTTATCTATTCACTTATATATGATTGTATGAGCTTATGAGGTAGAAGTATCGAGAATCAGATTAGTTTGCTATATAACAAGCTAAACATATCATATATTAAAGATATATCATCTGTTTAAGCAGAATTATAATAGGATTTTACCTAAAGGAAAAGAATTTATATATTACCTATAGAAATATATATTTTAATTTTTTTCAAATATTTTTCTATTTTCCTTTAATTTTAGTTTACATTTGCAGACTCTTCAAGCTACCCTCGCATTTCGTTGCCCTTTATAATCCAAGTTAGGGCATTTAAACTTCGTCTTAAGCTACCTACACCCATTTCCTATTGTTTTCTCAGCTTCAAGCACGCATCATTAGTATCTGCTTTGTTATGCGCACAGCCAGAGATTGTTTATTTATTTTTTGGCAAACTTTGCGAGATTTCATCATCGTCTATTGGTAAAAAGCGAAAACATAATGAAGCTGCTCCAATTTGTAGTTAATTGGAATTTCATTTGAAGCTAATTGCAATTGTGAATTGTGTTCAGCTGCCTGCAAAGCAATTCTTTTTTTCTTTTTTTTTTTCACTGCTGTGGATGCCACACAATGGGCGAGGAGGAGGCACATACATTGCTTAGGTTGCCAAACCCGTTTTGTGCACGATCCTGTTAAACGACCTTGGCTAGAACATGTTAAAGGCTGAAACAAGCTGCCTAGAAGTGGCCTTTAAGCTCGTTTACGCCATGCCGCTGATGAAGTGCTGCAGAAGAAGGCAACCCGAGCCCGAGTGGGGATGGCAGCGGTCTAATGAAGGGCACTTCAAGCGCGCCGAGCAGAAGGCGACAACCAGCCAGCCAGCCAGCCAGACGATGGCAGACTCTGAGTGTCGCACAAGGCGGCGACTTTGTGCCACTCGGCGAGGCAATGCGAGGAAGCGAAGCAAGAAAAACGTAGCAATTTCCATATCCATAAAGCAGATAAGCACACACACACACACACACACACAGAGGGAGACACACACACTCACAGAAAGCTGCAGCCCGACTGTTAAAGCTTGAAAAAAAAAAGTATCTGATAGATACAGACAGCGCGGCAGCAGCTTGCCATCGAACCCTTCAAGTGTCTGGCTGCAAATGAAGTTGTCGCTGCGCATCGATCCACATGGCCCTGACAATGCGCGAGATTGAGTTGTCGATGGCAACGTGATTCTATGCCAAGGCAGAGTACGACAGAGAGTCATTTGCATAAGTCGGAACTTGAAGCTCGAGCCACATTAGCCTCGGTCAGGTTCAAGGCGGGCGCAGGCTATTGCCACCCACAGCAGCAGGTGGGCAGCATACTATAGCATAATACATATATATAAATTTATATACGGCCTATTAACTCCAATCAATGAGTGCAGCAAGCGCTGAGCTCAATTCGCAGCCGCAAGAGACACAAAATGCGCCTAATTCGATTAAGGCGCTTCGCCTACAGCCAACGCATACAAAGCTGGCGGCGACATTGCCAGCTCAATTAAAGCTAGAACATAAAAGTGGAATATGACAAGCTACATAATACTCTGCTGCAAATAAAAAATGTCAAAAATAAGATATGAGTCAAATATGCGCAGAACTTATATAAAGTCAAGAGACTTTTAGCCAAGTTATTCAAGTTGATATATGTTACTCTATTAGCAATAGTTGAAGCATATACACCCCTTTCAGTTCAGTAGGTAAACAGGGTATCCCAACAAAAACTGCAATTAACTTGACTGAAAATACGCATTGATGCGAAAATGCGAAAAAGCGCAATAGAGTTGCAAATTCTGTGCTGCGTGGATTTTCACCCATTAATTCGCATGTCAAGCAATCAGGAAGGGGGAATTACATGGGGGCAACCAGTTGAAGGGACTGCGGTCAGGGGTTATAGCCATGACACTGCGACAAATGAGAGACAGACGCATTGCGGCAAAAGCACTTGACTTGACACGGTTCGAACAGTTCAGCGCCCAGTTAATGCAAAGCACATTAGCAGCACAATTCGTATTTAGATGGGATGGGAAACAATGTATTACAACATGAAGAGAAAAGAAAGCTTTCTGATATTCCAGATTGAACATGATTAATGGCATACAAATTCAGAAGTATATCTAACATATTCGAAGATTAACATCAAAATTAATCAAAGATGTGGCACAGCATAGCCTTAAAAATTAAGTTATTTAAGATATAACTAATTACTTTAACTTATGTGGAGTCTAGATATGTTGTATTTACTTTTTATGGTAAATATATTGTAGCAATATTCATATAACTTAATGGTATTGAATAGCTTAAAGGTGTTTTCAAGTTGTTGAAGAGGCTTTACGAATAAATACTATGAGATGCAATGTAAAGCATTAAAGTTTTGAGATTTTATTTATATATGTATATAATACTTTTTGTTTACTTGCTCTCTGATCAATAATTCAACTAAAAGTAATCTATATAATTCTGTATTATATATGAAGAACTCGTCTTAAACAACTTGCTAGAATATCTTCTTTAACTTATTTTGATATGATATAATACGAGTTGAGTCCAGTTATAAATGGAGTAATATTAATAGATGTATGTAAAATATCGTAAGATATATAATGCCAGCATAAAAACAATGTTTTAAGCTATTTAGGCTTTTTCGCGCGCTTTTAATTAAATTGATGTGATATAATCTGATATGATGTGTTTCATGATATCAGAATAAATAAATATCATACTATAGACAAGAGATTCATGAGCTCTTAAGAACTAGTTCCATACGCTCATAAAGTACATCCCACGACAATCAGCTAGCTCCAACTCGAATTAGTTCTACTTTAAGAGTTTGTCCATATTTTAAGAAATATGTTTATGCACTCATTTGGCATGCATTCTCTCTCTCTCACTCTCTCATACTCTCTGCTTAGCTCCATAACAAATTCTGTGCCATATGTTGGACAACTCATATACATACACACAGACATATATCTACATATACGAGTATATATCAAAGAGGGAAATACGTTCACTTGCATAAATTTCTCTCGACTCATTGTTGCTGTTGCGCTGCTCTGGCAGTTGCATTGAAAACAATTTATTTCCATGCCTCGCATTTATAGCAATTTATTTTGTGCTGTCTAGTGGAGGGGAGCAGCTTATATATGTATATATGTGACCCCCTCTAGAGCCCAGAACCAACCAATTTGTTTGGATTGCTCGAACGTTCGCTTCTTCTTTTCATAATACTTTTATTTTTGTTTGGGTAGGTGGATGCAAATGTCGCGACTCTTTTAATTGATACCCAAAAAAAAAAAAAAAAACTAAAATACACTGGCAGATTCTCACGCTGCGCTAAACAGGTGGACAGCTGTGTGTGTTAGTGTGTGTGTGTGTGTGGGGGCAATCGCCACGCCCCATTTTGGGTTTATTGAACACTCCTCTGCCTCGACTGCAGCACTTCCTGTGCACGACGACCCACGAAACACAAATGAAGTGAAACATTTGTGCCGCGAATTACAATCGGAGGGCCAGGCCCGCATTTGATTCTCCGTGCCCCGCTGTCCCACCCCTGCCACGTTTCACAGTTATAATGAGTTGCAGTTGCAAGTTGCGCGCCCAGTTTGTGCCTCTAGCTGGGGACAGCTATTGAAAAGTGCGCAAAGAGTTTTTCGGTTCGGTTCGGTTCGGTTCGGCTCGGTTTGAGCAGGGCTGGGCGGTGGGGCTGAGGCAAACGAGGCGCACTATCTTCCGGGTTCTGTTTGCCCCCCTCTCTCAGTTATGCTCACGTTTTCCCATTCTCTCTCTCTCTCTTTCATACACACTCTTTGTGTGTCTCTTTCGTTGTTTTTGGAGTTTTCTTTTCGTTGCACCTGCACAGCCCAGGCATGATTTCTAATTTGTTTTTGTTTTTTCTTTTTCGCCGCTAGACGCGCCTGCTGCTGCTCCTCCTCCTGCTCCTCCTTCTTATTTTAGTTGTTTTGTGAGACGTGGTGCGGTTTGGAGGCGCATGTTTAATGAATCAAAGAGAACGCAGACGAAGTGAGAGATAGGGAGAGATAGGGAGTTAGAGAGAGAGAGAGAGAGAGAGAGGGGGTGGTTGCACGGGCGGTTGTCTGGCATGACCAGCTGGGCTGTCACGAACGCAGCTTTGGCTCTGGGTATTGGAAAACAACAACAACAACAACAATTGAACCAAACAACAACAAACTAAGCAGCAAGTAGCAGGAAGAAGCGACCAACTGAATCGCTGCGCTTTTTGAAGTTTCTGTTATTGTTGTTGCTGTTGTTTTATTGTTATTGTTGTTGTTGTTGTTGTTGCTCAGTGCCATAAACTATAAACAATTTTTTCGGCGGCTTCTCAGTCAACAGCGAATGCGGCACGCAAAAGTTTCGTTTTGCATCTGTTGAAAGTCGAAGATTGAGCAACCAAACCAAACGAACAGCCAAACGAAACTCGAGGCAAAGAGAACTTTGAACATTGATATCGTCCCAAGTCATAGAATCATGACTGCTGTGTGCCACACAGATTACACTGTGCCACACACCGCAATCCACTTAGACACTCCACATAGATGGCTAATCAAAAGGCTTGCAACAATTGCTAGACATATTTAGCTGTAAAGCAATTCAAATACAAGTTTTCTTTTTACTTTTAAATAACAAGTTAATTGATGTATTTGCACACATATCAGTTATGTATATCAGTTAATTTGCTGTTTAAGTAATCTATATATATATATATGATTGCAGCATGAACAGGTTGAAATTAAATTGAAAGCAACTAGCAGTCATAGAGTTGGGCGTGCTCGACTAGGAGATATGCTCTACTTGAATAATAACAATAACAAAAGTTATAAAAAGTATAAACAACATGAAGAGAATTTCTCAAAACAAAACTCCCAAAATGTCTCGCTCGTTCTCGCAACCCTGTAGCACAGTGTGCTGTTTATTTAGCTGTTGTTGTTTTTAGACCAAAAATAGGCAAAGCAATGAAAAGAAGTCCGCAAAAAAATGAGAAAATAATAAAAGAGAAGAACAAAAAAAAAAAAAAAAAACCAGTGGTGTTGCTTGAATTTTTCTTAAGCTGCTCCGAGGGCGGATCGTTCATTGGCCTGGCCGAAAGGGGGCACAGTTCGTATCATATTGGAATCACGATGACTAGTGTTAACTCTCCTAGCAAAGCAACTGACTGTCCGTCCGTCTCTCTGTCTGTCTGTCTAACTGTCTATTTGATTTCATTAACAGCTCATTGCTGCGGCAATTACGTCTAGAGCCGAAATTGTTTGTCATATGGCAGAGAAAGTCTTTGGTTCGCTTCATTTTTCTTTTAAAGCGCGGCAAGAAAAATAAAAACTCTTTTATGACATCTACTTTATATATAACGATGCCTGCACTTACCCATCGCAAGCTCACATATAACTAACTATATAATCACAGCAACAACAGCGACTATGGGAAGCCCACTTCACGCTTGGAGGGGCTCCACAGCGGCATGCGCCACATGACACTCAAGCCAAGAGGCGTTCGAGGGAGGGGGGCGTGGCAGCAAGTGCGGAGCCACATAATGGCCACGTCTACAACTAACCAGCTGACCATTGACCAGTCTCTTGGCAAAGCGAAAATAGAAAAGCATTTTTAGAGGCCACACACTTGGATAACTTGTTCGAAGTGGTAAAGAGGGGGCGTGCCAGACGCCCAAATGTCTCGCCTGAGAGCCTTTGCCTTTGCCTTTGTCATTGCCTTCGCCTCGGTTGTTCATTGTCAGGAGACGTAGCTTGAAATGCAATGCCACAAATCCTTTTGTGCAACGTAAACTGAGACTTCAACAAAGCTGAGCCAAACAATATGTTAAATGAGTGTAAACAAGTGAGAACATTGCTGTCGGGCTTAACTGACTGCATGACACTTGTTCAGCATTGTAAATTCGATTTGATAAATTATTGTATTTACATGAGTAATATTGTAGTTGAAGAGCCTAGCTCTTAGGACTGTGGACGATACAGTTTATGTTTGAAGAAACTAGAGATAACTAGACAGAGTATATGTATATCTATTTGGCAGTCAGAGAGACAAAGCTAATATACCCTCTCTCTAGCTCTCTGCTTTGCGAGCATAAAACCTTCTTTGCAGTTGTTCTGAGGGTCTGCTTTGCATCTGCTTCGATTCAGCGGGCTTTTGGGCTGCGTCGTCGACCTTGAAATTTGGCAATCAAAAAACCAATTCAAGCCAGTGCTAATTTATGTCTATAAATTTAAATAAACATATCAGCATAAATAAAACAAAAAGTTGACATGTTTTACGCTTTATGTTAATGGAATTTATTTGATAGCAAGCTTTATTAAAGCAAAAAGAGCGAGAGAGGGAGAGTGGGAGAGAGTGGGACAGAGGGAACCAGACAAAACGTCAATTGTTAAAAAATTCGCAAACTCTCGAAAAACAAGTTTCAATGTCTGTTTAATTTTGTTTTTGTTTATCAGAATGAAATTGCTCTGAAGCGGAGTGCAGTCGGCGGAAAACAAGTCTACACAAATAATTTAGCTATACAGAACAATCATGGGTAATCGTTCATGCATATATCTATTTATAAGACCCGCTATCAGCGTCGATAAGGCAAACAGGCCACACACACGTTTGAATGCAGTCAGAAAAAAAAACACACACACAAAATAACAAAATAACTAAAGAGCTGGTAAAAGTTCTGATCGCTCTGATAAGATTTCATTATTGAGAAAGTGAACATGTGTCAGACAAATACTATATAGTCAATATATATATATATAAATTAAAAGTTAAACAATAATTAAATGGAATGAAAAGTATCTCTATTCGCCAAGACGATACTCTGTTAGGAAGCGAAGCTAGAATGTTCCATCATTGAATCATAACTAATAGAGTTTCCTTAGTAAACCTTATCAATCTGTGTACAGACTATCTGACTAATCATATATACATATATTAGAGGGGCTTAAGAGCGAATAAATCTCAGCAAACACCTAAATATGCTCAGGTAAACAATTGTGTTTTAAATTGTTTTGTAAGCTGAATAATTCAAATTCTTTTAGTTCAATCAACTTTACTTTTTTGATGTTAATCTCTTATTTGTTATTAATTTTATACATTTACAAAAAATATTTTTCCTTTGCGGCAACATCCTCTCACATTTCTCATAAAACTGTTAATTCGCCAACAATTCAACTCTCTAATCTTCCATTTCTTTTGCTTTTTATTTTATTCACTCGCTAAACTGCGTCGCCACTTCGAATTTTCTCTATTAATTCCAACGTCAAATGGATTAATGAAGCTTAATTAGTATTTTCCTGAAGTAAATGCAAACTCTCTTGTAGCTGACACCATTTCCCCTTGTGCCGCTCGCCGCCAGGTGGCGCCACCATGTTTTTATTTTTTTGTATTTTGTTGTCGCGGATGCGTAATTAAATGCGCTTCGAACATCCGTTCCTCATCATTAGCCCAATCATTAGCTTATGAATATGTTAAGCAAAATGTATGTTTAATAACCGGAGCAATTGACTGGCTCACTGACTGACTGGCTGACTGACTGACAGCTTGACTGATTGACTGATTGATTGACTGAAATTGCACTCTTCCTGATTGCTGGCGTTTGCTTGCGTTTTTGCTTGCAAATCGATTATCGCTCCAGTCATGCAACAGACACTCACACAAACACGAAATTAGTTTTGACGCTGCATAAATGAAGTGGCAGCTGTGAGGAGCGAATACTGAGGAGTAAGCAGCAAGCAGGAAGCGCTGCCACGACCTTTCAACCCGGGCGTTAAGCAAGCGAAAGCCATTAGCAGCGCTCGCCTGTGCGACGCCAGCTGAAGCCAACCGCAAGAGCAAACAACTAAAGCGACACCCAAAGCCTGAACGCCCACCCACTGTCTAGCTCAGTCGCAGTCGCAGTCGCAGTCGCCATTCCCAATCCCTGTCGCTCTCTTGTGCTCCCATCATATTCGATAACAACTTTCTACCCGCTACAACTACAACTACAACTGTAAAATAAAATTGTTACTCACCCACAGAGAGCAGCAGGAAAAACTGTGCCAGCGACGTTGACGTCGACTTTGATACTCAGTCAATGCTCTTGTTGTTGTCGTATTCAGTGTCGTTGTTGTTGTTGCTGTTGCTGTTGCTGTTGCTGCTGGTTCCTGCTGATGAAAATGTCAGCGGCTCCCCCAAGGCATAATTTGCCTCCTCTCTCTCTCTCTCTCTCTCTCTCTCTATCTCTCTCTATCTCTCCTCTCCCTCACACACGCTTCGCTTTGACTGCGTTTGTTTTAGGAAGTTGGAATTAGAGTTGGACGTCTGTTAAATTCTATTATTGCTCCCGTTCGCAGTCGCAGCGCAGCACGGCTCGGCGTGTGTGTGCGAAAAAAAATAATCAAATAAATTTGGATGGCAAATTGCGTTGTTTGTGGACGGTCGATCTTGGGATTTGCGAATATGTGCAAATTGTATGCACAAATATCATACACACAGGCATATACAGTTACACACGCACACACACTCAAACATTCAGGTGAATGGGCATTGTTGCTCCTGTTGTTGTTGTTGTAGCCTGGCAGCTGCTGGGACGGCAGCTGAGCAGCAGTTTTCAATGGCGCGCTGCTGCGTCCAGGATCTTTGTTGGCCGCTTGCCTGAGTTTAATAATTATATTTGCGCACGTGTGTGTGTATTTACAAAAGGTCCTCGCACACTCACGTAGCACACATACACACCGAAGACGCGTTTTAAACAGCGCGAAAAATCGATGGCTTGAACAGAAATTTGTTGTCTTGGCAATGCACAAGCGACGGGAAACACAAGCAGCAGCAGCAGCAGCGGCTACAATAAATACAATTTAGATTGGACGGCACATCAATTAATTTGAAAACATTGTATTTTTATTTTAGGAGCCGAATTTAAAGGCTTTAAACTTAAGAAACCCGTCCAGCCAAAAACCGTTATATACAACACACCCACAATACACGTCCGCACAGGCTAACGACAGAGACGCTACTATTAAAATTGCTCTCAATTGTGAGCGACGCTACTGTTAAATATCTCTCTATTTTAAAAATCGCCTGATTTAACAGAGGATGTTAACAGAGCACAAACTGCTTTCAAGCATTACAGACGCCGGTTAGCCGGTAAACAGTGTGACCAGCACATTGATTGAGCACAAACAACGCGTAACTTCAGTTTGCCAGTGCTGCCCAGAACGCGCCTCATTTAAATTATATTCAATGAGCTCCGAATATGTGTTTGTATTTTCATTTCAAGTCTATATAAAAAAAAATGTTTAATTAATGTATTCACTAAATTATTTTTAATTTTTTAATTTTTTTATTTTCTTAGCTGATTCAGTGAAACTGTTACGACAAAAGTTTAGTTGCATTTTAATTTAATGTCCTAAAACAAATTGTAAACCTTCTTTAACCTATGCAGAAGCAATTCAGTTTTTCTAAAATATTGTTTTAAGATTGGAAGAATACATCTTAAGTTTTCTTAAAACTAAACATCTTATGAAAATTCCGGAAAGGTTTTGAATATTACACCTTATATACAATAAGCTCAATAGCTATTCCGATCCGTTGCGAATTTTAAAAGATTCTAAATTTGTGAGCTTTTCTCTTTTGTTGATGCTATAGAAAATAATAGATAGCAATTTATAAATGTTCGTACGATTTAGTTTCATTCTAGAAGCTACATAAAAACCCGGGAGAATATCACTCGGAACTCATCAATTATGAGATGCTTGCGGCGTGGATAATTGAAAATTCGGGACTTAAATAATTGTTGCAAGGTTTACAGGGGATACAAGTGGGAAAGTCGCCCAGATGGGGACACTTAAAAACAATTCTATATATATATATTAATGGTACATAGATAATATGCTCATAATGGATTAGCTGGCTGGTATGTAGACGCTCGGTGTTCTGTTGATCGTGAACTACTGCTCGATCTCTACTGCAGATATAGCCTATGATAATCGTTGGCGCCAAAGGCGCAGTTGCATTTGGGGCACTTCCGTTGCCTTGTCTCGTAGCGCGTTCGCAGACAGTCGTAGCAAAAAACATGGAAGCATTTGGAGAGCACGGCATCCTTACGCTTCACCTTGCACGAGGGACACGTGAGTGTTTCCTTATATTCGCGGATCTCCTCGATCATCACTTCGTCGATGGTTGTGCCCGACATTTCCATCTTCTTCATGCGTTCCGCCTTTCGTTTGAACTGCGCCAGCTCCTCCTGCAGCCGCTTCGTCTTATAGGCTTCCGCCTCCAGCGAGCTAGTTTTCTCGGCGACCACCTGTTGGGCCTCTTTCATTTGGGCATGATACTTTTCTAAATGCAGCTTCAAGTCCGCTGCCGATTGCGCCGATTCGATAGCTTTCCGCTTGTGCATCTCCATGGCCTGTTGACGGAGCATTAGCTCCTTCTCAATTGACGCCACGGTCGCCTGCAAGCTGCGCTCTTTCTCTTCCAGCTTGCGCAGCACAATGTGCATGGCCTCGATCTGCGTCGTCGCTGTAGTCATCTGATCCTCCAGCACCGTCTTCTCCTCGCGCAGCAACTTGTGCAGCTGGTTAGCCTTGATTCGCTCAGACATTAGTTTAAAGTTTGCATCGTCCTTTTCGCGCAGCTGCTGGATGAGCCTTGAGTTCTGTTCCTGCATATCTTCGAATGCCTGGCCCGTCACTTCCATCTCGTTGAGCAGAGCCTCCTCCTCATGGGAGCCAACGAACGGGCGTGTGTAAGTGGCACCTCCAGGTCCAGCACCAGGTGCACCACCCCATGCATTTTCCGTGGGCTTGTGATTGGCCACCTGCTTTTGCAGCTCGTATTTCTGCTCCTCAAGCTGTTTAATCTTGCGTAACGCCTCCTCGTCGGCTAATTTCTTGCGCTCCTCCCGCTTGCTCTCCTGCAGCTTTTTCAGCTGCTGTCGCAACTCTTCAATTTCAGAGCGCAGCTTCTTCTCGGTGGCCATAAGCTGCACCTTGTCACGCTGATCCTTCGAGACTCCTTTGTACATGTCCAGCAGCAGCTTCATTTCCTTCTGATCGTTCAGCGCTTTTCTGTGAAGCAAATGTGATAAACACTTGGAAAGCAATAATTTCAGTTTGACACCTACTTGAGTTGAGCCTTCAGATCCCGCACGGTTTCGCTTTCCACGGCCTTGAGTTCCTTTGCCTTAATACCTTCCTTGGTATCCTTTTCAGCTTTAACAGCGTTCGCTGCACCAGCAGCTGCTGCTGCTGCATTCGCTGGACCCGGTGAATCTTTCTTCTCTGCGTTTGCACTTTCACTGCCCGATATTTTCTCCTGTTTAATATTGGGATCCTTGACATCTTTTCCCCCTGCTTCATCATCTAGATCATCCTCGGCAGAGGCCGAGTTCTCCTCTTTAATGATCATGCTTACTTCACCACTGGCATTGCCGGCTGTAGTAGAGCACGTTGTACTACCGATTGAAGTGTTGTTAGCATTTTCCTCCTTAATATTCGCTGCTGATTCCTGTTTAATTTCCTCGCCCGCTGCCGCTGCGGCCGATTGCTGCTGCTGCTTTGTGCCCTCGAGCTTGGCCTGCGCATCGTCCAGCTCCTTTCGAAGCTTTACAATTTCTGCGGAAATATCTTTGTACTTACGCTTGTACCTTTGCACCTCCCCCTTCAGCTGCCCGTTGTGGTTCTGCAGCGAGGTAATCAAATGCCTCATCTCCCGATTAATTGGCGCCGTCTGCTCGTTGGCGGCCATATTCTGTTCGAACTCAATCCGCAGCGCTTCATACTCCTTGCGTATGAGTGCCAGCACGTCCTCCATCTGTATCATCTCGCTGCGCACCTTCTTCTGAGCAATCAACTCCTCGCTCTCCATCACCTCAATCTGCCGCAGATGCTGATTCTTACTCGTCTGCAACTGGTTTCGAGTCTCATCCAGCATCGTCTTGATCTGCATGGACTCGTTATACAGCACGGAGAACTGCGATTGCAAGCACTTATATTCTGTCGTCTCCACGATGACCGATTCAGGTAGCTGGCGGATCTACGAAGGGAAAAATATTAGTTGATAATGGGACTGCTCTTTCTCTCTCTCCCTCTCTCTGGCCTCTATTCTCTTACATCCATTTTGAGCTTCTCGACTTCCTTGAGTGTTTCACGATGCGTGGCATGAAGCTTATCAAGCTCCTGTAACCGATTGTTCGCCAATTCCCGATACTCCTCCAGCTCTTTCTGCAGCTCCTCCAGATGCTGGCTATTCACATTCATCGTTGCACTGCCACCACCACCGCTGCCGACACCGCTGCTGGGCGTCTTGGTACTGTTGCTGCTCTTGTTAGGATCACCATAAATTTGGTGATAAGCCTTAAGCTTTTCAATGGCCTCGGCAAGATGATTTTCTAACTTATCGTTGCGACAATGGATCTTCTCAAGGTCATATTGCAGTTCATCGATTTGATTCTTCAGTTCGGCATTCTCTGTTTCCTTGGCGGTGAGCGCATCCTGGTATTCCTTCATCTTCAGCGACATCGTGTGAAATTTCTCGTGCAGTGATGTGTTCAGATTTTGCAGGTTGTGATTCTCTGTCATGATCTCAATGTGCGTCTTCTTTAACGTTTCCTCCAAGGCGTGCGCTGCTGCTCCCGTTGTCGACGCATCCGACTCAGCTCCGGCAGTGGACTGCTGCTCCTCATCCCCACCAGCAGTTGCTCCTTGTGCTCCTGCACTGGTCAGACCATCACCTTTCAATACATGCGTTATCTTCTCGTTACGTTGCATTAACCTATCAATAACCTGTACGATCTTCGCCACCGCACGCTTTGATACCTGGACACGATTCGCTAGCTTCTCGTCTAGCTCCTCCTTGTCCCATGTGGAGAGTTGGGTCAGAAACGAGGTTGTTACCTCGTTCTCATTCTTATTCTCCAGCTCATCAGCAGTTTCGGCATCGAATCGCTGCAGCAGCACCCTTATATCCTCATTCAGCTGATTCCAATACCTATTTACCACGTTCAGGACTGCATCATCCTGCGTTTGCCGCTTCTCCAGTTGCTCAATTCGATGCCGAAGCTCGGCCTCACAGCGCATTCGCTGTTCAATTCTCTGGGCGAGTTTCTTATTTTGAAACTCCAATACCTTGATGTCCATCTCTTCCAATGTTGACACCGGCCCAATCAAATGGGGCTCGAAGTGCACTTTTTTGATGGGCGGTTGGCCAGCGGCTGCTGCAGCCACTAAACAGCTGCTGCCGCCGCTGCCGGTGCCGCTGGCATCGTCAGCGCTGCGTTTTGACATAATTTCTAAACTGAAACAACAATCAAATGAAGAAACGAAACGCATATAACTATTAATTTCAGTTTTCTCTATTATTGATTTTCAAGTTTCGTGGCTGTGGCTGTACTCCATTTTGCTGTGTGTGCGGCTCGGCGGACGCTGCCAGCTGCAAAAATGCACACATATGTGAAATGGTTGGGCATTTGGAGGGACACACGGACTGGGTTACTTACCTAAATTTCTGTTTCTACACTTTTTAGCTTAACATTAATTAATAACTCAACAAAGCGGCAGAATTCTAAAGGAGTTTTCTACTAATTGCTAGCTGTGTAAAGAGTTGCATTATATACGATAGATTGTGGCGGCTAATCGATAGCTTGTTCCGGATTTCAATAAGCCAAAAGATCTGATGTCCAACAGTAACTAGTTCCAATTACATACAAGTTGGCAGCACCAGAGAATCTAATCGATGTCAATATTTAAATTAATCGATACCAATTTCGACTGTTAAATTGTAAATAATAATACAAAATCACAATTTTTATGATGACCTCTTCTCAGTGTTATTTACAAGTAGATAAAAGAGTTGAAAAAAAAAACGAGCACTCACACAACAAAATGAAGAGATACAGTAACACCACGAACAACCATTATTGTATACAAGCAAGCCAACAATCAGGATGATATATAACCAGTACTCACCAGAATTAAGAATCAGCAATCAATTCCAAGACAATGAGCAGTTGAAGTTATTTAATATAATAGCACCACCAATTCTAATGTCTCGTTTGAGCGTTACCCGTTGGAGTTCAACAATTGACTATTAAGGATCCGCGAAAAGATCATATAATAATCCTTATCAGCATCTCAAGTCCAGCAGTCCAGTACAGCACAACTGATGATCCTACAAATGGCTCCAAACTGAAAGTCCATTTCTGTGAAATTTGAGGCAAGGCCTTTGAGGATATGACAGAATTGTTCCAGCACATGTTTAACATGATTACGAAGATCCTATGTAAATTCAAAAATCTCGTAGTTCTCAAGGAATTTTCGCGCAGTCAGGTATAAGGTATTTTCACGCGAGCAATATACCGACGAGCCCATATCTTGGACTTGTGTTCTCTGTTTTTATATGCAAACTCAACGTTAATAAACTGCAGCGTATCCCAATTTACTTAGAGCAGAGCAGCACTGCTCCCATCTAATATATTGATTTTCTTTTTCTTAACACCGACAGAAATCATTGTCGACTTGACAAAACGTAAATTTCTACATCGAGATCAGCTGAGTGTTATTGAAATATGAAATCGATTTAGTGTAACCAGTCACACTCATCAAGCATATCGATAATTTTCAAACTGCTTATCGATGCCTATTAATTTACATGTTGATCTAACTGGCAATAGTAATTTATAAGCGATTCAGTTGTTTTCCAAGAATGTGAATTTTCAATTTATTCATCGTCTACAAGTAAATAATTTTGTATTGAACGGGAAATGCACATGTAATTTGAATTTGATTAAGTAGTGTTACATGGAGCACAATGAGACTGATTACTGCTGCTCGCTCGCTCGAAACAGGGGACTAGAATGATGTGTATTTAAGGGCCTGGCGCAAAGTCATGCAATCGACCTCGTCAATCTTGCAGCTGTTCGCCTTGATGTTGATCTCCTCCTCCTGCATGACCTGAACATGCATAAGGTAGCGCATCGATGCCTTGTTCTCGTTCAGCTTTTGGTTCAACTTGCAGACTGAGGCCTTCAGAGCCTGCAGCTCATTGTAGAGAGCATCCTGGACCATGTCGCAGGTCAACTCCAACCCTGGGCGATGAGCGCGATTGCTTAGGCGCGTCTGGCAAAGGGTTATGGCCCTTTGCTTGTCGTTCATCTCGCGATCCAACTCGCTCATGTTGCGTTGCACCTGATGGATATGATCCATGGTGTCCTTGTGCTTGTTCTCCAGGCACTGCTTCACATGCTTCGTCTCCGCAATGCGACGCTCGAAGGCCTCATTGGTGCGATCCGTCTGGTTCTGCATATCCTCACAGACCTGCTTCAAGAGCAGATCTATGTAGGCACGCAATTGCCCGGCGGACACCAGAGCCTTGGCGTTGGCCTCCAGATTCTCATAAGTCTGCGCCTGCCACTCCGTTAACGAAAATTGGCTTGGAAAATGGAAATAGGGAATAGTTGAAATGACAAGTAAATATTCTTTATAGCTTACCAATGCTGCTTGGATAAATCCTGGCCCTTTCCAAGATCCTGCTGGAACTCCTTCAGTTTCAGATTCTTCTCGTCAATAGCCAGCGACTTGTCCTTGGCTGACAGATCTTGATCCAGCAGATACATGGCTGCACGCAGCTTGCGTATCTGCTCCTCGGCCTCCTTCAGAGCAGCGTCGGCCAGGCCCTGACAGCCTTTGATGACTTTCAGCTCGCGACGTAACGAGCGATCGACCTCATCGTCACAAAGATCCACACCAATGCGTCCCTCGCGCAGGATCAGGCACTGCTTGCAAATAGCCAGCGACTTATCCTTGAGAAACTCAATGGCATTTAGCACACGATTGCGATACGTGTTGAGAGTCTCGTCTTCCAACATAGCCGTCTTCTTTTGACGGTTAAGTTCGTCAACCAGAAAACGAATCTCGCTGGTGCGCTCACGCATATGATGCTCTACCTCACGCTGCCAATTCTTGGTGGTGTCCTTGGTCTCATCGACTACGCGACGTGACTCCCTACGTAGGAATAAAGGGCCATGCAGTTGGACTGGACTTGGGTCTGCCGATTGTTGGTGTACTTACTCGACAATGCGTTCAGCTAGCTTCTCCTGGTCGCAAGTGATGCGGAACTTGATCTTGTTGTTGTAGTCCCAATCCTCTTCGGAGTACCTGGGCGGGCACTTGGCCACCGGACCCAGATGCTTGCCTGCCAGCTGCAGGCCCGTGATGCGACGCGCCTTGAGGTTCGGCAACATGATGGAACACTGTCTCACAATCTCGTAACTCAATGTAAACTTTAGATTGGTTTAATATAAAATATATTTATATTATATTGCGTAAGATTTAATCAAATGAGGAAATTAACTGTTACGTATGCAATTCTGTATACACATGTACACTGCTCTAAGATGTGTGTGAGAATTTCTATAAATGTATTTTTTTTCCAATTTAAGGAAGTCCTGGCACACTTTGCTTTCGATTGAGCTTGGGGAATTGAGTACCTGACGACCTGGCTGGCTGACTCCGAATCTGTGACTACTACTACTGGGCTGCAGCTGCAGCTGCTGCTTCTCCAACTCGAGGGTTAGTTTAATCGATTCATGCTAGGGAATTCAGCCGTTGCCTAGCGGTATTTATTATTTTTATGTTGATATGCTCCATGTGGACCTCTGTGTGTGTGGTAGCCAGGGCAGCTGTGTGACTGTGTGTATGTGTGTGGGTTACCTTGTGTATGTCACCTGGCAATCCAATTGGGCACAAACGCAACCCAACTTCTTTCTGCTGACTTCGGTGGCAGGCGCGACTCGTCCTTGCGGTTTTCGCCTGGCTGCTTAAAAATAGCTATGCCTGACTTTCAAGCAGCTCCCTCGATCGATTTATGTTTAACATACTTTCGCTTTTTTACCTTTTTTTCGGAATTGTTTTTCCTTTTTTATTTGGCAATTGTGCAAAACTTTTTTTTGCCATTTACTTATGCTAATCAACGCCTCAGCTGCGTGACTGACGGCCTGATCGATTGGCGTATGGGGAGGTGGATGGGTAGGCGCTGCACTAAGGTACGTATGTAGCTTTTTCATTAGTATAAGACGCAATATGTGTGGCTGTTATGTGTCATTGATTTAAAAGTCGCTGAACAAACGCAATATAATTGGAGTTTTGGAGGAAATATTTGGCTTGAAAAGATACAACTCATGATATAGCGAAGTTTATATAGGGGGCCTCTCAAAAAAGAGACTTCGACTAGTGGTTTTTGGAAATTATACGTACGTACATATGTACATATGTGCAGCACAGTTTGACGGGTATTGGAGGCACATACAAATCTCACTTGATTATGATATAGAGCTGATATATTTGCTACCAAGAAGCAAGCTTCTTATAATAGTAATATATAATAATATAATTATTAAATTTATATTTCCAGAACGCAACTAGATAAACTAACTTTCTTATATAATTTAGCATTACTTGTCGGTCAGTTAATTTGTCTGCAATTAAGTTGACAATTTAAGATTTTTTGTAAAATTTAGTTTGAATTTATTACGATATACATTTGTTGTTGTTGCCATCATACATGTATGCATGCATATACATATGTGTATATATGTATGTGTGTGTGTAGTTTGATGTATATTTATATTATGCACTGCGCTTAAACCTTAATGATAATAAAAATGTACAATTTAATTAACTAGGATCTGTAGATGTTTGTTGTTGCATTATTAGTTGTCAGTTTTTTGTTAATATAATTTATTTTCATTTTAACCGAGCTGTCTCTGCTCTCGGCGTTTCTTTTTGGCTTTTGTAGATCCAGCCATCCGTTCATTTTCGACCCCGTGATGCGTCTCTCCCTATGGCCTTGAAGTTTTTCAGAACTGGTTCACTCTCGTGTGTCGTTCGGACTTAGTAATTAAACTCTCTTAATGTCTGCCACTTACAAAATAACTGTTATTATTATGATAGGGTTGCCAGTGTGATCGCGTGTTTGGCGCAATTTTTTTAATGATTTATTAACAGTGAACTTGTATTTGAATCAGTTGTTTTTTTTTAGTTTTCATTTCATGTTTCATTTTATGTTTTTTTGTTTTCCTAATATTCGCTCAGCCAAAACTTTTTAATTTGGTTTCTTTTAATTATTAGCTCTGTGAACTGTACAAATGGCTAATTGTTATAAATGTCGCATGCAGATCATAACTCTAGAATTTGTTTGTAAATTGTTTTGTTTTTTTATTTCAGCTAGATTTTTCTTTAGGCATATTCTTTTCAGTGGACCTGGTTGTTTTTTCATCAATGTATTGCTGGGCTTTTCAATTCAATTGGTTATTTTGGCTATCTACGAATACAAACGGTAACTGTTTTTGGTTTTTGTTATTTTAATTTTTTTTTTTTAAATTCATTTATTTGCTTTTTGTTGTTTTTATTGTTTTGTAATTTGTTGCTAGTTTCTTGTTGTTTACTTTTTTGTGTGTAGGCAGTGTTTTTCCCTTATCTTTTTTTTTTAATATTTGTGTTGGAGCTACTTCAATTTGTTATGTATTTATACATATTTTACTTAAATTTTAGCACAATGTTTTTTTTTTTATACTTTTCAATTTTTTTTTTTTTTGTTTTGCTTCCTACTCTTCAATAAAGAAAAATAAGACATTTCTTATTAAATTTGTAACTTCATTTCAATTTGTTATTGTAGCATAAAATTTATAAAAATTAATAATGATAAATTACATAAGAAATTAATAAACCATAAACAATGAACAAATAAAGTTTTACAATTCAAAAATATATGTATTTATATATTTATATTAATATTATGTTTTCCTTCTGCGATTTTGTTGCTTCTCTTTGCTTTTGTTTCCCTTATTATTTAATTTCATTTGTATTATGATTTAGTTGGTTTTTGCTGTTTCTTTTCTTTTTCCTTCCTTTTCATTTTTTTAACAAAAATAATTGCTTTTGAGGTATTTTCATATTTTTTGTTTTGTTTATATAAATATGCTTTTGTGTTTACACATTATATAGTTTTAGTTTTTAGTCGTTCTCGTTTTCAATAGTTTTTTGTTTTTGTAGTTGTCTTGTCTTTTTTCAAACAATTCAAAGCACCATTTGATTATATTCGACATTGTGTTTTTATTTACTTTTTTCCATTTTTTTTATTATTTTTTTTTTTTATATATATATTTTTATTAATTTTTGCAAATATCAATATTTGTTAAAAAATAAAAACAACTCAAACAAAATATAATCAAAGTACATAAACATCTATTATAATATTTTAGTTTTTCTATTTCTTTTGTTTTTTTTTTTTTACTTTTTTTTTTTTATATTTGTATATATTTTATTTTTTCTTATTGTTGTTGTGGCAGCGTTTAGCTTCTCAGTTCACATATAATGTTGTTGAAGTAAATATTTATAGCATCGTTTATGTCAACTTGTTAATGCATCGACTTTTCATTTAGTTGTTGTTGTTTTAGTCATGTTTTAAGAAATGCCTTATTTTAGTTATGTAAACGTTCGAACAACTGAACTGCTTAACTGCTTAAGTGAAAATAATAATTGAATAATTGTAATAATAGAAAGTTGCAGCAACCGAAAGCGAGTTTTCTTCTTTAGGATAAACTATTAAATAAATAGAAAATCAAAAAATAGATATAAATATATATATATATATTGGCTATGACTTTCACGCTGGAAACCTTTGCATTTAGCTTCATATATTCAGTTTTTATTATCATTATTAGATATCATTTAATATTAATATTAATATTATTTTCGTTCTTTTTTTTTTTTTTTTTTTGTTTTTTTTTGTTTGTATGGTGTTTGCTTTTAGTTGCTGTCGCTGTTGTTGTTGTCCTATACACACAAAGGTTCATTAAAAAAAAAAAATGCTAAATGGCTAAACAAGAATTTAAAGCTCGCATCTAAACAGAAAATGATTGTTAGGTATAGTTAAGACAAATAATAATAGAACTCGAAATGGGGAGTTTTCAAAACGAGCTCAATTAAACAACATAATTGTAATAGCAGGTATGATTGTTGTTGCTGTTGTTGTTGTTGTTAAGTATATATGTATGTTTTCGTATCTAAATAATTTGTATGTTTTGTATGCGTTGTGTATACATGTATATATACGTATGTAAAAAAAAAGTCAAAAAAGTTTGAAGTGTACATTTGAACTAAATTGTGTAAACCTTTTACCTATATAAGCATAAAACATAATCAGTAATTGATAAACATTTATACACGATCCGGAACTCGCTCCAGCTAGCTAACTCTCAAGCTTCCCACAATCTACATACATGTACATATATATACATACATATATACATATACACTCATATATGTGTATATATATATACATGCATATTTATTCTATATAGTGGGCTATAGCAATAGCATTTGTTATGTTATAGTTATATAGTATATATGTTATCTGTGTATGTCTCTAAATTTAGTATTTATGTATATCCAAACAAATAGGGATCTCTCGCTCTCCCTCTCCTTCTTCCTCTTCCTCTCATACTCTCTGTGTCAATCTTTCATAACAAAAACAATTTCCGCCTTCCCTTCAACTTCGTCCCTTCTTCTTCCTCATCCTGATCTGTACGTCAATATAGTTGTAAGCTTTAGACCATTGGCAGTCCCTGCTGCACATCCATCATCTCGTCCTGCGCTGGCGATGGGCGTGGCGCAAACGTTTGCATATGATGCGGATGCGGATGCTGGTGCTGATGCGAAGGTGGAGTGGCACGGGTATATATTGTTGAGCGCTGCATGGGCGGCACATTGGGAGGTACATTCGCATTGGCGGACGGGAACTGTAGCCGAAAGTTACTATCCGTAAGCTGATGCTGTCGAAGCATGCGTCTTGGTGAGCGTGCCGGCATGCGATTGGCCCGATGCATATCCTCCAGTATCGATGGCGCTACGTAGGTGAAACCCTGCAAAAGGTAAACAAAAAAGATGTCAATAAAGATGTTTGCATTTGCCATTTCGTTGTTGTTTCTCCCTGTCTCGCCATTTGTCTCCCCCCTTTGATTGATCGACAATGAATTGGGAGCACGCCTGGCTGGCAGTGGGTTACCCTGGCGCATACTAATGCTCAGTCATATGGTCAGCAGGAATTATGCAAGCCAGTGGACTGACCCAACTGCCTATGTAACACATTTTGCATAATTGTGGTTTGCAGCCAGCGTGAGAGACACTAATTAAATTTTGACGAAATCCAAAACGCAAAAGATATATAATAAGTCAAAATAAAATAAGGCAACAACAATCTACAAATGCAATAAAATAATTAAACATGCCGCCGGCTCGCGTGTAAATTCATCCGGCACGCCACAGAGGCTGCACAGCGCGTCGACGCCGCTGGATTCGAACTGTACGTGAGCGCAATAATATAATTGAAAACCTCGATTTGGGAGTTGATCATACCACCTTATACCGTGTTGACCCACTAAAATTGTGGGCGAGCCGCGAGAAAGTTTGTACCAATGCAACAATTGGGTTCTAAGTGTGGAAAGAATTTTCCAATTAGCAACTACTCGCCACAGTTTGTGAGCAACTGCGGCGAGAAATATGATCACAACTGCTGACTGTCTAATCGGCATTGCAGCGAGCTCTACTTTTAATAGCCATGAAAATGACTTTTAAAAGTTACAGCACTGCGTGCACTATTTTATACAATTAAACCGCCCTAAACAATAATAAAACACAAAACAAACAAAAAAGAAGCGTAACGAATTTTATAAACAAATAGCAGCTGAGTAGCTCTGAGTAGAGTAGATGAGCAGCAACAACAACAGCACACTTTTGGCTGCTCTCATCACAGCTGCAATTAGCTGCTCCGTGGCCAAAGAGAGTAGAAACAGCAGCAACAACAACAACAGTAAACGCAACTCTCTGCAACTGAGGCCAGGGCCACTTCGTCGTCACGTTCGTTGGCCAGTCGCAAAGAAACGCTCAAACTGAGCGCACGACGACCGAGCCGAAGTAGCAGCAGCAGCAACAACAACAGCAGTGCTCAAACCAACTTTCGTGTCTTATAAAAAAAATAAATATTGTTTAAGCGCACTGTTTAACATAGAGCTGCCTCCACTCTTTCTCTGCTCCGCACTTGCAAGTTTTTTTTATAAGGCGTTGTCGTGACGTCTGGAGAAAGGCGTAGGCTCGAATTTGCACAAGAAAGACGAAAAAAAAACAACATAAAAACTCCACGTTTAGTTTCACTATGCAAACACATTGACATTAATTCTTGGACTCGAACGAGCTGCACAGGTCGCATCATTTGCCTTTCAGGGCTATCGGGTTCGGTGAGACAAACGCGCCGGAGCCCAAATATCAAACCAGTTCAAGTGCTTGCAGTTACAGCAAAAGCAAAAACAACAAAAGCAAAAGCAGCAGCAGCAGCAGCACCAACAGCTGAGCTAACGATAGAGAGGGAAAGAGAGCGACGCGCAGGCGCACGTGCAGAAAGCGAGAGCGCAGCTACGTTAGCGTCGGCGTCGCATGCTTATAATTGGGACAAGAACCGTTTTTGGCAACAGCACAGCAGAGGCAGACGTCACTCAATTCTTGTCAAACTGTAAGGGCTGGAGACAAACGGTGTGTGTGGAAATGCTGTCAAACAGTGAAATTGCATAATTTTAAATGATATAAAAAAGCGAAAAAAATAAGAAGAAAAAACCAAACCAATTGCCAACTAACAACAATGTGCAAGAGATCTGTAATAAAAATTGGCAAACAGTTGAATTGTGTGAAAACAGTAAAAACAGCAGCAACAACAATAGCAACCACAAATTACGGCTTGCCGCAAAAATAAAAGCGCAGCATTGTTCGCCAGCAACAACAACAACAAAATCAACAATAACAACTATACATAAGAAGACTTTGTTTGTTTTGTAAAAATGTCCAAACTGTTGAAAATCAATTCACTCTCGTTACTGCTGCTGATGGTGGCTGCGCTGCCCCCACAGCAACAGCAGCAACAACTGCAACTTCAGCAACAACAACTGCCAGCAACAGTTGCTGCAATGAGCAGCACAGCAAAAACAACAATGCTTTTAAATGCAACTAACAGCGCTGCCACTTTCATCGATAGCAACTACAGCAGCACTAGCAGCAGCAATAACAACAACAACAACATAAACAGCAACGAAGCTTCCACCGCCATCTATGAGCAACAACAACAACAACAGCAACAACCAGTGCAATATGCGCAAATAACGGCATTAGATAAAGAAGTAGGTATGCAAACGGTATCTATTAGCAGTAACAACAACAACAACAACAACAACAACGACTACAAAGGCAGCCTATCAGCTCTTGGACGTACTTCAAATACTCTTACTAGAAGAAAGTTTGATTAAATTGTACATGACGATGGTTTGTTATATATGTACATCTATATAAAAAATAGTAATGCTTGACTTTATTTCACTGCAATTACGTCTTGATATTTATGGCATTTCTATGCGTTTCACAAGAATTGCTACGTTTCTATGTTTCATATTTCTCACTATTCACTCTTTACTACTCTCTATTCTATTTGCTACTCAAGTCTCTAAGGCACCTCTCTATGTGATTTTCAAAAATCTGAAATGAATTGAGTAGGTAAATGCAAGCGGAAGTGAGAGTAATTCCGCAAATGTCAACAAAAGAGCGAGAAATATATGTAGACAAAAATAGAGAAAGTGAATAGATTTGTATGCTCTTAAGAGCAACATAAAGTCGACTAGAATTAGTTTACTTGCTGTTCAAGTGAAATTTTCAACATGATTTACTTGGATAATCGTAGGCCAAGTTTTTCGGGCCTTTGTGCAAGGTGGGGCTCTCGTAAAATGCGTTGTTTTACGGAACACAGTAGTAGTCAATAAACCAACTAAACGAAAACAAACAGTGGGCTTTGGCAAGTGCTTAAATTGCAAATTAGCTGAGCCACAATTACAACAACAACAACAACAACAAAAACAACAACTAACTACGATACGGTTTACAATTGAGGGCGGAGGGAAGGGAAACAAATTGTCGGTACGTTGACGTTTTTTATTTATTTTTTTGGGTGGTCATTTCAAGTGTGTGAAAGTGAAATTTATTACACCTGATTTTGAAAACGAACGAATTTAGAGCTAGACGTGGAGCAGCTGCCTACGAATGCAATGGCCGGTTTTGACTGTCTTGAGTCTGGGTTGAGTAATTGCCAGAGCAGGCGAGATAGCTGATTAAAATTATATTTCATATCTTTTATACAAATCTCGATTTTTCCCACCAATTACTCTCTTACGTTTAGTTGAGCGCCTGATCAAGCAGTGGGCTCCAATCGTATGGCTAGCGCCAGAGGAAAAATTCATGCCATTGGGCGTGGAGGAGTTTCTGCAGCATGTTCATCCCATGGACAAGGATCGCAGCTTTACGCCTGGCATGCCTTTCAGTGAATACTCCACCAAATCGCACCTGGTGACTAATAGCGAGATGGAGGATTTGTTGAAGAACGAGCAATCGTTCATCTATGGCCGCAATCCCAATGAAGCGCCAGTGCCCATCTATGGCGTGGTCACGTTGTGCCCACAACCGCCCAAAAGAGAGCCAGAAGCAGTGCCATTGCAACCTTTGGCCAGCACACGAGGTCCCTATATCCCTGTGTCCATTGATCCGCTGGAGGAACGCAATGAGACAGTGCGACGCTCGTCGCGTCTATTTCCGCTGTTCCAGCGCGTGAAACGAGAGGCACCTAGCATGCCAGACTACAGCGCAAGGTATGATTACGACTTGATGGAACAGACCAAGTTAACCGGTGAAGCTATACCAATAATCACGATGGTGGAGCACCAGAAACAACAACAGCAGCAACAGCAGCAGCAACCTGAGGCCGAGCTGGACAATGGGCTGCCAGTGAACAACTTTATAGCCAATCTAGCTGACAATGTAAAATTCAGTGGAGGCGTTGATCTGGATGACAATATGGAGGATAACAACATAGGCGATTCGCAGTCACAAACCACGAAACGAATCAAAGGCCAGCTGCCTAGCTTCCATGTAACTTACTGGATGTTCTACCCATACAGTCAGGGCAAGACGATGTGTACGCTAAGCCTGGGACCTCTGGGCAGTATTCCCTTTCCAGCTGTCTATGGCTACTGCCTCGGCCGTCGCCGCGACATTGGCAGCCATGTGGGTGACTGGGAGCATATGACATTGTACTTTAATGGCAATTCTGAGCCACAGGCCATGTATGTCTCTGCTCACGATGCGGGCGCCTACTACAGCTACAGTCATCTGACAGGCGCCTTCGAGTTCCGACGCCAAGAGACGCGCAAAGGCATTCTACAGCGTCCCAATTTTCCCAAGACCGTGACTACATTTAATAATCACCCTGTGCTCTTCGCTGCCAAGGGCTCCCATGGTCTGTGGACGGCGCCCGGCAAGCATCGATTCGTTAAAGTCGCTCGGTTGTACGACATCAATGGCTTTGGCACGCCATGGAACACTTGGAAGGCCGTCGACATAAGTTATAAGAATTTGCGCTCGCATGGTATGTAATTGTTAACAACTTTGGAATTGGCATCTAATCTAATCTATTTAAAAAGGTCGCGCTTTGGTACCCGATTGGCTAACCTATCGCGGCAAATGGGGCAATCCCAAGAGCAAGTGTCATCCCTTTCGCCGCATCGGGCTCAACTTCTGCGAGTTTACAGATGGCCCCACGGGCATACCACTGAAAGAGCCGCACTTTCAATGCGGTGTCGACTATCGCTGATTGAATTGGCACGAATAGTATTAAGATTATCTTTAGAGAAATATTTATTGTAAAACTTCCAGTCCCCTTCCTAATCCAAAATGCATTAAAGATGACCTGAGAAACGTGATTAGTCTTTGTCTTCTATAAGTATGTTTATATGGTTCTGAATATTTCAAAATAGCTATTATATAAGACGCTTATCTATGAGGGTCTCAAAAGACTTTCGTAACTTTGTATATACCTACATACAACTCTATAATTAAACTCCTAATCATTCATAATTTTAAACCAACAGAAAGTGTTAGCTATAGGTGTCGAAGTTCGATTAACACTTACTTGAAAAATTAAATTGACACTTTCGCTGAGCGTTGTGTCATCCGGTGAATCCACGGGAACTTGTCGAGTGAATCTCGTATCGAATTGGGAGACATCATCCTCACTTCGCTGTTTAGATTGAATGGGAAAACTCTAGAGTTAACTGTTCAGCATTGATATTGGATTGAGGCCTTACCAGTAGTGGCTTAATTGGTGGTTCTAGACGTCGGGCCACTACATCGTTCCAGTTGACATGTTTGAAGAATGGATGTGACTGCACTGCTGCCGCATCCTCGGGTCCGCTGCCAAGACGCTGTGGCTCTTGTCGCTTCATCAGGCGTCGCACTAGATCTCTGGCTTCGGGTGTGAGGTAGGCTGGCAGATTAAGCTTGCCTTTAAGTATGGTCTCAATGGTTTTCTTGCGGGTCTCAGCGGTAAAGGGTGGCTGTAATACGAATCAAATTAGTTATTAGAATAAATTAGCTTTACTTTAAGAAAATAAATAACTAATTTATGACACTTACAACACCCGTGAGCATATCATACATAAGCGCGCCCAGAGACCACCAATCGACTGCTTTGCCATGGCCACTTCTGGTTAAGATTTCGGGTGCCCTGTTAAGCAAAAGAAATTCAGTTTTAATTACAGATTTGCATAGGCTTAACAATAATTAATTAATTGACGGGCGTGCACGCACATGTACTCAATTGTGCCGCAGAAGGTGTGGGTGACAATACCCTCTTGTATGTGCTCCTTGCACAGACCAAAATCTGTTAACTTCACATGTCCCTGTGCGTCCAACAAAATGTTCTCCGGCTTTAAATCTCGATAAATGATGCCCAGAGTGTGTAAATGGCCCAAAGCCAAGATGATTTCGCTCAAATAAAAACTGCAAGTAAATATTTAATTAGTATTTAATTTGTACTACAAATTGAATTAAATACCATGTGGTGTCCTCCAGAAAGATGCCCTCGCGTTCCAAATGCATAAACAATTCCCCTCCGCTCAAATACTCGAGTATCAGATATAATTTGCCGTCTGTTTGAAAAGCATATACTAATTCCACGATAAACGGATGCTGTGAAGGTAAAAAAATAATGTAAGCAACAATAGTACAGGAAGGTCGAGTTCGATCAATTTGAATAGAATTCTCACTGTTAATAGCAGAATGCAAATGGGATTAACAGTTCGATAGTTAGCAGTTATTTTTCTGAGTGCTATACCTGAGCATAGCGTTTCCTCTTACCTTGACAGCCTCGAGTATATTGCGCTCGGCTCGCGTGTGCGCCGTGTCCTTTTGATTAGTCACAATGGATGCCTTTTTAAGCACCTTCATGGCAAAATATTTATTAGCATCTCGTCCAGCGGTCTTGCGCACCTGTTGACCGAAAGATGATAAGATGTGAAAAGGTTTCGAATAGATTATTAGCAACATACCTGAAATACTTTGCCGTAGCCACCTTTGCCCAGCACTTTCTTGAGCTCGAAATCCTTCGGACCCAATTTAATTTTGCCTGGATTGACATTCTCCTCGGAGAGCTGTATGGTTTCCTGGCCTTCATTGCTGTTCAGCGATAGATAAAAAGGCAGCGCGGGAGACGGAATGGAGAGTGGAGCAAATTTACAGACACGATTAGTTTAGTAAATGTGTTTTAGATTTAGTGTGCATTGCTGCTAGCGTGGGAAATGGACAACCCACACGTTCTATAAATAAAAACGTTGGCAAACACGCGCCAATTGGCGCCCCCAAATCCCATAGCACCACCCTACCCCTCCCAGCATGGCCAACTACCAGCTCACTCCATCAACATATCAAGTGTTTGTACACTGACTGGCTGGCGGGCTGGCAAAGCTGGCATATTGCCCATTAGATGAGCCAACAACAGCTTGTTGGTTGGTAGTCAATTGCCAGTTGTAAACACTTCTGCCACATGACACAGCCAGCCGCGTTATCAGTCGCAGTTTCTGCCACCCGCCATCCACCGTCTGTCGCCGCCGCGTCAGTGTGTCTTCAGCCCCGATCATAATATGAGTGCGTGTGTGGCAATTAATAGATTGCCCAGCCTAAGCCGATTATCATGCAGTCGATATTCGGGAATGGGTATTCCCCCAACCCCTTTACATTTACTCGGCTGTCGTTCTCAGAAGAGAATTGCGTCGCGTATTGAAATCACAGTCCCATCTCTACCAACGGACATAACTTTCGGATTACTCACTCTTGGTGTAGATTTATGCTCAATTCCGGTTCTAGATCGACCTGCAAAACACAGAGAGAGAAAGAGAGATGAAGATATGAGAAGAAAACACAACATCATGTAAATGAGTCAGAAAAATGTAAAAACTTGAATGATTAGTCAATAGTTTGTAGCAAATGCCCGCAATGTAAACAGTTTTAGGAAACGCAGTCTATGAACAGAGATAAATAAATAATATATAGACAATCAACAGGTAAATTATAAATAAAGCTGCACAGATTTTCTTACTGGAAGCTTTAATATAGCGTAGTTATATATCATATATTTATATAAATTAGACGTAGATTCTTTCTCATTGTTTTACAATTCCGGCTATACCAAATATGTGTTTTACATATTAGATCTCTCCCATGACATCAACTCAAACTTAAGAGAAACCGCATACACAGTTAGTTAAGCTTTAAGGCTCTTAGGATTTGGGTAAATGATCTTTAATGAAAGTTGCGTCTACCTGAAACTGGCCGAAGTGTCTCAATGACAGAGACAAATTGTGATGCGCTCTTTGTTCAGAGAAAGTGTTTTGGGGCAGAGAAATCGTTAATCGCGGCAACGCCGACGCAGAACGAGGCGTATAAAAATTCCGTTTAGCCTCGGGTGTTGCGTTCACTGTAGATCGGCAACATATACAAGAGTAAAGATATATATATACATATGTATATGTGCGTGTAGATATATTATAAATGTATATAAAGCCAGACACTTCTCCACACACACGCACACCTTTTTTTTTTTAATGACAAACTAAAATTAGAACTCGGAATAATGCCAAATACTGTGCCGGCTATTCAGCGGCCGCGGATGCTGTCGAGACGTTTGTTTCTCCGTTTAGGGGCGAGACTTGGAGACTTGTTAGGCAGCATCTCAGTTTGGAAACACAGGGAAACTTGTCATTATATGTAATCTATATATATATATAATTATGTATATCTATCATTTATATATCTCTCTATATGCGGGTGTTGCAAGCAAATCCATTTTACTGAAACGACAACTGGTTCAAGCTTCGCAACCCTGGCGCCAAATTTCAATTAACAAATCAATCATAATTTCTAATGTCCACATTTCGAGGGCGTGCGCCTGCTCAGCAGTTACAAGTACTTATGACAATTGTGACAAAAGCCAAATATTTAAACAAGTTGTCGACTAACTGATACCCTAACAAGAGCAAGAATTTAGAGACATTATCAGTACGTTTATGGCAACCTCTGTCTGCTACATAGTATATTTGCAAACAAAAAAAGCTAATAATATACACCATAAATAATATTCAATGGGTATATAACAGGTTTCCCAATTGCATTTTCAATTGGTACGAACAAAATAAATAGAGCTGCACACGCGGACGATCGACTCGATTCCATTCGTTTTCTTCGTTTTTTTTCTCTGTCTTCTGTTTTTGATTATTTGCGCCTTATCAGCTAAGTACAATGCCGTTTTTTATTTTAGTTTTTTTTTTTTTTTTTCGTTTTCCAATTCTGTTTTATACTCTGATAAGATTTTTCGTTCCAATTTTAAGTGGGAGTTTAGCTTACAGCGAAGAGCGAACGAATGAGTCAATGAGGGACAGCGTCAAATTTAGACATGAAACATGTACGGCCAAAACGACGTTCTATTGAAATACAAATCAAAGTTTACTCTATTTAAGCAAACCAAGATTTCATAAACTGTACAAAACCCTTTTATATAACAATTTAATAGAGCTTGTTTAGAAATGATCCCATTACGAGGCTAATTATCTCATAGTGTCAAGTCAAGCTAGAAGAGTATCTAATCTTCGGCAAATAAAAGATAACTGCTCTTTCCTGCCCGACTGACATATAGAAACATATATGTATTTATAATATGAGTATAATTTCTAGGAATTTGCGTACTCAACGTACGAAAATGAGACTCTTTTTCTATTACCCATTCAAAACAATAGGTGCAACTGGTACGATTGACACTCGTTAATGGCTGCCTATCTGTGTGTGTGTGTGTATGTGGGTGAGTAATTGATACTGATTATTTGTTGAAGGACATTGTGTACAGTTCGATTCGATTGCCCAATATTTCAATCAAGTTTAGTGATAATTACAAAGAATATATGGAAAACATTGCTGACGCCGCGTTTTGTAGTAGCTGAAGTGGACTTTTGCGCAGCAGATAAGACGCAGAGTTCAGTGCCCAAAACAGAGAAAATATTTCCTTTTTCTGTTCTTTGTGTGCAGGGAAAGGGAACCCAGACAAAGCGAGGAAGGTAAACAAAGAGGAAAATCGTGCGTGTAGCACTTGTATGGGCGGGCAAAGGCAACAGCAACGGGGGTGGGCGAGAGCATCAGGGTGCATGGTACTGCGTAGTTAATTCTGTTACTCACATCATCCAGCTCGATCCTGTCGTCGTCTGAGTCTCGTGCTTTGTCATCCTCGTGCAGCTCGAGATCGAAAAGTTCACTTGTGTCACTTACGTCCGCCATTTGTCGTTGTGTTTGTCGTAACGCTGACGTACACGCACACACACACACACGCACGCACACAAGCGCAAACACAGGCAAACACTATGTTTGTGCCTTTTTTTCTGCTTTTGCTTTTACGTTTGCAATTGAATTTGTTGTTGCTTCTGCTGCTGCTCAACAATACGGAAACAGACCAGCGCGGCGGCGACAGGAAAGGAAACTACGCGTGATGCACTTTCTTGTCAATGCTTTGATATTAATTTTGGCTGACTCGCACTGGCGCGATGCGGCCCGAAGGTTATTTATTTATTAGTTAATAGAATATGAATGGAAATTAAGGCGCAGCAGTAGCAACAGCAGCAGCAGCAGAAGCGGAGCGCCAATGCCACAGCCACACAATGCCAATACACACGCACGTACACGCACACGCACACGCACACACAGAGACGTTTACGCGACCATGAGACGCATATAGAGGCGCACGTAAGTTGCTGCTCGACGCTAGCCCACACGCGCGCTCACGTATAAATGTTGAAATTAAATTACATGTAATTTAATAACAATTAAAATGCACTTTTTCTTTGTTTGCAGCCAGAACACGAGGTAAGTTGGGACAGCGATTGCACTATTTGCGTTAATCGATACTTGACAAGCATCATAACAGCGCTATCGATGCCTGCAAATTAATTGTTTCGATACCATTCGTATCTTTGCGATGAATAGATACATCGATACATTCAGGCTGGCACGCTAGCAAAACAAAGCTGGCAAATCAATTTCTAGTTTTCAATTGCAATTTATGATAAAAAAAATAATGTGCACTGGTGGATCGCCCAGCAGCAATGGCTCGCAAGCTGAAGAGAGCAGTGAAAATGATAATCAACAACAAGAACAACCAGTCACGGAACAACAGCCAGAACAAATACAGCGCACTGCCATTGTATCGTGCACACCAGAAGAAGTTCTCGCCGATTATGGTGAAAATATAAAGTTGCTTACTTTAAACTCTCAAGTTGCCGAGCTGCTCACCATCATACGCGACAAGTAAGTACCTGCTCGATTGAGTAGGAACTTTATCACTAATTACACATCATACACAGGAATACCTCTCGAAGCGACTTCAAATTTTATGCAGACCGGCTAATTCGGCTCGTTATTGAGGAATCTCTCAATCAGTTGCCGTACACGGATTGCGACGTTGAAACACCAACGGGTGCCATCTATGAGGGTCTGAAATATCGCTCTGGCAACTGTGGTGTGTCCATCATACGCTCTGGCGAGGCCATGGAGCAAGGACTACGTGATTGCTGTCGTTCGATACGAATTGGAAAGATCTTGGTCGAATCCGATGCCAATACACATGAGGCTCGTGTTGTATATGCACGTTTTCCCGATGACATTGGCAGCCGCCAGGTGCTTCTCATGTATCCCATTATGTCCACGGGCAACACTGTACTGAAGGCTGTAAACGTCCTGCGAGAGCACGGTGTCCCAGAGAAATGCATAATATTGTCAAATCTATTCTGCACGCCTGTTGCAGCTCGCACCGTGGTTACAGCGTTTCCCAAAATGAAGATTCTCACTTCCGAGATGCATCCGGTGGCTCCAAATCACTTTGGCCAGAAATACTTCGGTACTGACTAGACTACGTAGCCTCAACATTGAAAAGAAAGCAGACAGCAGCTTAAAAACTTGACGACTAAGTTCTGCTTAGGATAGGTAGAGTTGGTTACCTTGCCCATTCAAACCAAATCCTATTTAGTCCTACTAACCTATATTTTGTTAAATACGTTTAGTTTTCTTACTAAAAACTTCTCTCTCCTACTCTAGATGTCACTTAATGCGGCGGAGGAGAAGGATGCGAAGTTCAACTGCTATTGAAATTAGTAGCCCTAATTCAGATTTGGCCTTTAATGTATTTCGCAAATGCATGTGACTTAACTTATGTAAATAATAGGAAACAAAATAAATATTATAAATGCATGTATCACTAGGAGCTCATTTTATAATTGACCACCGTGTCGACTTTGTGCAAGCCCGTGGAGAACGAACGCAATTGCACTGCCTGCGCGTTCTGTATAAACACGGCGCCAGTCTCGTCCCACTGCGCAGGTATCTCCGTGTTCTGCAGAGTATGGATCATCACATCGAAAGTGCAAATGCAGTCGAGCAAGGGTAAATAGCTAACAGTTGCTGATATCTGTCGCATCACATCTCTAATCTCATTTTGAATGCGACTCAGCTGTTTGGATGATGTCTGCTTGCTGGGATCCTTGAAATCGCTATCGCCGTCACCAACTTCCGCTTGCATCTTAAAGTCCCAACATTCCAGAACTTCCTTAGTATGCGCATTCGTAATGACCATTGAAATTTTGTTAATCATGTTCTTCGAAAGCCATTCTACAGGTTAATGAAAATCAGTTGGTTCCATTCTTTATAGGCAAATGTAAATTATAATTTAACCAACCTTCAGTTTGCTTCAGAACATTCTGCAAAAATGTTGTGATCTTTGGATCCTTGGACATCAGTATGGTCAAACCATATTGCTGCGTGCTATCAAAGTTCTCAGCTGGGTAAATACCACGTTGAAATAATATCGAATTGATGCCGTATTCTAAATTTGCAAATAAACAAAGGCAGGACGCCATTTAGATCGCGCTTTTTTATTGGCGTCGTTGCTCGTGATCTTAATGTATTTATACTTACTCAAGTACTCGACAATGATTTGGGCTGAGCCCTTGAGCGTGATACAGTTCTTGGTTGCTTGCGCTGTTGACATATTAAACAGTGAACTTTATTTAAATTGAAATAAAAAACTTTTTCTTAAATTTTAGCCGCTTATTTTTGAAGCTGTCTTTTCAGTTCCGTTCTTGAACTAACTGGCAGCGTTCAAAGAATCAGTGACGAAGTCACACGTTTATTACTAGCTCACATCGTATTAAGCAGTAGAGCTGGCAAACTATCGATAGTGGCGCCATTCGATATTTTCGATATTTTCTAGAAAAAAATTCGATACTATCGATACTATCGCTAAAACCGTCTTTATTTTCATTTAAATTTAAAAATAACGAAAAATAACAAAACAAATTATAACAAGAAAATTAACAAAATAACAAAAATTATATTAACTTAAAAAACAATCAGTTTTACTTCATAACTGACTTTTTTCTTAAAGTTAAAACAATTTTACTGGGAGATCCATTGATTGTGTTGGAGAAAGAGGAGCATATCCACATTTTTATGCATCATTGGATACAGACGTCCACATGTCAGTGGTTATGGCACAAACATTAGTTTTGCGTAAATAGTCTTGCAACTTCGATTTCTTATTTTCGTATAGCTCAACCATCATAACATTTTTTAAAGTATTCCTTGATGGTAACTTATACCGTGGGTCTAGGAGCTTAATAAAATTAACGAACCCGGCATTTTCAACAACGGAGAATGGTCGCATGTCTGATGAGATGTACTCTATAAGTGCGATATCAAGCTCCTTTTTACGCTTGTTTGAAGAATCATATGTTGCGCTTACGTAGCTCTCGATTTGTTAACGATTGGCAATTCATTTATTTGCAGTTTTGGATGTACACGTTTGAGGTGGTCGAATAAATTAGATGTATTTCCACTTGTCTTGTACGTTTTATCACATGAACGACACTTTTTCAATTTACCATCATTAGTTTTTGTAAAGAATTGCCAAACTTTAGATTTGCCAATGCGCGGTTTTTTGGCAACCGTGTTTTCAAGATCCACATTGCAAATATCGCCATCTATGTTAATACATACTTATAAAATTAGTTTTACGGTTCTAACAATGAAATGGAAAATAATACTCACCCTTGTTATTATCGATCAAAAATTTGTCCATGCCAAATTTGTTCTATACCACTAACCAAAAAGCTTATACCGGATTATATTTTAATAAATTTCGTATAACCAAATCGCCAAAACGAGTGATGTGTCAAACTGCGAGCGTTATTTTCGATCCCTATCGATAGTGGATAAAAAAATATCGATGGTGGCGCAAAAATGTGAAAATTCGATATATCGATAGTGCTATCGATAGTTTGCCAGCACTATTAAGCAGTTACAAAAAAATACTAAAATTTGACTTAATACTCGTAAGTACTACATTTTTAGCGCCAAACACAATTCAAAAATAAATTTATTCGACAATAAATTTAACAAACATTTGCATTATATTTAGAAGAAATTGCAATTTGGTAATTATTTTTAAAGTTTTGTTCTTGAATGAATCAGTCATGAAACACCATTCTGTAGTAGTTCATAAGCTCAACATGAAGAACGACTACTTCTATTCGACAGGTTGAACTGGTACCAAAAATACCATAATTTCACAAAATGCACTAAAATACCAAATATTTGGCGCAATTATTCGACAAAAATTCAAAACCAGCGCAGTTTTTGCAACAAACACATGTATTTTATTGGCCATATTTTTACTATTTATAATCATGTTATCCATATTTATTGTAAAATAGAGTGTCATGCTACATAAATGCTTATTTCGCTCGGCTTCTCATCCATCGATTGCTTTGATTGCTGCCAAAAGCCATTTTGTAAGTCGAACCTGTCGAAAAATCAATCATATTTTTTTTATTTGTGATTTAATTTATTCCAGTTTTGGGTAGAATTGGCCGAAAAATGGAAAAATCATTTTTTAAAATGGTATGTGTTTTTAAATGTTTGTTGTAATTGTTCAGCTATAAATAAAAAATGTAATAATTATAAAATAAAAGAAATATTTTGTAAAATGTGAAGTATTTGCAAATTTTTAATGACATTTTTTTCTTATGCATCGTTTTTGTTTTTTTAATTAAAATTAAACTTTACATAGTATTTTTGGTATAAATCTTTCAATAATTAAATTAAAAATTTCGACTTAAGTTAACTAAAAGTAATCTCTTCATCCAACACAATTACAAACTCTCTTCGCAACATATACATAAAAAAAATAATTAAGTTTTCATTTTACATCTCATTAATTTAAAAAGAAACTATAAAATGGGAAATAATTCAAAATTTCAAAATTAAGTATTTATGTACGAGTACTTAGAAAATAAAGTTTTAAATTATTATTTCATAAGATACAAAATAAATTATGGTTAAGCTCTTTTCTGTTTTTACGTTTTTATAACTTAGTTGAAATGTACATAAAACTTATTGTGAATTATAACGAATATAAGTATATATAGAAATAGATATATAGATATATATATGCATATGTATATACATGGTTTATTACAAGTTCATACTATATACGATCTATATATATTTATAAAATATATAATTTATATATTTATACATATATATGTCTATGGTACAACAACAAAAGCGCAACAATGTCAGTGTCAGGGTCAATCGATATCTTTTCTTATCTTTCATTATGTAGTTTTTGAATTTGTTTAATTTTTTAGTTTTCTCGCAATACACAGTACAATAAATAAATTCCGATTACAATTTCCATACACAAAATTCTGTCACCGTGCACAAACGCCAAAAAGTACAAGCAAATATTCAGTCTGCAGCTAATTAATGTTTTTGTTTTCAATTATAATCATTTTTGAATTTTCTTTTTGTAGTTGCATTGAATTTTGGTAAATTCTGTAAATGTAAATTTTGAAAGTTCTTGTAAATTTAGTGTGTATATTTGTGAGTATTTCTGTGTGAGTGTGTGTTGCAACAAATTGTAGAATTTTTTAAACATAATACTAAAAAAAAATTACATTTGTCGACGTTGGAGTGCAGGGAGTTTTTGATTTTGCTTTTTTACTTTTTTTTTTTTAAATTGGTTTTAATGTGTGTTTCCTTTTATTTTAATAAAAAATTCTATGCATTTAAATAGTCATTATTTAAGGTATGTATTTGGCCGTAGATTGCAACAAAATATCTGTGAAGAGATTAAATCATAAATAAAAATTAAAAATCAATTTGTTTTTCTTTTAATTTTTTTTCATAACTAGCTGCCCTAATACCAAGCAAAAGACAAAAATACTAAAATGAACTAGCACTCAAAACAGATTCCGTTGCGAACCAACAAAGTTTATTCATGCATGATTTCCAAATTGAATAAAGCTTAAACGTTTATTCTCTTTTGCGTTATGTATGAAAAAGTAATTAAAATAAAAAGTTGGAGTACAAATAGTGGAACAGAGGTAAACCAAAAAATAAAAAAAACAGGTAAGGGAAGGAACGCAAAAGATTAGTCAATAATTATTATTGATAAACAACCACCAGATAAATAATATTGTAAGGAGAGCGTATGAAATTTGTTGTTTGTTTGGTTTTTTTTTTTTTTTTTTTTGGTTTTTGGTGTTTTGGTTTTGTCAAAATCTACAGCCAAAGTGTTAATATAATATAATGTTTCAAAGTAAAAAAACAAAAGAAAATGTATGTACGTGTACTAAAGAACTAAATTAATTGCAAAGAAATAATTATTGTTATTCAATGAACTATTATTTTTCATGTTGTTACATCGCATCGAGTTTTTATGTGTATATTAAAAATAATTTTTTTGTTGTATATGCAAACCACAAAAAAATTAATTCATCGAAAACAAAACAAAATTTCAGTACGTGCTTTATCGTTTTTTTTTGCGGTGATTGTACTTTGGCGACAGCTGAATAGGGTTGCCATATGTTGCAAAGAATAACTAACTTAAGAGAGCCTCTGTTTACTGTTATATTGTTATCGTTATCGTTATCGTTATCGTTATATGTATATAGGTATTCCATATGAGTGTAGGCTGTGCCAATTGAATGGTTCGACAAGTATATTTCAGTATTTGGTAGGTATTCTGTTGTATATGTAATTATTTTTGACTGATTCTGAGTCGGGTGAGTTGCATTCTAATTTAATTTTATTGTTTTGTTTTGTTTTGTTTTGTTCTGCTCTTTTTTTTTGTATGTTGTGTAAATGGAAAATCAAAATTTGTATATGTTTTTAACATTTACTTTATAGAGAATATGTGTTTTATTTAATTTAATTTAATTTATTTTTTTATATAAAAATAGTTTTGTCTATATGTAACAACTATTTAAAATAAACCTTCTATAGCACCATTTGTTTTTATTCGTTTTATTATAATTTCTTTTATTTTCATAAATTATTTGTTTTGTTTTGTTTTTATATAATATTTTTTTAATTTAAAAAAGAACAAACTTTTGTTACATTAAAGACTTTGCTTTGTTGCTTTTTGGAATGTGTTTTCTAATAAAAAAAAAAAGAAAAACAAAAAAAAAGAAAGAAAAGGAAAGTTGTAGTTGAGCTCAAGTACTGGAAAAATGTTATGAAAGTGTCGGAAGGAGCTGATGTGTTATTGATTTTAACTGAATCTTAGGATTGGTTTGAAGTTCCTGGCATACTATGTATTTGTACTTTGCGTGTGTATGTGTGTGAGTGTGTGCGTGTGTGTGTGTTATCAGCTATATTTGGTTTATATATATGTATATGTATGCATGTATTGTATGTGTTGTCCGATATACTATGATCATTCTCTTTAAAGACTCTGGTTAATTCAAATATATTTGTATTTATTTTTATTTCATTTATTTTTTCTTCGATATTATTTTTTTTTATTTAATTATTTTATTCTTTTTTGTATTTGGTTCATCTGCAACTCGAGCTAAAACAATCGATGCTATAGAAGTGCCTATTTTAGCAGTAATACCCTCCATAATACTTTTTGCCACATATGGGATTATTGTTGTACGTACTGTCGGGATCAGCGAATTCGCAGCGCTCCCCGTTGTATCCATCCGGGCAACTAAAAGTTCAAACACACAAAACGAAAGGAGAAAGAAGAAAAAACGTGAATAAGTTAAGAATTGAATTTGATTATTATTGACATTAAATACGATGCAAACACTTCAGATCTTTGGCAAAAAGAAAAAAGATAGAAAATTAAGTATACAGCACATTTAGATGGCCATGAACTGTGTTCCAGCTTTTCCTTTGCATCGCCTAAGTATAAACAGCGGCAGCAGGGAAAAACAGCAACAAAAAACGAAGCCAGCAAATTTAATTAACAATCTTTTACTCTTTTATCTTTTCACTCTCTCTTATATATATGTATATATGTATATACGTATATATATATATTTTTTTTTTGCAAGTCCAGCACTCAAAACAAAAATGAAAATGGTTTTTCACAGACCCAAAAAAAGGGGAAAAAAAAACGAGAAAGAACGTTGCACTTGGGCTTAACTGACTGCATAATACTCGTTTGCAATATTATGGATATTTGAGTTTAAGAAGTAGATTCGTAAGATAAGTCTGTTTGAAGATCCCAAATCAAAAACTGAACTCCAAAGACGTCATCTACTCTTAAGCTCTGTCTTTAGTAAATTCTCTCAGATGGGTAGGCAGCAAGACAAACATTGCTCAGAAGCCAATATACTCTATTTCAAAGAGTGAAAAAGCAGCGCCGAGTACAATGCGCTTTTTGGGACTGCGAGTGAATGGAATTGGATTGGTTTACATATACGAGTAGATATATGCGTCTTGCATACACACACATAAAGACAGACAGACACACACACACTGAATGTGGATAATGTATAAAACGAGGCGCCGAAAGACATTATTCACATTGCTAAGCGTGTGTGTGCATGTGTGTGTGAGCATGTGTGTGTGTGTGTGTGTGAGTTCGTGGAGTTCTGAAATCCTACAGTTGAGAGAAATTTTCACTCGTTCGTGTAATGCGATGCCAAAATCGAAGAACACAGTTCTTCTCGACATTTTCTCAAGTGCTTCGCCTCTCCAGACTTTATCAGCTGTCACAGGTTTTATCACAGTGCAGCCACTTGACATTGCGTTCGATTTAGAGCGAGAGAGAGAGAGAGAGAGTGAGAATGAGGGAGTGAGTGAGGAAGCAGCTGGATCAAGCGAGTAAAATAGATTTAATGTTACACATCTCAACTTACAGGCAAGATAACAGATTTAGGCCCAATATGAATCTGCAGGTGCCGCCATGAAAGCATAAATTCTCATCACATGGTCTGCCCGAGTAGCGGTGGTCCACTCGGTTGGGAACTATAAGAGAATATATAAATATATGTAATCAGAATTGAATCATCATTTTGGTTGCTTTACAAGACAACATGCATGGCTTGTCGCCTTCAAATGTGGCCATAAATTAGAAATGAATTGGAGCGCCAGCCAAAACATGACAGACGCACATCAAAGTGCGAGGAGCTCGAGAAGCTGTTGAAGGTCTTACCTGGATGGGCATTGATCATGATGCGTCGCCTGTCGATCGTGTTGCTAACTTTGTTCTTGGCACGGCATTCATATTTCCCCGCATCGATGGAACCATTAAAGTGGGGCACAATCAGCTCGGAACGTCTTCTGCAAGGCACAATCACACGGACGGCACACAAACACAAACAGAGACAGAGATAGAGACAGAGACAGAGGCAAGAATTATTTAACAATTCGAACAATTGATCGAGAGTTTTGTGTTTGGGCTCACTTGTAATGCTTGAATTGATAAACATCGCGTTTGCCATTTATTGACTTGTCGTCCTTGAACCAGGTCACCTTCGGGGGCGGCCGGCCCTCCATTTTGCATATGATGCGCAGCTCCGCGTTGTTCTCTATTGTCGCATTATTCGGTTCAGCTGTTATCGATATGATCGATGCGTTCTGTGCTGTAAGAATGACAAGAGAAAAACAATAACAAGTTGAAGCATTAATCTTTGAATTTTCCAATATATACAGACTATATATAGATAGGGAGAAAGAGACAAGGACAGAGAGAGAGGGAGAGGATGTCTGTATCTTAAATTCTAATTAATTCAAGATTGTTTATGCGAAAAAAAAAGTTGAAAATTGTTTGTGCCGCGGCGCCATAAACAAAATTCGCATCTTAGAAATTAATGAAATTCTTTTTCCACTTTTTGTGTTCTAAGTTCTTTTTTAAGTTCTTTTTATTTGCATTTTATGGACGTCGCGTCTGCAGAAATTGTTAAACATTTTGTTGTTAAACGTAAGTTGTTTATGATGGACTTTGCGATCGTAAATAGACAGAATATGACATGAAATCATTTTCAAGGACTAATCACATGAACTAGATATACGTATAAGCAGCATATACTAATTCAAGTTTAGTATCGTATATATGTATATGGGTAAATTTAAAATCTAACTTCATATATCGATCGATAGCTGTCAGATAAGATATATCAAGATAGTCTTATCATGTATTTTTTGAGAACTCTATATATTTATAAGAGATAGCAAGTGTATAATAGTGTGATATACATATATATATATAGATAGATATCTATATAATTCAGACATTTCTTTTACTTCTGATTCAATAATAGAATTGACTCGCTGCACGTGTTCGTTACATACAATTGATATGGTTTAGCATTCGATTTATATTTAAGTTTTGCCTAATTAACGCATGTTGCACTAATCAGCCAATTGCAGATGGGCCAATCATTCAGTTGGGGGAGCGATTGCCAAAAAGTCTCCTTCGCACTCGGCGGACGCTGAGTCATAAGTGTCGACAAATTGGCAATGAAACTGTTGGCCCACTTGCCACGCCCACAATACAATGTGACAGCAAATTGGCTTTAACTTAAATTAGACGGCATCTCACGTGTCTGGGCGAGAGGGCGGGGCGGGGGCGGAGGAGTGTCTGAAGGGGCGTGCATCACATGATAATTGCGTATTGCGTGAATGAATGAATCATTTGCACAACGATGGAGAGAGAGGGAGGCAGACAGAGAGAGAGAGAGAGAGAGAGGGGTCATATAAAGTGAGAAAAGGAGAGAGACAATTGGTCAATTACCAAGTATTTTCTAACAACAATTTTCTATTTTCAATTCTTTATTCTTTTTTTAAATGCATTTCTTAAGCATTGCATGTGAATAGATTTTCTTATTTATTTTATTTTAATTATTTTTATTTATTTATTTATTTTTTTTTGCCTGATTATGCAACACACGCGAATTTTTCCAGCTAAATGAATAATCATAATGATAATTATAAAAAAGAGAAGAGAAAGCGAGAGAGAGATATACTATATACTATATATATATGATATATAATATCTGCTTAAATCACCTAGCTCTATTTATATATTCAACGAGAATTTTGATTTGATTTAATGCTAAGCGAATGTTAATTTATGCGTCTCTCGCGTGGCTCGCTTGAAAGGAAAATGCTGCTAAATATGAATTCTATAAAATGTTATATATTAAAACATAATTTATTGTTTATAATTTATGATTTTTTAGCGCTTTTTTTTTTGTTTTGTTGTGTGGCCAATGCGACGGCCCATAAAACCGCATTTTAATTGTGCGCGTCACTTTCTCACGCTCCCAAATTGGTTTGCGGCGGCTCTCAACTCTGCTCTATGCCCATCTCTCTTTCACTCCAGCTCGCGCTGTCTCTGTCGCGCCGAGCTGTGAAGGAGCTACATGCCGAATAATCGACAGCAAAAAAAAAAGAAGCAACTCACAAGTGGCTATGGACAGAAGGCGATTAAGAATTGAAGGCAGCACGCAAACAAGTTGACAATTGTCATGCCCAAAAGTCCCCCCCATCGAAGAGTTGGGGCTGGGCAGAGAGAGGAGAGTGACTGCCCCTCTCTTCGGCACGCAATTGCCGGTCGAAGCCTTTTCAAGTTTTTTTTTTTTTGCTTTGATTCACAATGAATTTCGAGGCATAATAATAAGATGAACATTTTATACGCGTTCCTCCACCTCCGCCTCTTCTTTTTCTTTTTTTTTCAATCTTTTTTTTTTTTTATATACATATATATATTTTGATATTTATTAATATTTTTTCTTCATAATTTTCTGTCTTTTTGGCATATCATTTCAGTTCTTTGTTATTATGACTTAATTATGCGCTTAAAAGATGATTATCGAAGTGCTTTGCCGGCTGAGTATGACATGATATATGGGCAGGCCAATAGACTGAGAAAGCTAGTTAAAAGTCAAGTAACTCTTTCAATCAGCAAACATTATATAGCAGTCAAATCGCACCTCCCACAATGCGTCTAAGCCGCACAATTCGAGTGACGCTTGAGCTCTTTGCTTCACTTGCAAAGTAAAACTGATTTTATAGAACTATTTTGTATCAGCAAATCATTATGTATTTCATACAGTTATTTAATTGTTTTGTTTTTTATCTGCTTCAAATCTATGAGAATTGCAAAGAGAGGCCATGAAACTTGATATGCATATTAAGTAGTTTAGTATTGGGCAGCAATATCGAGTCTCTCTGCTCTCTTTGCGAATCAGAAGTGTTGATTGCTTTTATTCTAGATTTGCAAAGAGAGGAGCTGAAATTTGATATGCACTCAGTTATTATTATTATTTGTTTTGTTTTTGTTTTGTTTTGTTTTTTCGAAATTATTGCGGTGGCAGAGCTCATTGGCCTCTCTTAGGAAGATGCTGTTGGGTTGTTTTGGGCTGTGTGTGCGTCAACACTACGTCAAAGCCGCAGCTGCTGTCGCGCCGCGCTTCCGGAAAAGTCTGGCATAACAACTGCGACAACTAGGAATCGAAAATAAACGGAGAGGAAACGCTGCCAAAGTAGTGGCAGGAAAACTGTCGTCGTTTTGGCTGCTGCCTGTCGACGATTTTAGCACACAGGAGATGACGGCGACGTATTCGCATTAAAATAACTTTTCACACAAATATATACATACATATATATATATATATATTTATATATAAATGTATGTATTTGAAACATAATAATTTTTCACGTTAGTTTGTTTTTGCTCAACTCAAGTTTTTTGTGCGCTTTTCCTTCAAGCGTGACGCCTCAATGATTCATGCAAATCCATCAAAAAAGAACCCAAGAACCACAGTGAGAGAGGGAGAGGGTGAGAGAGAGAGAGCACGATGTAGAGTGAGATAGACAATGGCGACAACATGTGGTTTTAGCAATGGACCGGTGCCAGCTGAGAGGTAGGGTGACTGCGAATCGTTACGTTTATTAAGATTTTATTGAATTAATAAGCAAATTGCATGCGACACGCTGACTGGCGCCATCTGTCGTCCAAATTGCATTCAATTTGCATACACTCACAGCGGCACGAATGTGTACTTACTATGTATGTATGTATATATATACATACATATGTACATATATACTAGTATATATCATTGTTCTCAGGGGGCTTATATTCCCAAAGATTTCACTTAAGCCAAATTAATGAAATGTGCAATGTGAAATGTTACTTATTTTTATTTTATTTTATTTTCAATTTTTTTTTAGCTCTTAAAAATATGAATTTCGAATTTCGTTGTCGTGCGCTGAAAGACATTTTATTTTGGCAGCCCCTCTCCTACTCGCTCGCTCGCTCGCTCGCTCGCTCTCTCCCTCCCTACCCCCTCTCTCTATCTCTCTCACTCTTTCTTTATGTTTGACCCACATTTGTTGGCGACAGCAAACGGAAGTTTTTCTTGTTATTCTCCAACATTTTACGTTGTTTTTCCAAAAAAAAAAAAATAGATGAATAACGAAAAGTTGCCAGTGCTTCTGCATTTTCTTAATATACGAATCTACATCTATATCTATATATAATATTAATATTTTTGTCAACTTTTGGTTATTTATGTTTGTGTGTGCGAGCGAGCGCTTGTTATTTATTTGATAATTTTTGATTCATTTTTATTGGCGCTCGGACGACGTTGTGTCATTCCTCGATGCCTCGGCTAAATAAATAGAATACAAGTCAAGTGATTTATTGCATTGGTCATAAAGCGACGTTTGTATACGCACATTATCTTATTTGATTGGGATATCTTTTACAATTGCTGGCAGCGGGTCTAGCACGCGCCTGAATTTCAGCTGGAATTTGGGGGAAATTTCAGTTGACTTGAAATTTTATAGAGGTGGTGAACTCCTTCTCTTTCTAGCTTTCCCAGGTTGTCTATAAAATGTTATGATATTTGCATATGTGTGCAATTGCTCAGATAAGAGACACTTGAGCTGCGAGCATTAAACATTATGTATACGCCCAGTGGGTCGGGCTTGAGTGTAAACAAATTACTTCAATTGTTGTTGCTGCTGCTGTTGTTGTTGTTGTTGTTGTCGTTACCGGCAATTGGGCTTGGGTAAACATAAGTTCATTTAATTCATTTACTGTATTGGGGTAACAAAAAATACAATTGCCCGATTAGATATCTCACTGTTCGTATTGCTACTATAGGTGATATATCGGCTACCTTATCACAGCACGACTTTGATTTGTTTATGACTTTTGCAATAAAGCAATAGAATTGACAACAACAACAACAGCAGCGAAACGGCAAGCAAATTATGTTGTAGCCAAAAGCGAAAGACAAGCCAACTGGCTGGCCGAAAAAGTGAGCAAGTTCTCTTTAGGATGGTCTGGCAAATGAATGGCCGGCACGTGTGGCCAAATGTTCGCAATGAAAATGTCTTGAAGGCGCAAGCGGGCAAAACTAATAAAACCGAAAGAAACAAAGAATGAAAGAAAAATAGCAACTGAAGGGAAATAGCAAAACAGCACAAGCAGCGCCGACAACAACAACAACAACAACAACAGCAGCAACAACAACAAGAAGAAGAACTTAATGTATGCATGATGATTGTCGCCCGTTGAGATCTGTCGATTTTTCCATGTTTGTTTGGCGCATTTGCTTGTTTATTTGCACGTTGCGTATACGCAATGTGATTTCCTTTGAAGCAACGACCGCGACTTTCACGTCGAGGCTGTGCGCTGTCAACGTCTGATTGCTGCTGCTGACAACTCAAGCAAATAGACAGCAATCTAGACAACTACAATGCGTTTACTACCAGCACACCAGCACGCTGGCATATGCAAAAATTGGTAAGTCCCATTGGCATCAAGGCTAGCATTTGCTTAGTTAGACCATTTAATCAGTGTAGATAAGCGATAAGTAGCAGCAAAGATAAATAGTATTGTCTCTCTCTCTCGCTCTCTCTCTCTCTCTCGCTCTCTCTAGTTCTCTCTCTCTCTTTCTGTACGTATATCTGTCGCTGTTTCTGTCTGCGCTGGCACTTTGCTTTGAACTTCGTCTCGTTTTTTACGCCTAGTCTTCTTCTATAGACGGCCCCATATTTACTTTTATACATACATATATATATATATATGTACATGTATATATATTTTTATAACACTGGCTGCCCCGTTTAATTAAGTCAAGTGAGTGCCGCAGTTGCTGCCTCTAAATGCCAAGAAAATCAGCGCAGCTGCCACCTTCTCTGCCTCTGCCACAGTCGCTGCGCCCCTTATTTACAATCAACTTGCAGCAGTTGCAGTTGCAGTTGCATTTGTTTTGTTTATTTGATTTGATTTGCTTTGCTTTTTAGCTTTGTTTGTTTCTACCGTCCCTCAGCTGTTGCTCTCTCTCTCTCTCTCCCTCTCTATCTATTTTTGCAGCGAGTTTGCTATATCTTTACGCCCAGCTGTTGCAGCTAACCGTTGTCTAAGCTCACTATCTATTTACAAGCCATACTAAGCAGCAGCATCATCATCATCATCATCATCATCATTATTATTAGCATCGTCATAAACAGCACGCTCTATACTTGGCTTTTCTAGCGGCATTTCGTTATCTTGGCGCATAGTTTCTCACGTTCTGCTCTGACTAATGCCAAGCGCTGCAGGTGGCTTATCAAAAATCGCAGCTGCCACTGATAAGCAAAAGAAAAGAAAAAAGTTATGCTCTTTGCGCTAAGACTGCTGCCAGTGAATCATTAGCTATGCATCACAATATCATTCATTAACCCACTACTGGCTTTATCTTCGACAAGCAGAGAATACAAATTCTAGATACTTGCTAGTGATACGTCATACATGTATCTATAGCGAAATTCTTTTCAAGTGAAACACAATACTCGGAGCCGACAGATATTTGACAAGTGAAATTGGAAAAGCGCTGCCAGCAAATCTTCAAGTGAACCTACATAAATGTGAAGCACTTACGAGTCTAACGATCTCTTGAAATTCCGCTGGCAAAATATTTGCTATGACTGAAGCACGTGCTCAACACTTTGAGTGCCTCAGGCAAACAGTATTTAGATATAGATTAGAGCTATCCCCCCGCACCCCACTCGATAGGGGCAAAAATTATAAACAATTCTTTGAATTCAAAATTTACAAAAAATCTCAAATTTAAGTAAAATTTATGAGAAAGTAAAACAAAGTCTTTTCAGCTTAAATGATATAACAAAAGGCAGCAATTAGAAAAGGGTTTAATATGTTGTTTGATTTGTACTAGAAATCAAATAAACTGAATTGAAGGAACAATAAATAATAATAGGAATTTAACTTCATTTAAATTTAAAAATATTTATATAGATATAATTATCTAATAAAATATACAACATACAAAATTGCTCAAATATTTTATATTTATATAAATTGTTGTATATTTATACAAATTGATTCAATTTATCTCTGTTCACGTGTGAGCACAGCTCAATTAGCTTGTAATTAGTTGCATAGCCTTATCAAAGTCAATTGGGCTCTGACGCTGGCGCTGCAGGCGAACAGGCGAACAAACAAACAAAGAAACGAACAAACATACATGGCACACAAACAAACAGAACACAGACAGGCAATGTGACAAATTCAACAATTGATTTATTCACGTTGTTTGCTGTAAACGCATTCTGATAAAAATAAAAAAAAAAAAAAAAGTTCAAAAAGCGAAGAAAATATCCGACACAAATTTTCCGTGACGTGATTTGAAAGTTTGTCAACTGCCAAAGTCGATGACGTATAAACAGAATTTACCGCTACTGTTTGTTCTTTCCGTTGTTGTTGCTGCTGCTGCTGCTGCTGCTGTTGTTGTTGTTGTTTGTGCCCACCTCTTGGCATGTTTTTCCACAAAAACTGTCAAAATGTTATGCAAATATTTGATGGCATTCTATGTAAATCCTGTAGATGTTTCAGCTCATGCATACACATCTCTACAGAAGATATTCTAGCTAATGTGTAAGTGGCTGTGTGTGTGTATTTGTGTGTGTGTGTGTGCATGTAGGGGGCGTGTGAATAAAAACAATGCGGCAGTGATAATGCTGATAAGCGCCACAGAAAACAAAATTATGTATAATTGTTGCTTGTTCGATTTGAGACGAGGGCTGCAGCAAAAGTTTAACGTTATAAGATTTCTTCTACTAAAGCAGAGCAAACGATTTATATGTTTATGAAGACGAAATATATCGATGTATATATGTTTTGTTAATATATTATAATAATTATCAAAAAGTTCAGATAAAATATGAATATTAACATACTTTCACTATGATTATTTTATATCAATTTTTTAAAAAGAAATTATATTTTTTACATATTTGTTTTTTAATTAAGAACTTTCAATTATATTTTTTTTTTGCTCTTTCACTTTTTATTTATTTTAATTTATATATTTTTTTTTATTTTTTTCAAATTGATTGTATATTTTTATTGTTTAATTTTATAGTTTTTATTTTAATTTTTAAATTTTTTTTTAGATTTTGTAAACATTGAGAAATTGTTATAATAATATAATAATATAATTTTTTAATTTTATTTGCTAACTTACTTCACATTTTGATATCAAGTTTATTTATTTGTATTTATTTATTTTTTCCAGCAGCCCTGTTACTAGATAAAGGCCTTTAACTACGTCACCAGCATACTAGCCCATATGACATTTGAATATATGAACAAACACACACACACACACACACACAAACACACACTCATACACACACTCGCACACACTCACACACAGACGTACAATCACGCACTTGTTGGCGACAGCGTGTGAAAATCTACACAAATGCATTGAAAGAGTTTTTTTTTTCCATACATATATACATATATTCACTTTTGTCATATTTAACATTTTTGTTGTGTTTATTTATTTATATATTTATTTATTTAGTTTGTTTGGCTAAAAGATTTGCTGAAGGCCACGCAGCTGTCCAGATATTATTTTGATCTCCCCAAGTGCAGGCGCGTTGCGCCTTATCTCGCATTGTTGTTGCCGCTGCTGTTGTCATGAGGTTTTGTTTGATTGCATGGGCTTGGGCATGGACCTGGGCATGGACATGGATCTGAGCATGGGCATGGGCATGGGCAATGCCAAAATGCAACTGGGCAAAAGTCGTTTTATGCCAATCGCTTGCCACAATTTGAATGTCTCTGGCGGCTGCTGCTCATCAGCTTAGCTGCTGCTTTTGTTGTTGTTGTGGCTGGCGCACAAAGCGCCTGATTGCTGATAGCCATCAACAGCAGCAGCAGGAGGAGCAGCAGCAGCAACATGGACAACAACGTCGTCGACGATTGCAATTGTTTGGCAATGACAGAGCGCACCTCCCAGACGGCCGTAAAGCAAACAAGCCATAATTAAGTTGCACTCGAGCAGAGGCAAAAGGCAAAAGGCACAAGCTGAGGAGCTGCAGCTACTTCTGACTGTTTCTGTGGCCTTTGCTGGTGGCTTAGTCGTTCACTAAGTCAGTGAGTCAGCGGGAGAGAGCACACGGGAACGAGAGAGGCGGCTGTCGATGATCTTAATTCCATTTAAATCGATCAATTTCCACTGACGACATTATTTTTGCATGCCCAGCCCAGTTCGATTCGCAGTCCACAGTCCACAGTTCACAGACAACAGACAACGTCTTGGGCCGGTTTGAGTCAGCGTCTTGGGTTACGTGGGTGAGCTGCCAACAACAAGTGGAATGACTAAGCGCTCTCTCGGCTGCAGTCTGGCTCTGGCTGGCTGGCTGGCTGGCTGGCTGGCTGGCTGGCTGGCTGGCTGGCTGGCTGGCTCTGTGGAGCCTGGCTGCTTATCGGCCGTTTGTAGATCGGGACGCGCCCTTTTTGTTAGTGCTACTCTAAAAATAGCCGCAAGGCTGTTAACTTGGCCACAAGCCCATGAATATCATCATTCACAGCAACATCATTATGCTCGTCATAATCAACAATTGTTAATCTAGAGCAAGTCCATTGCCAACAGCAGTAGCAACAAAGCTAGAGCCAGAGCCAAAACCAAAGTCAAACTTAACCCAATTTTCCCGGCCAACTGCCGCATAAGGAAAATGAGCACATTACAAGAAAACGAGCTGCTGCTGCTGCTGCTACTGCTACTGCTGCTGCTGGTGAAAAGTCGCTACAAACACACAGAGGCGCTGCTCTAGGTGATCATCATCTTTGGACACGTTGTGGGATTCGGGCTGACACTGACATTTGTCAAGCGGCGCATCCTTTTTGGCCACAAGCCGCTGCAGAAATGATTCTCTCTCGCTTTTCGTTCGTAATCAGCGTGGGAAAATCTAACGTAGACGCGCCCATCTTAAAGACTTGAGAGAGAGAGAGAGAGAGAGAGAGCGGGAGAGAGAAAGAGAGGGGGAGCAATATATATACAATGTGACCTTCAGCTGGCGTGGTTCACACCCACCACAAAATCGGCGCTATGTGGCGCTGCAATTGCTGCTGCAGCTGCAGCACCTGGCAACTAAATAAAAATTTGGTGCATGTTCGCTGATTGAACACAAATGATACGGAAGTCGGTCGGTCGCCAAGCTGGGCCAACTCGCGGAAAAAAACAAAAACAAAAACGAAACCAAACTGAACCAAGCCGAGTCGAGCTGAGCTGAGCTGTGCTGAGCCAAGTTAAGCCAATGAGTAAAATTCTCACGCTTGGCCACTTGGATTACCCGCCAGATTACATGAAACGCGCCTACACAACAGCAACAGCAACAACAACAACAACAAGCGACACCGACGACGTCGAAGAAGGCGCATAAATCAGCTGCTGGCCCAACTCGCAAACGGAGACAGAGACTGAGCTGAAGCTGGAGTTGGAGCTGAAGTTGGAGCTGTAGCTGGATAGCAGGAAAAAGCCGCCAGTTGTACGCATGCCAAAAGCGGCTTAAATGTCCAAAGTGGGCAACAACAGCAACAGCAGCAACAACAGCAACTGGAAAATGTGAAAATGTGCAGTGAAAAGTCAGCTGGCCAAGTTCTGCTGACTCGCTGCTGCTGCTGCTGGGAAACTATTCCGGCCACTGCAGGCGCTGTGAAACAAAAATTAATCATACGCCCCATTAAACGGATGACGCAATCAAGTGTTCGCCTTTTGCAGCTATAATTCGAGCGCCCATTTTGCAACACAAATTCAAAAAGCACTCATCGCCAGACTTGTCAGAGTGTTGTCTAGGCATGCCACACACGCACACACATATACTATATATAGATATGTGTGTGTGTGTGTGCGTGTGTGTGTGAATGCGTTGACTTCTTGGAAATTGCGGCAATGTGCGCAAAAATAAATTTCTTTGACACGCCACATAAAATGCTGCTGAGGATTCCAGATGAAAAGCCGGCAACTGGCAAGCACTTGGCTCACACACACACACACACACACACTCGCATATTGCATTGCCAAAAAAGAAGAAGAAGAAGAAGAGGCGATATTTGGCATATTTTTTTTTTGGCTTTTGCATTTTAATTCACTTGCGCTTATTTATTATTATTTATTTAGCTCCCTTAATGCATCCGTTGTTGTTGCTGCTGCTGCTGCTGCTGTTGCTGTTGCTTCTTCTTCTTCTTCTTCTGTATTTTATTAAGCCCATTACTTGTTTACTGTTCTTTTTTGGTTCGCTTCTGTTCTGTTCCATTTTGGCTGCTGAAATGTTTATCGCTTATATACAGATATTTTTGAGCGTCTGTCGATGCATTTGGTTTATTTTTGTATTTTTATTTATTATCTTGTATCATCTAGTTATTCATGCAATTGCTAGCTGCTCTCTGTTGCAGTTTTGTAATCAATATAAATTTAGCTATAAATTTGTTACGACATAAACTTCTGCCATTTGTGTACCATATAAAAGACATACTCTTATCTTGGCGGAAAGTTTGCCAAAAATATATTGTGTTTCCCTATTCCGTGGAATAGTTTGACTAAATTGTTCAAAACATTTGATTTGCTATCTTGAACATCAACGTCAATTTTCTTGGAACTGGACGGACGCACAGAATTTAATGTTTTCATATGGGGTATTCCCATTTCCAAAATTTCATGTTCTGTTTTTTTCCGTTTGTCATAGAAATGTTCTGCTTTTCACCGTCTTCCATTAAGACTACTCTGTGTGTGTGTGTGTGTGTGCTTAATTAATTAACGATGTGTTGAAAATGTGATTCCCGAAAAGACGAATCGAATAAAATTCAAATTGTTTCACATTTACAATCATGTTCAGACTCTGTCTGTGTGGCAATGCGACTTTTACGCCTCGACGCACTTCGATTCCCAATTGGATTCGATTTTGGATGCGCCGCAGCCAAAAGGTTTGGCCACGCCTCTCGCTGCCACACCTACCAGAACACAATTGCACAAGCAAGAACAACAATCATTTGTTTAGACAACTTTGAGGTAGCAGTTCGTCAATCAACTGACGCTCGAATATATTCCAAAAATCATTGCGAAAAATCGCCTGCACATCAATAAAGATATTTAACAACAACAACAAACAAAAAAAAAACACGAAATTCGAAATACGAAATTCGAAATCCAAATGTTTGCTGCACAGAGAGCCGCAAGCATAAGAAAAATAAATAAATAAGGTGCCAAACTACAGATTACAACATTTGTGATGTTTATTAATACGAAATTAAGTAGCCACCGTTAACAACAACAAACACAATAACAACAACAACAAAAGAACCCACCAAGGTGTTTTTGGTTTGGGTGGGCCAGCTCTCTGCTGGTTGGGTCTGTATGGGTAAGGGAGGCGGGCGCGACGGGTGCCCCAAGTAGCGCTTTCATCTTTTTGTAATTAGCTGCGCGCAGAGACTGATAGATGGCGCGATAGATAGATACAGATGGGATTTTGAATGCGTACAATACGCACACACACATACACACACATATATAAACATATATTTATATAGGCACACTCTTCGTATATGGGCCAAAGTGTAAGAAAGATGAAAATTAAAACAGCAGCCCCGCGTTCTGTTTACATATTGTAATGCGCATAGCAAGCGAGCAGACAGCGCATATGCATGGGGCATTACAGTTCGATCGAGCCATTCGCAACGCAGCTGCTATGGATAGCAAAACAACAGTTTTATCAACTATTGTAGACTTTGTTCAACAAAAATTAATACAAAATAAAGTTTTAAAGTCAAATATAATTAATCGAATCGATAAGATAAGAGTAACTGAAACTAAAGTATACTTGAAAGAAGTGCCAAAATATTTCTATCCACTTGATAGCTATCAATACAACTTAACAGCCGTCTACTTAGCTCAGATTAGATAAGAAAATTGACAATTATAATTGATTTTATATACATGCATATAATAAGAAGTAGGGTCTGCAAGATAAGAGATATTTTTATTGAATGAAACATTATCTAAATTGTAGCTTTTACAGCTTATAAGATAGGTATTCAATTCCTGTTTAATGCTGTTTTAATTAGAGTAGTTTTAGGACTTGACTCTGAGTCTTTAAGCTCGGCTTTCCTTATCAATTATGATGTATATTTGTATAGAGCATTGAAATGTTACTTTGATTTGTTGGCGACTTTTATTGGTTCGAGTTTTAAAACGCCAGACGCAGACAACGATCAACAGCTGTCGATACACACAAATACACACACACACACACACACGCTTTAGCTATTTAAGTTTCAGTTTGTTGAGTTTCATTGCGACCGAGCCGGCGGGGGCGTTTATAATTAATTGTAATTGTCGTTGAAAGATTAATTTGGTTGCGCTTCAATGGCGCTTCATTGTCGGCCATTGCGCGGTTGGGGAAATCAATTTTATATCGCTTTTTCTTCTTCTATTTTAAGCTATTTGTGTTGTTGTTTGCTTTGTGTATTTCGGTTACTTTTGTAGAGTTTTTCGTTTGGGTTAGCCACAGCCACAGCCACAACCACATAAATCTATATTTTATGCTGCGAAAAGTGCAATCAAGTGGTTAGCCGAACAGCAGCGCCAAAGGGGGCTGGCCTAGGGGGCAATCTTCAAAGGGGCGAACGCGCGCCGTCTGCGTCGGCCCATTGAAATGGAGCATAAAAACTATGGCTATAAATAAGACCCTGTAGGAACTGTTTTCGTTGCGCTGGCTGGCTGGTTGGCTGGCTTGTGAGTAGGGTAGATAGCTCTGTCTACCTAGACTGACTGCCTGTATTTTAAAATCAAATTCAAAGTTGTTGCTGCCGAACATTTCCGCAGATCAAAGTCACAGCTTGACAAAATTCTATGGAAAGGGGCTGGCGGCCCAGCTGGCAATTGTGTAGCCCAGACAGCTGGGGCGGGACGCTGCTAGCTGCTAATTGCTTTTATATCAATATCAATTGACGATCCTGATAACAGCTTACAATTTGTAGTTTCAACACCTATAATGGCCCGGGGCCATCTTTCGCACAATCTCAAGCTGATAATTATCAACAGAAGCAGCGGCAGCAACTGCATCAGGCAACTATTGCAGCTACCGCCCCACTGATTGATATGCAAAGCGCAAAAACCAGCAGCCAACCGCAGCAGCGCCCTCCTGCGGCGGTGTTTGCCAAATAAATGATTACAATGTTTTGCTGTTACATATATGCATGCATACATACATATGTACATGTAATTGTTGCTGTTGCTATTGCTGCTGCCTGTTGTAGGTGGCGGCCTCTAGCGTTCGCCTTTTGCGCAATCGACAACGGCGCCGACGCGCTGCAGGCCCTTTGATCTCACCTCTATTTTTTTATTTTTTTTTTTTGGCCAACAAACGTGGCGCCATCTGTTGTTGTTGCAGCTCTAATTAGGCACACTTCATACTGGGGCCAGCACCAGCGTCAGCGCCTATAGGGTGCTGCGCCCCTGCGCCCCAGCTGCCCCTTCGGCGTCGGCGCGTCTGTCAGCGTTGCCGTCGCGACGTTGTTGTTTTAAAAATAAACTGCACATAATTTTATGAAACATGAAAGATTTCAAATAAATATTTCGTCATTTTGTCAAAAAGGGACGCCCTACAAGTCAAATAAAGAATTTAATTAGTTTCGGAGTTGAAACTGTGCCCCTCTGCTCGACGGCGTCTGTTAATCATGGCGCAGCATCATCATCCGATTGGAACGTGCTAAGTAAATACGCCAGCAAGAATTCATTAAACTGATTGCTTATAGTTTCTGTGTAAATGAGTAGGAGTCAAGTATTTTGCAGAAAAAATTTTTAGATTTACGCGCAATTGTTTTCCTTACGCTATAAACAATATCGCGCCCACACACACACATTCACACATATGTATATATGTGTACACTCACACTTGAGCAGAGTCAACTATTTGTAGTTATAACAACAACTAATTGCCAATGACATATAAACAATACGCTGGCAACAAGTTGCTGCCGTTTTGGCCAAGTGCAACAGAAGCAGCCGCAGCCGCAGCCGCAGCCGCAGCAACGGCAACAAAGTTGGCTCGAATGTCTGCCACTCAGGCAGCACTTTGTGGCACTGGCTGGCAATCATCATCATTAGCCACGGCCATTTTTGGGTAAATAGTGCAACCCTCTTTGCATAATAATGTGGACAAGGTGCGCATTTGGTGAAAAGCGCGCAACATGCAACATTTTTGTGTCTAAATAAAGATGCGATGCAGCTCGAAAACAGCAACACAAACAGTGGCAGCAACAATAACAACTTTTGGCTGCAATTGTAGCCTGTTTGGCTGGCTGGCTGGCTGGCTGGCAACCCGGTAGTGAGTAGTCGATGCTCGATACTTGTTGATCTGTCGACGGTATGTATCGATATTGATAATGTGCGGAATCGATGTCGATAAGAAATTACCTAAACTTACTCATTTATTATATATAGTGTAACGTTATTCCTACAATCGAGATATTTATCAAAATACTGCTAGCAATTCTTAGACTCTTTCAATAATAATACCCAATTAACAATTAACAATTAAAATGTAATAACGAATCGTTAATATTAGTAATCGATTTATAAACAATACTTCACATATTTATCTACGTCATTTATTGAGTCAGGTTAAGGATTGTTATCAATGTGTGATTGTGTTATCGATAAATGTATTATAGCGACAAGTGCTTCGTAATCTCATGTCTGTTATAATCAAAGCACAATAAATATTGGGCTTGGTGGCTACGTGACAGCGCTAATGGCGAGCCCTGGCGGCATCAGCAACATTACGCATACGCCATCTGGAACTGGCATACGTCATAGGCCACTGAAGTTCTAGGTAAAAGAGCTTATCTTAGCCGCGCACGCCGATAGATAAGTTGACACACACACGCACACATATCACACACATTCACACACACAATCACGATCATTTTGGGGCACCCAGATTGAACTGCTTTCGCATTGGACTCCCCACAGGGGCGCCAGCACTTGCTTTCTTAGTAGCTCATTTGCAGTCACGTCAGAGGCGACAGGCGTCAGACGCCGAGCAATGGCCCCCAAGAAATTTAAGAGAAGACAAAAGTTAACGCTAACGCTAACGCAAACGCAAACTTTGGCGTCACATTTTGGGCCACAAACTGTCATAGACTGGCGCAGATTTATAATGGGGCGCCTATCCAACCAAAAGTAGCAGCAGCAACAGCGACTATAGCGACAAGCGAGAAAAGCGAGTGCGGCTGGCCGTGCGGCGGCTTCAAAGTTGTTTCTTCTTTTGGTTTTTTTTTTTTTTTTTTGGGTTTTCTTCCTCTTCTTTCTTTTGGCTTTTCGTATTTCGTATATCGTTTTTTTTTTTTTGGTGGCATCATTAAAATGTACAGAGGAGCGCACAATTTTTGTTGAAATTTATTTCATACGCAGCGTGGGAATCGCGCCGTCAATTGTTTAAAAGGCGCCAACAGTCACAAAATATCTGACTTTTTCTACCCAGCTTTTATTGTTGTTATTGTCGTTGTTGTTGTTGTTGCTGCTACTTTTCGCATTATAAACGCATTAACTAATGTTGGAATTATAAGATGCCGCGACGCATAAATAAACAATTAAAAATTGCTAAGACGAACGGCCAAGAAAATGAACTGAAGAAAACAAAAAAAAAAAAAAAAAACGCCGATAAATGTCGCAGAAGCAACAGCAAAACATAAGATAGAAAACATTGATAAGTGGAGCCCATGAGTTTCAATTTGGGGCCACTGACAGTTGACAAAATGCCAAACGAAAATCTATTTTATATACTACATTCTAGCTGCCATTTTGGCAAACATAGACTAAGCGAAACAACGACAGCAAAATCTAGCAAGAACTACTCATTATTTTTCAATAGAAATATTGCAACAAACAATATGACGAAGGCATTCCTCAAGATTTTGTTACTAACCGTTGATAGTAAAATTATCGCAAAATGATTATTCGTTCATTCATGGTTCTTTAAAAAGTGCAATTGAACGGAAATTATAAGAAATCGTTCATGAATTCTTGGAAATTAAATTCATGTAGGTCATGTAGGTATTATCATTATTACTATTACTATTAATATTGATTATACTTATGATATTTATGACGGATGATATGATTATGACGTACGTATACCCATTAACGGCAATTTTAGTACGGCAATTTAGTACAAGTTGACATTAAAGATTAAAATTTCATTTTTTATTTATATATGATTCAGTCAGTTCTTGACCGATTCGTCAATAGCCTTCATCAATGCAATTCGAATTGGGTAGACCACATAATTGTGATTATACTCACTCACCTACATATGTATATCTACCTCTATCTATCGAGCTTCCGTTTTGCCTATATATTACCGTCAATCATTCTGTTTCCCCTATCTCTCCCTCTCGTTCAGTCTCTTTTGTCATTTCCCCCTCACTGCCTCTCTCTCTCTCTCTCTCTCTCTCTCTCTCTCTCTCTCTCTCTCACACTCTCTCTCTCTCTCTCTCTCTCTCTCTCTCTCTCAAGTCTCACGTCTGTCCCGCTCCTCTGCCATCCAATGTTCTTAGCCAAAGCGCTCTGGCTATATAGCTATATGCATATTAAGAGACATTGCTCATACGCACCGTTTGCTTTTTGACTGTCTCGTCATTTGTGGGCTAGTGAGAGCGTGGCGAGCGCTTTATGGTCTATGAAACGAACCAAATTTCTACGCTTTGGGCTTAATTGCAAGCGGCAGAGACCGTAAAACAGTTGCCAAAACGCCGTTAACTCAACTGCCAGACACATTTTCCATTTTTTCTTATTTCTTCAGCGTGATTTTTTTTTTTTTAATATTTCTTATTATTATTTTCATGCTGGCAGCACGTGCAGGCGCTGAAGCGCAACCATATGCTTAGGCTGCTCATGAAGATTAAAAAAGTAAAGCAAAAGAATACAGAATACTTTATACAGAATACATAGAATGATGCATTATCAGAAATATTATCAAAAGCAACAGCAGCAGCAACAAGTTGCAATTTAATGACAACAACAAGCTCAGCTGCAGGGCAATGCAATGCAAATTGAATTGATGTTGTGGTTGTCGATGTTGCTGCTGTTGTTGCAGTTGCTGTTGCTGCTGCCGTTGCCCTTGCCTTGTAGTTGAGCTGCATGCCTGAAATTATAGCATAAATAGCTAAAGCCGAAGACCAACAGGTGCCCAAGTGCCAGTTGGTAGTTAAGAGTTGCCAGTTGCCAGTTGCCAGTTGCCAGTCAGTTGGCAACACGTGCCCAGGGCGATGCTGCCGTGGCTAAATAATTACGTAATAAGTGGTTGGCAGCCAGGCAGCCAACCAGCCAGCCAGGCAGCAAGAAAGGAGCCCAGGCAACAGCCAACAGGCTGCCAGGCAGGCAGTCAGCAGTAAGCAGCGGCAGTTTGGCCTGTCAAGCAAACTATGCCAAGAATTTCATATGAAAGCGCGGCCAAAGAAGAAGTGAAAAGTCTGTTAGTCAAGCAGACATCGAGACGACCAGACGGGTCAGCCCAAGCAGTCGTCAGTCAAGCAGCGGGCAACATTGTAGCAAAATACACAAAAGCAAACTTGTTGCACGCGTTCGTTTTTAGCTTTGACACGTGTGACTAATAAACAGTTCCAGTTTTAGTTCCAGTTTAGTTTAACTAGTTCCTTTTGCTGTAAACAGTCAGCGTTTGAAATTGTTAAATCACTAGGGATTTCTCTTTATTTATGCCAAAAAAAAAAATGCAGTTAGCTTTAATTACTTTTAAGAAAGCGAAACTGAAACTATTATTTCTATTATTTCTCTCTCTCTCTCTCTCTCTCTCTCTCTCTCACACACTCTCTGTCTGTCTGTCATTCACACTATCTTTCTTTCTCCCTCTTCTATTTGGAACTAGTTCCAGCTGCATTAGGCTGTGCAACATTGCAGCCTTTCATGCCCCGGCAACATGTTGCTAAGGCATGTTGCTGCTGCAGCTCATGTTGCCGTTGTCATTGCTGCCCCGTCTACGCTCTAGCAACAACACAGCACACAATCAATAATCACAACGATAAAGATCGTTAACCGAAATGTTTTTATTTTAGACCGATGACGACGACGCATGTTTCGCGGCCAGCTGCAGCAGCAGCAGCAGCAACAACAACAGTAGCAGCAGCAGCAGCAGCAGCAACATTGCTCTGTCGACGCTGGCGACTTCTTGGACAATTGCAACGGCCGGCGCATGAGTTATGACGACGTCCTCGTCCAGCTGCGCGTTCGCACGCCACACATGCGCAATGGCAATGGCTCATCTGACTGCACCGCCAAGCCACCGCCCTGCCCCACTCTTTGCGACTGTGTTGCTGTGCGTCTGGCGCGTTGTGCGGTAAATTCGCTTTATGGGCTCCCGACAACGACGACTGCGAACTGCTCTATGCTAATTACGTCATGGGGACGACGCTTCGTACCTAATTTTGCATTGTGGGAACCGAAAACTGGAAATCCAAGACACCCAAGACATCGCGCAGCGACTTTATTTTTTTTTTTTCTCCGCGCTCTTACTGCAGCAGCAGCCGGCTCATGTAGCCCCCCCCCCCCCCCCCCTGCGGCTGCCCTGCCTGTATGTGTGTGTACCTGCTCTGGCCCGACTGCTTGCATTTTCCAACTGCGGCAATAAAAAAATTGTTGCGGCGGCGGCGGCGGCAGCCAAACCAGCAACAAACGACAACAACAGCAACTGTTGCAGTTGCTGCTGTTGTTGTTATTTAAGCAAATGTGTCGCAGCCAAAGCCAAAGACGACGTCGACTTCGACTTCGACTTCGACGCCGACGTCGCATATAATGACTTTTTCGACTTGGACTGTGTTGGCTTGCGCTTTTTATGCTTATGCTTTATGCGCTCGCCCGGGTTGGCTGGTCAAGCATGTGGACACTGGTTGCATTGCTATATGCTAGCGTGCCCCATCTGTGTTGCAGGAGGCAGCCGCAGCAGCAGCAGCAGCAGCAAAAACAGTTGCCGTTTGTTGTTTGCAATTGCTGTTGCTGCTGCTGCTGTGTGTGGCATGCAGCAATAACAAGTTGCTGCTGGTGGCAAGTTGAAATAATTGTGTGTGTGAAAATATTTTGAAATGGGCGCGAGGCAAGTTCGCCAGCAACATATTGCCAAGTCAAAAACAAAACAACAAAACATCTCAACCAACCAGCAACATGTTGCTGCGTCCTTGAATCTAGCATTTTTGTTGTCGTTTTGTTTTGTGTTTCTATCTTTGCATTTATAAATGTTGTGAAGTGCAAAAAAAAAAAAAAAAGCGAATTAAAAGCACAAAAATTACACTAAAACACATTTAAATACCATTTAAATAGCTTTTTGTGCACAAGGTGAAGCTGCAAGCAAATTTGCTGCCGCACAAAAATGCTGCTAAAAATGCAACTTCAAGTTTGTGTTCGTGCGTGTGTATGTGTGTGTGTGTGTGTGTGTGTGTCCGTGTGTGCATAAACAAAGCCTGGGAACCGAAAAGACAAACACGCGCTCGACTTGCCCCACTGGCAATGTGTGCAATGTGGGCCTCGGGGCAATTTTGGACTGCTTTTTATTTGGGCACACGGTCAGCTTGCCGGCCGGCAGATGATTGGTTGCAATTTGATCAATTTAATAATATGCATTTTATATAATTTCTATAAGCGATTTGGCAGCACTCGTCGACTGCTGCTGCTGCTGCTGCTGTTGGTGTTGGTGTTGCTGTTGCTTGTGTTGCCTGTGGCGATTGACCAGTGGAATTTCCGCCAGTGGCCGGAAAAACCCGCCGTGCTCACGCCAAGTGACAGCAAAAATTCAACATAAAAGGCTGTCAAGGCAGGGCAGGACAAGGCAGGGCAGACGGGGAATTTCCGGCGCACAAACATGTGGCATATACAGACAGCATTTGTGTGCAGCGCACTCGATTGGCACTTACACTTGCACTTGCACTTGCCTTTTACCTGTTGTGCCCACCCAGCAGCTTAGAGTCGTCGCTCTCTCACTCAACATATTTTCCCACGCAGGTAGCGCGCAGCGGCGCCCTTGACTTGCCAAATGGCCAAGAGCAGACGCTGAGCTGAGCTTCTATCAATTCCATTAACAAGTTAAGAACTCAATTGAATCGCGCCGATTAAGCGATTTAAGTGGCAACAACATCATCAGCGGCAATGCGATTATGATCGTGAAATCGGTTAAGTCGTCAGCTAAAAAGAAAATATTGCCTGCCACATGTAGCAGGAGAAGCAGGAGGTGGCAGCGACAGCCGCAGCAGCACATGTGGCATGCAGCAGGGGAGCAAAAGCGAAATCCAGAACTTGAATCTGGCAATATCAAAGGCAAAATTTTCAAGCGCAGACGTTGTCGACATTGTTGAAGTTGTGGCAGGCGCAGAGCCAAAGGCAGAGGCAGTGGCTGAGGCAGTGGCAGGTTGCAGGTTGCAGGTTGCAGTTGCTGTTGCATTTGCAGCAGACCAAGCGATAACCAAGAAGGTGTTGCTGCCACTGAAGTAGATAGATGAGCCAGCAGCAGCCGGCCACAGCCTTGGCTCTGTACGGCAATGGCCATGTCGCATTATTAATGTTTGATGTAATTAATGCGTAATTAAGATGGCCAACAACTTGCAATCTGCGAATTGTGATTTGTGATTTGTGATTTGTGAATTGCGAAGCATTGAGAGTGACTGCAGTGAGCCGAGTCAGTTATAGTTTCATTTCCGCTAAGCAGAAATAGTTCAAAAGCCAAAATTGAAATGCCGCCAACGCAAATTGCAGTCTTGGCCAAAAACGAAAACCAAATGGAATCATTAATGCGGCAAGTATCATGGGAAACTAATAATGAATCTCTCTCCAAAGAGATCTCAGCTCAAATATCGATCAATTTTGTCTAAGTTGAGCGCGATTCATTAATCTTGGCCGCGTGCGCAACTGTTGAAGCGTTTTTCCATTCCTAATGGGTAGCCGACAGAGATAGAAAAATGGCTAGAGAGGGGGAGAGCGTAAGTGAGTGAGAGACGTAGAGAGAGAGAGAGGGGCAGAGAGGTGGGCAGGCGGGGGCTGCTTTAGTGGAGCAGAAGTTGGCCCAGGGCAATGCGTTTATGCGGGCACAAATTAACAGCAAGGCAAAACAATTAGTGGCAACAACATCAGCAACAGCAACAACGGCAACAACAGCAACATGTACAACAACAACAGCAACACGCATCTTATCATTTATCTTAGCTGCGCTGGCTATTTATTTGGAATGTGCCGCAAGTGCCGCGAAAATTAACGCAAAAATTTTGACTGGCTAATTGAGCTGGCTTTTTGGCCATAAACTAAGCATTTAAGCCGAAATTGGAGCTCAAAGGCATGCTGCATATTTCAAAAGCTTTGTGACACAATCGTAGAGGCTTCAAGTTAAAGGTTTGCTTTGAAGGTTTTATAAATTGAATTTCTATAATAATTTAATTCCTAGCTTGAGCTTAAAAAACAATTTGGATGGAATTAAATATTTATAAAAATTTACCACAATCTAAATATTGTTCAGAAATTGGTCTAATGTCGAGTCTCTGTGTAGGAACTAAATCCAATAGAATTAATAAGAATTAATAAAGGTCTATAAAGTCTTTAGCTAATTTATATAGAGACCCTTAAAAATAACTTTACAAATATATAGCTGTCATTTAGAAGCCACTTTTAAGCTTTATATAAATAAAAAATAATTGACTAAAATTAAAAGGCAAACAATTCAAATTTATGAAATGGCAAATACTTAAAAGAAAAACTAAAAATCAACAAATAAATAAATAAATAAATAATAAACAAATAATTTGATTTCAATTTTCTAAACTCAAATATTCAACTATTCTACCAGCACAACAAAACTAATATAACTTTAACCATTCTCTCAACAGTTTTGAGGGCATTCAGAGTGCGTTGTTCTAATGGACAAATCAGAGTTGGCAAAGCTTTTGGTTTGGATGCGCCACCTGTGGGGCGTTTGTTAGGGGGGAGCTTTGATATCGCCGACATAGATCTGAATCTGTTGACTAGATCTTATGAATGGCATGCGTTATATGCATTTGGGCTTGCATGACTAGGCTAGGCTGGCATGGCTGGATGGATGGACTGGCTGACGACGACTGGACTGGGCTGGGATTATGTCACATCCGCTTGGCCCTGCTTAAGACGAATGCTTCACTGTGCTGAGTGCCTGGCCATTAAGATCGAGTGGGTCGAGCACTTGAGAGCCGAGAACAGTGGCTGCCATTGATGTTGGCAGCAAGTGCAATGCGGCTCCATTAGCGCCACTCGAGGGGAACTTAGGTGTTTTGGTCTGGCCTGGCATCGCACCGAGATCTCTCAGTGCAGCATCTCTGATTTCCAAATGTGAATTACAGACGCTCGTTAGTTGGGGTTAGCCAAGGGACAGGGGGTTAGAGGCAGCAGTGTGCTTTGGGTCTAACAAGCACAATATTTTTGGCAAGGCGGCGGCGGCAAGCGGTGGCTGATGACGATGGCGACGACATCGACATCGACATCGACATCTTCCTATAGTCGAAATGCTGCTGTTGCTGCTGTCGGCGGGGCCAGAAATAGCGTAAAACTCATAAACGGCTGGCGACTGTTGCTGGCGTGGGGCAAGTGCCGAGTGGCGAGCGGCGAGTGGCGAGGAGGTGAGCAGCAACAGCAGCATGCGATGCCATTTGAAAATTTCATTTCATTTCGTTATAATTTTCTATTTCCCGCATGCCAAACGGCCCCTAGGTACCGCTACCACTGGGTCCCCCTTAGCTGGTACCCCCGCAGCAATCTCACATATTATAGCAGCCCTCGCTAGTTGTTCATTTTGGTTTTAGCTGCGTCTAGCGCCGGCATTCATACTTAATTACCAAAAAGAAAAAAACAAATATAAATGAAAAGTCGAAGAGTCTTTGCAGTTGTCGTTCGTTGTTGTTGCTCTTGTTGCTGCTGTTGGATCTTCTCTGGCGTGACGCTAAATGAGCAGCGTCAAGTCTTCTTCTGACCAGGTAGCCAGACACACACCAGCTATGATGAATTGTGGGTGCCGTTGACTAAGTTTGTCTCTCTCTCTCTTTCTCTGCAACGTAGGCGTTGACCTAAATAAATAGTTGCTGCCGCTGCTGCTGCTGTTAAATCGTTTTCCGCTTGTGCAATCGCTTGCTAAACATTCTATGGCGACAAGTGCAACCAGAGTAGATATCAGAGTTTTCCACATGGCTCGTGTAAATGGAAACTCACAGTCAAGGTTTGAGCAAAAGCTACATACACTATCTATATATGTATATATATCTATATCGAGTCTAGCTATTGAAATGTATATGCTTGCTTGGTGCTTGGCGCTGTGACAAAATATAAAACCGCAAATTGATTTTCAATGTTGCATTCATATATTATTATATAATATTGTAAATGGATAAAGAAAGGTGTCATTGTGGGCTGCACTGATTGCAGGTGTTGCTGTCGCCACAGTTGTCGTTGCTGTTGCTGCTGTTGCTGCTGTTGCTGTTACGATTGCTTCTGGTCTACGCTTGGCAGCATTTCGAGCACTGCCAGTTTGTCTCCGCTTTTAACCAAAACAAACAACCAGAAGCAGCAGCAGCAGAAACAACAACAATCGATGCTGCTGCTGCTGGTGGTAACGACGAGCACACAAAAGCAAATGATGTTTTATGAGCAGCTAATTTACTTAACACCTCAGCAACAACAACAACAACAGCAGCAGCAACAGCAGCAGCAGCCACTGTAGTCACATAAATAAAGATAAAGAACCAAAATTTCAACTATAATAGCCCAATGCCAAAAACAATGGCAGCAACAACAGCGAGAGACAGAATAAAACATTTATATATATTTTTTTGTTGCTTTATTTACTTTTCACATGGCCTTTTTGCTGCTGCGAATTTTGGATTTGAAGTTAGATTTGAGCTGGCTGGAGCCGTTGCGTGGGTGCAAATTGGACAATAATATTGACCAGTTAATTCATGAAAATACCGATTCGGACAAGTTCGATTGCATTTTAATCAGTTTCAAGCAGAGCAGAGCGGAGATCTGAGTTCCGGCTAGAGTATATGGGGCATACGGTGCGTATGAACCGGTTCACGTCTGCCCGTTGTGGAATCAGTTGCTGGCAACAGCTCCTTGTAAATGGTTTATTGTTTATTGTTTTTTTCTTTTAATTTTCAATTCTTTTTTGGATTTTTAATTTCTTTATTGTGTTAGATCTGCGTTTGGCGCTGACATTGATTGGCTTTCGGGTTTTATGGCTGGCATTTGATTTGTGTCCATTGATATGCAAATGCTAAAGCGCGCAAAGTGAATGCTGTTGGCTGGGCGTGGGCGGAGCACTATGGATTATGTATGCATTTGGTGCATGAAGTAGCTGCTTAAAACATTTGCCAATCAGCAGTTGGGGCAACGAAAGTGAGGCAAATAATAATGGAAGAGATATTGAAGGAACTGAAAAGGCAGATGCAAATTTTTTGCTGCGTTCGCAAACAAAGAGCCCAACAAAAGCCGAAGCCCAAAGCAAAATAAATCAATCTCAAACGAAAAAGTAAATATCCTGTGCGCCCCCGCTGCCACGCAGCCGCTTCATATACATATATATATATATATGTATATATAATATATATATGTAGAGTGCCCCATTCATTGATGAAGCTGAAAGGAACAATTGGCGAGGCGGGCGTGCAGTGAGAGGCGGCTAAAAGTAAATAAACACAAATTATGACTGGAGAAGCGGCAGAGACAGCGAAGGAGAGAAGGAGAAAGAGTGTGAGTGAGAGAGGGCGAGTCTAAGAGGGGCAGCAGCAAGAACAGCTGATTGCAGCTGATTTCTGATTTCAAACAAAAAACGAAGTCGAAGAGTAAAGCAGAGCAGAGCAGATCAGAGAAGGGCTGCCACTGCCCCAGCCGCGCCCTCGTCGCTGCTCGCTGTGTGCGTCAAGCATGACGGAAGCCAAAGAAGACGCAGCAGCAGCAGCAGCAGCAGCAGCAGCAGCAACAGCAGCAGCAAAAAATGAATTAAAAATCTAATTGCGACCGCGCTGAAACAAAGCAAAGACGAGTAAAAGACAATAAAAAAAGAAGAGCGAGAGCGGGGGCGGTGTAAACACATACACATACATAGGCATATATACCATATATATATATATATATATATACTCTCATATGGTTGGAAGTCGGCGCACCAAGTCGTGTTACAGACTCAAACGTCATGAACCGCAACGCAACAATAATTACAACAACAACAACAGCAATAAGAACTTAGGGCTGGGTACGGCAGACCGCAAAGGTCGACTGCAGATGCCACAACCGTTGAGACGAAGGCCAGAAGAAATGAGTTTTCAAAGTTTTTCCAACTTGGGGAGCAGCACAAAATTAATGCGAATTTAATTAAAATGTGCAACTAGCAACAGCAGCAACAGCAGCAACAGCAGCAGCAGCAACAGCAGCTAGAGCAACAATCAATTCTAGAGCTGAGCTTTGCTTGTTGCTGCCAAATTGTTGAGGAAGCAGCAGCAACAGCAGCAATAGCAGCAGCACCAACTGTTGCCTGGATGCAGAGCTGACTTGGAAAATTGCAATCGTCGGCGCATGTGCGACGACTCCAACTTATTGTGTGTGTGTGTGTGTGTGTGTGTTGCATAAAATTATTTCGGTCTGGTGGATATTAGCAGAGCGTGAAGTTGGCAAATAAGAAATTCAGCATAAAAAAAAAGGTAAATTTTCATTAAACAGCAACAAAAAACGAAGAAGTAGAAAAGGAAAATGAAGCGAGATAGAAAGCATTGATAACTTTGAGTGTCTAACAAAGTTGAACTCCAATATGACTCAGTCTCTAATATCTATATGGATCTTTGATTGCAATTACTATATATAGAATTTGTTTAGGAACTCACCATAATTTTCATTCACAGCCTCCTCGACTGACTCACGCACGCGTTGCGTCGCGCGTCTGGGCTGACCCAGTATGGAGAAGTTGCCGGGATTCGTTTGCTGCACAAACATCATGTAGGGTATGTCGGAGGACTGCTCCAGATTGAAGTGGACCAGGCCGCGCGCCAGCGGCCGCTCTCTGTAGATGTCGCACTCGCCGCTTCCGTTGCGCTGCGCGAACTGAAACCGAACAAGCTGTGGCAGCTGCAAGTCCCGCTGCTGCTTGTACACTTGCAACACCTTCATTGTGGCCGAGAAGTTGGCCGGCCGATTGGCCGTTCTCGAGATGAACACGCCCATAATCACTGTGGGCGCCGCAAACGCCAGTTGAGCGGGATCCCGAGCGGAACAGTATCGACCAGCACGCAGCTTATTTCGATGTTTTCGTTGATGTTTTCGTTGCTGCTGATGTTGATGTTGCTGCTGGTGTTTGGGCTGATGCTGATGTTGCTGTTGGCGCTGACGCTGCCGCTGGCGGCGATCGCGCTTTGCCTCCTGCTGCTGCTGTCGATGGCCATGATATTTCCGCTGGCCATCGCCAAAGTCGCGACGATTGCGCGCCGCCTGCTCTTGGTTGCTCTCTGGCACTTCATAGGACTCAATAAGATAGCTTTGCGCAGCCGCTCTTATTCTGCTGCTATAGTTAAAGGCGGCAACAGATTGCTGCTGCAGCTGCAGTTGCCGCGCATAGTTGCTAGGTTGCAGCTGCTGTTGCTGCTGCTGTTGCTGCTGTTGCAACTGCAACTGCTGCTGTTGGAGTACATGACGTCGCGTTTTACTGCTCGATGACATGCCATTGTTTAATAATTTATATATTTGACTATTTGGAACTTGTTGCTGTGACTGCTGCTGCTGCTGCTGCTGCGTTGTCACCGCAGCAATATGTTGCTGCTGTTGTTGCTGTACAGCCGCATTGCTAACGCTGCTTGCGTCGAATACTGTTGCTGGCCTTAACTTAATGTTGCTAGTGCTACTAAGACTATTGCTGGGCCGGCTGAGCAGCCTACTTAATATATTGTTGTTGTCGATGTTGCTGCCGACGCTTTCACTGCTCCCGCTGCCATTGTCCGCCAGCAGTTGCTGCTGCTGCTGCTGTTGCTGCTGTGGCAACGCAATGTAGTAACTGCTTTCTTCTGATTCCCATGATCTTTGCTGCTGTTGTTGGCTTGCGATTGCTGTTGCTGTTGCTGCTGCTGTTGCTGCAGCTGCTGATGTCGTCGGCGCACATGTGATCAATAGCAACATGTAGCTGACGTAGATTGCTAGCGATATTAATGGCATTAGTTGCGGTTGCGTTTTTAGACTCCATTTGCGCACATGTTGCGCATACATGGCGTCCTCCAAAGTTGTTGTTGCTGTTGCCCTAGCTTTATTTACAAATCAACTATCGATTGCTGTCTATCGCTTATCGTAGTTGTTGCTGCTACTGCTCCTGTTGCTAGTTGCTGCTGTTTGGCAATTTGTTGCTGCTGTCTCTGTGTCTTGTCTGTCTATTGCTGGCAAATATTGCCGTCGCTGCGTCGTCGCTGTGCCTTGTCGTATTTTCGTTTATCCTGCAAATACTTTCGATAATTTCGTAGCATTTTGAGAGACAGCAACAGAGAGACGCGACGCGAGAGAAACGGAAAGAAAGAGAGATACGTTGAGTGAGTGGGGTAGAGACAGTAAATGTTTGACAATTTCTAGCATAATATTTATGAGCACTTTGAGAACTTTTCTGGCTGTTGCTGCTGTTGCTGTTGCTGCTGCTGTTGTTGCTGCTGCTGTTCTTGTTGTTGCTGGTGACTCATTTTGGCCCGATCGTCTGCTTTGGCAATGCAAAAAATGTATATGTATATCTTTAAATAAATAAATTGCTGTTTGTTGTATGTGTTATTGTTGTTGTTGGTGCCGTTGCTGGTTTGCTTGTTGTTCGTTCGTTTGCTGTTGTTGCATTTATTTTGTTTAGAATTTTTATTTTATTTGATTTTATTTTATTCGTTCGCGTTCGCGTTCGCGTTTCACTTGAGCGCCTTGGAGTCGACGCACTGAGCTATGGCCACGCCCACCCCCTACCTCTTGAATAGACGTAGACTTAAGGTCGTCGCGTGGCGTTTGATTTAAAGTTTGTATGCTGTTGTTGTTGTTGTTGTTGTTGCTGTTTCGTTTTACTATTTGTTGTTGCTTTGCGCGTTTTTCACGACGTTTTTCACGCGCGCGCGTTTCGTACGCGACTCGTCAAGCTGTTCGGCTGCCGTCGGCACTGTGCCGATTGGCAGCTTCGTGTCTTCGGGCGTGCAATGCGACGCTTCGTTCGTATTTCTGCTGCTGCTGCTGCTGCCGCTGCTGCTGTAATTGTAATCCTCGCTGCGCGCGTATCTTTGAGATACTTTTTTTTTTTTTCGATAATGTTAATGTTTGTCTTGCCGTATACGCGATCTGTCTATATAGACGTAGCCGTAGTCGTGGTCGTAGCCGTTGCCGTAGTCGTTGCCTGATTCACTGTCGAGTGTTTTCTGGCACACACACACACACACACTCGCACTGTCTCTGCTGTCGCTGATGACGCTGATGATGATGATGATGATGCTGTTGCTGATGATGATGTTGATATAGCAGACACACAGACACAGAGTCAAACAGACACACACGCACGTACAACACACCCGACGAAGACAACACACACGTTTTCTAATTTTAGACAAAAGTAATTATAAAAGAAAAAAGCAGAGCAGAGTGCGCCGCGTTCAGCTCATACGCATATATCTTCTACTCTGCCTTGATATATATATATATATATATTTTTTTTTTTATATATATATTATCATATATATGCTGTGTGTTGCCGATTATATAGGAGGATCGTCGCAGCAAGTATGTATATTGCACACGCACACACTAAATCGATCCCGATCGTTTTTTATATAGACGCATATGCATATATGTGAATTATAAGTATATATAAATATTTGTGTATCAGATGTAGACAAACGATGTCAGTTGTTTGCTGGATGGAGCAGTTGATGTTGCCTGCGGCAATTGCAGTTGATACTGTTGTTGTTTTTGTTGTTGTTTATGGTGTTGCCGATTCTGTTGTTGTGATTTCAGTAAAGTTTATTTCTTTCCTTATTTTTCTTTTTTTTTTCACTCGGCAATTGTACGCCTTACGGCTTATCAGTCAATAAATATCAGTTCGAAATTGATTTGAAAATTGAAAGTCCTTTCACGATAATCGCCATCTGATGAAATACTTCAAGCTTTTCACCTGCGCTGAATAATCGGTATTGATCAATTGTATTATTCATAAAGTCGTTCGGCTTTATTTTTTGTTTAATAATTTTGTATTTTTTATTTTCGTGAATACAAAATTCGATCTTTTTTTTCAATTTTTGGTTTTAATGTTTAAAATTGTTGTTATTGTTTCACGCACCGCACAGAAAATGAAATAAATTTAAATTGAATTTGAAATTCACATACATATGATGCCTCTGTGTCTCGGTCTGCATTTGACTCGACTATATTTTGTATTTTTTTTTATCAATTCCCGAGTTTGCGGTTTGCCGACACGCGCGTATCTGACCCGTTACCATTGAGTGTTTGCCGCGGACTAACACTGAATCGGCTCGTAAACGCTTACGTTGCGCTGCACAAATCGAACCGCCAACGCATCGTAACCAGTCATCCAGCCGAACATACAAGATCGTTAGCAGTTTGTGCAGCATTTATTTATCTAATCATTTTACCTTATTTTTCAACTTAGAACTTATTTTAAAAATGTACTAATGCAGTATTGAAGTTCATTTTGGGCATTTAAATAGCAAATTGTGTAAAATCTGATTCAAAGTAAATTTAAAATTCGAATAAAAACTAACATTAACTTTTCAGTTGTATGTTGTACTCAAAATGGTTATGTTAAGCTCCGATTGGCACTGTTAACTGCTGCTGTAGTGTGTTCGACGTATAGGTTCGATGTTGCAGGCTTGCTTATACGTTGTGTTGCACATGGTTGCGCGCTCGCACATGTATAAGACAACAAGTTGGAGTGTATTTATGCAATTTGAATTAAAGAGCGCGAAATCACATTTAAAAAAAAAAAAGGGAATTCTTAATGTGCTGTACATCTTAGCTATTATAGCATTTTTAAGCAGTATGTATGCCGAGTGAAATTCATCAAATAGATCAATACCTGAGTCTGTTACGTGTTACGCTATTCATATTTTGAAATTCATTACGTTAAGAGTATCCTAAAGTTCACTTTACAGCAAGCCAAAATTTAAATAATATTTAAAAAATACCCTGAGTGCTCATGATTAACAATATTTGAAAAGTCTTTTTCACCTTTACTTACAATTTATTTTCGACAAGTAATTTTTGGTTCTGACTGAAAAGCTTTTTCAGGATATGCAAGACACGTTGCACGTTTTCGCAGAAACACTTTAAGAACTGAGCACGCTCCAATAGACTCTCCACGATGTAGTGAAATTTAATTGCGAGGTCTCTAGCTATTTAAGCAACCGAAAATCGCAATCTAAACACGCTGATAAGAAATACATTTGCAATGCTGTTTGTTATCTATGTATTGCTTATGATATGTTATGAAATGGTAGAATATCGTGGCCACATATTAAATAACTGCAAAAAGTACTAAATTAATCACCGATGATTCGATCCAATTAGATGGGCGATCATGATGGCTTAACGGAAAATCTTTTGGGCATGATTGTGCTTTGGCTTAGAGTATTCTACGGAAATCGACAGACTCGTACGCACACACAGATGTAGCCCTTTTTAGAGTGAGCTGGCAGCTCAGCTTTTTCCCATGATTATTTGCTTGATTGTCAAATGTCAAGCCCCCAACACAGAAGAAGGAGACCAAGTCGTCAGGTGAAGCTGTCGGTGGTTGGAAGTCGTGTAAGCTTAACGTTTTTACCAGTTGCTGCTAATGCTGTTATTGTTGTTATTATAATTGTTGTTCTTGTTGCTGCCGTTTCTGTCGTTGTTGTTGTTGTTGCTGTTATTGTTGTTGTTGTTGTCAAACAAAGCTTCCACTTGTTCTACGCATCGCGCATAACAATAAAAGCAGCGGAGGCAAGCGGGAAATAATAAAGAAAAAAAAAAAAAAAGCAAAACAAAACAAAACAAAAAAGATCGCCTCGCCCCAGAACTGGTGACAAGTGCGGCATTGTAAGAAAACCTGAAACCCCAACGCTGGCGCTTCGTAAGCCAAAAGCCTGACTTTAAGGGGGATGGCGGAAGGAAAAGAGGAGGTGAGGAAAAGTTGAGGATAGCAGGGCTGTAAGTAAGAAGCGGGTGCTTCTGGTTAGAATTATAATTATTCTATAAATATAAGTGGTTAACTGTCAATTGCAATATTTTAAAATCTTAACTGATAATCATAATTATTATAATCTATGTGATATACAAACCTTCTAATCTTTTCTTAGCTTATCTTATCTAACCTCAAGATTTATATATAGTTTTTGTCGATTGCCATAATTATAAACGGCTAAAGGAATAAGCGACATCATGACCCCAAACAAACGCCTAAGGTCATAACTAGGTCAAGAAGTGCAATGCCATCAATTTTGTGATCGAAAACTAGCAAAGGGGAGAACAAAATATATTTATTTATTAACCATCTAATGGTCACATATAGGCATATATATAGGATTATTCTTAATACGGAGCTAACTACATAGTTGTAGTATTGATTGATTGCAAAATATGATTAGATTTTTGAAGAATTGATAAATTCTATTGTTAACTCATGACGAAAGCTTCATGCATATATCTAATCGGCCGGACATTCGGCTACATATATTTTTGGCACCGGAAACGTTTGAGGAAGTGAAACTGTGACCGACAAGCACCTGTCGCTCAAACAGGTAGACTGCAGCAGTTGCTGGACTGAATGAGGCGTGTTTGAAAAGCTGCAAACTGTGGCCAGGCAGACAATCACAGGGCATTGTTTGACACTGGGAATCAACTGCTGTGCCATGGCTGCTGCTCTGCATCCGAGAGTTGAGGAAGTGCAGGAAATACTCGAACTCGTGGACCTTATAAACAAACCTCTGAATCCCGACAGGGGCAGAGCGTACCAAAAACAGAGACCAAGACTGAGAAAACAGACAGAGAGAGATAGAGAGAGAGAGAGAGAGAAAGGGAGATACACAGGCACTGGCAGACGGCAATAGACAACAGCTGCCAAGCGCAGCGTCATTGCATCATCAACAAATACACACACATACGTACACACCTAGTAAGTAGAACAACAATAACAACAGTAAAACGCACCACTGGAAACCCACAACAATAACAAACAAATTTTCCAAAAGCAATTTTGAAATGCGCGCAGGCGCAACGCCAACACCGCCGCCAGCTGCGCAGCCAGCGTCAACGTTAAGAAAATAATGAAAATTAAATGGCTAAAAAAGCAAAACAACTTAAATTCTCTGGCATATTTTCATTTTTATTTTGGTAACTACTTGAGAGCCAGGAAAAAAATAACACAAAAATAAACACAGAAACTACACAAATGATTGTGTAATTTTCCTAAATGACTCTTCACACACACACACAGCAATACAAAGAGACAACCAAATCAAAGTAGTTTGTAGCTGAAATATGTAGAAGTGATTTGGATGAAGCTTAGTGTGTTAACTTAATATAGGATAGCATAGATAATAGACTGGACTAACAGATAATGCTACTATTCAGAAATAGACTCAAGTATCTTGCCTTCAATAATCCAAATATATATGTATTATATATTGACATATAATTAATTAATAGAAAATATTAATAAATATACAAATTTACACTAGTACTTTTATAATTTTTAATTTCTATAAATATTCTTTATTTATAATATAAAAAAAAAGCATTTAATGTGGTGAACATAAATGACAATAATTACAGATATATACTAAATAATACTAACAAAATACTACAATGGTATTTAAATTCAATTTAACAGCTTTATTGAGAATAACAGCATAGATTTGTATTTCTGTTAAGATTTTATTGCAAATAATACAAATACTAAATGCCCGTATTATAAATGATGTAGCTTATATTACATTTTACACATAATATATGTTTATAAAATAAATGTCTGAAAGTTTTAATCCGTTCGTTAAAGCATTTCGATTTTTAAGTTACAAAAAGAAGTCTGCAAGGCATTGCAAATTTCTTTTGCTTGCCTTGCTATGCCTTTATTATTATTATTATATAATAAAATTTAAGTAAATGTACAAATATTAATTTCAAAGTAACTCAAACTGGAACGCATATCTATTTGAAACGCATGTGTTTTGTTTGCCATGGATTTGACTGCTTTACTATTGATGTTCGACATTGTATTATTAGCTGAAACAAGTTTCAACGAGATAAGACTAAGAATGATTTTGTAGTGATATCATTTGCGATGTTAGTCATCAAACAGCAACTGACACGCGCCTTCTGCTTCTTTTTGTATCAGAATTTCGAATGGTCGAAGACACTATTAGATTTATCGTGTCATTGGCGCATGGCATTAGATAAGAGGAGCAAAGTTTAATTCGGACCATTAAATGACTGCGTGATTGGTTAGTCAGCGGTAGTCCATCTATCTCTATCCTCTTTAACTAATCACTTTTCTCACAGTCTCTTCCTTCCTCTCTCTCTCTCTCTGTCTCTGCCTCTATCTGTTGTGGTAATTGCAATGAAAGTAAATGAAATTTAAATTTGTTTCTCTGGCACTTTTCAGTTGCTGTTGCAAGTAATTCAAGACTATGACGCTCGTGGTACCAGTTGCTCTCTGCTTCCTCCCCCCATCTCCCCCATCTACCGCGTGCTGCACCTGTGTCACTTTTTCTTTAGCTGTCTCCGGGTGGCACCCTTGCGATCATCATCAGCCGCCACAGCCACTAAATTGTGTTAAAAACTTGCCAGCCAGCTAGAAATACAGAACGCAGAAACCTCAAGATCTGAGCGAACAGATAAGCGAACTGTGGCAGGGGCGCGAGAATGGAACGGATCGGAACGAAGTTGAGGCTCAGCTCTGCAGCTCTACAGCTCTACAGCTCTACACTTTGGCTCGGTGCAATCTTCCGCATTATGAGTAGCAGCCAGTAGCGAGTCCGAGGAAATGGAAATGAAAATGCACTTGGCTTACACCAGAAGCAACAGCAGCAGAAGCAGAAGCAGAAGCAGCAGGAGAAAGGGGACAGGGGACAGGGGACAGGGGACAGTGTACAGGGCCATTCAGGTTGTTAGCGGCGACATGTGGCTCGGCTTGGCTTTGGCTCCGACTCTGACGCTTACGCTGACTCTGGGTCTGTTACTGAGCTCGGGCTCTAATTTCAATTGGGTTTCGTGGTCGTGGAAATTATTCAACAGTGCTAAGTACGCTCTGAGACTGGAACTAGCTCTGAGGTCTGTCTCTGCTGCTGCCACTGTCTCTGAGTCTGGGTCTGGGAGTGGAACTGCTGGGCACCCACGCGTGACGTGACTCTTTGGTTTGACTTTCTGTACCTGTGCCTGTACCTGAGCTGCTTCCGTAAAAAGTTGCCGCCGTTTGCCCTAACCCCTTACATCCATTACCTCTCGCCGGCTTACTCCGGAGTTAGCCCATGCCACCCTTCCTCTCTCCTCTCTCCTCTCTCCACTCTTCCTCGTCCCTCGTCTACCCGGCTGACGTTCACCTTGCGGTTGGCTCTCTTCAAGTGCATTGAAGCAAACTGACGGCTATTTTTCAACTTCAAATGTTTGCTAAATGACTTTTGATGATTTGTGGCGAGCTGAACAGCTCAGGAGCTCAGCAGCTCAGCAGCTCAGCAGCTCAGAGGTTGGTTAGGGGTTGACCCGTCGTTGAGCGCAAAATAAATTAATGAATGTATTTATCTAATTTCACATGCCTAAGTGTTGACTTGGCTTCTAATTGGTCTATCGATGAGGCTCACTGCCAGAGTGAGTAATAGTTGATCTATGTTTACTCTAAAAGAAATAACCCAATTTATGATGTTTGACCAATATATGAAATTATGATATGATATGGGCATTGGATTTTCCAAAATATTCGAATTTCCCTATAACTATTGCCACGTGGAATTATGAGAGAGTTCAAGCTGTGTTTACTCTTTGAACTATGTTTACTCTGTGATATTAAATGTGTCATTCCAAAATTAGCGAACTCCCCGACAAACGGAACAACTAAATGATTGTTAGCTGAGACAGTCAACCGGTGCAGCTGTCCGATAGCATAGAATGTGCTCGCCGGAAATTTGATAGCACTTGAACGTCAATATGACGTATTAAGAATGTGCTTAATTCTGTTTGATTAAACACTAACGGAATTGGTCAATCAAAGTCAAATTGAATCTTATCAACAGTAGCGTCCGGCGACCTACAGCAAACCGGAGGTGTGACTCGTGCTGTGAGTAATGTGAGTACCTTAGTAAATTGGTGGCCTAGCTGATAGTGGTGTTATAATCGAATTCCAAGAGCTCCCATGACCTAGCTAATAATTAAACGCCTGGAATGTCAAGTGCTTGACATATTTGGTAAAGTTTTTCTTCGATTTACTCCTTTTCTTTTTTCTTTTTTTTTGCTCAGTTGCAGTTGCTTTGCGTCGGGGCAGGACGACACGTGCATTGCAGATAATCAACGTTGTGTCTAGGCCTTAAAATAAACTCCATGTAATTAGCCCCGCCAAGTGACGGCGATGTACCCTATGCCTTTTAGCTGGCGGGCATTGCAACTAAGTGACTCAAAATGTTGCACAAAATGAAGAGAACGGAAGGAAATTAGAAGCTCGAATTAAGAAATGTAAAGAACTTGCACGTTCCTTAGCATTAGATTACCGGAAATAGAACTAGAGATACGAAGAGGGGTGAGAGCGTGCTGTGAGACTATCTTATAGAATAATTTCTTGAATTGCCAAGGTGTATCACATTTAATTAACATTTAAGCAGCTGCTGTGCTAAGCAAGCACACATAGAGCATATAACATTTGTTGATTCTCTAGCAAACATGTTCGTTTCCAGTTGCTGCAATGTCTGGAGCAAAAATAGCCAAAAACGACGCGAGTCGCGACAGGCGATGGATGGGCTATAAATAAGCCGTTCGCAGACTGAACCGCACAGAAGTGGGAACTAAAATGCAGCCAGACTTTCAAAGCAACTGAGCGAGAGCGAGAGCGAGAGAGAGGTGAAGAGACAGAGAGAGAAAGTGAGAGACAGAGAGTGTCCAAAGTCATACAGCATAGACTGACTCACCAACTGCCGCTGCTGCTGCTCGACTAATATTTCAATTAGGCGAGAAAAAAAATCAAAAGTCCAAAGGCAATAGCAAAAGCTGATGACATGCCCAACGTTAATAAAAAGCGGCAGAAATTTGTGCCGTGCCGCAGACTGAGCTGAAGCGAAATAAATTCCATGGGACCCTAGGTGGTCGAATATTTTAACACTACCGGGCACAGGGCACAGCAAACGAGGCGGCAGCAACAGCTTCCAGCTTCCAGTGGTCAGCTACAGCTCCAGCTACAGCCGCCAGTTGATCAGTGGGACGACGGTGGCAATCTGTGGCGCTGGCGTCTGCCTTTTAATGTAGAAAACTAGTCGAGGCGCATAATTTACGACAGCCAACTCTGACCAAGGATCACAAAGGGGGCAGTCAGGCAGTCAGGCAGTCAGGCAGTCAGCGGGGGCGGTGGTTGAGCAGCAATCGACGCTGAGCAGCGGCGTTGACTTGACTTATCAATTTCACGGGAATCCAATCGATTTTTATATGAGAGCGCGCAGATAAACCGCAAAAATCAAGCAATAAAATCGCTGCCCAAGCAGCAAACAGAGAAAAAAACAACACCGATGCGAGGCAACAACAAGACACCAAAGAGTGGTAGAGCAGGGGCAGGGGCAGAGGCAGGGATAGGGGCAGCGGCAACACAGTGCAAAATGAAGAGCAGCCACAGAGGCTGACACTGAGACTGAGACTGAGACTGAGACTGAGACTGGGGCTAAGGCTGAGACTGGGGCTACGACTGTGGCCGGCGACTGAGACAGAGAGGCAAAAGGAAAATACCAAAACGGCAATAAATGGTGTTGATATCCCGCGAAGCGTGTGAAGACGCTAACGATGCCGCCAAAACTTGTTAACCACAAAAATTATTGCATGAGATGAAATAAATTAAGGTGGCGGCGTCGACTGCAGCAGCATCAGCAGCAGCAGCAGCTAAAGTCCGGCCAAACTATTCACATTGCTTCCTATTGCTCGCATCCTTGCGCCGACGGCGACGGCGACGGCGACGGTCTCTCCAGCCAGGCGTTCAGGCCGCCAGTGGCGACGTCCTCTTCACCAACATCGTCATCGTCTGCTGCTCCACTGTTGCTCCACTGCTGCTGCTGCTGCTGCTGTTGCCTGTTGTTGTGTGTGTACTTTTGGTGAAATGAAATGACAGACACAGCCCAAGATGCAAATTTACCTATGGAATGCTGAGCAGACTATAAGGAATCTGGAGCACTCTACAATTAGTTGGTACAGAACAAGTTGTTGAGGTATTCAATTGACTGAAGCTTAGGCATAATTCTTCTATATTAATACAATCAATATATATACATATATAAATCAAATCATAGGTCAAATCATTTTGTAGTAGATTAAATTAGCTCAGATGAATATCCAAGACATTAAATATTTATATTTTATAGAAGCTCGTAAAACTTTTTTAAAAACTTAATAAATAACTAAATAACTAAATAAATAAATAAATAAATAAATAAATAAATAAACACTAAAATTTGTCTACAGCAAACTGAAAAACTTTTCTATAGGAAATTAAAAATTAGTTTACTATGCAATGACTTATATAGAGAAATCATGAATAGAACCAAACTATAGGATAATAATGATTTAATGTCTATACCCATTAGAGTTGGTAAAACCTATGTTGAGCTTCTTTTGAATAGAAGCCCATGAATTCGACGTTTTCTCTTCTCTCTATGATTTGTTCTCATTCCCCTCATCATATTATTAGCATCATTTAAGCCACATTTTTTTGGCCATTTCTTGTAGCGCACTTTTGCAGTCATTGCAGCTGAATCGCTGCTACACATATGAAAACATTTGCACTGACCAACGTAAAGCTCTTTCAGCACTCTGTTCTGGCACTGTTGGCTCGCTGCTTGCTCCCTTGCGTCGCAGACAGCTGCCGCCCCCTCTTCTGTAGTTGTTGTTGTTGTTATTACTGTTGCTGTTGCTATTGTTGTTGTTGTTGTTGTTGTTGCTTTTGTTGCAATCTCACAGCAGTCGGCTGTCTCTTGCCGCGTGCCCCGCGCTCTGCCGCGACGGCGCTGCCGTTTTAGCAACATTGCAATCATCTGAAAATTCCATTCCAATCAAATTAAAAACTGGCGTCTACCTTTTTATCATTTTCTTATCAGATCTCAAGATCTGCCGCAGCGATGCCTTCTGCTGTGCGCCTTTTATACGAGTGTGTGTGTGTGTGTGTGTGTGGATGGGGTCTTTGCAGCTCTCTGGCACCGACTCTGGCACTGCCTGTGACTCTGGCTGTGGCTCTGGCTCGGGCTCGGGCTGGGCACTCGGGCGGCGGCCGCGGGCTCTGGTGCGACTCTTTTTGTTGCTGTTTTCGTTTTTTATATAATAAGCAGATCTTTGTCCCAAAGAAACCGTGGCCATAATATATCAATATAAACGCATACAAACACACACACACACACATATGTATGTGAGATTGGCCCGTGAGCGCCTGGGAAGCAAAGCACATTCGTGGCTCGCATTGGAGCTGGAGCTGGAGCTCTGCAGCCGTTGCTGGACATTGACTTCAACTTCCACTTCAACATCAGTTTCAGCTACAGCTACAGCTACATCTACAGCTACAGCTACGGTTTCAGCTTCAGCTTGAGCGCTTTTGGTGGCTGCTTGCGACGGTTGCGGGGGCGACGTTGGCGGGCAACCAGGCAAATGCGGCAACGATGCGAACGACGATGAAATCCATTAGTTTTGCACCTTTGCAACATGTTGCAGCATCGCCATTGGCAGCGCCGTCGCCGTCGCCAAGTCGCCGAGTCGCCAAAATTGTTGTTGTTGGCCATTGCTGGACCGCAAATTGGTAAAAATTAACACGCCGCTTTGCTCTTGACCAAAAACGGTCACCACCGAAGCCCATTTTGCTTTTAGGCGTCTGTCGCCAAAATTCCTTTCATGACAAGATCTCCCCATCAGTCGAGGGGAGCAAAAAAAAAAAAAAAGTAAAAATAATACCCGCCCTGCCCAGCGCCGCCCCCGCGACTACCCTGCGTCCGCCACAGCTACGTCCTACTTTTTAGCCATTGGTCATCTCATACTTCAATTTAATAAATTAATTGGCTTTGTGTCGGCTCCGGCTCGTTTGCCATTTATGGGACAGGGGGGGGGCCAAAGGGGCGAAGGGGAGCTGCGGCCGCGTCGCGTGTAATTTTTTGTCGTAATATATTTTTTGATTTCTGCGATTTGGAAATGTACAATATCTGCCATGAAGAGATAGAAATCAGCCTCAGCTTCAGCTGCAGCTGCAGAAGCTGCTGGCTAGAATCGAACTCGCCTCGCTTTGCCTCTTCTCGGCAATTGCCTCTCACGCATTCCTTGCGTTCAGCTCTGCTTTTTTTTTTGTTGTCTGGGTATCTGTTGATTGGGGCTGCCTTTTATTATCTTAGGTGTTAATGATTTCATTTTTGGCCACCCAATTGCCTCGGCATGCCACGCTGATCGTTCGTTATCTGCACCGCTGCGCATGTGCAGCTCCCCATGCCACAGCCTCAGTCGCAGTCTCAGGCTGAACCTCAATCTCATCTTCGTCCTCATCCTCATTCTCCTGCTCGTTTTCATTTTCGTTTTCGTCCTCGCCTCGGCTTATCGCTTTAATCTCTTCTGACAGTGATTATTGCTGTTTGCGGATTGTGCAATTGATGTGCGAACTTCGACACCGTCTCTGAAATGAAAAGGAGCCAGACTGCGACGGCAACTGGCGATTACAATTGCGAATCCGAATCCGAATCAAAATCAGAGTTCGTATGTGAACGAGAAGCAGAACGAAATTGAGAATTGAGCCCAAGATCGAGACCTCTACCATCTTGGCTGTCAGCGCCAGGCAGCTTTTGCAGTCTCTATTTACAGCAGGGCGGCTCGCTTTTAGCACCCAAATATGATGTCATGGCCGCGGCCTGAGGGCTCAGGATCTGAATCCAACTGCGACTACCACTTCGATTCTGACTCTGACTTCGATTCTCGGTTGCAGCCTTAGGCTCGCTCTGCTCTGTAAGTCGAAACCCCAAAAAGGGCAATTTTTGAAATCATACGCCAAACATGGCGCGACATAACTGCCGAGTTGTGGAGCTGCGAGCTGGGTAGGCCGTTTAGCTGGGAAGCTAGCAGAGTAGTGGCAGGAGTCCAGAGAGCATTGAGCATTGTTCTTTGCACTGTCGCTTTCGCACTTCACAAAGGGATAGAGTTCAATTTGGGGTTTGCGTCTGCATTCGAAACAAAAGACTTAAGCAACGAACTTGGCTTTTGCTTTTCTTTTTTCCACATTTTATATTATTTTTGTTGTTGTTGTTGCTGCTGCCGCTGTTTGGCCAGAAGCTGCTTGCAATCGAAGTGCTGCCACTGCCACTGCCGCTGCCGCTGCCACTGCTGCTGCAGTGAGAGTATTTTGGACCAAAAAGGTGTCGCTGATTGTCTTTTAAGAGACGGCATCGGCGGCGCCGCCATCGCCCGGGCGCGTTGACAGTTGTTGTGATTGTGATTGTTGTTGCCGTTTTGGCCGCTTTGGCTTTGGCTTCAGTCTCCGCCATGCGATGGGGATTGCGGCATTGTTGTTGCCGTCTGGAATGTGACCGTCGCCTCCTTATGCCGGTGCATTCAATCGAATTCAATTGTTTTTGGCAGTCGCACCGAAAAAACCCAGCAAAAATTGCAAAACAGCCGGCCGCATTCCCACACAGATCAACGCCAGACCAGGCCAGAGCAGACCAAAGCAGAGCAGAGTCAGCAAAGGGGGCGGGGTCGTCACTATAGTGTGTGGATTGATGTTAAGCAGCGGCGGCACCATCCACCCAGAAGTGAGTAGCAATATCTGTGTTTTTTTTTACTCTTTCTTTGTTTTATTTTATATTTATTTCTTTCTCTTCTCTCTCTCGCTCGCTCGGTGTCTGTGTAAAATTGCGCCTGCCGCGGTAGCTGCCATAATCAGGCCTGCCCAGCCTCCGAAACTGGCGCTAAAACCTCAAGCGATAATCGCGCATCAATTCGTTTTATAATGATGACGAGCACACGGCGCACACAAGCGAGAGAGAGTGTGTGTGAAAGAGAGAGAGAGAGAGAGAAACGAAGACAACTCGTCGTCGATGCTGGTGGCAAGTTTATCTAATGCCGGCAATCTCCATGCCCAGCGCCAAGTGTGAGCCAAGCCAATTGGCTTGCCGCAGTTCCCAGTTTGTAGTTTTGCCCCCCCCAACTGCCCGCTCTCACCTTGCTTGAAGACCTTGAGCCGTTTAGAATCTGGCCTGGCCAAGCCAGATCTGTTAATATACGCTTTAATAGTGAATGCATATTAGCTGTGCATTAGCTGTGCTGCTAAAGCCTTAGCTATCTAGCTCTCTTTGATCTACGCTTCAATACTTTTAACTGTATATGGCATATACTCTTCTATATTGTTTTTAGAAAGTCTTAAAGAATTATAATAATATTTAGAGCAGTTTTGCAATGATTATAACTTTACTATTTTTACAATTTTGTTGTTCATTTTGTAATTTAATACATTTTTATTTTTCCAATATTCTTACGAATTTTTTAAAATTAAAAATGTTTTGTACACATTAATGAAAATTGATTTTTAATAGAGTAAGTAATGCTAAATATTTAAATATTTAATTGATATATTTATTTTAGTTAATTAACTAATTTGTAAAAGAAAATTATAAATATATACAAGCTCGCGCTAGGGAATGGCAGAGAGAGAGAGAGAGAGAGACGTCAATGACTTAAGCTTGCAATCGAGCTTTAGCTCACATCAAGTGATCGGCTTTTAGGTACAATCCATAATTACAAAATGATGATCAACAGTCTTCCTACAAATCAGAAAAATAATAAATAAAATATTTTCCAAGTTTTCAGCCGAACTGATGAACTTAATGGCATTTGGCGCTTGCTGGAAAAGTTTATATACTCATTTTAAATTCGCATACCAAACCAAGCTCTATATTTATTGCAGATTAAAAACTAAGATACATAACCAAACAAAGTACTTAAAAGGGTATTTCAACTGCGATCTGGCTTTCGATTGGTTCTGCCCTCTGTTGTTGTTGCGTCATTAAAATTTGCTGGCCCCAGTGGCCAGTGGCTAGTGGCCAGTATCCAGCCGGGCAGACAAACCGGCAACCGGGCTGAGCTCGCGCAGCCACTCTTGCCCCTCAGCTGTGGCAATAGAAATCATTAGCAGCAATCGCAGCAGCAGCAGCATCATCGAGTTGCCTCTTCGTGGTGCTGCTATCTAATCTGCAGTTTCGGGGGCTGTGGCTGGCGCTTGCGTTGGCTACCTCTTGATTTCTGTTGATTTAAAGCGCTGATTACTAATTTTATTAATTTTTCAACGACCAGGCAACATGGCTGTGGGCTATTGAATGTTTATCGTTGTTGTTATTGCCGCTTCTGCTGCTCCACTGTGGCCATGGCTGACTCTGGCTGTGGCTGTGGCTGTGGCTCTGCTTGTGGCTTGCTTGGGTGCTGTTGTCGCTTTTGATTTAGTTGATGTCTTTATGAAGCATTTGAAACACGACACTTTTTTTCGGGCAGCAGTCGACCTGGAGATTCTGAAATTAAAAGTGATTTCATTTAACGGTAAGCCGAGGCAGAGGCGCCTTTTGAAGTGGCATCGAATGATTAAGGCGCTGATGCTGCTGATGCTGTTGATGCTGTGGATGCTGCTGCTGCTGCCGATGCAGTTGACTTTTCGAAGCAATTTCCAGGCAGCAGCCATGAATATACATATATTTGAAGGTAGTTACGATTCATTGTACAGCTGTACAGTATTAACCCCTTGATGACCGACAAACGGTGTTAATCAGATCATTTACACAAACGACACGCACATTCACGTGATGGCAGCTGCCGCTGACCCTGACCTACAAGTGGGAAAGCCAGCCGAAAGAAATCCAACATCAACACCAGGGCTAGCTAATAGAAATGCCCAACAACACACACACAGAGAGAGGGAGAGAGAGAAAGAGAGAGGGAGATGAGAATCTACTAAATATGAATCAATGTCAGGGCAAAGCGTGCGGCACAAAGACGCAGCTTGGCTGCGCGTCCTGCCAGGACACCAGTGGCTAGGCTACCGAAACGGCACGGAGAGACAAATTGAATGCAAACAACAACAACAAACAACCAACTAATTCCTGGAACACACACAGCAGACGAGCTGAAGAAAGGAAGCAACCAAAACTGAGACTCACTGAATGAAAAATGTTGAAAAAAAAAAAAAAAAAATAAAGAAAAAGAAACCGAAATGAAAGAACTCAGATCGTGTACGCAATATCAGCGGATAATTGAGCCTAATAGGATTTTAAGTGCACACACACACACACACAGACCAATGGGAACTCAATTTGTATACGTGTGTGTGTGTGTGTGTGCTCCCACTGTGCCTTAAGACCTTAAGGCCTCAGGAAGCTGTGTGTGTGTGTGCGAGGAGTGCGCGAGGATAACGGCTGACGGCTGTAGCGTTGAGGCGAAATCCGTTCCGGTCATTAAACGTACCGCCCTAGCCAAATGGTGCCAGGTTCCAGTTACCTCTCGTCGAAGAGCTGAGAGAACTCAGGTTTCTAGGCTCCAGACAGCGCAGTCAGCGTCTGCATGAGTCAGCTGACTTGGCTAGGCTTTTGTTTGTGTTTGTGTTTGTGTTTCTCTTGGTGTTTGTGTTTGTTGGGCAGCCGCCGAGCTAAATTGTGCGTGTTGCGGCATGAAAATATCACAGACCAAACCAATGAGTGAGTGAGCGAGGGAGAGGCAAGAGGCAGAGCGCGTCAGGAAGGAACGGGCGGGCGGGCAGTCGGTCGGACGAGCGAGCAAGCAAGCGAGTGAGCACAGATAAACAGGAAGAATGACCTGCTGCTTGGTATACAATGAGCAGCCGTTCGACGCGTCGTCAACGGTCAGAGACCAAAGCCAGGGCCAGGGCCATGAGCCATGAGCCATGGGCCATCGGCCAGCTCTAAGCCCAAACTCAAACTCAGAGCGAAGCGAAGACCAATGCGCCACGATGTCGGCTTATGACGCTCACCCAGTCAGACAATTAGCGAGGACAATGAGATTGAGATGCAGACGAGCGGCTTTGTGCCTCACCCTTAATATTATACATGTGTGTGTTTGTGTGTGTGTTCCGGCAACGGAAGCGCGCACCACACACACAGCAGCTAGATAAAGTTGTCAGCTGATCTTTGGCCAAATGAAATTATGATGCAGCAGCAGCAGCAGCAGCAGCAGCAGCCCTCGGTGTTAGGGCGTGGCATACGCAGTCATTACCCGACTACCGAATGATGCGGCAATTATGCAGCCAAGCCGATGTTAATTGAGCCCAACTGGATGGCCAGCCGAGTCAGAGCCACAATCGAGACGCGGCTCTAACAATGCGCCGCCAAAGGGCAGGCACAGGCGAAGATTTATAGGCTAAGGCTCCACACAATGATCAAGTGAAATTTCAGCAATGCGACAGACAGACAGAGTCCAAAAAAAAAAAAAAAAGAGACAAGAAGAAGAGAAATGTAGAGAAGAGAGGAGAAAAGAAATATGCCAGCGACATTCAATCAACGCTGACAAACCCATGATGAACTGCCCCGGCTAATCCAATTGAAATCGAAAACGAAATCCAAATCGAAATGGTAGCTGCGTGCTGCAAACAAAAGAAATTCCAGACAAGTTTCGTCTGCTAAATTTATGCAGATGATTTATGCATAAATCATCAGGGCACACACACACACACACAAACGAGCCAAATGACTCAGAAGAGATACACTTTTGCCCATTAGCGTGGCCAAAACGAAGCAAACTTTTATGATGGCATAGCGAAGTCAGCGCTGGAAAGGAACTAGGCAATAGTTGGCATTATTAACTCGTCTGCCCACATTGTAGAGCGAAACAACTCAATTAGGCAACGTGTTGCCCATGCTCCAGCTCTCTTACTCACTCTACTCTCTCTCTCCCTCTCTCTCACTGTCTCTGTCTTGCTGGGCATGCAGCTCATAAAATTTAATGACAACGCTTAATTATAAAATCAATAAGAGACGCCGCACACGCCGATCAAGAAGTGATGGGGCGAGCGAGTGTTAAGAGCAGTGCTTGAGGTAAAGAAACTCTGCCTGTAGGATCTGCCCTCGCCTGCTGTCCAATAAGTTTGTCAATTTATACGCGAGAGGGTCTACAAAATAAAAAACGCAAACAAAGAAAATGAAAAAAAAAAAAAAAAAAAAACGCAAACAGAAACTGAAATCACGTTAAGCGCAATAAAAAGCGCGAAACATTTTAACGCGTCGCAGCGATAAAGGATCTGAAAACATTTCCGAACCGACAATGTCCAATTGGGGCGCTAAGCCCCTCGACGCGAATTATCTTAAGTAGCTGCGAGGCGGCCACACCGAGATAATTTTGATGAAATGATGTCTCAATTAGCTCAGACTCAATATATATATATATATAAAATATAGACATATATATTTGTTTATCGTGTGAATTGCGGCATGGCGAATGCTTTGATAGCCACGGCTTTTCCACACTTTTCCCAACCCCTAAACAAAGCGTTTCCAATAAAAATATTTTGCCAATTCATTATGTGCGCGCTGTCCAAATATTATTGAATTATGGGACTAGGGGGCGAGGGTCTACAGAGGAAAAGAGAGTGAGAGTGACAGAGAGAGAGGGAGAGAGACCTTCAGCGAGGGGTTGTTCAAGATTTCCATGCATAAATCGTTGTCGTAATCGTAATTAAATTAAAAACGAGCCAAAATCCACACAAAGGCCAAACAATAATAAATAATGACACAAGCGAAAAAAAAGGAAAAAGAGAAGAAGAAGAAGGAAGAAAGAAAACGAAATTCAAGCACAAGACGTAGACAAAGCACAGGCTGAGGCAGCAACGGCGTCCAAGGAATAGGGCACAGGGAATACGAAGCAGCTGTCGCAATTTGCTGTACACAATGGAGGACACACAGGCCACACTTCCCGAATGACCTTTTTTTTTGGCAGGAGCCACAGCGAGCAGTCCTCCTGAATGACTGGCTAGCTGGAGCTGTAGCCATAGTCAGAGAGAGAGAGAGGGCGAGCGAGCGAACGCCACATGCGCCACGTGCTAAGTCGTTGATCCTGCCAATGCCACAGCACAACAGCTGCCAGCTGCAAATACACTCACACACACACACACACACACAGACAGGCAGTCGAAACAGGACACAGGACCTGCAAATGTGTGTGTGTGTGCTGTAGCACCTGCTCGTTGGCTTTGGGCGTGTGCTCCGCGCTCTCAATCAGAATGTCACTACGCCTGGCAACAAATGGGCAACAAGGTGCCAAAAAAAAAGAAAAAAAGAGAGCACGAGCTCCAAATAGAACGAGTCTGCTCGACTGTCCGAGTGACTAACTGACTGAGCCGACTGGGTCTCCTCTATCGCCTGCGTTATCTCTCTGTAGCTCTGTATCCCGCTGCCTGGCTCCGTGTGCGGCTAATTAATGAAGGTAGCCGCTTTATCAGCAGCAACATTTCAGACGCCGAGACCACACGAGCTGTTTGCTGTTTGCCTGTCTCTCGAATTCCGAATTTCGAAATTCGAAATTCGGCTCGCATGACTCACAATCTGAGGAGCCACCCTTGGCTTGGCAACTTTGTCTCCTGTTGGTTTCTTTTTTAGCACGTGGTGCGCAAGTTTAGCCGCAGCTGCAGCCCCTGAAGCGAACAGCACCTGCAACTGCCCATTAGCCGCACTGATCGATAGCTTTGCGACTTGCAATGCGAATGCGAATGTGAATGCGAGTCGCATTTGTATTTAGTCGAAAAGCCGCTTTATAATTTGAAAGAGCTACGCGTCCGCCTTCTTGTCGCCAGCTAACTGCATTTAACAGTTGCGCAGCTGCCACAGGCGCATTTGGGGCAAAAGGACATGCAAGGGTTAGCAAAGGATCTGCAGACATTTGGGCTTAGTCGAACAGGGGCTTGCGCAGCTTACTTTTTAATTAAGTTAAGCGAGTTGCCAAAAAAAAAGAACACAGAGAGATGGAGGTGATATCTGTACGAAGACGAATTGAAAGAAAAAAAAAACACAGACTAAATAAGAGATGGAATATAAAAGAGAGCGGTAGAGAGTTGGGGAGGAAGTAAAAGAGTCATTGAGAGCAAGTGAGACAGAGATAAAAAGAGACAAATAAAAAGAAATTTCTATTAAAGTTATCTTATTAATATTAATAATTATTATACTACAGTTAGCTTTAAAATTCAATGCCAATTTCTAAGCTACTTTAATAAATATCAATAAAACATATTTGAACACAGTCCCAATTATAAATAGACTCCATTAATTTTAAAAATAAAATAAAGCTAAAATATAAACACGAATGGTTCACTCGAAGCCAATTTATGCTACCTGAAAGTCTAGGCCAGGCATTGATTATGGAGCTGAAGGCTTTACGGCAAAGATTTCAGCTAAATACACGTTGTCAATGCGCAGAGATCAGTGACTGGAGCTGGGACAGGCAGCGGGCATAAGAAGTAGCTTAAATTTATGGTTAAACTAAGTGATATATCTAGCTATTAATAGGACTGGCCGGGGCTTTGGGGGCAAACCTTTGTGTGAGTGTGTGGATACCATTTCATTTCATATTTGTCTACTCCACAAAGGGGAAACTAAGACGACGTCGTGTGTTGGTGTTGTTTGTTGCTGCTGTTGCTGGTGGTGGTGGTGGTGTGCTGCTGCTGCTGCTGCTGCTGTTGTGGCTAACCGTGGCCAATGCCAATAAACAATAATTCCCATGACTGCCACTAAGGCGCAACGTACACAGCGACTTCCCAGACATAGCGACGACGCAGACGCAGACGATGATGATGACGACGACGACGACGACGGCGGCGGTCGACTAGACTTGTGAACTACTCATGGCAACAACAGCAACAATAACAGGTGAGATGTTGTTGCTGCCGCGCCACACCGAAGCTGGTTTTTTTTCCCACTTTACGTTCATCATCATCAGACAGCAGCAGCAGCAGCAGCAACTACGGCAGCAACAGCAGCCAAGCATCAACAACATTTGCTATACACAAACAAACACACACACACACACACACTTGGTAGACCCCGCGCTGGGCCAGTTGATCTGCGCTTGATCTTGTCATTAAACGCAGCTCGTAATAATGTTGCTGCCACAGCTGTGGCTGTTTGCGACAAGTTGCATGACCGCCGCTAGCCAAGCGATTGCTTATTGAAATTTGTCTGCATCATGTTGCTGGCAACATATTGCTAGCGGGCAGCAGCAGCAGTGGCAGGGACTACCAGTTTTTGTTTTTTTTTTTCTCTTCTGTTTTCTGCAACGGGCACTTCCTAAACAAAATAGTTTGCTTTTCCCATTTTCACGCGCGGAATGCGGGCAGGCTGACCGTCCTTGAGGCGGCTGTTGTTGCTGCAGTTGCAGTTGCGCATTGCACATTACACTCTGCAGTTGCAGTTGCAGTTGCAGTTGCAGCAGCCATCATCATCGTCGTCATAGTAAATAACTTGTTATGGTCAAATATTTCAACGTTGCCAGCCATGACATGGAGCGGCAACAGCAACAGCAACAGCAACAGCAACAGCTCCTCGTTCTTTGCCTAGTCAAGTTGACAGGCTGGGCGATTCGAATGCAGTTCGCTTCTAAATATCTGTCTGCGGCATTTGTTGATAAGCATGCCACAGAGCACCGATGGCCACTGCCCGGCAAGGCTGCCCCACAGACCAGACAGCCTTCAAAGCAATATGGAGCTGTTGCTGTTGCTTTTGCTGTTGATGTTGCTGCAGCAGCTGCTGTTGTTATTATTGCTCTAGACTGCACGGCGACCAAGCAGCACATAGCTCCCACCTCTCGTTGGCCTGACATCTTGTGCGCGAAGCTGCGAGCTGCAAAATGTCACTGCTGTCAGCCAGCTGCCCGATCTTCAAGTGCCAGCAAATTATTTCAATTGCTGCGTAGATCACAAAAAAAGAGAGAGAGCAAGAGCGACTATCAAATATTTTTATTACTCAGGCTAATCAACTAGAGCCAAAGGAATTTGCTCAGCAAATGTTACGCTCGCTGGAATGTGAACTTCTGTGAGGCAATTATCTTCAAAGCCGTCTGGCTTAATTAAATTAATCGAAAATGCCTGCCTAGTTAGAGTGCAAACTGTTTTTCTTTCTATTGGAAATGCAGTTAATTTAAAGCATCTTTATGGGATTCAAAAACATTTCTGATATTTATATTGCCTAATGGAATAATAGTTCTTATTATATAATTAACAGAAATTGCTTATGGTTTAACATTTGACATTAAAATAAATATAAAATAATTAAATAAAATACTAAATAACTCTTTTATTATTTAATCCATAACATACATGTTTACACACTTTCTTTTTGACATAATAATTTAAAAAATAAAAATAAATATAGAAAAATAGTGTCCACAATATATCCATATCTCAGCTTAGAAAACCTTGCTCAAGTTACCTTCTACATAGCTAAGGCAGTTTCCAATTCTAAAACAAATTGTTATAAAATGTATTAAAATTACTTTCTTTAATGTAACTTTCTTCAATATATAATTTACTGTTTATCATTAGCATTATCATTAGCAGCCATTCTAAATTCATAGTTTAATAAGGAACGTTCCATTACTTAAACTATCCACACTTTCCATTAAGTTCCACTAACTTCTGCCAGTTGTACAAGATGCCGAAAACTTAAAAAAAAGACGATTAAATTAAAGAGAAGAAAAAAACAACTGCAGGCAAATCAAGCCAATTGCCCACACACTGCGCTACTGTTCAGAGAGTTGCGGCCAGCAAGTGCTGCATTTCGAGTTGCTCATGATGCTCATGATGCTCATGATGCTGGGGCAATGTCTCGCAAGCCTGGACCACAGCAGGGCTCGTCGCTGTGGTCCGCCAACTGTGTGGACTGCGGTCTGTGGTCTGCGGATCGCGGATCGCATAGCATAACAATCTCCAGCGTCACGTTAAAGATTTCACTTGAAGCTCGCGAAAAATCACCTGATGACTAAATTAAAGTGGCGCTGGTATGCTTTGAGCAACATCTGCGCCCCTCACATCCCACTTCCCTTTCAGCTGTCCCGCCCCTACGTCTACCCCCTGGGCCTGTTGTCGGCTTGTGAACTAATTTCGTAAATTTTTCGAGCTGCTCTCATTCCATGCACAATGTTTTTATTTTATTTTTATTTTTTTATTTTTTATTTCATTTTTTTTTTAACATTCTCGTGCTGCAGTTGTTGCTGGATTTTCAACCGGCTTTTTGGGCAGGCGACTCTCAGGCACACACACACACTGTTGAATTTTTAATGAATTCCAATGAGCGGCTTCTTCTTCGGCTGTTGTCCAAACGCGGTGTGCGGTCGCAGTCCCAGCCGCAGCCGCAGCCGCAGCCCCTAAACGGGCGGGCGAGCACTTTACTTAACTTGCTGTGACTTGTTGCAAGTTGCAAGTTGTACGCTTACGCGGCTGAGACTGCGACTGCGATTTGGTTAGTTAGTCGATGGCGCTGTCGCTGTCGCTGTTGCTGCTGGCAGCGCTCTGCCAGCGTCGAGACGCTTGCATTTTGTGCGCCTTGTTAAGAATTTCATTAAAAATGAAGACCTGAGACCCAGAAGAATGTATGTTTCGCCCTCTCGCTTGACAGTGTATGTGCGAGTGTGTGAGTGTGTGTGTGTGTGCGAGTGTGTCTACAGCAAGCTGCGACCAAAAAATGCTGCTGCTGCGGCTGATGTTGTTGTTGTCGCTTTTTGTTACCTTGCCACCGTAGAGGCTGTGCGCCGGCGTTGCGCCTGCGCTTGCATATCTCCAAGACAATCAACAGGCAACGGGCAAGAGGCAGCCACAACAACTACTCCAACACACACACACAAACACACACACGCACACCCAGTGGCGCTTTGTGGTCAGTCAATGCCCACCAGCGCAGCCGCATCTTCGTTTTTGGGTGCAACGTAACATTTTTAATTGGTTTTGTTTCATTTTGCGCCGATGCCGCCAGTTAAGGTGCAGGAGTCGAAGGAGTAGCGGCAAACAGCAGTGAGGATATGCTGCAAGCAGTGCCTCATGCCCGCCACAGTGGCTAGCATTTTGGCATGGCCATTGGGCATTGTCTCACAGAAATTGACGGACTGCCTTAAATAAGCAACTCAAGGTTGGCTGCCAGTTTTCCCTAAAGACAAACGACAGCAGACGATCGAAGAGCAACCATCACCAGCATCAGCAGCAGCCGTCGCTGCAGTCGATCGGTGGCCACATCAAGTCAACAAAAGATTGAAAACTCAATATAGCACCGAGCCAACGGGAGACGAGCACAGCAGACAGCGAACGACGGCAGACAGAAGAAGACTGAAAGACTGAAGAGTGAAGATGGTAAGTAGTAGATGAAAGATGAAGATGGAGATGGAGATGGAGATGGAGTTGGAGTTGGAGTTGAAGCTAAGGCTGCTGATGATGTTGGAGTTGAGAGCGCGGGCGCAGGGGCAGACACGCAAAACATTCGCCAGTTCAAATCCCAAAATTGGCAATTTATCCTTTATGAACTTACAAAATAGCCGCCGTTTATACCAAAACAAGTTAATTCGTCGTCAGTTGGAGTTGGAGACTCCAATTGGAATTGGTAGTCGCAGACGTTTTGCGGAGTCTCTTGACGATGACGAAGGGCCGCCAACGAAAAACAATGAAACTTGACTAGGTCTGCTGGGCAGCTGGCAGCGCAGTCATTGAGGGAGGAGTAGAAGCAGAAGGCATGGCACGCTGCGGCGTTGGCGGCGCAATGAAAGTCAAGCCGAAAATGCAACGCTTTGGCTCTATGTTGTTGTCCAAGTGGAGTCGTCAGAGATGGCTTTAAATAGATGTGCCCAAGTTTAGACAATAAAGCCATAATTGTGCATAAGTGCGGCACACACACACACGCACATACACAAAGGATAGAGGGCTAAGCGAGTCAAGTTCCCACAGCCTAAAGACTCGCATTTTGTGTGCACACAAAAAAGTATTTGCTCATGAAAGTGAAAGAGATTTGCGAAAGTAAGCAAATGAACTGAAATAAATATAATGCTCAGATATTTTAAAAATATATATAAGCTGAGCCACTTAGATGTAAGGAAAAGAATAATAATTAATAAAAAAAAAAAAAAAAAGTTTTTAATAAGACTCTGTGTAGACAGAAACCCTTAGCCTCATCACTTGGACAGCTCTTCAAGTGGCAGCTAATCGTAATTTATTTCAGTTTAATTAATACTTCATTTTATACGACAATTAATTAGGGCTCTGTAGTAATGTGTTTGATAGTTGTCGTGAATCTCTATGCCTCTCACATTATGTGGCTTATCTGATGTATTCACAGGGCGTCAAATTCTGTTCCATTCGTATAGCTGCCTGGGCAGGTCTGGGCTGGCAATCAGCCGAGTATATCTTTATAGCACTATGCTCGACTGCGTCGGCAGCGTGCGTTGGTCAGGTGGTTGTACTTAAGTATCGAAAGTCCCAAATGGCATCGAGTACTCCCCATGGCCTGGCCACAGGCCTGGGCGCTGGCTTGGCTAATTGCGAAAAATCTGTTAAGGCAACTGCCAGTTGATGATGATCAGCAGCGAGCTGCACGGCCAGGCCAATCAGCCAACGAGGCGCACACGACAGTCGGACAGTTAGACAAATAGACAGACAGATAGAGAGACAGACAGAAGCAGACGACAGGTGCCACACGAAAGCGCCAAAACGGCAGACAGAACAAACAGAGATGGAAAAGCTGCAATCGCAGACGGCGCACAGTCAAAAGCTGCAAAAGGCCGTTTCAGCTATGATAATGTATATTTTATGAGTTAATTTCGAGTCGTCAAGATCGCGTGTTGCAGCTACAACAGAGCAGAGCAGACTCCCAGTTACCCTTGCCTCTGCCTCTGCCTCTGCCACTGCCTCTGCCACTCCACTACTCATCACGCTTCACAAATTCGCAGCTTGTGCAGCGCTCATAATTCTCAATGCATTCGCAGGCCCAGTTCGCAGTTCCCTGTTCCCTGTTCCCTGTTCCCCTATTCCCCTGTTGCCCTGTTCCACAGTTCCTCTGTTCCCTTTTCCGTGTTCCCTGTGCTCCTGCTCTCTTCTTCTCTACTGCTCTCCTATACGCCTGTTCTCGCTTCTCGCCCCTTGGCCCTTTTTGGCTTTGGGTACAGGCCATTTGCAGTCCCTAACAAGCGTCATCGGCAGCTTTGTTGCGGTCTGTTTTCAGTTTGTCTCTGTCGGCGTCGCTGCTTCAGCCTCTCCATTTCGATTCGCTTTCGAGTCTGACTCTGAGTTTGACTCCGAATTGCGACTCCTCCAATTCGCACTTTGGTTAAATTAGTTGCGGTCTGGGAAGTTTGGCCACCATAATTTCCCGTGGCGTTTGCCGACCCGACAACTTCAACAGCAACAACAACAACAACAACAACAACAGCAGCAGCAACAACAACAATAACAACACCACACTCCACTTAGCCGACAGACGCCGCCAAGTGTGTGACCGGGCGCGCTGATTGAAGCCGCCTGCATCAACGCCATCAGCAGATCGCAGATCTCAGATCTTCATCGTTGCTGTTGTTGTTGTTGTTGTCGTTGTTGTTGCCGCCTTCTGCTCACGTTCCAAGTGGGGGCCCCGAAAATTGCAGCAGCTAAAGGATTAACCTCAAATTTCTGGCTGGCGGTGTTTGGCTTTCAACGCTTAATTGGTTGTGAAATCATCATTATCACATGGACATGCAAGAGTTTCAACCTGAAGCTGTAGCTGCGCCACGGACTTTGAAGGGGACAACAGCGTTGGCGGCGTTGGTGTTGCCTCCCTTCATCACCTTCGAGCTGTTGTTGTTGTTGTTGCTGCTGTTGCTGTTGATGATTGTTTATTAAGCAGCGCCAGTTGCTGCGTGTCCTGGCCGTTGGCTGCTGTTGCTCCTCCAGCTGCTGCTGCTGCTGCTGCCGCACAGGCCATATAATTTGCGCGTGATTCATTTATGATTGAGAGTGAGACTTGTTTATACAGCACGGCACGATCATCGCAGATCTTTCCTTTTCCACCTCTCTCTCTCTCTCTCTTTCTCTGTGCGAACGAGCGGCGATTGCAAATCGTCTGGCAAATTATAGGCCAAGACCACCAAAGCGTTAACTGAAATATTTAGCAAGTTTGTTTCTTTGATTTCCAGGAAGCACTCCGCACATCGCAGTCAAATGAGCGCCGACCACTCTTTAATTAAGCACAAAGCCGCCAGGAAGTGCAACGAAGTGACCAAAAAAAATATATATAAGCGAATAAAGAAGCAAAGTGAAGGCAGCAGAGGCAGCCCAATCGAAATGCTGCTAACAATTGCCAGAGGGCAAAACTCAAGCGCAGCGAAGCGTTGACAAGATCGGCCGCCCCTCCTATTGCCCACCGCCCGATCGTAAGATAACAACAAAATAAATATAATAAGAGAACCAAAAAAAAAAAAAAAAAACAAAAAAAAAAACAAAAAAAAAACTGCAATCTGAAACACAACGGGAGGGAGTTTGCCAAAAATGGTACGCGCCGATTTTTCCCAAAACAACATCTCGTTTTGAGTCGCGTCTCTGGCACTAGCACTGGCACTGAGTTGTCGACGACTGCGCAACATTAATCATAAATTACCAGGTCGTTGAGAGTTGAGAGAGTTGGCCGAAACGACGCGGCCAGACAGAGACGCCCCAACGTGTGGCGAGGTGTTCGCACAGCGCGTTTATAAATTTTGCCAAGCGCCAGGCTTGCAGCTCGCAGCTCGCAGCTCGCAGCTCGCTGGCCGAAAAATGGTTACCAAAATGATCATCTTCATCATTTGCCGACCACGAACATACAAAAAGTGAAAAAAGGCGAAGAGAGCAAAAAGAATGTGAGATATGGCGGCAGCAGGCCAAGGTTATAATTGGCCCAAAGCGGGGCGCTGAGACAAACGAGGCGGCGCAGCTCGTAAAACGCAGAGCCAAGAGGCGGCAACCACAGGCACAGCCACAGACACTGACACTGGCACAGCCACAGCTAGACGATGACGATGACGATGGAGCACAGCATCAACCTGTGGCCAGCCCGTTGGAACGCACGTGCTTAACCTCTGACTTTGTTTTGGCAGCAGCAGCAACAACAACAGCAGCAGCTGAGACAGAGGCAACAGCAGCGGAGGCTGCGGCTACTTCAAGTGGCCTGCCTGGCGATTAGCCTCGGATTGTTACCGGGAACTCTGAGTGGTTGTTTATGGGCCTCCCAAGTCACGCCCACTTGATGTGAGCATGGGAATGGGCAACGCTTATGCAAAGCCTCAACAGACCGCAGGCCAAGTCTTAAACAGTTGAAGCTACCTAGGATTAAATTATGCTAGACAGATCCTTAAGATAGCTCTTATATATATGACAGATATGTATATATATATATGGACATATATTTATATAGAGTATGGTAAATGGGTCAGCAATGAAGCAATGTAGATTGTGTTGTTAGAATAATAATAATGATAGGCAGACTTTTATCAACTTAGTAAGAAAGTGTGAAGAGCTTTGAAATATAATTGAAAATAAGTTTAAGTAATGAATTAATTAAGTAGAACCGACCCATACATACTGAAAGAGCATAAAACAAAATAAATTAAATTGAATGAAGAATTAATAAAAATAAGTTAATGAATAAAGAAATAGAGAGAGATAAAGAATAGAGAGAGACAGATTGTGAAAATTAGAAAAAAAAAAAAAAAACAGAAACGCATGAAGAAAGTATAGGAGGCGTATAGAGAGAGAAATTACTACAAAACTTCGCTACAGGACAATAAATTAGAGTGGACCTAATCAATATACATAACAATGCCACGATAGCAAAGAAAATATATATAACCAAATGAGTCAAGACTACAGAAACATGAAGAACATATACTACAAATATAATACAATAAAAGAGCAGTACTTAAAATACGTCACATTTGCTACATGACATGTCTCATAATAGCAAAGTCTTTTGCATAGTTCTATAGAAATACATATGTTGTTAATTTACATGCTGATAGGAAATTCTCAATCAAAATGCGATTATCATACTAGTGATGAAGTCGCCACATATGCGATTATATAAGTGCAGATGACGTAAGTTGGCTGTAAGGCAAACGTAACATGTGCCAGCCAAGTTTGTGTCAAGTCAGTGAACTCGAATGCGAGCTGGCAGCAGATTCCTTGCACTCCTTGCAGTACTTGCAGTGCTTGCGGTCCTTGCTGACATTCGCGAGTTGCCGCCCACATGCGCTGAAAGGACATTGGCGCAGAATGCAATCAATTTGGCCGCAAAGTCGTTGAAATTGCACAATATAGCCATAGCAGCCAAAGGACAGTGCAGGACAATGCAGGACATGTCGCCTCGCTGGCTGCTCGCCAAGCATATTTACTGCATTTTGAGGACAGCTCATAAAACAGCAAGCCGGAACTTTAATTGCGCCGCAAACTGCGCCACAAATTCAATTCCAAGCAAATTGCATGCAGCAAGCGAAGCGAAGGCTTCCAGGACGCTTCCAGACGACATGCGAGACAGTTGCAATCTGTTTGTTGCATAAACATGCAAATTTCTCATCATCGAAGCGTTCGCAAATATTGTGCCAAGATATTTCCATTTAACCAAGCACTTGGCTCAAGCCAATCCCTAACAGCAACAACAGCACACACACTGACATGTGAATGAGACCAAGAATAGAGAAAAGTCACAGGAACAACTGGCGTCGCGTTTCAGTCAGAACGGCGCCAAAAACTACTAAAAAAATAAAGTTTGCATTTGTTTCCTGTCGCCTTGTCCCAGTCCCGATGCCCCAACCATTTGCAAGCGAAAAATCATCCACCAAAAACGAACAGAAAATGAAATTCGCATTGGGGCAGGTTGACAGGGTAAAAAAGTTGTAAAAAGCTGCGATAAAAAATAAAATAAAAGAAATAAATAAACACATTCAAGCATTAAGATATTTTTAGAAAAAACAAATAATCAAATCAAATAAATATTTAAATCTTAAATACATTTTTCTATAAATAAATATATGTAAAATATAAATAAATATTTCAATTAGAAATACATATTTTAAATATATACATATTTGTAAATATATAAATAAATATTTATAAAATACACACTTAAATATTAGAACTTCAATTTCACAAATTTGAATTATCGTTACATTAGTTTCGGCTACTCACCACTAGTCGCGCCACTTACTAGCGCCATCTATCAACGTGAGTCAAGTGACTGTCTCATACTTGTCCGTTGGAGCGCTGCAACGAAACGAAACACACACGAGTTGTACAACATGTTCGCCGCTAGGTGGCAACTTATTCCAACGCCATCTACAACATGTTCAGTCATACAAATAACAACGTAACGTAACGTGCACGTAACAGCAAATTTGAACTACATACGTATTAACAGATTTTCCACAAATCTTTGTAAGCTGTGAGAACTCAAACGTGATGTACATGCCGAATAACTGTTTTTGCAGCAGGTCAGTTTCAGCAAATGCAATTTGGAATTAATTACGCCTGGCCACTTGCTACTTTTTCAACTAAAGCTTAACATGGACTACACGTCTCAACGCCCAAGCTGCAGTTGGGCCAAAGTTCGACCAGCTTGTGCTGAGGTTACAAATTCTCATATGTCGTCGATGGGAGAGTGAGAAAGTCAGAGATAGAGGACGAGAGGCAGATAGTCAGGATTGGCAACAGTTGACACTGAGCATTTAACGCTTCAGCACGTTTTCAATTCAATTTACACAAGGCTGCCAAATGAGAGAGAGAGAGAGAGAGAGAGAGAGAGTGAGTGAGAGAGAGGGGGAGAGAGAGGAAGCTGCTTGGTGGTCGAGCGCCAAGGAAGTTTTAGGCGTCGAAGCGTGCAAAAACTTAAGCACACGCACAGAGCATGACAAACGAGGATAACAACAACAACAACAACAACCACAACGGCAATGCATAATAATAATAATGAACACTAACGGTAAGCGAATTATGCGAGAGAGTGAAAGCGAGAGAGACAGAGAGAAGTGCGCTGAAGGCGTAGTTCTGCTCAAGTCTTGAGGGCTGGTCAGGCAACAGTAAAGTGAAGGAAATCAAAGCAAAATGCACAATAAATCAACAAATTACGCGTGGCAGCAGTAGCAGCATCAGCATCTCAGCATCTCAGGAAGGGTTTGCATTGTATCTGGCAGATACTTAGATACTTTTAGGCCGTTGCTCAAGCATATTTATGGGCAAAAACAATAAGCGAAACGCTTAAAAATGCATAAATCAAAACGCAAACTCAGCCAAGGGAACTCAAACAAAACAAACAAAAAATATCTATATACATTTGTGGAGAAAGAGAAAAACAATAGACGCCAGATATGAGAAATGGGAAGCGAATCTCAAAATGATAATCGGCAACAACTGTTGAGAATGCGTGTTGACAAATGTAGTTGACTGTAACGAAAGGGCAAGACAGACAGATAGAGAGAGAGAGAGAGAGAGAGAGAGAGAGAGAGAGAGAGAGAGAGAGAGAGAGAGAGAGAGAGTGAGCGAGATGGGATAAGGTGAGGGGTGAGGCACGGAGTAGTGCTGGCAACCCTGACCAATTCGCAGGGCAGGCCGAAAACACATTTCACTTATTAAGCAGCAGAGTGGGGGACAGAGATAGAGACAGGGGCAAGGGCAGGGGCAGAGGCAAGGGCAGCCGCATCATCTTGACAATGATCATAAAAACAAATGCAAAACACAAATGCCAACAGCCAACAGGCTGACAGGCGTTGCTTAGGGTTAAGCTCCGTTCTTCCAATCTCTCTTAACCACCCCTCCCCATCGCCCCCTCTCTTTCTCGCTCTTTCTTGTGCAACCCCTTAATCCACTTGTTTCCAAACTCGTATTAGAATAGAGTTGGTCGCTTGGTGGCTGCGTAAATATTTGTATTTGCGATATGTTATTGAGTGTTTGTTATGGCCAAGCGACATGGCTTAAATCACACAATCTGATTATGGCTAACAAGGCAAGTAGCAGCAGCGGAAAGCAAACTCATTAGCCATGCAACAAAGTATTTAGTAAGCGAATTATGTCTTGATAATTAATATGGCCTATTGGAGTGCAAATGAATGGGCTGACCAAGAGATATTTTTAAGTGTGCCTGAGGGTATTTATAGGTTGATTAATATAAACAACAAATGCAGTCTAATATCTATGTATAAGCAACAATTAAAAATTAACTTGAGAACGTAAAACGCTTAAAAATATGTTAAGCTATACAGCTAAAAGCCAAATTCCAGTCTTAAACTGATACTAAATAATAATCATAATTTGAAAGTAAAACTCGAAATAGATTGAGGAAAATCTTAATAAACTGCTAGAAAAAGTTTTCATTAAGAAGTATAGCTTATAGTTGACAAACAAAATTCTATAAATAGATTCTCATTATGAAAAGACCAAATGATAGCTCCAAAAGCAAACAAAATGCATTTAAATCAGAATTCATGCATTTATGCATTTAAATCGAAGACTGCTTGCAAATATATAAGTGTCTCACGCACACATTGAAGAAAAGCTCGAAGAGCAATCGCTGTGGTCGGTTCTTCGACGTGTTCGTTGGCGATCGGGCATTCTGCTTGCTCTCTGACTGCTTCGTTGAGTTGAGTTGCAGAGAAGAGTCGTATGTATGTATTAGTGCGTATGCGAAGGCTGTGCTCGCTAAATATGAGCGTGAATGTGTGCATGTATAAGTGAAACCGAATAGCATTTGCCTGGACGCCAAGAATTACCTGCTCATTTTACGAGCCTCATTGTACGAGCATCGATCGTATCGCTCTCTAAACGATGTTCGGGAAAAGAACGAAAGTTCGACTCAAAGCGCTCAACCGAAGCCAAAAAACGAAAAGAAACGAAGTCTCAGAGAGCAAGAGCGAGTGAGTATGATAAATGCTTTGGTAAATCTCGTGAGCAGAGCGTGAATGTTCAAATGGTTAAAAGTTCACGTAAATTACTATGATTTAAATAAATCGAATTAACAACTTAACACAAAGCTCATAAAATATGCATTTAATAAGATTTACAAAAGAAAGCCGCATTCGTAATAGTTTTATGTGCAAATCCCATTAGAGTTGTGACCGCAAAAACCCGTGCAGAGCCCTCGAGGCAAAATATGCGCATATGTGAGAAATCCGTGAACCAGCGACTGCTTCAAGCCTTATTCATAAACCATTCCTAAACCAATTTCAAATATCGTTTAACACTTCATAGAATTGGTGACCCAGTTTTGAAAGAGATACGCAATGGTTTTGTGCTAATAGCAAGAGTCCATTACACACATCCAGGCGATATCCTTGCGAGTGACACATATGCGCGAATCCTTGGCCATAATGGATGCCATAAGTGAATTGCTAATTCGGCGCTAATGTTGCAAAAATCCAATGCGAAGCGACAACAATGCGAAGCTAAGCTCATAAATTACCATGACAATGGAATTATGCTTTAATCCACCCCGATCGAAAAAGGAATGAAAGAAAAAGTTATTGAACTTGGCAAAATCGAATCCGAATCGAAATGCCGCAAACGTAAATCTTTCCAGGCTGTCATAAATTTGGCTGTTTTTGCATTCGCATATTATTTATATGCTCGAATGCTAATGAAATTGCAATTTTAATTCAATTAATAGAAACTTGGCGAACAGAAAGCCGAAATATAAACATACAGAAATCCATTTGCCACACAGAAACCTATTTGGCCCACCCACTCACCCACTGAGAGTCTGTCGGCAAATGTCGAGCAAATTTATTCCGCATGATTAATTCAAGATTCGATTTTTCCAGAGCCAAACCCAAGGAGCTGCTGCACTCGACCAAGTTACCATAAAGTAAAATATTTGTTCAAGGTGTTTGGACTTGGACTTGGGCTTGGGCGAATGGCAAACGAAATCAGCGAGGCTCATTACATATGATAATGCTCCAGCTCCCCCTCCCTGTCTCCGTTCCCTCCATAAGACAATGGAGAGCGCACAAAAAATTGAAAATCGAAAACGAAGCTAAAATAAATTGCAGCGGAAAACTAATGATATGAAAATACGATGAGCAGTCGCAGAAATCAGCAAAATCAGAGAAATCATCGATTGCCATGGGAAATAAGCTGAATTTGTGTTTCAAGCTGAAGTTTTTCTGCTCTTACAGAATCATTTAGCATGAGGGCTTTAAATGGATATTGAAGGCATATATTTATATATATTTATTTACAGATTATATATTTTATACGCATATAATAGGAATTCCTGCTTCAATATTGTGCACAGAAATTGATATTTGTAACCTAAAGGAATATTTATTATATATTATTTATAATTAAATTGGGTAAGCCTGCTAAGAATGCCTGCTAATTACATTTAAAGCATATTTCAGAAAAAGAATCGCAGAAATAACCCAAATAAAAATTAAGCAAGCCCCACATAATGAACTTTTTTCCAAACTATTCCACAAGGAATTCCGTTTTAGACAAAGACACAGCATGCCGTAATCTGTGTTGCTTTGTAGGGCAGATGGCAATCTAAAATGAAGTTAATTTCGACTAGAACTGCATTGGCAGAGGAATAGAAAGGAATGCCTGTGTCATCGCTGCAACCGCAACTGATAGATGTTTAGAGGGCTGGCACGGAATAGAGCATATGTTGATGCCACATTAGATGTACAACTCACTTGTCAGGCCGTCGAGCCTTATCACTGGACCAGTTCCAATCAGAGAGTCAAACAGCGAAAGGCACCCGCGGGAACTGCAAGTCCCAGTTGCAGCCAGGGTGGGGGGGCAAACCCGCGGCGCGGCACATTTTTCCACGCATATGTCAGCATTTCTTGAATTGGAAACGAAAAATGCTGCTCTAACAGCATTTTGTGGTTTTCAGCATAATTAAAGGCAGACTGGCAAAAGCGAGAATATAAAACCCAAGTCCACCAGCGCAGCCCTCTCTGGCAGAGCCCGCCCCGGACAGATCGAAAATGTCGAAAAACGTAAGGTGCGAGGGGTTGCAATTGAGAAACTGTGAATCGAGCATTGAGATTCATGAGTGCATGGCGCAAACTGTTCGGCGAGTTAACAAAGCCATCAATGGACCATAAACTAAACACTTTTTAAATGCTGAGCGGGTGGGCAACGCGATCCTTCTCTCGCTCTCTCTCTCTCTCTATCACTCCTGTTGCTGTTGCTCTTGTCGAAATTGCACAGATGTCGGTCCAAAGACAACAAGCGAACTGTGTAGTTTATTAAAGGGTAGTTTTCATCATTTCCTGGGCACAGTTGGACTCATTCGCAATTGGAACCGGGGCTGCATCCCACTCTGATTAGATCACAAACTGATTGCAAGGACAGCGCGCAATACGAAACAGGTTCGTTTGGCCGGGTCACAATTTATGGCACCAGGAAACGTATTGAACAACTTTAAATGCGGGTCACTTGGACTGGGAGTCGGCTGAACAGGCTGGCAGGCTGACAGGCTGAGTCGCAGTCGGAGTCGGAGTCTGGCAACTGGTGGTAATGATGGTGTCGTCTCTCGCGCTGGTGGTGACTTGGCGGTCGTTTCATTTGTGCAGCTTCACTGAGCATACGCTGCACATCCGCATACGCAGCCGAAACTGATGAAGGAGCTGCACTAAACAAATGTTGCCCACTTGCCTCAGAATATGCTTGTTATGAATTTGATTAAACGTCGCAATATGAATACCCTAACAGGGTGGCTGGCCAGGCACGAAACAGGTACTGTAAATTGAGAGCTTGTGTTACAAACTATAAGTATATAGGAATGGATGAATATATGGAAATGAGATAATGAGCAGATAATGTGATATGTGTGAGAAAACTAGAGATAAATAGACTAGGTTAAGAATGAAGAATTATAAAGAACAAATCGAATTCTAAAAATTCGAATTCTGCTAAAATATTTAATATAATAATTAAGAAAAGTGTGTTGCATTATTTTGAAAGTAAAAATAAATTTAAAATATTTTTAAAATAAAATTAAAAATATAAATAATAATATTGAACTAAAAAGAAACAATAAATATAAATAAAAGCTAAAAGAATAAAAAACAGTTTTGATCATTTGAATAATGCAGTTGTTTAGTCTATAAAAAAAAGTAAAAGTAAAAAACACAAGATAACAGCAAATGTTGCCCATTTTCTAACAACTATTTCCATTCACACATATATTCCTTTACAACATAGCTATAAATATGTGTTTTCATATTCGCATAATAATCGCCATGGAATTATTATACCCACTTCACAGCTAAAGTGGCCCGAAGTTGCTTTTCCCGTTACCCTTTGCTTTCCTGTTTCCTGTCGCTGTTGCTGCTGCCGCTCAGTGCCAAAGCTGAAGTGTCCTTGACATTCTGGGCTGGGCTGCTTCTATGTGGAATTGAACACTTCGCAACTGTTAACTGTTGCAAGGATTGCGCTGGCTTTGTTTCTATTCTCGCTGTTGTTGTTGTTGTTGTTCGAGCGCATGCAGCTGGCAAGTATTTTTTGGGCAATATATGCTCGTGTGTCTGCCCGTTGAGCATAAATATTTATGCGCCCCCCACTCGATTGAGAGCTTCTCGAGCGTAAGCATTTTAGATAAAGCCCTCAGCGCAATTGAGGTGGCAACCAGGACACACCATTGCCGCGGCAGGTGCCGAGTCAGAGATTTGTTCGTTGGCATTTTGCATATGACAGCATAAAAATTGTTGTCGCGGTTGATTGTGACTAACTTCTCCATGCTGATTGAACGCACACGATGCCAGCAATCTACAAGCACAGCAACAGCAACGGCAACAGCAACAACAACAGCAACAACAACATTGAGTTTAGTCGTCATGAGACGATTTGGTAACCAAAACAAGAGCTCTAATCCGCATAGCTCAGCCGCTTAGCGGACAGAAACTATATATGTACATATATAACTTCTCGGCAGTAAACCACAAGAGCCGCCACCGCCACCACTAAACACCACCGAAAAGCAACGGCCCTCGGTCCTTGTTAGCGAGCCCCTTGTGCGGGGATTTTTAATCCGTTTAAATGAATGAGAGTCTAATTGGAGGATTTGAACGAGAACAAGGACAAACCAGACGGCCGTCTAAATAGTGACAAAGTCCTTGCCATATGCTTCGAAAAAACCACATGTTATTCACGGTATTTAAACAAACAGCAACAGGGGCTGAAACCACCCTCCAGCCGCCAGCCTCTAGCCACCATCAAATTAGGTGCTCTGCCCTGAAATCCAATTCGAATTTTTATATAATGCGCGAAAAGCACTTGATTGAACCGAGGCCATGCTCTCGAATTGGAAACCAACACAGACTCCAGGGATATAGCATTCAAGGGTTGTCCCAGCAGCAAATGCCGATCCAGAGGCAAGCCTTGCGGAAAGTTTTCAAGCCGCCAACTTCCGACAGAGCCAACGACAGCCAGGCAGCTAGAAGCTGTTTCATTCCGGCAAAACATAATCCCGCATAGAGCGCAGATTACGCGCCAGCAGCGAAGGCATTAACATTAAACAATAACCGTAAGAAAAGGTGTCTGCTGTCTTCAGAATTTAGTAGCTCCAAGCTCTGCATCGCTGCTCAGCCAGCGACTGACAAGCACTCGCCTAGAAACAATTACCATTTACATTTTACTTATCTGCTTCAGTAATTAAAGCCGCCAACGACATGGCATAAGGAGCACGTAGCGTTGTCTAAAACTTTGTCCTCCGATTGTCATCTTAGTTATTTCTGTTTTCTTTTTGCGTTTCGTTTTGCCAAGACGCAGTTGTATTGCTACACCTATTGAAAGTGCTTCCCAGACCATTCGCGTCCTGATTTAATCACACAAAAGGCAATTTCACGCCTTTTTGCCCATAACCCAACAGGCTCAGGCCTTGGGAATCACTTTGTCACTTGGCAGTTTGATGTATCGACACCAACACCAACAACAACAACAACAATAATGGCAGCCCAACTACACCCCTCTGCTTAAGTGACAGGGCAAACAGAGCTCGTCAGATTGTTTTTAGTCAAGCAGATCTTGAAGGGTAGATTAGCAAATGTTTTTGGCCTTAGCAAATTTTGTGCTCGATTTGTATATCCTAGATTTGTGTTAATTTCCATTGAATATATTGAAGTTTATTCGACGAATGTGTCGAGATTTACACTACACCAAAATTGCAGTCACGTGCCACATGTGTGCGTGAGTATGAGTGTGTGTGTGTGTGTGTGTGTGTGTGTGTGTGGCATGTGCCATATGAGGGTAAAATAAGGAGATGAAAGTTCTCAATATGTAAAGAGTCGGGGCAAAGGCAGGGTTTTTGTTACTTAATATAAATTAATCAAAGAAAGAATGTTATTTTAAGAAAGTAATGCAAATTTTTAAAAGAAATTAATAATAAATGAAAGAAAGTATTGAGAAACTAATAACAAGTATTTATAAGTATTTAATATATTATAAACTAACTAATAACAAGTATTGATAAATATTTAATATATTATTAAATTCCTCCAAATTACGTTTAAATTAAATGAATAATCACTTTGTGAATATTTTTTTGTGTACATTTTAGCCGAATAATTCTAAAATTTTGGGGTTACAAAATTAATATTTTATCTTTCATTTATTTATTAATTTATAATTTATTTTAAATTTATTGTTAAATTGATTATTGATTCATTGATACAAATTTTTAAATATTTCATTCAATTTTAAATTTAATAAATAAATAAATTTTTTTTTAAACAAATAACTATTTTCTATTTTATTCTATATTTTCAATTATTTTTTTTAGATTTTGTCAGTGAACTTCTATTTATTTGAAAATTAATTATTTATTGCATTTTTATTTCCATTTGAACAGTAATAATCGGATTAATTCTCAGCTTGAAGCATTGTATAATCATTTTGGCTTGGCTTTAATAGTTCTGCCGGCAATTAATTAACTATAAGCTAAACAATATTTTTAATGAAATGCCAATGCCGAAGGCAATCATGTGTTAAATATTAATTTTGTGGCGACAGAAAACATGGCAAACAGTCGAATTATAGACATCAGCAAATACGCACACACACACATACGGCGCCGATAGTGGCCAGCTATAAATTTTAATTAAAAATGCAGCTCATATGGCAAGTGGAGCAATTAGCACCTGAAAATATGCAAACATTAAATTGCCAACTGCAGACAAACAACAGCAGCAACAGCAACAACAACAACAACAATTGCAAGAAGTGCAATAAAAGGCGTGGAATTTCAATAAATTGACTGTCTGTGTGTGTGTGCGTGTGTGTGCGTGTGTTTGTATTGTTCAGGGCCAACATAACGTGGCCATAACAAACACATATTTCGACCTAGCAGTGGCCGCATCCTGCCCAGAACTTCGAGTTGAAGCGAGATGGCAAAGTGAACGGAAAACATTGCACAATTTGTTGCTGTTGTTGCTGGGCATTGTAACTGGACAATGGACAGACAGTTAGGCTTTTTTTTCGTTTTCTTTCCTCTTTTTTTTCTTATTTAACATTATGCACACATACATGCACATACATATATATAGAGAGAGAGCGCCATGGCAGACGAATAAATATTTTAGTTTGCAAAATCTTTTTGCGCTCAACAGTCGCCTACATACAGAGCCCCTCTCGCTCCCTCTCGCTCCCTCTCTCACACTCTGACAGCGTGTATATGTGTGTGTTTATGTGCTTGCATACAATATGTAAAAGCTACGCGCAGCATATATTCAAAATACAAACAACAACGACAACAACAAGGACGTGAATACATATTCAGACAATCTCGCTGCTGCTGCCAAAAAATCGACAAAAACAACCTGTTCGGAAACACTTGCAACAAGGACATCAAGGATATATATCGTGCCGCTGCCACAAAGCGAAAGAGTGAGAGAGAGAGAGAGAGAGAGCGAGAGAGACACATACAGAGGTGGGTAAACGAGATAGACAACAGATTGCTAGCCCACACACAAAAAGGGGATGGAAGCGAGAGCCAGAGAGCTAGAGCTGGCATCTAAGCGCCGCCTCTTTTCGAAACTTGGCGATAGACTAAATGGCACAGTGGGCTGAACTATGATTTTATAGTTGTGGAAAATATAATATTTGTTAATTATGTGTATATTGAATTTAAAAACATATTTCATTAGTATCGGTATATATTTGTAAACTTTTAATGGGGCCCTATTAACTTTTCTATAGATATGTCAATATTGAAAAAATTATTTTACTTCAGTAAATATCAAAATTTGGAATATTTTAATACAATTATTTATTAAATTTTTTTTTTAGTATTTTCTCATAATTATTTGTGTTATATATATTATTATTTTTATTAATTTAAATTAAATTAATGTTAAATCAATTCTCTAAAGCAAAAGATCTCTTTAGCTTTGCTATTTCTTTATATAATTATTTTGATTATTGTTTGCATTTTATTTATATTTTGTTAAATTTTATTAATTAAAAATAAATTATTATTAATTATGAAAACTAATTACTAAAGCATTGGATCTTTTCAATTTAGTTGTTTACTTCATTTTATGTTTATAAATTTATTTCTAATCATTATATTTTACTGTTATTATTATTTACTATTGAATCAAATAAGTTCAGCAAACGCTCTGATCAACCACTGTGCTCTATACATACATATATGATATACAATGTAGTCTCTGTCGGAACATAATAGGAAAGTCTCAGCGGGCTGCCAGTCGTCGGCCAGCCAGCCAACCAGGAGGCGCGCCCAAGCGCTCTGTGCACAATAAAACCACAGAATATGTTGGCAACTGGCAAAGCAGATGGATTGCCGAGAGAGCGGGAGAGCAATAGCCAGAGTGGCGAGCATAAGGGTGACGATTCGAATTTGACTCTCTCGGAGTCCAGCAACAGAATCAGGACAGATGTGCGAGTGCCGCGAGTGAGCGGAGAGTTTCGCGTTTGAATGGGACAATATGAAAATTCCAAGTGGACTCGCTGCTCCGGTGGTGGCATCGGCGACTACTTAAAGAGGAACAGATTGCGTGCGGACAGCAGTCGAAAACAGAGCTTCGAAACGAACGGTCCACATTAGTTCAAGCAAGTGCATATAGTAAATTCGAATAGGGAACTCTAGAGCCGAGTATAGCAAGTGTTGCGATGAACTTGCTCATGGATAGCCTGCCGTCGCATGCGAATCCCGCCGTGCGTCGTACAACGCCGCCTCAACAGCAAACCGAGTTGCGTATCTCCACCAGCCCCACAGCAACACCAACAGCAGCAGCAATGACCCAACAGCAACACTCCAACAACAACAACAATAACAACAACAACAATGATTCGCCTAGCGTAAAGACCACTTTGAAGCGCTCCTTCGATGTGGCCTTTCTAATGATGCCCGATGAGCGCATCAAGCAGAAGCAGGCCGAGAAGCAGGCACGCCTACAGGAGGCACTGCAGCAGCATCAACAGCAGCCACTCCAATTGAATCATTATCCCACGGATTTGTCGCCGCGTGCTGCTGCCTCACAGCCTCCCTCTCCGGCGGCTCTGGAGTATATTAGTTTGTTGGAGGCGCGACAACGCTATCCACAGCTGGCGATACGTTCGCCAAGGATCTATGATGATCCCACGCTGGTCATACCGCTGATGGATTCGCCAGAGGCCACAGTATCACCACCACCGCCACCCATGCGCAGCGCCTTCACCAAAGTGGCATCTTCTTCGCTATCCAGCTCATCGTCGCCGTCGACAGTGTCGCGGCTGGAGTCGCCACTAGATGTGAGTGCTCCGCCACTAAGTCCCGATCAATTGAGCTGTCATTCAATGAGTCCGCCGGTGGCTACGCCCCCACCTCGCACAAACAGCGGTGGCGGCAGTAATAATGCACCACCACCAGCTGCAGCAGCAGCAGCCGCCGCGGGACCCAATACTTTACCCAACGGCATGCCAACAAATCCCATTATGTATCACAACTTTCGGCCAGAGTATCAATTCAATGGCGCTTTCCAGGCTGTGAATCCAATGCAGGCGCTTCAGGCGCAGCAGCGATTGAAGCAGCAGCTGCTCTACAGGCCTCCAATTGCGCCCAATGGCCATAGTCCCAATAGCTGCTCATCGAATCCCTCGTCACCGCCAACGGGTCCGCCGCCGGAGTTTCTACATGGCTATCCAGGATTTGGGCCGCCTCCACATCCATTTGCAGTCACTCAACCTCTGCAGAATCCCGCTGCAGCCGCCATTCTCTCCACGCTCATACCACCCACGCTCGCGTCTACCTTCACGCTGACCGCACAGAACGTCTGTGCCAAGTGCAACATTAGCTTCCGCATGACCAGTGATCTGGTCTACCACATGCGCTCCCATCACAAGAGTGAGGTGGCCTGCGATCCGAATCGACGTAAGCGCGAGGAGAAGCTGCGTTGTCCCGTCTGCCAGGAGACGTTCCGCGAGCGGCATCATCTCACCCGACACATGACCGCGCACCAGGACAAGGCTAGCGACCATCAGCCCACGCCGGAGGAGTCCAGCAACGACAATGAGATCATCAATGTGGTTGGTGGAACGCCGCCAGGACGTCGATCTGGCGGTGCTGCCAAATGATCCAAGCATTTCTTCGGATACTTTTAAGCTGCTGCGCGTTTTGTTAGGCTTGAGTCCGTAACACTTTCTCCCAACCCCCCTGCCCCAGAAATGTTTCCATTGTGATATTAAGTTTAGTTACAGCCCCAGCTTAAGTTAAAAACCTTAGCCATTAACCATATATAGTGCAATTCTTATCGCATCCGATTAAACACTGTTTTCCCATCCCATTAGCGCTAGACAAGGCAGAGTTACATTTAATCTGCACGTTTTATCATTGTAAAATACTAGAACTAAGTCCCATGCTCATTCAATTAACTAGTTGATGTGCGTCTTAATGTTTACAAATAAATATCTAATTGTTATTTAAACTAAACAAAAATATAAATATTTTATTTAATCATACATCAAATGGGATACATTACGCTGAATTATTTAGTCTGTGTGTGACTAGAATTTCAACTGATTTATGAGAGCTTGCTTGCTCTAGTGTAAGTATAAAGTAAAGCAAGAAAAACTCTTTTAAAAAGCGAATCTAATCTGGAGAGATTCTGCTATGCTCTATATATGTCATAATAATCGTAAGCCTTTGATTCTCTTCATAATTCTCTAACTCTTATTTAATTAATAATTCCTGATTAAACATGAATCAACATAAATCAAATACTTTTGCATTAAATTCCAATTTTTTAAAGACCAATCGCATGTTGGACTCTGAGAATAGCGAAAAGCGCTACGAAAGTTATACGTAAGTATATACTATTGCTAGAAAATTAATTAATATAAATATAGAACATTCTCGAGCTGCGCAAGCTCTATCGCAAGCTTAATAAAGAAAATAAAAATAAAAGAAAAATAAATAAAATAAAACTAAATACAAGAAAACTACATATAATAATAAAAAATAAACAAAATAAATTAACATAAAATAAAAAATAAAATAAAAATAAATACAAATATTTACAAGACTTCCGCTAATTTATTAAATATTTAAATTAGAAGAGGTTTTTATGCTTAAGAGCTCAGTGAAAACCTTTTGTACAGAACTTTTAAATTCAAACTACTATTATTATTTTCTCAGAATAAACATACTTAAAAATATCAGTAGTAATGGAATATCGAATATTCACTTTATATTTCTCTACATTTGTCACAAGCTTCACAAATTGAAAAACCTTTTACAGTTGATGCCAAGCAATTGTCAGTTAAGTGAAAAACATAGGTTCCCAGGCTTAGAAAAAGAGCCCAACGCACGCACTGGCAAAGCATACGCCATATGAGTGGACTAGAATATGTTGGCCTTGTTAGCGCAGTGAAGCCAACATATTGGGGGCGGGGATGCATCCGTTCGCTCATACGTTTGGCGGGTCGCTCGAGCCGTCGAGCAGTCGAGCAGTCGAGCAACGTATGCAGCAATTAGATGCGCCAACAAAAACTGCGCTGGCGACACTAATGAGTTGCAACTGAATCTGAATCTGGGAAAACAGAGCTGTAAACAAGATGGAATATAAATGAAGGGTAGCAGTCTGGCCATAGACAGCGCAACTAATGTGGCATACTGCTGCCAAGTCCTTGGTATTTGGCAAGCGCTGCTCAAGTGCTTTTTGCCAAAAATGATATTCGAATTTCAATAATTCGAGGCTCAAATGCCAAACGGCGAATGGCAACCCTTGGGATTCCCATGAGTCAAAAAGAATTTGTAGCATGCCGAATGCCGACAAAGCGCAGCGAATGTCTTGGGTGGTGGCTGCCTCGTTTTGCTGCACTCAAATGAGCCACAGCGAATTGCGTTGATTTAGCGTGGCCAAATCCTGTTAGCCCGTGCCACTGAGCCACGCGATTCTCACAGGATCTCTCTCTCTCGTGGCTTTATCAACTGAGATGTATCAATTGATGGCGTAACTAAATGGAGCTCCTCCCCACACCTCAGGCCAAATCATGACTTGTTCGCATTGTTCCCATGATGGGATTACCGTTTTATAGCCTTGTGTTCACAGCCACAGCCACTTGATAAAGACATTCAATGCGCCAACATGAGAAAATCTGCTTTGTTGTGGAAACGATGAGTAAATTGAACTTTGAAGCGAAACGTTATGTTGAAGTAGCAAAATATGGGAAATGGAAGTTGTCTTTATCAGTGAATTTCGACTTGTTAAGAAAAGTAAGATTGGAGGTTAAACATTTTTTTAAATATTGTATATGTGATCAAATATTCATATGCATTCTTAAAGGGACGGCTTAACCTCTACATATATGGAAAAGCTGCATAATTCTTTGGACAGACAGAAACTCGAGCAGCAACAATTTTTGAATACATCTACTTATATATATTTAATTATTATTTTCATTATATATATAAAATATATTTTAAATAAAATAAAAATATATTTCATATTCTCTAGAAATATAAATATTAAATTAATAAATGTCGATTCAAAAATTCTGTTCTCGCATGTCTTCCTTAAGCTCCTCTCAACCAATTTGTTAGTTTTTTATGACTTATTCACTGATATGTTTGCACTTTACAATGGACTTGGCGTCTAGTCGTGTCCCTGATTTATTTTATACATTTCCCCAATGAGCAATTTCAACTTCCTTTAAAAACAATTACAACTTCCTCTACGCACACACACACACACACTAAAACACACCCATGCCGAGAGTTGTGTTTGCGTCTCGTTAAGCCAACACATCGTCAAAATCACATTTCCTCATTTAAGCTGCCAACCAGAGTGAGAGAGAGAAAGAGAGACAGAGAGAGAGAGAGAGAGACTCGTCAGCTACTCACTCAAAACGACGCCTGGAGCAACCGCAGTGGCAACTCCATAATAAGCCTCATCATGACGGTCTATATAATAGCAGCCATAATCGCATTTCATATTTATCACATTTTTACGCCCACACGCAGCCAAGAGACGGCAGCTCGCTGGATGGCACTTGCCAAACGTGAGCATTGTTTGCCTTTGCCTAACCTCGCAATTTGACCGTAAATAAATTGCCTGCTCATTTGGTAAGCACTTGCCCCAAACTTGCGGGCCCCATTCCCAATTACACTTCCCCCTGCCCACCAAGCGCCGCCCCCCCGTGTACCAGCCAGTAACCCCCAAAGTGAATTTCCCAACAGCTTCCTTTCAATTTCAGAGCAGGAGCTCTTCTACCCTGACGAACGACAAGCGACGTCGACCTCGTGTTCAAATACGTTTAAACACAATGCAAATACCGTTATAATAGCACAACAACAACAACAACAACAACGACAACAACGACACCAACAACAATAAGGCCAACAAAAAACCAGACAGCTGGGTAAGCCATTGCGCCCACAGGGCCTGGCTACGCCCCCATTCTGTAATGTAGACGTGTGCGTATGAGTGATTTTTCTCAGCTCCGCTTAAAAGTATGCAAATATTTTTCTACGAAGGGGTTGCAGCAGGAGCAGCAGTAGGGGGCGTGGGCGTGCCGTTAGCTGACTTTCAGTTTATGACTTTTGTGCAGTGCCGTTACTGCTGCCGCAGCTGTTGTTGTTTGTTGTTAAGCCTCGTTAAGTGCTTTTAACTGCAGGCAATTTCATTTGCCAGCGACTCTGCCTGTGGGTCATTTAATTTCCATGTCCTTTATAAATGCTGATTAGCTATGGACAGGCCGAGATTGGCTGACAGGTATGCGCAGTTGCAGTTGGACGGGCCAGCAAGTCGACTTAAAAGCCCAGAGCGAAACGCACTAACTGACAGCCAAGCCGCTTAAACTTTGAACTTTGTCATTTCAATTTTCGCCAACGGATGCGCTTTGTTTCAGAGAGGCTGCTTGGCCTGGCTGGCTTGGTCTGCCCATCCCTGAGCCGCCGGAAACATTGAGCTCGACAATGCGACTTTCGTTTGGCCAAAAATTGTGAATCTGTGTGCGGTTGCGGCCGTTGCGAGGAGTTGCCGCCATTGTTTTGCGGCCAAGGCACATGATGAAGTCCTGCTCCATGGCCAGGAAGTTTTTCATGCGCCATGACACTTTTTGTGCGCTACGGCAGCCATTTTATATGTAGTATGTATGTGCGGGTGGTGTGTATGTGTTCGTGTGTGCATGTGACTGTCTACCTTTGCAGTTTGCCGTGGCTGCTGGCATTGCCATTGCCATTGCCGGATTCGGAGACAGAGACAGAGCCTGGAGTCGTTGTCGCTTTTGGTTCTCGGTGCTGCATTGAAATGATTTTTGGAAGCATGGAAGCTGTTTGGCTTGCCGCAAGACAGCCGGCTTACTGACTGAACAGCAGCCAGGACAGCAGCCAGGACAACATCCGCGTGTCCATGTCCGTTCGTCCTGTAATTTATGATGTGCGCTTCCTATTTTTTTTTCCCTTCATACTCTTCATACTCTTCCACTCGCTGCTCGCTGCCTGCTGCCAGTTTTTAGTTTCTGCAAAACTTTTCAGAGCCGCGCGCCTGTTTTCTGCTGTCATAACTTTGCGCACATAATTAATAGTTGTAAAAGCGAGCGAACGAGCGAATTTTTAGTTTGGATGGCGCAACTTTTATGGCCGCTTGTCCGGACTTGTTTGCTCAATTAACTTAGCAGGTAGTTAATTTTCAGCAGCCGCAGGATACCAGCTGCGGTTGCTAATTGATTTACAGCGCCCAAGCGTGGGAGCCAGCGCCATGGGTTAAAGAATCTTTAAAGTAGGATGAAATTGTCTATATATAGGCATGTGCCCTTTGAAGAGATCTGTTCTAGTATATGTACATCTTTTCGAACATGCTCGAGAGTTGCAGCTAAGTTTTCGTTCAATACATAAACTCTGAAGACTCTTAATAAGATCAATCTAAAGCAGATTTCTTCTCAATTTTAAAATCGTTTTTTGTTGATGTAGAGGAGTAACTCAAGAGGTTAGCCAATCTATTCGCCTCTCTATATCATTTCCATTGCCTAACATTTAACCCTAGTCTTCAGCTGGCTTACTTGGCGTATGCACAATTCGTCTTCTGTGCTTTTTTGTGCTGCCTACCTGGCAAATGCTGCTGAGCCACGCGCGAAATATTTAGCATGTCAAATGACATATTTGCGCAGCATTTTTTGTGTGTTTGCGTATGCCTTGGCAGCAGTTAGCCAGAACATCAAGCACTCACACAATTATGCCCCTCGCTTTCGCGCTCTTTCTCTCTCTATCTGCCTGGATTGGACATATGTGTGCGTGTGTCTTGTGTAAATCTGTTTGGTTTGGCTGTCGCCATTTTTGCTGTTCTGTGCTCCATTTATCATTTGGCAACAATTCAGAATTTCCATATACTCAGCATATTTGCTGGCCAGAGCATTCGCATGATATACGACCGTGTCTTTAACCCAGCCAACAGGCATCAGCATCAGTAGCAGCATCAGTAAGAGCCTCATCATCATCATCCTCCACTAAGCTCGGGTAGTGTGTCACATCGTTCGATGACAACCCACCCTCCTCTCTCCTGCTCTCATACACACACATGGTGTAATTTAGATAAGTGGTCATTCTTCATATTTATAATGCTCATAATTTCATAATGTGCCACGCATATGCAGCGCTCTCTCTCTCTCTCTCTCTCTCTCTCTCTCTCTCCCTCCCACTCACACTTGCAGCTAAATTAAAATCTGGCAAAAATCTGAGTGTGAGTTCTGAGATGGGCGCTGGGAGTTGGTTGGCTGCCACATTGGGAACAACATGGTCAGCGTCGAGCATTGCCTGAGCCATTTATTTTATTTGGCGCGAGTTTTTGTTAGTGGCCAGCCACCTTGCACAGAATATGAATATGGAGGCACTGCTGCTGCTGCTGCTTTGGAAAAAATCAGACTTGCTATATATTGCCATGAATATGGAACATGTGAAATCGTGAATGTTGTCGCTGCTATTTTTTCACTCGTTGCCCACCGTTTGTTGTTTTTGTGTCTGATTTATGAGCCACATAAAAGTTAACTTAATGAAATGGCTTTTGCCCTCGCCCTGAATATTTATGTGCTGTGCTCCAAAAGCATTTGATAGTGTTGCACAGCACTTGGAAATAAAAGAATATCGAACAAGTCTAATATTAATAAATGTAATTAATGGCAAGGGAAACATGGACACACGGACTGACTTTTGTTTTTAAAGTTTACACGCCAATCTACATATATTGATTTTAAATTAATATATTAAACTTCTTTGAAAGAAGTTCTTTCTCAATGCTCTAAACTTGAAACATTGCTTACATATTTCGTGTCCTGGAATGTAATAATATATGGTAATTTTCAAATTATATAAAGCTCAAATAAATAATTCTCACTTCAACTATACCAACTATATTCTTAAAGCCTTTAACGATCCATCCAATGAAGTCATCTTAATTGCAATTACAAAAAAAATATATATATATCTAAGCAGACGCAAAGAAATTCAGTTATCTTAAATATTCGCCGGAAATTTACGATGCAAATATTTTCAGATATAGCCAAAATGAATGAAGAAAAAACTTTTTAATATTTAAAATTTGCAAATTTCTTTGGCAGCGATAACAAACAGGTTCGCCAATAAATATTGACACCATTTTGTGTTTATATGGAAAAGTTGGAGAGCTGAAACTAGCAGAGGCAGAGCCAGAGTCAGAGGCAGGGTCTGAGGCAGAGTCAGACAGATAACGGTAACAATATATGTACTTCTGGAAGGCATACAAAGAGCGCGGAGATCTGGTAGCTGGAAACTAGAAACTGAAACTTTGCAAAGCGTGGAGAGCGAATCGTAAAAAATAAAATTATGCAAATTTTTATTATTTGATTATGCAAATGTTCGCGCTTGACGACCCTTGGCATAAGGACGACAATACCCGAACCCCGAACCCAAACACATGCGGCCACTGAGCTTCCGCTGTGAGTTCAAAAAAAAAAAAAAAAAAAAAAGAAGAAGAAAAAGAGAAGAAACAGTTAGTTGGCCACCATTTGGCCCCAACTGCCGGCGGCTCCCTACAGCGCACAAATTTGAATTTTCGCTGGCGATTTGCTTTTTTTTTCATTTGCTGGAACAGAGGAGCAGCCAAAAGCGGGAAGGGGGGATAAAAAAAAGCGAGCGGGTGCCACTGTGGAGCATTGTCATATGTGGTTGGAAATTTTGAATCTGTTTGCAACCCCTTCGAGCGTATCCGTTTCCTTCTGTCGCGTGCGTCTCCCCACCAGCAGTCTCTTCTCTCTCTCTCTCTCTCTCTCTCTCTCCAGCCTTCCCCCTGCCCCCCTTGGTTCCACTTGTCGTATGCGTATTTATATTTTCTCATGTTCTGCTTTGTTATGGCTGCTCTTCCTGTTTCTCCCACTGGCTCGCCAGCGCTTTGCGCGCGATTTGAATCTTTTAAGCGAAATATTGTTGAAATCACTTTATGCCCGACTGACTGAAGTCTGGCGGCTGTGGGCGCTAGCGACAGCATCGTTGCATGGAAATTTATGAGAAGGGGATGTGTCGTGTACACCTTAAATGTTGCCTCTAATTGATATACAACACTAAGCCGTGCTCGCTATTCAGCCGCCAAAGGAGAGAAGGAGTCACGCCGCGAACGCTTAAATTATAAAGTTGCTGATAAAAACACGAAAGAATCCCGCGCTCGTAAATACGCAGCTGATAAAAGTTGAGCATTCAGTTTTATGGCTGACTTCTAATCAGGTTGAATAATTACCAAAACGTGCTGCACGAAACTTAAGCGAAGAAAATTGAATTAAATGCGGAAGTGCAAAATGTGGAAAGGGAATGTAAGTGCTATACGTGATCAATTGAAATCAAAGCTTCAACATATTATTTATTAAAGGATATGCCATTGAGAAAGCTTCTAAATACGATCATTAACTAAAGCACATCTCTTTTCTTCTTTATGCCTTTAAAGTATGTTAAAGTGAGATTTCAGGACAGCTGCCTCTTGCTCTTAAAGTCCACAAAATATAAAAATGATAAGATAATTCTATTTATTTTTTTTTATCCTTAATATTAATGTGTTCTTCATATATAGATATTGATATAAATTTAAATAAATCAGAAGATAAATGTAAATAATATTCAGATAATTAAATCTGTAACTGGAGAACTAATCTTTTATCTCAAGATTCTTTTATATAAGCTATATTTCTCTTAGAAAAGCATTCAGAGTTTACTTTAGTAAAGATTTATATGCATTTTTAGCCATCTGTAGCAGTTTCAAAGCATATTCATACCATTTCATATAAATCATAACTAAGAAAGCGATCGATCGAGGGATAATGAAAACTAAATCGATACTCAGTAAGCATTCTGCCATTGATTGATTGAAATAAGACTGAAACACTTAATACCAAATGCTATATTTTCACCGTAAATAAATATATAGAAATCAAACCAGTTAGATCTGCTTATTGCCAACGATAACAGAGCGTAATTTGTAAGCAGTTAAATAAACAGAGTCAAAGACGTTCATTTATGCAGCTTTGTTGCCTCTGCCAAGCCGATGGGCAGCTCATCAATCACACGGCCAGAGAACATAAATCAAGCCAAGAGTCAAAACCAAAAGGAGAAGTATAGGAAAAACTAGCATGAAGGCGTACTCTTGTGCCTGGTGGCCATAGGCAGGGCCGCAGTATATCGATGGAGCAACAGTCGTTCAACTTAAGCTCCACTTCCGGCACCAAAGCAACCAAAAACGGCCATAATAAGCAAGACGCGTAATAAAACCAAAATGCTTAGAAGCCGCACACAAAAAGCCAAGAAATTGGCAAGCCAGAAAGAGAGGAGGAGAAAGTAAGAGAAAGCGAGGAGTATTGGAGACTGGGGCTAGGGGCTGGCCCACTGACTGCGCCATATACAGAAGACAGTCTGTTTATTTACGCTGCATCGTATGTAGAAGCTTACATATGGACGCCTCCAGGGCCACGGAGAGGGCGAAGAGTCGGGAATCAGTTGGGGCTGTAGGCGCACTACCAAGTGCTGGTCCGGTTGTTGCGGCATCCATACGGCGGGGCACATATCACACATGTTGTTCCGAGTACACACGTATGTTGCCTGCAAGCGATAGCGTCAACGTCAACGGCAGCAGCAGCAACAGTAGCGTCGACGTCGACGTCGACGTCAGTGTTGGCGTCGCCCGTTTTTCGACAACGCCTGGCCCAAATCTTGGCCAGCAATCGCAGCCAGCACATATGTGCAATCATGTGGAGCCCATCCCCAGACCCCAATCCAGGCTGAGCGACACTGTGGAGACTCCATTTTGGTTTTGCCATTGGCGCTGGCAACTGAACACGCCCACTGTGGCGCCAGGCGCATGCTCAGCGCCAGTTCGAAACGATTTCGATGTCGAATTTCGCACAACATTAGCCAAAAGGGAATATTTCTCTATGCTCGCAGCTGCTTAGTGTCAAATGTGAGATGCGGCTCAGGCGGCTGGGCGGATGCTACGATTTTTAATCAAAACTAGATAAGATTTTGCAAAGCAAGTAACAAATATAAACAATGACAAGTGTACAGAAGGGGGTTGAAGGTGCGGGGGTGGGTTAGAGTGGACCACAAATCCTTTGTGTATGAATCATAAACGCGTTAAATTGAAACTTGGGATTTTACGGAGCTTTAGTTTTTTAGCAATTATGAGAGAAGAGTGCACGGCACGGTAAGCAAGCGAGAATGAGATGGCCAGCTGAATAATAACAAAAACAGGCGTTAACACTTGTCAGCCGAGACAGGAATATGTCACCTGCAAACAGTAGCATGAGGAAGCAGCAGCAGCAGCAGCAGCCACAGCAGCAACACAAAGCTGACCAAGCGCCGGCTGCTCCGATAGGGAAAATTCAATCAACACAGTTCGCTCGCTCCACAATAAATCTCTGTTAATATCTCACATAAATTCATATTTATGGTCGAACATTTGAACCTTTTTGTTTGCACACACACACACAATCAAAAGTCGATTAGCATGCAACGCCCGATGGCTGTTGCCCAGCCCGGTCCAAACCTGTGGCCCAAGCTGCAAATAGGCAAACGCAGGTAATCGCATTTCAAAAATGTTTGCCCTACCCTCACCTCAAAAAACAAACCAATTTTCAACCCCAGCCCAATGAAAACTTCGTGTTGAAAATCTGCTGAAACACAATGAAAATATTTTGCCTTCCATACAGGGGATGGGCAGGGAGGGGATAGAGCAGGAGCAGCAGCAGGAGCAGGAGCTGGGGAATTGTGGATATGACTGTGACAAGTACAAGCCACTTGTGCGTTGATGATAATTTTTACATTTTCGGTAACAGACAGAGCAAGAGACAGAGAGAAAGAGAGAAAAACAGAGAGAGAGAGAGGCAGAGCAAGAAAGAGGCAGAGGAAGAGAGAGGGAAAGCGAGCAAGGTAGATAGGTTGGACGACGGTTCAGATATCTGAAATCGGCTTATGTCGCCTGCATTGTGCTGACAATGCTGGAGGAGCTTTTGTTTTAACCATCGCATAGATGGGGAGCTGTAGCCCAATCTGTGCGGCCAGGCATTCCATGATTTATGCCCAGTTTTAATTTAAAAGCAATCAATTCCGAAATATGTAACCAAAAAGAGTTTAGACAACAAGAAACTTACAGATAAGTTATCACATGAAAGTTATTAATTGAACCTAGAAAGAGCAAATGGAGAGTGGGAGACAAAAGAGTTCAAGCATTAAGAAACTTAAAGTGAACTTTTCAATTAAGAGATTCGCCATTTGAAGATATTTTAGAAAAATGTAGCAAAATTCATCTTAAACTTCGTCAGTTGTTATTCTGCTGCCAAAAGGTGTCATTAGCAATAGACTAGGTAAAAAGAAGAAAGAAGCCCATTATAAAATTCAATTATGTCAAACATTCAGTTAGTTATCTTGATGCATTATGTTTGGCTAATGAGCTGCCCGTTAGCTAGCGATCGTATCGTCTCTTGGCGCCACAATGAGCAAAATGAAATCAATTAAAATTTATCACTTTATTTTCATTAAGAGGCGAAAGTCAGGCGAAAATCCCCAAGGTGCAATTCGTTATCAATTAGCAGGACAATGGCGGTCAGGATGTGGCTTAAGTGTAATTTGTCCTGGCGTCGACGTCACGTTACATTCTTGTTATCTCGCCAACAAGGAAGACAATAAAACGCCGCCGCGTTTGTCGCTTTAAATAATAAAAACATTTGATTTGCCAAAGGCGGCACGTGCCAGGACAAGGCATCAGGCTGAGCAGTGTCTGGCTGGCAGTGCGCAACCAAATCGCAGATAAAACCAACGCGTAAATTAATGGCCGACACGTGTCCTTGACGCTGCCACAAAGCCAGCCAACAACCAGCAGACAACAGCCGGGCTATAAGTGTAAGAGGAATTGGATTGGCCACTAAGCTGGGAATTGATACTAGGCTGTGGATTGACTCTGTCCACGCTGGGTGGTCTTCATGTGTGAATGGCCTGCTTATGGACAACAAATTATCAGCTCCATGTGGGATCTGTTTGTTGTGCGGCTGCTGATAATTGAGGCGTAAATGTTGACACACGTCCGTAGAGCTTCATTCCCTCCTCCTCCACGCAAATCCAAGTGGAGTTTATGTGTGCGACAATGGCCAATGGGATTTACGAGTGCTCAGTGAATGTGTGTAACAGTTTTTTGGTTTTAGTGCAGCTATTCAGTTTTAGTAGAGCTGCTGCCATTGGCAGCAACAAAGTCTATGATAACCCCATCAAACTTTTATAGGGTATGCAAAGCTCGTGAATCGACCATTTGCTGGGTGCATAAAAAAGTTAATAAGCTGCACCACAAACATCAAATGGCTGAAACAAAGAAGTTCACACAAACAATGGCGCCTTTTGATTTTCCAGTTGATGAACCGTTTTCAAAGTCTTTGACCATATGTGATAAAAATAAAATCGAGATATTAGGGGTGTCCTTGCTTAAATACCCTATATATATTATGTATTAAAGCTTTGTTCGATATGCATTGCACTTGCTTTAATATCTAATATCTTATTATAAAAGAGTTTTTGTCAGCAAAGACCGACTGAGTAACACCCTGAAAATCCTGCCGAGCAGCTATTTTATTTAACAGATTTTCTGATTATTCGCATTAAATAGTGGAGGCAAATGAAATACCCATAGTTATATATTTAATAATTTATATACAAAAATTGTCTGACTTTAGTTTAGGATATGCTAATCAAAAAGCGAAAAATACTGATGAAAATATGAAGAATATTGAATATAAATTTAAATTAAATATAAATATATAATTAACACAAAAAGGCGAATAAACAGAAATACTCCAAATAAACATTTAGACAGATCTATCGATATGAAAAAAAGAATAGACAGAGCTAGAACAACTAGCCTCTTTATTATTATTATTATATATATATAATATATATTTACATGATAAAATCACACATACATAATTCTCAATCAAAACACATCCTTATACATTATCAAATAAAACATATTGCTAAAAGTAAACTATATTAGCTAGTAAATAAACAATTTTAATAATTTTTGTAATTAATTTAACAAATTTTTTACATAGTTTCAAATAATAGAAAGTTATAAATATAATTCCCAGATTGATATACATATACGCACAATCCGGTAACAGTTCTGCAGACTCCAGAACATATACATAAATAATCATTATAGATATCAACCCCTATCACCATCCAACATTTGTTTACCTCATGCATAAGGGCATACAATAAAATGCTTAAGCCAACGCCGCCTTCGGTTCAACCCATGAAAATTAAAAACAAAGTCACACCACAAAGGCAACGGCAATACCTGATTGTATGGGACGCCTGACATATGGCCACTTGGTCGCAATAGAGAATCGGTGAAGGATATGCTAACAAGGCGAACGAGCATGATGTGGATGAGGCACAAATAACCACAGGACATGCACTTGGGCGCATCTTGTGTGTGTGATTGGTCACAGGATGTGTGGCAGGGTGTGGAGACTTGTTGGCTGGTTAATGATGAATATGCTGATGGGGCTTCCATTGGACCCAGTCCAGTTGCTTTGATCTCTGATTGAAGCACAGCTGTGACACTGATTGATGGGCCAACGGCTCTGAGCTCGCCGCATCAGCGATTGCTTTAATCGAAATTCTTTGGGCGGACGGAAACTATGTATAAATGGTGTCAACTGTGGGTCACATAAAAAATAATGACCAGCAGAGATAAAATGTTTTTGTTCTGTTTTATGTTATTGCTCCACTTCGACAGCAGCAGCAGCAATCGCAAACAATATTTAAATTTTAAAAAGTTTCCAGTGTTACGGTTAAATGAAGCAGAAGCAAGATTGTCGCCCCAACACAAATGTTTCATGGGTTTTTTATGCCAAGTTTATGTTGTTGGCTCCAGCAGACGCTCGCAAAATGGAAAACAATGGCAAAGCCAAAGGCACGCCCAGCTGTGATAGACACGCCCACACAATCGAATTTGCACACTGGACACATTTTGGAAATTGATACACATAGGGAGAGAAAAAATGGACACCGGACATCGGATACTCGATGGAATGAACTATCAAAGTATTTGGCAATAAATCATAAATCAATACGAGCGAAGCTAGCAGACAGGGCAATCGGAAGCGTTTTTCCCTTGTGTCCTTACGCTGGCCAAGGGCTGGCTAATGATGTCTTAAAAAACGATTTTGGGCAGGAGCGCAAAAAAATAAACGTGGCAATGTCACAAAACGAGGGCAATTGATGTCCCCAGGTCAAATGCATTAACAAAATTGCCGTTTCAGCTGGCGAGGCTCTATATCAACTATATATATATATTTATATGTGCATATATATACGTGTGTATGTGTCTGGAAAATTGAATTTCCACGGCGCTAAGTGACGACGCCAGCAGAGCAACAATATTCTTCCAAATCGGCTTTAAGTCATGAAAAATAATAGACAACCCTCGACGAGTAGTAAAAAGCAGATTGCGAGGCGCCTCAGCAGCCAAAAAAATATAAAAATAAAAAAAGATTTTGGAACACATGCTGTGCCGCATATGATGGCCGACGATGCTGAGCTCGCTCAGCGCTTATCAACTGGGAAACACTCATGGGTAGAGTGGGGAGAGCAAAGCAACATGTGAGACTCCAAAGAGAAATATTTGAAATAATATATACACACACATATATCTCTAATTGTTGCTCGAACTCGCTCTTGAGAGCCGATCATTCCATTTCCATATCGCCGGGTATCTCTGAGTCTTCAATGGTACGCGTGGCGGGTATATAAACCTTAAAGGCAAATTTCGATTTTACAAAGGAGCCGGTGTTCAGGACGGTGCAGTCATGTTGAGTGGTAGCAAAGCTTTGACACGAATCACCCATCACAATGAGATCGGGCAGTGGATAGAGCCACAGGGCTGGGTCGTAATCCCAGTGCACGGGCATTGCGATGGGATGTATGGGCACCAGGTGACCCTGGCAGACGAGCGTGCGTGCGAAATGCTGCTCAATGTGCGTCGTATCTGGCGGAAAGTGCAGCGTATTGCGACAGAATTTGGCCATCAGGTCCAGCCGACAGACTACAATCTGTTGAGTGCAATATTGCAACCGGCAGGGATTCGTAGCCAGCTGGGTGCGGGGCCAGGCCTTGAGCAGACCAACGGCCAAACATTCGGGCAATGGAGCACGCGGCAAAATATTTGGAGCTGTTGGATCCTCAACTGAAGGCACCAGTATCAAGTCGGTTTGCTTTTTAAGCTGCTCGCAGCCAGCTGCCAAAGCGCCCAGTGCATCCAAATGCTGACGCAGCTCATGATGATTGCGTGTGCTCGCCGTAAAGGGTCCCATCAATACAATCGCTTGCGGCGGACAGGAATCATAGCCGACAAAGAGCTGACGCAGCTTTTCCATAACAATTGGCAGATCCAAGCGCACATCAGATAGGAACACAAGCGTTGTCTCTGTATTGGTGCGTTCCACTTCCTGCAAACGAGGCGAATATTTTAGAAGCTTAGAAGCCTCTCCGCCCCAAGTGTTCCCAGTGCCAAAGAAGGCGCGACTGCTGCTAGCTGGCTCAGCGGGAGGAAATCCCAGGCCATCGACTGCAGAGAGAATTCGATTACTCCATAAACTGCTTCTCTTCGAGCTCGATTGCAACTCACCTTTCAGAACCCCATTTGCATAGCTGCCCTCTGCTAGAACAAAGCAGCCTTCGCAGAAAAAGCCGGCATGGAAGCGAGCGCCACTCAAGTCAAGTTGCACACATCCTGTTGGATCCTCCACATAGAACTTGCCTTCCTTTAGCTGGGTGAGCAAGCCCAACACAACAGCCTCCTTTAAGTTGGATGTCGCCAGTAAATTTTCGGCGAACTGCAACTTGAATTTTTTGGCTTGTGCATCAGCAGCAACTCCGTCTTGTATGACTGCCGGTGCAAAGAGATCATGACGCAGGGTCTTCTGTAACAGCATTGCATAACGCTGTTGCATATAATCAGATTTCATCCGAGGCTGAGGCAGAAGGCGTCGCGGTCGTGTGTCCAGCTCAAACTTCTTGATACGCGTGTTGTAGCGATAGCGAGGCACAGTGAATGCATCGATAAGTGAAAATATAGTCTCTCCTTCATCCAGGCCAACACGATTTAGCTCATTGATGGCCTTTTCCAAGGCATCCCGTTCTACATGCGGCGTCACTAGCTTCTGACCCTGCAAATTCTCCGTTATAATAGTCAGCCATTTCTCACGCTCAGTTGGCTCAAAGGGCAGTAGCTGTTCCGCGAGGTAACTGCTGTTTTCAGAACGGATTAGAAATCCACATAACTTAAATGACGTTGTGATGCGTTTTCGCAAATGCGCTAATTCGTCCATGGTTAGTGAATTAAATTAATTTAGCACAAACACAACCTGTTGACACTTTTATGATTTTGGCGCCATTTGAACTAGAGAGCGAACGAACCAATACTGGAACAGGAGCGGAGCGTATTTTGCAACACCGGCATTGTGGTGGTACGTCGATTAATACAAGTATGATAAAACTACTTATTTTTCGAACTAAATATAAATATTTTTATTACATATTATTGATAGTTATCATTATCGCTTTCTGCATTCTCTTCTTTGATTAATTCCTGCTGTTCCTGCAGATTAAGCTTTAGTTGAGCAATTGTATCGTGAAGCGCCACCAGTTTGCGAGAGCTGCTTCTCAAATTCTCTACGCGCTGCCGGGTGTTTAAATAACAATCCAAAGCATTTTGATTATCTGAGTTGCTGTCTACGTTTACAATTTGCTGCATGAGCTGCTGGAATTGCTCCAATATCTTTGTCAGTGACTGCTGGCAATCAGCATTCAAATTATAAAGTTTGTGCGACTCAGCATCCTCTTTTACTGGCGGTATCATCGAAGCCTGCTCTTCAACCTGCAAAAGTGTGTTGTTGGACTTTTCCATGATTTCACCGATCTTAATGCCCTGCTTGGCCATGCTCTCTCGAGCTTTGCCTGCAATTAAAGCATTATTAAAGAAAACAAACTTGAAAACGTAATTTCTATTTACCGAGACCCGCTAATACATCGTCAATTAATTCAGACATTTTAAATGTTATTCTTTTTGGAGAATGTATCGTAATCGTTTCAATAAATAAGTTTAGTTCACAATGAATTATTATTTGTGAACAGTGATGCCACTATGTTGAAGTAAAACTGTTACCACTAACCATACATGGTTAGTGCTGTTACGATTTGAACCTATGAACAGTCAGGTAAGTATACTACGTTTTAAATTACTGAATGTGTAAAATATATTTATCAAACTTCTTGCTTAATAAATTGCATAGTATTTTATGGTCATTATAATAATTTGAAAAGATTTTTTGCAAACCTGATCCAGAATCAAATTTGTGCGCGCTGTTAATTACATTTTAGAAAATGTTAAAAGGGTAGAGTGGCCAGAGGTAGCTCAGTTCAGCAAATGAACAATATGTGGTTCACGCTCTGTACGCCACTGGCCGCGCACGTGTATAAATATTGAAGAAGTTGGATTGCTGTTTATTTGTCACAAAATGGATGTAGTAAAGGCAGTTTTGGAAAAACATCAAAAGGAATTGGACAAATACAAACCAATTACTGTGGAAAAACATCTAGAATGTCGCATTGATGTAGGCACACTTCTCATCACAGATCCCAACGATTTGGATGACCGGCAGTTGGCGTAAGTATAACTAGTAAAGCAAATAATCAGCATTTAAATAAAATAATTAACGCTTCTAGCGACAACAAGGAGGAATACCTGTCCGCCCTAACACGTGATAACACACAACTACTGGTCAATGCAATTTGGGAGCTGCCAACCGAACGCGTTGATGAGAGTATTGTGGCAAAGTTACCTGAACCAACAACCGTGCTGCCTCGCCTACGCAAGCCCCCTGGTCCACGTCCGCTGACAAAGTGGGAGAAGTTCGCCAAGGAAAAGGGCATCACAAAGAAAAAGAAGGACAAGAAAACCTACGATGATGTCCTGGACGTAAGTATTGAAGCATTCACACACGAACTTGTCTAATCACATTCAATTATATAGAAATGGGTGCCCACGTATGGATTTAAGCGTGCAGAGGCTGAAAAGGATAAGGAGTGGGTGCTGGAGGTGCCCCAGAATGCAGATCCCAACACAGATATGTTCCAGAAGAAAATCGACTTACGCAATGAGAAGGTGGCGAAGAACGAGATTCAACGTATGAAGAATATTGTGCGAGCCAAAAAGATTGAAGTGCCACGCAGTGGATATCTGGGCCCAGAAGCTGCATCTTCCAATCAACTGCTTACGGCCGTAACGGTTGCTAAAAGCTCGACAGCATCGGTTGGCAAATTCCAGAGCAAACTGCCCAAAGAAAAGGAAGCTCGTGGTTTGGGTGTTAAGGAGCTGATACCAGGTGGCAAACGCAAGGCATCGCATATCACAGAACAGCCCGAGAGGGAGGCCAATTTGGATCTGATCAAAAGCGTGCTGAACAAGAAGCCTAAACTGGATGTTGAGAAAGCAATATCGCTACAAAAACAAGATGAGCGATTAGAGTAAGTCGATGAAACATAAACTTAAATGCTAATTATACTAACTGTGATATATTTGTAGACGTGAAGCTGAGAGTGCCAACAAACCTACGAAAAAAGGAGGCAAGAAGGGCAAAGGCAGTCGCAAGGCAGTGGGCAAGAAGCCCAAGGGTCATCAAGGACAGCGCGCGCCGGGCAAGAAGGGTCAAGCCGGTCGCAAGCGTCGCTAAATCGAAATTGGGGGCTTTTACTAGGACTTTTATTAACAAACCATACAATTTACATAATAAATACAATGATAATATTTAGGCCACATAAAAACTGTACAGTTCTATCGGCGATGGAAACGCAGATTAATGGGGACGCTGTGTCGTCTCAGATACTGGTAGACGAAGTTGCGGAAGATTCGGTTAAAGTTGCGTATGGAAGGCCAATGGAGATTGGCAGCATTGTCGTTGGGTGTATGCCAATTGGTTGGAAAAGGTGTCGATATCAAATGCAATACGGGCACATTCTCCTCCAAGAACGGGCGATGATCGTCGTCGGTAAATCCACCAGCGGGACGATTTAAAAACATTTTGTTATTGCCTTCCAGTTGGCCAGATGCGCGCAGTGTTTGCTCGATCTGCACAAGACTCGAATGCAATCCACTCGTGTTCTCAAAGAAGCTGGCAAATTTTGGATTGCGGGCACCAATCAAATCAAGCAGCACGAGCACCTCCTAAACAAGATGATTGTTTAATAAATAGTTCGGAGCTAAGTCATCCATTCACTTACAATGCGATCAATATGACGTGGGCTCTGGCCGTTTGCAGCTGCAGGGTTTGACATTTGAGCGAACTTCTTGGCTACGTGACGTGAGCCATAAAGCGAATCCGTTCTAGTCCACTCCCTAAAAGCCTCCTCGCCGTCAAAGAAGATCAGCTGTAAGAGTTGAGAACATAGTTGTTTGATTATTGAAACCATTAAATGGAAAATAAAAAACATTCTTGCGCACCATCAAGCCGAGATCATTACGATTGCGGAACTGCTGCTGCAGATAGCTGTTCAACGTTTTTGCCGTATTCAATAGTATAGCACAGGGCACAGCCGAATCTGTGGCGCCGACAAATCCCGGATCTTCTGCGAAATACTTGCTGTCATAGTGGCAGGCGAGGGCCAAGAAATTTTGAGCCTGCGGATTGATGTAGCCGATGACGTTGGCGAACGTGAGCTCACCAAAAATTGGCACACGTTCCTTAAACTCATCCACTTCAGTTTGAAATCCAAGTGATTTCAGTGAAGTAACCAGGTAATTGCGGACCTGCTGATGGCCTCGGCTACCAACAACGCGTGGCACCAAAATGGCTTCCAAGCTGCTATTAAAATGCGCCTCATCGTCGGCCAGTTGGGCTGTGTGCAGCTGTCGGTTAAGCAAAAGCAATCAATTCTATCTAAGGGGAATTTCTTTGTTAGCAACTTACGTTGGCTTGCTGGCCGAATGCGTAATCAACAACAAACATCAGCCCGACGATGATCAAAATGTAATCAAAAGACACCCTCATCATTATCATATGCACAGCCAGCGTCTGAACAAAAGCAACCTTTATGGAACACTGAAACCGATCGTTTTACGAATGATCTATTAAAGCAAATCGTCATGGCGTTGGTTATATTTCCTTGTGTTGCTGCTTTCAGTACAGATGTTAACAATATGTTACGCTAGTTAGTGTTGATGCTCTGCTCTCGCTCGCTCTCCCACATGACACTCAAGCAGAGAGACACGGTAGATGTGTGTGTGTGCGTGTTAAAAGCTTTTCACCTCGAGTTTGAGCAGAGCTTTGAAAGTGTTCACAGAGTGTAGCGCGTAAGCACGCATTGGCTTTCACTGAGTAAAGCTCGTAAGCAAAAAGCGCGCCCTGAATTTGAATTTGTTCTTTTATTTAGTTCAATAATTACTTCCATCATCCTAATCCTCAAACTTCCGAGAATATTCCAAATACTCGTAAACGAAATGGGGTAAAATTAAATTCATATTACGTATTGCTGGCCAGTAGAGATTCGATAAGTTATCTTTATCTGTGTGCCAATGTTCTGGATAAGTATGGGGCACTATGTGCATGGCCCTCACTCCTAAATTAATATCAAATTAGCTAGGTTTAATGAAATAAACACGAATAATACGCACCTTGACTTATAAAAGGATAATGATCATCTTCAATGTCGCTATCATGATCTTTTGTCTTATAGAACAGCTTATGGCACTCGGTGAGTTCACCTGCATTGCGTAACTCCATCTCGATGTCTGCCAGACGCTTATACAATTTATATGTATTTTCAAAGTGGCTCAGAAAGATTTGATTCGGAGCGCCAATAAGGTTTAATGAAATTATAATTTCCTAGGAAAACAACAATATTAATTCATAAATGAGTTATGAGAACTGTGGCAACCTACAATATTTTCTAATGGTACCGTTTCGACCGCAGCAAAATGTCGCGAGCCGTTAAGAGAATTGAATTCTTCTTCGACATTCAAAGTGGACTCGTGGCCATCAAAGAAAACAAGCTAAAAATAATATTAAAAAAAAAAATTTATCAGCTATCACAAATTTATATAGACTCACCATCAGGCCAATGTCAACTCTATTGGATAACTCCTCACGGAAATAAGCATTCAACGTCTTCGCCATATGGAGAAGTATCGCACAGGATACGGCTCCATCTGTGGCACCCACATAATGTGGTTCTTTTTTCAAATACTTCGAGTCGTAATGACAGGTCAGCAACAGGAAACGTGGAGCATCCACATTCACAACACCCAAAATATTTGTGAATTTTTTCTTGTCAAAAAGCTCGTCACGTATCACAACAAAATCAAGTAGTTTTAATTGCTCGACGAGGAAATCGCTCACTTCCTGGTGGCCGGGGCTTCCATACCAGCGTGGCTTTAGAATGTTGGCAAGTGTATTATTGAAATAAATCTCATCGCTTATAATCCAATATGGATACAGCCAAATACGCAGGAGAGACAGACAGCCGAACAGCAGCAGAATAATGGCAACTGCCGATGTGGCTCTAGCTACGCGAATCATGCTTCGATGCCAAGCGAGCTCAAAGTGTTCAATGGAAATCCGAATTTTATGCTATGAAACCATTTTAAAATATACTGAAACGATAGCGTAAAAATTAAGCGTGGCTGTGTAAAATTCGATTATACACAAGATGTATATTTTTGTATTTATTTATTTATATATATACATATTTTTTTTTTTTTAATAATAAGCCACAAGTTGTTTTAAAACAGACTACTAATACAAAAAATTCAGCTAGCTACTAAATTTGATATTCAATTCCAATTACTAGTGTTTCGGATGGGTTAAGTCATCTCTTAGATTTTGTACCCTTTGCAAAATCTCTGTACCTTGACTGACAGCCGATTGCCCTCGGGAGAGTAGCATAAGGCTGGTACCGGTCGACCTAGCACGTGCCTTGACCACGGCCACGCGATGCAGCTTCTTCGATCGGAACTCATCGCGAGATAGAGTGCGCAGGCTGGAGCCCTCGTGCCAGGTGTGCCTGGTGTGTGTTACGCGCCGCCTACCTTGACCGCAGCAGGGCTGATGCCACATGCGCTGATCCTTGCCAAAGTTATTACCATCGCTGAGCGTTTGAGGTAGATCCTCGTAGAGAGTCTCTGGCAGGAAGAGGCAAATGAAGCCACCCACAATGCCCAAAGCGCCCAGGGTGTTCAGCATAAGAGAGAGAGATAGGTGGGACAAATAGATAACTGGTGGCGATAGCAACATGGCAGCGAATCCAAGGGTATGTATCAGTGATATACCCTGTGCTCGCACCACCGTCGGCAGCACCTCGGCTGCCCACTGCAAGCCGATGTTGTAGCACACATTGGCAAAGAAGCGTCCCGCCAAGGCGCACACTAGAGTGTGCGTGGGATGCGACAGATTGGCGCCCAGCATGCTGAACAGCCCGCTCAACATGGTAAAGGTGAAGGCACACCAGCGACGTCCGAAGCGATCGAGTGTGACGATGACTAGCAGATCGCCCGGCAGCTCTGTGGCACAGGCAATGGTAAACACGACGGCCACATTCTCCTTGTCCAGCACCGAGGCAGCACGCACATGGCCATCGTATAGCAGCGACATGATCATCCAGATCAGGGACAGGAACACCATATAGCGCGCCAGGCGCGGACGCTTAAAGATCGAGCAGACCGTAAAACTGCGACCCTCAAATTCCTCCTTGTAGAACAGTTCGCAGCTGTCGTGGAATCGCTTCCAAAAGTTTTTAGAGACGGTGCGCTTATTCTTCGCTGCCACACCCTTGAGTATCTCGATGGCGTCATCGATCTTGCCTCTCGAGACCAGCCAGCGCGCCGATTCGGGCAGACAACAGAACGAAAAGAAGCCAAAGGTCAGCGGTATACAGCCATAGAGCGCAAAACTACGCCAACTGTGCAAATATATGGCTAACCAGGGTATGATCATGGTGAACGGCGAGTAAAACACGGCCAGCGACATATTGGCCACGAATGTGCGATACTTGGGACCCACATATTCGAGCACTATTCAATAAAAACAAAAAAATGAATGCAATGATAAACAGAGCCATTTGTTCAGTCATACTCAGTATATAGATCATGGTGAAGCAAGTATCGTAGGAGGCACCCACAAACATACGCATGATCACAAAGCTCCAAAAGTTCTTGGTCATCCCCGTAAAGAGGCTGCCGAAGAATGCCAGCGAGCAGCTGCTGACCAATGCAGCCAAGCGTCCGCAGTGATCCGCAAAGTGGCCATAGCCCAGACAGCCCAAAACTGAGCCGAAAAAGAAGATCATTTGAGCGTAAGTGGCATAGAAATCGTTGTCGCACACCCAGCCGAATTCTATGTTAGCCGTATAAAAGGCCTCATCCTTACTGAAGACATAGCCCTCCCGGCAGGGTATTCTGGGCAGAGAGCTATTCATATACTGAGTGCGATTCTTGGCCCTGTAGATAGCCGAATAGTTGGTGTCGTACATTTCGCAGCGACTGTAGCTGCCATCCTGCATCTTGGGTATGGACAGCTGCTTACGCTCCTCTTCACTGTCAATGAGCGACAGGTCATGCACAAAGCAATAGTATTTCTGGGGCGGCAGTGTCATGAAGATCTGACTCAGATACACATAGGCGGAGATAAAGCAAAATGGTATCATTAACAGGAACAGGATTTTCTGAAAGCAACCGAATTCGCCAATCTCCGGCAAAAGGTCATCGAAATCAATATATGTATCCACTTCAACAATGCTCGGCCTGGACTTGTCCTCATCAGATGCTGTGCTGCTGTTCTCATAGTGGCTACGAAAGTCCCGAACATTGGTCATATGATTGTTTGTCTGTTGGGATTTGTCCGATGTCTGTTTTGTGGGCTGTCTTTCTTCAGTGTTGCCTCTACGTATGGATACACTCATAAGTCATTCACGAATTCGCATGACGAATATCAACAATACTCACGCATTGTTGTGTGTGTTTCGTGCTCCTGTTTCTGCATTTTCATTACCACCCATAGCAAAGGGAATTCGGCTCTGACAAAGCAATTATGTATCAAAGTCAGGGCGCCGCCTGCTTCGATTCGAATGCTGCTCGCTCATGTGATTCATCAAGTTTCCAAACGAATGCTTCCGCTTCCTGTCAGACGACAATCTGCGACTTATCGACGCCATTGATGACCATTAGTCAGAATAGTCGACTCATTGGAGCATCATCGTTTAATTACACACAAAGCAAACATTGCTTATTTGTGGCTTACAATTAAATGAAATGAACGCACAGCCAGTGAACCAACTGTGACCATTGCGTATACGCCGCATGGGGCGCTTGACCACCCGTTGCATAGCTACGCTGCATGCATGCAAATCGTCCTCTTCCGCTGCCACAGCCACAGCCACAGCCACAGCCAATGCCAATGTGAAATGCCGCCTGTTGCTATTCGGGCCAGGCGCATGCGTTGCCTAGCCAGCAGCCTGCTAGGGTGAGGGGCGGCCCTTTCGAACTTCCATTCATAAAATGCCACACGCTGTTCGAAATGTTGGCCACGTTTCGCGTACACAAACACAACTCGAAACAGTTCTGGCGCGTCTTTCAAAGCGATTGGTAGCGGTTCTCGACTCGGACTGCATTCACGGCGTGCCGCATAGAAATACGCTACATAAATCAGTGTCATAAATCTGCGTGTATTGTATATGAAATTAAGTGTTCGTATTTACAGATAGCGCGTTAAGCAGTCCAATGACAGGCCGTAAAATATCCTAGAAAAGAGTCAAAGAAAAGCCAGCAATAAACAAGCCGGCGGCGCTCTAAGACAAACGGTTGCCGAGTGCCCCAGTACAAGTGTCAGAAAATAATGAATAAGTGGCGGCTGCCGTCATACAAATGAATTGCCCAATGTGAACATATATACATATATATATATGTGTATATATTTACATATAAGTTATTGGATTAAGCGTCTCTCGCAATGGCAATTCTGGAATCCTGCTGCTTCTGGAAGAACGTGCGGCAGGGCAGCTTTGCCTGCGCCTTTTACACTCTGGTGGGTAATCAATTATGCGAGATTTTTGATTTCTTGTGCATGACAAACTTAAACAAGATAAACAACAGTCGGGCTAAGCTGCTTGATACCCGCTAAAATCATGCAGAAAGTACAAAGTCAAAAGACAAAGTGAGCAGCTGAACGAGAAGGAGATTAGGAAGTAATCTGTTAAGAAAGTGAGATAAATTCAACTGGAATTTAAGATGAACTACAAGAATATCGCGATTCAGAGCCTGAAGAATTGTTATTAGTCAACTTCACTACTTGTATAATAATAAAGCAATAAGTGCAATGAGAAAAGTAAAAAGCCAAACAAATTAAGAACTCAATGCTGAGACAATTGTTGTAAAAACCAATGCATGAAATGAAGCGAGAAAGGAAACAGGTAACTAAGCGAATATCCAAGTCTGCAACAAAGCGAGAAGCAATGTGAAGTGCGGGAATACGTAACAAGTCAAGCGAGAGGCGGAAGTAATTGCGTGACAAAACGTGAAGCTAAGCGAGGGAAAACGAGGGAACTTTTTACATGAAGCACTAGCAAATGCGAATTACTCTGCTGCCACTGTCATTCCTAGCAAACTGCTTGATTCCCCAAGGAATCGGGTTACGACAGATGCCATAAAAGAAATGTTAAGGCAACAAATGTCAGCATGCAACGAACGTCAGACAAGTTCATTCAATCAGAAAAAAGAATCTATCGCACAGCAAAACGAAAAATTCGCAAATTAGCAATTAGCAGCAAAAACTAATTAAATTGAAGTTGAAACTTTCCTCACTTGCTTTCGCTCAATATATTTATATATATGTATATATGCATACATATCTTTTTTTTTTATTAATCTTGACCTTTCAACAATTGTTGTTTTAATCGAATTTTCAGGCTTACTTTGGCATGTCTACGCTAATGTTTACGTTTTATTTGAAAGAGGAGCAGGAGTTCTTGCTGGGCCAGAGAACCCAGCCGTTGGGTGAGAGCATCTTGGAGAAGGGTGATGTAACTGTAGGTGAGAGCAGCATCTTGGCCCATGGCAGAGCCAAGCTAGCCCCCAAGCCGCCACATGTAACAATTGTTGATTGACGTAATTTGTGATTGCAGTAACTGTGATATTCAACATTTTGTTTTTGTTTTGCTCGATGCTGATGGTGTTGGCCTCGGTTTTGTTGATTGTGGGATTGCGACATGTGAGTGTTGAGTGGATCCAAATGTGTCCTTGACATTGTCTAACAGCAGCTGACCTATTCGTCTCTCATCCAGAACAAACGTCAATTGCTATTGCCCTGGATTAGTTTGATGCTCTGCGATTTGCTTATTGAGATCGCCCACCTGGTCCATCTGACATTGTCGCGCCGTGTGGTGTTTGATCCAATTGTCGGTTTTATATTCACGCTAGACTTCTTCATATTCTGTCTGAATGTGAGTAACCCAAAATGTTGACGTCTCGGGGCGATTTCCGTTTCCTAATTATCTTCAAAATTGATTCAATTTCTAGCTCTACTGTTTGCTCTGTGTGATATCACAGTATCAGACCTATCGCACGCAGCGCGCCGAGCAGCAGCAACAACATCCAGCTCTGTCGGTGAGTCCTTGTGGAAATATGTAAAGGCAAATGCAATCAATTAGCTCGTTTTCCACTTCATTTATAACTAGCCCACAGTGGTCTTTACGGCGCCCGAGAAGCAGGGCAAAACAAAGCGTCAACTGTTAACGGCTGCCAATGCTGGCAAAGGGAAACGGCATTCACATCGCCTGCTGGCTGCGAGTCCTTTGATCACGTCACAGCGGCCAACAAACTTTTCCACTATTACCGAAGAGGAGGAGCAGCAACAGCAACAGCAGAGCAAGGGTGCGGCAACCCCAACAGCAGCAGCAGCAGCAGCAGCAGGTATTAAAGGGTCAAAGGACACCTAAGGACATTAACAATGCTTCTGTTCGTTTCAGCTGTCAATGGCCACAACGATAACAGCCAAATTCCGGAACAGTCGACATCTCAATCCAGCGAAGCGGGAGATGCGTCCCATGTCAATATACCAATTATTACTTTAGATCCCAATTCGCTGCAATGATGCAGCTGCTCGGTTTGACATCGACACGGGAAACACTTCAGTGGCAACACACACTCTCTCACACACACACACACACGCATAGAGTTGACATATTTTTACATGTATGGCAAAAGTAAAGTTCTCAGCAATAATATCAAGCTCAAGTGTCGTATCTTTTTCACTCCCGTTATCGTTGTCGTTCACAGAACTTTTTTACAGCATCCGCTCGCCGCTATTCTCTTAATTTCCTGTGCCCCGCAGCCAACCAAGAGCTGAGAGCCAACTCGTTGTATAGCTCTTAAACTACAACGAAACCCACATGCGACCTGCGATTGACAATGATTAACGTGCAGCACGAATTTCGTTCATTAATACTCTGGCAGGTTACAAATGATTTGTGTACAGGTGATTTGTGTAACAGGTAAAAGAAATCTGAAGTGACATCTAGCTTAAAGGACAGCAGCTTGTACTATATATTAAACATATATAGATATACATACATACATGCTCTTCAATATTTAAAGGCATTCGCTTCTATATTAACACAATTGTTTGATATAGATTTACAGCTGCATATCTCACAGAGATCAAAAGAAAATCAAACAATCAAGTTTGAAAAGAAAGGTAAAAGTTAGGGTCATATTAAAAGGAATCAATAAAGGAAAACATTTATGTTTGTATGGTTAGGGTAAGTTTTTTTTTTTTTTTATATGCACACATACATTTATACAAATTTAGAAAACTTAATCAAAAGCATTCGTCAGGATGTGGGGTCTCCCATAGTTACATCTAGCGCATATGGCTCTGGCTCGAAAAGTAAAAGCTAAACGACAGCAAACAAGTTGCCCTTCATACAGAAGAAAAGTAAATGAATATTATACTCAAGAAAAAAACATACAGAAGTAATAAAACAATTTCTAGAAACTTACTCTTGCACTCATATATTAAAGAATATGTAAATATATATATGTATAAAGAGTACTCCACCAAGAGACAGATGCAAAACAATTGAAAAGTTAAAACAATGGGCTCAGGGTATAAAAAATATATATATACTTGACAAAAGTTTCAATGCGAGAAAAGTTTTAGCATTGTCTGAGGTCAAGTGCACAGTAAAAACGATTTAAATTTGATTAATGCAGCAGGACAGCTCAGCTTAAATGTATTCCACTCAGCATTAACTAATTAAATTTTAAATAGCCAAAGTCCGGATTCTAGCTGAAAGCTTGGCTGACAAATTGCTGCCGGAGGTGGCTCGGAATGCTCGTACTTAGACCGGGAGACACACTTGCGTATTTGGTCGAGAGGTAGAGTCATTTAATGTCACTTAATCACTCTTTTAGATTGGATCTCTTAATTACAAGCTGCAGAGCGGTGAAGAGGTGGAAGGCATAGCTGCAGGACCAGCCACAGCCGCTGAACTGTGAATGACAGAGCAAAAACTATATCAAGTATGAGTGTGGGTGTGTGTGTGTGTGTGTGTGTGTGGGTGCATGTGTGAGTGTGTGTGTTATCAATGTCCACAGCCGCGCACAGGTAAAAAGCATCTGCTCTATATGAACCACAGTATTTGCCAAGCTGCAAAGCACCAAAACGAACCACTCAACCGCTCTCATGCAGACAGACCGAAAGAGACAGAGTGTGAGGAGAGAGAGAGAGAGAGTCACATTGCAGCACTTTGCGAAGCTGACGCTTATTAGCTGCTGAAAAGTCGAAATTTTGGCTGAACAAATATCAACACAGCTGTCGGATTTATCCTAGAGAGCGAAAAGATAATGACTCCACGACAAGATGTCACAAAAAGCCATGGAAAGTGGATTTTTAATGGTTTTTCGCTTTTATATTATGTATTTATTTTTTATTTAAGTGCAACTGTGAACGTGCTGTAGAACATATTCTATACAAATATTAACCGAGCGAGTGAATAGGAAGGAGAGCAAACTTGATCCGAATTAAATTTCAACAGTGCAAACACGCTTGACCCACGGCAATTCTCGGCTAACATAAAAAGCATTTTTCGCTAGAAAAAAAAAACATCCTTTTACCGCATTCTCTTGTACGTATCAAATTAATGGGCTTATATTATATTTGCGGGTATTATCCAACTCAGCTCAAACCAAGATTGTTTGCTCTAATTTATATCCGTGGCTGAAAAAAAAGTCGCCACTAGCTATTTTTAGCTTTTTGGTTTTTTTTTTTTTTTTTTTTGCGTTTACATAGAAAAGTTTGCATTTTGTTAGATGAAAAGCAAAATGTTGTAATTAGCGGATTTTTTTTACCTTAATTTAATTTTTGCCATGGGCTGCAGGTGTTGCAGCATTTGTAAAAGTAAAAATTGCGCAGCTGGACTGAAACTATTTTCAGATAACAATCTATCCAATCTAAAATTAACTATAAGACACAGCCAGTTGGAGGACTATTCCTAGCACGCCAAACCTAACCAGCTCAATGCTCCCCAGACACAGCGTACATGAAAGTTACGCGACTTGCTATAAACATTATTTCTGGAATTTCATTTCAATTAAAATAGTGTTCAGACTCTGGCAAGTTGTGGAATTTCGCAATGAACTAATATTTATGCGGATCTGTTGAGGCGTGTAATAAATATGCATTAAAAATGTCACAGCCACGGCGACTGTGAAATTATATGCATAACTTTGAAATCCAACTGAAAGAGAGATAGAGAGAGAGTGAGAGGGAGAGAGAGATACATATTTTGATTGTCAATCCTTGCTACGGTTGCCATTGCGATTCCCATTGCTCGAACATTTGCATAGCAAAGTTCAGTGCTGGGAGATTTTGTGATTGCTTCTTCCACGTTCATCGCCCACGTCCACGCCCACACATATGCCAGTTGCAGTGTAATTAGCAATGAGTAGAGCACAAGCACTCAAGCACAAACATCATGTGTGTGGCGCAACAGAATGTCTAATTGCGGTTTCAACGACTCTATGGATATTATGGCTTTTCCATTAGTGTTGAAGAGCGAACGGTTATTACGATAATTGCCCGGCCCGAGACAGTGCAACTAGTGCTCTGCTTAAAATTCAATTACCGCACAAGTGAATTGAAGCATCTCTCGACACACAGACAAACACAAACATCGAGAACAACGCCTGTCATGCCACTTGTGGCAGAACACATTTCAAGCATAAAAACAAAAAAAAACAAAAAAAAAAAAAAAAAAAAACAAAAACTAAAATGAAGAAACTGTCACAAAATGTTTGAGTGTCGTGGCAATGGCAGCTTCACATAAATAACAAAGTCGCAAAGGCACTTACATAAGTTGATTAAATTCTGAAATTCTGTGTATATGTTGTATACTTGAATGAAATAACACAAGTTGTCATCAAATTTAGTTGAGAGCCTCTTTAAATTGGCCAATAAAACATATAAAAATGTTTACAAATTTAAGGCACAAGGCTGTGTGTCCTCGACTGCTGCTGCTGTCGGTTGATTTATCGTGTATGACAACTGAGCCATGTTATATTTAAGCCATAGATATTCAGCCCTCTGCACTGTTTGTCACTTGCTTTTATTGCGTATACGCAGCGTGCGGCAGGCAACAAGCGGCGCACGCCCATTCAAGTTACCAGTTCAAGTTTGCAGTACTTGGGCATTTACGAGCCTCTCAGATTTACGAGCATGTACTTATATTAAGGCATATACATATATATATATATTTATATAATAATGCCACAGCTGCCAGGCACTCACTCAATGGGAAAATTAGCATATAAAACGAGACAGATTAGCACATCAGGCACACGAATCTAGTTGGCAAATGAATTGAGAGTGGCCAAAGATGAGATGTGCGCCATGAATTATGAATTATGCGTGCACATATATTAGGGCATGCAACCATAAAGACTTGGCTGCCAAATTACAAGAATAGTGTAATCAATATTAACTATCTATGCTCATATTTAATTTCTGTGCATAGATGGGGATTAGGCTTAGGGAAATGAAAATGAACATATGGATAATAGAGGCAGATATTAGAGAAGATAAATATATATGTATTTGTAGAAATTTAATCGAATAAATTAACAAATAAATATGAAGTATACACAAATGAATTTCATACAAATTAAATAAGAAATTTTCCATATACTACTTGGAATTTCAAATTCTATACATATCTTAAAGAGTATCTGGCAGTCGTTTAGTGATTTTAACTTTTTCAGCTTAATAATTTCAAGAAATTTCTATATTTCTTGACTAAAAAGTTCTATTTGGCGTGCAAACAATAAAAGGAAACAATGAAATAATTTAAGCTTCAGCCAAAGTTGTTTATGCACAGCAGCTGAAAATTTAACTAAATAAGCGCTGGCTTCACAGAAAATAATAGCTTTAAGGGCTAAATAAATAAAGAAATAAGGAAATGCTGACTGGAGCTAAGCGTCTTGATGCTATTAGACCGACAATTACGTTGGCTGGGTAATAAAATCTGTGTGTTTTAGTACCAAATGAGAATAATAAACTATAAACAGCTTAGATAATTACGTGCTGCATAGCTCAATAAAAATGTTTTAGGCCTTGGCGAAATTTTGAGCTGTTTACTGGCTAAATCACATAATTCAAAAGCTAGACTAATTATGCTCCAGCGACTTAGGCATTAGCCATCACGTTTAATCAGACTTTCGCCCCTGGGCCGCAGCAGACATCAGCAATAAATTCCAGACACAAATTATGTGGGTAAGTGAAAGCATCAATCTTGGTGGGCAAGGCCGCATGCCCAGGCCGAATGACAACTTGGAATGAGCTGAAAATATATTATGTATTATTGAGCTCGCGCGCTACACATTCTCTCGGAAAAAAGGTTGATTTAAAAACAAAAGCATGGTAATACCCTTTTTAACAGAGCATTACTCAGCATTACGTGTAAATGAGCTTTCATTGAATTTCTCTTTCACGGCTTGCAGACTTCAATTGTCTTAAATATTATGATACTCAAATTTCTGCCCAGTCAAACAGAGAAACTCATGTGTGCAAAACAAGATGCTAATTGGCCAAACAATGCAATTTGAGCACGCTCTGCTGCCTTTAATTATATCAAAGGCAATTAAGACAATTGCAACTGCACACAGTCCAGCAGCAACAGCACAATTTCAATGGCCACAAAATGTGCATATTTAATTATTTAATGCATACTTTTAGGGGCAAGTTTTCTGTGGAAATATATTAAAATACTTGAAATAGTTTGTCTGCTCACTTCATGCTCCACTGTTTGCATATAAATGAAATGAAATGAAAAGCAGAAATTAGAAATTATTCATCATGCACCTGAGTGTAGCTAGTACTCTCGTCTCCAACAACAACATTCACACTCTGTTGATATTTCATCTCAGTGTTTGCGTTGCCATTTTCGCTGATGTTCATTTTAATGCTGCTGAGCACACTTGGCATTTCAACTGCACTCATACCCACACGCATACACACACACATACGCGCACTCACATGCGCATCAAGTATACGCTCTGTTTGCCTAGCTCGCTTGTCAAGCATACGCCATGTTGGCGCTAAGCCTGTCACTTTATGCTAATGCTTTAAATGGTAAATCGGCTTAAATGAAAATTTGCCAATTGATTTATATACAATTCTATAAATTCAAGAAATTTGATAAATTCTATAAAATAAAACAGCTTGTCAAACGTATCATCATCCTACAGGTTTATCACACTGCTCCATTAGCTCTGTGTCATATTTTTGCAAAAATTCAAGCATTTATATATCATCGTCTTTATTATTTATGTATTTATATATTATAAATTTATTTTGCAATGCTCTTAAATCAAGAAGCCATGAGGCGGCATTTTCTTTGAACGGTCGTCCTTTTTTTTTATTATACTTTTAACTTGAGCTGGCTTTTAGGAGTTTTTGAATATTGTATACATTTTATTTATAACTGGTGAGAATGCTTAATGCGCCTTATGCGTCCATCGGGTCGCATTTGACGTAGCTGGATTCTTTATGGCACAATTTTTGTTGGTATCCATTAGTTTCAGTCAAATTTCATAAGTAAACACGCAGAACCAATATACTTAACCACATTTGACATACATACATCAGTGTGTGTGTATTGGCATTGGTCTGTTTGGTAAATAATAAACATACGAGTATTATAAATAGGTTCACGCACAGCGTCTGTCATCAATCAATGCTCACTTAAGGCTGAACACCCAACGTTACGCATTGCTCAGCACATTTTGCATCGCTGTGTGTGCGTGTGCGTGTGTTGTGTTGGGAACACAGATTTGATCCGGTTTTAGTTAGGGCAACAAGCAAATTTGAAGTCCAGCGAGTAGCCAACCAAACATTATAAATACCTGTTTAGGTCGGTTCAAAAGTAATGGCCCACAATCAGGATGTACAATTGACCCCCTTTTAGGACTTTGCCCCTTTTTGGCAGTTTCTGTTTTCATGGCTAATTAAAAGCCTATTTAATTTACATATTTAAACAAGTTCCTTTGCCAGAGGTTAAGCGAACGACTGTCAGTGGCTTTAACTAAATTAATTAATTCAGTTTCTGTTGTTGCTCACTCAAGAGCTGTAACGCCTGCGGTGCAGAGTCTTGTGTGTTTGTGAAAGACATGCTGCGGTCGTACAAGTTTTAACAAACAATCACAGAGAGGAAAGTTAGATTGAAATGCTAAGCATTCGAGTATATGCAACTTGTTAGTAATTAACATTAAAATGCTTATGCTTCTATGTGCTTTTGTGTGTCGTAGAGAGAGAGAGAGAGAGAGAGAGAGAGAGTTCTTAATAATGCAGCGCAATCAGTAAGCAATTAAAAACTAAAGTAATAAACATTTGTGATAAGAATTTTACTTGTATAGGATATTGTTAAGCCTCTGCGCTCTATTTACTTTTGAGAATAAAAAAAAAAAAAAAATGCTACAACCATTACACTTCGATTTATAATTTGCATAGGTTTCATGTAAAACTTTTCAGTGAAAAACATTTATGCTCTGTGGGCAGTATTCAAATTACGACTGTTTGCCACACAATACATTTTTGTGCATGATATGAGATATGCTCATTCAAGGCTCAACGCTTACATATCTCTGCCTGTGGATTGCAAATATACAATACAATATACAATATCAATACGTGTAATATCGTATCGATGCATAGCAACTGTATTTGATATCAATAAGCTGCAAATATTAATTATAATTAAGCACTGCATTGGACACTACACATTTACGGTCCAGGGACAGCCGAAATATATGAAATATTAAACATAGATAAATAGTAAACATAGATAGACTAGACATTCAGCACTTTCAACATGCTCTTATCATATGCACACGTAAATGTTTGCAATGTTAAGATTAAAATAAGTTTACATAACAATATACATACAATGCATTAACACTCTTACAACTGGCCCGTGTGTTATGCATTTACACTTTAAGGAAGAGCATTTCACTCAATACAATTAATGGCAATTATACGAGGCCAAAGTGTTGAACGCAATTCAGTTTGACGCGCAGCTATGGCGACAATAAACAGTGAGCGAGATGAATGGCGTTTAATCAGAAGTTTCGCAGGCTACAGCCGCTGGTATTGGCAGTGACGTTTGCATTTATCGACTATATTGCAATCAGAGCCAGCATTCAAGCAAGACAAAGGAGTGTGAAACGTTGCGTATACGCAACACGCGCAAACAAAGTATACATACGAACCTCTGTATAACGCTTGTTGTTCAAGCTGAGTTGAATATGAATATACCGTACATATATATAAATATATATGTATAAATATATATATATATATATATGTAAGCATATGCATACATATATGCAATACATATGAATATTCGTATGTCAATGTTCGGAGAATTTTCTTATTTTGTTTACATAACAATACATGCTTGTGCGTGTGTGTGTTCGCGTGTGTATTTGTGTGTATATGTGTGCATTTGTGCCTGTCAAATCCATGGAAATCTGCTGTCACAGCAGCAAAGAAACCCTCAGTAGTACGTGTCAAAACTTCATAGCAAGCCGCATGCAAAGCAGCAATAAAAGAGCCACAAAGCACAGATGCTAACAAACGTTAGTTGGCCTGGCATTAAGAACTTTGTTACCCTGTAATTGTTGAATTATGTAAGATGTGTGTCCTGTATTTGTATTAATAGAAAGTTTCTTGTGTCATTTTGAATACTCTTTACTTATTAATATGAGCAATCTGTAATTGTTGAATTTTGGGAGATGTGTAACCTAAAGCTGTGCTAATCGAGCAAAACTTAATGACGAGAGTTATAAACAAATAGCGTTGCTTATGGAAATATATATTATATTCTAGTTTTTTAAATGGAAATTGGCATAGTCACATATTATATACATATGCAGGTACATATATTGCTTAGCTGGCCATATAGTATATATGCAAAATAAGCATAACCTTAAGGAGCATTATTGCTCACTTTACTCTCTCAGCTAAGCAGCAAGCCATAAGTGTGTGTGCACACACACATATGCACACATATTCACACATATTCACACACCCCGCGCGCTCGTCCGCTGGACACAGGCAAAGAGCAAATAACATCTCGGCAAGCATAAAGCCCAGGCAACCCTTTTTCAACGCCTTGAGCAATTGCTTATCAAAGAGTTTCATCTGACAAACTGGCAGCTGAGTTATAAACGCTGTTAAATGATGACAACGCCATTTAAGTACACACACACACACACCCATACGCTCGGCCTAATAAAAACCGTCAAAAAATGCTGCTTATCTTTAGAGTCAACGCCGAAGGGCTTCAAAAGAGGCGCTCCCCTTGGGCTGTTGGCCATTCATGCAAATGCTGGTACTAGACACACACACACAAATTAGGCTGCTCAAGAGTGCTCGACTAAGGCACAGCCAAGTGCCTGCGACTCTTCAAAGAAACTGCCAGCTTAGCGCGCAAGTAAACAAAGGCATAAACGAATCCGACATGGCCTAAACCATTTTGGAATATGTCAAAATGAAAGTAAATTTATTTTTCTAATGAGCTTTTTTTACAGAATTTCCCTAGATATTTTTGTGTTTAGCTGGCTTCTTTCACAAAAATTATTTACTTCACGGTACAAATTTGTTGCGGTTCGTGTTTCATTTTTTTTTTTTTTTTTAACACTCTTTCAAGCAGCGCAAAACAGTATATGGGCGATGTTCGCTTGAAGGCAGAGCATACCTAAAATTCTAATCGAAAATGCCCTAGAGTTTGCTAAATGTAACAACTCGATTACAGTTGACCTTCTCTGGAGATTACTTTAAAATTTAATTTTTATTCATATTATAATTATATATATTATTTGTTTATCTCCCATTTACAGCCCATTGCCTCGAAGGCAAATTTAAAAGCGTTGAATGAAACCCCAAACGAGTATTAAGCAATTGCTCATCCCCCATTTTTTTTGCGTCCGCAAACCCTTTCAGATAGTGCCTTTAAAAAAAGATCATGTTAACAAAATCTGGCAGTAATTTTTCAGCGTTACCCAGCAACTAAGCCTCCTGTAGCCCCAATAAAAATAATTAATTTGCAATTTGTTGTTTCCCATGTAGCATCGGTTGCCAGCTAACAACTCTTTAAGTTCTTCTCGCACAAGCAGCATAGCAAATAAATTTGAACGAATTTCGACTAGATGGAAAAAACTCAACGTAACTAAAGCAAAAGGATGCCAATTCGTAATCAAGCATGCACTTTTGGGCTTTTCCGCTATGCTCAAAGTCCCACAAGTGCAGGGTATAAAATAAAAAAAAAACTGAAAATGAAACTGAAACTGAAATGTCAACGGCAAATATATATAACTTTCTTTAAAGCTGTGTGAAATTGCCATCATCATCAACTTGATATGCCATTAAAAACTGTTGATTTGTCACAATTTATGGCTGTAATATGCTCGCTTTTAAGTCTAATGGCGGCCATTAAATTGAATTAGAAATCAATAACAAATCAATCATACGCCGTGGTGTGGCGGGCACAGATTGAATGTCTTCAGACAAAGTATATATCAAGTTGCAGTTGAGCTGCAAAGAGTTTTTCCCTTTGCTCTCACAGCAAAGTTGAGAACTTGAAAACTTTCGCAAAACTTTTGCAGTCAACTTGCTTTGCAACAATTAAAACAACTTTTGAGTAAATTATGCACTGGCTGCTATAAATGACAATCATTTATAAAATTCAGAGACTGCAAACCCGTGAGTAAAGTAAAATCAAAATAATTTTATTGGTTACTTGAATCAAATATTATTTAAATGAAAATTAAATAAAAGTAATTATATTAGTCATGTATTTATTTGAATTACAAACTATATTATTAAAACACAATTAATTATTTGATATAAATTTGTGCAACAAAATAAATCATTCGCAAAACGCAATGCGAACGCTTCATTTCGATAATTATAATATAATTTCGATATGAATAGACATATACACACATAGACATAAACTAGTTAGAGCGTAGCAGACAGCATTTCATGATGAAAAGAAAAACTATGAATATTCTGTAGGTCTGCTCAACATTTTGCCATGCAAATCTGTTCCATATATCAATTCTCTCTGCAATACTCTAAACAAATCCACTCTTTGCAATTGTCAAACGACCATCAAAATAAAACTCGACACAGTGAAATGGAACATGCTGAAATTCATCAATCAACATCAAATAAAAGCAACTGTGACCAGGCAGGCAGGCTTAAAGACAACACGTAAAATTGTCATCAGACTCACAGCCTCAGAGGCTTGTCCCCTGGGCAAACACGCCACAGATTCAAATTAAATAGAAAATAATGTATATACATATTTATATATTTATATGTTAAAGAGAAAAGTATGCCCGTTTCATTTATCAGTGTTTAGTTCGCTTTTAAATTCTCTAATGCGTGTTCAGCTCTGCGAATGTAGATAGCGAAATTCAACGATTAGCCAATCTACAAATAGATTTAATTCAAGGGGGAGAATGTGGGTACTAGCTTATCAATACCATTGCACTGGACTTTGCATACGCAGCGCGCATAATAAAGATTTCTAGTTCGTGTTGATTGCAATAAACCAACAACACTATAAACTACAGATTGGCCAGAAATATAGGAAACATGATTTTGCAAAATACAAATAAATTAAATCAAATTCATGTGTAGCACTCAAAGTTTACTCGAAAACAAATAGAAAAAAAATGAAAAAATAACAAAAAGACACAAACAAAAGCTTTTGTAAACACGGGAAAATCAATTTTCGTGGTTTTGTACCATAAATTAAAGTTATTTAATTGTTTTCATGTTTAGCATATTGCATTTATTGTAGGTTAGAAGTATGTATATATGCTATGTATATATGATATAGATGTATATGTACAGAGTGACCACATTTGCCCTTTAGCAGCCAATACAAAATAAATGCATGTGCTTTAATGAGATTCTCATATGTCCTTCTGATTCTCATAAATCCAACTAAAGCACAAGTTTTATACTGTGAAAATCAAACCATTAAATATGGCATTTTGCATTGTGTTCATCATGATGTATGTATATATATACACTTATTTATACATCATTTTATGTATTATTTCTCTCTATATGCACGCGCTTTATATGATACATATATATGAATTTAATATACTTACCTGCATCTATGTTTTAACTGCTAGATTTATGATTAGTCACAACTTAGATTGCAGCATTATTTGCTTATTATTTTTAGCCACATTTAACCCTGCATGTGTTTTTATCAGCCGAAATAACTATTGTTAGCTCTTGTCGACATTTTAATTAGGTTTGAAATTTATATGAGCTTGCGCACGCAAACCATTTGCGAAAATATTCACATACATGCACTCATGTATTTGAATCCACTAAAATTAGATTGAAATACTAATACTAATGATGGCTGAGCATAGACGTCTGTATGCATGGCATATCCAATGATGTTTGTATAACATTAAAGCCAGAAACTCATCGAAAATTAATAGAAAGACAGATAATGCAGTTGGGGGAGAACAGCTGCGACTCCTTAATCTAGATCTACATCACAAAGAATGAAGGCAAATGCTTGAATATTTTAAGTATTCGAGCATATCTGCCAGTCGAGCACTCTCTATAGCTTTTAACAGCTAGCAACAATTGTGGCTGTCCCGTTGCGTGAGGGCTAAAACTACAAAGTTGTGTAAAATAATGTCGCATGGAACGTGCAGCTGCTGCTGCTGATGGCTATGGCCATGGCCAATGGGTGGGTGCAGCACACCACACGATAAACTCATTGGCACGTCCTGCTCATCAGAGTAGTTGATTCACATCATTTTCGGGGCGTTGCGTTGCCAATTCAATTGAATGTAGCTTACGTGCTGTGCCGCCCATCGCAACGCGCCAAGAGACTAACTTTTGTGTTTATATTTTATTTCTTATACATTTACGTATACTTAATATTTGCGCACATTGAGTTGATAAGCCGCGGGCTATGCACTATGCACACAGGTCCTCAACGGATTCGCCTTGCAGCAGTAATCTCTGCTGTTCATTTTTGTTCTTCTTGTTGCCAGATTTGCCGCCAGCGGCTTTGCCTCGCCTACGATTGATTACGCCATCCGCGTCATCCATCATGCGCAAAATTGTGGTCTATTGTTGACATAAATACATATAGAATATATATTTATAAATATATATAAAGTGTTGTTGCAGCTACCTGATCTGAGCAGTCCATGGGTGCCACTGATATGTCGCGCACAGCTCGAAACTTGCCCACATTGTTCAAGTGCTCATTCTCCAGGCGAAAGTAGTTCCAAATGAAGCGCCTGAATACCTCGAGCGGACTCAGTATCGTCATCATAACATCGCCCTCAATATAACCCGCTTGGATGAGGCTCATCGACAGCGTCCAACTAAAGCGCAATATTAAATCCTCAATTATGCCAAAGTAATAGAACCACTGAAAGGAATCAGAGAAATGGAGAGAGGGAGGGAGAGTGAGAGAGAGGGATGATTGTTTTACGTGCTGCTCGCTTGGCCAAATATTTATGGCGGCCATTAGCCCACACGATGCGGACTTCGACTCCGACTCACCGTCGATGAATAAACAATTTCCTCACGCAAAAATCGATTGTCGCCCGCCTTCCCATCGAACAGGCCCCAATCCATTTTGATGTCCCACGTGTAGGCGTAGCACGAGGAGAACAATGCTGAGACTATCCAGCAGTAGAACCAAGGATTCTCCTTCGACAGCGGATAGGTATCTGGGGGCATATGCATAACACTATTAAGCCCGTTGCGACATGCTCAAGTAACAAATAAAATTAACAGCCAATTTCTATAGCACTTGACCGCATGAAAATTAACGCTAATTGGCCAACAGGCCGAAAGATAAACAACATTGACATTGGCAGACGCCTTCACTTTCGCCTTGGCCATCGCCTTCGCCTTCGCCTTCACCTTCGCTTGCACTCACCCGTTGTGGTATGATATTTATGGGCAAATATAACCGTAAAGAAGGAGGTCGCATATTTGGCAGCATTCACCAGATGTGGAAAAAACTCCTTCGTATCCCGATAGCGTCGTATGCACTGGGCAAAGCGAAAATAAGCTGGCAGAATGGCCACAATGGGATGCAGAATGGACACGTGCTGCACACAGTGATAGCCAGCTATGAAAAATAAGCAAACAAACAATATTGATAACATTATTAAAGTGAAAACATAGTTGCAGCAAGGTAAAACACTTCATGTCTATATAATTTGCTGCAAATTGCAGTGAAAGCAAGCGATTTTTCCAAAATTCATAAAAGTTTTTGCTTTAACATTCTGCAAACTTTTAAATTTAATTTCATGGGAATTTTTTCGTGCAATTTTTTACCCATTGAAAATGAAATTTCAGAGTCTTTAGATTTTGTGAAAGTGAAAAACCAAATTTGCCCTATCAGTTGTTGCCTGTCTCTCTTTTTGTCATTATTTTCTGTCTGTTCAACTCGATCTGCCTATTTATTTAAAAACAGATTTCAGAACTCAGAACTTAAACATATATACAATATCCATCCGAACTAGAATATTAATGTCCCAAACTGACTAAAGGGTATTTAATAGTCAATCATTGCCCACTCAAGCACACTTTTTTGTTCTCACTCAATATTAAACGGCATGGAACAGCATAAATGAATATTAATGAAATGTCCTTTTGTTCTTAGTACTTTTAGCAGAGTTATTTTTTCATATTTTGGTTTGGACTTTCAATTCCTTTGCTGATTAACATAATTTATTTGGGAATATTTTTAAGGGCAACTCCATTTACTCACCCTGGCCCGCTTTATGCCATGTGGGATTGCGGCCAAAGAAGCACATGAGGAAGGGTATATCCAGAAAGGCTGGCACAATGCTATTCAGCTGATCGGCCAGCCAGAAATCCGCAAAGTTGACGAAGCAAAACGGCGCCATAATGACTCGGCCGAGCACACGCAGCGCCCAGTAGCGCGCCTCGTGGTGAAACGTCTTTGTGGGATTGAGCAGAAAGGCAACCATCAGAGTGTAGAGAAACAAGGGAGCCGCATACTGTGGAATACCCAGCGGTTCGCAGAATATATAGCAGAGCACGCAGCAGGCCCAAATGACGCCGAATACTGAGGCGATTTCCATGATGTTCTGCTCGGAGAGATGATTGCGCGGATCGAGCTCGAAGATGAGCACATGATTTACACCCGACGAACGCCAGCCATACACATTGACACCCCAGAAAAAGAGGCATTCAGTGATCAGAAAAGGCGCTCGGAACATGCGCAGCCCCACGCGCCAATTCTCACCAAAGCCATAAAACATGGCTGATATGACAACGGTAAACAGGAGCACGACAAACGCACCCGAAAAGAGGCCCACCTTGAAGGTGGTCCATGGACTCTGCTGCTCGCCGAGCGGCGGCACTCGCAGACGTTTCATGGCACCTGCAAAATTCAATATATTAATTATATATTCTTTTTATAATTTATTGAATTACATACGCTGTCTATCGCCGCCTTCGATGTCCTGAGTGACCGCCTGCTCCGTTTCCTGTATCAATCTATCGATGTCTTTGTTTGTATAGAAATGCGCCGCTTCCACGTGATCTGTGCGCCAGCGTGCTCCGAAATCCACGCTGAGCAACTTATCGTGTTTCTTGAGTATCTTGCGAAAGCCAGTGAAGTTGAGATTCTGATAGTTTTGTAGCAGTATCAGACCCAAATAGAATTCGCTAAATGCCAACTTGAGATCCTGTATTTTGCGTGCGGGCACATTTTTTTTGCCCAGCGGTGTGCGTCGCTTCCAGGCCGGTTGCTTTTTCACATGTCCCATTTCCAATGCCTCGGTCAGTTCGCTGCGCAGGCTGCCATATTTGCGTGTTGCCTCCGCCATCTTCTCCGAGTAGAACGTATTGATCTTGGCCAGTTCCTTGTCGCAGTAGTGAAAGAACTCCTCATCGAACTTGGCAAAGTAGCGTGTGAGCATCTCGCGATCCACAAGTTCCGCAGAAGGAGCTTGTTCAATGGCGGCATACAGCATTGCCTTCATTTCCTGCAACCAAAGGGCATAGCTTGATCAGTGTTGTCAGGGCTATCGATAACATTCATGAATATATCGGTTCATAAGGAACTAGTTGGAGGGGAGTTACAATTTAAATTCAGCTAGACCCATTCAAGTCTTGTTTATGATTGAGACGAACAAAACAAAATGGACATACATAATTATAATCGACTGTGTTCATTTACTTTTCGCACACACTGTCTTGCTTACACTCTCGGCTGTTTGTTTACGTTTGAAGCGATCAAAACAAAACACCCGTCAATCGGGCGCGCAGAGCGCATGCGCTGTATGTGCGGCAAGCCAAAAGCTCTTTGGCATTTTTGACAGCTGGCCAGCCGTTTTTCACGTGACGTCATCGAGAAACTGACAGCTAGGAAAAGCACACGCTTGCATATATCTATGAGATACACATTTTTCTTCTCAATATTCACGCACAGTTTGCGCCTTTTTCTTTTACCTCATAGTTAATATACTGTTTACGCCATTCTGGCGTTATATGAGCCGACAAGTGCTCGGCGAACTTCATGTTTGGGACGGGATTTGGCTAACTCAGCTACTGCTGCTGCTGCACTGCATCCGCATTGGACCAAATGGCAGACGAGGCGACGACAACGGCGTTTCACGCGCACGTTTTCACGTAAACAACACAACTGGGCCAACGCCAGCGAAAGTTTTTCGACGATGGCCCAAATGCCATGCCAGAGCCACAAAACTGTGGACGGGGAAGGCAAGCCACAAGGAGCTTTCAATATGTAAATTGTTTTTGTCCTATTTGCCGACCAATGTCAACAAAGCAAATGCAGAGCGTCATTAGATGATTAGCCAAATTTCGCGACAAGTGGTAATAAAACAAATAGTGAATATAACAAATTCTTAAATGACCAAAAATGTGCTGTAACTGAATGAAAGAGAACATTCTAAAAAATATTTATATGAATCTATATATAAATATTATATATATTTTCGAAAATGCATATGTTAGCAGTTTAGCAGCTGGACAAATGTTTTTAAAACTAATAAACATTAAAGAAAAATACAAATTCGAAAATTTGTAACTGAAAAAGTGTAAAAGCGGGCAAATAATAATACAATGAACAAATTTCAGAGAATAAAAAAAAATAAAAGTAAAACATACAAAAAATTATATAATCAGTGAATTTAAAGACCTTTTTTTTATGGAGCAGCAGCAAGCAAAAGTGGCTGACATAAGCATGCATATTAGTAATATCAGTATTATATATATAAATATATGTACATGTGCATAAAAAATATATGACACATACATATATATAATTATTTCCAAACCAGAATCGGTCTTAACAGTTGGTTTGCCTATTTACTGGTTTGGATACGCTTGTTCCCATCTTATCGCAATTGTCGGCTCTGCCTGTTTATCACTTGTTCCCTCTCTTTCTATATGTCTCTCTCGCTCTCACGCTCTCACTCTCTTTATCTCTTCTGTAATGTTTCTGTATTTAGATTGATTAAAGAACGGTTCTGTTACGATTGCCTCCCGCATTGAGTTGCTCGCATTAATGATCTCACAGAGCTCGGCGCACACAAATGCTGAGAGAAAGAATTGTTTCAATTGAAACGCCAGTCGAGTATCTAAAATCAGCTCTCTCTCTCTCTCTCTCACTCTCTCTCAGAAATCCTATTGCTCCAGTTGCAGCTGTTAGTGTTTGATTGGCATGCGCTCGGGCGAGTCATCAGCGATTGCTGGAGAACGAGACTTTTATAACTTATCAGTGATCGAGTACAGTGGCAAAGCGATAGTTGTCCAGTTTTTTGTTGTTGTTGCTTTTTTTTCTGTGTATAAATTCATGGTATACCAGAGCCAATTAGCCATTTGCCCAACCTCAGTTGCAAGTCGCACTAGTCACAATGCCCACAGGAGTACAGCCCAGCGCAGAGCAGATAAACGAGGTGAAGTCTCGGTTCTTGGCTAAGCTCGCAGCCGAACCTCCAGCAGGTAGAATATGCTCAGAGTTCATCGGAATTAAATTTAATCGCTTGACTTGCTTGCAGTGCCCTTTAATGCCAAAGATCTGGCACGCATCAATGATAACGATATCTGGATAACAAAGCTGCTGGAAGCATTCAAACTGGACGTAGAGAAGACCATTACGCGCCTGTGGGAGATCTGTGAGTGGCGCCAAAGTTACGGTACAAACGATGTTAATGAGTCGAACGTGAATCAGGAGTATCTGAACGATGGCGAGGTCTATGTGCATAACAAGGATCATGAGGGCAAGCCCTTGCTCATTGTGGACTTCTCCAAGCACTCGAAGAGTAAGAATCGGGACGATCTGATACGCCTGATTGTCTACTGGGTGGAGCGTGTACAGCGTAAGGAATATCTGGAGAAGATCACACTCTTCATGGATATGACCAATGCGGGATTGAGCAATCTTGACATTGACTTTATCAAGGCAATTATCAACCTGTTCGAGACCAAGTATCCCTATACGCCGAACTACATCATCGTGCATCAGCTGCCCTTCCTGCTCAACGGTGAGTCAGAGTTGTGTGACTACTTAAATGAATTATAATTTCTAAATGTTTCTCATATAATTCAGCTGCATTCAAAGTCGTAAAGACTTTCATGCCCCCAGACGCTTTGGAGATACTGCGTGTGACCACCAAAAAGGACGTTACGCAGTATGTGAATCAGGATGACTGCCTTAAGAGCTGGGGCGGCAATGATGACTATACCTTCAAATTTGTGTCAGCCTAAAAGCTTACTGTATATATATTTGTTTCTTGTATAATATATTTTTTATTAACAGAATAACCAATTGGGTTTGATAATTTTTATACTTTCAAGAAACATTCCACAATCTAATCTTTTATAAACCCCCATAACAGATAAACCAAGTGAAAGAAATAATAAATTTTGATTTGTATGGGAAAGCCTTATGGACTTGATATTATATTAATAACATAAATATTTTAATTAATTTCATTGATATATTCTTAGCTTAATATAATATAATATAAAAATATTGAAAATAAATAATATTATAAATTATTATGAATGGCTTTTGCATTACTGTACCGATTTCAAGCAAATGTTCAGCATATAATCTATGTCATTCTATTGAATATTTGTCAATTTTGATATTTACAAAATGTAACAAAAATCTAAATTTTACAATTTTTGACTATACAATCGATCAATCGATCGGAGTAGGGAAGAAAAACAATCATTTTTTTGCTTTGTATTGTTTTTTTTTAATGCTGTTTTCATTCTTTGCATATAAATTTCTGGTATATCAAAACCAATTAGCCATTTATCCAATTCCAGTTGCAAGCTGCACTAGTCAGAATGGCCACAGGAGTACAACAGCCCAGCGCAGAGCAGATAAACGAGGTGAAGACTCGATTTTTTGAGGAAATGGCATCTGATCCGCCGGAAGGTAGGATAGGTTCGACGCTAGTCAGAATTGAGTTTAATCTCTAGACAATTTGCAGTGCCCTTTAATGCCAAAGATCTGGCACGTATCAATGACAATGATATGTGGATAACACTGCTGCTGAAGACTTTCGACCTAGACGTAGAGAGCACATTTTTGAACTTGTGGGATATATGCGAATGGCGCCAGAGCGTTGGAGCAAACGATATTAATGAGACGAATGTGAATCAGGAGTATCTGCACGATGGCGAGATCTATGTCCACAATCAGGACCTTGATGGCAAACCCTTGCTCATTGTGAACTTTTCGAAGCACTCGAAGAGCAAGAATCGGGATGATTTAATACGCCTGATGGTCTACTGGGTGGAGCGCATACATCGTAAGGATTATCTACAGAAGATCATACTCTTCATGGATATGACCAATTCGGGTCTGAGAAATTTCGACACTGACTTTCTCAATGCAATTATCGACCTATTCGAGAGCAAGTACCCCTACGTGCCCAGCTATATCATTGTGCACCAGCTGCCTTTCCTGCTCAATGGTGAGTCAGAATTTAGTGCCTACTTATGTTAATTATAATATTTTCATTTCTAATATATTTTAGCGGCATTCAAAGTGATGAAGAAGTTCATGCCCGCAGAGGCTTTGGAGATATTACGCGTGACTACCAAAAAGACGATTACGCAGTATGTGAATAAGGATAACTGCCTAAAGATCTGGGGCGGCAATGATGACTATAACTACAAGTTTATAGCAGCCTAAAAGCCAACTGTATACATTAATAAATATAAGCATTTAAATAATGTATTATTAATATTAACATAATAATTTTGTTATTTTCGAGATATATTCCTAATGTATGAAATTATCTTGATATCATAATAGATAAACCAAGTGATAGAAATAAAAAGTAAATAGGAATATATCTGAATTGCAATTTAAGGAAAATAGAGGAAAAAAATATATTATATAAAATATATAATATTTAACTAATTGAAAACATAAATAAAATATTATAATAAAATAAAAGCGCTTTCATAAAAATAAAAATAAAAAAAAAACTCATTGCTGGGTATTTCATTAGTGTCATACCCAGCTGTAAGGGCTTGAGTGCAAGCTTTAATTGATTTCGCATAGTAGAGCTTTTCACTCAACGCTAAACTCATTTAAATGCAGCGGGCATAGGACGTCGATCACGTACTAGCAGCAGCAGCAGCAGCAGCAACGCTGCCCTTTTGAAGGCGTTCCACTGGGTGTATTGGTGCTCCACATAGACGCGTACGACGTTCGATTGCCAATTGCCGATCGACCGTTAGTTAGAGAGGTTGTTTCGGTTAAAGCACTTGCATTCGTTGACTGTCGCTTGCCGCTGGCGGCTGATGTATGAGGCCTGGAAACATTGGAAATAGAAATCTTATCGCTGTATCGTGTTGAGAAAGTGGATTATCGATTAGCAAGCGTACACAGTGAGCGATAAGCGTACAAACCACAAAAAAAACTTTAAGTAGTTTCATGTTTAGTTGCTGCTAACACTTGTGGCCAGCTATCGAGTGCTAACCATGGGCCTTAAAGTCAAAGTCCCGACCACTGCGCAGATTGAGGAGCTGCGACAGCGCTTTAATACGAAATATGCCGAGGAACCGCCCAAAGGTGAGCTAGTAAAGCAATACAAAGTGCAGCCGAGTGACACTGGTCTGGTCCGGCTCAGGGTCAGCCAGTTCACTCAGTTGTGAGCACCTGGTTTGGCTATGTATATATATGTGTTTATAGCATATGTTAAATGAGTCACATTAGTGGAGTCGTATGTCGTTGTCCATAGGAAATTATTCTCAGTCATTAAAATAATATTGCTGTTTTTCCCTTATTTACTTTATAAATACATACGACGCCTCGCGACTGTTGGATGTAAATAAAATATGTATAGAATGTCAACCTTCAGTTGATCTTCAGAAATTTCTACTGGTCTTGTGAGGAAGGTGTCACAGTTCAATGAGGGGCAACACTAAATAGTTTCCACTTCATTTAATCTTCTCCACTTGTAGTGCCCTTTCATCCCGTCGACTTGGATCGCATACGGAACGATCATGTTTGGCTGCAACGCTTTCTGGAAATGTACGATCTCGATATGGAGACATCCTTTAAGAATCTCTGGGATACGTGCATATGGCGTCAGGCGTACGGAGCTAATGATATGACTGAAGAGAAGCTCAATCAGGAGTATCTAAAAGAGGGCTCGGTCTTCGTATACAGTCAGGATGTGGATGGCAAGCCGTTGCTCATATTTCGTGTCAAGTTGCATAGCAAATCCAAGAATCTGGAAGAATTAATGCGCATTGTGGTCTACTGGGTTGAGCGTAAACAGCGGGAGAGTCATATGACCCAGCTAAGCATATTCTTTGACATGGCCGGCACGGGCTTGGCCAGCATGGATACGGATTTTGTCAAGCGTATTGTCGACACATTCAAGCTCTACTATCCTAATGCACTTAATTACATTTTAGTTTTTGAGCTGGCATGGGTGTTGAATGGTAAAAAAAAATAACTTTTTTGTTACATTTGAACTTTGGAAATAAGCTTTCGTCTTTTTTTCACCTACGTTTAGCTGTTTTCAAGGTCATTAAGGCACTGTTGCCACCCAAAGCGGTTGAGATATTGAAAATGATATCGAAGAAGGACGTCACTCAGTACGTGCCAAAGGACAATTGTCTGGTCAGTTGGGGAGGCAGCGACAGCTACGTATTCCAATTTGTGCCAGAGCCCAAGCGTGCGTTAGCCAAGCCGAAGGCAGCCAACGCCGGTGACGATGACCAGCCCCATGATGAAATGGTTTTGGATAAGAAGGTAGGTGCCCCACAGCTCCCCAGCCCGACAGCTCACGAGCCCCAGAGCCGAAAGTTAAACTGTTTTTAGGTGTGTTCGGAAGTTTGTCTGTTAATTACATTTCATGACCAGCTGGACACGCTAGTTGCTCCTTTAATTGATTTACATTAAAAGCTTGATATCGATTGAGGGTGCGCAGCGGATTGCGTGTCGTGCGTTAGCCGTTATTTTCTATTAATAGAAATTCCATAGACACATTGCAAAAGTTTCGCTTTCATTCGCAGTGGTCAGCGAAGCGTTGCGAGGCGTTGACCTGAAAACAGAAAAAAATAGAAATAGAACACACACGGCATACATGTTGAATAATTCCCAACGCGTAGCATAAGGCAAACTATTAATTCTCATTTTCCATTGCTCAGTTATTCTTCGTTCGGCCACCCGCATATTCATCGCTGACTCGTAAATTCAATTAACACGAACTACAATTTGCATCGCTACAGCTGCCAGACTGCAGTCGCCTATTCAAACGAACAGCTGTTCGCTCGTAAAGTCTGATCGCAGTGCGTGAGCTTTTTGGCATGGCAGCGAGCTTTTTTGTTTTGTCTTTTGTGCGTTTTTGTGTTGTTGCTTTTAGTTGTGTGTCCACGTTTGTCGCGGTATGTTGACGCGACGTCACCAGTTGCCCGATATATACATAATTGCATTAACTTAATATCTGCCATTGATATATCCGCTTAAAGCATTCTGCATGTACATAAAGAAGCAAGCATACATTTACGAAACGTTAAAAAGAAAGCAAAAGAAATCCGAAGACGACAACACAGTTAATATATTATTCTTCCGCAAACATGCCCAGGGTAGGTTGCTTCGACCAATATGGATGTGTGTGTGTGTGTGCGCGTGTATTTCGTTGTGCGTGTTGGTGATCATGGGTGTGCTGTTAGTGCTAAACAAAGCACAGCAACGACAACAAATGGAAGTGTATAAAACGAAAATGAATTCTAATTGATATTCCAAATGAGTAGTTTTGAATTTAACCTTGCATAGCTTCTGTTTGTCTACAAAACTATTGTTAAATCCCAATTTGCATATTTGTTTTTAAAATTGTCTAGATTCCACTCTTTCGCCAGATGCTGTGCACATCCCATTGCTGATTGCTACGTCACTTTATTTATTTCGCCGTAATTATCGATACAGTTGGTTTCTCATCACAGTTTTGTTAACTATAAAACTAGCATCTTTAAAGTGAATTAATGCTTTTAGGATTTAGTTGTGGGTGTAGTTGCGAAATTCATATGCAGCTGTGGTTATGAATTTATAGATGTATGTAAACTATAATATATTTGTATATGATATAGTTATAAAGCAGAGCGCAAAGTCTGTTTTTGCAATCGCATTATAGTTGAAAACTACTTCAGCAAGTATTGCGGACATTTTAAAACGGTCAATGGAAATTTGAGAATATGTATCGATATCTATTTACATCGCATCGCTTAAGTTGCTACGATAATCGCTGTAAATAACAGCAGCTTAACATAACATGCATCTCAATTTGCAGTAAACATTTATGTTGCATATAAAACTATCTTCTATCTGTGCTTAAATTTCACTATCTCAAAGTGTCGGCTTTACCCTCTAAGGTATTCTTATAACTTCCATCTAAAGCATTATATTAAACTTTTAAAATTGATGCAATTATAAACTCATTGGCTTCATTAGAAGAGGAGATATATATATTTATAAGTACATATAATACAGTTATGAAACCCCCTTATCCGGCGAATTGTAGGTGTTTAAGTCGCCTCTAAGTAAATCAGACCAAATTGCAAAACGACCTTCCATTGTGTGTCGTCAAGTGAGGCCCTGAAGTGTTAGAATGGGCACTCGTGAAAATGCAAAGCTCAGCATGAATCGATTGATGATAATTTTCATGGCTTGAGCATGAGCATGACATCTCAATTTCAATTAATTCGCATTGCCTGTCTGTCTTTCTCTTTGGCAGGTTACATTCTCCAAGAGCGTTCGTATGGCGCCACACGATTCAAGCAACGACGAGCTTCACACGCCTTCGGATATGGGTAAGCATTTATATTTTGTATACAATAAATAGGTGTATCAATGATGTATATAAGTGAAACATAAACATTGCCTTCTCAATCAGACACATCACCTAAAGAAAATTTATAATTTAGTTTGAACAAAAATTTAAAAAAAATTTTATAGTTTGATTAAGAACACGTACAATTTATTTCCCCATCTACATATACATATTGTATCTGCTGTCCAGTTATGTTGCAATTGGAGCCCAAAGAATTTGTAAATATTTGCAAAGAGAATGGGGAAGCGAAGGTGTCGCTCAGAAACATTTGCAATAAGCCGGTGGTTTATAAGGTGAGTTTAGGTGAATCAAATATATGATACCTGATTATGATAGTGATGATCATGTATGTATATCCTCCCATTTCAGATACAAACTACATCACCAGAAAAGTTTCGCGTTCGTCCGCGTTGCGGTGTAGTACCTCCTAATGAAGCAACCGAAGTGCACATTTGGCTCAAATCAGATCAGCTACTGAGCACCGATGGAAAAGACAAATTCCTTGTTATGGCAGCTTGCACTTCAAATGTCGAATGCAGCTCACAAGCGGTTGCAGATATGTGGAGAACGAAATCTTCATCAGACCCAGATGTGGAAAACTTTCGTCTCGTATGTCGTATGGATGATAAATCCGATTGTGCCAAGAATGGCACAAACCTGAAGAGCGATAGCAGTAGTGTATGATCATATATTTTGTTTTCATTTTTTTATTACCATTTCATATCTATATATATAGATATATTTATATATACTGAATTGTCTTTCTGATCTATTTCAGGATTTTGGTCCTGAAAAATTGCAGGAGCAGGCCCAAAAAATGGAAGCTCAATTGAATTTTACAAAACATTTGCAATATGCTACATTAGCTCTATTGGTCTTGCTTTTTATTGGTTTCGGTTTTCTTATGTATGAGCAGATGATAAAACACCCGTCAGGTGGTGGAAGTTGCCGTAAATCAACAGCCTACACGTGTCCCAAGCGCAAATAGTATTTACTGTCCCAATGCAATCGGACCTTGAGAGACGATGCCACTGCCAGCCACGACCAACAAAATCAAAACAATAACAACAACAACAACAACAATAATATTATTAACAATAATAATGACTATAATATGCATAAAGATAGCTGCATTTGTGACTTAAGCCTTGGTGTGGACTACACTGATGCCGACATCCAGTGTTTGGAGGCGTTACTCTTGGCTCATCTAGAATTGTCGGTGCGAAATAGTCAAGGCATTGGAGGTCAAATGGGCGGCGGTGTCGCTGATGGTGGTCATCTTCTTGGACTTATTGCATTCGCACGTAAAATAGCGCGTGTGCTCCTATCACTTTTCGTGCTTTGCTGTATTCTATTCTTAAGCTTTTATCTGGGTAGCAATTATGATGGCCAGAACGACAACGGTGGTGCTCCGAATCATTCAACAACCGCAATAGCAACTACAATAACAGCTCTGTTGATCGATGAGTACAACGCGATCACCTATGGAGCGTCAAGCGACACTGATCCGGCAGATTCATATTTCATGTAGCTGGCAAATATATATATATCTCAATATATATATCTATATATGATGAACAAAATTTAAATGTATATGTATATATGTTACACTGATATATTTTATATACGGAAATATTTATACGAAAGTACTTGGTGGATACGGCGAGCATAAATGTGTATAAAAAAAAATAAACTGATTTAAAATTAAGCAAATAGCCCGACTGCTCTACCAATTTGCATTCACACACATATACATATACATATGAATCAGCCCATTCATTGCTGTTAACCCACTTTGAGCTCTCAGATGCTATCGTAGGGTTAAATATAAAATTTGTCTTTAGTAGCCGCTTGTGAAACAATGAATAATAATATCTAGTTCTCGATAAATGTATGATATACAAATGTAAATTATGAAATAATTAATATTATAATGAATTATATTATTAAAAAGCAAGTTGATTAGTTTGTAAATAAATGTTTTAGTTCGGTTCGTTTCACTTTTTTGCAATAGCTTTTTGTGCTATTTTGCGAATACATATATAAATTTACTATATTTAATAAACAAATCAATTACAACATTTTATTCAGTTGGCTTAGTTAATAAGTGTTTATAGTTGCGCATCACAATAATGCGACTTTTGAAGAAAAAACAATTGGAAACATTTAACTAACGTTTCTCTATTAATCCTTCTTGCGTCCACGTTTGGATGATGTCTTTTTGGCAGTCTTACTGTCATCGCCCTTTGGCGGAACTGTCTCGATTTTTAAATCCGCTTTGTCCATTTCCATAATATCCGTTTCAGTCGATTCCTTAACTGCTTCGACAGCAGCTGCCTTCGGCTTCTTGCTGGCTGGCACATTCTCCTTTTGTTTCTCCGCCTCGTCGGACTCGACCAAAAACACACTATGCTGTCCACCGCCGGCTGCCATCAGCATCCGTTTGTTCTGCGTATTCTTGCTGATTACAGCAACCGGCTCCAGCTCGTCGTCGCCATCTCCCACGCCCAACTGATTATTGGAGCCCATGCCCCAGGAATATAATTTACCATCATTGGTTATGGCAAAGGAACAGGCTTCGCCGCAGCCGACAAATGTAGTCTTCCCACTAATCTCTTTGATGGGCGTCAATTCGGACACCACTTCCTTAACATCGCCAATGCCCAAACGCCCATAGTCTGGACGCCCAATTGCGAAGCAGCGCATTGAATTGTCCAGCACTAGGGTATGATGCTGCCCGCCCGCAATCTGCTTGACGTCCTTCAACGTGGTTTTAATGGGTATCAAAACACGCTCTGCTTCCTTAGCATGCGCCAGCTGCTTGTAATTGTTCAAGCCTACGGCCCAGATCGCCTCCGTTTGGGACTCACGCAAAAATGTGCAATAATTGGTGGCCCAAATGGCTTCAAAGGGCTTGGCACGCTTGATGATTAGCTGATCTGGCCGCAACAGGTCGCGTTTACCTCTTCGACCTAAAGATATGGAATCAATATATAGCAAACTTGCACGTGGCATATGAAAATTCTGTACTCACCCTCGCCTCCAACTGAACGCTCAGCGATGCGTCCCAGCTGCCCTTGCTCAGCACAGCCGACGGTAAAGACCTTGCCCGACGTGGTGAGTATGACTAAATGATCGGCGCCAGAGGCAATGCTGCAGCATATCATGCCGTCGAGCAGATTGATGGGCGTGCGCTTGTTACCATCAATTGTTAGGCCCATGTTACCGTGCGAGTCCCGGAACGAGCCCCATGCAAAGACGCGTCCATCTTCTAGCAGGCAAGCCGAATGCGAATCGCCCGCCGAAATGCGAATGGCTTTGCCGGGCAAATTGACGAGGGCCGGCGAAGATTCACTGCCTTCTTCGCTGGTATCGCGCCCAAGCGCACCCTCGTCATTGCAACCGAAGGAATAGATATCGCCCGCCTTTGTTAACACCAAGCAATGCATGCCGCCGGCACAGATGTCCACAGGATCCGGTATATTCTCAACGATAGCCGGACGCTTGCGTTCTAATATATCCTCGCCAAGGCCCAGTTGACCGGTATCGCCAGTGCCACAGACTAATACATTGCCAACTATCTGCCGACGCTCCGGCAAATCCAGATGGAAAGCCAATCGCGCTCTTTTCGCTCTTGTGGGCTGCAATGCCTTATCTTCTTCGGAGTTATTGTTGTTTGCGAGTACCTTGCGTCGTGGCATCTTTGTTATGCGTTCACTGTTCAATTTCACAATTTTATTTTATAAAACTACAAAAAATATATGAATGTATAAATGTAAATATAAATGTGTATATATATTTATGGATGTATATATACGAGTGTGTGTGCAAGATACTTGTGTATGTAAGGTTAGGTATAGCACTCAAGCATTAGCGATGCGTGTGGCTGGTATACTCACAATGGAATTTATGTGGTGCGAACTCTTGGCTTGGGTGGTGCGACCGATTGCTACAGTGGTTTTTGGGCGAGTGAAAAACCAAATAGCCAAAATCTATGGTGGTTGTAGCATAAAGACAAAATCTACCTAATCCAGCATGAAATGCGCGGGAAGGCGGCTAACACAGGCTGCGGCAGCTGCATAATATACAGTTGCATTTAGCTGTTATCGCGCACAATCGATAGATTTCGGATAGAAATTGTTTATAATGTATCGATGTTTCAAAACCATGGCGCCATTAATGCCGTACAGTAAATATCAGGGTGGATAACTATTGTTTATAATGTTTCAAAGCTTTTAAAAAATATTGGCGCAAAGGCGCATTCAATCTATTCTCATCGTTCTATGAAATAAATATTCATAAACAAATTGTGTAATAATTGTGTCCATATTTCGAACGGTCGGCCAGTGTAAGTTCTGCAGATTATCCGCTTCTTGTAGCCAGACTTCCGGATAAGTATAAGGCACAATATGCATTACTGGTAAACCTATTTAAGTTGAATTTTATTTGTATATTCATGAGTATATTGTATGTGTAGAAACTTACCCTTTTCTAGGAAGGGAAAGTGATCATCTTCTATATCGTTGTAGTGATCCTTGAGCTTGTGAAACAACTGGTGGCACTCGCTAAGATCACCGGAAACGCGCAACTCCTGCTCAATATCCGCTAGACGTTCATGAAATTCGTATGTATGTTGATATTTACTCATATATATTTGATCTGGTGCACCAATCAAATTTAATGAAATAGCTAAACTCTATAAAGTCAAGGAAATCAAGTATTAATAAAATATATCAAATATATATGTATATAAATGGATATTGTTTGATGCAACTCACGATCTTATTCAATGATATGGTTTCAGCTTTTACAAAGCTCTTTGAGCCCAGCAACGGATTATAATTATCTTGAATACCATCAAGAGAGTCATGCCCATCGAAGAACGCCAACTGAGATATAATATTAATCAATTAGGATAACCCTTAAGCGCTTCCAGATCAGATAATCCTGTGACTCACCACCAAACCAACATCGTTTTGACTAGCAAATTCATTGTGCAAAAAGTCATATAGCTTGTCGGCCATATTCAATAGGATGGCACAGGAGACAGCAGCATCCGTAGCGGCCACGTAATTGTCAGTCGTATCCAAAAATTTCGAATCGTAATGACAGCTGAGCAAGAGAAACTGCTTCGCTTGCGGATTAAGAATACCCACCACATTGACCTCTGAAAACACGTCGAAGAACTCATCACGAATAACGGTAAATTTCTGCCGACTCAACTCCTCAACGAGAAACTCAAGAACGATATCGTGGCCTTCGGAGCCAACCCAACGAGGAACTAACAATTTGTCCAGCATCGCCTTGAGATATTTTTCATCGTCGTTAGATGACAAGTGTCTCCACCACAATAACAGAATGAGGCAAGCTCCAAGTAACCCCCAATGAATACGCGACATTGAGACAAGTGTTCAACACGATGATCCAGGTAAACTAAAGCAAGGTAGGTCACGCCCGACGTTCAGCATTATTTCTTTACTAAATGCATTAGCCACACGGCCATAACTTTACCGTAAGCATCGCTGACATAATAAAAGTCTACAATTTAATACACTTAAAATTTTTTTTATTAAGATCTCTGCAATTTTAAATACTTGTTTTTCTTTTATATCGACCCTTATAAATGTTAATGCGGTGTTTAAGAAATATAGTATATATTTAAAAAAAAAAATTGGTTAAATAGTTGCCAGTTTAATGGTCTATATAGGCCTCTTATTTCAGTGGTAAATATGTATGCTCAGACAGTTTTTTCTTTCTATCTTTTTTATAGCTTAATTAATTTCCAAGGGAAGTTATAGGAATATGCACAAATGCCCAATTCAACAAAACAAATACTAAACTTCTATTTAACTACGTCAATAACTAAAATAATAAAATAAAAATAAATGAGTTGGGAGGGAGGGAATGTGGGCAACATTAAAACAAACTTCTGACACACCGAATTACAAATGCCCTTGCAGACTGAGTGAGCAGGTATTCAATTAATTCCATCGAACGTTTGTTCTTATGGCAGCACATATGGCGTTCCGCACTTGAGCGGAAGAGCACTTGTATATCATATTACAATCAAAGAGGAATTACAATATCGAGAGAACAGACGAGAGTCAGACAAAATTTTGATTCGGATATATATATATATATATATATACAATAGTATATGCTCTGCAAGGGAATAATAATACTAGATATATAAGAATGTAACTCAAGTGTTGCACTAAATAGTAGTAAGCTTTCGGAATATACAACATTTACAAGACGGCTGTCGTGAGGATATACAGCTGCACATATAATATAGACACACACACCCACACACACACACACACACACACACACACACGCATACACACGCATACAATCACAACTGTTCGGGTGTTTTACCAGAAAGTCTGGAATAGAAGTAAAAATAAAATGCTATGCATTGCTGCTGACAGCCGGTTGATTAAGTAATCAATTAGCCAACCAACTCATCGATGCATGTCGCGCCGATTGAGCACATTGAAAATTACATCTGATGCGTTTTGCTTGTTTGTGGAATCATTGGCCGACTCATCCTCCGAGTCAGTCTGCTCCAGCAGCGGCACAGTGAGTGTGCCGTGGGCGCCAGATGCGTTGCCATGCGCGCCAACAATAGCATTGCCTTTGTTGAAGTCATACTCGGCGCATGTGTCCTCGCCGTCCTCCTCCAGTTGCAGGCTCAACTGTTGCTTGTTTACCTTGACCATGGTGGAATATTTATGAAGCAGATGACATGCGATGCCGGCCAAGCAAACGGCCAAGCCAACTAGATTAATGGGACTGAGTTGATCGCCCTTCAGCGCCACGGCTAACGCCAGTTGGCATATGTCTTTGAAGATGCCCGCTATGGACAGCGTCAGGCTGGATGTTTTGCACAGAACCAAAAATTCGCTGACCTCCATGAAAAATGCAATAAACGCACCCAGTGTTACACGTGCGAGAACCCAAAGAATATCGCCCCCAGGTATATTATGCAGATTCTGCAAGACAACATATAGCTTGGGTCCTGCAACAAACGGGCTAACTCATAGATATAGATTCGCTAAGGATTACACGTTTACTTACCTTCAATAAAGAGCACCAACGGCAACAGCGACACAATCATCCAAGGCTGCATGTGGTAGATCATGTCGATGGGATTGTGCAGACCCAGCTTGGATTTCTGCATTATGAACTGGGCAAAGCTCCAGCGCACACCGCTGCTCAGTGAAGCGAACAAAATAAACAAGAAGCCCAGCGTATTGAACTGTGTCGACTTGTACGTAAACATAAACAGACCCAAGCCGATGAGGCCGACTATGAGAACCAAAGACCAGCTCTATAAAGGTATCAAATGCAATTAGTGCTAAAATTATAACAATAATCGTATTCAAGGCTGCCACTCACCTTGCGCTCCAATCCCAGCAATATGGCGAAAAGCAATATAAACACAATGGTCGACGATTTGGTCATTGTATACAAAGAGATGGGCACCAGGGCAAGGCCCCAATTGGAGAAGCCAATATCAATACCGCTGGCCACGCCCGTTGGCGCCATGCGACGCACCGCCACTCGCCAGTCCAGCTGCACGCGCGTCTTGCCCACACGCATCTTGTAGATGCTGCGCACCAGCGCGGCGAGCAGAAATTTTAATATCAAATGATAAGTGACAATGGTGAGCGGAAAGGGCAGCTCGCGATTGATGTCCGTTTGGTAGAAAGTGAGCGTAATGGACAGCGACAAATAGAGCAGAATTGTGGCCAACGTGCCAATTGCCATTTGCATGAATCGAGCCTCTGCATGTCTTGTCATACCGTCGTGTGAATGTGCTGTATGATGCTGTTGTGCGGACGTGGCGGCGTCGCCGTTGCTGTTGCCGCTACTGCTGTTGTTCTTTGCGTATTGAAAATTGGCATGCGACGACAGCTGGCGACGCTCTTGACTGCTGTTATCATTCTTGTGGGTCACGTCGAGGCTCAGTTCAAGTTCCTCAATGTTACTGCCGTCGTCGCTGCCAGCGTTGACGTCGCCCTCGCCGGTGCGGAGACGTTCATACTTGGGAGCAACCATTATCTAGTTACGCCCGAGGGGCGACGGAAGTAATTATTGCAATGCACATTAACAAATGGCCAGATCGGAGAATACTTCGCGCTGTTATCGCCAACTTTATTGTTCCATATGCTCCGATTGGTGAGTACTGCGCGCTATTGTTGTATTTCACTCTCTCTCTCACTTTGGCCAAGTTTGTTGGCCGTTGTTATCTGTTCAGCTTAGTGGAATGTTTCAGCGTTTGCTTGAGTCAGCCGCCGGGTGCGATTATTGTGTTTTACGTTTTCATTTTGCCTACTGGCCACTCTTAATATACGTCTGTTTGGTAGTCGCCAACTGTTTATACACTGTTTGTTGTTTCTTTTTTTTTTCTGCTCGTCTCTCTTAGTGTGTTGGCCAAGTTGACGTCTCACGCACGGTGTTGGAAAGTGTCATGTGCAACTTGCGATACGTTGCACAAAAGTATCGATAAAGATATAAGAAATAATCATTGCATGCCCAATATACATATATATTAATGTAATTGTAATTTGATTGCATTTATTAGTTTGAAACGACTTAACTACATTACAGTTACAGTTGCTGTTAATTTAGAAGCACTCAGTGTGTGTGCATAGTCAACATTGTTTCCCTCTTGGCTCATTAAAACTAATTGAGAAGCCGCCGCATATGTTGCACGTGCTTAGAAGTTAAATGCATGTTTACTTCTTATATTTGTATGTAGCGCCCTTCATCTAGTTCCAATGACATTACTGCTACGCGTTCTTCAGGTGTTGCAGTACAATGGGAGCTGTTTTCATACAAAATCAAACACCTGTATTTACATAAGCCACTCAAGATTTGCTGCTTTGCTTACCAAGTCGTATAGCTATGCAGAGCGCTCCAAACATGATAAAATTGTTTCGCACTTCAGCGGCAACTCGCTTTTGTTCCTCTGCCGGATCGGGCTGTGATTGTTGTAGACGGAACATTGTTAACTTGGAGTGGATTGTAGAATTCGCAGAACGTTTGCTTAATTTCAACTGCTACTTATCAAGGGGTCGTCTACGGTTAGTCGGGATGAAACTATCATGCATGAAACCTATCGAATATAAACATCGCATGCCGTCAAACGAATCACAGTGAATAATTACTAAACTTTATTATCGAATATATTGAAAGGTTTAAAGATAAATTTAAAAGTGTTAACATACGAAAAATTTATAAATTAAAAACCCATCTTTATTTGTTTGCTTTTCCATACTTCCGTATATTTTGTTTTTCCCGTGTCTTTCGTGTTTTCCATTCTTGCAAATATTTGTATATATATACTTTTTTTGTTTGTTTTTCTTTTTAACTAAATACACAATTACATACACATTTACAAATAAATACAGCTACTACACATACACATACATACGTATGCAAATATATACATATAAATATAAGTACATAGCATTTTCCTTCTTTTTCGTGTATAATTATACAATATTATCGATTCGTTATTTTATTTCTGTTTTGTTTTTAAGCAATTCGCTTTGTTACTGGTTGTTTTGTTTCCTTTGTTCATTTTATGTCTAAATTCATTTGCTTGTACACACAACTATTTAAATTAGGCGCGCTTAATTGCTAATCTCACTACGACTCCAATTCTCCCGTTTAAAATCTGATCAGAAACTGAGAAAGCAGCTGGCAGGTAAATAAACATAATGCCTTATTAGATTCTGAATGGGAAACTTAGAAAATGCACTAAAAATAATTTACGTTTTTTGTGTTGATCTGATATTTATAAAATATTGTACTCAATTTATTTTATTTTAAATTAATTCAAGGCGTTGCCTGCTAAATGAGAATATCTGTAATTTGTCAATACTGTCTGATCAGAATCTTTGTAATTCCAATAAGATTGTGTATTGTAAGTTTGCCAAATTGAAAATTATTAACTTATGTTTATTTATTTTTGATGCTTAACTCAGTTCGCTTCTATTTTAAATTCATTTCTTCTCTTCTCTTCCTCTTTCCCCTTTTTAGCCTATACAAAAAGCAAATGCAAAGCATTTCGTCTATTAGCTGCATATGAAAATATGAAAATATGGAACCCGGCAAATGTGGTTGGTTTTTCGTATTCGTTTTTGTTTTCATTTTGTTTTAACATTGCTAAACGATCTGTAAGCATTATTTAGAATATATATCTTAGCTCTTATATTTAACTACATTTGTTGTTGTTTCTTCTTCTTCGTCTTCTTCTAGCTTTCACTTTTTAACACTACACATTTATCAACATTTATTTATTTACTTATATGCATTTATGTATTAGGTTTTCTTTTTTCTTTTGTTTAGCGAAATAATATCTTCGTATACATTGGAATTTGTATTTTGTTAGTTGCATGCCCAAAATTTTATAGGAACTTTATGCAAAAATAACAAACATATTTTTGCTGCAATTTTGAAAACTTTTAGTGTTGAGTAATGCACAAAAATTGTTAAAACTTCAGTCGTCGTGGAAAACTTAAAGCTGAAAAACAAATAAACAAATAT